>ML058440.1:3149859-4460692 GCA_003013855.2 Liriodendron chinense
CGCGAACACGGAGCTCCCACGGCCGGTTCTACTTTTGTAGCTGCTGCCCCATTGTCAGTACGGAAGGCCAGCTGGCCAGGTGTTTAATATGTGATTTTGTCTTCGTGGAATTTGAAATGTTGACTGAGGAGAATTTTGCTATACACACCGCCTGCGAACGCTACATACGCGCAAATCCGGCCGCAGGTGAGTTCCGTATCTCGAAGGGTTTCGAATGCAATGAGAGCGAGCCTCTCTCCTGAATCGTTTCTCTCTCCGAATGTCAAGCACAAGATTTATTGCGGAAGCCTTTGGCAGGACTGGAACCTCAGTGGGGCCACCGTGATGTTTGTGAGAAATCCACCCATCCATCTTTTATGTGATTACATTTAAGACGTGACACAAATAACGAACCCGATTCAAGGCTCAAGTGGACCGTGTTGATGCCGATTTCTGGTCAACAGACGAGGTGATAGAATTTATACACGTAGGAACAAATCATCGCTGTAGATATCCTTCGGTGTAATCGGAGAAGGTGTTCGGATCAGTGGCTTGATCTTTTCCTCTGTAAAAGATCACGGAAAATGGTAAAGGGGGGGTGGCTGGGATCAGCCGTGAACCCTCCGATGCCTAAATCAGTAATGGCCTTTGAAAATCGTAAGATTACTTTGAGTAGAGATTATTGTGTACCTGTAATTGATATATCGTCTCTTACTTATAGGCTTTGATAGAGATTTCATGGGCTGAGATCATGGCGGATATCTTGCCCGAGAATCCGGGCGAAAATCTTGGGCCGTTCAGATCTTTCGGACTGTCCCGATCCTTAAGGGAACGCGCCCTTGTTTTAAGCCGCTCACAATGGAGATGAGGTCGGCTTCCGCTTACCCGTCAGCTCGGGTCCGATCCGATCTATCCTCAGGGCAGGCGAAGTCATTGGCTCAGGTTTCAACTTGCTCTATTATTCCGAGGTCTCATATGCCCGGGTCAGGTTATGTGAAATTATCCCATAACAGCTGTCCCCCCACTCCCGAGGTGGATATTTCCATCTCGGGAGTAAATGCATCTGACCTCGTTTTTTGCGGCAACTGCGCTTTAAATGCGCTGTTTCAAATTTCGAAAAGGCGCAATGATGATCGTACGGCGCGGCAGCCTTTTATTTCGGCGGACGAACGGGGTGAAGACACGTGGGGCCTCGTATCTTCGAACGGACGGGCCGAATATCGTCGTCCAATGGGGAGCTGACATGTGGCAAATCACGTCGATAGTCGCGTCGGTTCGTTCTTTGAGACCATAGGTGACCGCCGCGTGGCACAGCACGTTCTGCGTGCTGTCTCCTGTTACAGTATAAATACTGTACTTAGGATTTTTTCAGGATTTCTTGCTTCTTCCCTGTTTGCGATTCTCTTTCTCCCGCTCTACAGTTCTTCCTGCGATTCCCTCTGGACCATCCTCTGTGACCTTATTCGGACCGCTGTGATTTCAGCAAGGTGTCCTTATCTTCTTTCTTTGGCCCATTCCTTTTTCGGAAAATAATCCGGTACGTTCATCTCTCTTTTGCTTCCGCCCAGTTCTTAGTTCCTCCCTTTGTTTTCTTCTTTAATGGCTAGTTCGGAAGAGAGTTCTTCACGGACTCTATCCTCTTCTCTGCCTGTTGGGGAATCCAGACTGATGGAAACCCAACTTGTCACCGTAGAACCTTCGGGAGGAGCTTCGCTGGCAGAAACTCCCTCTTCTTTTGCCTCGGATGAAGTTCCAGTAGCTGGGACTTCAGGTCGGGTTGCTGACCGGGTTTTCGATTACCCGGCCGACCTGATCTGGACCACTCTTACCCAATCCGACCTGATTAGGATCAGGTCGGAATACTGTATCCCTGGGGCTATAGATCTTAAGCTTCCTGGACTTGATGATTTTCCGACCCGTCCACCTGGAGACCAGATCACCGTATACGCCCAATTCTTTGAGGCCGGTTTCCGTCTCCCCCTCCTCCCTGCCGTGAGGGAGTATCTGTCTGCAGTCAACCTAGCTCCGGGCCAGTTAGCCCCGAACTCTTGGAGGACTTTAATTAGTTGCGTCGCTCTATGGCGCCAAGTCCATGCGTCGGACCCGACCGCCTCCGAACTGATGTATCTCTACCAGCTGAAGAGCCACCCTGACTCAAGGGGGTGGTTCTATATGTCTCCTCGAGGGAGGAAAGGACATCGGTTGATAGAAGACCAACCCTCCTCGATTCATGGGTGGAAAGAGGAGTGGTTCTTCGTTTTTAAAGGTTGGGAGGGGGCCCGACCCGAAGTCAACTTCCCCGACCGAAGAGTTAACAACTGGTTTTCAGTTCCAGGTCAGGTCCGATGCCTCCCTCCTCTCTTTTTTTTTTTTTTTTACTGACCCTTTTTTTTATTGGTCAGTTCGTGGTGACCCTCCGACCCTTAGCTCGGAGGAAGAAGAGCGCTTGGCTGCAGTGTGGGAGCTGGACCCAAGCTTCCGCAGCGTAAAGCTTCTTCTATCTTTTGAGACATTATCCGACTTGGGCATCAACCCTCGAGGTAGGCATTCATGAGTACTGAACAGTTCGGATTTACCTTTTGTACTTTATTTAACAATTTAACATGTTGCTTTGCCTTCCTCAGATATGTCTGCTCCAACTTCCCGAAGGAAGATGTCAGCCATGACGGCTGAGGAAAAAGAACAACTTCGGGAGAAGAAGCGGCAAAAAGTGGCGACGAGGCGTCCCCGAGCACGCCCTTCTACCCTCCCGGCGGATGATGCTCCTCCACTCACAGCTCCTGAATTGCCCGTAACTGAGGTCGGGCCAGCCGAACCCCCTGCGGTGTCTCAACCTCCTCCTACTCAAGTCATAGACTTGGTGGAGGGCACCGAGGTTGGCCCATCAGAGCCATCTGCCCCAGCCACTTCGGCTCAAACTTTCGCTGCCATCCGCCGCGGGCCGGAAATGCCGCCACGTTTGTACAATTTGTGCAAATGGGCGTATAGAGCGGTCCCGGAGGCCGAAGTGGACACAATGGCAAAGTCCCCGGCTCTGTCTCTACTCAACACGATGGGGGTCTTCAGCACCAAGGTAAGGTTTAATACCATCATGCTATAAAAATAGCTAAGTTAAGTATTTCATACACTTACTCATTACTTGTTTGTGTAGGTGGCTTATGGTTGCCAGTTGCTGCGGGACGAGATCACCCGGGACAAGGGTACGATCTCTGGCCTCGAGGGAACCTTGACAGCCACTAAGCGTTCCTTGGACGAGGCCAAAAAGTTCGGAGAAGAGGCTGCAAAAGCCTTGGATGCTCGGGAAAGGGAGATCGCTGCTCTCCAGGCCGAGCTTTCCAATAAAGAGAGAGCTGAAGCCGAGCTTATCATCCGGGTGGAGGAGCTGAAGGCTTCTGAGGGGTCTGCACGGTCGGAGCTGACGACGACCAAGGCGGAGTTGGAAGTTAAGATCGCCGAGGCCGACGAAGCGTTCGACTTCGGCTATGAGAAGTGTCGGATGACCGTTCAGGAGCATCATCCGGACTTGGACCTCTCATTTCTGGACTCCGAAGTGGAGGAAGAAGACCCCGCAGCCCCTGCTGAGCCGACAGTTGATCCTGCCACTTAGGATATCTTTGTGCTCTTCTCTCCTTTTTTTATTTGTAGCCCGATTCTAGGGCTTTTATGTAATCATTTTGTAATCCTGACCTTTTTATGGTCTTGGAAATGAATTACCTTTTTTTTCTGATCTGTTGAGCATTTTGTCAGAATTTTTTTCTTTTGAGTTGCTTTTTGCTTTCGCTGAAGTTACCCATTCACTTCGTACCCGAGCAAGTGAAGTCGGAACTAAAGTACTTAGGTAATACGAAAATGCTGGTCGGTCTCAGTTAAAACTGTGGGACCGTCCTTAATTTCGGGATATGCTTCAGGGTGGCGTCCACCGAGCATGGATACGGCTATGGACGAAATTATCCTTTGCCGTATCTCAAATTTCTTGACAGGAAGGTGAAGAACAAATACTTAGCTTTTATTGATAGTAGATTTTCAAATGTTCCGCATTCCACGGATGGGGCAGGGCACGACCTTGCATATCTTCGAGCCAATAAGTTACGGTCCGAACTGTTTTAATAACTTTATAGGGTCCAATTCAGTTTGGATTGAATGTGCTCGCAATCTTATCCTTCTTCTCCCTTACGTTCCGTCGCAGGACGAGATCTCCCACTCTGAACCGTCTTTCCTTCACCCGGGAATTGTAGAATCTAGCAACGCGCTGTTGATAGGCCGCAACTCGGACTTGGGAAGCTTCACGGACCTCCTCGACCAGGTCAAGGTTCGTACAGAGCTCGTCTTGATTCTGATCGGGTCGATAATTATTGGTGCGGTTACTCGGTAGCCCTATCTCGACCGGGACTACGGCCTCCGCTCCGAAGGCCAGGAAGAACGGGGATTCTCCTGTTGTTGACCTAGCTGTGGTCCGGTATGCCCACAATACCTCGGGAAGCTGTTCAGCCCAAGCTCCTTTGAATTCGCCGAGTTTAGTCTTCAGATGATTCTTGATAATCTTGTTGATAGCTTCGACTTGCCCGTTGGCTTGGGGATGATGAGGAGACGAATACACATTCTTTATACCCAAGTTCTGGCAAAATTCTCTGTATTTCGCATTATCGAACTAAGGCCCATTGTCGGTGATGATGGTGTTCGGGACACCGAACTGACATACGATCGACTTCCAGATGAAGTCTGTCGTTTTCTTCTCGGTGATTTTCGCAAGTGGTTCCGCCTCGACCCATTTCGTAAAGTAATCGACGGCCACGATTGCATATTTGACCTGTCCCTTGCCCGTAGGGAGAGGGCTAATGATATCGACTCCCCATTGCGCAAAGGGCCACGGTCCGGACATAGGAGTGAGTTCTTCGGGAGGTGAATGAGGCACTGGTGCGAACTTTTGACATTTATCGCATCGTCTGACGATCTCACGAGCGTCCTTTTGGATCGTCGGCCAGTAATAACCTTGGCGAATTGCTTTCTGTGCTAACGCCCTACTCCCAGAGTGATTTCCACATATACCGGAATGGATTTCCTTTGAGACGTAATCGGCTTCATTTGGTCCGAGGCAGCGGAGATATGGCAGCGAGAGACCCTTCTTGTATAATATATCGTCGATCAGCACGTACCGAGCTGACCTATATTGAATCCGTCTTGCTTCTGTTTTTTCTTCGGGCAGTAGTTTCTCCCGTAGGAAACGGACGATAGGGTCTCTCCAATCGGGCTAAGTTGAAACAGCGCATACCTCATTCTTAACGTCGTCCGCGATACTTCTTTGGGGGAGGAATTCAATGGGGACGATCCGTCCCAGCTCGTCGTCTCCTGCCGACGCTAGTTTAGCGAGGGAGTCCACATGGGTGTTGCGATTCCTCGGTACTCGGACAACTTTGCAACGATCGAACTGAGCAGACAACTCATGATATTTTTGCAGGTACGCGGACATCTTTTTTCCTTTCGCCTGGTATTCCGATGTTGCTTGACCCACGACCAATTGCGAGTCGCTGTATGCCGTGATGCTTCGGATTCCGACTGCCGAGGCTAGCCGTAATCCGGCGAGAAGAGCTTCATATTCGGCTTCGTTGTTTGAAGTTTTGAAACCGAATCTTAGGGCATACTGGACTTTTATGCCATCACGGGAGGTTAAGATTATCCCCGCTCCACATCCTTGCGAATTTGACGAACCGTCGACGTGCAGCGACCAGTCCGATTCTTCTGTTGGATTCGACTCTGCCATGTCTTCCGTGAAAGAAGCATCAGTTCCGAGATCGGAGTGGTCGGTAAGCTCGGCGATGAAATCGGCCACAGCCTGCCCCTTAATCGCCGTGCGGGGTCGGTATTGGATGTTGAATTCTCCGAGCTCGATGGCCCACCGTGCCAAGCGACCCGAAGCTTCCGGCTTCTGTAGTATTTGCCTCAGTGGCTGGTCCGTCAGTACCACTATCGGGTGTGCTTGGAAATAAGGGCGTAATTTTCTTGCCGTTGTAATCAGAGCCAGAGCCAGTTTTTCTAGGCTAGGATAACGGGTCTCTGCATCCAGAAGAGCTTTGCTGATGTAGTATATCGGTCTTTGTACACCTCGGTCATCGCGGATTAGAGCCGAACTTACTGCCGCCGAAGACACGGCCAGATACATTAGTAGCTCTTTCCCTTGCTCGGGCTTGGACAGCAGCGGAGGTGAGCCGAGGTATGCCTTTAGATCCTGGAAGGCTTGTTCACACTCTGGCGTCCAGGTCATCTCGTTGAACTTGCGAAGTTGCTTGAAGAACGGGAGGCATCGGTCTGTAGCCCTGGAAACAAATCTGTTGAGTGCGGCAACCCGCCCCGTGAGGCTTTGTATTTCTTTCACGGTGGATGGCGAACTCATCTCAATCAATGCACGGATCTTTTCGGGATTGGCTTCAATACCTCTCTGATTTACAATAAACCCGAGGAACTTTCCCGATCTTACTCCGAAGGCGCATTTGCCGGGATTGAGTTTCATCCCGTATTTTTTCAAAATTCCGAACATAACGCCGAGGTCGTTGACATGGTCTTCCGTGAAAGATATCCGCCATGATCTCAGCTCATGAAATCTCTATCAAAGCCTATAAGTAAGAGACGATACATCAATTACAGGTACACAATAATCTCTACTCAAAGTAATCTTACGATTTTCAAAGGCCATTACTGATTTAGGCATCGGAGGGTTCACGGCTGATCCCAGCCACCCCCCCTTTACCATTTTCCGTGATCTTTTACAGAGGAAAAGATCAAGCCACTGATCCGAACACCTTCTCCAATTACACCGAAGGATATCTACAGCGATGATCTGTTCCTACGTGTACAAATTCTATCACCTCGTCTGTTGATAGACTGGGAGGTGGTGCACTCCGGATGTAGAAGACGAAGGATCATGTGATGATGTATCTCCAAGTGGGAGATTGTTGAGTGTGGAGACACGTGGCATGTGGAAACCACCCACATCTGAGCATGGTCGGGCCCCCGGACGGTCTGTGGACCGGGCGCCCGAAATTCAGGCCATTTGCTCTCTAGTCCGCTGGACTGTTTTGTGGGCAGTCGGGCGCCCGGCGGTCATAGTGACCGGGCGCCCGAAATTAGACTGTTTTATGTATTTTGCTGCTGGACGTGTTTTGTATTGGCCGGGCGCCCGACGGTCAAATTGACCGGGCGCCCGACCGGCCGCGGACTTCATGTGCGGGTTTCCTATTTTAAGTTCTAATTGTGGGGTTTACTATATAAAAGGGTGTAAACCGGGATTAGACATGGGGATTAGGGCTTCTATACGTCCAAGGTGAGAAAAAGGCGAGAGGATTAGCAAAAGGGCCATCTCTGTGCATGGGAGCATAGGAGGAGGTAAGTGTATTGCTTGTAACTTCATTTTTCTTCATAGTGAAGTTTGCACCCGTGGTTTTTTACCCTTGTTGGGGTTTTTCCACGTAAATCTCTGTCTTGTGGATTGTTGGTTTGTGTGATTCTTTTCTAGTTATTATTTTCTTCCTGTTTATCGTTTGTGGGTGAGACCGGAGATTGGATCTCGGTTCACCGGCGTTGTTGGCGTGCTGCGCAACACAACCCACTGCCCACCTTTGCATGGCTTCCTTCAAAATCGCACGATTTAGCTTTGACTACTTGTCATTTGTGTAAGTCAAACTGCTGTGGGCCCAGTTTGGTCCCAATCTCAGGAACCATGGGAGGGACAAATGCAAGGAACATGGTCTCATCCCGAGGCGTTGCCACCTCGCAGCACTTCTTTTTTCATCCATCTCTGTTTATGTTGCATGGATGAGGCGGCACTTGCACGTGGACTGACTCTCCTCCCTTCTAGTTGATTTTCTTTTTTTCCTGATTTGATTTTTTATGCATTGGCTGCATTTATTGAACAACTCAAAGTTCATGATTTCCATTACTTGTGGCCTGGATGAGGTGGGAGCCACATGTGGATGGATGGACTTTCCATGAAGGTACAATGCACGTGATTTATATTGGTTCACGCCTGTAGTGATTAAGGGGATAAATGATTAGTTATCAAGAAGATTTCAAGGAACTGGATTTTTTCTTTTCTTTAATTTAGTTTTTATCTTAATTTTTTTTGTTAGTCATGCAAAGCACCCACCCTATTAGCAAGGGCAAGGTTGAGTACTTTCTTCCTCACGGAATAACTACCTTGAATTTACAAGGTTTTCTGGACTCCTCAACAATGCTTCCTCAAATCCACGATCAAAAATTGGTAAAACTCAAAATTTTATTGAATAATAATGAAAAATAACATTAAAAACGAATTTAACAAACTTATATATTCCTAAACAAACCTTAAGTCATACTTACTAAGAATAGTAAGTTCCTTGAAATAGAAAGTTACCAAAAATAGTAAAATCATAATTAAACACTATTACTAAGTAGACTCTTTCTCAAACTCATTGCTCAACAAAAATAGGAACTCCTAAATAAATAAAAACTTTAAAAGAAAGAAACAAACCAAATTTTGGAATTAGTAAAACTAGTAGTTTTTCTTAAAATTTCATTTTTTTCTGTTATAACCGCTCATTATCTGGCGAAACGACCCATACTAGTGGGTTAGTGAATCAGTTCTCTTCAAAATGAAATTTCAATACGAAATCATATGTTGTGTGTCCCGTAACTCCTTCCAGATCAAAAGTTAAGGCTAATTTATGATCTGCCTTCTTCTGGTCCATCTATGAAAAAATTGTCGATTTTGTCGACTTTTACTTGATCTTTTTTTCTGGTCCATGTATGATAGGAATGTGCTTGATCCACGCCCTTCATCAAGGGGATTTTATCCTACATCAGATCTCCATGTCATCCCAGTGGGACCCACCTGCAAGGCATGAAGGTGGAGAAAGTAGCAATCCCTCTACCATGCTCACAAATAATCCTGGCATGCGGAAGATCGCCTCCTCATGCACGTAAAACAAATTCTCTGGCAAGGGCATCAGATTCTCTGGCCTTATATTACCATCATTGTTGGAAGCATTGTCAAATTTGAATGGTTGAAGGCTATGTATGTCCTTAGCACTGTTGTATGTCAGCAAAGGCAAACGCCACATTGAATCAGCAAAATTGCGGGATGCCCTTCATCCTCTAAGCGACATCACTACAACGTCGAGGGTCTAAGCAACCATCTCAGCCGTAAGAAATGTCCCGGAGCCATATATGAGACTTCTTGCTTGTCTCAAGCACCTCACGCACCGATTTTCCCCCATTCCTCTGCCAGACACCCTTGTAGATGGAATGTTGCATCTCACGGAGCTTCTTCTGCCTGGTCGGTTGCTTGGGGTTAGTAGTCCACATAGTGGTGTATACTTCCTCATCCGAGATGGTGCGACAGGTGCTATGATGAAGTCGACGAATTGTCGGATGCATAATATGGGTGGAAATTAGAGTCACAGCCGAAGAAGGTGTCCATACTAAATGGGAAGTGATAGCACCAGTAGTGTTGAGTGAGGAATGATGAAAAACATAAGCTGAAATGGTTTTTTATTTTTTATTTTGCAGGGGGGGGGGGGGGGGGGGGGGGGGAATTGGTTATGGGTATGGAAAGATCTCACTCAGTCATTGGTTAAAGAACTTTCTTTATTTCCTTTTTTTTTTCTTTTTGTTATTCATGCAACGCACCCGCACGGTTAGTCACATGATGCACCCACCCACCGATGGAGTTAGTGTGTCTCCTTAGCACTCGAACCTAAGACCTGTTGTTGAAATGCCCAGGCGTCTTCCAACAAGACTAGCAGGCGAGACACAACTTTCTTTATTTCCTATGATCTCATTTAATTTTAGGGTTTTTTTCATAGAACTGCCTATGTTTGGAGCTATTGAGCAAAAAACGTCCGCTTTTAAAATATTTAAAGCAAATTGCTCAACCTTTGAAAATAGGGATAAAAAAAATCGCTCCATTGACTCTAACTAACTATTGGAGGCGGAAAACAGCCACTAGTGGTCAAAAGGTTCAAATTGCCCCTCTACCCTTTCATTTTCACAATTATATATCATATTTGAAGGGATTGGGCAAGTGTAAGATATGATCGGGCCCACCGATGTTGTGTATGTAATCAACGCTATCCATTTATTTTGCCATATCATTTGAGGTCATTAGCCAAAAAACGAGGTAGATCCAAATCATTGGTGGACCACACCCAAGGAAATAGTGGTGATTGAACTGCTACCATTTAAACAACATTGGGGCCACAAAAGATTCCGATCAAGCTGATATTTGTATTTTCCCTTCATCCATTTCAGTGTGACCTAATAAATAGGTTGGATGGCCCTGATAAATATCAGATTGGGCCTTAGGAAGTTTTCAATGGTGGTCCGTAGCTTCCAACACCAAGCACATCCATCTCCCTCTCCGGTAGTGGATTAAGTGCGTCTCGGACTCACCAAACACGATCCAACCCTCATAGTGGGGCCATCTTGATTTATGTATTGTATATGCATGCCATTCATCTGTTTTTCCATATCATTTTAAAGCATGATTGTGAAAAGAAAAGAAAAAAGTACGTACATATCTAAGGTATGGAATTCATAGTTAGACCCAGCAAGCAAATGTATGGAATTGAATTGGGTTGGAACATTAGAAATAGTCATAGCTGGAGATTCAAAGCATAAAACTCACATTAATAAACAAGTCTCATATATACATGAGCACAAACCACAAACATTATGTATGTATATACATTCGATAGATTTGGGCCTTCAATCAAATGACTCAGAATGATGATGGGTTATATTCATCTAATTCTGGCATGAGCCAAGCACATCATCACAATTCCTCCATTGTGCGAAATTGTAATATACAAGCGGCTCTACTGAACATGAAGCTGATCAATGCTAGTGAAATAAATCTAAGACGCTCATCACCTTTGGATGAAATGAGTCTCTCAAACTTGTATCGCCATCACTAATTACTTCATCCCTCTCACATTCAACCAAACGATAATACTTCTTTATTCTGACCACCATCTGCCTGGATGTGAACGCAACTGAATGCAATTCTATAATGGAGGGTCACTGAATTCCATATACTAAAGTCTGAGACCAAAGATTTTTACCAATTATTGAGGTCACTTTAGTGGCCAACACAACTAACTTCAATCCCTACTCTCAAACTCAAGGATTACTACATGGTCCTGCCCACAACGGACCATTCTACAAGAGTTCTAATTCGGCCAAAATATGGCTAATGTTGACCGTTCGAAATCTCAAATATTTATTGAAGTAATGGTTGGATTAAATTCTTTAATGGTCAATTCTGAATATCAATCAAAAGACATGGGTATTGGCCCAATTTAGGCCAAATTAAATCTCAACCATGAATAACCATCTTATCTGAATTACCTGGCCCATCTATCAAGTAAAACACACCAACCATCAATTTTATTTATATGGCTTTTACTTGTACTGGAAGGATAACCCATGTACATTGATCCAGTGGTTATAATCATCTTGGACAATTGGCTCAAGTAACTAAAGGGAGCCCTTAAATGTCCGGTAATATGAAAACATTAAGCCCCAGAAGTTGGGCTTAGAATGAACATAAAGGAGGCCCAAATAGGTTTGGCGTGTTAAAAATGGTAAAAAAAATTGGCATTAGATAGGCAAGTAACAAGCCTAAAACACACCAAAATAGGCCTTAATTTGGTCCATTTTCTAACCATTCAAAGGGGCCCAACGATGGGCCCAACAATTGGCCCAAAATTAGCCTAAAGTTAGCTAGAAATAGGCCCAAAATAGCCATTAATGTGAGCCTAAGAAAACCGAGCCCAAAACGGGGTTCATTGACTGATGTCCACTGGAGCGCCCAAAGAGTTGGGTCGAAGTGGCTGGCTGCATCATGAAGGCTCACCTCGTGGTTCAATAGACAGGCCCATACTGAAGATTTTCATCCATTTTCTATAATAAGCAGACAGCCGTCTCTACATTAGGAATATTCTAAATAGGAAACCCCATTACTACCAAAACCCCACTATAGAAAGAACCCTCCAAACCCTAGTTGCCAGCCCATCTGCCATTGCCAGATGACATCCTAGTTGCCGCCATCTTCCTCATCACCGACAACATCACCACCAGCATAGCGAGAAATCGGCTGTCACGCGAGAGACAGAGGTGGGTTTCTCCTTCAATGGTTGTGGGCACAGTGCTGGACGACTAGTTGGGCTATCGCAATGACACCGTTAATGGCTGCGAGATCTGATGGCCATAGATCTCTCCTAACAGTCGTCTGGCGATGATGTGGCAACCAGGGCAGCAGTACGCTGCCGGAGATGGAGACGGGAAGGAGCATCCGTCATTAATGGCGTCCGACATTACTGGTGGAGGAAGGCAGCATGGGTCATGGCTGCCGGCAGCGGCATAGTCTGATCTGAATGAAGTGGTTTTTTTTTTTTTTTCTTTTAAGATGTTGGTTTCCATGGCAGCGATTTAGCCTGCCGCCTCTGCCGGATACAGTAACTAGCAACGCAATTTAGATGAAGGATTTCCAACAGGGCAAAGCCCCTAATCTGATCAATTGGCATGCACTAGCATCGCCACCACCTCCGAATCTGATGATCGACGATCGATCTCAATGGCTGCCGAGGTTAGGGCCACACACGCAGGTAGTCATGGCGCTTGTTGGATTTGGGCTCCAAAAGACCGCAGTTTTCAATCTGATTTCCATAATGGGACTCTCGTTCATCCACTAGGCTCGTGTAGAGACCACAATCCAGATAGCCTAAAGTTGATCCGCCAACACGAATCCCGTTAGGAAAAATCTTAAAGATCTAAAATCTACTGTATTAATGCATTGCTATGGTACCAACCGTAAATCTTACATATTACGGAATAATTAGATCGTCTATGCATCAATAATGAGATTTCATACCATGATCTTAAAAGTCGTACTGATTAGGAAGACATTTCTGGTGCCGTACCTTACACCTTTAAAAGAACCTTTGAATGAGACTAGGGTTTTCTCATGTGTGTTAGTAAGGGGTCAAAGACATATATTTATAGGGTAGAGGGTCAAAGAAGCTTACCCATCACACTTCTCTTCTCTAAGGTCTCACCCCTTAGGTTTTCATATCCGGCTTAATAGCCGCGTACAGCGACCACGGTTCAAGCATTCCGCCCCAAACCTATCTGTAATGATCACAACCATAGTAGGGTTCACTGAATCGCTCAATCTGAATAATTCAACTATCATGATCTAAACCAATGATCATGTGTGGCCCACCTAATGTGGTCTTACATCTTGTTCATCTGTTAAATCATACAATCAGTGTTTGTTTGTTTGTTTGTTTTTTCCCTTTTTCAAGTAATAGTTGCCAGTGAAGAGGGCTGAAGAGAAATGAGCGGTGTAGATTGATGATATGGGCTGACCATGTGTCTAAATGCATTTCGGTGGACATACATTAATAACAATTGGGTGAGGTTATCAGCAGACAGAAAGGTACAACGAAAGTTCATTCTGTGATAAGGCAATGTGAAACGAGCTCCCCAGTTTCAACATGATTGACTGATGCTTTAAATTGAATGGCTGGGGGCTGGGCGTACTGATGCTCTCTCTTTATTTTTCTTTTTGTCGTGTTGTATACGTGGGTGCAACGCGTTTAGTGACCTTTAGCCGGTGGGACCGACGGCCGGCTAACTCCCTGCAATCCTTGTCGCATCTGCAATACCTCCATGTATGGATGGGAAGCGGATTGAGTACTGACTACTGAGTAAACTCTTTGGAACCCACCGTGATTTATATATTTTATCCCCTCCATCCATCCATTTTAACAGATAATTTTAGGTCTTTAGCCCAAAAGTGAAGCTTATCCAAATCTGAATTGGGCCACACCACATAAAATAATTGAAAATCAACTGTTGAAAAATTCTTAGGGGCCATAGAAGTTTTTTTATCAAGCTGATATTCTTTTTTTTTTTTTTTTTTACCTTAATCCATGTCTGTGTGATCTTGTAAACAGGTTGGATGACAAATAAACATCACTGTGGGCCCTATGGAGGTTTCAACAGTGGAAATCATTATTCCCACTGTTTCCTGTGGCATGGTCCACTTGAGCCTTTTATATGCTTCAATTTTGGAATCAACCCCTAAACTGAGGGGTGGATAAACCACATACATTCACAGTGGCCCAACAGAGTTTATTATACTGAGTAACTTAGCATGCAATCCGATTTTCATATGTATGCGCCAGCAGCTTAACAGAAGGGGAAGGGGAAGTGATGGCTGGTGAGCATTACCATGTAATTAGAATCGGATTGCTCCGCACGCTCTTATCGTGAGGAGTAAAATCTGTTGGGCCCACCTAAAATGTAGTGCTTTATTTATTCCGACCATATGTTTTTCCAGCTCATTTTAGGGGTTGAGCCCAAATTTTAAGCATTTCCAGCTCTCAAGTGTACCATGCCACGGGAAACAGTGGGAATAATGATTTCCACCGATGAAACCTTCCCAGGCCCCACAGTGATGTTTATTTGTCATCCAATCTGTTCATAAGATCACATGGATGTGGATGAAGGGAAAACACAAATATCAGCTTGATCCAAAAACTTCTGTGTCCTTTGAGAATTTTTCAATGGTAGACATTCAGTTCATACTTTTCCTGTGGTGTGGTTCAGTTTAGATTTTGATATCCTTCATTTTTTGGCAACATACCTAAAATTTTCTGATAAGATGGATGGACGGAGTGGATAAAATAAGTAAATCACGGTGGGCCCCACAGAGTTTACTCCGCACGCTTAACCTACGGAGTTACTAAATAATTAGAATCGGATTGAGGGCCGAGTTACTCCGCCTGCTCTTATCGTGCGGAGTAAACTCTGTTGGGCCTACCTAATTATGGTGATGTGGCGGTCCCCTGCGGTACACGTGCACTAAATCCTAACCATCTAATTAGTGGACCCTGATCCCGCAATAGATCATGCATACCAAAATTACAGTAGAGTTGGTAAGACTGTTGTGGCGATATTTGATTGGTCCAAACTCCTTGGTCAAATATACTTGATTGAACCACTAATCTTGGTAAGGCTCTGATGTGGCCACATTTGATTGGTCTAGACTCATTGGTTGAGTATACTCGACTGAACCACTTTGACACTAGACACACTTGGCAATATGCCTTGTGCCGCCATTAGAGCTGGACACAAACCAAGCCAGCTTGAAAGCTCCGCTCAGATTGGTTCCAATATTTGTTCAAACCAAACCGTGTCTAGCCTGCTAGCCCAGCTGAAAGCCTAGGCGTTTCAATAGCAGGTCTCAGATTCAAGTATATATTGTATGCGCAAACTAGATTGATATGGCTCCTAGATTGTTTGCGCACTGTTTCCTGTGGTGTAATCCACCTGAGCTTTGGATATGATTCAATTTTGAGATCATGTCCTAAAATGATATGTAAAAATGGATGGACGGCATGGATAAAAGACGATACATTACATGATTGCACACTGTTGATTTGTGTAATTTTGTTTTAAAAAGGCTATTATTGTCTATTTTGAAGATGCAGAGGATGTTAAACATCATGCAGTAAGATGCTTTTGTATTTATGTTTCTTTGTTACTTCTAATTTTTTTAATTCTTTTATATTTAAACAAAAAAAAAAAAAAAAAAGAACCGCCACCTGGTCAAATTCAACTTGGCCCAATTCGAAAATTTCGACCAAACCAATCCCGACCCAAATTGGGCCGATCCACAAACTCGGGAGGCGCAAAAACAAGCCAAATCCAAACTAGGGCTAAAGTTGGCTCAGCCCGGATCATTGCCACGTCTAGTTGCCATCAGCCAAAGGTCTCTCACCTAATCCACTTAGCATGGTCGGTTACCTGTAGTAGACATGTAATCGATGAATAAGAAAAAAGCGGTAAAAGGTCAAAATTCAACAAAAAGAATTCTCATTGACCACTCATAGGTACTATGATTGATTTTGAAATAGATCAGGCCCACCTATGTAGAAGAAAAAAAAAATTGTACATGGGTCATTGTATTTGTTAGAGTATTTCAAAATCATTAAAAAAAATACCTATAGTGCTATCTTTTTTCTAAGTGTGAAAGTTAATTTCTCATAGGAGGAGAATACTTGGAGGTTTTACCGGGTGCTTGGTTATATCTATGGAAAATGATACACTAACTATGCACCAATTTTGATATATAACAAGAATCCCTTAATGAAGGGCGTGGATTAAGCATCTTTCTATCACACATATACGGGAAAAAGATCAAGGAAAAGTCGACACTTTTATATAGGATAGGCCAAAAGAAGGCAAGCCATAAATAGGCAATAACTTTTTATCTAGGAGTTATGGGACTTACATCATATGTATTCTTACTAAAATTTCATTTTGGGGTGAATCAAGCCACTTGTGTTCACCCATTTCTTAAAAAAATGGGTGAATCCCTTGATGAAGGGCGTGGATTAAGCATCTTTGTATCACACATAGACGGGAAAAAGATCAAGGAAAAGTCGACACTTTTTGGGATGCGCCAAAAGAAGGCAAGCCATAAATCGGCAATAACTTTTTATCTAGGAGTTATGGGACTCACATCATATGTATTCTTACTAAAATTTCATTTTGGAGTGAATCAAGCCACTTGTGTTCACCCATTTCTTAAAAAAAATGCACGGTTATAGTAGAAAAATGAAACTTTAAGGAAAATTATTATTTTTAGTAATTCTAATTTTTAGTATTTCCTTCTTTTTTAGAGTTTTTGTTTATTTATGAGGTTCTATTTCTTCTGAATAATGAGTTTTAGAAGGACTCACGTTACGCAGGAGGGACGTGGTAAGGTCGATCACCGTCTTCCTCATCGGATAACTACCTTGAATCCACGAGGCTTCCTGGACTCCTTAACAAGGTTTCCTCGAATCCATAAGGGAAAGTCTTAAATCCACGAGAGAAAATTGATAAAAATTAGAATTTTATTAAATAATAATATGGAAGTTAACATGTAAAATGAATTTAACAACTTTATATATCCCTAAACAAATCATAATTTGCACTTACTAAAAATAGTAAGTTTTTTTAAATAGAAAGTTACTAAAAATAGTAAAATTCTAATTAAAAACTACTATTAAGTAGAGGCTTTATAAAACTCATTATTTAGAAAAAATCAAAACTCCTAAATAAACAAAAAATCTATATAAAAAAAAATATTAAAAATTGAAATTACTAAAAAGAGTAGTTTTTCCTGAAATTCTATTTTTCTGTTATAATCACGTATTTTATGGGGAAATAAATTTTAGTAGGAATCTATATGTTGTGTGTCCCGTAATTCCTAGATCGAAATTAGTTATGGCCGATTTATGGCCCGCCTTCTTTTGGCTGGGGAAATAAATTTTAGTAGGAATCTATATGTTGTGTGTCCCGTAACTCCTAGATAAAAAATTATGACCAATTTACGGCCCGCCTTCTTTTGGCCCATCCCTCACGAAAGTGTCATTTTTTTTTTATTAACTTTTTCTTGATCTTTTTCAGTCTATGTGTGATGGAAAGACGCTTGATCCACGACCTTTATCAGGAGGTTCTTGTTCTACATCAAATTTTGAACCATGTTTTAAGCAATTTCATATGAGGATATTAGGATACAATATTTGAGTCAAACCAACCCTCATATACACCATCCAAAATATTAGAGTCATGTATATAAAACGGAATTAAGGATTCAAAAAAGGTCCACGTTGTAAGAGGAGTCAAAAGTCCTCACTATATATAAAGCGAGCGTAGAAAAAATCAAATACACGAGAGGAGACAAACCAACCCTCATATACACCATCCAAAATATTAGAGTCATGTATATAAACCTGAATTAAGGATTCAAAGCAGGTCCACGTTATAAGAGCAGCCAAAGGTCTTCATTATATCAAGAGATTTAAGGGCTTTGGCCATATAAACCGGAACAAAATTGAAATAATGGATATCGTTCTTTGTAACATAATTGTTTTAACTTATACAAGTAAAGGCTCCTAAATTAGTAAACTTATTAGAAATAATTAACATGTTGGATCCTATCCGAACTCCTTAAACATGACTAGAAAAGAACCTTAATTATGCCTGGACTCTTCTAACATAAGGGCTCTTTTGGCTCTCCAATTACCTAAATGAAGTAATAGTTTGTCATTACAATTTTATCACCACTGAGCAAAGCATAGGAATTGTCAGCCAAATGCGAATGTGTTAAAAGGCCATTTGGATGGGAGTAAATGGAGGTAAATGGTATTTGGGGTGTGTTTGGATGGAAGTAAATGCATGTAAATAAAATAAATGAGAGTAAATGTGCATGTAAATAAAATCCTCTCTATGGGAGGATTTGGAAGTAAATTAGGGTGAAATGCCTTTTTTTTAATCTCGAATTGCACATGTAAGCAAAAGTGTCACTATGCACATGTTCGCGATACATGATTCACACTATAATATTCCCTAACAATCTGAATATTGGCTACATCACTAAAATCACACCAAAAGAATGATCCAAACTATTCAAATGATGGGTGCCTAAATGGATGGTTAAAAAATATTGGCAAGTTGCGTGTGTTTGATCTTACGTTTGTGGCCTACTTGAGGCTCGAAATTTCCTCATTTTTTGCTGAAGTATATATTTCAATAGGCTTATTATAATCATTCAATTAAATATCGCATATATATGTATACTAATTTTGGATACTAAAGTTGATTTGGGTTATCGCATATATTAATGTGAACATATTGAAAATTTTAAATGTATTCCAATTCCTCCCATTTACTCTCATCTAAACTAAAAATTTTTATTTTAAATGCATTTCATTTACTTCAATCCAAACATAACTTTGTAAAGTTATTTACTCCCAATTCATTTACCTTCAAATTCATTTCGCATCTACTTCCATTTACAAGCTCCCAAACGAGTCCTAAGGAGATGTAAAGAAATTTATAGTTATTGCACTTCCTAAGGAGATGGAAAGAAATTTATAATTATTGCACTTTTTTTTATAGCATTGCTACAAAAAAGTTTGAATCCAAAGAATGACACCAGCATATTTTTGTGATAATTCGGTTTTAAAATAATGTCAAAATGCCATCACTACAATTTTTACCACCCAAAAAAGCAAACATGAGAATCAGCCGTTAAATGCAAATTAATGTTATCAAAAGATAACAAAATTCTTTTATTATTACACTTTTTTTTTTTTTTACATTACAGCGTTAATTGGTGAAACAAACACGCTTTAAAAAGCAGCTGAAATTGTATTAACATATCACATGACTTGTCAATAACACTCCAATTATGCTTTATAATAGTGATTCTATTAACCAAACTTTAAAATATGGTTGTTGAAAGATATCTTACGCGTTAGCCAGTTTTGGCATCACTTCGTTTGATCTTGACATGCCACGTCTTCTACATCATTCCCTAGTTCAAAACATATAAGAAGCATGCATATACGATCCTAGCTTTAACTTGATGGCTTGTCAGTTGTGTTAGCCGATGGGCATTGACCCATGCACACTATGGGCCCGTTTGGATAGTAAGTTGCTTAAGATAAGTTACTTATGCCACAAGTAGCTTATCTTAGTTTCTACTTATTGAGAAAATAAGTATGTTTGGTAAACAACATACTTATCAGCTTTTTCTCTCTTTCATCTTTCCAAAAAAGTTAAAAAGCTATAATAAAAAATTAGCTACAGTAATTATGTACTTTTAAGTCAAAAAAAAGTTACTTATTACTGATCATAAACCAAACTTATTTATTTGAAGTTACTTATGTACTACTATAAGTATAAAAAGTAACTTATTTGGTAGTATCCAAACGTACCCTACATAACTGTGCCAGGATGGGACCACCCCAGCTAAGTCAAACTTCTGTGGGCCCAGCTTTGACCTAACTTCAGAGCCCATGGATTAGACAAATGCAAGGTGTATGGTCTCATCTCTAGAGGTGGCAATGGGTCTGTTCGGGTGGTCGTTTCCACCTCAACCCTAACCTAACCCAAATTGAATTTGGGTTGGATTTTCCTAACCCTTACCCAACCCAAATTAAACCGGGTCGGGTCGAGTTGACCCACATTTTAATGATCAACTAACTAATTTACAGATTAAACTAAATACATATGACACTAGCATTCAATTGAAAACCAAGCCATCTATGTTTAATAGGTACATAAGTGTGTGTGTGTGTGTGGGGGGGGGGGGGGGGGGGGGGGGGGGGTGATGGTACTATGAGGTCGACCTCATGGGAACTTTCCATGAGGTTGAGCTGTGTGGGCCTCACCATGATGTGTATCAGACATTTACCCCATCAGTCAGATGCACCATTTCATGGTGGACCACGGGCTTAAAAATCACATCAATCCATGACTTAGATGGGCCACACCACGGATAAAAGTTGAGAGGGGTAATCCGCCCGTTAAAACCTTCATGATCATTTATTTGGCCCACTGAGACGTGGTTCACAAATCTAGGCCATCCATTGTATGTGTCCCACTTGGATGAGGGGTCAGACCAAGTTTCAGCCACATCCAAAACCCAGTTGAGCCCCACCAAGTGCTTTTAGATGTTTTAGGCATGTCTTCACATGATTTTAGATGGTATGGCCCACCTGAGTTCTATATACAACTGATTTTTGGGATATCCCATGACCTAAAGGGGACCCATCAAATGCACAATGTTGATGCCTGACATGTGGGGCCCACACAGCTCTTCCCATGAGGCTGACCTCATAGTACCACTTATATATATATATATATATATATATATATATATATATATATATATATATATATATATATATATATATATATATATATAAACTTACACTTTTTTATAGAGTATTTCTATTAGCAGATTTAAAGCATACCTCTTTAAGCATCAATGTAGTTAGAGTAATAGGATGATGCTTCAGACACGTCGATTAAGTTTATTGAATTGATAGACATGTGGACCATTCTCAGCAAGGTATGTAAGAGGAAAAAAATTATGTATTATTTAACTAATAAAAAAATTAGTATATAATAGTCTTAGGGCCCATCGTAATGTTTATTAAATTGACAGGCATGTGGACTGTTTACAGCTGGGTGTGTGAGAAAAAAAAAAACTATGTATTATTTAACTAATAAGAAAATCAATATAAAATAGTCTACTTAGCTCCTATAAGATTCGGGTCGGGTCACCTTTAACCCTAACCCAACTCATAAAAATCCGGTCAGGTCGGGTCGGGTCAACCCAAAAATTGAATTCGGGTCAAATTTTCCAACCCTAAACTAGACTCTCATCCCCCACGCATTGCCGCCTCATGGTATTTCTTTCTTCGTCCATTTCTATCGATGTTGCATGGGTGAGGCGGCACTTCCACGCGGACTGACCCTCCCCCTTTGTAGTTGATTTTTTTTTTTTCCTCATTTGTTTCTTCATGCATTTGCTGCACTTGTTGGACATTTCAAAGTTCATGATCTGGATGAGGTGGGACCCACATGTGAAGTGGATGGAATTTCCATGAAGTTATGGTGCATGTGATTTGTATTGGGTCACTCCTGTAGTGATTAGGGTATAAGTGATTACTGATCAAGAAGATGTAGCTATGTAAGGCACTTGATTTTTTTTTTTTTTTTTCTTCTTTTCTGGCATTGAAGTGTAATCTCTTGAATGCAATGGGCCCGTTGGGGACCACATAAAACAAATGATATGGTACAACACACCCTTATCTGTAAAGGATATGCCTCGTACTTCTAGGCTACTTGGGTTCCACCCAGTGTCAAAACAGAAAAGTGGGTGGACCCCATCCCTACACAATCACACCAAAGACTCCTCATCAAATTGAGTAGCTCCACAATGACACGTCAGCTTCCATCTCCGCGTCATCCCAGAGGGACCCACCTCCAAAGTATGGAGGTGGAGAAAGCAGCAATCCCTCTGCCATACTAGCAAGCAATCCTGGCATGCCAAAGATGGCTTCCTCATCCATGTAAAACACATTCTCCGGTGAGGGTGTCAGATTCTCCGGCCTTATATTAAGATCACTGTTGGAAGCATTTTCTGATTCGGATGGCCGGAAAGCTTCCGCAGCCACTGCAGCAGCCTTCTGGATGTCCTTCGCACTGCTGGATACCGGCATAGGCAAACGCCACGCTGAATCAGCGAAATTGAGGCATGCCCTTCGTCCTCTGAGTGCCATCGCAGCAACGTCGTGGGCCCGAGCGGCCATCTCAGCGGTCGGAAATGTCCCTAGCCATATACGGGACTTCTTGTTTGGCTCACGCACCTCGCATACCCATTTGCCTCCATTCCTCCGCCGGACACCCTTGTAGACCGGGTGCCGTGTCTCACGAAACTTCTTCCGCCCAGCCCGCTTCTTCGGGCCACTAGTTGCCACGGTGGCGTATACTTCCTCATCTGAGATGGCGAGACGGCTACTGCTGATGGTCGCCGATGAATTGTCGGATGTGTAACATGAGTGGAAATCAGAGTCACAGCTGAAGAAGGTTTCCATAAGAAGTGGGAAGTGATAACAACAGTAGTGTTGAGTGAGGAGTGATGAAAGCAGATTCTGAATTGGTTGATTTTGATCATGGGAACGTGGAAATGAGGAGTTTTTATAAGTCGGGGCGGGTTGAATGGCGTTTGATACGCGCACACGGATCGCCCACGGCCGAGCCTGGCCGGTGAGTCGCAGCCGCCCTAACTGAGACGGGAGACTGGTTTTCAATATAGTTACTTGATACTCTGATAGCAAAGGACGCCGTTGATACTCTGGCACTCAGACATCATACACGTGACATGCGTTCTCTGAAATTTAACAGACTAAGTTGTGGAATTCATTCTCTCTGAGTCATAGTCTCAAAATCGTATTGATTGCATAATCCTGCCCTCTGATCTCTGGATACTTGTCTGTTGAAATAGGGTCATTGGTTCTTTTTATTTTTAACCGTACAATAATGTCCACAAATCAGATAATTAAGTAATAAAATCATCTTAAATTTTGGCTCATGATACATCCAAGCTGGGATATATCATTTAGACAGTTTACTTTGTCTTACTTATGCGTGGCATATGCAAATTCTAGGTAATTTCTTTAAATGCTTGCGTATTATGTGTCACACTCTGACAGAGTATCAAAGCTTTTCTCGTTTAGCATGTGTTTTTTGCCATAGGAATGCGATTTGATGTGCGACCTACTAACCTATAAACGACAATTTCTCCATGGGGCCTCCTTCAACCAGCGCCATTGTATCAAAGGTCGAATAAGTATGGTTGGAGGAGCCTTCAAACTGGCCACATTTTGGGTGCTCAAACTGGTCGGGCAACCAGTATGGCCGAACAGCCCAGATGCACAGTAGGCCCCTAGATAATTTTTGTGTTGCCCTAGACCTGTCGGGTGACCGGTCTGCATGGGGGCCCTGACTGGTCAAGCGACCGATCGGTGGTGAGGCAGCGTGGATGTATTCTTCCCTAGACTGTTTCAGTGCAAGTTGCGACCGATCGACTGTGCACGCAGTTTCTTGCGCATTACGCTGTAGTGCGTAAGATGTTTTTATTTTCGGTAGTGCGTAAGATGTTTTTATTTTCAGGATTCTTGCTATATATATGACACGTATCCGGACTTAGATGGTATCCTAAGGTGTCCAAGGTTTCCTAATTGCGTTAGGAAGAGTGGAGAGGTGTTTGTGAGAGAGAGAACTTGGGTTCTCTTTGTTTTCCTTGCTTATGGGCTGTCAATCTCTGTAATCTTCTGTTTATTCATAGTGGATCACTTTGTACCGTGATTTTTTACTCGTTGAGGGGTTTTTCCACGTAAATTCGGATTCTCTTGTGGTGAATGCTTGTGTGTGATTTGATTTCATATTGATTCTCGTTTGATCTTGCATTACTCTGCGCGTTTGGCTTCCGCTTCCAGTTTTCCCAACAAGTGGTATCAAAGCTAAAGTTGGGGTGCAGTAGAAATTGGATCTGAGACGAAGAGATGAGATCAAGCACAAGGTTCGAGGTAGAGAAGTTCTCCAGAAAAAATAACTTTGAGCTATGGAATGTGAAAGTTGAATCTTTCCTAGTTCAGTAAGGGCTTGATGAAGCTCTTGGAAAGTGACCCGAGGCTATGAAAGATGATGAGTAGACGAGGCTCGACAAGAAAGTTAGAACCTCAATCCTGTTAAATCTTATGGATGATATTCTCTATTATGTTCTGAAGGAGAAGATTGCGGCTGAAACAATGGCGAAGTTAGAGAAAGTTTATGCCAAGAAGTCTCTAGAGAATCACATGTACATGTTGATGCAGTTGTTCACCTTGGGGATGGCTAAGGGAATGGAAGTGGAGGACCACTTGAGCATGTTCAATAAGCTGCTTAGCAAGTTGGTGGAAATCGATGAACCGATGAAGGATAAATATCAAGGATGCATCCTGTTGAATTCTCTTCAAGATTCATATGAGTCGTTTAGGGACTCTTTGTGCACAGGGAGGAAAACCATAAACGTCGAGACCGTTGTCTCAGCCCTCTAATTGAAGGTGATGAGAAATAAAAGCGGTGGTGTGGCTTCCTGTTCTTCTTTAGAGGCACTGGTTATGAGGGGAAGAAGTTCTGAGCATGGAGGATATTCGAAATCAGGATATAAAGTTAAGGGCAAAGAGAAGGCTAAGGTAAAGTGCTGAAATTGTGGTCAGGAGGGCCACATGAGAGGGGATTGTCAGAATTCCAAGATGATGCAAGAGAAGTATGGAAATTCTTATGGAGAGGGAGCCAATACCGTAGAGGACGGTGGTGATCTTTGTGAAGTCCTGACTGTATCTTGCAAGGGATCTCACAGTAGTGAGTGGATCCTAGATTCAGGAGTTTCATGTCATGTTTGTCCTGACCGGAGTTCATTCACGACATATAAGGAGTATGGTGGTGAATCGGTGTTTGTGGATGATGGCTATGCTCATAAGGTGATGGGTATTGGTACGGTGCGCATAAGGATGTTAGATGATTGAACAAGTCTTAGAAGATGTGAAACACGTCCCTAAGATGAAGATGAATCTGATTTCTCTTGGTGCACTCGACGCGAAAGGGTGCGTGTTTATCGGCCGCAATCGTTGTTGTGAAGTATTGAAAGGGGCACTCATGTGTATGAAAGCACGGATTTTTGGCCATCTTTATAATTTAATCGGGAGCACAATTCATAGTGGAGCTGCGAGATCGGCAGCGAGATCCATGATTGATCGTATGTAGCAAGTGCCCAAGGGCCACATGAGAAGAACAGAAAAGGGAGTGAATGTTCAAGGTTAGAGTCGATGGTGGCACGAGAAGTAGTGGAGCTATGATGGAAGATAAGATGACGTTGCGAAGATGGTGTTGATTCGACGTTTGAAGCCTCGGTGGAGATTGTTGGAGGAGCCTTCAAACTGTGCACGTTTTAGGTACTCAAACCGGTCAGGTGACCAGTCTGGCCGAATGGACCAGATGCATAGTAGGCCCCTAGACAGTTTCTGTGTTGCCCTAAACTAGCCGGGCGACCAGTCTGCAGGGGGCTCCAACTGGTCGGTGGTGAGGCAGCGTGGATGTATTCTTCCCTAGACTGTTTCGGTGTAAGGTGCGACCAGTCGGGCGACCGATCGACTGTGCACGCGGTTTCTTACACATTACGCTGTAGTGCGTAAGATGTTTCTATTTTCGGGATTCTTGCTATATATATGGCATGTATCTGGACTTAAATGGTATCTTAAGGTGTCCAAGGTTTCTTAATTGCATTAGAAAAAGGGGAGAGGTGTTTGTGAGAGAAAGAACTTGGGTTTTCTCTATTTTCCTTGCTTGTGGGCTGTCAATCTCTGTAATCTTCTGTTTATTCATAGTGGATCGCTTTGTGCCGTGGTTTTTTACCCGTTGAGGGATTTTTTCAGGTAAATTCGAATTCTCTTATGGTGAATGCTTATGTGTGATTTGATTTCATATTGTTTCTTGTTTGATCTTGCATTACTCTGCGCATTCAACTTCCGCTTCCGCTGCTAGTTTTCCCAACAAGTATAAGAGGACCCCTTGAATTCATCAAGGAGTGACTGCAGTAATTATTTACTGTTGGATTTTCTTAACTGCCCATCTTTCTCCTACAAGATTGTCCTTACTGATTGGTGGGCCAACATTATTTTTGGTCCATCACTTGTTCACCATGTACGTGAATTAGGCACTACCGCCGCCTATCCCGAGCTTGGAACAAGCTGCCGCACTAAGGGCCCACCGTGATTTATGGGTTTATCAACACCGTCCATCCAATTTTTTCCATTTCATTTCAGGTTATAAGCCCAAAAGTGAGGCAGATCCAAGACTCAAGGTATAAATTTTATTTTCGAATAACGAGGTCCAACTGATATGTAGATGGGACTGATTTTTACAGAAGGTGATCCTCATCGTGGGTAATACCTCATTGTGCGCACATACAGTGTCTATCTCCTGCCATAATATTTTTACATTCTTGCGAAGGGGTGCATGGTTGGGGTCGGCCTTGCAAAGATGTGTTTTCAAAATGCACTATGATCATATGATCATAAGGTGCATGCTTGTATTTTAGGGCTATGATTAATTCCTAATTTGAGTGCATGGCTTTGAATGTCGGTGTTAGCAGGCGTATCAGCACGGCAAAAAAAAAAAATTAATATGACATGACATTGGGTTTCAGTATCGGGCCTATATTGGCCTGTATCAAACATATATAATTTTTTAGCCAAAAAACATTTTAAAAAATAGATATAAAAAACTCTCTGTTTATATATATATATATATATATATATATATATATATATATATATATATATATATATATATTCAATGGTGACAAATCCACCCATTCTTTGATAAAAATATTATATATTAGGTTAATCAATTATAAACTGTAATGTTGATTTTTTTTTAATAAATTGTTGATATATCTTATAAATTGATATCATACTGCTAATACAATTTTCTATCAACTATGGGACTATAAAATGATTCAAATCATAATAATAAAAATGCCAAACATGTGTAAGTACGGGTATGGTGTTGTTGTAAAACACATATTTAAATATATAATTGATATTTTTTTAGTTTACAAGCATAATAAACTAATCAAGGAAACATATAAGCATACAAGACAACTACCATTTAATAAAAACAAAGGCTGATAAAATAATAATATCCAATTTTAAAAATAAACAACAACAACAAAAAATACAAAAATTGATAAAAATAAAAAATAAGGCCAACAATAAAAATAAAAAACTAGATTCCACCTGTAAATCTAGTCATTAATTTCTCCAATTTTATTTTTAAAGAAAAATTAAGAATATTCAGTTAATCCATTGATTAAATCCATAAATGTAGTAGTAGACGATTGATCATACATCATTACAGATTTTATTTGAAAAAAGTAAAGGAAAATCTAAAATTACAGAAAATTGCACAGGAAATAGAAAAAAAAAATCCAAATCGAGATCAAATCAGATCGAGTTATATTTATATAGTTGTTTCCACTTGATTCCAATAGTGATTAATACAGAGAAAATAAGTTTTACAACTTTTTCTTTTCAAATCAGGTGCCATCTCTTGGGGATGCCATTTTTCCCAAATGCCAGCTGTATCGTCGATCCCGCTTCTCTTGTTAATGGTATTATCAATCTTAAAGATAATCACGATTTTTTGTCGCATGGATGAGGTGAGCTCACATGTCAACTGGACTTGTTCAAGATCAGCTCATGGGATAAATCACCCATTGTGGTGTGAGTGCACGGGCATGTGTGGGGTGTGTGAGTGCGTGTGAAAAGACAAGTGCTGTACATTGGATATGGGAAAGCATGTGAAGTAATAACTGACCACTATTTAAGAGGATTACTTGATATGTAATTTCCCATCTTTCTTGAAAAGAGATAAATATAAATGTAACATGTGATGGGTCATTTGGGCCCACATTAATGGACTGATTTTTCATTTTCTCTCTAAATACCTTGTAAATAGTTCATTACTGCTCTTTAAGCCTCTTTGAAAGTCCATGACAATTTCTACCTCAAAAATGGGTAAAAAATGACTAACTTAAATTTATGGGCCCATTGTTATGTATGTGACATATTGGCATAGGCTTAGACGTGGCGAGATAGATCACCGTCTCTCTCATGGATAACTACTCCAAATCCATGAAGCCTTCGGGAATCCTCAATCAAATTTCCTTGAATTTATGAGGGAAAACTTTGGAATCCATGAGAAAGAAGACTAAAAACTCAATTTTGTTTTAGATTAATCAAAAGATGAATAACAATAGAATTTAAAATGACTACAAATAGAAGAAACTACCCCTAAGAAATCATAAAAACTTAATCGAGTTATAGCTAAAACAGGAAACAAAATCATAAAATCCGCACAAATCTACGCAACAGATCGCACAAGGTTGGGCGCTTGAAGTGCTATGGTCGAATGACCGAAATCCCTAAAAAACGTCCAAAGGGTTTTGTAGAAATTTGGTGCAATTTCGGACGCCCGAAGTAGTGTTGTCGAGCAACCGACATTGCCAACGGCCCAAAACCACCGGGAATCCGTCGGAAAGCCGTTGGGAATCCAAAATCTACCGAATTTCTGCCAACTCCTCTAGGTGTTTGATCTAGTTTGATTGGTCAACCATGGTGTTTGGTCGGCCGAAATATAATATCGACCATCGATTTTCTTGATCTTCTTCCAATCCATCTCCATAAAAATAAAAAATAAAAAATAAAAAAAACATGCTCGATCCTCTTCCTTCACCGGGGATTCTTCCCCTACATCAGACCCCTCCACTTAAAAATAACTCATCCTCGAGTTATGCTTCGAACTTGAGTCTTGAATTACATCGAAGCTCTTTAACAGGCATGATTTGCAATTCTTCAATGGGTTTATTCTGCAATTCGTGTCTTCGATTTCTTCCTGGTATATGACGATAAAAATCTTTGAGCTCTCCTCAAATCGGGACCGATTGGTAGAGCTGGGCACAAACCAAGCCAGCTCAAAAGCTCGACTTAGATTGGTTTGAAAAGCTCGACTTGGATTGGTTCAAATAGAAATTCAAACCAAAGCAAGCCTCGGAGTCAAACTCGTTTGAAAAAAAAAAAAAAAAAAACAAGGCTCAACTAGGGTAGTACCGGCTCTGCTCGAAGCTCAGTTTGATTCGACTCATAGATTGTAAGCACACTGCTTCCTATTGTGTGATCCACTTGAGCTTTGGAAATGATTCCATTTTGGGATCATGTCCTAAAATGATATGTAAAAATGGATGGACAACATGGATAATACATATACATGATGACGTGGATAATACATAATACATAAATATATATGGATGCATACTATTTCTTTGCACTTGTAAAATTATACTTATTTACTTGTTTGGAAAAGGCTCTTACATGTTTGTTTTGAAGTTGCACTCCTCCTTTGGAGGATGTTAAACATTACGTAGTAAGATACTTTTATTTTTTTTTCTAGCTTTTTAAATTCTTTTTTATTTAAACAAACAAGAAAAAATAGAGCCGCTGCCTGTTTGAACTCGGCTCGACCCGATTTGAAATTTTCGACTAAACCGATCCTGCCTCGAATTAGTTTTTTCTGGAGCAAACCAAACTCGGGCTGCATAGGTCAGCCCAAAGCCCAAACCAAACCGATCCACAAACTGGGGTGGCATAAGAACAAGCTAAACCAAATTACGGCTAGCTCGGCCCAGCCCGAATCATTGCCCACCTTTACTGGTTGGCGGATAGATTCTTCATGTTGTTAAAAATAAACCAATCTGAGATAGGTTAACTTCCTGGATAGGAATCACATCATAGGGACTTTTGGCAAGCATAATTGCCTTGAATCCCTATAACACCGACTTGATATCTTCAGGAACGTTTATCGATCCTTGTAAAACTTGCTCCTTGTTCTTCATGATAGAGGTAGCAATCTCTTCGACCTTCTCAGGATTTTGAACAATTGCTGAGATGATGGCGGGTCGTATCTCCTCCCTCCATCTTTAATTCATAGGTCTCTCTTGACACATCATACTCTTACTGCATTGACGGAAGAAGCGTCTCCACAAGATAAGGTTCATCAACTGTGAGATGCTCCTCTAATTCACCCTCTTCTACAACTGCAATTTCTGCAGCCTTGCTTGCACTAACCTTTTCATGGTCCAATTCTTCAAGCACCACATCAATAGTGTCTTGCAGCATTTTCAGATTGTTCAATTCATTCATAATTATATCAGTCCATGGAATATTGATTTCTTTAACAACACTTAGACCAATAATGCCTTAAATTTGTCTCTTAGACTCCAGCAAAACTAGTCCAACAACTTTGGGGATATTTGCATTACATCCTTGTAAAACCATCACATCGCCTTTAGATTTTGTAGCGATATCTTATACAGGTATGGAAGACCGTCCCTCCACTTTAAAAATTTTGGGTAGGTTTTTCGTTTTCATAGGGGCCACTCACATGCCACAGTGTAATCCGATGTCTTGTCGCAACTATGTCTCAAAATAACAAGATCCCTACTGCAAGTTGTGGGGCTATTGAGAGAATATTCTATATTCATAATTGTCATATCCAAATCGTTCCAGTAACCATCGCGTCATCCACGGGCACGAACATATCGGTGCCCTCAATTGTCGCATTCGCTCGCGTTGTTGTAGTGCCCACCAAGTCGCAACGACGCCTCTCTACTTATCTTCTATGAACTAAACCTTCTTCTCGTCCGGGAATTGCATGTAGTTGAAGAAGGTTTGACCTCCAAAAGCCATTCATCGACGCTACACTGACCATTAAAGTTAGAGATATCTATCTTCCTACTGTAAGGTCGATCCTTCCAATCAATCCGATTAGAGAATCTAGTAGATCCCGAGAGCGGGATCCCACTATGAAGAATGAATAGTTCTAATTCTTATTTATAAGGTTGGATCCAGCCACCAACTCTTGCATGACTTGACGATACTCCCGTTGTACCTGATTACATGCAAAAATTGGCACATCTATAAAGCAATCAAGGGAAGCCTGCAACCCTTGCACTGTCTTTCCTCTCTCCCCGTGGAGAGCTTACATTCTCTCCGAAGGATAATGAATCCATGGATCACCGTCCATTAAATTTTGTCCATAACTTCATTAGTTACAATCGGCCTGAGGGTTTTCCTTGCTCTAATACCAACTTGGCACAAGTATAGACATGGTGAGATCGATTATTGTCTCTCTTACAAATAACTACTTTGAATCCACGAAGGCTCCAGGAATCCTTAACCGGACTTCCTCAAATCTACGAGGAGAAACTCTCGAATCCATGAGAAAGAAGAGTAAAAACTCAATTTTGTTTTAGATTAATCAAAAGATGAATAACAAGTTTAAAACAACTATAAATAGAAGAAATTAACCCCGGGAAACTTTAAAAGCGTAATTAAAGAGTCCTAGCTAAAACAGGAAACAAAATCATAAAATCCGCACAAAACTATGCAACAGATCGTACAAGATCGGGCGACCAAAATCCCTAAAAAATGTCCAAAGAGTTTTGTGAAAATTCGGCACAATTTCAGGTAGCTGAAGTAGTGTTGTCAGGCGATTGACATTATCGACAACCCAGACCCGTTGGGAATCTGAAATCTGTTAAATTTCTGCCAACTCCTCTAGGTGTTTGATCTAGTTCGGTTGATCAACCAAGGTATTTGGCCGGCTGAAATATGGTATCGAACATCGATTTTCTTGATCTTATTTTGGTCCATCTCTATAAAAAAAAAAAAAAAAAAACATGCTCGATCCTCTTCCTTCACTAGGGGGTTCTTCCCCTACATCATATATCCGTGTAATCCATACATTTTACTATAACATTTTAGTGCATGAACCTAAAAATGAGGTAGTTCCAAAGCCCAAGTGATCCACACCATAGGAAATAATGGCCTTAAAATGTCCACCATTGAAAGTTGTTTTCTTCCTAAGGCTCACATTGTCGTTTATTATTCATCTAACCTTTTCCTAAGCTTATACAACCATAGATAAACGAAAAACACAAATATCCACTTTATCCTGGACTTTTGAGCCCGTAGGATGTTTTTAACACTCGGCGTTTAATTCCCACTGTTTCTTACGGCGTGGTCAACTCTGAGCTTTAAATCTGTTTTTTTTTTTTTTTTTACAGCCCTAAAATCAGCTTGTATAACGGATGGACTGCGTGGATAAGCCACATACATCACCATTGCCCACATTTATTTCGCACCCTTTTCCATTTTAGCATAAGAAAAGGGACGCTGTCCATGTCAGCATCGGAAATACTGTGGTTAAAGACAAATGATATGGTTTGAAGTGTTGTGTATTGGATTTGAAAAATCATATGGAGTAATAATAGACTATAGGTCAAGGTATGACTCGATAGGTAAAAAATCTTTTCCTGGAAAGAAATTAGCATAGATGGGCCATTTGCGCCCTCACAAATAGTAAGTACATAGTATGGTACAAGATACCCTATTCTTAAAGTGCTACACCTAATGCCTCCCACCTACATGGTCGCACCCAGTATCTAAAAGAGGATGGGCGTGTCCCACCCTACCCTACCCTACCCTACCCTACAACATCAACCACCACACTCAGGAAGCGGATTGGCTGGTGGAAGCCGACGTGGCAACGCATAGCTAGTGGGCAGTCCTCGAGCACCGTGTTTGTACTAACGGTTCAAAGAATATTAAGGCTCGGTGGACCCGCAATGATGTATTTAGTATATCCAAACGGTACATCCATTTGGCTAGAACATTTTAGTGTATGATACGTAAAATGAGTTAACTCAAGTGCTAAAGGCAGTGGGGACAATGATTCTCACAGTTAAAACATACCCAGGGTCCACCATGATGTTTATTTGTCATCCAAAATGTTCATAAGGTCTCATGGACCTGGATGAAGGGTAAAAATAAATATCATACTGATCCAAAACTTCTGGAACCTATAAGAAGGTTTCAATGGTATACGTTCAATCTCCCACTACTTTCTGCAGTGTGGTCCACTGGATCGTTGGATCTGTCTTATTTTTTGGTTCAAGCCTTAAAATGATTCCAAAACATGGACGGACGGTTTGGATATAACAAGTACCTCATGGTGGGACCCACAGAACTTGATGACGTCACTACACCAGCAACCTCGCTAGTGTAGGGTGCACCAGCCAATCCATTTCTCACTCATCTTTAGTAGCTCGATAACGACATGTCAACTTCAGTGTCGACGTCATCCCAGTAGGGCCTGCTATGGGATAATTTCTCATAACCCGATCCGAACAGACAAGACCTCGGAATAATATAGCAGGTCGGAGGCCTGAGCTGATGACTTCGCCTTTCCCGAGGACATTTCGGATCGGACCCAAGCTGACGGGTAGACGGAAGCCGACCTGATCTCCATCTTGAGCGGCCTGAAATAAGGGCGTGTTCCTTCATGATCGGAACAGCCCGGAAGATCTAACGGACCAAGATTTTCGCCCGGATTCTCGGACGAAATAACCGCCGTGATCTCAGCCCACAAAATCTCTATCAAAGCCTATAAGTAAGAGGAGATACATCGATTACAGGTATGAAAAATAATCTCTCTTAAAAGCAGTGTTTATCATTCTTAAAGGAGGATCGCTGACTTAGGCATCGGAGGGTTCACGGCTGGATCCCAGCCACCCCCTTTACCGTTCTCTATGGTATTTTACAGGATCAAAGTCAGATCCCTGATCCAAACTCAATCTCCAATCCTCGCGAAGGATATCAACGGTGGTGATCGTTCCATCGCACTCAAATCATACCACATCATCTGTTGACCAGTTTCCGACATCAACAGATTGGCGCCGTCTGTAGGAACGATGACAAAAGCATTTTTTCTGAATCCTTCGATAAAGGATATTCAACAATGGCCGGTGGAAGAGGCAATAGGAAGGGGAAAGCTCCTATGAACGATGAGCCTTCCTACGAGCTACATTCTGAAAATGAAGCGCCTGTTCATAAGACTCCAGTACTTCACCTCGGAAGTTCCTCTCGCCACCTAAATCTTCTAAGTGGACGGCAGAGGACCCGAAACCGCGGGGCTAGACTGTCCAATTTAGAGGAACAAGTGGGGGGCGTTGCAGAACGATTTGGTGGAGTGGATAGACGCTTCGAGCGCGTAGATGGAAAGTTGGACGAGATTGCAGCCTTGCTGAACAATCTAGTCCGACCCTCACCCATCCTCGAGACCAACCCTGAACCTCAGCCACCACAACAAAGTTCTCATCCACCACGCTCACTCTCAAATCATCCGCGACCCGACGAGGATGAAGTTGCGAGCCGAGCCTCAGGCTCGAGAGTTCGAGCGGCCACGGAACTTTCTTCAAACAACCTGAGGCACAGAATAGAAGAAAGACGATCCGCCCGAGCTAGTCAAGATCAAGGTCGGGTGGACGATAATATTACTCCTCTCGAAGCTGAGCTTAAAGAACTTCAGGACAGGATCGGTGATATCCAGCGAGCATAACTTGCCCGAGCACCGACAGCAGCAGATGTCCTAATAGACTCGTCTGAGTCCCCGTTCACCGACGAAATCCGCAGCGAACCTCTCCCGAAAAGCTTCAAAATACCCCAGCTTAAGCAATATTCCGGGATAGGAGACCCGGCCGAGCATCTCGAGAACTTCAAGGTCCGAATGGAACTCCATGGGGTTAATGACCACATTATGTGTAAGGCCTTCCCGTTGTCCTTGACTAGTTCGGCCTGGACGTGGTTCCGCAATTAAAACCGAAGTCCATCTCCTCTTTCACCGAGCAGAGCAGAGCATTTGCAACTCAATTCATCGGAAGCACCGACCCGAGGAAACATTCGACACACCTCGCCGCGGTCAAACAAAAAGACAACGAATCGTTGAAAGACTACCTCTCACGGTTCAATGCTGAAGCGGTCCAGGTAGAGAACCTGTCCCAGGATGTATTGCTACACACAATGATAGGGGGATTACGTGATGAGAAATTCCTCTGGTCGGTGGGGGAACAACCACCTCAGTCTGTCGCTGAATTCCTCGATCGAGCTGCGAAGCACATAAACGCAGAAGAGCTGGTGAACGCCCAAGGGTCTTCTCATAAGAGGAAAGATCGCAAAGAAGAAAGTAGCACTAAAAGGCATCGTCCCGATCGTCGATCGCCGAACTCGAACACTAATCCACACGGAGCCAAAACTTCGGTTCCGAAATTCGAGAAATATACTCCGCTCAAGACAACCATCGAGCAAATATTCCTAACCGAAAAGAACAGACAGGCGTTCGGACGACCAGCAAAGATAAAAACCGACCCCGACAGAAGGTCAAAATCCAAGTACTGTTTATACCATAAAGATCACGGTCATAACACAGTGGATTGTTTCGACCTGAAGCGACAGATAGAAACACTCATCCGACAAGGGTTCCTGAAAGAATATATCGCCCAACGTCCCGAGGACGATAGAACATCAGGTCGGGAAGAAAGAGCGGAGCCGGTCGATAACAATCCTATGGAAGAGATCCATGTGATCTTCGGCGGACCTACCACTGGAGATTCTGGCAACGCCCGCAAATCCTACGTTCGTCAAGCACGGACATCCGAGCCAGCTTTACAGGTGAATCTAACCAGTAGGCCCACAAAAATTCCAAAGGTCGCCCAGCGTACGATATCTTTCTCCGAAGAAGATGCTGGAGGGATAATGCATCCACACGACGATTCTCTAGTAGTGTCAATGGTGGTCGCAAACAAAAAACTCCACAGGATGATGGTGGATACAGGGAGCTCGGTCGACATAATATACGCCTCAGCATTTGACAGAATGAAGATCGATCGATCCAGATTGAGACCGGTCAGAATAGCCCTGACTGGGTTCACAGGGATTGTATCATGCCTGAAGGGGAAATAACCCTACCAGTCACAGCAGGAGATGAGTCGAACCAGAAAATGATCATGGTCGACTTTCTGGTCGTTAACACACCGTCAGCATACAACGCGATCATCGGCCGGCCCATTATACGAGCTTTAAAAGCAGGCATCTCCATTTATCATCTGGCCATGAAATTCGAAACCAAAGACGGAATCGGTGTGGTCCGAGGTGACCAACAAGAAGCTCGTCGATGTTATGAGCTGACCTTACGCGGAAAGAGCAAAAACATGATATCCGTCATCTCACATGCAGCTCCCCTGGATCCCAGGGAAGAAACAAAAGAGCGCAGATCACCAGCTGAAGAATTAATAGAGATCCCTTTATCTGACGAGGACACAAGCTTGGTCGTCAAGATCGGGTCTCAGCTGAACGACGACATCCGGGCGAAGTTAATCGCTTTCCTGAAAGAAAATGCAGAAGCCTTCGCGTGGTCCCATTAGGACATGCCCGGAATTAATCCCGAAGTAATGGTCCACCGACTCAACGTGGACCCGTCCATCAAGCCGGTTCGTCAGAAACGACGAGCTTTCAACACAGAAAGATACGCCGCAATTGAGGAAGAAGTAAAAAAATTGCGCCAAGCAGGTTTTATCCAGGAGGTCCGCTATCCCGACTGGCTCGCCAATGTCGTTCTGGTCAAAAAAGCAAATGGGAAGTGGAGGGTCTGCATCGACTACACCGACCTCAACAAAGCCTGCCCGAAGGACAGCTTCCCATTACCGAGAATAGATCAGCTCGTAAATGCAACCTCGGGCCACGAGCTTCTCAGTTTTATGGATGCTTACTCTGGGTGATGCCTTTCGGGTTGAAGAACGCCGGAGCGACGTACCAGCGTTTGGTCAACAAAATGTTTGCAAAGCACATCGGCAAAACCATGGAAGTTTACGTGGACGATATGCTCGTAAAAAATCTGAAGTTAGAGGATCATGTCGACGACCTCCACGTCATGTTCAGAATCTTGAAAAAATATGGGATGAAACTCAATCCCGGCAAATGCGCCTTCGGAGTAAGATCGGGAAAGTTCCTCGGGTTTATTGTAAACCAAAGAGGAATTGAAGTAAACCCCGAAAAGATCCGTGCGTTGGTTGAGATGAGTTCGCCAACCACTGTGAAAGAAATACAAAGTCTCACGGGGCGGGTCGCCGCACTCAACAAGTTGTTTCCAGGGCTACCGACAGATGTCTCCCGTTCTTCAAGCAACTACGCAAGTTTAACGAGATGACCTGGACGCCAGAATGCGAACAAGCCTTCCAAGACCTCAAGGCATACCTCGGTTCACCATCATTGTTGTCCAAGCCCCTGCAAGGAGAAGAGCTACTACTGTATCTGGCCGTATCTTCGGCGGCAGTAAGTTCGGCTTTAATCCGCGAAGACCGAGGTATACAGAGACCAATATACTACATCAGCAAGGCTCTTCTAGATGCGAAAACCCGTTACCCTAGCCTAGAGAAACTGGCTCTGGCTTTGATTACAACGGCGAGGAAATTACGCCCATATTTCCAAGCACACCCGATAGTGGTACTAACGGACCAGCTACTGAGGCAAATACTACAGAAGCCGGAAACTTCGGGTCGCCTGGCATGATGGGCCATCGAGCTCGGTGAATTCGACGTCCAATACCGACCCCGCACGGCGATTAAGGGGCAGGCTGTGGCTGATTTCATCGCTGAGCTTACCGACCACTCCGATCCCGGAACTGAGGCTTCTTTCACGAAAAACATGGCAGAGTCGAATCCAACAGAAGATTCGAACTGGTCGTTGCACGTCGACGGTTCGTCAAACTCACAAGGATGTGGAGCGGGAATAATCTTAACCTCCCGTGATGGCATAAAAGTCCAGTATGCCCTGAGATTCGGTTTCAAAGCTTCAAACAACGAAGCCGAAGACAAAGCTCTTCTCGCTGGATTACGGCTAGCCTCGACAGTTGGAATCCGAAGCATCACGGCATACAGAAACTCGCAATTGGTCGTGGGCCAAGCAACATCGGAATACCAAGCGAAGGGAAAGAAGATGTCAGCGTATTTGCAAAAATATCACGAGTTGTCTGCTCAGTTCGATCGTTGCAAAGTTGTCCGAGTACCGAGGATTCATAACACCCATGCGGACTCCCTCGCTAAACTAGCGTCGGCAGGAGACGACGAGCTGGGACGGATCGTTCCCATTGAATTCCTCCCCCAAAGAAGTATCGCGGACGACGTTAAAAATGAGGTATGCGCTGTTTCAACTGAGCCTGACTGGAGAGACCCTATCGTCCGCTTCCTACGGGAGAACACGCTGCCCACAGAAAGAAACGAAGCAAGACGAATTCAATATAGGTCAGCTCGGTACGTGTTGATCGACGGTGTACTGTACAAGAAGGGGTTCTCGCTACCATACCTCCGCTGCCTCGGACTAAATGAAGCCGACTATGTCTTGAAAGAAATCCATTCTGGTGTATGCGGAAATCACTCTGGAAATTGGGCGTTAGCAGAGAAAATAATTCGCCAAGGTTACTATTGGTCGAGGATTCAAAAGGACGCTCGTGAGATCGTCAAACGATGTGATAAATGTCAGAAGTTCGCACCAGTGCCTCACTCACCTCCCGAAGAACTCACTCCTATGTCTGGGCCGTGGCCCTTTGCGCAATGGGGGGTCGATATCATTGGTCCTCTCCCTACTGGCAAGGGACAGGTCAAGTATGCAATTGTGGCCGTCGATTATTTTACGAAATGGGTCGAGGCAGAACCACTTGCGAAAATCACGGAGAAGAAAACGACGGACTTCATCTGGAAGTTGATCGTATGCCGGTTCGGCATCCCGAACACCATTGTTACTGACACTGGACCTCAGTTCGATAATATAAAGTACAGAGAATTTTGCCAGAATTTGGGCATAAAGAATGTGTACTCGTCTCCTCATCATCCCCAAGCCAACGGACAAGTCGAAGCCATCAACAAAATTATCAAGAATTATCTGAAGACTAAACTTGGCGAATTCAAGGGAGCCTGGGCTAAACAGCTCCCCGAAGTGTTATGGGCATACCGGACCATAGCTCGGTCAACAACAGGAGAGTCCCCATTCTTCCTAGCCTTTGGAGCGGAGGCCGTGGTCCCAGTCGAGATAGGGCTACCGAATAACCGTACCAGTAATTACTGACCCGATCAGAATCAGGACGAGCTTCGCACTAACCTCGATCTGCTCGACGAAGTCAGAGAAACTTCCCAAGTTCGGATCGCAGCTTATCAACAGCGCGTTGCTAGATTTTACAACTCCCAAGTGAAAGAAAGACGGTTCATAGTCGGAGATCTCGTCTTACGGAGGAATGTAAGGGAGAAGAAGGATAAGATTGCGAGCACATTCAATCCGAACTGGATTGGACCGTACAAAGTCATAAAGACGGTTCGGACTGGGACTTATTGGCTCGAAGATATGCAAGGTTGTGCCCTACCCATCCATGGAACGCGGAACACTTGAAAATCTACTATCAATAAAAGCTAAGTGTTCGCATTCATTTCTTAAAATTTGAAGTACGAACAGAGGCTAATCTCGCCCACAGTCGTATACGAGCTCCAAGCTTCCATTATTTTCGTTAAGTCCTAAATACTTCGATTACGACCTAACTTGCTCGGCCTCGAAGTAAATGGATAAATTAGGCGGAAATATATATAAAAAACAATCTGACAAAATGCAAACACAGATCAGAAAAAGGAATTCATTTCAAAGACCATAAAAAGATCAGGATTACAGGATACATGTGCTACATTATGCCCCAATAAACGGGCTAAAAAAAACACAAAAATATCCTTTGTGGCAGGGTCGGCGGTCGGATCGGCAGCTGCTACAGTGCCCTCTTCTTCCTCCACCTCGGAGTCGAGAAAAGAGAGGTCCAAGCCCGGATGATGTTCCTGAACAGTCATCCGGCACTTTTCGTAGCCGAAGTCGAATGCTTCGTCGGCCTCGGCGATTTTTACTTCCAACTCCGCTTTGGTCGTCTTCAGCTCCGACCGCGCAGACCCCTCAGAGGCCTTCAACTCTTCCACTCGGATGATAAGCTCAGCCTCCGCCCTTTCTTTATTGGATAGCTCGGCTTGGAGAGCGGCAATCTCTTGTTCCCGAGCATCCAAGGCCTTTGCAGCCTCTTCTCCGAACTTCTTGGCCTCGTCCAAGGAGCACTTAGTAGCTGCCAGGGTTCCCTCGAGGCCAGAGATCGTACCCTTGTCCCGGGTGATCTCGTCCAGCAGCAACTGGCAACCATAAGCCACCTACAAAAAAAAATGGATAAGTGTATGAAGTACTTAACTTAGCTATTTTTATAGCAAGATAGTATTAAACCTTACCTTGGTCCCGAAGACCCCCATTGTGTTAAGCAAGGAAAGAGCCGGAGACTTCGCCATGACGTCCACTTCGGCCTCGGGGACTGCCTTATACGCCCATTTGCATAAGGTATACAAATGGGGCGGCATCTCCGGACCTCGGTGGATGGCGGACGAAGTCTGAGCCGAAGTATCCTGGGCCTATTTTCCAGATGGACCGGCCTCACCACCCTCCACCAAGTCTATGACTTGGACAGAAGGAGGTGGAAGCTCAGCTGGAGGGTCGGGCCGCACGACCTCAGCCGCGGGCGCGTCGGAGATCTCCTCGGCAGCCGGTTGTAGAGGAGCATCAGTCGCTGGGAGAGTAGAAGGGGGTGCTCGGGGATGCCTTGTCACCACCTTCTGTCGTTTCTTCTCCCGGAGCTGTTCCTTCTCCTCAGCCGTCATAGCTGACATCTTCCTCCGAGAAGACGGCGCAGACATACCTGAGAAAAGACAAAGCAACATGTTAAATGAAGTACAAAGGCAAAACTAGTATGGTCAGTAGTCAAGAATACTCACCTCGGGGATTGATGCCTAAGTCTGATAACGTTTCAAAAGATAGAAGAAGCTTTAAACTGCGGAAGCTCGGGTCTAGCTCCCACATTGCAGCCAAACGCTCTTCCTCCTCCGAGCTAAGGGCCGAAGGGTCACCACGAACTGACCAAATAAAAAAAAAGAGAGGTCAGTAAAAAAAAAAAAAAAAAAGAGAAGAGAGAGCCATCGGACCCGACCTGGAACTGAAAATCAGTTGTTAACTCTTTAGTTAGGGAAGTTGACTTCGGGTCAGGCCCCTTCCCAACCTTTGGAGACGAAGAACCACTCCTCCTTCCACCCGTGAATCGAGGAGGGTTGGTCTTCTATCAACCGGTGTCCTTTCCTCCCCCGAGGTGACATATAGAACCACCCCCTTGAGTCAGGGTGGCTCTTCAGCTGGTAGAGATACATCAGTTCGGAGGAAGTCGGATCCGACCCGTGGACTTGACGCCATAAAGCGACGCAACTAATTAAAGTCCTCCAAGAGTTCGGAGCTAGCTGGCCCGGAGCTAGGTTGACTGCGGACAGATACTCCCTCACTGCAGGAAGGAGAGGGAGACGGAAACCGGCCTCAAAGAACTGGGCGTATACGGTGACCTGGTCTCCGGGTGGACGGGTCGGAAAGTCATCTAAACCGGGGAGTCTAAGGTCTATGGCCCCAGGGATACAGTATTCCGACCTAATCCTAATTAGGTCGGACTGGGTAAGAGTTGTCTAGATCAGGTCGGCCGGGTAGTTAGAAACCCTATCAGCAACCCGACCTGAAGTTCCAGCCACTGGGACTTCATCCGAGGCAAAGGAAGAGGGAGTTTCTGCCAACAGAGCTCCTCCCGAAGGTTCTACAGTAACGAGTTGGGTTTCCACCAGTCTGGATTCCCCAACAGGCAAAGAAGAAGATAGAGTCCGCGACGAACTCTCTTCCGAACCAGCCATTAAAAGAGAAAAAAGGAGAACTAAGAACTGGGAAGAGGGCGGAAGCAAAAAGAAAAATGAACGTACCGGATTACTTTCCGGAAAAAGAGTGGGCCAAAGAAAGAAGGTAAGGACAGCTTGCTGAGATCACAACGGTCCAAAGAAAATCTCGGAAAGTGGCCCAGAGGGAATCACAGAAGGGATCGGAGAACGGAGGAAGAAATCGCAAACAGGGAAAAAATAAGAAGAATCCCGGAAAATTCCTAAGTACAGTATTTATACTGTAGCAGGAGACAGCACGCAGGACGTGCTGTGCCACGTGGCGCTCACCTGTGGTCTCAAAGAACGAACTGACGCGACTATCGATAGGACTTGCCACATGTCGGCCTCTCATTGGACGGAGATATTTGGCCCGTCCGTTCGAAGATACGAGGCCCCACGTGTCCTCAAGCCGTTCGTCCGCCGAAATAAAAGGCTGCCGCGCCATACGATCATCATTGTGCCTTTTCGAAATTCGAAACAGCGCATTTAAAGTGCAGTTGCCGCCAAAAACGAGGTCAGCTACATTTACTCCCGAGATGGAAATATCCACCTCGGGAGTGGGGGGATAGCTGTTATGGGATAATTTCTCATAACCCGATCCGAGCAAACAAGACCTCGGAATAATATAGCAGGTCGGAGGCCTGAGCTGATGACTTCGCCTTTCCCGAGGACATTTCGGATCGGACCCAAGCTGACGGGTAGACGGAAGCCGACCTAATCTCCATCTTGAGCGGCCTGAAATAAGGGCGCGTTCCTTCATGATCGGAACAGCCCGGAAGATCTGAACGGACCAAGATTTTCGCCCGGATTCTCGGACGAAATAACCGCCATGATCTCAGCCCACAAAATCTCTATCAAAGCCTATAAGTAAGAGGAGATACATCAATTACAGGTATGAAAAATAATCTCTCTTAAAAGCAGTGTTTATCATTCTTAAAGGAGGATCGCTGACTTAGGCATCGGAGGGTTCACGGCTGGATCCCAGCCACCCCCTTTACCATTCTCTGTGGCATTTTACAGGATCAAAGTCAGATCCCTGATCCAAACTCAATCTCCAATCCTCGCGAAGGATATCAATGGTGGTGATCGTTCCATCGCATTCAAATCATACCACATCATCTGTTGACCAGTTTCCGACATCAACAGGGCCCACTTCCAAGGCATTGAGGTGGAGAAAGCAGCAATCCCTCTGCCATGCTCGCAAGCAATCCTGGCATGCCAAAGACCGCCTCCTCATCCATGTATAACACATTCTCCAGCGATAGCGTCAGCTTCTCCAGCCTTATATCACTGTCATCAGTAGAATCATCCTCAGATTCCGATGGCCGAAAGGCTTCCGCAGCCTCCGCGGCAGCCTTCTGTATGTCCTTAACAGTGCTGGACACCGGCATAGGCAAACGCCAAGCCGAATCAGCGAAATTGAGGCAAGCCCTTCTTCCTCTGAGTGCCATCGCTGCAGCATCATGGGCCTGAGCGGCCATCTCAACCGTCGTATACGTCCCGAGCCATATCCGGGACTTCTTCTTGGGCTCGCGCACCTCGCATACCCACTTGCTCCCGTTCCTCCGCCTGACGCCCTTGTAGACGGGGTGTCGCGTCTCACGGAATTTCTTCCGCCCGGCCCGCCGCTTCGGGCCACTAGTTGCCACCGTGGCATATACTTCCTTGTCTAACGCAGCGGGGCCGGCGGTGTTGATCGAGGACACGGACGAATTGTCCGATGCGTAACATGGAGAAATATCCGACTCACAGTTGAAAGAATTCATTGCCAATGGCAGTGGCGAGTGATAGCTCTAGTATCAGTAGCAGTGTTGAGTGAAGAAAGAAGCTGAATTGGTTTGGTCGTGTAAGCTATGCGAATGAGAGCCTGCTTTTGAGTTATAAGTTGCGGTGGGTTTTTTTTTTTTTTTTTTAATGGAAAAACTTTGATACTCTGGCAGTATGGATGATACGCAGGCACTTAGAAATTGAAGATGTGGTATATAAGTAGTTAAATTAAACCGCCCGAGTTATATCACCCACTTTAGATCTATCATAAACTAAGAACTAAGATTATTTGATTAATTTCCTGTCAGATTGGCCGGCATTTATTGGACGATTAAATTGAAAATATTCAACGGTCCTATTTCAACAAATACGTGTCCATGAATCAGATATTAGGCTTGTTTAAATAATATTATCATGGTATTGTAACTTGAACCGAATGCGATGGATAATCTATTTGGTTTTCTTCCGGATTTCATAACGCCCTCCATAGAAATTCTGATTGGTAGTGTATCAAGCGTCGTATGCTGCCTGAGTATCATATGTGTCCTCACTTTTTTATTTGCGGATCGTAGGTAGGGTGCCAATGGGCCGGATTAGGGCCGGGCCAAGCTCTGTACAAGCCCGGCCCACCTCTTTCAACATATGCCCAAACCCGGCCCGGACCTGTGACGGGCCACGATAGCTAAGCCCAAGCCCCGCCCAAGATAGAAATGCATAGTCCAACCTGTGCCCAGCCCCTAGCCCAAGCCCGGCCTTTAACATAAAGAGAGAAATTATCCTTTAATCCCATCTTCTCCGTATAAGAAAAATTATTACCAACATTATAGAAAATAAAAAGAGTTTTTAGAAGGGAGATGGATTTTTAGGAAAAATTTATGTAAAATTTAAGTTTGAAATGAGGAAAAATATTTTAATTTAAATTTTATATTAAAGTATATATATCCAAGTTGGGCTGGGTTTTCGAGCTTTTGAACAGCCTAGTCTGGCCCATTTAAAAAACAGGCTTATACATTAAGCCCGAACCCAACCCGTGTACCTGATACTCTAGTCTAAGCCCGGCCCAAGGCAAGCGAAGCTCGGAAGCCTGTAGAGCCAACCCGGTCCATTGACACCCCTAATTGTATGCGAACGACATGGAGAGAAAAATTTTGCTACACCCACGAGTTAGCTATGCTAGCTACACCGGGTGTACCGATGACCCACCATGATGTATGTGTTGTATCCATGTTGTCCATCCATTTTTTGAGATCATTTTAGGGCATGACACAAAAAATGAGGCAGATCAAAAGCTCAAGTGGCCCCAATAGGTTTTTAATGCTTGGCGTTCAATCCCTACTTGAGGTTCAGATCTACCTCATTTTTGGTTTCATGCCCTAAAATGATGTCACCAAATGGGTGGACGGCATGGATCCAACACATGCATCATGGTGGGGTCATCGCTACACCCGGTGTAGCTAGCGTAGCTAACTCGTGAGTGTAGCAAAATTTTTCTCGAACACGGAGCACCCATGTGTGATTTTGTCGTAGTGGAATGCGAAATGTTGACTAATCTCTTGAAAAGCTAGCTATTTGATACTCTAGCAGTGCATGATGGTTGATAATTTTGCACTGTAAAATTACATTTCTAAAACTTGTTGACTCTAACTAAATTTTTATATTACTGAAGATAGGCGACTTTTAAAAATGCACGTAATTTTATTAGTTTTATCCATTGATTGGTAGAAAACGATTTGTTGAATTGGGACCGTTCACAGTTTTTCACTTTGATAGTTTACTTAATCAATCGGCCAGTTAGGGGCGAAATTAGTGTAATTTTTCTGTTTTGGATCCAACTATGTTGGGCCCCACAAATTTTACGGTTTGATTAAACTATGTGTACATCACACTTCCATTTTGTGGTGCCTCTGTATCAAGTATCACACTCTAGTATAAAAAAAAATTCTCTTCCTATCATGTGTTTTCGATTGGGATTTTGACAGTATGGACTCCATTTTACAGCGATATTCTCTGCTTGTTCCTGCTGAAACTATTTCTTCTTACTAGCTCCCTAACACTTTTTAAACTTTGTTGTTGATGAAAATACCCTTATGTATTGAGCCATGTGCTTAGCAGTTATTAATGTGTGGAAGGTGAATTGAGTTGGATAAAAAGAAAGTTAAAGTGGAGCCCATTGTAAGGCAGATCTTGATCCATACCTTTCTTTCATTTCAAAAGGTAATTATAATATATATTGGCAAAAAGTCAGGTCTAGGAATTGAATCACACCACAAGAAACAGGGTGATATAACTGAGACCGTTGGAAAGTTATTGGTGGCCCTAAACAATTTGGATAAATATGATATTTGCTTTTTTCATTTTACCCATATATCTTTGTTACTATGAACGGGTTGGATGATATATAAACAGCACTATGGGCCCTTCATAATGTAGCATGTACTGTTATTGTTCGCCCCTAGTTTGAACGAAAAAACAAATCAAATCACGAGAAGTTACGGTGGTTGGCTTTCCCCATCCGATTTTTATATCCATTTGATTTATTGGGCCATCTACCGATAGATTCAATCCGTGCATAATGTCAGTGGCCTACGTTTATGTCGAATTAGTGTTCGATTAACGATTTTGAAATTATTGGTCGCCCACAATGATGGATGTGTGAACGAAAGAAGGATCAATCTGATCATTCTTAAGTATTAAGATTTCTGGGGATCAATTTTTCGCGAAACTTCATATATGAGCTTTTGGACACATTTTATCCGTACACGTCAAATTTCAGCCATCAGATCATCCTACAAATGCCCTAATAAGAAATTGGGCCATAAGTGGCCCACTTTAACTGGGATCTGCATCATTTTTCTTGTCAACGGATATTTTTGTGTTTCCAACATATTGGACGAAGGAAATAGTCCATGTCCACTACAGGTGGACCCCACTTGTAAAGTGAAACACCAATTTCATATTACATGCTGCATAAAAATTCGGGAATAGAAATTCCTTCTTCCCACGACTGTATCGCCCGCTGTCAACAAAAAACCACTGTATGTGCATCAGTGTGGGCCCCACTAGTCGATCCAAACCGTCCATTCGCTTCCTCACTACCATGGGTGTAGTCCGTACATGGTTTTTCATCACAAACCATTTACACAGCTCGCGTCAATCCGTTGTTTACAACCTATTAAAATCAAAGAAACGCCAAGATCTGGCTCCCCTCCTTGCATGGACATCCAAGATCAGTTTTACCAAGGTCATGTGGACCCCACCTACTATTGCAACTGGCTTTGGGTTGTTGTACTCGAGTCCCGAATTTCGGGGCGTGACATATATACTCTTAGAACTCAGAGTATGAATATCTCAAAGGAGGATTCCGCCTACACTCTTAGATCTTAGAGGAGAAATATCTCAAAGGAGAATACCTCAGATCTCAGAGGAGGATTATCGCAGAGGAGAATATCTCAGATCTCAAAGGAGGATTATCTCAGAATATCTCAGAGATAATCCTCCTCTGTAATGTTTGAATTCATGCATGAAAGGTCTTGGTTCATTGACACTGACAACCGCTTGTCTCATCAGAAAATCCAAGACATCCATCCGGCAGAGCGTGATGGATGATATAGTGCAGAAGCCAAACGAATTTCGACATACCAGCCTTTGAACTTATGGACTTCTCATTTAAAATGAACTGTCAATGTTTTTTATTTTCCTCTTATGTTTGAATGCCACAGACATGATGGCTGGAATTGTTATGTATGAGTTCTTCTAGTGCAGGGCATCCACAGTGGAGCCCACCTAGATCATTAATACAGATTTGGGTAGACACAATTAATGGTTACATGGAAAATCACTAATATATAAGAGACTCGCGTCAGATATGGGTGCCAAATGGGTTTACCACGTCATGTTCTGAGTTGTTCAACATTCTCCTCATATAATTTTAGGACTTGGGTAAAAAAATGATACAGTTCTTAAGCTCAGGTGAGCCACAAGGAAAATGATGTTGTATATTGAACCCAAGCCTTTCAATCTGTCATGGTGCTACAAAATTGGTGGTCACGTTCAAACCACTAAGAATTGTTGGGATAGTCTTCAAACTTGGCACGGATTGGGTGCTCCGACCGGCCGGACAGCTTGACCCAAATGCCTGTGAAGAGCCCCCCCCCCCCCCCCCCCCCCCCCCCCCCCCCCCCCCCCAATGGACAATTTCTGTGCCCAGACCGGTCGGCCGATCGGTCATCAGTGGGCTCCAACCGGTCGGCTATGAGGCAGCGTTGATGTAAATCTCCCTGGACTGTTTTCTTTTCATAGGCCGACCGGTCGGCTGTACGCGCGAATTCCTTGCGCAATCCACAGTACTACGCAAGGTGTTTCTATTTTCGGATTTCTTCTTATTTAAGGTGTTGTAATCTGACTTAGAGAGGTATCCTAAGGTGTCCAAGGTTTCCTATTTGTACTAGGAAGAGGGGAAAGGTGTGTGTGAGAGAAAACTTGGAGTTTTTCTATGTTTTCTTACTTGTGGGCTATCAAATCTCTGTAATCTTCTGATATTCATTGTAGATCGCTTTGTGCCGTGGTTTTTTACCCATTTTGGGGTTTTTCCACGTAAAATTCGGAGTCTCTTGTGGTGAATGCTTTTATGTGATTGATTGCATCTTGTTACTCGTTTGATTTCATATTGCTTCACGATTTCGGCATTCCGCTTCCACTACCGACTTTCCCAACAAGTGGTATTAGAGATAAAGTTGGGGTGGAGTAGATTCGAATCTGAGACGAGAAGATGGGATCGAGCGCAAGGTTCAATATAGAGAAGTTCTCTGGGAAAAATAACTTTGAACTATGGAAGGTGAAGATTGAATCCTTCCTGGTTCAGCAAGGGCTTGATGGAGCTCTTAGAAAGCGACCCGAAGCTATGAAAGACAATGAGTGGATGAGGCTCGACAAGAAGGCTAGAACCTCAATCCTGTTAAACCTTATGGATGATGTTCTCTATCATGTCATGAAGGAGAAGACTGCAGCTGAAACGATGACAAAGCTAGAGAAGGTTTATGTCAAGAAATGTCTAGAGAATCGCATGTACGTGTTGATGCAGTTGTTCACCTTGAGGATGACTGAGGGAACTGAGGTGGAGGACCACCTGAGCACATTCAATAGGCTGGTTTGCAAGTTGGTGGAGATCGATGAACCGATGAAGGATGAGTACCAAGCATGCATCTTGTTGAATTCTTTTCCAGATTCATATGAGTCGTTCAGGGACTCTGTGTGCACAGGGAGGGAAACCATAAGCGTCGAGACCGTTATCTCAGCTCTCCAGTTGAAGGCGATGAGAAAGAAAAGTGGTGACATGGCTTCCCATTATTCCTCGGAGGCACTGGTTATGAGGAGAAGAAGTTCTGAACATGGGGGATATTCGAAATCGGGATCGAGGGTCAAGGGGAAAGGTAAGTCTAAGGTGAAGTGCTAGAATTGTGGCCAGAAGGGCCACATGAGAGGGGATTGTCAGAATCCCAGGTTGAGGTAAGAGAAGTATGAAAATTCTTCTGGAGATAGAGCCAATACCGTAGAGGACGGTAGCGATTTTAGTGAAGTTCTGACTATATCTGGTAAGGGATCTCACGGTAGTGAGTGGATCCTTGATTCAGGGGCTTCATGTCATGTTTGTCCTAACCGAAGTTCATTCACAACATACAGAGAGTATGGTGGAGAATTGGTGTTTGTGGGCGATAGAGTCGCTCATAAGGTTGTGGGTATTGGCACTATGCGCATCAGGATGTTCGATGGGGTCGAACGAGTCCTGGAAGATGTGAAGCACGTTCCCAAGATAAAGATGAATGTGATTTCTCTTGGTGCACTCGAGGCGAAAGGGTGCATGTTTATCAGCCGCGATCGTTGTTGTGAAGTGATGAAGGGAGCACTCGTGTGTATGAAGGCACGGAGGTGTGGCCATCTTTACATGTTGATCGGGAGCACAATTCACGGTGGAGCTGCGGGAACAGCAGCGAGATCCACGGTTGCTTGTATGTGGCAAGTGCCCAAGGGCAACATGAGAAGAGCGGTAAAGGGCGTGAATTTGCAAGGATAGGGTCGATGGTGGCATGAGAAGTGGTGGAGCTATGATTGAAGATGAGACGACGTTGCGAGGATGGTGTTTGATTTGACGTTTGAAGCCTCGGTGGAGATTGTTAGGATAGTCTTCAAACTTGGCACGGATTGGGTGCTCCGACCGGCCGGACAGCTTGACCCAAATGCTTGTGAAGAGCCCCCCCCCCCCCCCCCCCCCCCCGCCAATGGACAGTTTCTGTGCCCAAACCGGTCGGCTGTGGGGCAACGTTGATGTAAATCTCCCTGGACTGTTTTTTTTTTCATAGGCCGACCGGTCGGCTATGCACGCGGATTCCTTGCGCAGTCCGCAGTACTGCACAAGGTGTTTCTATTTTCGGATTTCTTCCTATTTAAGGTGTTGTAATCCGACTTAGAGAGGTATCCTAAGGTGTCCAAGGTTTCCTATTCGTACTAGGAAGAGGAGAGAGGTGTGTGTGAGAGAAAACTTGGAGTTTTTCTGTGTTCCCTTGCTTGTGGGCTGTCAAATCTCTGTAATCTTCTGATATTCATAGTGGATCACTTTGTGCCGTGGTTTTTTACTGTTTTGAAGTTTTTCCACGTAAAATTCGGAGTCTCTTGTAATGAATGCTTTTGTGTGATTGATTGCATTTTGTTACTGGTTTGATTTCGCATTGCTTCACGATTTCGGTATTTCGCTTCCGCTGCCGGCTTTCCCAACAAGAATGACATTCTAAATGGTTGGAAATGCATGCCATTTCAACAGTTTAACCGGCCTGAAAGCATTAAAAATGGACCATTGAATAGTTTCAACAGTAGTAAGCCATACTTGTCGTGAGACCCACATATGCACTGGATCCTCTGAATTTCAGGTCTCAGATGAAATATGGAGGAATTTCTCAGGTTTCAGATCTCAAAGGTAGAATATATCAAAGGAGAATATCTCAGGTCTCATTTGATGATAGTTCTTTTAAGCACTCATTGGGCCCACCACATTAACTATATGGATTAGGTGACTGAGGTGGGCCCCACCTAAACGAATGATGGTCCGAAGAAAAAATGCACGATAATAAGCAAGATCACTCATAGCTCCATCCATTACCAAGCTGCACCCTTTTTCGCCCTACGTGTTAAGCGTGTGGGACATCTGAGCCGTCAAAAGGAGGATTATGTGGGCATGTCACGACCGTTTATCATGTGTGGAGACGTGCACCCATCGGTCTAATGGTGTAACATTACTCCTTACGCGATATATGGATCAGATCTTTCACTTGTGAATGGCACGTGCGACAAGAAGCTTATGGTCCCTCTCACGCTAGAGATTGCACTCAGAATTCTTCGCTGGACAAAAAATAAAAAATAAAAAAAAAAAAGGCAATCGGTGGACGAAGCGCCCAGTCCATACGCAAGCGACCGTTCATAACAGGAAGGCTTGTTTGGACATGAACATGAAATCAATGAGAACCGTCCAAAATAGTGGGACCCACTTTCGTCCACATTTGCTTTGTTTTTCTCCTTTTTTTTAATCTTTTTGGATGTCACTATATATGAATAGGAGAGCATGTGTCCTGATTCTTTGTGCTGAGGGATGATACGTAGCAGGGTCACATATCAATCAACGTCCATATTGTGGGGCCAGCTATGAATGGTATCGGACGATGCCATCCATGAATGCTATATGGAACCCACCGTGATGTGAAATCCGGACGCGGTTTGGCTAGTCACGCTGCCACTAGCCAGGTGGCTAGTGGTCGGTGCTCTGTGGGCCCCACTATGATGTATGTGTTCTACCTATGCCGTGCATCCATTTTTAAAGATCATTTTAGGGCTTGAACAAAAAAAATGAGGCAGATCTAAATCTCAGGTGGAACACACCAAAGGAAAACAGTGGTGATTAAATTTCCACCATTAAAAACTTCCTGGGGCCCACTGTAATGTTTATTTGACATCCAAACTATTGATCAGGTCATACAGACATGGATAAAGAAAAAAAAAAAAAAACAAATATAATCTTGATCCAAAACTTTTGTGGCCCATAATAAGTTTTTAATGGTGGACGATCAATCAACACTGTTTGGTCCCCTTGAGAGTTGGATCTATCTCATTTTTGGACTCATTCCATAAAATTACCTGGAAAAATGGATGTACGGCGTGGATGAAACACAAGCATTATGGTGGAGCCCACATAGTACCGAACATGGCCAATCCGTACGGCCCCCTGTGTAGTTTTAGCAGGTAATCTCATACTCTGTGATAATCCTCCTCTGATATCGGAGAATATAGACAGAATCCTCGTCTGAGATATTCATAATCTGAGGGATGAGAGTATATATGTCACGGCCCGAAATTCAAGACTCGAGTACAATAACCCAAAGCCCATTGGAATAATAGGTGGGGTCCACACGACCTTGGCAAAACTGATCTTGGACGTCCATGCAAGGAGGGGAGCTAGATCTTGGTGTTTATTTGGTTTAAATGGGTTGTAAACTACAGTTTGATGCGAGCTGTGTAGATGGTTTGTGATGAAAAACCACATAGGGACTATACCCTTGGTAGTGAGGAAGCAAATGGACGGTTTGGATCGACTAATGGGGCCCACACTGATGCACGTACAATGGCTGATTTTTGACAGCAGGCTGACACTATTGCAGCGTCGGCCGATACAGTTCGTGGGAAGAAGGGATTTCTATTCCCATATTTTTCGTGCCACATCGCACGTAATATGAAATTGGTGTTCCACTTTACAAGTGGGGTCCACCTGCAGTGGACATGGACTATTTCCTCCGTTCAATATGTTGGAAACACAGAAATATCCGTTGACAAGAAAAATGATGCAGATCCAAGTTAAGGTGGGCCACTTATAGAGGTGGCAATGGGTCGGGTCGGGTCGGGTTCGGGTCGGGTCATTTCCACCTCAACCCTAACCCGACCCAAATTGAATTCGGGTTGGATTTTTCCAACCCTTACCCAACCCAAATTAAACCGGGTCGGGCCGGGTTGACCCACATTTTAATGATCAACTAACTAATTTGTGGATTAAACTAGATGTATATAACACTAGTGTTCAATTGAAAACCAAACCATCTATGTTTAATAGGTACATAAGTGTGTGTGTGTCTATATATATATATATATATATATATATATATATATATATATATATATATATGGAAAATGTATTATATGCGCTTGACCTCATGGGAAGTTCCCATGAGGTCGAGCTGTGTGGGCCCCACTGTAATGTGTAATGGGCATCCACACCATGCATTTGGTGGGTCCCCCATTGGGTATGGTATATCCAAAAAATAAGTTGTGTCCGGAACTCAAGTGGGCCATACCAATTGAAACAGTGTAAAGTCATGCCTACGACATCTAAAAGCACTTGTTGGGGCCCATTTGAGTTTTGGATATGGTTGATACTTGGTGTGACCTCTTTTCTAAGTGGGACACGCACAATGAATGGGCTGGATTTCTCAACCACATCTCAGTCGATCTTATAAACGATCATAAAGGTTTCAATGGGTGGATATCACTCTTAACTGTTGTCTATGGTGTGGCCCACCCAAGTCATGGATTGGACTGAGTTTTAGGCCCATGGCCCACTACAGAATGATGCATCTGATTAATAGTGAGGATGCCCATTATACACATCACAGTGGGGCCCACATAGCCCATGAGGTCGAGTGCATATATATATATATATATATATATATATATATATATATATATATATATATATATATATATATATAACCGATGCTTTTTTATAGAGTATTTTTATTACGCAAATACTGACTGAGTAAAATAAATAGATAGAATGAAGTATAGATTTAAAGCATACTTCTTTAAGCATCAACGTCGTTAGAGTGATGGGACGGCATGGATGAAACATATAGGGTAGCTTGTTCTCTCTATCTCATGTGGCTGAAAGAAGCCCTCTTTTTACAACCCACTGTGAGGGTTTTAGAAATAGAGAATTTATAATGGGTTTTTTTAAATGCATCGACAGATAATGTTTCTTGATACTCTTGCATATAAAACTTTTTGAATTTAACATTTAATATTTCATCCAAACCATCCAATTAATGTCCAACAATTTTATTTTTATTTTTTGACCATTGGATCAAATCAACAAGACCATTTGATATTTAATTTTTAAATAGTTAAATTATGGACACAATTATTAAAATGGAACCATTTGATCCTTTCATTTTAACCGTCCAATAAATTCCTATCAACAATCAAATAAATATAACCATTAAGATAATTTTATTAATTTATTTTATGGACCATTAGCTTCCATTTCAGTTCTCCAGTAAATGAGCACCGTAAATAAATAAAAAATCTAATGATATTTTAGTTCTAGATGTCATAAAATGTGATCATTGGTGTGTACATGTTTATTAAATTGACAGACATGTGGACCATTCCCAGCAGCATGTGTGAGAAAAAAAACTATGTATTATTTAACTAATAAGAAAATCAATATATAACAGTCTACTTAACCCCCATATGATTCGGGTCGGGTCGGGTCGGGTCAGTTCGGGTCACCTTTAACCCTAACCCGACCCATAAAAATCCGGGTCGGGTCGGGTCAACCCAAAAGTTGAATTCGGGTCAAAATTTTCAACCCTAAACTAGAAAAAACCAGGTCGGGTCGGGTCGGGTTAGCGGGTCGGGTCAAATTTTGCCAGGTCTAGCCACTTATGGCCCAATTTCTGGTTAGGGCATTTGTAGAATGATCTGATGACTGAAATTTGACGTGTACGGCTAAAATGTGTCCAAATTTACTCGTGTATAGCTAAAATGTACTACTCGTTAGCCCAATTTTTCGGGGTATTATATTATAGATGGATTGTTATGCCAAATGACATATAGTAAGGGTCAGGATCATGATAGTCATCCACAGAGGGTCGGGATTATGATAGCCATCCAGAAAGGGCCGTGATTGTCATGTAGTAAGGGTCAGGATAGCCATCAACACCGTTTGTGGGGCCCACCATCACTTTTGAGTAGAATCCAATCCATCCATTAGCCTCGGGATTTCATTTTAAGCCATGTATAGAAGAAAAACCAACATCTGACATTTATATGGACCACAATACATGAAAACATTTAGTAGGTAATGGTCATTGTTACCGTTACCGTTTTTGAGGTATTGTGGGCTACACATAGATCAGGTCAGCGTCATATTATCACATTCCCATATAAACAAGGGGCTACAAAAAAAATGAACGGATTGATCTGCTTTGAAGTGGACCGAATGACAAATCACATTCACATCATTGCCTCGAGATTGGAGGCTAGGTGACTTTTTCTTCACTTTGTACCAGTGCAGGAACCAAAGTAAGAGTATTTTCATCTACATCAAAGTTTAAAAAGTGTCGGGGGCAGTCAAAGAGAAATAGTTTCGGCAGGAACAAGTAAATAATTTCACTGTACAAGGGTCCGTACAGTCAAAATCCCTTTTCTATTTCTCTATTAATTTAACAAGGGAGCCGGTGTTCCCACTTATATCAATGTGAACCTCTGTTTCCGTGCGGGTGCAGTACATGTGAATGATCTGGACCGTTGCTTCATTTGGCCCTACTTTGCCTGACCGGAAAGTCAGTCAGATTGCATGCATGGTTAGGACGTCTGAACTGGAGATTTTTATTTTTATTTTATTTTTATTTTTTTATTTTTTTATTTTTTTTGGTGGCCGGAAAGTCAGTCAGATCGTGATGGTTAGGAGACAATGTAATAATACGGGAAATCTTACTGCATAAACTATTCACAATGAGAACCATCTTATCGAAAACTGAAAACTGAAAACAATGGGCCAGAGGATGAGAGTAAGGACATGAATGTGGACCAATGGCATGTTCAATCCAATACGGTGAATGATAAATGGACCTGATCATATTTTGGGAGAGACTACCAATGATGGAACCATCAAATTTTTAGACTTTCGATAGCAACAAGAGATTTTAGAGAAGAGCAGAGACTATTGTAACCGGATCGAGCTATGCGTTGTAGATCTAATAATTGGAATATAAAACATATATATCTGATAGAGAGACCATTGCTAAAGACGAATTGTTGGATATTCCACATTCCACAGCTTAAAACCCACCGAAACTTCTAGAAGGCTTGAGACGGTTACAAGATTTTCAATTCCATCCCAACAATTTGCATTTATCACAATCCAAGTGCACCAACCTTACAAAGATTTGAATTGGATCACAGCTCTAGTAGGTCCACCATATGCAAGATCACAATATTCAACCCTTAAGTAGATCTAGATCATTGATCAATTAGCTAGGCTCACCTTATAGAAAATAGGACTCTTACAAGTATTTCAATTCCTTGCTCGAATCCTGCTAATAATGCATCTGCAATGTCTATCCACTTTCTTCTACTTGGATTTTCTACTCGAACCCATTTCATTGTATGACATCTAGTAACTTTCTTCTTATCAATTTTTCGTCTCTTCATTCTCTATTATCTAATATGTTTTCTTCCACTGATTATCTTGTCCAGGATCGACACCCCAAGAATTAAGCTGGTTGAGTGAGGCAATAGAGCGGGTGGACTTTATGTGTTTCAGTACCTATATGCTCCCTCTTTCCCCACGCTTTCTACATTCCCATTCAATAGAAACAATTCGTAGTTTTACATATGTCATTCGAGATTAGGTCATGATTTTTCATCTCCTTTTTAGTTAATGTTATTCGCTAGTTTACTTGGTGATGTCTCGCATGCTGATATTTTTATCGCAAATGTTGCAAAATGGCAAAGTTTCACGCATTGCTACCTCTACTTCCCTGTGGTGTGGTCTACGTGTGATTTGAATCTGCATCATTTTTGGGCCATGCCCTAAAATGAGCTGCAAAGCGAATGGACGGCATGGATATATATAAAAAAAAATACATCAAGTGGGCCCAATATGGTGCAACCCCGGATCCAACCGAGTGGGTGCAGCCCTCATGACTATATGGCCCACCGGTTGGTGGGGGCAGCCCTCATGACTGTATGGCCCACCTCAATGTATGTGTTTATATCCACGCCATACAACAGTTTTGCCAGCTCATTTTAGAGCATGGTCCCAAAAAATGAAGTAGATACAAATCTCAGGTGGATCACATGGCAGGGATTGAATTCCCACCATTAAATCTTGGGGGCAACAAAAGTTTTGGATCAAGTTGCTATTTGTGTTTTTCCTTCATACATATCCGTACGCCTTACCAACAGGTTGGATGGCAAGTAAACATTATGGTGGACCTTAGGAAGTTTTCAGTGATGGCCATTTAATGACCATTGTTTCCTGTGGTGTGGTGCACCCCAGATTTTTATCCACTTTATTTTTTAGAATCATGCCCTAAAATAGGTGGAAAAACGGATAGACAGCCTGGATATACAACTTGTACATCAAGGTGGGCCCAATGGTCAAGGATGCAATCAGCCGGGTGGATCCATGGCTAAAGCTAATCGGCTTTCCCCAGTTAGTGACGCAGATTGCCGGCGACCCCGGCGGGAAGCTAGGTGGGACCACCATGACGTTGTGAGATATTCACCTGTCATGTTACAACATGTGCCTCGTAATATAGGTAGATCCAAAACTTAAGTAGGCTATATGACAGGAAACGATATTGTGGTTTGAAGCCCACTGTTGAAACATTAGCTAGCATGGCCACCTAAGATTCATATCAGTCCATTTTATGTTTTCATCGCATCATCCTAGTGGTAATGACATTATGAATGGTTTGGATGGCAAATAAACATCATGGTACGTCAGCCAAAGAAGGTTTTCTGTCATGTGTAGAGCTGGACACGAACAATAATTTACTGAACAGTTCACTCAGTTCGATTCGAAAAAAACGAACCGAACAATCGGTTTGAAAGTGGAACGAACTTGATTTTGGTTGTTCGAAAATATTCTGAACTGTACACAAACAAACATCTGTTCGATTCAATTCAGTTCATTTTACCGATTCAAAGTTGTCCAATTTGAATTGGTTCAATTTCGTTCGAATAAGATATATAATATAAATAGTTTTTTTTTTTTACCCCTCATTTTTCACTTGACCCCAATCAACCTTAGCAATTTTACCCTCTCCGAAGAATAACCGAAACCCTAACCCTCCCTAGCCCGTCTGACCATCCTTCTCCCTCTGCTGCTCGTCCTTCCCACTTCCACCCTCCTCCTCTGTTGTTCATGATTCCCATTCCCACCCTTTTACCTGTGCCCGCTAAATCGACTAAGATTCCGGTCATTCTCTGCTCGTCCTTCAGTCCTATCGAACGCCCGGTCATCCCTCTGCTCATCAGTCATGCTCGCAACTTGCTACTCATCCATTAATTCCACCATTCTGATCATCCCTCTGCTTGTCAATCCTGCTCGCAGCTCGCCCATCCAATTCCATCATTTTGGTCAATCTATATGTTTAGCTTCAAAGGTTCGAACGAAACCCTCATGCTCAGTTTCTCTTTTCTAGTTTTTAATTATTTAATATTCTTAATATCTTATCTGTAAATGCCAGCAACTACTATTCATTCGATTTTGGTCATCCATTTGCTCGTCAGTTTGCACGTCCAGAGACATGACTTGTAATTTGGTTGGTTAAAAATCTTATGATTTGAGATTTGTAATTCTTGAAAACGCATTAAAATAAAAATAATTTTACACGAAAGAAATAAATTGTTCAAACTGAAAAAAATTGTCCAAAATAAAAAGTGTTTGAAAATATGCCGGACGAAACTAAACCGGACTAAACTAAACCGAACACAAACAGGGCTCCATTGTTCAAATGTTTGTTCGAACACAGCCCAATCAACAAACGAGCCGAACCAACCTGGCTCACAAACAGGGCTTCATTATTTCAAGACTCATGTACTAATAAGCTGGCAAAATGGATGGAAGAGGTTTATTTCTCACCAACATCCCTGTGGCCCATCTAGCTTCCAACTACAGAAACTTTCTACAATGAGGTCGCAGCAATTCCGCATCTGGCCATGGATCTCTTGGAGGATTGCTTACTAGATCGGCGGAAGAAAATTCCTACGCTCCGAAGCTAGATGAGGCCCGTTATTACGTTTGTTTGAAATTCGCCCCATCCTCCGAAGCTAGATGAGGCCCGTTATTACGTTTGTTTGAAATTCGCCCCATCCGCCATCTCATGCTAGAACAAGAGAGCTGAAATGAGAATAACCCAAAACTCGAGTAGACAACACGACAGGAAATATAGATAGTGAAATGCCTACAGTTGAAACCTTGTTGGCGTCCACCTTGATTTTTATGTGTTATCCAAACCGTTAGTAAGGTCATTCTCACTAGGACGAACCAAAAACACAAATATCAACCTGATACAAAACTTTCGTGCCCCAAGAATGTTTCAACCGGTGGACGTTAAATCCTCACTGTTTCATTTGTGTAGCTCACCTGAGTTTTTTTTCTACCCCATTTTCGGTCTCAATTGTCCACACATGAGCTAGCAAAACGAATGAACGGGATGAATTTTTCGAAAACATCAGGGAAACCTTCCTGCAACAAAATCAGCCATATCTATAACTCGGGTGGACAACACCACAGTAACAATGAGATGTGATGCCAACCACAGAGGTTCTTGTGTGGGGCCACCATGGTACGTATCTTCCATCAAAAATGTTAATCAGATGTAACACCAAACCAGTAAATACAAAAATAGGAGTGATGCAGACTCAGGCGGGCCGCACCGTGACAAACTGAGAGGTTTTACATTATTCCAATTAGTTTGGCCCATACAAGTATTTTAAAGGGCCGGCCGATATCTTTCATATACGATTAAAATAAGAGCTCCCATCTGATGAACGGAGAAGATTTTACGAATACAATATTGTAGGCCCCACAAACCTGGGGTGTTTTACGCGCTTTGTAAACAACGCCGGTCCCACGACAGGTAACGCGGATTTCCTGCAAAAGGCTCCTTGCCTGGGAACTTAGTTGAGGGCCATCGTAATGTTTGTGAGAAATCCAACCCGTCCATCCGTTTTGTGAACACATTTTAGGATGTGCAAACAAAAATGATTCGAATTCAAGACTCAAGTGGGCCGCACTAAAGGAAAAGGTGGTGTTGATGCTGGAAATTCGTCAACAGATGAGGATGAAGATTTCTTGGTATCGATGGTCGAATGATGCTGATCTTCTTCCTGAAGAAAGGTTGGATCCTGTAGAACACAAAGGAAAGCAAAGGGGGGTGGCTGGGGTCCAGCCGTTAGCCCTCTGATGCCTAAGTCAGTGGGATTTTGAAAGATTGAATACCTATCTTTTGATCATTTTTTGTATCGTACCTCAATAATGGAGAGAATTCTCCAATTTATAGACTTAGGTCGTGGAGTTGCGTTCCTTATTTGTTGCCGTGATGTTTGTAGAGAAAATCTCGAATCTTTGAGATTTCCTGAGCTGTCCCGTGATCTTCGAAAATATTCGGGGAGTTGGTTAGAGATTACCCGGATTCTTCTCCTCTCATCACGCACAAACTTAGAGAACGGCAGTAATGGAATCAAGTCGCTCTAATGAGAGCGGTCGGCCTTACGAGGTCGTCCACAGGGATCACCTTTCCTCCTTAGACCAGGTGGGTCAGACCTGACGACGTGTTTGGGCCATTCCGTCTGTCGTCAGATCGGCTTCGAACTGAGCAGGCTGAGCTGGATCTATCCCCAGGTCAGCTCGTATTCTTCTCGCAACAATACCGAGGTCAGCTCGTATTCTTCTCACAACAGAGGTCCCCCCACTCCCGAGTCTAGCTTGTCTGTCTCGGGAGTAGCTTGGTAAAGAATATACGACGATCTGGCTACTTTTGGCGTTTTTACAGCTGTTGCGCTGTCACGCCGTCATCTTGACGGGCGGGAAAGCGGCATTTAATGCGTCATTCCAAAAATCGAGGCGTCATCATTCGTTTGTACGGCGTATCAGCGCTCAACAGAATATCATCGAATGGGGTGGCGCCACGTGTCTGAAGTGGTGCGTTACTTTTGTACGCTTCAACCGAGAACCGCCACGTGAAATCATTGCATTAAATGCCAAAGAATCCTTCGGGTATAAAACTCGAGAGTCAGTGAATTTCGAAAAAATCTTTCTCTTCTCCAATTCTGCTTTTTCTCTCTTTTTGGGTTCTCCTCCTCCATTTTCTGATACCTCTCATCCAGCCAATATACCAATCAGCTAGGGTACGCTCTTCTTACCCTTAGAAGACCTTCTTCTCTTCTTATATTTTTCAAAATGTCGGAGCCTCCTACTCTGATGCCATACCGATGATGAGGTTTGGAGATTCCGAATCGGACCCACCTCTATCAGAGCATCAGGAGAAGGACCCCAGAGAATCTCATTCCAGGACAGCCGATCCTATAAATGAAGAGGAATCCGACGTTCCTGAGCCAAGAGTTGAGGATGGGACGGCTCAGAAGGATTCCTTCGAGCTAGATGGCGTGACCTCGCAGATTACCCAGAGAGAACTGGATAATGCGAGGAGGACGTACGGGATTCCAGAATCCGTAGAACTTAGGATTCTGGACCGAACTGATAGACCTCACCGACCTCGCCGGGGACAAACCGTTATCTCCCTAATGCATTTAGAGGCCGGGCTCAGGTTACCTCTACACTCCTTTGTGCGGGAGGTCCTTAACACCTTAGGTCTCGCCAGCTGCAACCTAATGGCTGGAGGTGTATGGTGGGATGCTACATCTTGTGGCAGAGAGTAGGAAATAAAGAACTGACCTCGAACGAGCTGTTCTCCATGTACAGTCTCAAGTCTCTGGGAGGTCAGGGTCTTTATTACCTCTCTTCTCACCCGGGCCATGGGAGCTCGATAGTGACCGGCCTACCATCCTCGACAAGAATTTGGAAGAGAAAATGGTTCTTCGAGTCGGGGGATTGGGAGGCTTCGTCGGATGAGCTTCGCCCTCTGGAGCATCGGGTCCGAGCTGACTTTGCTCTGCCAGGTCGAGCTGCACTTAGAAAATTTTTTGAATTTCTAATGCTTTTCACTTATGCTTTTTTTACTCTGACGCGTATTTCCCTATCTGTGCAGCTTCGGTGGCCATCAGGGTAGCACTTTCTGCTATCCAAGAGAGGCAGATCCGAGCTGCACGGGAGTATCCGCTTGAAGAAAGGAACTTCCGCAGTCTAATTACTGTAGAATCCGTCTTTGAATCAGGTCAGCAATGTTGATATTACATTTTACTTGTCTTTTTCTCCACTTATTGTGTCCTAACATCTTTCTTTGTGTTTTGGACAGGCATGGCACCAAAGGCGGTTTCTAAATCCCGCAGAATCCCTTCTCGGCTCCTCGAGCGTGGGGAGAGCTCGGCGGAGCCCCCGAGCAAAAGGGTGGCCACGGAGGCTGAGAGGCAACAAAGGTTGCCTCAGTCGTTTGTGTGTGGGTCTGGACAACCTCTGGGCTCATCCCCTACAGGGGGTGAGCCTCTGGCTGCCCAGTCCCCTGCTTCCGGGGTTCCGGTCGTCAACGTGCCGGACACCTCGGATTCCCGGGTTGAGCCATCTGCAAGCCGACCCGCAACTCGAGCCAGCTCGTCTGGCACTCCGACAGCATCGACTTCAGCGGGGCCCGCTAGCACCCCTGCTGAGGTCGGATCGTCATGCCCTCCTCCGGCTCCCCGTGCCACCCGCACTGCAGCTGCTTCTAGGGCCGAGCAGCGCGAAGACCAGGTCGACATGCCTCCGGTAACGGAGCAGTTTGCGACCTGAAAAGAGGGGGTTAACGCCTACATGGACGTTAACCAGAGCATCCCTCAGGATCTGAGCTCTCTTGCGTCGTCAGATCCTGACCAGATGGTTGGAGTCACAATTGAGAGCAGTCTCAGGGTGAGCTGACTGCCTCTTTTTCTCCTTCTTTTTCTTTATTCATGCTACTGTTGCATTACTAACTGTCGTAACTCGTTTTTGTAGGACTCGGCCTTGCTCATCATGATCCGCCAGAAGATGGCTGAGCGGACTCACCAGATGCAAAAAGCTCTGGTTGCTGCCTCTTCCTGGAAGAACAAGACTGAGATGAAGGCTGAGCTGAAGAAAAAACTGTCTGAGCTGGCAATGGCCGAGACGGAGCTGCAGACGGCCCAGGCTGAATTGCAGACAGCCCAGTCCGAGCTGAAGGTGGCTCAGTCCGAGCTGGAGGTGTCGCAAGTGCAAGTCCAGTCTCTGGAGGAGGCAATGATAGAGACTTCAGCTAAGGCTCAGTCTGAGGTGAATAAGGTCGAGTCGCTCGAGACTGCTCTCAAGACAGCTGAGGAGGAGAAGGTGGATCTGGCCAAGCTATTGAAGGAGGTCCAGATGAAGGCTCTGGCTGATGCGAAAAGTGCAGAAGCTAAGTTTGAGAGGCTGAACACAATTTCTGAGGAGCTGTATAATCATGGCTTTCAAGATTACAGACGGCTTGTTCTCAAACACTTCCCCGATCTCGACCTGGCTCCCGTTGACAATGATGAAGACGAGGATGAGGTCACGAGGGAGGGACCTTCAAAAGGGTCAGCAGCCGGTCCGTCCAATGCTGCTGAAAGCTGATCTACCTTGTACTTTTTGCCTTTTTTTTTGTAACAATGTAAAAAAAAACTTTTGCTTCAATACAAGCCCCTCAGAGGCATCTTTATTCAAATCGCGTGCGGCATTTTCTTTCTTTTATACATACACTGGTCTTGGAATGACTAAGGAACCCTTTGTAATCATCGAAGCTCGGTAACACAATCCGACCATAATACTGTAATAGATGACTAGTCGTAAGGCTTCGATTAGCTCGGAACGTTAACACCGTTAGGCCGATCTACTGTTGTAAGTCGGAATGTCGCTATTCACAATATTTAGGAAGCAATTTTAAAGCAATTTTATTGAATCATCACCTCGGACTACATATTTTATACGAGGCCCTGCTCGTTCATGGATAGTAGATCTTCAGATGATCAGCGTTCCATGGATGGGAAAGGGGCCTGCCGTCCATGCTTTCGAGCCAATAAGTACCAGGACGACGTGAGCTGAGCACCCTGTATGGCCCTTCCCAGTTCGGACTGAAGGCAGCGATTTTGTCTTTAACACTGACCTTTTTGAGAACTAGGTCGCCAGCTCGAAACCGCCGCTCTTTTACTCGAGAGTTATAGTATCGCCTAACCCATTGCTGATAAGCTGCTAATCGTATTTGGGATGCCTCTCGTACTTCATCGAGCAGGTCCAGGCTTGTCCGTAGTTGTTCTTCGTTTTGATCAAGTCGGTGTCGGCTCGTCCTACTCGTAGGCATCCCGACCTCTACTAGGACGACGGCTTCTGCTCCAAAAGCTAAAGAGAAAGGCGTTTCCCCGGTTGTGGACCGAGCCGTGGTCCGATAGGCCCAAAGTACTTCGGGAAGTTCATCTGCCCAAGCACCTTTCTTCTCACCGAGCCTTGTTTTGAGGTGATTCTTGATGATCTTGTTAACAGCCTCGACCTGGCCGTTGGCTTGCGGGTGGTGGGGAGAAGAATACACGTTCTTGATGCCCAGACCTTTACAGAATTTTCGAAACCTTTCGTTGTCGAACTACCGCCCATTATCAGTGATTATTGTATTCGAAATCCCAAATCGGCACACAATTGCTTTCCAAATGAACTCCGTTGTTTTCTTCTCGGTAATGGTAGCTAACGGTTCTGCTTCTGCCCACTTCGTGAAGTAGTCGACGACGACGATCGCGTATTTCACCTGTCCCTTCCCCGTTGGAAGAGAGCCAACGATGTCGACTCCCCATTGAGCGAACGGCCACGGTCCAGACATGGGGGTGAGCTCTTCGGGTGGTAGGTGAGGAATTGGAGCGAATCGTTGGCATCTTCGCATCTTTTAACAACTTCCCGAGCGTCGTACTGGATGGTGGGCCAATAATATCCCTGTCTGATTATTTTCTATGCTAGTGCTCGTGCACCACAATGATTCCCGTAATAGCCAAAATGGATTTCGCGTAACACGTAATCAACTTCTTCGGTTCCCAAACAACGCAGACATGGAAAAGAAAATCCTCTCTTGTAGAGGATCCCATCGATCAGAGTATATCGAGCTGATCTATAGCGGATGCGCTGAGCTTCTTTTTGATCGGCGGACAACTCGCCCAACTGTAAGAACCGGATGATAGGATCTCTCCAATCTGGGGTAGCCGATACTGGAAAAACTTCTGCAGTTTCGTTTGACGATATGCTTCGTTGAGGGAGGAATTCAATGGGAACCATCCTACCGAGCTCGTCGTTGGCTGATGAGGCGAGCTTCGCGAGAGAATTCGCATTCATATTCTCGCTCCTCGGGATCTGAACAATTTTATATTGATCAAAACGTGACAGTAGCTCTTGAGTTCTTGCCAGATATGCGGACATTTTCCCTCCTTTCGCTTGGTACTCTGCGGTCACTTGCCCGACCACCAATTGGGAGTCACTATGTATCTTTATAGATCGGATTCCTATTTCAGAGACGAGACGGAGACCGGCTAGGAGGGCTTCATATTCAGCTTCATTGTTCGAAGCTCGAAATCCGAACCGGAGAGCATATTGAATTTGGATCCCGTCTGGCGCTGTCAGGACGAGACCAGCTCCGCTGCCTTGTGAATTGGAAGATCCACCAACGTGTAATAACCAGGTCGGTGTGTTGTAGTTATTCGCTGGTAACGGGTCAGATTTGCTGTTGTCCTGAATTTCGAGGGGCTCGGTCAGCTCGACGATGAAGTCAGCGACGGCCTGGCCTTTGATCGCAGCTCGAGGTCAATACTTTATGTTGAATTCACCGAGCTCGACAGCCCATTTGACGAGACGACCTGAGGTTTCCGGGTTCTATAGCACCTGTCGCAACGGTTGATCAGTCAGCACAGCTATCGGGTGCGCCTGAAAGTATGGCCTCAACTTCCGGGCTGAGGTGATTAGAGCCAAAGCTAGCTTCTCTATTGTCGGATATCGGGTTTCGGAATCGAGTAGGGCTTTGCTGACGTAGTAAACAGGCCTTTGGATCCCTTTGTCATCCCGGACGAGTGCGGAGCTGACTGCCGCTGGGGAGACTGTTAAGTATAGGAGTAATTCTTCTTTATGTGCTGGTTTGGACAATAGCGGCGTAGAGCCGAGGTAAGCTTTCAATTCGCAGAAAGCTTGCTCGCAGTCCGAGGTCCAAATCATCTCCTTGCATTTATGCAGCTGCTTGAAGAAGGGGAGGCATCGATCTGTAGCTTTTGAGACAAACCTGTTGAGTGCCGCAATCCTTCCTGGGAGCCGCTGGATATCCTTCACTATGCGAGGTGAGCTCATATTGAGAAGTGCCTGAATTTTTTCAGGGTTGGCCTCAATTCCTCGCTGGTTTACTATGAAGCTAAGGATCTTTCCCGAGCTTACCCCGAAAGCACATTTGCTGGGGTTGAGGTTCATTTGATACTTCCGCAATATCCTGAACGCAGTGCAGAGGTCGCAGACATGGTCCTCTGACCGTTTGCTTTTCACGAGCATATCATCCACGTATACTTCCATAGTTCTACCGAGTTGGTCTGCGAACATCTTGTTTACTAGTCGTTGGTAGGTTGCCTCGGCGTTTTTTAACCCGAAGGGCATAACCTTATAACAGTAGAGCCCCCGATCCGTAATGAATGCTGTCTTTTGCCTGTCGGGAGCATGCATTTGGATCTGATTGTATCCAGAGTAAGCATCCATGAAGCTGAAAAGCTCGTGCCCGGCGGTTGCGTCGACGAGCTGTCTATTCGTGGTAGAGGGAAGCTGTCTTTAGGACAGGCCTTGTTCAGGTCAGTGTAGTCCACACAGACTCTCCATTTCTCATTGTTCTTTTTGACGAGGACAACGTTTGCAAGACATTCCGGATAGCATATTTCTTGGACGAATCCCGCCTCGCAATTTCTGTACTTCCTCTTCGATGATCATGTACCTTTCTGTATTGAAAGAGCGCCTTTTTTGACGGATCGGTCTGATAGTTGGATCGACGTTTAGCCGGTGGACCATCACTTCTGGGCAGATTCCGGGCATCTCTTCATGGGACCACGCAAAAACGTCCACATGCTCCTTTAGGAAGGTGATTAGGCCCTCTCGCACCTTGCCCTCCAAACATGATCCGATTTTGATAGTTCTGGTCGGGTCGGTATTTGACAATGGAATGTCGACCAGCTCCTCGGCGGGCGACCCGCGCTCCTTTTCTTCCTCCCTTGGATCGAGAGAGGTCGCATGAGAAACGGTTGATACCGTACTTTTATTCTTCCCTCGTAGGGAAAGTTCGTAGCAACGACGGGCTTCCTGCTGATCTCCCCTGACTATGCCGATTCCTTCGTCGGTTTCGAACTTCATTGCAAGGTGATAGATGGACACGGCAGCTTTGAGAGCCCGCAGGATAGGGCGGCCGATAATGGCGTTATAGGCAGAGGGGGTATTTACGACAAGGAAGTCAACCATAATTATTTTCTGGTTTGGTTCTTCCCCGGCGGTAACTGGTAGAGTTATCTCCCCTTCGGGCATGATGCTGTCCCCTGTGAACCCGGTCAACGCTGTCTTGACCGGTCTCAGTTGGGATCGATCGATCTTCATTTTTTCGAACGCCGAAGCGTATAGGATATCAACCGAACTGCCCATGTCGACCATCATCCTGTGGAGTCTTTTATTGGCGACCATCATGGCAACGACAAGGGAGTCGTCATGTGGGTGTACAACCCCGTGAGCGTCCTCTTCGGTAAAAGTTATCGTTTGTGAGGTTACCTTTGCGACCTTTGCAGGTCGGCTGGTGATGTCAACAGAAGGTCTCGGTAAGGATGTTCTTCCTTGTCGTACATAGTTTTTGCGGGAGTTCCCGGTATCTTCAGTGGTCGGCCCTCCGAAGATCATGTGGATTTCTTCCACAGGGTTGTTGCTTTGTTCCTCAGTTAAGTCAGCGACCCGACCTTCATCCCTTCGCCCGTCCGGACGCTGAGCGATATAGTCTTTCAAGAAGCCTTGCTGGATGAGGGCTTCTATCTGTCGCTTCAAGTCAAAGCAATCCACGGTATTGTGACCGTGGTCTTTGTGGTACAAACAGTACCTTGATTTCGACCTTCTATTGGGGTCGGTTTTTATCTTCGCAGGTCGTTCGAAATTGTATTTACCTTTCTCCGCCAAATACACTTGTTCGATGGTTTTGTTAAGCGGTGTGTACTTTTCGAACCATGGTGCAAGTGATTTTGTTCGACGAGCAGGTCCGTTCCGATTCGGTGATCTTTGCTCTGACTTCCGTTCCAACCTGTGTCTTTTTGAGCTGCCGCTATCCTGACGATCCTTATTCCTGGTCGTTGGTCGGTGAGCGTTAACCAATTCCTCGGCGTTGATGTGTTTTGCCGCCCGATCTAAAAATTCTGCCACGGACTGAGGTGGCTCTTCCCCAACAGACCAAAGGAACCTTCGGTCCCGCAGTCCTCCGATCATGGTGTGTAACAGTATGTCTTGCGAGAGATTTTCAATTTGAACAGCTTCGGAATTGAAGTGCGCGAGATAATCTTTCAGGGACTCGTCTTCCTTTTGCTTAATTGCAGCAAGATGAGTTGAATGCTTCCTCGGGTCGGTGCTCCCGATGAACTGAGTGGCGAAAGCTCGACTTAATTGAGAGAACGAACTGATTGTGCGGGGTTTTAGGTTGCGAAACCAAGTCCATGCCGAACTCGTTAAGAACAATGGAAATGCCTTACACATAATGTGTCCATTGGCCTCGAGGAGATCCATGCGGACTTTGAAGTTTTCTAAGTGTTCCGCCGGATCTCCTATCCCAGAGTACTGCTTCAACTGAGGAACCTTAAACCCTTTGGGAAGGGGCTCTTCACGAATCTCGTCAGTGAACGCCGACTCAGATGAGTCGACCAGTGCATCCACAGCGATTGGAGCTCGGGCTCGCTGTGCTCTCTAAATATCGCCCATTTGTTCCCGCAGTTCCCTCAGCTCGGCCTCTAGTGGGCTTAAGTTGTCACCAACCCGGTTGCTGGCTGCAAGATCAGCTCGTTCATGTGCGAGACGAGCTATTCTTCGTTCCTCGAGCCTATGTCGTAGATCGATGGCAGGCAAGCTTGTCGTTGGCCTAGATCTGGTCTCGGTTGCTCAGCTGGCAACCTCGTTTTCTTCTATCGGAGTGGGGTGTTGAGAACGCTGCGACGACCGATTTTGGTGAGAGTGCTGGATTTGTTAAGGCTGAGAATGGGTATGCCGAGGCCCCTCATGGTCTCTACCATTCAACACGGTTGGATGGGCTAGACCAGTTAGCAGGGCTTTAATTTCGTCCAACCTCTGGTCCACGTAGCCCAGTCGTTCGTCGACCCCACCCAGTTTTTAGTTGACCCCTCCTACCTGCTCTTCGAGAAGGGACAACCTGACTCCTTGGTTGGGAGGTCTCTGTTGTCCCCCCTTCTGAGCGAAAAGAGGAGAGTTCCCACCGAGCTGGATAACGGGGGTGTCGGGGAATGATCCTTCATTCTCAGAGATTTGATCGTCTGAAGGTCCATCGATTGCGGGTGCTTTGCCTTTATATTTTCTCTTTCCAACCATAGCGAAAAAGAAGGAAGAAGTTGAGATCGTCTTTAGCGATCGGGCGAGAACACGGACTTCCTAATTAAAGGAAGAAGGCGCTTCCCACAAACAGCGCCAATCTGTTGATGCTGGAAATTCGTCAACAGATGAGGATGAAGATTTCTTGGTATCGATGGTCGAATGATGCTAATCTTCTTCCTGAAGAAAGGTTGGATCCTGTAGAACACAAAGGAAAGCAAAGGGGGGTGGCTGGGGTCCAGCCGTTAGCCCTCCGATGCCTAAGTCAGTGGGATTTTGAAAGATTGAATACCTATCTTTTGATCAGTTTTTGTATCGTACCTCAATAATGGAGAGAATGCTCCAATTTATAGACTTAGGTCATGGAGTTGCGTTCCTTATTTGTTGCCGTGATGTTTGTAGAGGAAATCTCGAATCGAGATTTCCTAAGCTGTCCCGTGATCTTCGAAGATATTCGGGGAGTTGGTTAGAGATTATCCGGATTCTTCTCCTCTCATCACACACAAACTTAGAGAATGGCGGTAACGGAATCAGGTCGCTCTAATGAGAGCGGTCGGCCTTACGAGGTCGTCCACAGGGATCACCTTTCCTCCTTAGACCAGGTAGGTCAGACTTGACGACGTGTTTGGGCCATTCCCTCTGTCGTCAGATCGGCTTCGAACTGAGCAGGCTGAGCTGGATCTATCCCCAGGTCAGCTCGTATTCTTCTCGCAACAATACCGAGGTCAGCTCGTATTCTTTTCACAACAGGCGGGTAGGGAAATTCCTACCGTTGAAACCTCCTGGGTCCATAGTAACGTTAATATGCCATCCATGCTGTTCATATGACGTAATGATGAACTGTAAACAAAAATATTAACCTGATTCAAAACTTCTGTGGCCCCACGAATATTTAAGTGTGGACGTTTAATACTCACATTTTTAGGATCACTTTAGTCTTGCATCTGGCTCATTTTTGGCCTCACAGCCAAAATTGAGCTCAAAAAAATGGATGGATGGAGTGGATTTCTCACAAACATCACGGATTTAGCAGGAAACAAATCCGCGTCCGTAGAAGAGCATCATCCGTAGCAAAAGGGACAGCAGAGGACGCGGATTGCGTCCGACCCTTTGTTGGACCTTTAACCGAGGGCCCACCTCCATGTATTTGTTTATCCACGCCGTCCACTCATTTTCTGAGATCATTTAAGGAACGGGCCCAAAATTGAGGCAGATCCAACGGTGTTATGGATCAATGAGTATTGCATTTAATGCCACTTGCATTATTCTCTATGCATTTAATGTGCATGTACTGCAGCCCTAACTTACTATTTGGTGTGGTCGACTATAACGTTAGATCTCACTCATTGTTGGGCTCATACCTTAACATGATCTTTTAAGAGGGATGGACGGCTTGGATAAACCGATACATTACAGTGTGTCCCCACACATATCTGGTCGGACGCAATCCGCGTCCCACATCAGAACGTCTTTCGGAGAATGACGCTACCTAAATCGGAGTCGGATTGCGTCCTCCCTCAGTATGTACGCTTTGTATGGACGCAAATCGTCCATACCGAGCTGTGGAGGGGCCCACCCTGACTTATATGTTTATCCACTCCGAGCTGTGGAGGGGCCCACCTAAATCCAGCTATTCAACACGACGACTGGTATTATCCATTGAAGCGCGTGGGCCCCGCTTTTCTTTCTTAATCGTGTTGCGTAAGTTGGAGACACCGCGTCTGCACTGCAGTGATCTTGTTGACACGCAAGCACAGCGGATAATTAGGTGAGACACAGGCCTCACCCAAGACGGTGTGGCTCTTACCGTGGGGCCCACTTTGATATATGTATCCACACCGTCCATCTGTTTTTCCATATCATTTTAGGGGATTATGAAAAAACTGAAGAAGATCTAATTATCAGGTGGACCATACCATAGTAAACAGTGGTAATTGACTATTAATGGACTACAAAATTTTTGTATCAAGCTGATATTTGATTTTTCCGTTCACCTAGGTTTACGTGAACTTATCAACCGATTGGATGGGAAGTAAACACTACGGAAACATTAAGGCATGTCCTAAGAAGTTTTTAATGGTAGGTGTACTTCAATCACCACTAATTAAGAGTATGGTCCGCTCGAGATTTGGATCTTCATTTTTGGATGATCTGATTTGGAAAAACGGATGGATCGTGTAGATACAGAATACACATATGAAGGTGGGCTCCACAGTAAGGGCGCACCGTCTCAAGTGATACCTATCCTGGGTATGTCTCACCTAGGCCTGCACACAGGTTGGGCCCAATCTTGGACTGAACATAAAGATATTTTAAAGGTTCGGTTTCAGTCCAGGTTGTGATGGGGTTGGGCTGACCCAACACTAATCTTACCCTACTTGCAAAAGGGTCAACCTTAACCCTACCTAAGCCTATATGTTGAATCGGGTTGGGTTGGGTTGAGTTGGGTTAGCACTGGAATGGAACGTCCACCATTAGTTGGGATGGAATTAGGGCTCTCAATGGTGCGGGTTAGATTCGAGATCTGATTCGCTCTGAATCTGTATAATGCGAATTTGGATCTTAAAATAGGTTTGATTATTTAAATGGTCCAAATTTGGATCTTAAAATATGTCTGATTACTTAAATGAACTGGATTTGAATTCACAGAAACATATCCGTGTTTTGATCTGAATCTGATCCAGATCCAACTCATTGTCACCTTGCTGTATATGTTATATTCATGCTGGCCATCTGTTTTCCATATTATTTTAGGCTATGTCTCAAAATTGAGACATGCCACTCTCAGCCGACCATATCATAGTAAATAGTGGGATTTGCATCATTTTTCTACTAAATTAAATATATTATATTGTATATTTTTTTAGATTTGTAATGGGGTGGATTTGGACCTAGATCCGACCTGAATCCGATGGTTATATGGATTTTGGATCAGAAATATTGGATCTAACTACTTATAAATGGATCGAATATGGATATCACCTTTTAGATCCGAGTTGGATCTGAATCCGATCTGAATCCGTCTACACATATTCGGACTTGAAGCCGGATCCAACTAGATTCGATCTAGATCCGACTCATTGAGAGCCCTAGATGGAATGCTAACCTATAAAAGGTCAAATATTCTATAGTGTGATATTCCAATCCATTCAATTTTTTTTTTTTTTTTTTTATGTGTGGCCTTCCACAGTGAGGCCCTTCTCATCAATGGTTTGGATCAATGAACAATGGCCCTATTTAAACAAACTGAAAATGTGAATATAACTGTACAAACTTTTGGCCAAAAAATCAGGTGGGCCGAAAATGTGAGGATTGAACGTCCACAAAAGGATGTGGAGCAACAGAATTTTTTAATCAGGCTAATGTTTGTGTTTTCAATTTATGACAATAGGAATGGCAATATTAGGAATGATATAGGTGGCATATAAACATCATTGGACTTAGGGATGTTTCAATCATAGAAATTTTTCAAGCATATTTTTTTTTAGAATACTTTAACAGAACTCAGGGCATGTGTCGGGGCATGGGTCGGGGTACAGGTTGGGTTGGTCGGGTTTGGCGTGTATCTTAGACCATATCTAAATTAAAAACGGTCCAGCCGCAATTCATCCGAGACCAGACCCTTTTCTCTGCCGAGTCAGAGCGGATCAGGTTTATGTCGGGTCGGATCAAGTGGGTCGGTCGGGTTGACCCGGCAGATGTGCAGCCCTGGTCTCACCTAATTCTCTCCCTGAAAGAATTTTGCACGTGGCACAAATTAGCCCAAATCGAGTCGTCCAAAATGTGGGACTCAGTCACATATTCCCGGAATCAGTTTGGCTACGGCTTCGCTTTAATTCTGACATCGGATTGAAGGATATATTTTTTGTTGAACTGCGGCTGTTCAATAGATGTCCGATAATCCGCCATTTAAGAAATTATTCTAGTGTCAAATTTGGGTTACCTAGCTACACATGTGACACGTATGAACTTCTTACTTACCTGCGTATAAATTATCGTACTCTGGCGGAGTATCAAAGTTGAATTCATTCCAGAGAGTTACCAAGTTTTCACATGCCAGTTAGTACCCTCTTTTCCGGGCGCGGCTTGACGCATTCCTTAAATCAACACTGTTCATCCGTTTTGAAAACGACTTTTAGTACATGAAAAAATAATCGAATCAGATTCAAGTCTCACGTTCACCACACCACAAGAAAAGGTGGTGATTGACCACTAAATACTACTTGTGGGCCAGATAAGTTTTAGATCAATCTGATATTTGTGTGGTCCGTTCATCCAGTTCTTTTTTACTTTATTAGCAGGTTGGATGTAAAATAAACATTAAGTATCCCCCAAGAAGCTTTTAATGGTGGGTCTTCAAACACCACCGTTTCTTGTGGTATAGTCTACATAAGATTTGGATCTTGATTTGTCGGATCATAAGCTAAAATAAACTTTTAAAATGGATGGACGGCGTGGATCCGCCCACCTCGCTGTATCCGGGGATTCGCAAAAGTAGGGCTGTCAATGGCACGGATCTTGATCCGTATCCGATCCGTATCCGATCCGATTTAATCGGATTCGGATCAATAATCGGATAATCGGGTCGGATACGGATATCCAAAGATGATCCGTTTAATATTCGGGTCGGATTCGGATCAAGGTCTGTTAACGATCCGACCCGATAAATAAAATAAAATAAAATAAAATAAAAACATATGATAATCTCTCTCTCTCTCTCTCTCTCTCTCTCTCTCGGATATCCGGTCGGATATCGGGTCGGATCATAATCGGATCGGAAACGGATTTTGAAAATTTTAATCGGGTCGGGTTCGGATCATATACTTGTGATCCGAATCGGATTCGGGTCGGATATATTCTTAATCGGGTCGGATTCGGATCATCACTGATCTGGCCCGTATCCGACCCGTTGACAGCCCTACGCAAAAGCCGTGCCATCGGTTTCCCGCCAACATGCGATCCCAGGACGTGCAGAGGTCTGACTGGCCATCGTGATGTATAGGTTTTATCCGCATCGTCTATCCATTTTTTCAAATCTTTTTAGGGTGCAAGCCCAAATAAGACAGGAAGCACAGGTGGTAATGACAATCACAGTTGAAACCTTGCCACAGGCCACCGTGATGTTTATTTTCCATCCAACCTGTTCATCACATGGAGTTAGATGAAGGGAAAACACAAATATCAGTTTTATCCAAAAAATTTGCTACTGAAGTTTTCAATGGTAAGCATTTAAAACCTCATTGTGTGGTCCACTTGGGCCTTGGATCCGCCTCAGCTTATGCTCTAAAATGATTTGGTAACATGGATGGACAATGCTATGGGGATATTTCTGGGCTCAGCCGAGCCCATATCAGAAGAGCCCACTGGCCCAAATACGAGTCCCCAGGCATTTTGAGTAAGGGAGACATTAGTCTTGGACATCATGAGACCGATCTTAGTAAGGGAGTTGAGGACGAAGATGATGACAGCCCAATGTTTAAGATGGTCATTTTGGATACATCAAACAACCCAAGTTGAGTTGTTCTCCTGAACATGACCAATGAGTTGTGAGCTCAATCCTCGATCGTGGAATCACCGACAACTCCAATCTAAAATATTTCATAAGTTAGAGAGCTCGGCTAACGAGCTTCGCCGCTACGTCGACTTTGCCCACAACCGTCATAAAGGTGCATGACAATTTCAAGACGAGGCCGAATAAACTGGACATGTTCCCGATGTGTCCGGTTATAGACGTAATCCACGTCATCGAAAGTCACACAAGCTATTACAGGCATAACGCCCACGTCCATTGCCCTTCTACAACTCTTCGATTACCCTATAAATAGGGTACCCCCTCACGATAAAGAGGTACAAAAATTCTCCCTTGGATTATGCCTTGACTCTTTCGAAAATCCTTAATGGCCCGTTTGACACCACGGATTTGAGGAAAAGTGAGGAGAAGTGGATTTCATGATATGAATTCTCATCAATTCCAGTTCTTACCAATTCCAGATTTTCTATTTGGCAGTCAAGATTTGGAGAGAAATCAAACATGAAGGAATGGACGGTGTAAATTTCAACCCCACCGTATGCCCAGCATATTAGCCTCGATTTTTAAATCCATGCCATTCATCCATTTTTACAGATCATTTTATGACAAGATCCAAAAAATAAAGCAAATCCACATCTAAAGGTGGACCATAAAACAAGAAAAAATGGAGAGTGAAACCTTTATGATGCACAAAAGTTTTGGATTAAGCTGAAATTTGTATGGTCCCTTCATCCAGGTCTTTGTGACCTTATCAACAAGTTGGATGGAAAATATACATCATGCTAGGTCCCATAGGTAGGGACACTTTACAGCGGGTCCCATGTTGGGAAGGATTTCTCTTCAAATATCACCTTTTTTGGGATTTGAAAAAGGGCTAAAAGTGCCTTTTTGAGTTCTCCTGGATTCCTCTCAAATCCACTTCTCATCAAATCCATGGTGCCAAACGGAATAAAGCAACCAGTTTCTCCTCCTTTCTCCTCAAATCCACGGTGCCAAATGGGCCATAAGTTGACTTAACCATCGGAGGAGGGCCGACGCACTGATCTCGACTACCCCTCTTAGTTTTTTCCTTGTCTTCTATAGGATTCGAAGGACTTTCTATCCAGATCCAACCCGCTCAATCCTAAAGATTAGAGGCAGTTGTCCGCTCATCAAGCAAGTTACACCGCAGAAAACAATGGAGAGCCGCTGATCTGACACAACGTATGCTAGTGTCCCATCTGATAAGTTGATTAATCCTTCTTCTTTTTTATTGTCCTATGACATCTTAACAGTGGGCCCACATTTTTAATGGCTTGGATGTTCTAAACAAGTGAGGTGTCAGTGGAAAAGATAGCCGGAAGCTGACAAGCAAACTTGGATCTGAACATTTCTCAATGAAATGAGGTGGAGCCCACTAGAAATTCGGACGCGGATTTCCTAGGAAGCCTTCTCCGTAAAGTTCCTACACTGGGAACCTAGGTGGGCCCAACCGTGATGTTTGCAAGAAATTCACCACATATATCCGTTTTGTGAGCTCATTTTAGTACATGAGACAAAAAAATAGCCAAATCCAAGACTCAAGTGAGCCGAAAACATGAGAATTAGACGTCCATAATTGAAATATTTGTGGGGCCACATAAGTTTTGAATCAAGCTAATATTTGTGTTTTCTATTCATCCCAGTAGGAATGATGTTATGAATGGTATGGATGGCATATAAACATCAATGTGGACCAGGAAGATTTCAACCATAGGAGTTTTCCTACCCACCTTTTCCTTTAGTGCGGCCCACTTGAGTCTTAGCTCAGCTCATTTTTTGTTTAGAAGACCTAAAATGAGCTCACAAAATAGATGGACGGGGTGAATTTCTCACAAACATTACTTTGGACCCCACCTAGGTTCCAGCGCAAGAACTTCCTAAATTTAGGGGTTGTTTGGCATGACTTATATGTTTATTCTAAAAAATTAAGCTCCTACTATAAAAATAAACTATTTGGTAAAGCTCTTATCTTAGAGCTTATTTTTTAGAAACTAGTGAAAAAACTCTAAAATAATAAGTGATGGAGATGTCACTTCTTTTTTAAGAGCTTATTTGGCTTAAGCAAATAGACATTTTTTTGTTAAATTTTTTGATAAGTTTATCCTCAAACTTTTTAAGTAATTCATATCTTACCCTCTTCTCCTCTTTACAATCTCTCTAAGGTGGGCCCCACATAATGCACGATCACATCAAAGATGGACCCTACATGATAGAATACCCACATAAAAGGTGGGACCACATGATGGAAGGTTGACATCAAAGGTGACCCACATGATGAACAACCCATTTCAAAGGTTAGACCCCACACGATGAATAGTCCACAGCAAAAGTTGGACCCACATGATGGATGACTCACATTAAAATGTGACCCCTCATGATGGATGGACTACCCACATCAAGTGGGCCTCACATGATGGACATACGGTTCATAGCAAAGGTGGGACCCACATGATGGATGGTGGACGTCAAAGGTGGGCCCACATGATGAAAGACCCATATTGAAGGTGCCCCCACTTGATAAATGGTCCACATCAAGGCGGGCCCACATAATGCACAGTTCACATCAAAGGTGGGTCCCACATGAAGGATGGCCCACATTAAAGTGTGGTCCAATATGATGGACCGTCATGTTAAGCAAGCCCCACTTGATCGACGGTTCACATTAAAGTTGGGATCCATATGATGGATGATGGACATCAAAGGTGGGCCCACATGATGAACAACTCGTATTGAAGGTGGGGCCCCGCATGATGAATGGTCCACATCAATGTGGCCCACATAATGGACAGATTGAGCGTCACATGATGGATGCCCCGCATCAAAGTGTAGCTACTCATAATGGACTATCCACATCAAGTGGGCCCTACCTAATTGATGGATCACATCCAAGGTCTTGCATGATGGGCCACATGATGGATGATCCACATAAAATGTGCGCTTCACACAACCGATGTAGACATCAAGTGAGCCCCACATTATGGACAACCCACTTCAAAGGTGGGGCCCACACGATGGACACATCAGACATGGATTCTAGATCATTGGTAGTGGACATTGAGTGACCTCACATAAAGGATAATAATGATGGTGGGTGCCACATGATGGATGACCTATTTCAAGGTAGGCTCCATATAATGGACAGTCCACATCAGAGGTCAACTAAAACAACCGTTTGGATTGCTCTTATAATGATGTTGTTATAATCTTTAAGAATGACATCATATACCCTTGAAAAAATCTTTTATTTAAACGTTTTACCAAACATGCTTATCCCAAATAAGAGATTTTTATGATTTTAAAAACATTGATTTACCAAAGAGCTTATTAAAGTAGAGATGTCAAACGAGACCAGGGACTGTGCCATCCCGTCATGCTTACGACCACCATTTCCTTCCACCCTTCACGCATCTTTGCACATGAACACGTGCCGATTGATTCAGTGTGTGTTAAATCTGACTGGTGGAAAGGGTGGGTCTTGCAGTAAACATGGCTATAATCGGGCTCGTTTAGTCATCAAGTGGGCCACACATGTACGTTGAATGGGAGCAGTTGGGAATTTTTTAAAACCGACCAGGGGTCGCTCGCCAGATTATTTGACCAACCTGACTTCCGTGCGTGACCTACTTTACGGTAGATGTCATCTTATTCAACAGACATTAGACACTTTTGTCGGACATTTGCTGCGTGTGAGGATTGGACTCCGATTGCGTTGCGTAGCACACAGCCCCAAGGTCAATACTGTGAGATATGGAAAAGCTGTGGGCCCCCCTATGATGGATGTATTTCATCCACGCCATCCATCCATTTTCCAGCTCATTTTAGTGGATGATCAAAAAATGAGGCAGATCCAAATCTTGAGTGGACCGCACCATAAGAAAAAGCGGTAAATGAACACCTACCATTAAAAAAAATTTGTGGGTTACAAAAGTTTTGGATCAAGCTGATAAGTGAGTTTTCCATTCATCCAGGTCTTTGTGACCTAATCAACAGGTTGGATGGAAAGTAAACATGTACAGTGGGCCCTAGGAAGTTTTTAATGGGGGCATTCAATCACAACTGTTTCCAATTGTGTGGTCCACCTGGGATTGTTATCTGCCTCATTTTTAGACTCATACTTTAATATGAGCTGGCAAAATGGATGGTTGGCATGGATAAAAGACATAGATCATGATGAGCCTCACAGAGCTTTTAAATAATACATAGGGACTTGGATTGGGTACTACTCCAACTAAGACGCAGCTTGAAGGGAGGGTATATGCCACCTCAGCATTGGTGGAAAGGAGTTGGGAACCAATTGATGTAACAAATTTGTCAGCTTTCCATCATTATTAAGGTGCAGGTCCCACCCGCTCTACACCAATACCAACGTAGCACACACATGCTGTCAGCTCTCCATCATTATAGAGGTGCAGGACCCACCAACTCTCCACCAATGCCAAGGTGACACGCACCTCTCTGTCTCTAGCTGCAGCTGTGTCCTGGTGGCATTAGTACCTAATCGGAGCCCAACACATAGTGACCTCAGTGCTGTGTGTTACATGAAGTCTATGATATATAATTGCCCATGCATGTCTCATACAAGCTACCAAATGGCTCCTTATAGCAGACTGATCTTAAACATTGATGCACAAGAGGGTATCAAGAAGGTATCAATGACTGGTCTTAAACATTGGCACAAGAAGGTATCAATGACTGATCTTAAACATTGGCACAAGAGGGTATCAAGAAGGTATCAATGACTGGTCTTAAACATTGGCACAAGAAGGTATCAATGACTGATCTTAAACATTGGTGGGCACAAGAAGGTATCAATGACTGGCACCTCGGCCCCTAATAATTAGGCATCCAATGCCTAGCGAGGTTTCAAAAAGAGTGCGGATCATCTGTTTCCAAGAAACAGGGAGTCCTGTTTCTTGGGATTTAATTGGGCCACGTGACATAATTTCATGTCAACAAGGTTTTAAATATTAAAAAAAATTAAATTTAGAGAATAGGTAATGGAAATTGTGCTTCTAACAGAGTTTCCATGAGGGGTTTTTATTTTGGATTGTTTAGGATTCAGCCGACAATATTTTTGCGGGAGCAAAGTAGGTGTCACTGGAGAAAAAATTTGCTACACCTACGCGTTGGCTACAACACCGAGTGAAGCAATGACCCAACATGATGTATCTGTGTATCCAAGCCGTCCATTCATTTGGTGAGATTATTTTACGGCATGACACCAAAAAACGAGGTAGATCCAAAGCTCAAGTGGACCCAACACAGAAAATACTAGGGATTGAACTCCAACCATTAAAAACTTCTTGGGGACCACTTGAGTTTCGAATCTGTCTCATTTTTGGTATCATGCCCTAAATTGATCTCGCCAAATTGATGGACGGCGTGGATACAACACTTACGTCATGGTGGGGTCACTACTACACCTGGTGTAGCTAGCGTAGCTAACTCGTGGGTGTAGTAAAAAATTTCTCTTGTTACTGTGAGTGGATTAGGTGAGACCCTGGATCCACCAAGGTAGGTGGGACCTGACTGTGGGGCCTGTTGTGGGTAAAAATCTGGTCGAACCGAGCTGAGACACAAGACCTCGGTAAACTTTTGCTAAGGTCACAATGAGCTAAGTAAGCCGATCCGGCTAACTCACCCTCTGAGATCAGATCGAATCTTTCGTCAGCTCAGATATATCATGTCATTTTGGAAGATAAACGAAGTGATAAAGGCTAATCATATCTCTTCTCTCGTTACGGAAAGCGGAGATCACGGTCTTTAAAGATCAGAGATATCCGCTCGGTTCCGAGATATCCGCCTAGATACCCGACACGATATCAGCCACCATTCCAGCCTAAGAAATCTCCTCCAACTGCTATAAAAAAAAGAAGCACACCTCGATTACAGGTAGAACGAATCCTTACTATCAAATAAACTTCTCTTCTTAAAGATCAACTAACTTAGGCATCGGAGGACTAACGGCCCGAACCCGGACACCTCTTATCCTTCAATTCTATTTTGTAGGGATCATCACCAAAATCCGAACCATCTATTTTGATCGTAACCCAATTCTGATCAACTTGTAGGTGTCTACACCTCTGCTTTAGTTGTTACAAGAAATCACCGACAACAGGGCCCACTGTTATTTATATGACTACATCTATACCGTCCATCCATATTAAAGCTCATTTTAGGGCATGACCCAAAAAATGAAGCAGTTCCAAATTCCAGATGAACCATAGTACAATTAATAGTGGTGATTTACATAAAAAAAAAAAAACTTATTGTGGGTCACAAAAGCTTTGGATGAAGATGATATTTGTTTGGGCTCTTCATCTAGATGTTTGTGACCTCATCAATCAATTGGATGGAAAATAAACATTTTGATGGATTCCATGAAGTTTTTAATGGTAGGGATTCAATCACAACTGTTTCATATGGTGTGGTCCACTTAAGATTTAAGTGAGCTTCATTTTTTGGATAATGCCCTAAAATGAGCTTTCAAAATGGTTGGACGGTGTGGATTTAAGGCACATACATCACTGTCAGCCTCACAGTTATGAGTCTCACCAACCTCGGTGGATCTCGGTCTCACCTAACCCGCTCCCGGTGTTACCCAGGTAACAGCTTACTGAGTGTTACCCATACCGTGGGCCCACCTTGATGATGTGTTGTATATCCATGTCATCCATCTTTCCAAAGGGCCCATCATAGGTTTTAGTAATGATTATTTGGCATCCAAGTTGATAGTCTAAAGAAGAACTAGGTGAAGGGAAAATAAAAGATTAGCTTGATCCAAAATGTTTGTCTAGTTGAACCCCGGTCGGTGACCCCGTTACTTTGGTTAGTTGAACATTATCTGGCTGGAAACTTCATCACTTTGTATAGCGGAACTCTGTCATTTTGTCTAACAACCCCGTCACTTTGGCTGACAACCCCATCACTTTGTATAGCAGAACCCAGTCACTCTGTATTGTGTAACCTCGTCACTTTGTCTAGTGGAACCCTGTCACTTTGGCTAGTAACATCGTCACTTTATCTAGTGGAACCCCGTCACTTTAGCTAGTAATCTCGTCACTTTGTCTAGTTGAACCCTGTCACTTTGTATAGTGGAATCTGGTCACTTTGGTCAGCAACACCGTCACTTTGTATAGTGAAACCCCGTCACTTTGCCTAGTCGAACCCTGTTACTTTAGCCCGCAACCTCGACATTTTGTATAGTGAAACCCCAATACTTATTATAGTACAGAACCCTTTCACTTTGTCTAGTTGAACTCCGCCAGGAACACCAACACTACAACTAGTTGAATCCTATCATTTTGGTGGTCAACCTTGTCACTTTGTATAGAGAAACTTGGTCACTTTGGCCTGCAATCTCGTCACTTCATATAGCGGAACCCAATCACTTTGGCCAACAATCCCGTCACTTTGTTTAGTAGAATTCGATCATTTTGGCCAGCAACCTCATCACTTTATATAGTGAAACCCCATCACTTTAGCTAGTAACCTCGTCACTTTGCCTGGTTGAATTCGTAAACGTCAATCCCCACTATTTTCATGTGTTTTGGTCCCCCTGGGATTTGGATCTATCTCATTTTTTGGATCATGCCTTAAAATTATAAGATGGCAAAATGGATAGACGGTGGGGATAAAACACATACATCATGGTGGAGCCCACTGAGCTTTGAAAACACCCTGAGGACCTTTAAGTGTCCAACTAGATCTGTGTGAGGGCCCACCATGATGTGTCCGTTTATCCACACCCATACATTTTTTGAGATAATTTTAAGGAATGGGCCAAAACTTGAGGCAGATCCAATGATGTTGTGGACCACACTAATGTAACTTGCATTAAATAATATGTGTAATTAATGCAAACCAAGCTTACTAATTTGTGTGGTCGACTACATCGTTGGATCTGACTCATTGTTGGGCTCATACCTTAACATGACCTTATAAGAGGGATGAACAGCTTGGATAAACTGATACATCACAATGGATCCCCATAGAGATCTGGTCGGATGCTTAAAGGTCGACCAAGGTTGGACCTTATAGAACCTGGAGAAAAATTTAACTACACCGGGTGTAGCAATGACCCTATCATGATGTATGTGTTGTATCCACCTTGTCCATTCATTTAGTGAGATCAGTGTTGTATCCGCGTGGTCCATTCATTTAGTGAGATCAATTTAAGGTATAATACCAAAAATGATGCAGATCCAAAGCTCATATGATCCCAGCCCAGAAAATAGTGAGGATGGAACGCGAACCATTAGAAACTTCTCGAGGGCCACTTGATCTTCAGATCTGCCTCAGTTTTGGTATCATGCCCTAGAATGATCTCTGCAAATGAATGGACGGTGTGGATACAATACATACATCATGGTGGGGTCATTGCTACCACCGGTGTAGCTAGTGTAGATAACCCTCGGGTGTAGCAAAAATTTTCTCTAGAACCTCCTTAGAATGTTCCGTCCAAAACGGAAGATTTGAAAGAAATCTGAAAAATAGGTTCCCTTAGAGAAACCCCAGGTTAGAAAGCTCCATCTCCGTTGTGGGAGTGAGCAAATTAGGTGTTACCCCATGAACAACTTACTGGGTGTTACTATCCACTCTGTCCATCTGTTTCTCCATCCCATTTTAGGATAGGGTTCAAACTCATGATGATCCGAATCTCAGGTGGACCATACCACTGGAAACAGTGTTGATTAGTGTTTTGCCATTAAAATTTTCAAAGAGTCCATCGTAAGGTTTTAATAATGTTTATTTGCAATCGAACCTGTTGATAATATCAAGAATATCTGGATGAAGGGAAAATATAAATATCAGATTGATCCAAAACTTTTAGGGCCCACGAAATGCTTTTAATGGTCATTCATCATTGTTTCTAGTGGCATGGTCCACCTGAGATTTGGATCTTCTTAGGGTTTGGTATAACGTCCTAAAATGAGATGAAAAACAGATGAACAGGTGCAGATATATAAAACATACATCAAGATGGGCCCGACATGGTTACGGTAACACCCACTAAGTTGTTCCCCGGGTAACAGCTAATCCGCTCTCCTCCTGTTACCTATTTTCTAAAATTTAATTTTCTTCTCTTTTATTAAGTCTTGCTGACATGGACTCCTCTATGACATGGCCCATTAAATTTGAGGAGACAGGGACTCCTGTTTTTTGGAAACAGATGATCGGCACTCTTTGAAAAAAGCGAACTTATAGTGGTTGAGCGAACAACTATAAATGAGCCGGGCAGCATGTGGTCCTCTGGGCTTGTGTCCTACTATTGGACTCACCAGCTAGGCTCAGGCCTGAAACTTCAAGCCAACCTATAAATATTCCTGTAAACAACGTGGGTAGTATTCTACCCGGGCGGTTAATCATGAGGAGGGGCAATAATCTTATTACAAGGAAAATGAAGAGAAGTTAAACGGCCACATGACTTAACCAAATTATTAATTAAGGTGTTATATTTTTCATCTTAAATCCTTCTCAAATCTTCTAATTAGCCAAAGTTTCAACTTTTCTAAAAACTAATTGCTAAAAAGATTTACCCCTCATTACTTGCATTATATATTATGAGTGCCTTTTTTTTTTTTTTTTTCAGAAAGGTGGGAGCACACCACTTGTAATTTTGTCACCGATTAAAATTATACAGTCATTGGGGTGGGTGTTAGATTAGTCTCACACTGGCTCGAGGGGACGATGAAGGAGCTTCATATACTCTGCGGTCACTCCACCTAGTAGGTTAACCTTTTGGGTGTGACACAACACTGGTATTAGAGCAAGGTTATCCGTTTAAGCCCATGTCATGATGTTGCCCACGCCCTAGGACCCTCAAGCGAGGGGGGTAAGCCGAGACCAGTTCCGAGAGCCCCACATACATTGTGGTAGGGGGGTTGTTGGATTAGTCTCACATCGGCTGGAGGGGACTATTTGGGATGTCTTCAATCTTGTTCACTAGGGGTGTCAGCTGCCCGACGAGCTTGGCTCAGGTACCCGAAATTGCCCTGGAAATTAGCTTTTGAAATCTGATGTTGCTGGATTTGTTTTTGGGGGTCGTGGGGGGCCCAAAGACTATGTCGGGCACACGAAAGTTTTTGTAAGGGCCCAAAATTCCACCGAATTTGTGTTGGGACTTTCTGGACAAATTTGGTGATTTGTCGAGCATCTGACAGTATCAATTGCTATTACGTAGTTTACACAATTTTGTATAAATTGTCTCTAATTTTTGTTTTTCTTCTATATAAGAAGTGTAATGCGGGATTAGGGAATTTGTCAAAGGGGCAAAGTATCCTAGAGGGATTGAGAGAGTTTTACGGTGAAAGAAAGAACTTGTGATTAGCTTGGGATTTCTATTGGAAGTCAACACAAGTTTTGGGTTTCCATCTCTTGTAACTTTTGATATCATAGAGAATCGCTTTGTGCTATGGTTTTTTACTCGAAAGGGATTTTTCCACGTTAAAATTCGTATTGTTCTCTTGTGCGTTGATTATGTGGGTGTAATTGCCATTGGTGTTTGATCTCGTTTAATTCTATACTTTGTGCTTCGCTTCCGCTAGGGAGAAATCCCAAGCTAATCACAAGTTCACTCCACCTATCGGGTTAACCTCAGAGGTCACTCCACCTATCGGGTTAACCTTTTGGATGTGACAACAAAGGGCACCACAAAAGGTTAGGGCCTCACTAGAGTTGGGCACAAACCAGGTTGGCTCGAAAGCTCGGCTCGGATTGGTTTGAAAAAGCTTGGCTTGGATTGGTTCGAATGGAAGTTCAAACCAAACCAAGCCTTGGAGTCGAGCTCGTTTAAAAAAAAAAACAAACCAAGCTCAAACTATGGCAGTACCTAGATTGGCTCAGGCGTGAAGTTTGATTTGATTCAGCTCGGTTCGATTCGGCTCATAGATTGTAAGCACACTGTTTTCAGTGGTGTGATCCATTTGATCTTTGGATATGATTCCATTTTGGGATCATGTCCTAAAATGATATGTAAAACAGATGGACAGCGTGGATAATACATATACATGATGACATGGATAATACATAATACATATACATGAATGCACACTGTTTCCTTGCTCTTGCAAAATTATGCTGGTGTACTTACGATTTGGAAAATGCTCTTACGTGTCTATTTTGAAGTTGCATTTCCTTGGAGGATGTTAGACATCATATAGTAAGATATGTTTGTACTTTTTTTCTAACTTTTTAAATTCTTTTCTATCTAAATAAACAAGCAAAAAAAGAGCCGCCACTTATTTGAACTCAACTCGGCCTGGTTCGAAATTTTCGACCAAACCGATCCTAGCTCGAACTAGATTTTTTTGGAGCAAACCAAATTCAAGCCGCATGGGTCGGCTCGAAACCCAAACCAAGCTAATCCACAAATTGAGGTGACGCAAAAACAAGTCAAACCAAACTAGGGCTAACTCGGCTTGGCCTGGAATCGTTGCCCACCTCTAGGCCTCACCTATCATATAACCAATTTCCAATAGACCTGAAAAGAAACGAAACGAAAAACCCATAAACACAAAGAATTCCACCCAAATGTAATGTTTACAAGCACATGAGAAAACAGTGCCTCGGCCAGGGGCCCTACCCTCATAGTAATTAATTATTACTTATTTAATACCAAACTCTCAATGGAATAGCCTAAAGAGGGGTTACATAATTCATTGATAAGTATCTCAGAATCCGACTCAATTACCACATTCATATTTGCCATTTTTTTACAAATCTGAAGCCCGTCCAAGAAAGCTTGTGCCTCTGTCATCATCCATGTTAGATACCCGGCCATAGGACTCTCCTCACATGATCCCTATATTTTACCTCCTCTTCTGCCCCTGGATTGCCCCACGGGGAGCCATCTACATTGACCTTGACCCATCCTAGATGAAGCCCTTGCCACCTGATCCCCTCAATTTTCTGTGGCTTCTTTACCATTTTTCGGATGCATAATGATTGAAGTCCCACCTCTTCAGCAAAAGGACTGTTTTCTTCATCAGGGATGGTCGGTTGTCTGTTTCTCTCATCCATCCGTACACCTTAGCTATGATACCACCGGTGAATTCTTTTTGTCATCATACTTTCTAGAGTTTCTTTCCCGCCATAACTCCCAAATGATAAAAGTACGGGCCAAACCTCTTTAAAAAGCTAAATTCGGAGAAACTCCACTGGCAATCCTTCGTTGGATAGCGTGATTTTCATTTATGCGCATATAAAAAATGCGGCCAAGGTGAGTACATAACTGTGTGGCCAGATCGCCGTGGCAGAAGAGGTGGTCAAGGTCTTCAATTGCTGACTTTCCCAGCTGCCACCTGATGCAGAATATTGTTTGGGTGAAGTCCGAATTGCTGGCCTGAGTGGATGCCATATCCCAATCCTCTGCTTGGGTTGCTACCTGAGTGATTTACACCCATGCTATGCTCGGTTGCCACTTCTGCCAGTTTCTGATGAATTTAAGTTGCTACTTTGATTAATCTGCAACTATCCTTCCTCCAGAGGTGCCTGAATTTGTACCTCCGCCATCCTCCCTTCCACTGTGGATAACCTGTCCAAGTGCTCAGAATTTTCTCCCAACTGATACTGTTCCAAGGGAGAATCCTCAGCTCCATTCATGATGCAAGCCAACTTCAACAGCCCAAATTAAAATTAAGAAAGATCAAATATTGGATGGCTAGGATTTTACAATGTAGGAAATTTTCTTGGGATTGTCGGTTCAGGTCAGTTCAATGGTTTTGGTACCCCGAACCATGGGCTCCACTTGCAGATATGCTCATTCAGGTCAGCTCAATGGTCTGGATCACTGAACCATGGGCTCCAAGCAAGGGCTTCTCTGGTAGATGTTTTTCAAGTAATTATCGGATCCCCGACCCTGACTTGGGTTTTTCACTTTGAACTAGCACGCCCATACATTGATCAAGACCGTTGATCTGTTGATCCCCACTGACTGCGGACCATACCCCAAAAAATCTTGTAGGTCGGAAGATCCTAGCCACTTTTTTTTTTTCTTTTCTTGGGGGCCTTCTCAGTCGAATGAGAATTGTTGCTCTATTTAGTTCTCTTCTTAGACCAACGGGCCGGATGATGGAATTGTATGGTGTGCAATTCTCTTGTTTAGGATCCTACGATTTTCCTCTTTAAAAGAGGATTTCAAGCATATGAGAATACGAGATGGACGTGTATGTTTCATATGTGTGTATATAGACAGGATAAAATGAGTTGCACATTGTAAGGCGACCCGCGAAATGAAAATAACAAATGAATTAATCCAGGGCCCTCTAATCTAAACCGTCCATCATGCGTACCATATGGAAAATATAGTACGTCGAAATTCAAACTAGTCAAATGGAGTGATTCCATAGTGACACGTCAGCTTCGTCTTCCACGTCATCCCATTGAGCCCCACCCTGGAGGTGTTGAGGGGGAGAATGCAGCGGTCCCCCACCCATGCTGTAGATCGATTCCGGCTCCCTAAAAGCCTCCTCATCCGTATATGACAGAAACTCCAGCGAAAGCGGGGCGGGCTTCAGTCTTACAGTGCCGCTGGAGTCAGTGTTGTACTGTGGTGGAGTAGGGCGGAAGGCTTCTGCAGCTTCCGCAGCCGCCTTCTGTATTTCCTTGGCATCGGTGGAAGTCGGCACCGGCAAAACCTGCGCCGAGTCGGCGAAATTGAGGCATGCCGATCGGCCTCTAAGAGCCAAGGCCGCGACGTCATGAGCCCGAGCGGCCATCTCAGCTGTTGGAAACGTCCCGAGCCATATCCTTGATTTCTTGTTCGGTTCACGAATTTCACAGACCCATTTCTCACGGTTCTTCCGCCTGATGCCCTTGTAAACAGGGTGCCGCGTCTCTTGGAATTTCTTGCGCCCAGCCCGCCGCTTCGGAAGACTGGTTGCCACCGTGGCGAACGATTCCTCGTCGGATGTAGCTTGACGGGCCGACTGCCGGAAATCTGAGTCAGAACTGAAGGTTTCCATAAAACAGAAGTGAAAAAGAAAGCTGAAATAGTTTCTGTCTTGGAGAGCGAGAGAGAGTGTTGAGAGAGAGAGAGAGAGAGAGAGAGAGAAGATAGTGTTGAGAGAGAGAGAAGATGGTGTTTCGATGAAGAAAGCTGAAATGGGTCGTGTTTCGGAGAGAGAGAGAGAGAGTGCTGTACTGTGAGAGAGAGAGAGTACTGTACTGTGAGAGAGAGAGGGAGAGAGAGAGGGAGTGTGAACTGGTATGAAATGAGAAGGTCTCTTACTTTTATAGGTTGTGGTGGGGAGCGCGTGGAGCTTTTGCTTTCCACGCGCACAAGAATCCGACAACCAAACAGGCTGGGCGCCCACGGTTACGTGAGTTGGCTAATCCTAGCTGGGATCTTCTCTCTCGGAAAGCGGAAGGAAGGCTTTGCCGTTTTAGGATTTGTTTTGTCATACATTTTGAATGAATGTGTCTTAACCGCGAAGAAAAGTTCTTGTGTTTTGACGTTTGGAATCATCATCAAAGTCGGTTTCTAGATGCCTTATCTAGAAATATCTATTTCCCAAGTCGACTCTACTTTCCTTGTTATCCCCCCTACGTGGGACTCTAAGTGCCCTAGTGCTTCTAACATCTACTCCATTCATCAGTTTTTACAGCCCATCTTAGGACAGGCAGAAATAAAACTCAAGTGGGCCACCAACAGGAAACGGTGGGGACAAAAACGCCCACCGTTGGAACCTTCCTGGGCCCGCTGTGGTGTTTGTATACCATCCAAGCCTTTCATATGGTTATTCCCCCAGGGTGGACCCAAAAATCAAATATCAGCCTTATCCGAAACTTCACGCCAGCGAGGTTTTCAATGGTGCGACATTCAATCTCTACTTTTCCCATGTGGTGTGGCCCTCTTGACTTTATATCTGCCTCATTTTTGGCTCCACTTCCTTAACACGGGCTGAGAACATTTATGAACGGGTGGATTTGACAAAGACATCGTAGGTGGGCCCCACAGAGCTTCCCCTGTAGGTAGTGGTCCCTGGGAACGTAGCGTAGCAGGAAGGTTCCTCGGTCTCTGTCTGTCAGGTCTTTCAGTCAAACTGAAGTCTCCCATTCGGTTTGTGTTTTGTCGGATGTCAAACAGTACCCTCTTTCCATTTGACCAGTGGATCTGGAGGTCATGTGATGTGACAACGGGACTCAGATTGCGTGGTCGGTGGAATTGGGACGTGGAGACTGGCGATTGGTTTATAGAGATAGGGCCATAAAACATGTTTTAAATTGCTAGCTCCGGTATATTCTCCTCCTAAATTTCGGTAAAAGATCCATACACATGGCCAAATCAAATCTAGCCACATCCCAATAGTATACCTAATTGTTGGATGGAATTGCCTCTCAAAGCCTTTCACAGAAACTTCCTAGCACAGGAAGTTAGGTGGGCCGGTATAATGTTTTGTGAGGAATATTCCGTTTCATTTATCTGTTTTGCTGGATCATGTTAGGACTTGGCGAAAAACGAAGCAGGTTCGAAACTCAAATGACAGCACCAGATGAAATAATGAGGAATGGACGTCCATTTTTGAACCATTCCAGGTGCCGAAGAAATTTTGAATCTAGTTAATAGTTTTGGGTTTTTAGTTCATTCTGATAAAAATGACCTTATTTTTAGTTCATTCCGGTAAAAATGACCTTATAAACAGCATGGATTGTATGTAAATGTCAGTGTACCTTATAAGGAAGCACTAAAAAAAACAGTTTAAAAGACACATTAGCCATCCCAAATTCTTTTTCCAATGGATATGGATAGCCGTCGATGCTGGAAAAAATTGGGTTGGGGAATCTATCACTGACGGCTGCAGACGAATCCGCCAATAATTTCAACTTTTTCCGACGGCCTATTCTGACAGCCTATAAGCCTTCGGAATTGGCAGCGTTCTTGAGTTAAACTATCAATTTGAGTCGAGTTGATTGAACATCGAGTCAAGTGTTTGAGTTTTCAAACTATGGATTAGGCTTATTCTAGGTCGAATGACTCAGAACCAATCCATTAAAAAATTCAGCTGGGGTCTGGATATATGACTCAGGCCTGAGTTAGCTATAGAAAAATTATAGGTGGGTTTTCACACCATTAATATTTTGTATTTATCAGGGTTTAAATTAAAGGAGATATATATGAGAGCGCATGGTCATGTTCATATGCTATTTTAGATATATTAAAGAAGACATCAAGAGAAATTCAAGTCTAAATTGTCTTCAATAAACTAGATTCACCTAGAGATTAAAAAAACACATAATCGGTCAAGCAGGTGTCAACCTCCCCAGGGTCTATCATTCTTCTCTTTGGGGCGGCCCATCTGAGTTATGAATAAGCTGAATTTTGGGATCCATGCCTAACTGGGGAAGGTGCATCTAATGGATAGGTTGGATGACACCAGAGCCTCATTGAGAGACCAAAGGCCCATCTGAGTCATGAATAAGCTGAATTTTGGGATCCAGGACTAACTTGGGAAGGTGCATCTAATGGATAAGTTGGATGACATCAGAGCCTCATTGAGAGCCCCACGCAGCTCATATGCCCCAATTACATGATCATTCATGTTTCAAAGGACTCGGTCAACTTTCATGTGTTCTAATTAATTGACTTCTTTTCTTGATACTTTTCGAGTTTGGGTTAGGTCAGGTCCATTTAGTATGGCCCAAAATTCGACCCATTTAAAAATTGGGTCGATGTTGTGTTGGGTGTGGGGTTGATTATGAGAAGTCCTAAACCCAACCCATTTAGTAATTCAAGTTGATCTCTTGGATCAAGAGGTTCAAATTTTGGACCCAACCCCACTTATTGACGAACCGGGTCCAATGACTTGTTGGCTCATCCCAACCCATGTGCAACCCTAGCTAGCATATTAAAATCTACTAGCCACCTAGGGATGGCAATGAGTCAGGTCAGCTAGTTGGTCAACTGGCCTGACATGCTTTTGAGGTGAGTTTGAGCCAACCTCTATGGATATCAAGTTGAGTTTGTGCTAGAAATGCAGCCAATTTAAATGGGTCAAAAAGCTCGGGTGAACCCTAGCTGACATGATCTGTATTTATGGGTTATCAATGGACTGGGCTAAATGACCCAATTGAAAACCCAAAACAAAATAATAAATTATAGGCATCAATGCAAGCACCAGGTACATAGATACATGCATGTGTACCTATCTGATGATCATTTGGTCATTTTGGCATCCGTTTAACACCATAGGCGATATTCTATATCATAAGTACATGAGTATACTCGTGCTAGCTGGATCAGGTCGTGTGAGCTCGACCAATTACAGTTAAATGGGTCAAGTCAGTTCAGGCTTGATAAATTTTAAGTGGAGCCTATTGGGAAATATGGGTTGCAAGTTCAGTCACTCTTGAATTCTTGAACCATTTAGAAAGCAGGTGGGGCTTGAGCTAAACCAAATAGAGCCATTGCCACAAAAGGAATTGTTAGCTTTCTACTCACGTGTTGAACATCTGAGCCATCTGTCAGGTGGACCACAGAGCCATGCATGTACAATATTCTGTGCTGAGAATCAGGCTGATCTATGCTTCTGGGGGTGCACTATGTATGAAACAACCATTTATAAGCTGTGGAGCGACAGATGTGTGGACGTGCTGTTGGCTGGAGTATCTTCTACATGGTTCCGCTTGATTGGCGGCTCTGATGAGAGCGGATTGCCTGTGACCCCGGGGACAGAGATATCTGTGCCCGGGGCTGTGTGGGGTCCACAGAGATGTCCTGGGCTGGAGTATCTTCTACATGGTTCCGCTTGATTGGCGGCTCTGATGAGAGAGGATTGCTTGTGAACCTGGGGACAGAGATATCTCTATGCCCGGGGCTGTGGGGTCCACACAGATGTCCCTGACAAATCCTTTGTGATCACTCTGTCCATATATTTGGGGGCTTGTGAGTGAGTGGGTGCGTTCAATCTCCCCTGTTTTGTGTGGTATGGCCGAGAGGAGTTTTTGATCCGCCTTATTTTTAAAATCCTGTCCTACTGTGGTCTTTAAAAACAGATGGACGGAGTAGATTTGTCACGGACAACTCTATGGCCCCATACAGCTAGCCTCATCACAGAGATGCCTCTGCCCCAGGTCACACGCAATCCGATATGGCGAGCGGTTATTGGTGGACGCAGCTTAGCTGGTTCCCGGAACCAGTAATATGGGTGGTAAGTACTAGAGATAGCAATGGGTCGGATCGGGTCGGGTCGGGATCGGGTTGGGTTGTTTCCACCTCAACCCTAACCTAACCCAAATTGAATTCGGGTTGGATTTTCCCAACCCTTACTCAACTCAAATTAAACCAGGTTAGGTCGGGTTGACCCACATTTTAATGATCAACTAACTAATTGGTACATTAAACTAGATGGATAATGGCTTCTCCGCATCTTCCTCTCTATCTCGTGCGGCTAAAAGAAGCGCAACTTGTGATTAGGGGCTTCTAAAGAGTGAATTTATAATGGGCTTTGCATTGTCAGAAAATAGTGCTTGATACTCTTACACGTAAAACTTTTTGAAATTCACATTTAATATTTCATCTTAACCATCCAATTACTGTCCAAGTACAATTCTATTTTTATTTTCTGACCATTAGATCAAATTGACAAGACCATTTGATATTCAATTTTTTAAATAGTTAAATTGTGGACACAATTATTGAAATGGAACTATTTGATCCTGTACAATAAATTCCTATCAACAATCAAATAAATATAACCATTAAGATAATTTTATTAATTTATTTTATGGACTATTAGCTACCATTTCAGTTCTCCAATAAATGAATGCCGAAAATACAAAAAAAAAAAAAAAAAATCTCATGATATTTTAGTTTTACATGTCATAAAATGTGATTATTAGTGTGCACATGTTTATTAAATTGATAAACATGTGGACTGTCCCCAGCAGGGTTTGTGAGAAAAAAAAAAAAACTATGTATTATTTAACTAATAAGAAAATCAATATATAATAGCGCACTTAACCCCTATATGATTCGGGTCGGGTCACCTTTAACTCTAACCCGACCCATAAAAATCCAGGTCTAATCAGGTCAACCCAAAAATTGAATTCGGGTCAAATTTTCCCACCCTAAATTGGAAAAAACCAGGTCCGGTCGGGTTAGTGGGTCAGGTTGAATTTGCCAGGTCTAGCGGTAACTTGACCGTTGGGCACACGTTGATATTATATTGTACATCTATGCCGTCCATTTATTTTGCAACTCATTTTATAGCATGAGCTCAAAAAATAAAGCAGATACAAATCTCACCTAGACCATATCGCAAGAAACAGTGGTCAATGACTATTAAAAGCTTTTCATGGGCACAAAAGTTTTGGATCAAGCTGATTTTTGTACTTTCTCTTAGATTTGTCTAACCTTACCAACAAGAAGTTAGATGGCAAATAGACATTACAGTGGACCTTGAAAAGTTTTTAAGGGTGAGACTCTCTGTGGTGTGGTCTCTGGCCATAAAATGAGTCAACAAAAAAAAGATAGACCGCTGATGTGTCCCAGGGTCACGGAACCACGCAAGTCGATGGTTACGCGTAACCAGCAAGTGGAGTCCGATTATTGGTGTACGCAGTCAGCTCGCTACCGTACATGTGGATAATGATGTATCGATCTGGACCATTCATATAAAGTAATCATTACATATGACTCACGTTTGAAAATACACATTGGAAAATATCTCTTCACTCGCAGTTATTAGCATCGTGAGGCTTCCTTAGACTGAGGCGGGGAATATGGAGACGGAAACTTCCCATTCATCTATGCGCACCGAAAGGAAGGTTGGAAGCCTATGGTCCTTCCGCAACGGACGTGGTTTGGCTGGTGACACCAACATCAGCTAACTAGCTGTGTCAAAGCTATATGAGCCCACCATAATGCATGTGTTTTATTTATACTATCTATCTATCTTTTTCAACTCATTTTAGGGTATGAGCTCAAACAATGAGGTAGAACCAAGGCTTAAGTGTACCATACCAAAGGAAATAGGGAGATTGAATGCTTACCTTTGAAAACTTCTCAGGGCCCACAAAAACCTTGGATTTAGTTGATATTTGTGTTTTCCCTCCGTGCAGGTCTGTGTGACTTTATTAAGAGGTTAATTGGATGACAAATAAACATCACTATGGGTCCTAGCAAGCTTTCAACGGTGGACATCATTATGCACACTTTTTTCTATGGTGTGGTCCACTTGAGCTTTGGATCTACTTCATTTTTTAGGCTCAGGCCCTAAAATGAGATGTCAAAATGATTGGACGCCATGGATAAAATGCATACATCATAGTGGGGCCCAAAGAGCTTTGACACCACCTACTGGACTTGTTGTAGTTAGCAGCCGAACCGCGTCAAAGCCTGTGAACGCATGATGCGAATTCGGTAATGAGCCCTCTGGTAACCAGGTAGCTAGTGGTAGGTGTTGTAAAAGCTATGCAAGCTCTACTATGATATATGTGTTTTATCCACTCTGTTCATCCATTTTCTCATATCATTATAGGACATGAGCCCGAGAATGAGGCGGATCCAGTTCTAAGGTGGAGCACACCACAGGAAATAGTGGTAATTGACGCCACCAATATTAAAAACTTATTGTGGCCCAGAAAATGTTTTGTATCGAGTTTATATTTGTGTTAGCCTTCATCCATGTCTGGGTGACCTTATCAATAGGTTGGATGGCAAATAAACAATACAGTGGGCCTTAGGAAGTTTGTAATGGTGGTCATTTTATCATGTCATTTCCTATGTGGTCCACTTGAGACTTTTATTCATTTTTGGGCTCATGCCCTAAAATAAGCTGACAAAATGGATGGACAGAGTGGATAAAACACAAACATCATGGTGTGGCCCACAGCATGACCAGTACCAAGATCTCGTCACCGACTCCAAGTCCGGGAACACACAGATGCGCACGGGCGCGAATTGGGTACTATCCTCCACTAGAACCGATCAAAGACGACGGTCATGTCAAGGCCTCGGAGGATACCATAGTGATGTGTATGTTTTATCCATTCTGTCCATCTATTTTGACAAATCATTTTGGGGGCATGATTCCAAAAAAGAAGTCATATCGAAGGGTGCGGTTGGGGTGATCCCCGGATTCATGAGGTCGGTGGATCCCTAACTATGGGGCCACTGTGATGTATGTACCTTACATCTACACCATTCATGAATTGTGAAAGCTCATTTTAAGGCATTATCTCAAAAATGAAGCATATCCAAATCTTAGGTGCACCATACCACATGAAATAGTAGTGATTGAATCCCCACCATTAAAAACTTCATAGGGGCCACTGGAATGTTTATTTTCCATCCAACTTGTTGAAAAGGACACAAAGACCTGGAATGTTTATTTTCCATCCAACTTGTTGAAAAGGACACAAAGACCTGGATGAAGATAACAAACAAATATCAGCTTGACCCAAAACTTTTGTTACCCACAAGAAGCTTTTAATGGTTGAGTACCATTATTTTCTGTATTATTGTCCACCTGAGATTTGGATCTACTTTATTTTTTTTGAATAATGCTTTAAAATGAGTTTTCAAAATGAATGAACAACATGGATGTAATACACACACATCACACTGTGGACTGCACGGTAAAGGATCCACCCACCTCGGTGGATCTAGGGATCACACAGTGGCCCACACCACAGAAACCAACTAGGATTATTGAACTCCTACGATTGAAAACTTACTACCGCCCACCGTAATGTTCATTTGCCATTCAATATTTTCATAAGGTCACGTGGTCCTATACGAAGGAAGAACATAAACATCAACTTGATCCAAAACTTTGTGGTTCACTTGATCTTTAAATTTGTCTCTTTTTTGGAATCTTAAACTAAAATGATCTTTCAAAGTAGATGAACGGAGTGGATAAAACATATACATCACATTGGGCTCCAGAGAACCCCTGACAATCCGTGCCGCACAATTTCCCCTCTCAACCTGTAGCATTGAAAGGTTTTCTTTGCTACTGTTGGTTTTTAGGCCATTGTTTAGATGGATTAGATCATCCGATCAATATCTTTCTTGACGTATTTGTCATCCATAGTTGATGAGCCTATTAGATGGATGGTCCAGATTGACACATCACCCTACCTAGTATACTTAGATAGCATGATAGCTCTACCGTATTCCGGTTCTCCCGGCTCTGCCGTATCATGTGCCGCCAGTTTAGGAGTTCCGGAGGCAAGAAATTGGCCAGGAGGCTAGCCGTAGCCCCATCGCTACTTTTACAGCATGTGAACTGTTTGCCATAAACGTCACCTGTCTCATAGTCCATCAGGTGATAGTAGCTTCAACCGACCTTTACTGACCCGCACTCACATATACGCGAAAACGCGTAATTAGAGAATTCCAGAATCTTTGCCTGTACAGATTTCGGAACTAGCTTTTCACACTTGGAAACTTGGAGCACGTGTTGGATATTCAGGCCGTGCATAAAATGGTATCGGCTCTTTAGTCAGCTACTTCCCAAAATCATGTTCGATAATGATCATCAGGTGGATCGCACGTGTACAACAAAAATAGCCCATTTAGCTCGTACGTAGCAGATCCTACTGATATTTGAAAACATGCATCTGATATGTGGGGTCCACCGGATGAGCGGATCAGATGTTTAACTCGTGTGGTGATTCCCATGTGAGGGAACCGAGTGCCAAGAAAGTGTCCTGCCACGAGTTCTATTAGCATCGATAGGATGAGATCTTGCTTGTGGGCCACTCACGGTTAAGAGTTGAGAGCAACTGAGGAGGAAGCAGATTAGGTATGGCCTTAACTGTGGGGCCCACCTTGATACATGTATTGTTTATCTACACCGTCCATCCATTTGCCCACTCGGGATGAGCCTAAAAATGAAGCATGTCGAAACTCCATTTTATGTTATTATCTCTTAAAAAAATTTGATTCAATAACTTTTTGAGATGATTGCCATGTCTTTAAAATGTTAATTCATATTAGAGAGAGCATAGAAAAATCGCAATGAGGAAGGAAATAAGGAAAGGAAAGAAAACTGAGGAATGTTATTGTAGTAGTCTTAAAGATATTTGCCCCCACAAAAAATCTATTTTATCGCTGAGATACAATAGCTCTCACAACGATAGATGGCTCATATCAGTGTATGCTTGATCAAAACCTATGAACTGGGATTTTCCTTATCTGATTTGCCAACACAGAGCTAAGAAGGAAGAAGAAGAAGAAGATTTGAAAAGAGGATGAAGAATGGAGGTTTTTTTTTTTTTTTTTTTTTTGCGTGTTTTTAAAACGAACAATGAAACATTTTTTAAAGGAATAAAGAGGGAGGGGAAAAGCATGGCCACGACAAGAAAAAACGTATGGTGACACCAAAAGCAAGCCCAGCCTGGCTCACACAAGAACATTCATAAAGACCCTCTTGGTTTGCAATACAAATCTTTAGATCAATCACTTATATAAAGACTTCTCAATTCCACTTTCTATTTGATCTCGCGCAAAACTACAAAAAGTGTTGTTCTACCTTTTAATCAACTTACCCAACTTCAATAGTGGGCGTCCCCCATCTATATTATTCTCCATGGTGTGGCTCACTTGAGTTTTGGATCGGTCTAAAGTTTGTAAGGGCATCCCAATATGACCTGGTGCAAGTGATGGATGGAGTGAATGCCACTCCCACGTCAAGGTGGGCCTCACGGAGCTTCTTGTCGGAGGGGCTCTGTCGTAGGAAATCCGCATCCATGTAGATTGTAGGCAACGGAATTATGTTTCAACGTCAGTGGGCCATCTGATCTTATGAAGTTGCAGCGCATGACAATATCACAACTAGAGTACTGTTTGAGTTTGTCTCGTTCAGCGTCACAACTTTGGAGGTGATCCAATGCATCACGAGGCATCCGAATTACAGCGAGTCCCGATCAACGCAGCAAGCCTGGCTTGCATACACGAGATCAAACCCTTTATTCAGTAGGCATAGGGAATGGACATGTAAAATTCACTCCTTCCATCAGGAATGCATTTATATGTGGGACCAGCCAGCAAGTTGTGTATCGTTCATCAGGTGTAACACACCAAGATAAAGGGAAGTTGAAAGTATCAGCCTGATCCAAAACTCAAGCGGGCCACCTGCATGTGAGCTTCTTTTTTTTCTTTTTTTCTTTTTTTATGGGTTAGTTCACACGCCCCATTATTAGTACACCCACCCCACCCGGTTAATCACATCACAATGTTAGCCACCCCCACTATGGGAATCGATCGATACATGACCTCAGTGTTGAAACGAGGCTAACTTCACTTAGTCTGCCACTTGAGCTATGGACCCGTGTGTGAACTTAAAGGTGTTATGCACAATTTTACGTTGTCCCCATTGGTGTGGCCCGTATGAGTATTCTATTGGGCTGACTTTTGGATAAACGATAAACATAAACATAAACATAATGTTTTTCATCCAATGGACAGAGTGGATTTTACAGACGCAACATGGTGAGCCCCACAAAGCTTGGGTGCTATAGGCGCGCAATACACAGTCTTCAGTTTTTATGAGTGCGGTTATTGTTTCAATAATGCAGATTGTCGTCTGGGCCATGCCTTGAAATATCTTACAACACAATATCTAAACCACTAACATTGCCACTTTCATTGGAACATGATTCTTTTTTTAACTGTTTATTTTCAGGCCACAAATGAAAATGTACGATCCTACTATTGATATTACTGGGACATGGTCCATCCACGAAGCAAGGCAACAAACGGGTGGTTTAGAGCACAGAACCATGGGTCCCACTCGTAGAAACGGGGCTCCGTGCAAAGACTCAGGTTGAGGTTCTTGAGGATCTTTTAATTCAGAAAAGAGAGAAGACTCGGGCTGAGGATCTTTTAATTCAGGAAGGAAACAGAGAGAAGATCAGCTCACAATTTATAGAATGAGAAATGGGCCATAGGGACGTCAACAGGCACGATGAGCATCAGCTAAGTCCCACCTGATAATTCCTGGCCCAAGCCCAATTTGGGCCTTGATGCAATTTCTACTGTGTGGTAATGACATTTCATAGCCAAAGTCCCAGCCAGGCGCAATTCTACCGTACAGAAGTAATGACATCCTACTGTAATGGGCCAGTCCCAATTTTGGCCCATTACTCAATTTCTCCTATTTGGCCCATTTCACAATTTCTAATATCTGAATAGTAGAAAAAGAAAAGAAAATGAATCATTTTTTCTTATTTGTAATATTTTATTATGTTTGGATAGCAAAGAAAATAATAAATTCTACCAACCAATCATTATTTAAACATGATTGTTAATATTCCAACACAGGATATGAAGTTTTTTTTGAGAGGATGTTGTGTCAGGGATGGGCCCGTTTGTTTTTCTGTTTCCACCAGTAAAAGAAGGTAAATGAAAGTAAACAAGTAGTCGTTATTTACAGGTGTAATTCATGCCAGCCACCTTGCATGATGTTGACAAATACACATGCTAATTTGGAGTTACTCTGAGGCTAAAACCAAGCTATTCGTGGGGCCCACTGTTATATATGCATTTGATCCATGCTGTCTATGTTATATCCATTTTAAGAGTTTACCTTAGGCATCAGCTGAAAAATGAGGCAGATCCAAAGCGCCAGTGGACCACAACATGGGAAATAGGGGAAATTGTAGGCCTACTGTTGGAAACTTCTTGGGAGCTACAGAAGTTTTGAATCAAGCTTATATTAGTGTAGTCACTTCATCCAAGTTTGTGTGACCTTATAAACAGGTTGCATGACAAATACACATCCCTGTGGGCTGTGAGTCACGTTTTATATTATAACGGTGGACTTCATTATCCCTTGTTTCTTATGGTGTGGTCAACTTGAGAAGTTAATCTGCCTCAATTTTTGGGTCATCCCTAAAATGAACTGGTAAAATAGATGAATGATGTGGATTAGGCACATACATCACACTGGACCTCACAAAATTAGAAAGGATGCAATCCCTGTTGACTACATGCTTATCACGATTTTCAAGGCATATTAAAAAAAAAAAAAAAAAGTTGTTTTCCCATGGAGAAAAGTTATAATTGCTTAGCTACTTTTAATTTCTATGTAAATGAAAAATCAAACGGGTTCAAACGGCATTCATGATTTATTATTACTCTTGAAATTCGTAAAAATATATAATTGCACGCTCATTATATTATTTCTTTTCTTTTGTTCTCCCAACGTGGAAACTCTTTTGTTCTCCCAACGTGGAAACAAACGTAAGTAGCATATATGTACCAAACAGACAAGACTTCCAAGCCAGTCGAGGCAAACGAACCCGATGAACCCACAACCACGACTTGAGCCTGGCCCGGTTTCTAAATTCACGAACATTTAAATAGTAAGTGACAGGAATTAGAGTCTAGGTGCAAATTGGGTTCATGAGAGGCCAAGGACCCAATGAGCTGGCTGGCCCAACTGGTAACACCCATGTGGGCCAGGCTAGCCCTCAAGCTGCCACAATTTTGGCCTGGGCCTTTCTAGGCCTACGGTCAAGAAATCCAACATGACACGTGAAGACATGTTCCATTGTTTAGCATGCATGCTGCTTCCCCTTTTTGTAGCACGCATTTATTTTATGTGCAACGCACCCAATTAAATGCACCTCTGGAATGCCTTTTTTGAATGGAATCTGTATATATTTTGAAACCAAATGCCCCTATAATGGGAATTTTTTATTAGAATAATCTTCAATAATCATTTCTTTCCATATAATAATATTCATCAGTGGTCTTTTTTTAGAAAGGAAAGGAACATGTATTATGACAATGATCAGATGCTTTATTTACCAATGTTATTAGAAGATAACCCATTGCAATCTGAAAAGCCGTCGGTTTGGTTTTTTTGGCAGTCCAACTACCAGTCCAATTGATCCAGCTAGTTGACTATGAAAATATTTTTCCAAAACAATGATATTTCCTTCAAAAATCCCTTAAATTTAAGGGTGGCAAGGGGCCGGGTAACCCACCCGACACGGCTTTCGGCCAGACAGAGACCCACGACCCATCCCATCCCAACCCAAACTTTTTATATACATGTTTATATCCAAGAAATATGTCACTCTAATCCTTAGGCAACCATCAAGAGATGAATGTAGACTGTTGGTTTAATTCCCCTCCAAAATATTTTTTTCATGTGTGCCCCACTTGATAAACGGATAGACTAGAAAAATTCTAAGTGAAAATAGGGATTTTATCAATTTTCAAGTCGGTTAAGCGGGGCCCAACCAAGTTTTTTTGGGTTGAGCTTGGACCTGCTATGCTAGGCCATGTCAGGTTTGGGCCAGGCTCGGGCCTTAGGTCTAAAGTTTCTGTCAAGGCTGAGGCGTAGCCTGCCCCATCCCTCATTGCCACCTAATTAGGATTTTTTTTTTTTTTTTTTTATGTAAAAGTACCTTGACAACTTGATTGCATTATAATATAGTGAAAACACTTGCACTTGATCATTTTCTTATACACGTGTGCATGCCGATGCGTGTGTGGAAATGTTACTGTAAGGTCGATCTAACTGTAGTTTACAGTAAGATTGAGCTCTCTAGCCCTACACCACTATGTTGTGTGTCAGAGTACATGTGAATGGCATCCCATGAGTCCAGCTGAATTGGGCCTATGACTGTAAACAAAAGAGTAAAGGGTAAAAAGACCCATTTGACCCTTGCCTATTTTTCTAAAAATATTTTAAAAATAAGGCTAAGGGCAAATGGATCTTTTCACTCCATCCATTTGTTCAGATGTCTATTTAGAAAAATATATATAGTCAAGGTTTTCAGTGAAAAAATCATGAATTTAGAAGTTTTTATCTGTAAAAATACACCTAATTTAAATTATGATATTTAAAATTACCCATAAAATGGAAATATTGAACAATGAACAAGAAGTCATAGGAATAAGAAGGGGAGCTATTTCAAACTCCGGCCGTGGATGATGCTTGATATGCAGGCAGGCAAATGGTATCTGCAACATTCATTAACTCAATGTGAACAGACTAAATTTTGGAAGTGGAACTCACTGGAGCTAAGTCACAGTTCCAAAATCAGATCGGTAGGATAGTCTCAGTGACAATTGTTAGTGGAAATAGGACCAATGAATTTTTTCATTTTTAAATTTCCAATAAATGTCCACCAATCCTATATTATTCAAAAAACCAAATAAGCATAATTATCAGTTCCCAATGGGACCCATAAATTAGTCACTTAAATCCTAATTACTTATATTCGTCCTATGCAATTTCTCAGAACTTCCAAGTGCCTGCAATCATCCATTGGCTTCTACAAGAGCATCGAGGTTTTTCTTAACCTAGAGAAATAGACCGGCAAAGAGATGGTGAGTAACGGCCTGAGTTAAATGGGAAGGGAGAAATGGCTTGGGGCTACACTCAAAGAGAGAGAGAGAGAGAGAGAGAGAGAGAGAGAGAGAGAGGCAGAAAAAGAGGGGAAGTTGTAGGTTATATTGTTAGACTTTGTGCGGCTCATAATATGTTTACATATTTATTCATTAAATTATATTGAGATTTTTTTTGTTTAAGTTTATGCATGTGGATGTGATTATTCCATGATGATGTATATGCTAAGATACTTAGATTAGCCATCATAATGAGATGTAGCTAACATTCGTCGATTGAAGGATAGGTCTGCTTTTCACACAAAGTAGACCAATATGCAAGGTATGCATAACAATGATGATGCATGTGTATGTACTTATGAGATGTACCTCTATCCTGGTTCATGAAATGATCAGGATGACATCTCATATAAATCAACACGATCAGCTTCATCCTATCTTGCCAAACTATGTAAGCCTATTTATTCTAGCGAAGATGAATTATTGTTGATCAAATGGATCCCATGAGATGATCGTGTAGATGACCAATGCTTGATTATGCATAATATGTGAATTGAACCACGTGTTGTGAAATCAATTACTTACAAGCAACGTATAGATTCAAATTCAGTCACTGTATGAGTTACTAGTCTCATAGGTGACTCATGTATCTTTACCCTTTATGCCACTAGCCCAGCTGGTAGAGATGCCTGGGCGTTTCAACTGTTGGTCTTGGGTTCAAAACCCACTAACCCCACCTGTGGGTGGGAGCATCGTGTAACTGACTGGGTGGGTGCATTGCGCATCTAATAGGGTGTGTGTGTTGCATGACTAACCCAAAAAAAAACGTGGTAAGATTATGATGATGCGACATTATTTAATATGCATTCTCAAGGCCATGGATACAGTTTTGTCTAAATCAGAAGCATGCAGGGAAATGACCAAATTAATATCAAATCATGAAAGTAGAAGAGAGAGATTATAGATGATTGCACTATGGTAATTAATGATACAAAGGAGACTTATTTAAGACATTGAATTGAATGGACGATCGAACTAAATTTTTTTTTTTAAAATAGTTTTATAATACTACATTAACATTTTTAGTGAATTTTGATCAATCATTCATTGATAAATCAAGTTTGCAAATATAAAATTTATTTGAATCTCAAAAGTAAATACTCTTGCATCATGTCCATAGCAATGTGATTTGTGCACGTGCACTTTTGGAATTAAACATGCCTTGCTAAGTGTGATCAAACAAACGGTGCAGGACAAATGGTTAGAGATTAGGATGAATTGGTATGATGTCATCCTCTATGGATGACTATAGTCTTAAAGGTCTCACATTGGATTTACCTAATTCAAGGTGTAGATTAAGTTTTCTAATTAGGAATATTGAGTTTAGTAATTTGATATACTTCATTACAACCATATAATATAAGAAATATTGGAGTGATTCTCTAATTTAAATTTATATAGAATTTATAAATATAAGTATGTGATTTTGGTTTAAAAATCCATTCCTTTAGCAAACTTAGTCCATCACCCATAGCATGTATGGTGTTCTCATCCCTAGTTTATTGACAATCGCCACCGCTGCTTTCCTTCATCTCATCATGTGCTTCCACACATTGAGGAAAATGATCGTGATTATGCTTTGAAAGTGATTTCGTTCATGGAAATTTGAAAATTGAGGTGTTCTTCGGTGCTTCTGCTTACATATATATATAAAAGAAACAACGGGTGGGTCTCACTGCATGGCTCAGCACTGCGTTTTAGCACTGAGATCATCAGTTTAAGTGCCCGGGGGGGGGGGGGGGGGGGGGGGGGTGGGGGGGGTGGGCTTAAAATTTAAAAAAAACAATCAGAGTAGGGAGTAGAGAGAGAGAGAGAGAGAGAGAGAGAGATGCATGGGAGATAAAAGGGTACAATTATAAAGTCAAAGCCGTCCATTGATAGGCACACACTTCTAAAATTCCCAAAATACCCCTGATGTATGTTAGAAGTCCAATTATAGTGTCCCTATTAACTCTCAATGTTGCTACTCAGCGTTATATATGGCAGTGGTGTTTTTTTATAAAGCTATGAAATTTCTAGCCATCCGTGGTTTAAGCAGGGCCCACAGCATCTTTGGGGCTATAGAAATTCCACCAATATTCTATATGAATATTGACCAAAATTGGAGGGCCAAAATCAACGCAATAATATTTCAATTCTTATATATTTTTTAATGAACTTGTTGGGTCCCCAACGCCTCTACCCTAACATGCACCCTTTCTACTTTAGCCATTGATAGATAACAAAATACAAGTGTGAACCCCATGGTTAGTGGATGTAGCCGATTTTTGCACAAGGTAATTCCAATTATTTGGCCACTCTATTAGATGGGTTGGATGTCGCACTCACCTTTCGTGTGTGTTCAACATCCAATCCATCCAGTAGGTTGGTCCGATCATGAGTATCATCATGCGAAAAAATCAGCCATTTCCTTTCTTTGAGTGGACTTCATTTGTATTTCACTCTCTATAAATGGTTAGACAATGTTTTTTTATGGTGTGGCCCACCTGAGAGAGAGAGAGAGTGCATTGGGACAATCTTGCCTTGCGGCGGTCTAAACGTTGTCCCCTCTTATTGAAAAGAAGTTTTGACCCCAGCTTCTATTTGAAATCCGAAGCAATCCATCTCTCTCCTTTACACCTTTTTTTTTTTTTTTTCCAAATGACCGACTTTGGACGGACGCGTTTAAACTTCTACTTTTACACTCATCATTCACATACAAATCTTATAATTGAAAAGCTTTCATGTGTAAACTCCTTTTTGAACTTACCTGCCGACAGACACTCAATGCGTTAGATACAATGAATAGAGTTGTGGAAGGAAAGAAATATAAATCAAAGTCACACATTCAAACTTTAAATACTAACCACCCATTGTCTGGCCTCTTCTCCTTGGCGTGGATTGCTGGTGTATTTGTTTCTTCATCTATTGCAAGAGCTTTTCGCAGGTCCATCCATCATGAGACCCACAAGCTTCAATGATCTTAGTTTACTAAATCATGGGCACCACATGTACAAATTCCATATATAATAGGAACTTTAGTTTGGTATTGCCATTAACAAAGAACTCAAGAGCTTCTATAAGGAGAGCATGCAGGGAAATAATTACATGGTAATAATGGTGTCATCGACTCAGTTCGGGACACTCAGACAGTAATCAATAGATCCTGACTGTCCGTTGGATTTAACATACATTTCATGGGCTACCAGGCAAAAATCATTCCCACCAGATGGTTTGGGTTATGATAAATGGTCCGTTTCTCTTAGATCACTATAAGTTACGGTGCTCCTGGTTGAATTGGGAGACTTGGATAGTGCAATTGTTGTACCTGGAAATGATATCGTTCTTTCTCCAGGCTTCCATTCACAAATCACGCCAATCAAACCTCTATGACCATCTGATCAACAGGTTATAAAATGGATGGTCAAGATTATTTGAACCTGGGATGTCATTTCCTTGAAAGTAGAACGTGAATCTCTATCTTGCTAATCCACGTCCAAAAGAGTTAGGGTCAGGAAAGATCAACTCCATAGAAATGTTATGGTGGTATAGATCCCTGGATTATTAGTTTTGACTTGGACGGCCAATGTTTTACCGGCATGTGTGGCCTCCATGGGCCCACATGTAGAAACGATTCCACCATCGGATCTACCTTGAACTGACCAAAGTAAGAAAACTTACATATGAACAAACAACCATGGCTGAATGTGGCTGCTTTAAAATTTTTAATGGCTCATTTGTCATCGCGGATTTGAAATTGTGGCATTGGATGGATTTTGGTACATACAGAATTGGGTGGATTTTGAAATCATAGCTTTGAGAAAGGAAGTCAAGGGACTGCTTTTAGGATATTTGGATTCCTCTCCAGTACCAATCCCTCAAACTCTTTTCCACCAAAAGACAACAAAAACAGCAAATCTCGGCATATCCCTTTAGGGATCTCTTTAGGGATCTGTTTGGCTTTTCTATTTTCTTATGAAATGTGAAGTAAATGAGTTATTATTATCATTTTCAAGTAACTGAATGGGAATTATGACTTTAAACTTGAGAGTAAAATACACTTGAGAAAAAAAGCAGGTAAAGTAAATTATAATCATTACATTTTTATGTTGGAAAACTACCATTTTTACTATAATTTCTCGGTGAAACAATGAATGTAATAAAATCATCATTGCAAGCAAATGTAAGCAATATCACCACACAATTACAAGAGAAATTTATTATAATCCACTTACAACCTTTTACTAATGTAATTAGAAAACCAAACAGGCCCTTAATTCCACATTGGCAAATGAGCCCTAAGAAATCTTTATGATTTGGTAATCCTAAAGCTAGCTCATAAAATGGCGATCAATGAGAGCTCATGTGAGATGTCTAATGGGTAGTTTGATTTTTCAGTTCTAATGATAAAGCATAGTAAATGGGTAATAGTTATTTCTAATGGTAATTCAGGCTTGCTCACCAAGGTGAGTTGACAGACACCTTTTTTTTCACTTTTTGTCACATGAATGGAGGAGAGAAGTTTAAAATTGTGCAGCCCACACCTTAATGTTTGTATCTTATCCACACCATCCATCCCTTACAGGAGATCATTAATTTTAGGGCATGAGCCAAAAAATAAGGCAAATATGAAGCTCAAGTGAACCACATGATAGGAAACAGTGAGAATTGAATGATTATTGTTGAAAGCTTATAAGGGCCCTAGAAGTTTTGGATCAAGCTAATATTTTTAGGTTCCCTTTATCCATGACTGCGCGAGCTTATAAACAGGTTGGATGACAAATAAACATCACTGTGGGCCCCGTAGAGAAAATAATTTTCAATGGTGGATGTCTTGAATATCATTGTTTCCTTAGGTGTGGAATACTTGAGCTTTGGATCTGCCTCATTTTTTGGTTTATGCCCTAAAATGCGTTGTTAAAACAAACGAACGACGTGGATAAGTAGCATAAATCATTATGGGGCTCCCATATTTAAATCAATATTAACCGACTTCTTTTAATCCAATTTTCGAGGTGAAAATCTTTTACAATTTCCACCTCAAACAAATGGACTGAAATAGTAATTATTACCTATCTGTTGGTATTTACCATCACAAATTAAAAATCAAACAGCCCCCAGAAGAAAAGAGTAGAACCATCAAAGAACTATTTCAATCTTAGAGAATTTTTTAGTCATCCCCCATTCACTGTGAGGCCTAACAAATAATAAATAACTCAATAATTGAGACACACCCCAAACCCGACAACACTGGTCAAAACCCATCCTCTAACTATAGGTCGACGAGGGCAGCAACAGTTAGTTCCACCTATCTTGCGACTAAGGAGCTCCTACATGTCTCCTCATTAAGGCTCATATTTTAAGATGGTCCAGTGATTTGAGCCATCCATGTTCTTGTTACTGCCATAAAAAAGCTACAATCTCATAAACATGTTTTCATGATGATTATTTCCCTTGATTTTTCGAATTGAGCCATTAGAGATGCCATTAAATGTTTAATTTTCAGTGCTCCAAATTCATCTCAAACATCATCATTTGGCTTATTTCTTACAATGGCCCTTATCGCAAAGAATTGAGAACATGAAAGGTTGGGCTCATTGGACCATCTCAACATATGGCCCCAATGAGACCACATATGTCAAGATCCTCAATCTCAAGAGACTTGACTCTTCGTTGCAAACTCAACATTTAAGTAGTTCCCACTTAGGGCCTGCTTGGGGTCATGGAAGTGGGAATATGGATTTTGCTTGAAATTTGGATTTTGCAATGGTAAAGTTTGTTGTTTTTCAATTAAACTATAAATTTGTGAATTTAAGTATCATTGTTACACGATCAAAGCATTTATTGTAAGGGCAGAGCTTTATTATTTTCAAAAACGAACATAACTTTATACTTAAAAAGTAATAACTTTTAAAAGAGCTATTTGACAAATTCATTGTAAGGATTTGTTGAACAACAGGTGGTTGCAAATCAATGGACCCTCAAATTCATTGGAGCAAATCCCTAATCCCAAATAGGCCCTTGGAGATGGAAAAAAAAACTTTAATCAAAAAGCATTATGAAATCGATGGACATTTATTCAGTTTAGATCCAGCATGAGCTGAAATCGATGGACATTTATTCAATGGCCAAAAAAAAGGTGCAATATCCAACAGTCCCATTCCAACAAGCAAGTGTGAACAAATTAGAGGGTAGAACAGTGAAACTAACCTGGATATAGGCATTACAGTTTCTATACATGCATCTCTGACTGAAGCTCATACTCCCCCTCTGCCAAGGGCCAAGGGAGAGAATTCCCCTTGCCACTTTTGACGGGTGAAGGCATGTAACCGGTGTCTTCCGGTTATAACTCAAGGTGCTATTCCACGCACCCACACCGTTGGGACTGGTAGACTGGGTGAAGATAATCCCGTTTCAACACTGAAGTCCAGGTATCAATTTCCAATTTGGGGGTGGCTAACATTGAAGTGTGACTACCGTGTATGCACTAACAGTGGGATGGGGTGTACAAACCCATTTTAAAAAAAAAAAAAGGTGCCATCCCACAGTGGAATTGGAAACCTACCCCACCCGGTAGCTGTCTTGAGGGCGCCTTATACGATTAAAATTCAAAACCCAAATGGATACAGCTGAAAGCTAACCCTTTCAAATTAGCTAAGACTCAAAGCTCCCTTGACCATCGACCGCTGAAAATATATATATATATATATATATATATATATATATATATATATATATATATATATATGCAATGTTCAGTGTATTAGATGCGTGCGCGCGCGCGCACACACACACACACACATATATATATATATATATATATGGGAAATGGTACTACGCGGTCGACCTCATGGGAACTTCCCATGAGGTTGAGCTATGTGGGCCCCACTGTGATGTGTGTGGAGCATCAAAACTGTGTATTTGATGGGCCCCTTTAGGTTTGGGGATATCCCAAAAATCATCCGTATACAGAGCTCAGGTGGGCCATACCATCCAAAACCATGTGAAGATATGCCTAAAACATCTAAAATCACTTGGTGGGGCCCACCTGAGCATTGGATGCAGCTGAAACTTGTTCTAACCCCTCATCCAAGTGGGACACATACAATGGATGGTCTGGATTTGTGAACCACATCTCGGTGGCCCCAATAAACAATCATGAAGATTTTAATGGGTGGGTAGCCCCTCTCAACTGTTGTATGTGGTGTGGCCCACCTAAGTTATGGATTGACCTGATTTTTAAGACTATCGCCCACCATGGAATGATACATCTGACAGATGGGGCAGATGTTTGACAAACATCACAGCGGGGCCCACACAGCTCGACCTCATGGGAAGTTCCCATGAGGTCGACCTTATAGTACCATTTCCCTATATATATATATATATATATATATATATATATATATATATATATATATATATATATATATATATATATAATGTTCAGTGTATTAGACGTGCGCACACACCCAAAACAATAAATTGAAATAAATCAAGACTAACGTGCAAATCTCGTATATACCGAAACTCAGTGTACTGTTCATGCCCATAGTCAGCGATAAAAATCGAAGCATCTCCACCCTTCGTATCTGAAATCTCGTTCTAACCTCTAACCGTCGATCACGTTTTTCAATTGCCTGCTTCGTTAATTCATTTCCATTTCAAATTTTGTATGTGTTTGTATTGTGGGGCCCATCACTTAACGGTAGCTCCAAAGGCTTTCCACGTCAGAATTTCCCGGCGAGTCGTCAGATGCCGGCGACTCCATCCTCGGCGGGCTGATGAGCATTCCCTCCGCCATGTTCACCAGCAGATTAGGCATGTCGAACAGCGCCTCCTCGTCCAGGAACTCTCCCCCGGGATCCGGCTGGCTGGGCGCCGCTCCCTCATCTCCCGCCGGCTGCCGGAGATACGGCGTGTCGTCAGTTTCCGGCTTCGGGAGCATCGAAGCGGCGGCGGAGGCCGCCGCTGCGCGGATGTCGGACGGCGAGACGGAGGTCGGGGCAGGATGGGAACGAGCGGAGTCCGGGAAGTTGAGAACGGCGTCAGCGCCTTTGAGGGCGAGCGCTGCCACGTCATAAGCCGTGGCCGCCATCTCAGCCGTTGGATACGTACCGAGCCATATGCGTGTGGTCTTACGCGGCTCCCGGATTTCAGACACCCATTTCCCGCTCCGGCAACGGATGCCGCGATATACGGAGTGTTTCCCGTCTCCGACGGTGGGCGTCACGATCGGCGGTAGGTTGAGCGACGGGCCGTCGTCTTCGCAAGTGGAAGGTAGTTGGTCTCCCCGGCGCACGTGAGAAGGCGGGTCGTCATCTCTTGGCACGTGAGAAGGAGGGCGTGTAACGTCAGTTGAAGGTGGGTCTACTTGACGCACGTGAATGACGGGGACCGTTGGTAGTTGGTCTCCTTGGTGCACGCGAGGTAGGTCTGCCATACGACGAAGAAAGACGAGAGAGAGAGAGAGAGAGAGAGTGTGGAGGGAGGGGATTTGTTTTGATTGGTATTTATGGGAAGGGAAAGCCGTGGGGTTTTCGCGGATGGTGGCCGCACACGCAGTTGCCGCGTCTGCATATAGCTGGTACCAGAATACATGTAGTTGTTGTGTAGTGGTTTCCATTAATGAGCAGACTCTTAGTGGGTTTAACGGCTATTAGAGTTAGGGACTGCGAACACGTGGAACATAGTTTATTAATCCAGACCGTTCATTAGATGGAGTTTTGCCAAGCCCACGGGCATGGATTAGGTAGTTCATGTACACGCCATGAGATGTGGTAGCTGGTATCCGATCATGAGATCCAAGCCGTCCATCACGTGTATCCCACCATGTAGACTACCTGTCCCGGAAATCGGTCCAGACCGATGGTTATGAGAGCTAGAGCTGGTCAACCGAGTCCGTTTGGTTAGGCTGTGTTCGTACAAACATTCGAACAACCGGCCCTGTTCATGTTCTGTTCAGTCGGGTCCCCTCTCATGTTTGAACATTTTTCATTTCCAACAACTTTTTCAATTCAAATAATTTATTTTTTTATATAAAAATATTTTTGTTCTAAGTACATTTTTGCACGTTACAAATCGTAAATCATAAATTTTTTAACCAACTAAATCACATCACAATCCGATATTAAGAATATTAATTATTAAAAAATATAAAGGAGCAACTAAGCAAGTGGGTTTCGTTCGAACCTTTGAAGCTGAACGTGCAGATTGACGAGCAAAGGGCTGACCGAAATCCAACGAGCAATAGCTGTGGAAATTTACAAAGAAGAAATTAAGAATATTAAATAATTAAAAAAGAGAAAAGAGAAATGGAGCATGGGGTTTCATTGAACCTTTGGAGCTGCACATGTAGACTGACCGGAATGGTGGAATCAAATGGGCGAGCTACAAGCAGGATTGACGACTAACGAGTGGTGAGCACAGTGATGACCGAACGTCCTGAAGGACGAGCAGCGAGGAGAAGGAGCACTGAAATGGTGGAATCGATGGGCGAGCAATGAGCTGCGAGCAGGAATGATGAGCAGAGGGATGGTCGGACGTCTGGCAGGACTGAAGGACGACTACGAGCAAAGGATGGCCGGAATCTCGGTCGGTTTAACGGGCAAAGGTGAAAGGGTGGGAGTGGGAAGAACGAGCAGCAAAGGAGGAGGGTGGGAGTGGGAAGGACGAGCAACAAACGGAGAAGATTGGTCGGACAACAGCAGAGGGAGGGTTAGGGTTTCGGGCAGGGTAAAAATGCTAGGGCCGGCTGGGGTCGAGTGAAAAATGAGGGGTTAAAAAAAAAGTACTTATATTATATATCTCATTCAAACCGAATCGAACCAATTTGAATCGGAACTTCGAACTAGTAAAACAAACCGAATCGAACAGAGGTCTGTTCATGATGTGCGGTTCGAAATATTTTCGAACAACCATAAGCATATTCGAACAAGTTCGCTCCACTTTCGAACCGGTTGTTCAATTCGTTTTTTTCAAATCGAATCAAGCGAACTATTCGGTAATTTGTTGTTCATATCCAACTCTAATGTAAGCTACAATTTCAAAAATAGGCAAATGGCTTAGATAAGACAGTTCGTGTACAAGCCATCAGATGTGCTAGCTGGTATCCAATCATGAGATCCAAGCCTTGTTAGACTTATGGGTCATATATACACCACGTAATTTCATCTGACAATGAAATAATCAATTTGGATCAGTTGCATGACCATCGGGGTGGGAGAAACACTAATAGATGGCATGGTTATTGTGCATGAAGTGCAGTAAACAACTCTAATAGAGTTGTGTTGGGACATGACTTCTCTTTCTGCATGGGATTGAGTAGACGTGGGCTAGAAGGAGAGTCCTATGGGTGGACTCTCCCACAACCAATTCTATTTAAATTGTCATCGGTCCCAAAATCCAAACACTATAATCTCCATTAGAGCACATACTAGCGTATGTGAAGGAGGCGGAAGACCGATGTGCAGTCGTGTTTTCAGCAGCTAGATCGATGGCTGATTAAGGTACGCACTTTAGATTCTATTAATTTCGTAGATTGATACTAATAAAGATCCAAAAAATCCGTTGCGTAATTATCCCACATGTGGTATTAGAGCGATACTATGCATCGATCTTGGGCATTGTTTTAAGATCTAGGAGATGTTTTCCGAACTCGATCAGAGGTGTTAGATTTCAGTAGCAGATAGGCAATTAGAATGCAAATCGCACGCCGTCATGGGAATTCGACCAGCACCTTTCTAGTTGACGTCTAAAATCGATTGACACCATGTCGTATCGACGATTTCAGTTAGGGTTTCTCAAACCAGATGGGTGGCCACCATTAACAAAGGATGTCGGAATCAATGGCACTTCTGGTCACAGGCTGCTGCACATAAATAAATAAATAAATATTATCGCACCATATCTGAAACCCGTTGATATCGTTAATGGTTGTTTCTCTTCGATCAAGCCTTTGTCTCATGGTGACCCGATCTCATTGCAACAAGGTAGGTGGTGTTGGTATCGATCAGAGAGAGAGAGAGAGAGAGAGAGAGAGAGAGAGAGAGAGATGAAGGTGGAAGAGCTCTCAGTAGCCATTAATGGCAGTTGCCCTGTCATTGCATGCACATCTACCCCCTCATTTGGCTCCTCCTGCGGCTGTGAATGGCAGTTTTGGAGTCGAGAGATAAAACCCCATCATGGGAGAAGAGGAAATGCCACCATTAATGACGATAGCCATTGCTGTTGTTCTTGTGTTTAGGAGAATAAAAACAAAACTAAAAGTAAAGATTCTTTTCTAACAATTTTTTAGGTTCTAGTTGATACACATTTGTCATAATGTTGATTAATTCTAGGCCGTACACTGACGTCGAATATCTCGTGCACCTAAAGAGCTAAAGACCTAGTAATGTGGAGTGCTACGTTGTTTATAGGTGGCTTCTAAGTAGGAGAATCGATGTTGGTAATTTTGTATTTCTTTTAAATACATAAATTAGTTTGCATTTGAATTTTGAAAACCCTTGCAGTTATTTTATATTGATTTGAAATAAAATAACTCTTTTGGTTTTCTTTTAAATTTGAATCTTGGTTTAAGACCTTAATACTCTAGCAGTGCTTGGAATGTGGATGTGAATAAAGGCAACCTCGTTAACCAATGAGAATAATAGTAATGATCATAAATAGGTTTGATCCCTAAAAGTGATGTGCTCAAAGATTTCTAGTCTATACAGGTAGTATTACCACTTTGAGGTAGATATATCTATAATGACATTCAGGTCATTGAGCCAGAAATCCATGTGAAAAGTTTGACTTGGAATTGGCAGAAGACATCCGTCTTGAATTTAAGAAATCTTAATATATACAACATGAGATCTTCTCACAAAACCACATTACCCCTCTAATCTTTTGATTAGTGAGGAAACAGTGGGAGTTGGTCTCAGTGTTGTAACAATTTAAGCGCTTGCACTTAACCTTACAGACAACTTGGTAATCCTAGTGTGAGAAATTGTTGGTGTATTAGGTTCATAAAGAAAGGTAATACAAACATCCAGCTCTCGTATAGTGACACCAGTCTGATGTAACTGATAAGATGAATAAAGTTTGGTCTACACTGAATGCATCATCAGTGGGAGGTCCAGTTTTAGATTTTGTCTCATGGCATGAGTGTTGTTACTCGGTAGGGTCTGATACGAGCACTTATGATACTATATTGGAACAGAATTTTAATGTGTCCATCATGAAGCCAGGCGTTGGACGTTTCCTTAAAAGGAAGAAAATCTATAATCGTCAATTGTTTGTAAACCCCACTTGATAATTACATTATAGGGTATTTAAGGTCAGTGGGAGTACAAACATTAAGGTGTTGTACACATTCCAGGTTATTGACAATTCCAATTTTTTATTTCTATTCTCATTGTGTATGAATAAAGATAGAAGAACAATTAAAGTTGGCTATGATTGAGGCCGAAGCATTTCTTGATAGAGATAATTGGACCGCTTGAAAGTCTATATGTGGGTTCTATCTGGCATGACATTTTCATATTCTGCATTTTTTCAGTATCTATTTCATTGGGAATGTTGGCATTTGTAATCACACCTAGTCCCACCTCAATAAATGAAGTGATGACTGCTGTGGTCTAATGTCAATAGTTCCAATGAACCAGATATTTTGAGGTACTTCATGAATCCATTAAAATATCTGGTAAGAGGAAATGCTAAATAACGCATTGCATATTGAGGAATGACATGAATGTCCCAAGTGAGAGGATGTTAGAATTATGAGACATACATGGCATAATTCCATATAGCAATGCAATGATGGGTTTGAATCAATTGCATGACCATTAAGGTGGAACCCATATTAATGAATACTGACACAGTTATTGAACATGAAGTATAGTAGACAACTCTAATAGAGTTATATTAGGACATGACTCCTCTCCCTGCATGCATGAGATTGAGGAGACGTAGGCTAGAGAGAGTCCCACGATATATGGGCTCTCTCCCACAACCAATTCTATTTAAAATGTCACCGATCCCCAAATCCAAACACTACTACTACATGCAAATTATTTTCCCATTAGATCACGTACCGGCATGAGTATGTAGAGGCGGAAGACCGACGTAAAGCTAAATCAATGGTCGAATAAAGTAGGCACTTTAGATTCTATCAATCCCCCTAGATTGATGCTGGTAAATATCCAGAAAATCCGCTGCATAATTATCCCACAAGCCATCCATCACGTAGACCACCTGTCCTGGAAATTAGTTCCGACCGCTGGTCATGTGGGCCACAATGTACGAAATAAGCGGGCGGCTTAGAACAACTTTACAAAGGCATTTTCCATCCGTTTCTTTAACAAATTATTGACTAGCTGTTGAGCCAGTGGACCTGATGCTTGTGCCCAAGCACCAAAATAGCGGCGCCCACCTTATGACGAGTTGGATCAGCCCCCGTCTGCCTTGCTGCCACTTGTGGTGGCGTGTAGATGGACGCGGATTGCACATTGAAACTGCCAGTAGCGACTCGCCAGCAGACGGTTCTCCATAGGCCCTATGATGTATGTGTTTTATCCACGCGGTCCATCCATTTTTCTGGCTTATTTTAGACGCGAAACGAAAATGAGGCAGATCCAAATTTCAAGTGGACCACACCACAGGAAAACAGTGGTAACTGAACGCTCACCATTAAAAACTTCCTGGGCCACAATTTTGGATGGAGCTGATATATGTGTTTTCACTTCATCTAAGTCTGTGTGACCTGATTAATAGGTTGGATGACAAATAAACATATTACAGCGGGCCTTGGAAGTTTTTAATGGTGGGCGTTCAATCACCGTGGCGTGGTCCACCTGGGATTTGGATCTGTTTCGTTTTTTTGGCTCATGCCCTAAAATAATGGTCCAAAATGGATGATAATAATCCGAAATGGATGGATGGATAAAACACACATCCTGGTGAGACCACAGAGCGCCGTCCAGTAGCTTGTGGCTACTGGTAGTATCAGTATGCAATCCATATGCGTGCAGATGAGATGCCTTGGACACACGTGCGGGCTTAGCCATCTTCCACAGGAGGCTTGCGCCATAAATCTCCTTCATTAAAACATCCTAACCGTTCGGTATTGGTCAAAATTCCGTGGTTGCAGCCACCCACACGAATATAGTACGATGTGGACCACTCATCCTGTGGAACACATCTAAGACTGGCTGTCGGCTAGAAGTTATTTCAATTAAACAATACTAACCATTCCATGGAGAACTCTGTCCTTTGAAATGGGATGCGGAGTCCATGGATTCCTAACTGTGGGGCCCACCTTGATGTATGTGTCTTATATCCACACCGTCCATCTCTTTTGCCAACTTATTTTAGGACATGATCCAAAAAAATGCAGCAGATCCAAATATCGGGTGGACCACACCACAGGAAACAGTGGTGATTGAAGACCCACCATTAAAAGCTTCTTAGGCCCACCATAATTTTTTTTCCAACCAACCTGTTGATAAGGTCACACAGACCTGAATGAAGGGAAAACACAAATGTCAGCTTGATTCAGAACTTTTGCGGCCTATAAAACGGTCAATCACCATGGTTTCTGAAACTGTGGTCCACCTGAGATTTGAATCTGCTTCATTTTTTTGCCTCACGCCCTAAAATGAGCTGGCAAAACAGATGAACAACATAAATATAAGACTCATACATCACGTTGAGCGCCATAGTCAGGGATTAACTGACATAGTAGAGCCTCAGTCCTCTGAAGCAGTGTCCTTTGTGATGGAGATTGGGTTCCATGAGGCCCGGTGTCACTGAAGTTGGCAAAGGATTTAGTGGGGCCCTGACATGGTGAGATTTGATTGAGCTAGCTTTATGTTATGTCGGTACAGTCGAGCTACTTTCAAACATGCTTAGTAGCCTTATCTCAGTGTGTTGGGTTAGGCCCTGGCCTTACCTAATCTTCTCCCACCAAACCTAATAAGGCCTTGATGTGGTGAGATTTGATTGATCCAACCCCATCTCAAAGGGGCATGTGGTCCAATCCAATCTTGCCACATTGGAGCCTCGCCGCTGTTCCCTTTGAAATGACTATTTAAATGTGAAATATTGCTTTCTTTTATCTCTATTGGTTCATTTAGGGCTTGCTTGGATACCACCAAAGAAGTTACTTTTTCTACCTACCGAGTCACTTATTTGAGATAAATAATTAGTTTAGTTTATAATCACTTATAAGTAACTTTTTTATTTAAAGTTACTTAATCAATTCAGTTTAATAAGTAGAAATCAAGATAAGCTACTTGAGGCATACGTAGCTTATTTTAAGCAACGTACTCTACAAACAGCCCCTTAGCAACCAATGCCATTTACAAGATAAGGCTAATCCATGGATGAATCGTCTTTATCATGCTGATATAATACGGTTAGGCCCAATCCCCAATCATTAGACGAAAAAAAGCTTCTGTAAGCAGCACTTGATCAGGCATATCCGCATGACGACGACGCTATCTGCACCGTTCCTTTGGTAGGGTGGACCATGGATTGACTATCGCCTATCGCCCATGATTTGCCCCAGTCAAGCAATACTCAATATTCAATCAGTAGCCTGAAAACGAATGGTTCCAAAGAGATTGAACAAAAGATCAACATTCAGTAGGACCCTCTGATCTAACGCTCAGGGTCATTTGATAATAGTAATTTTTTACTGTGGGCAATTCACGTTGGTGCCACCAAATGGATGGTGGAAGTTGCAGTGACCTCAAGTCCATAGGCCCAATCAGACACATGTGGCAACAAATGAATACTGATTGTTTTCTTTTTAACATTCATTTGATAGCCACCAACACCACGGTCTAAACTTGTCTATATGCATGCCGCAAAAAAAAAATGATACACTGTAATGATCTGATTGTTTCACTCCAATACATTGTAAAAGAGGAAACGGTCCCAAAAAGAGTATTTGGGTTCTCCCAATAATTAAAAGTTGTATCATGCCTGAATCTAACTAGATTCGTAGTGGTGGAGGGAATTATTGTTGCGAGTGTTTTTTTTTTCTTTTTTTTTTTTGTTTTTTTTTTACTCAACTCCACTGTAAATACATGTAAATAGCTAATTATTAACTTTTACCTTTGTTTGACAAAAACATAGTACTTCCTCCTCGAAAAGCCTATTGAAAAGGATCGACTTAAATTTGTGGGCCCCACTATATGTCTTTGATATAACCATGCCGTTCATCCATTTCATCAGAACATTTTAGGACAGGAGCCCAAAAATGAGGCAAATTCGAAGCTCAAGTGGCCCACACCATAGAAAATCGTGATCATAAAAAGTTTTTAACAGCAGGCATTCAATCCAATGTTTCATGTGGTGTGGTTCACTTGAGCTTTGGAAGGCATTCAATCCAATGTTTCATGTGGTGTGGTCCACTTGAGCTTTGGATCTACCTCAATGTTGGATTCATGCCCTAAAATTAACCTGCGAAATGGACGGATGGTGTGGATAAGCCACATATATCACATTTGGGCCCACATGAAATTCACACCCTCCTCAATTTTAGTGTCGAAAAAGTAAGTCGGTATTGTCGGCATAAAAAAAAAAAAAAGTGCATAAATTACATTGGTAATTAATTATTACCTACTTACATTCATTTTCTTGTAGTTGGAATTGAGAACTCAATATTCCAAGAGATAAATATCAAATATATCAAGTTTCTATCTGTATCATTAACAGATGATCTGATCCACGACGACTTTGATTAGGAATTCTTTGATCATCTTTCTCCAAGGAAGAAGCGTAACATAATTAACTTGAATTTGAGACAACTATTCGAAATCTTAGTGAAATACTTGATTTGTTATCTCAAGTCTAATTTTCATGAAAAAAAAAAATGACTAATAGAAGTGGAGAGTTTCTTTAAACAACAAGGATATAAGGCAATGATTCAATCAAATGATATTGAGCATGGTTGACATCTCTTCTTGATAAACAAGTAGGATATTTCTTTACATTATTGTGCTCAATTTCATATGTGGCAATTCCACCAAGATATCTTCATTTGTTTAAAGAAGAATCAGCACGAATTGAATTTTTTAAGAAATGCAGTGGTAGAGAATTGGATTTGGTTAGACAATGTGTGGCTGGTAAACAATTATAGGTTCCTTAGCAAGATTCAGAATGTATTGTCAAATATTCAATCTGCTCCATGGTAGATTCACAAGAGTTTTAATACTGAGATCAAGGATCGAGTGCCCATGTGGTGTGAGTGGGTGTGTGGGTGTTAAAAAAATAATAATAAATAAATCTGATTTCATAAGATATATTTTTGTTCAATTAACAGATAGCCAATTGAAAGGATCTTTAGAGATCCTCTCAATTCTATTAGTAATGATGACTTGAATGTCACACACATTGATCGCACAAACAGAGATTCAGCAACTAAAAAAAAATTGATTCTTTGAAATCCTTCCTATCTTCAAAAGAAACGAACCGAGATAGAATCAATTCTCTAAATTCTTCCAGGTGAATGTCCCAACTATTCGCAGAACATGAAAAGCAAATGAATAATCATCTGCTTCCCCAAAAAAATTGAGTAATTTCTTTAATTAGCCAAACCACCTGTGGTAGGGATGTGTGGCCCACCGTGCTACTCCGAGTAGCAAACTCACAAGCCTCAGGTGGACCACACCACAGAAACAGCCCCCACAAAGTTTTCAACAGTATGCGCTTAATCCCCACCGTGTGGTCCACTTGAGCCTTGGAAATACCTCACTTCTACCCTAAAATGAATGGACGGTGTGGGTAAAACCCATACATCACGACAGCCCCTCAGAGCCCCAGACTGTGCCGGGGCCGGTACAGGCGGGGGCAGTACCCAGTCCGCGTCTCTAGTGGGAGACTTCACAACATTATTACTGCACTGCAGGTACTAAAACAAGAGCTGATAAAGACAAAATCCCAGAAGTGGGCCATATGATCATAACATCCCTGCCATTGCTCGTACGAAAATTTACGGATCACCATCGTTTTCCCATTATGTATTTGTACCCTTGCTATAGTATCCAACGGAAATCTATAACGTTGTAGAGGCCCATTTGTCCTATTCATCAACGGTGGGTGGAATACGGATGCTGGCAACTGAAACAACAAACTCCGTGCGTATCTTTATGGGTTATGGGACTCTGTTGCGGACCTCATTTATGTGGTTCTGATAAGATGTGGTGGTCTGTAGTGTTGGCGTCTCCATCTCCACTCAACCTGATGGGACCGGACAAAACGGTCTACAGTCTTTCATCAGATTTTTAAGGATCCATCCATGGAAACTGTCCTATTTTTATGTGGCATAAAGTGTCTGATTTCATTTATGTTTTTATAAATTTCAGTTTTTAATCATTCTTTTTCAGCCAATGGGTAGTTTTCCTGGAACTTTCAAGGATAGAGATTGGTTTTAATTGGAGGATGTTTCTGTTGCTTCTACCGCTGTGATTAACTCAGCTGTTTGATTCTTGAAGTAATACAGTAAAAATGCAGATGAATGTTTGAAGATGATTCAAGCCAGTTTTGAGAATGTACCATTTTGGAAGAAACATGGGATTTAGTTCTTCGACATTGGGGATGTTTTGTTACCTTCTGGAAGACAATACGAGCAGAAGATCCCGGATCGTCAGGAAAAGTTTCATATTGAAAATTTGAAGGCGCCCAAAACCAACATTTGATTGAATATTTCAGTGGTGTGACTTCCGTTTAGAGCTTTTTGAACTTGGATCAGCACAGAAATTGAAAGTCATCAGTTATGGGGTGGTGCAGAAAATGAAAGCAGAATCAGTGAGGTATCCATTTTCCATCTCTATGCTGCCAAATAATATTTTCATTGTTTGAAATTAATGAAATTTGATTTGAGAAAAGCACCCATTTTCGGAGGGACTTTCATACACAACGCTCGCAACACGTTATAGCTACGTTATAGCTACAGCATAAGAACTCCATATCCTTGCCCCTCTAGATTCCAAAACAAGACCTGAACTTCCAAAAATGTATCAGAATGCTATTGTAATAGGCCTGTACTAAATAGATCGCAAATCATTACAAAACAGTTTTTGAATTCTCAACTGTATGGTACATTATCTATTGAATTTCTCCCGATCCCACAAAAAAAAAAAGATCTTTTTTCACTACTATCAGTGATCACAATCTGCATAGAATTCATGGTATATCAAATCACAGTGACCACACCCTGCTTCCTAGACTAGTTCAGAGTTTTATTATCTCTTTTGCTATCTCATTTGTACGTCTCTAGCATGTATAGATTCGGAGTTTCGGGCTACAGATCCATGCTGCTCTTGGTTACTTACACTGCCCGATGAACGCTCTAGGTTAGGTAGTAGCCACTGATAAGAGCGGTCGCTCGCAACCTCAGGACTCTCCATTGATTGAGGAGTCATAGTGGACGTGGGAGATATCATGCGTTTGTCTTCAAAAGAATCCTGTAATGACAAACGACAAACAGGACAAGTCGATTGTTTTTTAAGCCATGTGTCTATGCATGTAAGATGAAAATTGTGACCGCATGTCGGCATGATTCTCAATATTTCTCTATCTTCGTACTCGCCTAAGCATATTGAACACCTGTAGAAGGGAGAAAAAAAATTAATACCAGAAATGCATGCATTGTACAGGTGCTTTTTCTTCATTATCAACCCATGGTTTCAGTTTCACTTTTAAGTTATGAGGGAGGATCCAGAGCTGTCGGGATTATCAAAGTTGATTCTCATTCAATAACTGAGATCTCGACCTTTCATCCATTCTACCATGGATGATCCTAGCCACTGATTCTAGGAATCCTGATGATTACAAATGCTAGGTTAGGAAATGGTACAGCTGATGTTCACCTTCCAACCAAAGCCTAGGCTAATATAATTGGTGTGATTTAAGTTTGAATATTAATACAAGGATTAATTCCAGAAATAGAATTTGGTAAACATGAAAACATGCTTCAGGAGGATTCTGACTCAGTTTTAAACTTACCCATGAGGAAAAATTAAATGGAGATCAATCCACATACATAAACCTTGTGCTCTCGTATGGAAGTATGTAGATGCTGCATGTCTCCTCTGACATTTAATATGTGTGGGTGTGGGAATGGGTGTGTGCACCTAAAGATGAACGACAACAATTGACAGTTCAAAAGGATTTCCAAAGGTCCATTCAACATACATAGCAGGTCTGTCTGATGAGTGAACAAGCATGATTTTTGGTTTTGTAGATTATTCACATCGTGGCCGACTTGATGCCGAGCTCAGATATCCCAGACACAAGCCTGGTTCACATTGATGAAATTGTGGGAACATATGGCTCGTTTAATTTGAACTTCAAGGAGATAATGTTAGACTAACTACATAGAGCCTCCAAAAAACCCAACCGTTTCTCATGAAATGTCATATAACCAGAGCCAAACAGAATAGTAAGAAACAACAAAGGAAAACAAACAAAATAAAGAAACATTATAGAAAGGGAGAAAGAAAATTGAGGATATGGCAACACTTACTGTGCATCTTCTCTTGAAGGGAAAGCCTCTCTATTAAACTTCATTGTGGGCAATGCAGCAACATCGACTGGTTCAAGGCCATTGATCACATGTTCTGGCTGTAAACCAGAGAATTTGAAAGATCATTGGATAAGCAAGGAAATTGGATTAATAGATGGAAAGGATTATGAAGACTTGTTTTTCGTTAATGACAGCAATGGATAACAGAGAAATTAAGATAGAAAGGATTACGCAATTAAGCATTCATTTCAGTAAGGAACAAGATAGTGACTTCAAAACATGCTAGTTGACTAAAGACTAGTTTCAGCAGAAGTGAGAATGCAGATGGAACCGTGGAACTGTGCATCCAAAGCCAGGAATGAGAATACGATAGCAACAGGTACAGCCTATCATCGTTACTGTCTTATTTCTGGGCATAATTTATGGTAAGGAGCACTGAGAGCATGCCGCTGTCCCCATTTCACACAATGTGCCAAACGGCTCTGCCTCTGCAACATGCAGCCAAGCCAGGCTGTGTTCTGTCCCATTCTCATTTTGGGGTACAGCCAAACAGGCCCTAAGACTGCCTCTAAACTTGGTACAAGACAAGCGTACACAATTGGGGAACAGGTATGCAGAAATGACTCGTAATTAGTATAATTCACAATACGCAACATTCGGACTGACTAGATTACGATGTCAACAGTAAAAACAACTAATAAAATAACTCGATATATCACAAACATGTTATCCAAGATGCACAATCATTCGAAGAATATGCATAAAGAACCCAACAAGAACTTCTACTAACCATTCGCAAGACATTCATGAGCATTACAAAGTAGAGGAGATTCCATCTCTCTCATCATATTTTCATCCCATCAGAACTTTGAAGTCCAAAGTTTCAGAACAGATTTCAGTTAAGTGAACCAATAATGCATGCTTATGATTACATTGGCAATCAAATTTTTCAAATCGTGATCTCTTCTGTACAATGGGCCGGGGAATTAACCCAAAAGTCAGTGGACCGCACCAACACTGCAGATGCACATCTGGTCAATTTGTGGGGAACTAGAACATTTTCGTAGTGAAGAATTTCAAATGGGAAGGCCATCTTCTCAAGTCAATGGAACATTTTTATAGTGAAGAATTTCAGGTGGGAGGCCATCTTCTCAAGTCAATGGTCACCTTCATTATTGTAAATCTTGGGTTGGAAGCATCTGGATGCGTTTGCAGAAGATGGCCTCCCACCTGAAATTCTTTCTTGTTTTGGGTTTTCTTTTCTGTACAACTCCAAAAGGGTATTTAGCTCAAATTGAAGCAGAGCAACTGACATATCCAACTGAAATTCAATCTGTGGTAACTCCCAAACATGACCTACGATTGATATCTCAGTCCAAGAGCAATGCAGGCCATTGACAAGCCATGCATGACAAGCAGCACGCCATAATTCAGGCAATTCATCTATTTCTTTCTGTTTTCTGGTTTAACTCTTCGACGAAATCATAACTCCCACAAAACTCAATAAGGCAAGTATGATTTTTTCATGACGCCAATGTGTGAAATAGATCTAACACATGCGAAACGATCAAATGTAACCATGAAAACAAGATCAAATGGATAGGATCTGTCTAACAAGGAATTCCCATCAACGGCCTCAGATGAATAGATCCAAGTAGATCAGTTCAGTTGAAATTCATAAAACGAAGAGGTGTATATAACAGAGGATTGAATTTCCAGCTACTCACCTCCGATCGCAGCTCCGTCTCAAAGGTGGGCGTCGCGGCCCTCGAATCGACGGAGCGGATCCTCCCACAGATGAGCCTGGTGCAGATGAAGATGATGAACGTGACGCTCATCCCGAAGCCGATCACGGTCGTGATCAGATTCATCCCGGAACCCAACATGGCTGCCTGCCTACCTACCCACCAAAGGAATTCCAGCTTTCACGAAACCCAGTCATGAATATATCTGTTTTGATGAATCGGAAACGGTTTTTGGCTCGAATCCCAACGCTATTGCTGATGATGGAGATATTTAGATGAATGGATGGATGAGAGAGGTATGGATGGAGTGCAACGGAGGAGGCTGCTCGTCTGCTTGCGTTTGGATCGCATTCAAAGGTCACTATCTGATGGGCCCCACCCCTCATGGCTGCCTCTTCGGATTGTTTGGATGGGCTTTTGGATCTTGCGCGCTTCCCGGCAGGTTTGAAGTAAAGTGTGCAAGTTTGATGCTTTCACAGTTTGTGATGGTCCGCACGTATACAGTCGGATATTGTGCACGTTTCGTACGTGTTACTCGATTTGAACCGTCCAGATCGTGGGACCCAGTTTAGACGGCTCAAGATCACGATGATGGATGTGCTGATCGTCTCTGTATATTTGGAAATCTTATGGATGGTTCAGATGGCAAACAATCATATATTCATCTGAGGTCGAGATCGTTCAATCAATCTTAATTTGAGTGTACGACTTATCTACAGACGGTCCCACGATTTGGACGGGTGTAGTTGGGAGTTACATGTATGCCACTTCTATATTTCCTAATGCACGTGTATGAACCATCGGACTCTCCAGAGTATCAAATAACTAACCTTAGAAGAACATGAGAAGAATCTGCTGTTGTATAGTCAGACCCCCAATTTGGAGGCAGTCGTTTGTTACATTTCGGGGCCCACTGTCAAAGTCCAATCAGATTGAAATCTGACCGTATTTTTATCCATTTGGGTGCATCCTCTTTCTTTTTTGGATGAGTTGGCTCTGCATCTCTCGCGACTTGGGATCCAGCGTGTGTGTGCCCGCCAACTGGGGAGCACAGGCTGACTGGTTGGATTATCAGAACCGTCAATGTTATGACTCTATGCTTTACATACCTACTTAAGAAACTTAAAACTGAATGGATGATTCTGATCATCGCTATCTGTGAATGAATTTAAACAATCAAAAGTGAAATACTTTCATTTTAAACGGCTGTCATTTGACTGTAAAAATATCGTTATTTAAAAAAGAGTTATCATGAGATGCTTGTTTATTGATGGGAGTAACGAGAATATAGACGGTTCCTGCTATCAGATCCTCTCAGCATGTGGACCCTCATGGCTGGGACACACGTTGGATCCTAAGTAGCCAAAGAGGCAAAAAGTCTTCTTTCCGATAAGATCCAACACTAGCGCTGTCTCTTCGCCCCCCGCTGTCGAAGGGCAGTCAGATGAACCCGAATGTGGTAGTAATATCTCCCTACGATACCATTGCTAGGCGATGTCAATCGACAAGTCTCCATCAAGTAGGCCTCATCAGGTAGGGCCTGTGCTTTGAAAATCAAGTCTATCTGACAATCTAAGCCACCAAATTTTATCATTTTCAGGCACTTAATTTTCCACCGTTGATCGTTTTCCTTTGCTAGCATCACTCTGAATTCCAATTTTCGTGAGACTGGATCATCGGACCTATGTATAGTTTGAATCATCTTCCATCCATATTAAGTTTCGCTAGATGGACGGTCCTGATTGATGCATCAACCTAGCATGCGTAGTGTGGCGTGATGAAACTACCATATTCCCGGTTCTACCATGATATCTCGTTGTAACGGCAATGTCCTACAAACAGGAGAGAATCTTTCGAGGTAGATTTGTAAGGAAAAGGGTGGTGGGGGGCGTGCTTGCACCTGCGCATTCGGTGTAATTTGATAAACCGGCGCAAAACTACCAAGGACAGATGGCATCTATCTAGGATCCAATACACAAGGAATAGTGGGCCCCATTATGGATGGAGCTTATCCTAAAAAAACAAAGTGATCAGACAAATCTTAATCATTTCACTTCAAATTTCTATTATTGCCCCCATTCTCTCTCTAATAGTATTTTATTGCCACCAGTTGGATGGCCAGGTTCGTCCAATCGCTATAAATTTTGATCAAATTTCTCCATCTGTGGTGGGCCCCACTATTTGTATTGCCTAGGTTGAAGCAAATTGCCATGGCCAGGTGCAATGGGTGCGGATTAGGTACTACCTGAGCCTGTACAAGCTCAACATGGCACGTACGTCTCTATTGATAGGGAGCTTGTTGTCAAAGAGACCTGCCATATCAACAAGCCTCATAAGCCTGTTACGTCTGCTCTCCACCAACATGCACATGCCATGTACTAACCTGTCCAGTAGTACTTAACATGCACATGCACCTGTCCCAAGCTCTTGAGTAGTACCTAATCTGCACTCAATCGCAACACCCGCACAGCGTTGACACGTAAATGACTATCCTAGGTACTTTCTTTCCAGGAAAGAGAAATCCACGTATTTTGACCTAGTCCCGCTGGGTATAAGGACGAGAGACCTATTTCGAACTAGGCAGCAAGATTTCTGAGGGAAACCTAAGGCATCACAGGCCCTTTTTTAGCATACTTCACTAAAATTAGGCATGGCAAGATGGCCCATTCTCTAAACCATTCATCTCCCAAGCCCCACCATAGCTGGATGGCTCTTCCAAATCATACCGGTTAAAATGATACAAGCTTATTGGTAGCCGCTCTCATTGGATGCTTACCATTGCTTTCAACCGTCCATTTGTAGATCTGCAATAGGGCAATTTAAGGTTGTTTGGTCAGCAAGGTGTCTCTACCACGGCCAGTCCACATGGGGGACGCACGATAATGATACAGATCACAGACAGTTGTGCCACGTTTCCTTTATTTTTCTTTTTCTTTCTTTTTTTTGAGAGCTCATAATCAACATTTGTGCATGGTACACCAGCAAGCATAAAAAAACTGTATACTACAAGAGGGAGATGGCCAATAATCGGAATGAAAATAAAAATAAATAAATGCACAGATGATTCAATTGTGTGAACGGCTTTGAGGGGTAATAAATCCACAGGCTGCATGCTACAGGTGTATTCAGACTATTTCTAAACTTGTTATGCTTGCTTCCGCACCTCATTACAGAGTCCTAATTTGCAAAGAGATACAAGAAAAATCTTTAAGAAAAGAGATACAAAATAAGCTTGAATTTGATTTCATGGCTTCCATATTTTCATCGTACAATCTTCTCCGTATGTCACAACCAAATTCCTGTGAGGATGATGGGTGATGCCTATCGCAGCCTTCTCATGGACCTGCACAAAGGAAAGCCAATAGCAGAAAGATGGGATGTTGACTTTAGCAAGTGATCTAACCCCGAACAGAAACTGGTACTACTCATGGGAAAGTAAGCTGATAAATCTGCAACAAAACAAGACGCTAACAGCACACAGAAGATATGTATAGAGAGAGAGAGAGAGAGACAGAGAGAGAATATTTACAAAGATGGGTTGAAGAGAGTGTGGCTAGGTTCAACCATATTAGTAAAGATGATTGAAAAGGGCAAGACTTAGACCTATTTGGGTCCATAGTTCTTCCCGTGATCCATCTTGAAAGACAAGGGGAGACCAAATTGGTTCTTTGCAGACATGCGCGAATGAGATAATCAGGCAAAGTGGAAATAAGGGTGAGACCCTTCAGAAAAGATTAAGAATCTCTCTTCTTTTCGTGGACAATAAATAGTGGAGGATTTGCAAAACACAATCATGCCGGCATCATTTTACCATGCGAAATCTTGAAGACTTTCAACAACTCAGGTAGCAATGGGCTGGGATAGCAAGTCAGGGTTCCTAGTCCCAGCACATTACAGGTCACACTTGGGTGTGTAATAGAGATCCATGGATTCGATATGGGCCAGATTTCAAAACCCGATTACTACAACAGATCAGGCCCGGACCTACATTTTGCAAGTTTTCTAAGCCCCAACCCCGGTCCAAGAGCAGGCCCATCTATGATGCTGATGTATGCTTCTGGCTTGCAATCAAAGGACCAATTACTAAATAGGCCAGGCCCATGCCTGATCAATAATCAGGTTAAGCTCAGCTGGACCATGGCCTCCCTACTTAATAGCGGATGAAGTTACAGCTAACTATAACAGATAGGAGGCATTTCAACTCATCCAACAACAAGCTAGAAAAGAATCAGTCAAGACTCATGGCATGTAAGAAAATATGACCCAATTATTGCGAATGTCAAAGCCTCATGCACCACAAGTTAGTGAGGACCACCTACCTTGATTACATGCTCAAGAGCACCAGATTGGTGGCTGTAGCAATGCAAATAACTGCAAAGTAGTAAATAAATTTATCAGGATCTGCCATGCAAGAGGGGAAACTTCAAAAAAAAAAAAAAAGAGAGAGACTAAAATTAGCCCAGTACTTGTCTTCAGCAACACAGTAAAGCCAATCTCCTTTTGGGGAAATACAAGCTGCAACATAATCTCCACCTTCTCTCCTACCAGTGGAGAAGCTCTTCACGACCTACAACCAGATGCAATCAGGAAACCATTATAATCAAAAAAGCACAAGAGCCTTGACTAAGCAAACACAATGCTTCATGAATGATGTGATACAGCAAAAATTTACCTGAGAACAGAAAATATGGATGAGCAACACCATAAAGCTTTTGCAGACAATATGAGAAAAAATAAAGTATTTATTGCGTTAAGGACATAATATGGAAACATTAATTATTATGTTGTAACTTTAAAATAAAAAAAAATAAAAACATTTTAGTGAAGTCCTAATGAAGGACATTGGAAAAAACAAGTGTTTCAACATAGCATTTCTTATTTTAGTTCATACTTCGTAGTAATGTTTTGAATTTTTGTATTCTAAAATTTTTTTAAAGGAAGAAGTCTACACGATATTCACCCAGACATTTATATAAAGTTTATAGCATCAGGTGATGGGTACCAATTTTTTGGGTGGTAATAGCATCATCATCTAAGCCTTATCCCAACTAACTCGGGGTCCACTAGATTTCTTTTCTGCAATTTGAATCTATCAACGTTTTTGGGTGGAAATATTTGTTATTTTATTGATATGTTAATCCACAAGCACATGTATATTAATGCACACATGTAATCCATTTCAAAATTTTGATGAGGATGAATACTAGCTTCTGTGGGATTTATTACTGAAACTTAAAATACTTAATGATACTGAAATATCACTGAAACAGGTACAAAGATGGAGCCAGTGCGATAAACAATAAAGAGAAATCAGATACTGATCAAAGGAAAATAGTTAAGGAAATTAAACTACATCTATGAGCAAACCACTGGAACATTCAACATTTAAATAAAGCAAAGTCACAAACTATTGCATTTTAACAAACATTGATAAAGTGCATCAACCACGTGTCACATGAAAAGCAAGTTTGACTTGTTCAAGTCTGCTGAGAACACAATTACCTGCCCTTGAAGCGTCATGAGGTATATCGTTGATGACTTGTTACATACTATTATGTGGTCCATATTTTTCGGGAACAGATGGACAGAGTTCACAGATGCATCAGCTCCCTGATAATCCAAAGAGAAAAATGTCTTCAATCAGGATCAAGAAATCTGACCCAACCATATGAAAATAGAACAGTGGATGGACAAAAAATAGAGGCAGCCAAATGGGAAAAAAGATGTGTTAAAGCCTAACAAATACCCTCAAATTCGGTGGTGGCTTAAATGTCTGTAAACAGTCTGTAGTCTTCATATCCCAGACCTGCACCAAGTAACCAATTTGAGCACAAGATGCAAATTGTGTATTGTAATGCAAGAATACTGTATTAGATATAAAGATGACCAGAAAGTTAAAGGAGGTTATAACGTAACCAACCTTTACAGTGCAATCACTGGAAGCGGTAATAACACGATTTCCATCACTTGTAAAGATTGCATCATTCACATATGATGTGTGACCACGGAACTCTTTCAACATCTTCCCAGACTTGAGGCCATGGATTCTGAAATTATTGATCATGAAGCACTTAGGGATCAAATAAATTCTTAGCTTAGATATCCTGTTGAATAATAAATGTTGCGAGTCGTATTGATGGCAGATAGAAAAGGAATTATCACTTAAGTCAACCGCTGTGAAACTTATGTACATGCGCTTTATTTTTCTTTTTTCTTTCTTTTTTTTTTTTTTTTTTGCAATTATTTGAGTCATAAATGTGCAAATACGACTCGCAAATTACATCCGTGCACAGTGCACTCCATTTAGCCCAAAATTCTCAACCTAACTAGTGCTCTAACATCAGGAAGGTCATTCCACCCTAAAATAATCTTTCTTAGAAGTGGTATAATCATAAAAGGATAGTCTACACCTAATAAAATGGAAGTTTCAAATACACAGACCTAATAGTATGGAAGTTCCAAGTATTTCTCAATAGATAGAAAAGTGCCCAAAAAAAATAATCACACAAACACACAGAGGTAGTAATAGATAAAAGAGACATGAATTTGTTAGGCAGAAAATAGTTAAGAGCAACTGTAATTTCAACACAAAGACTGCCAATTTATTATTATAGGTACTGAAAATGCCTTGATTTTAAGAAAACCTTGCAGTACTGTCAAAGGATGTACTTAGTAGCTGGCTTCCATCTCGAGAGAATACAATACTAGTGACACCCTGTGAATGCGCACGCTCAAGCCGCCGCAAGCACTGTCCTGTCCTTAAGCGCCAAACCTGAAAAGTTATTTAGATATTATCATCCCAAAATGTACCGATGTATAAGCAGTAAAACCAACCCATCAAGTTCATAAGTGATGCATCCAGGACCATATAAGATCGATCAAAGGATGCATCCAGGACCATATAAGATCGATCAAAGGATGCATCCACATCCAAACCCAAGTGGATCAATAAAGAAGTTCACTGTAAGCCATTTAACTTAAGAAAAGACTGTAATTACCTACTTACCTTAATCTTTCCATCCTGTGACCCAGATGCAAGCATCTCTGAATCTCTACTAAAATCGACACAGAGGACAGCATCATCATGCATCATAAAAGCATCCTGCAAAGTTCCTGGTATGTAAGTCCACACAACAAGTTTTGAATCCCAAAAACCTCAAACAAACAAGATGAGAAGCTAGCAAAGACCACTATTTTTTAATTGGAACAAGACACTACACATCCCATTGAGTATTAAAATATTTGTAAACAGATTGTTAGAGATAGTATCGATTCTAAAATGGTTGCTGAAGTATTTAATCAGCTTCTACTAGAATCAATGGTAGTGATATTGGTGAAGGCATACATATTATACCATCATATTTCCAAATATGTAGTCTTTGGTGAACAGCATATAGCCAGATTTCTATAATTGGACCTCCCAAAAACAACAAGCATTGGTCTGCAGCTGATTACTATGCATAGAAATGTCAACCCATACAAAGCTAGAATCATCACCATCATCTAAGCCTTGTCCCAACTAATTGGGGCCTGCTACATGGACCCTATTCCACCATGCCACTCTATCAAGGTCCATATCCTCAGTTAAACCACAGTTCATCAAATCTTTTCTTACTACCTCCACCTATGTCCTTTTAGGCCTTCCCCTTGCCCTTTGTTAAGGGATCTAGAATATGGACCATACCACTTTACGGCCCACCTAAACCTTGTTTTTAGTTATTTCTTCTTGTTATTGGTTGTTTATTTTAGTTTGGGACATGTAGGGTATTTTTACTTTTGTTATTAAGGGTATTCTTGTCATATTGACTTTTTATTATTAATATAAAGGGAAGATGGTGGGCATCCAATCCTAACTCACCTTCCTCTCTTCTCCCAACTTTCTTTCCGCTCTTTTCTTCTCCTCTTTAATCTATAATTCTACATGTAGACTTCCAAAAATGAAAAATCTATAATTCTACATGCTATCAGAGCATCCCTGTTTCTGATCTAATCCATTTTTCTCCCTTCTATCCTATAATTCTTTTTCCTTCTTGTACTTCTCATCTCTCTCATCCCTCTTGTGGTGAAAATCTTTTAAGAAACATAGGATTTCTTTCTTTTTATTGTGACAAGCCTTTATAATGGTTTGTGCATGAGAAAGGGATGAAGTGTTCATGATCATCACCTCTTGTGTGTGGGACATGTGGGCTGATTGCCTTCGTCGAATGCCGTGTTCATAATCATCGACCCTTGTGATTGGTTGGAATGTGTGGATGTGTGAGCTAGTTATTCTCTTCAAGTGTGGTGTACATACGGTGTTAAACATACAAGTTGGGTATTCGATGATCAAGAAAGGTCAGCCCGTGTCATATAAACTTGCGGTATATATTCTAGTCCCTTGTCCCAGACGGAAGAGAAAAGTGGTTCGATAAATGGATTAACTCCATCTGATTTTTTATGAATCCAAATAAACTCTATTAAACTAAATGAAATGAACTATCTTCAATGATCTAAATCCATCCAAGCCTTTTTAACTGTCAAGGGAAAATTAAAATACTCAACCCATCGAAAAGCCCAATGATAGTGCTAGTACGTATAATCAATAGATCTAGGAAAATGCTTAGATTATGACGTGGTTGAGGAATAGCATGGAACCTTCCATTAGTGCGAATGTAATGTTCCATTAGTGCGAATGCAAGGGGACCCCTTGTCTCCGTACTTGTTTGTGGTTATTACAGAGGCACTTAGTGTGATGTTGCAAAAAGCCAGGGACTCAGGCTTGATTCAAGGTTTCCAAGTAGCTAGCAGGGGTCCTCAAATCTCTCATCTATTATATGCGGACGACACTTTGTTGTTCTATGAGGCAGAGTCGTCGGCAGTTGACAATATTCGCAAGCTTACAGTATGTTTTGAAGCTGTATCGGGTCTGAAGGTCAATGTGGCAAAATCTGAGATGTTGGGAATCCGTGTGGGGGAAGAGGAGCTTAATAAATTCGCCGGAATTTTTTTGTGCAAGACCGGATCTTTCCCTACCACTTACCTAGGTCTGCCTCTGTGTTTAGGTAAGCCGCCTATCCACCTTTGGTATAAGGTCATTGAAAGAACTGAAAGGAAACTTGCCAGCTAGAAGTGCCGCCATATGTCAAGGGGAGGCCGATTAACTCTTATCAAGACGTCATTCTCAAACATGCCCATTGACTTCTTTTCCCTCTTTCAATGTCCCAAGTTTGTGCTTGCGAGGCTTGAAAAGTTAAGACGTGGTTTTTTTTGGAAGGGGGCGAATGAGGGCAAGAAGATCCATTTGCTCAAGTGCGAGGTGGTCTGTAGACCGATCAAAGAAGGCAGCACAGGAATTAACCTTTTGGGGGAGATGAATAGTGCTTTGCTTGGGAAGTGGATATGGAGGTTGGTAAGTTGTGGAGGGTAGTGGTGGCGAACAAGTATGGCATGCAGAGTGGGGGATGGTTTGTCAAAACTTCGTCGTTCTATCGGGCCTCTGTGGTGTGGAAGGCGGTGGCGGCTATGGAACACCTTGTGCATAGGGAGATTTCTTTCTCTGTGGGCAATGGCAGTCGTACTCGTTTCTAGGTAGACGTTTGGTGCGGCAACCTAGCTTTACAGATCAAGTTCCCTTCTATTGCTAGGTTGTCCATTGATCATTTCGTTTCCGTGGCGGAGTGTTTTTCAATTGTGGGGGATAAGGTAGTGTGGGCGCCTCCTTGTCGTAGGAATCTTTTAGACTGTGAGATCAAGGAGTTTGTCACTTTGTTTGGGATCCTATCTCAGGCTGAGATTTAGCCGCAAGTGGAAGACTCAATGGCATGAACCGATACTTCGTCAGGAACTTTCTCGGTCAAGTCTTTGTTCGACTCCATTTCTGCCACTTCTTAGCAGTCAACCATGCACCGTTCCAGCATTGATATTAACCCCCCCCACCCCCCCCCCCCCCCCCCCCCGCAGTGTTCGTTTGGTTGGTCAAGAGAATTCTCACGATTGATAATTTGAAGAAGAGTGGGATGATCCTCCCAAACGTTTTTCTCATGTGCATGGCGAACGAAGAAATCATAGACCATTTGTTCATCCATTGTCAATTTGTCGGAAGAGTTTGGAGCTATTTCTTCATGGAGGACAACACAGCATGGGTAATGCCCGGTTCGGTAGAAGAGCTTCTGTGGGCTTGGCAGGGTGGCGGGGTGGGAAGGTTCGGCAAAGCTAAATGGAGGCTTCTCGTTATGGCGGTAATTTGGGTTATATGGGGGAGAGAAATGACTACTGCTTTGGGAATCATATCCCTAAAGTGGAAGCGGCAATTAGAAAAATCGCCTCCTTTGTTGAGAGTTAGGCATGAATTGAGTGGTTTTTGTTGAGTTTGTTGGGCTTTGTAGGGAGTTTCTCTTCAGGGTGGTGTATTCTTTGCTCCTTTTCGAGCTTTTTTTAGTAAAGTTTCACTTCTCAAAAAAAAAAAAATGTTTCTAGATACCACAAAAGAAGTGCAAGATGCATTACAAGAGATGTATTCATCTAACAAAAACATATCTAAAACATATCAGTTATTTAAGAAAATATGTGAGCTTCAACATGAGCATTGGGTGAATACACGAAACTCCTCTCGTTGCTGGCATTGCTTCTCCAAATCAGTAGTAAGGGATTGATACACATTCAGCTCCCACATTCTTTTAAGTCTTTTGTCTGTTAGCAAGCTTACCAAATCTATTAACTGTTTTATGACATTTTATCCTTCACATTGTGTTTTCCAGGATCTAAAGACAAAAAAGAAGATTGGTAGAAGACATGAACATGATAGGTTGTACTATCTTGACCATGCAATTGTAGGCACAACAGCACCAAAAAAAAAATCTCTCCTTATCAGTGACACCACCGTCTCGGTCACCCGTCATCAAAGATTCTCAAAGACATTATTCTGTATCGTCTATGTCGATTCTAAAGTGTGCAGTGTATGAGCTTAGTAAACATCATCGTGTTCATTTTCCATCATGTATGGAAAAACGTAGTTCGGTTCATTTTTCTTGAATGCATCCAGATGTTTAGGGACCAATTAAAATTTCAAATAGATCAAGGTATAAATATTTTGTTTCATTTGTTGATGATTTTTTTTAAATGACTTGGATTTATTCAATAAAAACAAATCTGGATTATTTTCTATTTTTAAGACCTTTCACATATTTGTGTTTCGTTCATATTCAATAAAAACAATCTTTTAGGTTCTAATTAAAAAAAACAAAAAACAAAAAACAAAAAAAACAAAAAAAAAAACAGCTATATTGCATAAAGCATCATGTGCACACACCCAACAACAAAACCTTATTGAAGAATAGAATAATTGTCGCCTGCTTCTGGTGACTCGTGCTTTATTACTTCATATGAAGTTCCCAAAAGTTTTTGGAGTGTCGCAGTTACTCACGACGTGTTTTTTAATAAATTGCATACCCTCAACTATTTTAATGGGTAAATCCTATCATGAAGTTTTACTCCTAGATACCCCATTGTTTTCTTTGCCTCCTACAATTTTTTAATGTGTAAGTTTTTTCATCAATTGGAGTCCAAACATGATAAATTAGATCCTAGAGTTATTAAATGTATTATTCTTAGGTACTCTCAAACACAGAGGATGTCATTAATACAGTCCTCTTCAAAGACAATATGTGTGAGTAACATTTTTCGAGCCAACTCCGTTCTTCTCAAAAGAAAGTAAATTTATTTATGTGAAAGATGCACTGATACCTGTTGTTGTTGAAGAAAACATAATCCAATCTCCTCCCTCTACTGACTCCTCCGTTCTCATTGTGCCTCAATTGAAAGTATTTACGACGAAGACAGATGGTGCAACCAATCATGATGTGTCATCCACCATATACTCTTCCAAGTCTAGTGATTTAGTGACTCTCCAAATAAGTTCGATGTTCCTATTGCCTTGAGAAAAGGCAAGTTTGTGTGTATTTATCACCATATCCCCCTATGTGTCCTTTCAATGCTCATCTCCTGCTTTCCGTCTCTCTCTTAAACATTGACAATTTTATTCCAAAAAGGTCATAGCATAAAGAATACAAAGAACGGAAGGAAAAAGAAAAAAAGAAAAAATAAATAAATAAACATTTCAAGCCAATTAACAAGGAACTAAGCAATAAACCTTGATGAAATTGCCCAATCCATTACATTCATGTTAGCCATACTGAAGACCTTTGAAACTTGCGTCGCCCAATTCTTGAAGCATCGATTGTTCCTTTCTAGCCAAAGAAAGCAAGTCCCTGCCACTAGAAAATCACCAAACTTTTTTCCCCACCTTCCCTATACGGCCGCCACGCCACAACAAGAAAAATTGATCAATAGACCTTGGCATAACCTAAAGTAATCCGAACAATTTAAAGAAGCAATTCCACAACCTATTTCCAAACGAACAATGAATAAAAAGGTGATCCTCCGTTTCTTCATCATTATAACACATTCTGCAAACATTCGGAAGAATCATCTTTCTCTTGTGATGGTTGTCCACTGTTAGCACCTTATAACATCCCACAAGCCAAGCTAAAGCCACAACCTTTGGAGGAGCACCATACTACTACACATATACTGATTGACTAACCCCCTCTCAAACATTCGAAAGAATCATCTTTATCTTGTGAAGGTTGTCCACCGTTAGCACCTTATAACATCCCACAAGCCAAGCTGAAGCCACAACCTTTGGAGGTGCACCATACCACTACACATGTTTATTGACTAACCCCTTCTCCTCTATCGCCACCACTGAGCATATTGAATAAGGATTTCACTAAGAATACACCAGACTTTTCTTTTAACCATACCAACGAGTCCCCTTCTTATGACATGGAACATGGAACGTAGCTTGGAAAGCATAACCAACAAATTAACCATTTCTTGAAATTCTTCATCATTTAAATTCCACCTACAAGGCAGGGCCCAAATAACTTCCTCATCTTGCATACTAAAACACCTTTCAACCAATAAATTATCCTCTGAAATCCTCACCAAAAGAGGGAAAAGCACACTCAAGTTTTGCTCCCCCACACAAATATCCTCCCAAAACCTAAATCTTCTTACCATTACCCAAGGAAACACCTATCCCTCCCCACATTTTATTTTTTAACATCGCAACCGACTTCCAGAGAGATGAACCCCATACAACAAAAATGACCGAGTCCACCTACTCCCTTCTTCCACCCCATATTTCCTATCAACCACCACACTACACAAACTACACACTTCCACCTAGCAATGCAAGATTCATTACCTCCAATTTCCTAAGACCGGCTCCACCCCATTTTCTCATTCTATTCCCAAGTCATACCATGAACATTGCTACATAAGGGGTGAAAGCAGACAATGGAAGCGGAACTAGTTACTCTTTATTAAAATAATACTAGGGAACTCAACAATCTACCTATCAATAAACATGTTATTAGTTGTTGGTGGGTGTACACTATCAATTTTCACACTGATGGAGTGTTCGCATTATCTCCGATATTATCGAAATATCCCCGATATTATCTTTATCTCTAGCCCAGCGATACCGATAACACTGGCAGCGATACCGATAACACTGATAGTATCAAAAATTATAGGTATAAGCGATATATTGCTAAATATCCCCAATGTATCGATATCGTCAATATTTTCAACTGTATAAATTCCAGGTGTCGCTTATATTGCTAATGCATTGATACCGCCGGTCTGTGTAAATTCCAGGTGTTGCTTGTATTGCAATGTATTTGCAATATTTCAATAATATCGCCAATGTATCGATATCGCCAAAAATCTGCATATTAAAAAAATTCTCATTTCATATTTTTTATGGGCGCATGGTTGTATGCAAAACGTTCAATTTGTCAACGATAATATTAATAATATCGCGATATTATCCTTATCGCAACATGGCAATATCGAGACCACAATCTTTCGTTTCTTTCTCAGTTGTCAATGATTTGTTGGGAAATATCCTGTGTTGCCGATATTTTAAAATATTAATGGATGTTTGGATGGAAGGTTAGAGGTTTGATGGATAGATGGGATGGATGAGATGGTTGAACTGATTACTTATAGCAGCACATGCTTTTAAGCCCCCATTAAATAGAAACCTATTATGTATGTTTTCTTTTTTCAATTTTTTGATTCCTAAATATACAAATATGTGTATTTTAGCATCTCCTGAAATTTCACTAAAAAATTCTACTGTTTTTCCCATTTCCCCCACATTTCCAGTTATCAACGATATTATCGGCGATATCGATATTGTTTCCGTATCCCCAACTAGCGAAACTTGTAGCGATACCGAAACTTCGAACACTGTTGATGGTACAATTGAAAGTTTGAAGGCCTGCTTGGTTGCAAAGGGATATACTCGGACCCTTTGTGTTGATTATACTGAAACCTTTTCTCATATTACCAAGTTGAACTTTATTCGTGTTATCCTCTCTATGGTCATTAATCATGGCTAGCCTCTCTAAACGTCAAACATTGCCTCTTCATGGTGATCTCACAAAGGAGCTCTATATGAAATAACCACCTAGATTTATTGCTCAAGGGGAGTCAGACAAAGTGTGTAAACTGAACAAGACGATTTATAGGCTGAAGCAATCACCACATACATGGTTTCACAAATTTAGTAAGGTTGTGTTAAACTATTGCCTTTTTTTTAAGTTATGTTGATCATTCTGTCTTTGTCTGAAAAGGCACCTCAGTTCTTGTTGTGTTAGTGTTGTATGTTGATAACATTGTTGTCACAAGAAGTGACAATAACGGAATTAAGGAGCTTGAGCAATATCTTCATATGCATTTTCTCACAAAAGATCTTGCTCATCTTCGATACTTTCTTGTTATAGAAGTTTCCAAATCCAAGGAAGGAATTAATCTTTCTCAATCAAAATATCTTCTGGATCTACTCGCAGAGACAAGTCTTCTTGGCACCAAGCCAATTAATATACCAATGAATCCGATTCACAAACTAGTTGATGATCAAGGTGATATACTTGAAAACCTAGGGAGATAAAAGATTGATTTGGAAACTCATCTATTTAATTAACCATCACTCGACTAGACATATTTTATGCTATAAGTATGGTGAGCCAGTTTATGAGCTCTCCAAGTGTACCTCACATACATCGGGAAAAAATTCTCTACAGATGAAACAGTCATCTTCAGATCATAGGATGCCCTGATACAGACTAAGCATGTTCTTTAACAAATAGATAGTCTACTACTGGGTATTGTACGTTTGTGGGAGAAAATTTAATCACATGGAAGAGTAAGAAATAGAATATTGTGGTCCGATTAAGTGCTAAAGCAAAATATAGAGCAATGGCTCATACTACTTGTGAGTTAGTGTGAATCAAGAAACTATTACCAGAAATAAGGTTTATGGTTAATCTACCTATGCAGTTGTTTTATGATAATCAAGCAGCATTCCACATAGCAAACAATCAGGTCTATTATGAGAGAACTAAACATATTAAAGTCGACTATCACTTCATAGGTGAGAAAGTCTCTAGTGGAGAAATCTCTACGCCATATGTCCAATCTCAAGATTAACCTGCTGATGTGTTCACCAAGGCCCACAGTCAATCCATACACATACATTCCAAGCTTGGCATCGACAACATCTATGCTCCAGCTTGAGGGGGAGAGTTAACAAATGTAGAGATGTGGGCGGTGGTATTGTACGGCTTACCTAAACTTTACTTTTAGTTAATTCTTGTTATTAGTCGTTTGTTTTGGCCTGGGACGTGTAAGGTATTTTTGCTTTTGCTATTAAGAGTATTTTTATCATATTGACTTTTTATTATTAATATAAAGGAGAGAGGGTAGACGTCCAACCCTAACTCACCTTTCCTCTCTTGTCCCAACTTTCTTCTCTCTTTTTTCTCTCTTCTTCTCTCTTTAATCTATACACCCTTTTAAAGCCTTCAACTTGCAACAACTCACTCCTAAACAATGCAGTTCTAGGTCTCCAACTCTCCATTGCACATTGTCAAACCATCTACATCTACTCTCCCTCATCTTATTACCTATCAGTACAACTAAATTCTTTGAATGCAATCATCTAATTCTATCATTCCTCAACTTGCCACTCATCCATCTCAACATCCTCATTTCAACCACACTCATCTTATAAACATGCTGTTCCTTGAATGCCCAAAATTCTTCACTCGTAAAGCATCATTGGTCTTATAGTTGTCATATATAATCTCCACTTCAGTTTAATTTATATGCAGCAATCACACAAAACTCCGCAGGTGCATCTACACTTCATCCACCCAGCTCTAATTCTACAAGCAACACCCTTCTCAATCTCTCCACTATCATGAATGATAGACCCAAGATATTGACAACGGTCATTTTGTGGCACTTCTTGGTTAGGAATCTTAACTATTTCCTTGTTTCCACTCCTATATTTGCTAACGTTTCATTCCATATACTTTGTTTTAGTCCGACTAATTTTCAAACATTTATATTCTAAAGCATCCCTCTATAGTTCCAACTTCTTCCCCATCTCACCAATCAAAACTATGTTATTCACAAACAACATGCACCACAGGATTTATTCCTGTGAGCCTCATTAACTCATACATGACTAATGCAAAGTGATAAAGGCTCAATGTTGACTCCTGATGCAAGCCTACAGTAATTGGAACTTGCTTGTCTCTAATAGTGGTCCTCACATTTGCTACTGCTTCCTCAAACATACCCTTAATCATGTCATATATCCTCTTGAGATTCCTTTCTTTCCCAACACCCACCAGATTATCTCTTTGGGGATCCTATCGTATGCTTTCTCAAATAAATAAAGACTGTAGAAATCCTTCCTCCTCTCCGGCTCTCCCCATATTTCTCCATCAACTATCATAAGAAAATAGCCTCAATGTTTGACCTTCCTAGCATAAATCCAAATTGATTTCATCATACTTTTGTATCATGCCTTAATTCTTTGCTCAATCACTCTCCTAAAGTTTCATAGTAAGACTCATAACTCATAAGTTCAATCCCATGACAGTTAGCGGCCCTATTTATCTCCTTTATTCTTTAAATAGGTACCACAGTACTTTTCCTCCATTCATCTAGCATTTTCTTCAATCTTATAATCTTATTGAACAACTTTGTCAACCAAAATAAACCGATAGCTCTCATGCACTTCCAAACCTTTATTGGCATACCATATCTGGTCCTAGGGCCTTTCCTGTCTTCATCTTTCTCATAGTTTCAATTTTTTTTCTTTTTTTTTTTTCCTTTTTTTCTTTTTTTCTTTTTTTTTTTTTTTTTTTTTTTTGAAGATTAAAGCTTCTTTCACTTCAAATATCATAATCCTACAAAAGGATCTAGTCTCCAACCTCATTTGAATTTATGATTCCTTCTATTCCTAAGCTCTTAGAGTGATCATCATTTAACTAGTTCTGGAGATGGCTTCTCCACCTTTCACCGATCTCATTGTCCTTTAACCAATAGCATCTGGTCAACGCTCTTAGTGAATCTAACATGATATAGTTCCCTGCCCTTTCTCCACCTAGTCTTTGCAGTTCGAAAACATTTCTCTCACCTTCTCGTCCTTAAATAAAGGTAGAATATGGAGGGAAAAACAAACAATTTCTTGTTAACATAGCGAAAGACAAAGAAAATATACTCAAAAGAGGCCAGGAAAATGTTTTGGAACAGAAACATACATGAAAGACTCATAAACAGTTAATCTGATAGTGATTGAAAGCTTTCAATAGACTAGATAGAACAACTTGGGTGAGGTGCAAGACCATAATAATGATTAAGGTCCAGCACTCAGGAAACACAACTAACAACGGCTCAATACACTATCAGTAAAATTAGTATGATTGACAGATAGTACTTCAAAGCATTTTACTATGAAAACCAATCAGTATCACTATCCTCTAGAATGATACATGAATCCTCTAACTGCTCCTCCCCTGCTTTCAATTCCAGGTGCTTCAGAGCACAAAAAAAACTTATTTTTCTCCCTCTGAATCCATTCAGTGAAATTGTCATCTGCCAAGAAGAATATTCGAATTCATCATCTTCCATGCCATCTCTTTGCTGGCATTATGAACATGTGCCTTCAAAGTGTGACAAACTTTTTTAAACCCATCCTGTTTTTTAGGAAAAACAAGCATTTTCTCATAATTGACATTAAATAAAAAAGGTTTAAAAGCCACTCGAAGGACCAGTAAAAGGTTTGGAACAACCAAAAATACATGAATCCACTTTTGACTAACAAACTTTTGGATGTCCTACAATGATTAAGAGGTTTCAAGAGACTAAATAGACCAACCTGTGGGGCCCAAGATCATGATCAAGAAGCATAATGCCATTAAGGCTGACAATGAAAATCCAGCTACTCAAGAAACACACCCAGCACGAAGGCTCAAACAACTTTACCATCGGTACGTTCGTGTGTCTGACAATCTATCATGGTATGTTCATATGACTGACAGGTAGCACTTCAAGGCATTAGTATCAAATCTAATCGTTGTCGCTAGTCCTCTATGAAGATACATGAATACTCTAAATGCACCACTCCCGCGTGCAATTCTAGGTGCTTCTGGACACAAAACAGCTTATTTTCTATTTCTGATTTTCCATTCAGATCTCTGCCCTCCAAAAAGAGTCACCTTCTATACCGCAACTCTGTTGGCATCAAGGATTGCATGGAAACATTAAAAAGTGTGATAAAAAAAAAATTCACCCAAACCATATGGTTGCACAGATATTCCTTGATTCGCCAACTCAACAACAATTCAGTTCTCTATAAGCAAGAGAAGCCATGGAGAAATTAGGAGACCATTCTTCTGAGAACGCACATATTATTGAATGCTTAACCAGAAAAGATAAGGGCATATCACTACTGTTCGAAATAGCTACAAATACCTTACGAGGCGAAACCAGAATAGCAGCAGCCACTCCTACAATATTCTACCAACAATAGATCCACATGTTGCATGACTTGTATCCACAACAATCCCATCATTTCAAAAAATACTGTGCACTTGTTCTGCAAATAATGGTCTGAGCATCACAAGCCCATGCACAGAATCCTTTAGAATAAGTTTTAGGAGATTCATGTTAGTGGAAGTTCTAGCTATATAAAGATAGGTGTAATGTTTTACGGAGACACAAGCCCCTACAAAGAAAATTGGTAAAGAAACAAGTGGTAGATGTAAAACCAACTAGGATATGACAAGCTTAAAAGAACTCACATCAGCCTGGTACTGAAGATCCTTCTTGAGCTTCCCACTTATGTAGTCCCAAACCTAGCATCGCTCCAAAGTAAGAGAGCATGCAATGATCCCAATACAACCGCATGAACAATAAGCATATTTTCAGTCAACTGTACCTCAATAAATCCATCAACTGAGCACGAAACAAGGTACTGACCATCCGGTGAGAAACGAGCACATTCTGGGTGACTCTTTTTTCCAAACTGCAAAGAGCCATCTCAAACGAAACATGTGAATAAGATAAATTTTCCAAAGGCTGAAGTATGTTTAAGCATGCTCATTGTTTATATGAAATATTTATTTTGACATTCTTTAGAAAAGATCCTCCAAAGCACCACACATAGCAAGATCTTTTTTAATCAATAAAAAAATTTATTAAAAATGCAAAGCCCAAAACCCCTACAAAGCACAAAAGCTTAGATTACCAAATTCCAACAGTAACCATGCCACTCCCTACAAAATCTACTTTCCTCTACCCCATGAACTCCTCAAGGACAAGAGCCAAAGAAGAAACTCCACCCACTCTTTCAGTCTACTGGCTCAAAATTTTCACATTTAAAGTTCTGTTATTTCTTTCCTTCCAAATGGACCAGATCAGTGTTCAAAGGCATAGATTCCACAACTGCAATTAAAGAAGTGAAATTGTAAGGGCGCATGGATCCCATGTTCCCAGACCTTAAAATCAAAAATTAGACAGAGATGATCATCATCTTCTGAACCTTCCTCCATCAATTTGGGATCAGCTTTTAAACAGTAGATAGCCAATAGTTTTATGATTAGCTGCCCACTGGACATCAAGCTTCCTCTATTACCTAGGCTCTGGAAGTGGCCACTAGGGCTGTCAACAGATCAGGTTCAGATTGGATACTGGTGTACCCGTATCCTAACCCGACTAAGGGTATCGGATTCAGGTCCTACTAGGTTTGGATCCTGAATCAGTTCTTCTTCTTCTTCTTCTTTGAGAGTGAGAGAGAAATTTTCATTAAAAGTAAAGAAGGAATATTAAGGAATAGGGAACAAATTCCCCATGCAAAGAGAACGACGGCTAACTCCCTCTTTACCTAGGAAGTCGGCAACATCATTTGCCCCTCAACTGACTTGGACAAATGAAATCTTTATCCTACACTGATGACCACGAATCCCCCAAACTTTTGATACAACCAAATAAATGTCAGCACTATCACACAATTGAACATGCAAGCACTGTCAGTTTATGCTTGTCCCCCAATTTTTTCCGCCTTTTAAAGCATTGCGCAGCAGCATGAATACAAGCAACAATTCTCACATAAATCCACAGAACTATCACATTCTATGGCAAAATAGGAGCATGCAGTTGCAATGTTTCACATTCTTGGAGAAGATACTAAAAGGCGTAAAAGGAGACAAATAATACCAGTATGTTACCTTGATAGTGTGCCCAAGCGTGGTCGGGTACATTTCATCTTCATCTTGCTTCATTGCAGCTGTTCCTCGAAAGAGGTCAAACTGTGTGCCTGGGGGCAGCAATCCTGGAAAACCCAAAATCAAGATGCGTCAGAATAATGGATGGATTCACATTAATCACCCAAACATCATGAAATGCTAGTCCCAAGAGTAATCAAGGAATTGTAACCTTGGTGCTGCTGCCACTTCAGAGCCTGACCAATCAGAGCCATTAAACGTGATGGTGGCACCACTGTAACTTCAGCTGCCAGGGCTGGAACATTCCAAGGAGAAAGTTTTGGAGACAATGCAAATAACATGAGGACATCAGATAAGAAAATGACATATATGAATGTTACCAATATGCCTAATTGATGATAAATCTAGCAAATGTAACAAATAAATCAACCTTGAGGTTCCACACCCATATTAACTCACAAATGCAAAATTACAATTGTTGACATAAACAGATAAAAAAAAATTCAGATTAATGATCATATAAGCAGGTATTAATAAAAATGTTTTGTATCAAAATTGGATTCCAGATTTTCTGTTTCACCATCTAGGTCAGCATAACCAGCTTATCCAGCATTTTTGGAAACAAGAACAGACTTGCATTCCAAAAAGGAGAACAGCTCAAGCCGGGGGGGGGGGGGGGGGGGGGTGTTCTAAATTTTTGTGACTTTAGCCTCAGGCCTTAACATCTTAAGACTGGTTGCATGCAATTTATTTACAAACATACATTTGTTTACTCATTATGTAAAAATGTAGCACTACTGGGAAGATTGAGCCTTGGGTCAGCAAAGGACACAAAACACAGAAAAAACCGATTTCCCTCATTAGGGAACAACACCCAGAGCAACAACACCAACAGCTTGGAAGATATTCTTTGCATAACAATCTGGAAGTTATATAGGTAAAAAGTTTTAGCCATAACCATCTGGAAGATAAAAAGAAAAAAGGTTGTGGCAATAAACATCTGGCAACCGACATCATTTATTGCCAGTATTCTAAATAAAGAAACAATGCTCCACGACAAAAAAGAATACAGCCATGGAAAGAAGTTGCAACAAAACAAGAATCGACATTTTCAAAGATGAAATGTCAAAGATAATAATATTTCATTGCTGAGTAATCAATCCTACAGATGATGATTGCAGAGAGAAAAATTGAGAACATAGTGAAATAGAGAAATGAACCTTGAGCAATCTGTGCACGTCGCTTCTCCTTGGATGCTTCTTGATACGCCTGTCATGCGGCTTGCAAGCGTTAACAAAGCCTTACAAACATTATTAGCAATATGTAGTACTACACATCTTGAGTGACTCTTATCAATTTCTGCAAGCACGCAAGGTAGAACACATTGAACAGTAATGAAACCTCATTTCTCCTGAACGAAACTCAGGCCAAATACTACATTATATCAAAGAGATCTTGGTGCCAAAAATTATACCAGAAAACACTTCAATAGAGAATTGCTTAGCATGATCTATTAACTATAATTGTGGGTTTGAAACAGACATTGTGAAATGAACATTAAAGCATCAGGCACTAGCAAGTTTCAAAGAACATCACAAGCCCATGCTTTCCTAAATACAGATCAGGCATTTGGACCCAAAAGCAACCAAAATAGGCCTTCATCTTCCAAAAATATATATTTAAGGGGCTGTTTGGTGCCATATTCCCCAATCTTTATCACGATCCACATCTACCACAGTTTCTCCAAATGACGTATTGGAGGTATTGCAGTATTTCACAGGAAGTAACACCAACCCTGCAACATATTACTATTTGGCCTCAACCTACATGTTATTTCCTTGTGGTACATAGGGGCTGGGGAATACCACAGTATACCACTTCTGCCCCAAACAGCTCCTAAAGCAGACATCCAATAAGAGAAGCACAGAAGAAGCAAAAGAAAGTTTTTTTCCTAGAGAGAGAGAGAGATGAGAAGAAGCAAAATAGAGTTGGAAAACAAACGCAAAATGAGGACGTGAAGAGCTAAACAACGCAATGATGCATGTCTAGTCAAGACCAACAGGCAGAATCCTTGAAAATGAAAACCAACAGGCAAACCTCATGTGGGTCGAAGTACGTTCGAACTAGGAGATGTTCAAGACGCAAATATCTCTCAGGCTGCTCCTGTTTCATGACGCCCATTGCCTGAGTTTGTCTTAAAATAGAACGTGCAGTATCCAATTCTCGAAGCTCGATCATTTCTAAAACTATCTGTAAAACAGAGATTGAATACGAAACATGCTTATAAACATATGATACTTTGAATAAACATGCTAGAAGCCCTCCTAAACAAAATACTTATGAAATAGATGCCACGGCTTGAAGATGAATAATGAAATCAAAGTAGAAAATAAGCAAAACAGTAGTAGTCGCGAAAATTATTCTTGAAAATCTTCCAGAGGGTTAATTCCTTGCTATATTTAGAAATTGATTTTCCCAGAAAAAGCTGGGAAGTACAGCATAATGAAAAGATAATTACGCTTGTGATCTCATTGAATTATTCCCAGAGTAAGGAATCGGTGAATCACTTGTGCATGCACTATGAGTTGAGCTTTGATACAGATTCTTAGCTATGTTTCGGATGGACTGGGTGATGCCCAGGTCAACTGCAGCATTTCTCCAGGCTGTTTGGGTAAGAGAAAAAAGTATTGTGCTGCCTATACATGCTTGCAGGGCTCTGGTCAATTGAGAAAAAATGAAACAACAGGACATTTTGTAATAGAGCTGCAATATGAAGTGTTGTCTTTCAAAGGCTAAAGCAGAAGTCCTTTGTTGGACTGTGGAAACAAAGGTATCTTCGGGATGGTCTAGGGAGCAAACAGTAGAGAGCTAGAAGGATCTGCCCAGCAGATCCCAGAGTGATGACTGGGGACCCCTCATCATCACCCTTTTGTTCAATCATAATAAAATTATCACTCCCTCTCCAAAAGAAAATAAAAAATAAAATAAAATAAAATTGTTTACTGTTGCTTAACTTACTTTTAATATTTTATTGTGGCTTTCTTTCTAATTACAGGGAAACGGTAATTTAGACATTAACCTGGATTTTAAGTGAATTCTAATGTCTTCAATGACCCAGTTTTTCATATTTCTAATTTTTCTTTTCTTTTCTTCTTCACAAATAGTGGTGATCTTTAATTTTTACTTCTAGTCTTCTACTCTTTCTTTCTTTTTTGAATCTCAATAACCATGGTAAGCAAGGTATTCTGTAACGGTAACGGTTGGCGTAACAGCCAAGACCGTTACCATTATGATACAGGACGTAACACCATTACCGCCCCCTCTTTTTTTTTTGAAAAAAAAAAAAAACTGTATCAGTTAAGGGACCGCTACAGGTCAATTTTTCCGTAATGACCATTATGGCAAACCATGATGGTAAGCTTCTTGCTTTCAGTTTTCCATGACAACAATTTATCAACACATTTTTTCCACCAAAAAAATAAAAAATAAACGGATGAAAATCTAGTGGTATTTATATTGATCACAATATTCAGCTGCTTTGACTGGGTTGGCTATTTCTCACAATAAACAAGCAATGAGTTGAAAATACCTGTTGGTTGTTGTGCTTGTATTCATATACATATCCAAGCCGATATGGCAGATTGGGATAATGCACTATTTCACGAGCATCCCACAAGTTCTTCAAAAACAAAGGTGTTCAACCAGCAAAGAAATAGCACCAGGAGAAACAATCAATGTTCTCATATATTGTATTTTCATGGAATTCCCCTACTTGGTTAAATGACAAATTCAGAAAACCAACAAAAGAGTTTCCCCCTCATGGTGCCAAAACATATTGATTTTCCCAGCTCAAAAAACAAACTTTCACTGATTTGAGAGACTAAAGAAAGAGAAAAAACACAAGAGATCTATATTAAAAGAAGCACTGAGGATCTCTTGCTAGATTAGAGCTCCCAGGTGCACAAGATGCTATATTGCTTACACACTCCACTCACAAGACTAGATAACTTGAGCCCCTTCATATAGATAGGAGTTATGACCTACTACAAGACATGTATCCAATGTAAGAGTAAAGTCATAAGACAATAAACATAAAACACAACATAATAAAAGGTTGCACTCTCAACACTCAAAATCAACATGGTGGGATTCAAGCCCTTCAATTGCAGCTTGTCTTCCGATTGGGCTTCGGATTGGGCTTTTGACATTCATTGCAGCTTCTCTTCAAATAGTAGACCATCCAAATTTGGCAACAATCGAGCCACCGAACCATCATTTACATGCAAGACCCGCTCAAAGACACGAGTCCAATACTGCACAACAGGTGAGTGAACTAGATTCACAACAGTTGAGAGACGACATGTAAAGACACAAGGTAAACACTGCACCGCAGGTGAGCGAACTACACCCAAAACAATTGCAAAGGCTTAAAAAAGGAAGAAACAATCACTGGAAAAAGAAAGCTCCAGTCCTAGTTGAAATCTTCCTTGACATGTTGGGTCGAGCGCTGTGTCAACCAATTTGTGTGTGTCAACCGTCAAGCAAAAAACAAGGTTGAGACTCATATATTTCGCAGATGCTATAGACTATGCATAGGATGACAATCCATGGCCCAATCTGCTGCTCCTGAAACTTCAACACGGCACCCAGACTGCATCACTTGGACAACAATCTACCACAAAAATGGGCATTCCAACGACAACGGTGACCATGTTTACAACAACGATAGCTTCTACTTATGGCAACGACTTCAAGACAAATCAGGACAAGAATGGAAGGTGAAGAGGCTTAAACGTGAGGTCTAAGAGATAGTCGATCATAAAGATATTTCCAGTGGCACCTCAAATTGATCAGTTGGATGAGGACGAATGAGAAGACCAAATTGAAGAGATAAGATTATCAGGATGTAACCCCTATCTGATACCATGTTAAACAAACTAAACAAGAGAAAAATACAAGAGATCTATATTAAGAGAAGGGTTGAGGCACTCTTAAGTCTTAATATATTAGAGCTCCTGGGTGCTCAAGGTGCTACATTGCTTATGCTCCATTCACAAGACTAGATGACTTGAACCCCTTTACATAGATAGGAGTTACAACTCACTCTCCCACATGTATCCCATGTGGGACTAAACTTACAAGACACTAAACATAAAGCACACTGATGCAACCAAATGGGCACACAAGCTGATTGATCAAGATTTGAAGAATCCACCCACATCCCGCGCGCGCGCTCACACGTATGCAAAAGAAAAGGCCCACTTTCCTCTCTTTTTTTAGCTTATCTCTAATTTCCTTTTCTTTTATATCTCTATGCTAGGAAATAAGTAATCTTAGATTTTTCTTGTTTAAGTACTTTCTTATTTTAGAGATTCTATGTCAGGAAATAAGCATTATTAGACCTCCTTGTTTAAAGATTTTTCCTATTTTGAAAATCTTGGCAAGCTAGAAATCTTATTTTTGGATTCTATAGATCATGTTGAAAATGGTAAGCGCTCATTATAAACAAGGCTCTTAGGCCTATGTAACAAAACAGTTGAATAGTTTTCTCTTTGAGCAAATTCTCTTGTTTCTCTATGGTACATTGAATCTTATTGGAATTAGTTTCTTCTTTGATCTAGTTGCATTAAATTGGTATCAAAGAAAATTTTGCTCTTGGGAAATTGAAAGAAGGTAATTTCTTCATCTCAATTCTTGCCCTTCATGTTTCCCCTCTTCCTCAATCCTCATTTTCCATCTTTTCTTTTCATTTTCATCTTCCCTCCTTCCCAAATCACCAAACCCTAAAATGTAACTTTACCCTTCTTCCCAAACCCTTCAAATCCTAACCATACCAAGTGTTATATATATATATATATATATATATATATATATATATATATATATATATATATATATATATATATATATATATATATATATATATATATCGAACGCAAACCATACCCATTTCCAACCCTACCAATCCTAATCCTGTACCAACCCATCAATTCCCTCGCCCTTTTTTTCCTTCCCCAGAGCCCTAAAATCTAAAACTCAAGCCTAAAGTTCACCCTATACTCTTCATGTTCTTTCTTAGAGATATCGTGGATAGAAAGATGTTCATATGCCTCATGCAATTATCCCTATTTGAACTCCCATGCCCTTCCATTTTTATTTTATTTTTTTACGATAACAAAATTTATTGAAAACGAAGATCTAAGAACAACAAAAATGAGAGAAAGAAAGGAAAAACAACAAGCAGGGGCACCGAGAGGGCAACCCAACTATAACCCAAGAAAGTCCAAATTACATCCCTTTAGCTTTAAAGCAGAGGAGGCCCATCCAATGGTCAACAATCTAGCACTTTGTTAAATTCACTCTACCGTTTTCCTGGTATTAGCAAATCACCTAGCATTACTTTCTTCCCAAACCGCCCACTTGATAGCAAGCAAAACAATTCTCCAAAACACTTTCTTTGAGCCTCCGAACCCTACCCCATGCCAAGCAATCAAAAGCCGATCCACCGAATCCATATTAGACCACGCCATATGAAAGCGTCCCAAAATATCCGTCCAAATGGGGTCCAAAAAGAAACTTCTATGCCCAATTTTTCACATTTCCAAATCATCCTGTCCACTTGTGATAAGACCAGGGCATATAGGTGGATACGCTAGGGAGTGCCCCATAATCATGAACTTCCTCATCCCGAAGATGACGCCTAAACGAGGAGAAGCACTCCGCCACCATTACATAGAAATTCGGTGCCAAACAAAAAATAGAAGGAAAGTCATCTTTAAGTGAGGAAACACCCGCCATGCATCTTCATAGAATCTAATTTTTTCGTCGTTTCCCATAGAGTAGCCTACACCTTGTAAGAAGGGCACCTTGACAAAAATAACACCCCTACACAAGGCTGACATTTTATAGCCCGGTGAGTCTCTTGTCCACCATCCCCCAATCAAGGAGCCCTACTTACTCCTGACAACCTCCTTCCAAAGAGCCTCTCCTTCATCTTTGAACCTCCAAAGCCATTTCCCAAGAAGAGCGATTTTTTTTAATAAGAATTAACAGTCACTTTATTAGAAAAACTCGCAAGAAGCGAGCAAAGAATACTACACCCAAAAACAGAAAACAAACGAGTGTAGGCCACAAAGGCCTATACATAACTAGCCCGGCACTCTAAGGAAGCTTTCACTTTTGAAATAACCTCATCCACCCTCACCGGAACATTCCTAAAATAACACCCATGTATCGCCCCCCAAATAACCCAAAACACGGCCATAATGAGCAATCACTGGGTCTCTTTACCACACTTCCCAACACCGATGCCGTGCTAAGCCCAAAGAAGATCTTCCATCGAAATCAGCATCACCCCATCCATATGAAATAAAGATAATAAATGAATCCACACCTTTTCGGTGAAGGGACAATGGATAAAAAGGCAGTCAACCCCACTATTCATACACATGAAACAAATGTTAGGGAGAACCATGGCCCTTCTCTGCAAATTATCAATAGTAAGGATCCTTTTGCGACAAACCAACCACATAAAGACTACAAGCCGAGGGGATAACATAAAACCAATGATTAAACGGATGGATAGGGTAAGGGTGCCTAGGTCCCGAAATTACACCAAACAAGGATTTAATGGAAACTTCCCGGATGGATTTCCACCCCACACAATTGCATCCTCCTCTTAGTCATCAATTTTTGCGTTATTGAGGACTTGGAGAAGCTTTTCCAAGAAGAGCGATATTCATAGACTTGAGGTCTTTGATACTTGCTCTGCCTTCATCGTAGGATTTACAAACCTCATCCCAACTGATTAAATGGAACTTCCTCTTCTCCTTTGCCCCTTACAACAGGAAATCCCACCTAAGTTTTTCAAGCGTAGAAAGCACCGTCGTCAGGCATTTAAAAACAAACATGAAGTAAAGAGGGAGGTTAGATAAGGCAACCTTGATAAGAGTGATGCGTCTACCAAGGGATTGGTACCAGCTTTTCCATCTAAAAAACATTCTCTCGAATCATTCGACAACTTTATCCCAAAAGGTATTTGTCCGACTTACCCACACAAAGGGGTAATCCCACAAATGGAACCGGTAGAGCTCTAGCCGCACATCCCAAGACCTCGGCCAAACCATACAATACACTTCATCCGGATCTATATGAACTCCAAACATCCTGTGCCCTTCCATATCCGAGTTACTTCAATGATCAAGATCACCCTTCATATCACCACGAGTCATACCCATTTTCATATGTGCCTTATGGTGATTCCTTTCAACACCCCTCTCAATGTTATGAACGATAGCAGCCACATGTCAGTTATTCAAAAACTTTCCATTGCATGGAAATGTTAGGAATGAGACGACCAAGAATGTTCAAGAGACGCTGGAGGAGAATCTGTAGACACTCAAAAGGAGATTAGAGAGTTCAAAGAAAGAATTTAAGGAATTCAAGGAGGCAATAAGGCTTGCTTCGAACCCTTGGTTGAATAAGAAAAATACTATGGATTTTCAATCCATTATCTCTAGAGTTCCTAAGAATGACATGTTTGAAGCAAGTGTGGCGACTCAAGAGGAATCCACTATTGGCTTGCTTGATGGATGCATAGATACAAATGTTGATGGATTAACAACTCGATCAAAGGAAACGCCAATGAAAATGGATGATCAACCATCGACTGAGACAATTGAGAAGATTGAAGGATTAACAAGCATGGACGATTTGATAATCGAAGAAATAAATAGTTTCATGATCACCATGGTGCCATCTCGATGTCAATCAAGGCCTACAAATCGAAAGTCAATCATGGCGAAAGGGCCGCAATTGACATCTAGAACATATAGGACCGCCAAGATGCAAAAATATATATATATATATATATATATGGCAACGTATTTCGATGTTGTACTATGCACAAGTTGCCCAGCAGATATAAGTCTCCACCATCAATTGTCAGCAAAGTCGAAGAAGAAGCACTACAACCGATGGTCTTTGTAGGAGATTATGACCACCAATTTAAACTCAAGGATGAATTTTCTTCAAAACCAGGTAGAATTAATGCAACCAAATGGCCACACAAACTAATTGATCAAGATTTGAAGAATCCATCCATATCCTACATGCTCAGGCTCCACACGTGTGCGCAAGAAAAGGCTCACTTTCCTTTTTATATCTTATCTCTGATTTCCTTTTCTTTCATATCTCTATGTTAGGAAATAAGTAATCTTCTATTTCTCTTGTTTAAGTACTTTCTTATTTTAGAGATTCTGTACCAGGAAATAAGCATTGTTAGATTTTCTTGTTTAAAGATTTTTCCTATTTTGGAGATCTTTGCTAGCTAGGAATTCTATTTTTGGATTCCATAGATTATGTTGAAGATTATAAGCACTCATTATAAATAAGGCTCTTAGGCCTATGCAATAGAATGGCTTTCTCTTTAAGTAAATTCCCTTGTTTCTCTACCGTAGTTGTTGAAGTGGGGAAGTGGTCTCTAGTATAAGACTAGAGAGTTGTTGAGCTTGCTTACGATCATTGCATTCTTTTCTCTTTTGTGATTCAAACTTCAGTACGTTGAATCTTATTGCAATTAGTTTCTTCTTTTATCTAGTTGCATTACACATCATGATAAAAAGTGGAGTTTGAACTCTCAACAGAGACCATTCTCAGTTTCTCACCATTTACAGTATTGGGCATTTTGGTCGTTTTCTTAAATCCAAGATGGTTGCATTAAATTTGCTAGTAGGTTAGTTAATTAGCTCAAGATAAATAAGCGAGGGCTTTCAACCAATGCCTTAAAACCTGGGCTGAAACCCAGCTCATTTTTGTGGGCGGTCTGGTTCAGACGCCAGTCCAACCAGTCAGGCCTGTTGTGGCCCATTTTGGACTGGAAATCTGCTTCATCTCATAAATTTTTTAAAAAAAATCAAAAAGTAATAAATAAAAGAAAAACACAGAATCAACTAATCTGCTGTTAGCCTAGTGGTTAGAGTGTTTATTTTCAAGTAGTGAGTTCAAGCCTTAACTGATGTCGTTGTTGTTTTTTTTAATACAAACAATGATCCATTTAACTCTCCGGGTTTTAAGGTGGCCCAAACAGTTTCGTTGATCGGTTTCATTCCAAACCAGTCCAACCAGACACTGCTTCCAACAGGTAAGAAGAATAATCAAAAGAAACTTGGGTAATAATGTAAGCACCTGCTCATACAAGTCCTCCAACTTCTTCCTAGGAAGCTTAAGCTGTGCTACTTGAGGCAATATAACATCCCATCTTCCACTATTGATATCTGCAACAAATGTTTCAAGGCTATCCACAGTATTCAAAGATACCTGGCACTCGCTTTGCAGTATCTGGAATGTTTGGTGCAATGAATTTTCTTTGCAAAACTGAAGCACAATCTTAATGACACTGCAAGAAAGAAAAGAAGGTATTAAATCCACCTTTCTCACCTAAGATCAACATTGCAATATGTTAAGAAATTGAGGTATATCATATATGATGACACATCCAACATTTTCTTTATATTTAAGACAGAAGTACACATTGAGCAAACAATAATATAAGGGTTCTAATGAACCATGAAATAATTCATCATAGATAATCATAGCCATACAGAATTGCCCTAGCATAATGCAATTCAAATCAACAAAATAACCGCCCCTCTCAGTGAATATCTAAATCCCCAAGCACTAGCACTTACAGTTTGGTGTGCCTCGGAAGTACCTTAAGAACCAAGGGTAGTCAGGATGCTTTCCCACCAAATTAATACTTGAAACAAATGAACTTGTTATTCCAAGGTGGAAAATTGGCAATCACCCATTTGTGTCATGCCAATGCTCTGTAACCTCAAAACAAAGTAACCCCGGCCCATCAACGTATTCAAGCAAAGAAGGTTAGCCCCACTCAAAGTAGCTCTTTTGTTCAATAAAATCTGTTCTCCTTTCCATTGTTTTTTTGGGTTCATTGCATACACACGGCAGGACACCGTGATTTAAAACAGAAGGGAACCATCACCATAGTATGGACATTCTGTGACGGCATAAACAGTCATTTATTAAGGTTCGACGTGCATGAGTTGCATAAGCAAAACATGATGTGAAAATTCGTGCCTCATGTGTTTGTGAAAATGATTCCCCTCAAAATAAGGAGAAACGATTGTAGATGCTAAAAATACACAACCAACAGTTTCGACTCTGAAATTAGGGAAATTCGAAAAGAAAACGTTAAAATGATGGAAAGAAAGAGGGATTTGAGCAGAAGCTTACTCTCGAGCTTCAATTTCTAGGGTAGACATGATCGTTCTTTGTTGCTTACGCGAAGAGATGAATCCGTTTGGCGCTCGTAACTTTCCGAATGTCTCTACGACTCGCTTTCTTCGTCAAAAGAAATGCGAGTAGGAACTGAAAGAGAACAGAGTAGCAGTAGGGCTCTCATAGATGGCATGGCGCCCTAGCTCCGGACTCCGGAGCTCACCAACAAAGTCCCTGTACGATGAAGCTATGTGCGGCCCACTGTGGTGTCCGTTAGGAATCAACTCCGTCCATCAGTTTTTCAAGATCAGAATAGAACCGGAGATAAAAAATTAGGCAGATCCAGAACTTACATGGGCCACCCAAAAGGAAGCAGTGGGAATGGAAACGCCGACCGTTGAAACATTCGTAGGGCCCAAAAAGTTTTGGTTCCGGCTAAAAATATGTGGTTTCAGTTCATCCCACTGAGAAAAACCTTTTGAACGGTTTTGATGACATATAAACACCTTGATGGGCTCTGATAAGGTTTTAATGACATATATTCTCACCTTTTTTCCCTTGTGTGGTCCACCTGAGCCTTGGATCTACCAATTTTGCAAGCTTTCATCTTAAGTTTTGTTTGATAAAGCTTATTTTCAGCACTAATTATTTAAAAAGGCTATTTTCAGTATTTTTTTCTTGATTCAGATCCTTTGATAAATTTAAAAAATTAATTGTTTAATTTGATTTTTAATTGAAAAATGCGTTTTTTTCAAACTACTTTTTTGGCTTAACACTTAACATGAAGTGTTGTAAGTGATTTGGGGATAAAAAAAAATTTCTAAATAACAACTTCATCCCCATACCAATCATGCTTACGTGGCAAAGTCCAGTCAACCCCACCATGATGTGTATGTTATATCCACACCATCCATTCTATTTTCCAGATCATCGTGACCGGAAAAATGAGACAAATCCAAAACTAAAGTGGACCACACCAAAGGAAAGAGGGGAGACCATTACATCCACCATTGAAACCTTGCTAGGGTCCACCATGATGTTTATTTTCCATCCAACATATTGATAAGGTCACACCGACCATGATGAAGGGAAAACACAAATATTAGCTTGATCTAATTTTTTTTAACGGTGGTGTTTAATCCCCATTGTTTTCTGTGGTGTGATCCACTTTAGCTTTACATCTATCTCATTTTTTTTGGCCCATGCCCTAAAATAATCTGACCAATTGGATGGACAGTGTGGATTAATACATATATCATGGTAGGGCCCTCTTAACTTTGCCACCTAAACATGGCACCTACCTGTGTAATCTCCCCTAGAGAAAAAATTTGCTAGACCCACGCATTCTACACCGGGGGTAGCAATGACCCACCATGATGTATTTGTTGTATCCACATCGTCCATCCATTTGGCAATATCATTTTAAGGTATGGCACAAAAAATGAGGTAGATCCAAATCTCAAGTGGACCCAGCATAGAAAATATTGGGGATTGAACGCCAACCATTAAAAACTTCTTGGGGGCCACTTGAGATTCGGATCTGCCTCATTTTTGGTATAATGCCCTAAAATCATCTCACCAAGTGGATGGAAGGCATGGATACAACATATACATTATAGTGGGGTCATTGCTACACCAGGTGTAGCTAGCGTAGCTAACTCATGGGTGTAGCAAAATTTCTCTCCCAACCACCCCCATCGAAGGCCACCAAAACTGAGGCTGAGGGCTAAAATGATTATATGCCTGGTGATACCATGGAATTTCACCATCCAATATCATGTTTGGGATCAAATTCTTGCTATAGAAAACATTGGATTAAGCAAAATCTTGTTTGATGGACCACGGATTGTAAGTAAAGAACCAAATTCACAACCGATGTCGGTCAGTTGACATGTATATAATCATAATGTCACGTGTAACGTCACATCTATGGAGGATGACATGAATAAAACACATGCATCAATGTGGGGCCCACATGTGTAGTGGATTTCAAAATCCATGGAAATCTCGCATGGGACCAAATGCAATTCCATCCCAAGTCATCCCCACCCTCCCATCCTCCCCAAAGGTAGGATGGAATTTGCACGGAACCAAATGTAATTCCATCCCATCTAATACCATGCAATACCATGCGCCAAACACCCCTTGATGTTGCCTTATCGTGGGGCTCACCTTGATGTATGTGTCATATGTCCATCCGTCCATCAATTTTACAACTCATTATTGGTCATGGTCTTAAATATTAAGTAGATCCAAATCTCAAGTGGACCACACCAAGAAAATATTGATTGTTGAATGCTGACCAATAAAAACTCCCTAAGGCCCAATGGAATGTTTATTTGCCAGGGAAATATATATATATATATATATATATCAGCTTAATCCAAAACTTTTGTGTCCCACAAAAAGTTTTTTTGTGGTAGCCATTCAATCCCTACTATTTGGTCCACTTGAGATTTGGATTTACTTTATTTTCAAGATCATGGCATAAGCTGTAAGAACTGATGTACGACTTGGAAGTTGGATGTATAACAAATACATCAAGGTGGCCCCACGTTTAGGGCAACACCCACTAACGTGTTGCCTAACACGTTGCCGTGCTAGTCAAACGCCAATTGCCCTTGAAAGCCTTTTGCAAGAACTACTGCACGGGAAGCTAGGTGGGGCCCACTGTGATGCTTGTGAGAAACTCACTTGGTCCATCCAATTTTTCGGGCATGGGCCCACTATGATGTGTGTGAGAAATTCACTTGCTCTAGAGCCAAATAGCCTATTATTATGAGCCCGCATCATGGATGCCTGGTGCACCAACATCTCATATCCCAATTGACATTTTGGGCTAGTTGTGGATGATCCACATGGCCCAAAAAAAATCCAAACAGGGAGCCCTTGGATAGCAAGTTGTTTTATCGTTACTTTGCAGGGCTAGAACCTGCAACATAAATGATGTTGTGAGCCTTGAATGCTCTATCTTTAACATTTTGAGAGCCTATTTGGTAGGCGCTTAAAAATGAGGTCATCTTAATTGTAAGAAAAATTATAATCAAACACCTATGAGCATAGTATGAATACAGTTATCCACTTCTACGTCACCTAATTTCACTTAATATTCGAAAAATGCTATGATACAATACACTTGGACAAAGAGTCAATAGGTTGAATCCCTTGAAATGACCGTCAAAGAGTCAAAAGTTAGTAGATCAGGTGAACCACACCACAAGAAATAGTGGGGATAATGACATGTTTGAAACCTTTCTAGGGGCCACCGTAATGTGTGCGTGCGTGTGTGTGTGTGTGTGTGTGTGTGTGCAATCAGTTGATAAGTCACTTAAACCTCAATGAAGGGAAAACACGGATGATTGTAATCACACTATGCTAATAGGCATTTGACTTCAAGTTTTCCTTAATTGTATTTATACATAAGAGATAATATTTCTTTTTAGCCATGATTAGAAACAATCTTGAAACCACCATGATCTCTAATAGATTAATTATAATTAACTAGGGATGAGCTCATTTTTAAGCCTCTATCAAACATGGGTCCTTACTCATGCTTATGTGGTAGACTCACAAGAGTTTCAACATGAGGTCATGGGTTCGAGTACCCATTGTGGTATAAAAACACCATTGTGATATGAGTGCATGCATGGAGAAAAAAAAAAAGTGTCTATCCCTGAAGTATAACTAACAATTTATGTGCATTGCTATTGCTATAGTAGAAAAAAGTAACTTATTTGGTGGTATTGAAACAGGACCTTATTTGTAGCCTAAAATCAAAGGTACCTTATTTTGCAAATTTGGGAATTCTACTAAGAAAGGAAATTGCAATAAAACATCATTTGATGTGATCTGAAATGGTAATGAGATAGCCAAGCATGCCTAAACTACTTTTTTTTTCCTTTCTCGGTCCTTTATTTTATAGCCAGACAATAAAATTGGACTATTCAAATGGAGAACCCTTTGGTGCAAGGGCCAATCCATTAACAATCAACCCATCTGGCAAATTGAAAACACAAGCAAATTGTGATAATAGGTTAAGAGCATTGTACTTTATTCAAAACATTTGAGCTCTTTTTGCCTATGTTGAGAATTAGGATCCCCGGCATGTGCTGCCCCATTGGGACCCATGTGCTGAGATTGTCTGATGACTGGAACAGTTTATCTTTTAGATGCTACTATAAATGTGCCATCATAATTATATTAAAAAAAAAAACTTGCACTGAATGGTAGATGAACATAGAATATGGAAAGTTAAGTTTTCAATGGTCAGGATTATCTTTAAAGCTTGATTGTTACAAGGATGGCTCCTTGGATGAGACTTGATCGAATTCCATAGTAACCCCTCTAGTACTAAGTGGAAGCTTGGTGGGCCCCACCATGATGTGTGTGTTTTATCCATGCCATCCATCCAATTTGACATCTCATTTTAGGGCATTATCCAAAAAATGAGGCAAATCCAAAACTCAAGTGGACCACACCACAGAACCAGTGGGGATTGAATGCCTAGCATTGAAAACTTCTTGTGGGCCACAGAAGTTCCCACAAGAAGTTTTGGATTAAGCTGATTTTTATGTCTTCCCTTCATCCAGGTTTATATGATTTTATGGATAGGTTGGATGGCAAATAAACGTTGTAGTGGGCCTAGGAAGGTTTCAATGGTGGGCGTCACTATCCCCAATGCTTCCTATGTTGTGGTCTGCTTAAGCTTTCAATCCACCTCATTTTGCGGTTGACGCCCTAAAATGAGCTCGCAACATGAATGAATGGCGTGGATAAAACAATCACATCATGGTGGGGCTCAGAGCTTTTTTAGTACAAACTAGTAATCAGCTTGGTACTAGAGGGGGTAACTATCAAATCCAAGTCCCCTTGGATAACCTCTACTTGTGGACCCCAGGGGATGACACATGCTAGGTAGGATCCTTGGTTGAGACATATGCCCAAATGAACTCATAAGTATATATTTTATTAAAATTTCATGTATGATTTGAAGCTTTTATCGCTACTTACGACTTGAGCATTTGAACAAGCATTAGGTTCCCTTTTCTCAGCAAAATAATAATTGTATAAACACATTTCCATATCCAAGCATGTCTTAAAATCTACAAGCAGGCAACTACATTCACCTAATTCCCAATGGGAGTAATTTCATACTTCGGTAGGATATAGAGGCATCAAAAAAGTATTTGTGAGGAATGTCTTAATTCAAATTAGCGCAACTAAATTGTGAAAATCATTGTCATTCAGTCATAGTCCCAAAATCAGATTGGTTGAACAATCCTTACACCTGGTTAGCAGGCACTTGTTTGATGAAGTATTACTGTTGATTTTTTTTTTCATTTTTAATTGTCCAATAAATGTCCACTAACCCAATAGTCAGTTAATCAATAGTTGCAATGTTTTATTCATGATACATCTAAATTGAGACTAATAATTTGGATAGTTTGTTTTAAATTAACCGTATTACACATTTGCAATTTCTAAGTGGTTGAATATCATCCATCACACTTTCCTATAGTATTGAAGCTCCTTCTCTATTCACCGACAGTATAAAGTAGTGTTGAATTCTTATATTGTAGCTTGCAATCTTTAGACGCATTATATTTTCATCTCATTGTCCTCCATTAATGTATAAGCTTGCAATTTGATTAGTTAATTTGTTTATACTTGCGTTAGGGAGCTTTAAACTCTTAGGTTTTAAAACACAATGTGGAATTCTAACAAAGATTCGGACATGAGATATATACAACAACTAGAGTAGAAGACCTAAAAAAGTGAAGCGCCATTTAAAAAATGAACTAGAGTAAGGTTGGTATTAGCTCTGGGATGGAAACAACATATAGGGCAAAATGGGAGGAAGTGAAATAAGCGACACCAATTCAATGAACGTTTTACTCATTGGTCAACTGCCCCTAAATTGGCATAAGGCAACTAGTGGCAATGCATTAGGTCGACATTAATGTCAACTAGCTAATTCACTTTTGATGTGAGTTTCAACTAAGGGGAAAGTATAACAAAATTGAGGTTAGGCTAGAAATTTGACTCATTTAAATAAATGGGTTGAGCTTGGGTTAACTTTAGCCAACCTAACCTGCCCATGCAGGTTACCAATGAGATGGGGCAAATGACCCAACTCGATCCAATTCAAAACTCAAAACATAATAAAAAAAGAAAATATAAATATTTTTTTATGGGATTTTGAAATTCTAAGCTCACGGTAAAGAAATTAAATTGTTTGTACCAACAGCCTTGATATTTGCATTAAATCATAAAAGAAATTATTCCACCAACAAACAAGATTTTTTTTTTTGTTTTCTTCAACAAAGTTTTTAAGTTTTATTATGTTAATTTCTTTATAAAGATTCTCATGCAAAGAAAAATAATTCAACTATATATACAAGCTCTTAGTCAAGTAATGTTGACATGCTCAACATAATGTGAACAGTACTCGAAAAGACAACTTGAGAGAAGATTTCATTGAAGTCAATACTTGATTTGTTAATATATTGTAAAATGTAAAGCCGTGCCCTACTTGATTCTAGGGTATGAATGTTTACATAAAAGTCCTTTATATAATAAAATATTACAATAACACCCTCGTTATTCTATCATCCCCCTTTAATCGAAACACGGATGTTGAGATTGGACTTAAAAAATTTGAAGTGAGAGGAAGTCAATTTTTACTGAAGATGTTAGCTACTTGTCCTTCAATAGGAACATAACGAACAAGAAGATCTCCACTTTCTCACGAACAAAATGAAAATCAATTTCAATATGCTTCATCCATACATGAAATACCAAATTTGTAGTCAAATAGGTTGCGCTAACATTATCACAATAGATTGTTATAGGTTTTGAAAGAAAGACATGTAGATTCAGAAGTTGTCGTATTCATACCGTACCAACAACAACATATGCAAGAGAACGATACTCAAATTTAACACTAGATCATGATACTATAAGTTGTTTCGTGGCATACTAGGAGATTAAATTTTTATCTAGAAAAATGCAAAAGCCAATTATCGATCGTCGTGTATCTGGACAGCCAACGTAGTCAGCATTAGAGTAAGCGCATAGAGAGGCATTAGAATGCTTTCAAAGAAGAAGAAGCCCATGATCAAATGTTCATTTGAGATAACGTAGTGTGCGCTTGACTGCTTGAAGGTGTGACTCTCTGAGGGCATACATAAATTGATATGCCATGTTGATTTCATAAGCAATGTCGGGTTGAGAAAAAGTTAGATATTGAAGACTACCAACGATCCTACGATAGACAGTTGGATCTTTAAGGAGTGCACCATCATAAGTAAACAGATGAAAATTAATGGCAATAGGAGTAGCAACAGGTTTAGAAGAATCCATGCAATTGCAAAGTAACACTTATTTGGCATATTTTGCTTGTGATAAAAGTAGACGATAAAAAACAAATCGTACTTCGATACCAAGAAAATAATTTAAGGGACCTAGATCCTTCATTGAAAATTCATATTGCAATTTATCAATAATGGAAGAAATAAGAGAATATGAGCTTCCGGTGACAATAATATTATCCACGTATAAAAGAATAACCACCATATCAGTTGAAGAATAAAGTATAAACATGAAGAGATTTATCTTACTACAGATAAATCTAAAACTTAACAAGTAACTTGTAAAGTATTGGAACCAAGCCTTGAAGCTTGTTTCAATTCATAAAGAGTACAAAGACGACAAATATAGTCAGGCTGATTGGGGTAGAAAAGTCAGTTGATTATCACATAAATACCTCTTCCTCTAGATTCCCATATAAGAATGCATTTTTAACATCTAGTTGTTTGAATACCCAGTTACGCATAAGAGCAAGAGAGATCACCGTACGAATATTAGTGGGTTTAATAACCAGATTGAACGTCCCATTAAAATCAATACCTTGATGTTGCTTATAACCCTGAGCAACAAGACGTGCCTTGTAGTGTTCAAGTTGACCATCATCACGAAGTTTGACCTTGAATACCCACTTACATTCAATGACATTGTGTCATAGAGGGTAGAACTAAATCACGTGTGTAATTTTGCAGAAGAGCATTATATTCATCAATTGTGCCTGCTTTTCAATTTTGATCTTTAATAGCTTGTATGAAAGAAGTGGGTTCATGTAGAATAGAGGGAATTTTTTAAGTTAAATATGTGAAAGTTGAAAGAGAGGGTAAGACACATGGCTTTCTTGTACCAGTCATACTACGAGTTACCATTGTATGAGAGGGAGGTAGACATGGGGAAGGATTTAAAAAAGAGGTTGCGACATTATCAAGACTTGAATGATTTGATTGAGTTAAAGGAAGGGCTGAATTTGTGAGCACAGAAATAGGAGTTGGAGGATATGATTGAGTAGTGTCGCTTTGTGAATGTAGGTGAGTTGGACTTGATGGCATCGTCGTAATATTTTTAGGAGAGCTGACGCTTGTTGATGTGGTGTGAGACAAGTGAATAGGAAAAAGTTGTGGTTATGCTGAAATTGATGCGAATTTAGAGATTAAGTAGGGGATTGTGATTGAGAGAGAGAATGTAGGAGAAATAAAAGTTAGAGTTGAGTTTAAAACGCTAATATCTTTGCGTGTAACGGCTAGAGATAAGAGGATCAAACGTGGAGATCTAGTAAAAATGTTTGGAGATCCTCTGATATCACGTTGAACAATTAGATCGAACCTGGACTCGGAGATTCAATATTATCGCATTGAGAATCATAGACGCTGTGTGAAACAACTAATTGTGAACAAATTTCACGTGGAGATTATGCACTTGGTGATGTGTCACGTAGAACATTATTAAACATCAAATCTTGGTTTGGAGACGAGTGTGAGTGATTAGAAATCTTAGAAGATACGTTCAAAGGGTTATTTTTCGTTCTGGAATTGTGAGTTGTAAAAATTTTAGAGATTGGTATAACATCAGCTAAAGAAAATTCAAAATGATTATTTAGCAAAATAAAAAGAAATAGAGAATTTGTATCATTGGTTAACGTTAAACTAGGATCTGAAATAGAAGGGGAATATGAAGCAGAATGTTGTAGTTGGTGACCAAGATCAAATTTGAACCTTTGACCATACCGATTAGAGAAAATCTTGTCACTTGGAGACAAATTGATGAATGGAAAAACATTCTCATAAAAAAACATGACGTGATAAGAAGACTTGATTTGTGCACGGGTTTAGGCATCATAAACCTTTAAAATTATCTGAATAGCCAATGAAAACACATGGTAAGATATGATGATCTAGTTTATGACGTGCCATGGATGAGAGATTAGAATAGTATAGACAACTGAAGATACGTAAATGAGAGAAATCAATAGCCAAATTATATATAAACGTTGATATTGGCTTGTATTATTTAACGAGCATGAGGGTAGGCGATTAATAACGTGAATTACCAAATTATGAGCCTTAACCCAAAACAAGGTAAATAAATTGGCCTAAAACAACAGGGAACAAATCATTGTAGCAATCGTGCGATGTTTTATTTCTGTCAAACCATTCTGTTGAGGAGTGTGGGGCACGAAATGCGATGCTGAATTTCACACTTTTGGAATAAATGTTAGAAACGATCGTTCATATATTCACCACCATCATCAAATTGAAAAACTTTAATCTTAATGGAGAATGTATTTTCCATAAAATTTTGAAATATACAAAATTATCAAAAACTTCTGATTTAAGACGAATGGAAAAAACCTAAGCGAATCTTGTAGAATCATTGACAAAAAGAACATAATATCCAAAATAAAGAATTGATTTAACAAAAAATTGTCATATATCAAAATGGATAAAAGAAAATGGATAAAACGTGCAAGAATCACTATTATTAAAAGGTAATCTTGAGTGTTTGCTAAGTTGGCAAGTATTACAGATAGACGGCAAAAACTTAGAATTGAAAGCAGTAATAAAAATATTTTTCAAAAGAATAGATAGAACAGCCGATCCTGGATGACCTAGCTGATGATGTCAAACGTCCAAAATAATTCTTGTAGTAGAAAGAGCTTAGAATGATGATCCAACAGAGACGATAGATGGAGGAAGCGGATAGAGCAAGCCCAAAAGTATTGGATCATAGAACGACCTTCTTCGACTCCAGATCCTTTACAGAAAAACCAGATTTGTCAAAAATAAACAAACAGTTGTTATCTTTACAAAATTGATGGACAAAGAGTAATTTTTTTCTTTAAAGCAAGGACAACAAGTATATTGTTCAGTTTGAATAAGGAAGACGAAGTTTGAAGAACAGAAGAACTAGTAAAGGAAGTAGGTAGGAGGTCACCATTGTAAAAAAATGTGATTACTTCCAGTATTTGGTTGCTTGACAAGATTGATGTATATTAAAGAAGAATAAAATCAGCGGAAGTTCAAGATCTTACCTCTGGCAATGATGATTAGCTTTATATTTTGTCAAATATTGAAATCCAAATGGAGTTGATGATGCTTCAATGGTGTGGCACAATTCAACAAATAAATACTCTTGATTCAAAGGAGAAATCTTCTAGTCTATTCAAGCACTTCATGCATAGATTGGATAGAAAATCACAGGCTATTTTTGCTTGTAGACTAGGGACCCTCCATGAAAATAACTTTTTATCTTTCTCCCATCAGGAAAGTAGTTACCATATGGAGATAGTGGATGGGTAGTTATTTCCTACACCTTAACCACAATTGCTCAACCAACTAGAAACTTAGAGGGAACGGTTACAATAATTTAAAAGACCCAATAGTTTTAAAAATTAACTAAAGTATGGCTGATGTGGCAATAAATATTTGTGTGATAACATGGCAATTGAATGTGGGCCACATCAATCACTATCTCAAATGAGATATATCCAACATAGATCAGATTTGTTGGATGTCATGTGCGATGAGACACCAGTGTCAGGATACCAAGAATAATCAACATTGTCTAAAAGTTACATTACAGCAAAAGACTTTGGAACATCATACAAGGTAAAAGAATGATTAAAACATTGATGACATTACATAGCAGAATGGTTAAACTTGTTGCATATCTAACATTTAATGAACGGTATAGCATTTGGTGAGGGACCAAAGATGTCATGGCTATTATTATACCCACATGAGTAGATGAAGCATGCGAAGACCCCAATTCTGATAAAGAAGATAAAGAATGCAAACATTGCCCACGACCACAGAAAAAGATACGACCACAACCACATTGATAACCACTACCACGATTATTGTAATCACGTCCACCGTGGGTTAAAAATAGAGTAGTGGAAGAATTAGAATCAATAGATGGATGAAGCTACTGTAGGCGTAGCTCTTAATTGAGAAGAAGATGATGAAACTCTTCAAATGATGGAAGAGGTGGTCGTGTGGTGATGGTAGTAATAAAGCCTTCATAATCTTGTGGGAGAGCTGCAAGAACGTGTAAAACAAAATCTGTGTCAGTGAAACCATGACCAATCGCGTGAACAGAATCACTAGTAGACTTCATTGTTTGAAGAAATGATATTATCGAAAGAGATTCATTTTTAAAGATTTGAAGTTGCAATTTCAATTGGAGATGACAGGAAGAGGCTTGGTCTAGAAATATTTTTTCGATGGCCAACCATGCACTTCGAGCAGATGTATTGGAGGAGTTTAATATTGATTCAAGAATCTCAAGAAAAAGAATAACATTGATCCAAGACAGGATGACCATATCTCTTTGTACCCACGATAAGTATTTAGAATTGGGAGTAGTGGTAGATGTTAAAGAATCATCATAGGAAACATGAAGAAACACATGAGGACATGATAAAGAGCCATCTACATGCCCAAGTATATTGAAACTTTTAAGAACTAGAATGAAGAGAGACTTCCATATTAAATAGTAGGAATATGTTAGTTCAACGAGGATAAAAATTATTATATTCATAACGAGGAGAGATGATGTAGATGCATTTAAGAATGGAGATGAGGGAGTTAAAGAAGAGAGAGAGATGTAAACATAATTGTAAAAGAAGTGGATGCCATGGGAGCTTGTAAGGAAATGAAAAAGAAGACAGAAAAGAGGCACTCGATCTTCTGATATCTTGTAAAATGTTGAGTCATGCCCTACTTAAGGCTTGGATATGTATTTATATTCAAAAGTATGAATATTCACATAAAAGTCTTTTATGCAATAGAATATTACAATAACACTCATTATTTATCACATGTCACTTCATTACTAATCAAGCCTTATATCTTTCAACATGGTTGCTAGTATTTTTCTTCAGCTTGTACATTTGTAATCAAAACCTTCTTGCCATTTGGATAATTCAACCAAATCACAAGTCTTATTTTTATTTAGAGCTTCCATCTACTCCTTCGTAGGCACTCTTCACTAACTAACATCCACGAATTCATATGTTTTCGGTATAATCAAAGGTCATGTTATTTTGTCATATAAGCATAGGTTGTAATATAATCTTTAAGCAAAATAGAATGTTTTGTAGCTTTCTTCAATTGATTTGATCACTATGAGTTTCAACATTCAATATTTCATTTACATGTTTTTTATTTTCAACGATATTATTAACTTATTGATCATCTGAGTTAGTAGGCTGATTTAAATTTCGTTTGAAGACTTCAATTTAATTATATCTCACAATTATAAACTTAATGATTTCTTATCTTTCTATATTAATGTTAGAACTAGAGAATGGATCACAACGACATCCTCTGAGATGTGGGGTTTTTGTTGCTCTGGGGTTCTGAATAATAGAAACATTCGTAGACAATCACAAGCATTCACAAAAGTACACAAGAGAAGAGATATCGCAAAGCGATTTTATTCAAGAGATTCTGAGATCTTGTACATTCCAGGCCGTGATCTGGCACGAGCCCTTAATTACATCGAATGATCGATGACCCTTGATTAAAAGGCAAAAGACTAGTCAGCGGGGACTATGGTTTCAGAGTTCATGGTCGTGGAGACCTGGCATTTGTGTGGTCGCGAAGACCTGTATTTGTATGGTCGCGGAGACTGGTGTTTGTATGGTCGCGGAGACCTGTGTTTGTATGTTCTGTTATGGACTGATCCATCTTTGTACAAGTCAAATGTCTATGTCCCATGTTTCGACCGGAGATCCGGGCTGAGACTGTCAGAGTTTATGGCCGGGAAGGACGACTCTAGGCCCGCGCCTGTCAATGTATGGACAGGTGACCTCGGGAAGTCCATTCCACAGTTGTGTATACCTGGGCAGCTCAACCAGCGGATGCCGTTTGGATGGGTAGGGCATTGACCGTTCTTGAAGTGTCAGTCTTTAACAAATTGTGTGTGATAGTTTAGAACTCTCCTGGTATGGTTTATCGTGTTAACCATAGTCCCCTTTGCCTAGTCCGGACCTAAATTTGGGTCATATTATGATAGTGCATGTAATGATGATGCATCAGTATGGTTCTGGGCACTGGCGGCCTCTTTTTGGGAGGATTGCCCCATTCAGCTCATTGGATCGGATTGGACTCCAAGGGCTTGTATTCTTCTCACTGGGTGGCCCAGATGGGTCATTTGACTGCTCCATTGCGTTCGGAATGCTCGAAATATCCAAAATAGGCCCAAACGGGGCTCAAAAAGTCATAAAATGAGGATTCAAAGGTGCTGGAATGAATGCTCAAAGTGTTGATTTTTATGATATGCTGGCCTGATTTTACCGATGCGCTGGGGCCAGCGCGTCCAAAAATGATTGTTAAAAATTTGTTTATTTTCATGATGCGCTGGACTGTTTTCTGATGCACTAGGGCCAGTGCGTCCAAAAATGACTTGTTTTATAGACGACTTATTTTACTGATACGCTGGAGGATTTTGTGACGTGCTGGGGCCAGTGCGTCCAGAAATGATTTGTTTTATAGACGACTTATTTTACTGATGCGCTGGAGGATTTTGTAACGCGCTGGGGCCAGTGCGTCCAGAAATGATTTATTTTATAGACTTATTTTACTGATGCGCTGGAGGATTTTGTGGACGCGCTGGAGGCAGTGCGTCCGAAAATGACTTAAGTTGATGATTTATTTGATCCGCCGAGGATTTTTCCTGATGCGCTGGATCACTTTTGTGATGCGCTGGGATCAGCGCGTCAAAAAATGATGACTTAAGTTATTTCATCTCCAGACCTGTTATGGTTGGAGGCGCGATTTCCGGTGAGGGGTTTCGGTGATCGGAAAAAGGGTTCCTGCGGTCGGAAAAAGGTTTTCCGGCGACGAGGTTCGGCTCTCTTTCTCTCTTTGAATAGTGTAAATGAGGTGGTGGGAGGGGGTATTTATAGGTAAAGTCGTCCAATAGGGGGTCGACACGTGTAGCGTGTCAAGAAAATGGGTCGGCGCGTCGATAAAGTCGCTCGGCGCGTCTCGAAATGGTTAGAGTTCAGAAGCTGATTTTCAGGACGCGCTAGCTGTCAGTGCGTCTCGAAAATGCCTGAATTTTTGGACGCGCTGCGGGCAGTGCGTCCTGAAATTCAAAATGATTGAATTACATGATGCGCCGGGTGATTTTGTGGACGCGCTGGAGGCAGTGCGTCCTGAAATTCAAGATGATTGAATTACATGATGCGCCGGACGAATTTCTGGACGCGCTGGAGGCAGTGCGTCCTGAAATTCATTTTGTACGAATGGTTGAATTTCACGATGCGCCGGCCAGGGATTTCCTTGATGCGCTGGACGTATTCGTGCTTCACATAATTGGGTTTTGCGAAACGGAAGGCTTGTGGGGCCCGCTTTGCGATGAATGTCGATGCACTGCTCCTATTTCTCCATAATTGAGGTATCCCTCCCAAATTCGGGGGGTTCTGATCATGATGACCGGTGGGGTCCACCACTGGCTCAATTTTTCGTTCTTGGTCAAGTCTGATGCGTGTTGCGATCTTTGGTACGATCTCCGATGCACTGGTCCTAAATCCAATCAAGTAATGATTTGGACGCTCGGAATCACTGTTTTGAAGACTTTCACTTTTGGGACCCCAACAATTAAATTTCTATTAAAAATATTAACTTGGTTAATCATTAATTTGTGGACAATATAGTTTGCAATCTATACCCATTTGTTCTATTTATATAATTAAGAAATATATACCTTTTGGACTTCGCATTTAATTTAGTCATTTACTTTTTCAATACACACACACACACACACACACACACACACACACTTCACAACCAAAATTATGAAAGAATGAATAATTAATAATTTTTTCACACCATACTTTTTTAGGGTCTTACAATCTAGTGTAATTGAATGTGAATAATTCAAAATAACAAGTTATGTTAATGGCTTTCACAAAAACAATTGCTTGAGCATTCCAAACTCAACATACTCTTAGCACAATTTATAAGTGCATAGTTCATGTTGAGAACGGACGCCTCAAATCATGATTCTACAGAGGCCACCGGCTGGTCGGTGGGGGTGTCCGACCGGCCGGCCACACGCTGGAACAAAGCAGCATTGCTGCTGTGACTTTTTTAGCCCATCCGACCTGTCGGCCGACCGGCCGGCAGGGGTGTCCGACCGACCGGACGACCGGTCGGCAGTCTCCTACTGTAACGCGGTTTCTTGCGCGGTTTGCGCGCAAGAGGTTTCTAAATCCGTTTTTCTTCTTATTTAAGGTGTATATACGGGATTAGAGGTAACCAAGGTTGAAAAGGGGATTGAGGGAGCTTCTAGGTGAGAGAAAGAGTTTGGAGAAGAGGGTTTTCTTCTTGGGTAAGCTTGGGATTTCTCTTGTGGGCTTGGGTTTTTGGGTCTTGGGTTCCATCTCTTGTAACTTCTGATATTATAGTGGATTGTTGTTGCTTTGTGCCGTGGTTTTTACCCGTGAGGGGTTTTTCCACGTAAAAATCCGATTGTCTATGTGTGGGTGATTGCATGCATTGTGATTGCATTATGTGGCTTGTTTGATTGAATTTGTTGCTTGTGTTCGGCTTTGCTTCCGCTGCCGGCCCTCCTATCCCAACAACTGGTATCAAAGCGATCGTTGGGGTGTAGCAGAAATTTGAATCTGAGACAAGAGCATGGCATCAGGCATGAGGTTCGACATAGAGAAGTATTTGGGGAAAAATAATTTTGAGCTTTAGAAGGTGAAGATGAAAGGCCTTCTAGTTCAGCAAGGATTGCAAGTTGCGCTCCTTTGAGAGCGACCAGAAGCTATGAAAGAAGAAGAGTGGAAGAAGATCGATGAAAAGGCCAATGTCTCAATCCAGTTGTGCCTGACAGATGAGGTCCTGTATAACGTCATGAAAGAGAAAACTGCGGCTAAAACTTGGGCGAAGTTAGAGAATATCTATGCGAAGAAATCTCTTGAAAATCGCATATACTTGAAGTTTCGGTTGTACAATCTGAGGATGACGGAGGGGGCCGATGTCGAGAGCCACATCAGCAATTTCAATAGGCTTATTTGCAAGTTGATGGATGTAGATGAGCCGATGAAGGACGAGGATCAAGCGTTTATCCTGTTGAATTCTCTTCCAGATTCATATGAGTCACTCAAGGACTCTTTGTGTGCAGGTAGGGAGACTATTGGCGTAGAAACCGTTATCTCAGCCCTTCAGGCGAAGGCGATGAGAAGGAAAAGCGGCGGCGTGGGTCCCTCTACTGATGAGGCACTGGTTATGAGTGGGAGGAATTCTGAGCGGGGTGGAGGATCTCCTTCATCGAGATCTAAATCAAAAGGCAAGTGAAAGCACAAGGTGAGATGCTGGAATTGTGGGGAAGAAGGACATGTGAAAAGGGATTATTCGAATCCTGAGAAAAGGCAAGAGAGATCTGGAGGTTCTTCTAGGGAAGGAACCAATACCGTAGAGGACTGTGGTGACGGTTGTGATGTTTTGACTGTATCTGACATAGAGCTTCTTGGTGGAGAGTGGCTCTTGGATTCAGGGGCATCATGTCATGTATGTCCTGATCGAAGCTCATTCATGTCATACAAGGAGCATGATGGTGGATCGGTGTTTGTGGGCGATGGCTACGCTCGCAATGTGGTAGGGATTGGTTCAGTGTGCATTAGGATGTTCGATGGAGTCGAACGGATCCTTGAAAGTGTGAAGCATGTCCCTGAGATGAAGAGGAACGTGATATCTCTTGGTGCACTCGAGGCGAAAGGGTGCAGGTCCATCGGCTGCGATCGATATTGTAAAGTGATGAAGGGAGCATGCGTGATGATCAAGGCACGAAGGTGCGATAATTTTTACAAGGTGATCGGGAGCACTATTCATGGTGGAGCTGTGGGATCGACAGCGGGATCCACGGTTGTTCAAGTGTGGCAAGAGAAAAAGGGCCACATGGGAAGAGCAACAAAGCGTGTGAAGATGCAAGGATGAGGTCGATGGGGCATGAGAAGCGATGTGACTATAATGATGACGAAGTAGAGGTGGAGATTATACGTGGCCAAGAGGTGCATGGTGATTTGAGTCGTGGTGGAGTTTGTTGAGAACGGATGCCTCAAATCATGATTCTACAGAGGCCACCGGCCGGTCGGTGGGGGTGTCCGACCGGCCGGCCACACGCTGGAACAAAGAAGCATTGCTGCTGTGACTTTTTTAGCCCATCCGACCGGTCGGCCGACCGGCCGGCAGGGGTGTCCGACCGGCCGGATGACCGGTTGGCAGTCTCCTACTGTAACGCGGTTTCTTGCGCGGTTTGCGCGCAAGAGGTTTCTAAATCCGTTTTTCTTCTTATTTAAGGTGTATATACGGGATTAGAGGTAACCAAGGTTGAAAAGGGGATTGAGGGAGCTTCTAGGTGAGAGAAAGAGCTTGGAGAAGAGGGTTTTCTTCTTGGGTAAGCTTGGGATTTCTCTTGTGGGCTTGGGTTTTTGGGTCTTGGGTTCCATCTCTTGTAACTTCTGATATTATAGTGGATTGTTGTCGCTTTGTGCCGTGGTTTTTTACCCGTGAGGGGTTTTTCCACGTAAAAATCCGATTGTCTATGTGTGGGTGATTGCATGCATTGTGATTGCATTGTGTGGCTTGTTTGATTGAATTTGTTGCTTGTGTTCGGCTTTGCTTCCGCTGCCGGCCCTCCTATCCCAACAGTTCATACGTTCAACAATTACGTTTTGTTGGGGAGCATTAAATAGTGTAGTATTTCTCAACGTATGTTTACTATAAGAAAATTTTTAACTTTTTAAAGTGTACTTTCCTTCATTATTAGTTCTCAAATACATAATCTTCTTTCTCTTTTATCTTTCATCTAATGCTTTAAACTTACTGAAACAAATAGAAAATTAATTTTCCTTTTGAGTACGCAATTTACATATACATTCTTGAAGAAATTGTCATTAAAAGAAATAAAATATTTTGAATTTTTCAAGGCTATAAGAGAACTTCTCAAGTATCAAAATGAGTTAGATCTAAGATAACTTGAATTAAATTTAAGATAACCTTACTTCTACCAGTAAGTGGAAAAAATTATGCCCTATAAAGCTTCTAAATAGACAATCCTTACAAAAATATAAATTAATATACTTTAAAGCATAAAATAAAATTTGTTTAATAAATATCTTTAGTCTTTACTCATTTAGCCTAATAGCCTGTGTGAAATTTTGATAAAGTTTATCATGATGGTGACAACAATAGCATCACCAATCACTGTATCTCCGATTAACAGATATAGTCTACCTACCAACTCTCCTTTTGCAACTAACATCACTCATTTTATAATATTTAACCGACCATTTCTTTGAAAAATTTATAACCATATTCATTAAGCCTTCCCAATGACAGAATACTCTTTCGGAAGTCAAGTACCCGTCACACATATGAAATTATACATGTGATATTATTAAACATATTAATTTTAACATATTTAATGTCTATCATTTTACACATACTACATTAAACCACATAAATTGTGCTTCCATCACATAATTAATGTGTAAGGCGCTCGAATCTAACATTTATTGGTAGTTCAGACTCTCTTATAAAATCACAAACGACAACACTTCTTGTCCTCGAATAAATCACATATTTCAACCAGATTTCCATGGTACTCTTTATTTTGTATGTTTAATCATGTGAATTAGGTTCGAAAATTTTCAGTTAGACTTTCTAAATAAACAAATTTTATGTACGCAACCATTCTTTCTGAAATTCCAACATTTTTTTGTTTTATACTTTTTTTACTTGGATCTTGTCAGATATATATCTCCTACTAATACCTCTCTCAGAAGATCTTTCTCTGATCATCATAGCATTGTAAGAAGATTCCTCAAGTATTATAGGACTCTTCAATATACAATGTGGACACAGCCGATTCAATATTTATATTTAGACCGTTCTTAAGATTCATAATAAAATCATTGCACGAATTTAATAGCGAATAGAGCAGAAGTGCAACCTTTTTTGTTGTGAATTTTCACATTGATCGTTATCAAATTTCTAATTAAGGTATTAAACCCATTCAAGTGTTCTCATAGAAAAGGAATATTTTTTATCTTCAGGTTGTACATATGTTATCAAAGAAGAATCTTATTTGAAATTGATTATTTTCAGTTTCACAATTTATTTCACAAATCTTTGATAGTGACTTAATCGGATATGTTGAATAAAATTGAATCTTCTAGTATAAGAAGAAGACCCATCATGAAAAATTAGTTTTTCTCATATAAAAAAAAAAACTCCATATTTCGTCTCTAAAAGTTTTTCTTCTCTTCAATTGTAATTGCACAACTTTTGTACACAAATACTATATTCATCTTCAATTTTCACAACAGGTAACTAAATCACAAAACAAAAATATTCATCCTTCAACCTTTGGCTCTAATACCAATTGCTGCAAAAAAACACCTTCACATAATTAATGCAGGTAAAACAAAATTACAAAATAAAAAAATCAAACCAAAACCCAAAAAGTAAAAAAGAAAAGTAAGAGACAATAATCACAAGTATATACATAATTTGATTATTAATACAAGCACAACAAAATGATAATAAAATGTAGCTTTTTTCTTCTTTAATATAAGTAAACATCAAGAGTACAAGATTTACTTTTTAAAACCCTCTTCACCCATATAAGGGATTCTCTATATTCAAGAACCATAACAAAAATTACCATCTCTTTACAATCTGCTACAAGGTTGGGCTTGCCTCAAGCTAGACTTGGGTTGGAGTATGAGGCCCAAAGGCCAAGTTCAGACTTAAAAGATAGGGCCTATTTGGTTGGCATTTGGAAATCCGTTTCCAGCTTAAAAACTGGATTCCATCGAAATCTAATTTTAATTGATGTGTTTGGCGGCAAGTTCCAGCTAAAGAGGATTCCATCTGGAAACCTAGATTGGCTGGAATTAGGATTAGTGGACAGAAGCAAAGCAAGGCGAAGCGTCCACGCCCCCATGTATGCGTTGTACATCTATGATGTATGTTTTTATATCCATGCAGTCCATTCGTTATGAGAGCTCAATTAAGGGCATAAGACAAAAAATGAGGCAGATCAAAATTACAAGTGGATCACACCACAGAAAAACAGTGTTGATTGAGCGTCCACCATTAAAAGCTTCCTAGGGCCCACTGTAATGTTTACTTCCCATCCAACCCGGCCATCTGTCTTGCGGGACTACTATAGACCAGGGGTCAAGTTCTCAGGCGGATCTGAGAGCCAAGTGTGCCATGCCACAAGAAACCGTTACACAATTTTCAACCAAACATCAAGTTCCAAAAGGAACTTGGGATTCTGCAACCAAACAGGCCCTTAGGCCTTAAGCTTGCTTCTCAAGTGGGCCGAGCTTGAACTCAACTGTACAAAGCCCAACAAGCCAACTCGATCTGTTAATTTAAAAAAATAAAAAATAGAAAATATGTTTCCTCCACCAACAAAATGTCTTTCTTCTTTTGGTGTTCTTCCTTCCTGCTTCCTTTTTTTTCTTTTCTTTTCTTTTTTACTTTGATGCAAAAGCTCTCTCTCTAATCTCTCCATGCATTTATCAGCATTGTGAAATTTATAGCTTCGTGCCAAATATGCAAAAACTTAGAACTTGACAACACGTGGGCCATTGCTTTTCTGGAAGATTGTTGGAAGCTAGCTGTAGAAATTTCATTGAAGGGTCTTTACTTTTCTAGATGATTGCTGAAAGCTATAGAATTCTTTTGCCGAAAAGAAGGGTTGCCGAAAGTCCCCAAACATACTCGTGCCTACTTCGAGAATGTATAAATATTAGAGATTTTAAGATAGGGTGAGATTACTGGATTTGCTATCAATGAATATCAGATGACTAATTGATAATATTGTAAGTGAAAAAGGGGGATTTGGAAATCACCCACCGACTGCTCGTTAAAATTTCCAAACGAAATTTAGTTTCAGGCTTAAGGCGGACTCTGGCTAGACTCATTTAGCCCCTAATAGGCCCGAGATAGGTTTAGGCTTAAGTTAAACAATGTGGGCTAAGCATGGACAAAGCTTGGCCTGGCCTGGCCCTATAGACACCTCTGTCTGCTACCTTTTTATAAACAGGGCTGCCTTTTTATAAACAATGCGATAGGGTTGAGATATTTCTTAAATTAAAAAAGAAAAAAGAAAAAAGAAAAAAAAGAGAGAAGGTTTCACACGTAAATAACGGGGAGACTCAACTTCTGGCAGTAATCACTTGCCGTCTGAGAATGCTCAACTTCTGAGATGGGTTGGATGGGGGGCCCACCTTTTAGAAGAAGCTTATCATACAAACCTTCTAGAAGAATCGGTAGTGTATATCTCTTCTCCTTCCTGGAACTGGCTTTTGTCGAGTATTGGACCTTATCACCTTCACGTGCTTATAATCATTCAGCTATTAAATAACGCTTGGGGCAGCGATTGCACGGTACCGTTTGGTTCTTCAATTCTTATAAGTGGGCCCATTGTTCAGTGATCCAAACCGTTGATATTATGGCCCAATGTATGTTATCGATGTACCAGAAAAATCTTCTAAGATGGACACAACCCAAACCCTTGAATACGCAGGCAAAAGAGTTAGTACAGCAACGGTCCCAATCGACTGGAAAATGCCAAATATTTATAACCGATCTTCCAGACCAGAACGGTCTACTGCAACTGTTTTAAAACACCCAAGCCTGTGGGCCGCGATGTGGTATATGTGAAATCCAATCTATCCATCGTTTCGATGACTCTGATGATTTTGACCGTACATATAAAATAGGAACAACATAAAACGTAGAACTTCTGAGTTCATGCGTTGGTATCAAGCTGATTGTGGTATATTCCCTTCATCGTGATGAGTCACACTTGACGAACCGGTCTGATTAAAGATATATGCCATGGTGGCCCCATATACAAACCTATGATTAGCATTTCATCTGCATTGGTTACTGTGGTGTGGCGCAAATGAGTGGTGGATCTGTCTGATTTTTTTGTCTTCATAGCCTACATTCGAAGGACGCACCTGATGGACGGAGTGGATCTTACATATAAAAATATAAAATATGATGGGCACCACAGAAGTAAGGTGTTTTACCCTCTTCATGTGATTTTCTATATGTAATGGCATATGGGTTCATCCACTGCGAGTCGCATAGAACTCTATATATCCCGGCGGGCGCGGCTTCGTGGATCCCGGATCCACCGAGGTGGGTGGGACCCCTGACTGTGGGGCCCACCGTGACGAGTGTGACTACATCCACCCCGCATCCGTATTGAAATCTCATTTGAGGGCATGATACAAAAAATAAGCAGATCCAAATCTAAGATGGACCATAGTATATCCAAATCTCAGATGGACCATAGCATATGAAACAGTTGTAACTGATCATTCACAAAAGTTTTAGATCAAGATGATATTTGTGTGGTCTCTTTATCTAGGTCTTTGTGACCTTATCAACAGGTTGGATGGCAAATAAACATTAAGGTGGAATCCATGATATTTTTAATGGTAGGGATTCAATCAAAACGGTTTCCTGTGGTATGGCCCGGATAAGATTTGGGTCAACTTCATTTTTGAGATCATGTATTAAAATGAGCTTTCAAAATGGTTGGACAGTATGGAATTAAGGTACATAAATCACTTTGAGCTCTACAGTAGGGTTACCACCCTCGGTTGATCGGGGAATCCACCCGATGTCCTTCTTAGAGCTGAGGTTTGCATGCCATGTAAACTGTTCAAAGAATTATTAACAGTCAGATAAGTGGTATGAAAAATATCATCCCGATGCAAAAAGTATCAGCCTAATGCAAAACTTTTATCACCGCTACGGGTTCAATACCCACTATTTCGTATGGTAGGGCACAGATGGACTTAGTAGATTTGTCAAGGACATCCTGGGGATCACACACAGCCCTGGCCACAAGGATATCCCTGGCAATCCGCTCCGGCGCTCCCTCGGGTGTCGAGCGTTGTACAGTTATGTCATATTTAAAACCTGCGGTTAACAGCCTCTACCTATCGCACCTACTGCTCCATGATGACGGACCCAACAGCATCTCCGTTTATCAACAAAATAAAAAAATGAGGTTGCGCCCTGCCAGTCGCGTGGTAGACCAGCGTTGGTCAATCGATCATCCACAGGACGCATGGTTGTGCATATGGTGAATCTGGACTGCCCATCTATCTAGAGGCACTGTATTGGGCCAACCAGAAAAGATTCAGATAATCCTAGCTAGCTATCTGTCCTTTAGACGGGTTTTGAAATAGAAGACGATTGTTCAGATTCAGATGGGAAGTAAATTCGATTACAGTCAATCCTAGCACGACAGCAGTGAAATTCAAATAGATGGGCTATATTCATTTTATACATGGCAGGATTTGATTGGTCATGCAGCGCTGCAAATAAGTCATGCAAAACATATTTGAAAGATGGTTAGTACGAACATTGATAGTTGCAAGTGGTCCAATCAACGATATTTCGGTGATTAGGTGGTTGACCAATGCTCACGCTACCACTAGCCCCACCCGCTGACGAAACATTCAAGCTATGCATCATGGATAATACCTCATCATGCAGATGTTAAGATGAAGGTTCAAGATCAATGCTTTTATATTAGCAATAAGTGAAAGGTGTAGAGACTTTGGCCAATTTTTTCACAACTATACATTTGTTCAATTAAATGTGGTCCAGGCCCACTTGACTGGTGGACCAATCTGATTAGATTTTTTTTTTTTTTTTACAGTGGCACCCTTTTGATGGGTGGCTTGTATATTTCACACATCTACCTGGTATATATGGTGGCGTGTGCGCTTGTACAATCGTGTGGAGTTTGCAAAGCTTTACTTGGCCAATAACATGTGAGATTCACAATGGGCTAGTCTAGCACCAACTTGAATTAGACCCATGCTTACAGGTCCGCAGAGTAGATCAAGGATTCCATCACGTCCAGATTGTCAGCAATGAAGAGACGCAGTCATTGCTCGATGTTTGTCGAGCATGAAAGCGCCTCTTAAAATATGTGGATTGGGTACTATCCTAGCCTTAGGTAGGTTTGGCATAGGCAGGGGCTTTGAGGGGCTCACCATACTGTATGGGTTTTATTTACATTATTTATTTTTCCATATCATTTTAGCTATAAGCCCAAAAATGAGTCAAAACAAATGCTATCACACCACAGCAAGCAACGTTGTTAATGACACCCACCTTTGAAACTTTCTTAAAGTTTACTATGAAATTTATTTTCCATCTAACCTGTTCATAAGGCATAAGCCTGGATGAAGGGAAAATATAAATATCAGCTTGATCTAAAACTTCTATGACCCTCAAAAAACTTTCAATGGTAGGTTGTTTAATTCCTAATGTGTGGCCAAAAAATTCACCGGTAGATGGTTAATCCCCATTATGTGGTTTACTTGAACCTAGGACCTACCTTACTTTGTCGCTTATAACTCTAAAATGACAAGGCAAGATGGATGGATGGTGTGGATAAAACCGTACATATAGGTGGCCTGCCTGATCTGACCGTCCCTCTTAAAATATTGGAACAAAAATCAAGCGTGCCGATTGGCTATATGTCACTAGACATCTCTCACCATCTTCCGTCGGTCGAATGCGTCGGTAGTCAACAAAATTCCAGAATACTGGGAGAAGTTTGCGCACTTTAAAGATAGGAACAGGGACATGTGGGCGGGCCAGAGCTTGAAAGTGGCAGCGATAAGATGAGCGCGGTTTCAGTGGATCCCCAGATCCACCAATGTGGGTGGGTCCCTGAACGTGGGTCCATCATGATTTATGTTCCTTATATCCAGCCATTCATCCATTTTGAAAACTCATTTTACAACATTATAGGAAGAAGGAAGCATATCCAAATCTCAGGTAGACTATAATCCAGGAAACAGTGGTAAATGGTAATTGATCATTAAAAACTTCTCATGGGAGTTTTTAAAACTTGGATCAACTTGATATTTGTGTGATCTCTTCATCTAAGTCTTTGTGACCTTATAAACAGGTTAAATGGAAAATAAACATTCCAGTGGCCCTATGAAATTTTTAAAGGTGATGATTCAATCAAGACTGTTTCTTGTGGTATGGTCTTCTAAGATTTGGATATGCTTCATTTTGGGGGGTCATACCCTAAAATGAGCTGTAAAAATGGATGGATGGTGTAGATGTAAGGAACATACATCAGAGTGAGCCCCATAGTTAGGGATCCACCCAAACCGCGCCCCAATAAGATGACCATGACCATCCGACCGTTGCTACTTTTATAAAGTGAATGTGAAAGATGCACGAATTATTTTTATTTTTTAGTTTTTGGCTATTTCCTTATAATCGCCTACCTGTACTACATCATGCGTTCAAACGCACAGAAATTACCCTGCGTTCCAATGTGGGGGCACGCACGTAGAGTATGACATATTGACAACACACCTAATGAGTGGGTTGGATGACATATAAACAACATGGAGGACCTCACATAATCTGGAATTTTCTATGGTGGGTGTCTCCTCCCTGATGTCGCACGCTGTTTCCTTGGGTGTTGCCTTAAAGATCGTAGCGGATTGCGTGGTTACAGCAACACCACTGGTATCCCTGTTGACCGAACTCTGTAGGGCCCATGATCATGTATGTGTTTTATCCATGATGTCTATCTGTTTTGCCCGCTCATGTTAGGGTACAGGCCCAAACTTAAAGCATATACAAAGTTCAAGTGGACCACACCACATGAAACAGTGAGAATAATAATGTCCACCGTTGAAACCTTCCTAGGATTCATTATGATGTTTATTTGCCATCCAACATGTTCAATGGTACGTGTGCAATCCCCTTCCTGTAGTGTGGTCCACTTTAGCTTTGGACATGGTTCAATTTTAGGCTCATACCCTAAAATCAGCTGACGACATGGATGGACAGCATGGATAAAAACATATCCGGTGGCCCCCAAAAGTCCTGTCAGAATGGATATCCATGGTGCCAGGATCACCACGCAATCCGCTTCCACCTAACGTTGGATGCATCTAATTAACGGGTTGGATGGAACTCACACACCATAGTGTGCCCCACACAACTCGTCTTAAGTGCGGTAATTCACATGCGATCATTCATCGTCAATCAAAATACTTCTGTTTACCGGGCTTCATGAGCCTTCTCCCTTTGACCTGGCCTTAAAACGTGTAGAACGCCAGAGCCGTCCAAAAGGTGATCCGTACATTTGGCATACAACATATTATCCTCCCATACAACCTTACCTAGGAATAAGGCTGATCTGGTTATCAGGTGGATCACATGAGTCAAATGAATCTAGATATCTCTGATCAATCTCCTTAACCATCCATTTATTTTATACCTGTACAGCTCACACCACGATGAGACCACCTGATTTTATAGACATTGAATCTACGTGGTAGGACGCATATGATGAGTGGCTTGGATGCTACATTACTGTCCCACAACGCTCATTGTGAAACGCGAGTGCCATAAATTGTACGGGCTTGATTCTCAATTCTAACCATTTCTCCTGTTGGAACCTTCGTGGAAAGTCAGAACGATTTTTGAAGTGTGTGCCTGTCCGTTCAATGTATGCAATTTAATATGCTTATCATTTAATTAATGTTTTCAATGGTCCTTTATGGGAGTCTGAATCTAACCGATTGGACCATAGTTTACGGTCCGCTCAGTGGATAACTTCTAAAGTATTAAGTTCTTGTCAAATCCAATCCTCTTGATAATTTGGCCGCACCATGTGGATCGCGTAAGGCAAAAATCAACCCTATTCACTCATCAAGTGAGCCACACCATAGAAAATAATTTATAACCATTGATAGACGATAAAATAATGAGTGGATAGAGGTGGTTTTCGCATAAAGTATTTCTTATGGTGAGGTCAATCCATTGAATGAGTTAAATGTCCTATGCACTTAATAAATCCAAAGTTATTTACTGTGTGGACCGTAACCTATGGTCTATTAGGATTGAGAACTGGGTAAAACACGGCCGTTGTGTATGTTAGACCACACTATTCACCGGGTTCAACCTCAATTTTAATACTATGGCAAAAAATTAAATAGGCACACAGCTCGAATAGGCCATTGATGTAGGACGGGTCGCTAACTATTTCATGGCCCAGATGGAGCAAAAGAAGACCGGACGGGGCCGAAAGTGATTCGGACTGTCAGGACCGTGAATCGGTCGTATCTCACAATCTGGAATGAGTTACGGGACATATAATATATCAATTTGGGGTAGCTCGAGCTACTTTAGCCAACCAACCCGCTACGCCGGGTTGCCCAACCCGAAATCGCGAGAATCAACCGTATCGACGGTCATTAGGCTAGTTTATTTTCATTTTTACTATTTATAGTAAGTTTTAATTCGATCATAACTTTGCATCTGTAGGGTTTTAGAGTTAGTGCCCAACATGAAAAGGGCTTAGAATATTTCGTAGAACAACGTAGTTGAGGCCGTTTGATAACTTTCTATTTTTGGCCGAAAACCAAGAGTTCTAGTAGGATTGAACGACTCCTATAAATAGTAAGTTTACTATTTATAGTAAGTTGTGTTTTCTAGGAGTTTTAGTTGGAGTTGGATTTTGATACTTTATCTAGGGTTTAGTTTCCTATTTATATACATTGTAATTCCGTTTTTATTCATTCAATTATCAATAAATCAATTATTCGGAATTTATTTCCTTTTTTTTATCTTTTATTTCTTCTCGTGGATTCGAGAAACACTCGGTTAGGGAGACGGTGATCGACCTACCACGTCCTCCCTGCGTCAGCCACACAACATGATTTTATAGAAAATAAATCTCCAGGGTAGGATGCATATGATGAGTGGCTTGGATGCTGCATTAGTGTTCCACAACGCCATCTGTGAATTGCGAGTGCCAAAAAATTGTATGGGCTGGATTCTCAACTCTAACCATCTCTCATTTTGGACCCTTTGTGGAAAGCCAGGAACGATTTTTGAAGTGTGGGCCTGTCCGTCCAATGCATGCAATTTAATCTGCTTATCATTTAATTTAGTGTTTTCAATGGTCTTTGATTGAAAACAGTGCCCCTATATCATATGCCCAGGACCATAAGGTCTAAGTCCAACCAGATTTGACCATAGTTTGTGGTCCACTTGTGGATAACTTCTAACCTATTTAGTTCTTGTGAAATCCAATCCTCTTAATATGTCGGCCTCATCATGAGGACCGCTTAAGTATAAAATTCAACTCTATCCCGTCATCAAGTGAGTCACATTATAGGAAACAATGTATAACCATTGATAAATAACAAAATATTTAGTGGATAGAGATAGTTTTCACATAAAGTATTTCTTATGGTGGGTCAATCCATTGAATGAATAAAATGTCCTGTGCACTTAATAAGTTAAAAGTTATCTACTTTGTGAATCATAACCAATGGTCTATTAGGATTGAGAACTGGGTAAAGCAGAGGCTGTTGTGTATGTAAGACCACACTATTCATTGGGTTCAACTTCAATTTTAGTACTCTACAAAAAATTAAATAGGCACACAGTTCAAATGAACCAAATGCTAGAGATGCTAGATGTGAATCATAAGTGTGCACTTGAGCCTATTATGGTGTGTATCTTTCATAACATGTGAAATCGAGGGAAGACATGGAAACTGGAAAACTGTCCATACTAGTGGTACAAATTCATGATACAGATGCTACTAATGCACATGTATGCATTTTTTATCTCGAAGTAGTCTTTGTTCGAAATCTTTAGCCAAATTTGTATAGACACCTATTCAATGTGTCTGATTTCTTAGATTTTATGTAAATAAAAGGAAATAAGCCATTAGTACTTCCTATACACATTTGCCAAGAGACAAGATCCTGAAGAGGAATTCTGCCTTGAAAATCGACATGAAAGGGACAACTTAAAGTTGTGGGCTCATCGTGATGCATATGACTTATCCATGCCATCCATCTTATGAGAATATTATTTTAGGGCTGAACGAAAAAAAATGAGGCTGATCCCAAACTCAAGTGGACCACATTATACGAAACACTAATCCAAAGGACATCTATTGTTGAAAGTTATTTCCTTTTTAGAGCTCATATTAGTGTTTGTTTATCATCTAACCTGTTCATAAGGTCACAGTAACACATACAAAGGGAAAGCATATATATATATATATATATATATATATATATATATATATATATATATATATACATGCAACAGGCACCCACCCACTTGGTTGGTCACTCATGCGCCCACCCACCAGTGAAATTAGTATGTCTCCTTAACACTTAACTTACAGTTGAAATGCCTAAGCGTCTTTCAATTGGGCTACCAGGCCATACGCAGCAAAAACATTAGCTTAATTCAAAACTTGTGGCCTCCACGTTCAAAACAGCATAGATTGGTCACATACATTATGGTGGGCCTCATAGCTTTTTACCATTTAGAGTGGAGAGGCATGAGTAGGTGATGTCATTGTCACACCGAACCTGCTGTAATTGCGGAAGTAAATGATCATTATCCTTGGGAAATGGTACTATGAGGTTGAGATGGAGCTGTGTGGACCCCATCATGATGTGGATTCGGACATCAACACTGTGCATTTGATGGGTCCCTTTAAGGTTATGGGATATCTCAAAAAACAGCTGTATAAGGAATTCAGGTAGTCCATACCATCTAAAACCACACGAAGACAAGCCTAAAACATCTAAAAGCATTTAGTGGGGCCCACATGAGTTTTGGATGCGGCTGAAACTTGGTCTGACTTTTCATCCAAGTGTGACACACACAATAGATGGGCTGGATTTGTAAAACACATCTCGGTGGGCCCAATAAAGGATCATGAAGATTTTAATGGGTGGGTAACTCCTCTCAACTGTTGCCTGTGGTGTGGTCCAGCTAAGTCATGGATTGACCTGATTTTTAAGCCAGTGGCCCACCCTGTAATTGTGCATCTGCCTGATGGGGTAGATGTTCGGCATACATCACGGTGGGGCCCACACAGCTCGACCTCATAGTACCCTTCATTATCCATTTCCAAGTACTGACACCTTGGAAAATCAAACACGGTCAGGTCTGAGAACCTTCTATCGATCCCATCTGCAGCTCTATATACAAATCTAAGGGACGGGAAGAGGAATTTGACTTTGCCAGCTGTAAGCCTGTAACCCACGGCAGGATAATCCCTTGTAAACCCAAGCTTTCGTGATGTTTACACGTTGAAAAACAAACATCATTCTTGTGGTGGGCCCACCTAAGCTCTGGATCTGTTCGTGCTCATGTACTAAAATGAGCCGGCCAAACAAGTGGACGGAGTTAATGCAACACAAACTCACGGTAGGCCCCACAGAGCATGGGCTACATGGGATTGCTGCGGTACACACGTAGAGGTGGGCAACGATTGGCGCCGAGCCAAGTTAGCCCTAGTTTGATTTGGCTTGTTTTTGTACCCCACAGTTTGTCAATGAGTGTGGTTTGAGTTTTGAGCTGACCTATGTGGCTCAAGTTTGGTTTGCTCTAACAATAATTGGGTCAAGCTGGCACCGGTTTGGTTGAAAATTTCGAATCAGGCTAGGCTGAGGTCAAACAGTAAGTGGCTTTTTTTTTCTTCGTTTATTTAATTAAAAAAAATTTAAAAAGTTAGAAAAAAAAATCCAAATATATCTTACCATGTTATCTTTAACATCCTCCAAAAGAGTACAACTTCAAAATAGACATGTAAGTGTATTTTCCAAACGAAAGTACAAAAACACAATTTTACAAGTACAAGGAAACAATGTGCATTTATGTATATGTATTATGTATTTTACATGTCATCATGTATATGTATTATCCATGCTGTCTATCTGTTTTACATATCATTTTAGTACATGATCCCAAAATGGAATCATATCCACAGCTCAAGTGTATCACCTCATAGGAAACAATATGCTTATAATCTACTAACTAAATCAAACTGAGCTGAATTAAATCAAGCTTCGATCCGTGCTAAGCCAGTGCTACCCTAGTTTGAGCTTGGTTTGTTTTTTCAAATGAGCTTCACTGGGAGGCTTGGTTTGGTTTGAACTTTCATTCGATCTAATCTAAAGTGGACTTTTTGGAATCAATCCGAGCCGAGCTTTCGTGCTGGCTTGGTTTGTGCCCACCTCTCGATACAAGGAAGTTGCGTCCAACGGGGGCACTAAAAGCAGAGTACAATAATCGATATTTCAGATTGCAATTACAATTTACAACCCCTTCACATGGGCGGCATGTCCAAACAGAAATTCCAATTCCCAACTCGCATCCCCACCTACTAAAAGTACTATAATCGTCTCCGTTCCCTTCCCATACAGACACATCATCAACGTCTCCCTCTCTCTCTCTCTCTACCCCCAAAGCAACCCTCATGGCATCTGCTTCTCCCTTGGAAATCACCACACACCTATCTTCCATTTCAAACAGATGCAACATACTCCTCCCACCATCTTCGCCGTCCAAGAAGATCAGACGACGATCGGTGGTTTTCGCTGCGATAAACGGCACAGCGCACCGCAAAATTGCCGAATGCCTGAGAGTCGCCTATCAAGGGGCCCCCGGCGCATACAGCGAATTTGCGGCGAAAACCGCCTTCCCCGATTGCACGACCGTTCCCTGTAGAGCCTACGCCGATGCGATCATGGCCGTCGAGTCTGGCGAGGCTGATCGAGCGGTCCTTCCTGTCGAGAACACCATGGGAGGGAACACGGTCCGGAATTACGACCTTCTGCTACGCCACGACTTGCGAATTGTACAGGAGATAAATCTCTTCGTCCATTACTGCCTTCTGGCGATGCCCGGCGTGAGGAAGGGGGAGCTGAAGCGGGTGATCAGCCATCCGATGGCGCTGGCCCACTGCGGCCGGCACCTGGCTCAGCTCGGACTCGACCGGGAGCCGGTCGAGGACACGGCTGGCGCCGTCGAGCTTCTCTTATCCCGTCGGATGCTTGACACCGCCGCAATTGCCAGCTCACGTGCTGCGCTCTTGTACGGATTAGACGTCTTAGCCCAGGGCTTGCAGGATGAGTCATGGAACGTGACCCGGTTCTTGATCTTGTCAAAGGAACCGAAACTGCCCCGGACGAGCCCGCTTGGGCTTAAAACCAGTATGGTTGTGGCCCACCACGGGGCGACGCTGACGATTCTTCTGAAGGTCCTCTCTGCTTTCTCTTCTCGCAACATCAGTCTTACCAAGCTGGAAATGAGTCCATCTGTTGTCGAAGATGCACCTATCATGATACTGGACGTCCATGGAAGAGGGTATCTTAAGGAGTTTCCGAACGTCTTCTATGTCGATTTTGAGGGCTCGATGGATGATCAGAAGGTAAAGGATGCCATAGCTGAGGTTTCTGACTTGCCTGTGTTTGTTAGAATCTTAGGCTCCTATATTGCTGATTCTAATATCTATGATCTTCATTAATCATTTCCACTGCTGCATCATTTCGTTTCATTTCCGTTTTCGGTAGATTTTCGTCTTTGTGAAATAAGACATGGTATTCGACAGTAATGTAATGTTTTATTGTAATCGAACAGTCTGAGTTGTGTGATTGTATATTTCATGGTGTGAAGATAGTAGACTTCTACAATCTGTGGGTTAGATCTTTGAAAGTTAAAATATAGTTATGTTGATTATGACGCATTTGGTTGCACCAAATATCATGAAATTTCATGATGTTTTATGATCAAGGAGTATAATTTGGTTAAAATTATTATGATTGTTTTCATCAAATTTGGTGCAACCAAACACATCCTTATATAATCAAATTGACATGAAAAATAAGCAGTCACTGTAAAGTGTTAGGAGGTGAGATATTAGACTTGCAACCCACATGATGAAATGTTAGCAGTTAACCAAACTTGAAACATATTCTTCCTGCTGTCGGGCAAATGATAAAAATATAAAACAGGTGAAGTACTACCAAATACAAAAAGGGGTCGTTTGGGAGCATGTAATCAGTGGTAATTGGTGCGTTTGGGAGTGTATTTGATGTGAATTGGAATCTAATTCACATCTTACATCAAATACCCCCAAAATCCCTTTTTCAAAATCACCACAAAACCATGTGATTCCATTTCACATGTATTCTGGTTGCCTCTGATTACCACTAATTCACAGGTCTCAGTTCTCTCTCTCCCTCTCTCTCTCTCTCTCTCCACCAGTGCATTCCAAATACAGGCTGCCAGGCATGTTCATATAGATTCCTATGGATTCCAATTATAGGCTGCCAAACACAACTGGTTATTCTGATTCACATAGATCCCATGGTACTTGCCAACGCATATCAAATACATGCTCCCAAATGACCCCCAAGAGGAAGACATTGATGTTTATAGACGACAGTTACCAGGATTGGCACTGAGTTCAGTGCAATCTGATATGCATTTTTGCTATTCAAAAAGGAAATCCTTAGGCATTATTCCCGTCAAGCTCTCTATGGACTAATGGTAGATATAGCATGTCTGATGATCAAACCATGGTTTTTTAAGATGGGGCGAACTATTGGGAGTGGTGGGAATGAAATTTCATAATGCACTTTGATTGAGCTTGTAAGTAGCATAACTGTCACGAAATGATATTTTCCTAGGAGATTGGCTGCATGCTCCCTGAGCTACGGCACAGTGGAAATAGAAATAACACTTAGAAGTTGCATTATCAAGCTGTAAGATGTTGGATCAATGGCCATGAGGCCCTCTTGATCCAGCCACTGGTGGTGGAGACCAGGGTAATACCTACAACAGTGCTAATACAGATTTTTGAACTCGTTTTTAACATATTATTAATGTTATAAATGATATTTATTTTGTAAAATCTGTTGTCAACCATTCAAATAAAATGTTAATGTGGATTAGCGTTTCTAAAGCATGAGGGGGGCATTTCTCTTTGGGGGTATTGAAGATCTGACTGTCAGGAACAAAAGGCGACTAGCAACTGCATTACAATTCATAGGAACAGCACAAGAAAATCACAAGAAAGAAAAACCAAGAAAATCCTACAGTCAGAAACAGCAAACCTCCAACCGACTCCCAGCCTTGTGACACTTCTCTCATCTTTTGGACGCTGATCGACAGTCCTGATACCTGAAATTGCTTCACTGGGGGAGTTGGTCAATTCAATTAGACCTTAATAGAGACAGAAGCATAATACATTACAGAACCATGAGTTACGATCATTCCAACCCCACCTTTATCCTTTGCACTTTGCACATGCATTTGGTCTCATAAATCATGAACAATATGCATGGCATGTAATATGTATACAGTGACCAGAGCCGTCCATCACATGGGCTCTACCATGCATTCTCTATTGACAGAAAAATCCCTTCGGTTGGATGATCCTAACTATTCAAATAATGAATTTTTGCCAATTGCAGTTTCTTTTGTCCTTTCCATACACATCTGTACATCACCAATTGAGCCCACATATGATATATCTAAGTTGGTTATCATCATACACTTACCTTGGTGGATTCTTTATTGACAGAAAATCCCTTTGGTTGGATGATCTTAGCTATCTAAACAGCGATTTTTTGCCAAGTGCAATTTCTTTTGTCCTTTCCATATACATCTGTACATCACCAATTGAGCCCATATATCCAAGTTGGTTATCACCCACTCTATCATCATACACCTAGCTTGATGGATTCTCTATTGACAGAAAAATCCCTTTGGTTGGATGATCCTAACTATTTAAACAATGAATTTTTGCCAATTGCAGTTTCTTTTGTACTTTCCATATACATATGTGCATCACCAATTGAGCCCACATATCAAAGTTGGTTATCAGCCACTCTGTCAACATACACCTATCTTGCATGTACCAACTCCAAAACATTCATCTGTGGGGCCTTGATGTGGATGCCTTGGATCCAGAAAATACACCCAGTGGACCAGAACTAAGGACCTTTAACAATCAGAAATGGATGATCACAAAAAAGTCCAACTGTCCAATCAATGGCCAACATTCAATAGGCAAAATCCTCCAACTTGTGGCTAGGAACATATGATGACATCTGAGGCTCAGCCCATGTTAGTGCCCAGTAGATGTTGGTTCAGATCTCATACATGCATGCCATGCCATGAGTAAGAAGTAAGGACCCGACCTTTTCCATAACCATAATCAATTCTGAAGTGCCACACAACGTGAGCAAACGAGATTGATGAATGAAGTGTGGATTTTAACAATGGTGGCTACCAAACACTACGATGAACCAGACCAATCCCATACAACTACAAATTCTCTTAATTGGCCACTTTGAACACAAGTACTTTTAAGACCATAACCCTACCATTTCAAACCCATGGACATAAGTAAAAGAAGAACACTAAACCAAATTGAGGGTGTGTGGAACTTACTACAGATGCCTTCAGTCAGAATGGCCATTGCACTCAACTCAGCCACTTTCCATATTGAGCTCGCTCGCCATTTCAAGCCGGTTTGGGCTTTCTCCATGAAGGAATGTGGAGTTGTATTTCCACACTTTCCAACCAAAACCCAATTTAAAAACGGAGGTTGGCACTGTTTAAGTAGAGTTAAATGCAGGTTTTAATTGCTCCGAACTGGTCCTGAGACAACCACAATCAGAACACCAGTAGAACGACATCCATACACAGACAAGAACCAACTCCAACAAGAAAGCCAATACTTAAATGCAGAAACAAAGATACCCAAATCTCCAAATCAGTAACTCATCTCCCCTATGCTACCATCTCCCACTGCCATGACCACCTTCACAGCCATACCAAGAAACATAGCACACTACCAAACACAACAAGGGGAAGATGTGTTCTTTAGGAACAACGGTTACAAGGAATAGAATGTAACGTGATGGTTTATTTTTATTTTTATTTTTTATCATCATCGTCATTGCCTTGTCCTGGCTGTTTGGGGCTGGCTTTGCTGATCCTGTTTTGCCAACATTCAATCAAATTTCAGAGAAAAATTCTCATGATATCTCGGCAAAAGTTCAATGACTGGCTGCTCACTTGAAATAAAAACCCTCCTCCCTTAACATGAGATAGGACTGGCTGATGATGGTGATCTTTTCTATGCAAAAAAGACATCCTTGTTAGTTGGATGTTCATTTCAAGCTCTATAGACAATAACAGATACAGATTTTTGAAGATGTGGCAAACCATTGAGACGGAAATCGAACTTCAGTAAGCTAATTACGTAGTGACAACCATATGGAGCTTTTATGTAGAGTAGCATGATTGTGATCAATCAACTGTTGTTATTAATGGGGAGAATAGTTTTTACAGAAGGAATTTGGATTTGCAGCCACTAAACTTCAAATACATACAAATCATTGGCAGTTGCAACCATAGTTCTCAAAATTGGTTACTTCACTAGTTGAGTCACTATGAAACTTTGCGCCAATGAGCTGGATTTGATTCTGACTCGGCAAGGTTTGCTGCATCAACTGCTCAACTCGGCATGCTGAGTCACTCACTGATTGAAAGGCTTTTTAATTTTAAAAAAAGTAAACACTGTTAGCAACAGCAACTGTTAATGCCAACTTGCCATGCTTTGGATTATTTAACTTATTTTAGTTTAGAATCTCCCATGATTACTTTAAAAAGTTCTCAACTCACTATTTATTTTGAGTCGATTCGAGTCATCTCTGAGTCAACCTGACCTGTCTGCATGTCAAATCGAGTCGGATTTTCCAGTTTCTGAACTATGGTTGCAACAGAGTAACACTTATAAATATGATCATAACTATACAGAGGTAGTTGGTCAATTCAATTGAACCTTGATACAAACCGAAACTTAGGCCTGTTTGGTAGATGCCTAAAAATGAGTTCATCTCATTTTTGTTAACAGTAATTATGCATTAGAGATGTGTGTGACCCAAATCTCTAATACATAATTACTTTTAACTAAAATGAGAGAAACTGATTTTTATGAGTTCTGCAGGAATTATTCTTGCTTTAAAAAAGGGGTGGGGACACCCTGTCGTCATTAAAAAAAAAAAAAAAAAAAAAAAAAAAAAAAAAAAACAGTTGACCCCCATTTTTTAAATGGGGGTGGCTCTTTGACCATACTCGCAAGTGAGAAGAAAATAATACTAATCTGTTTTTCCCTTGGAATTCAGACCACTCACATACGTATCCATGTGTTAGCCATCAATTAGATGGCTAAGATTTTTTTATCAGTGATTTTAGAGAGCTGATCCATAGGATTTTTTTTTTCTTCATATTTTCGACTATCTAAATAGGTATTTACAAATGCCACATGTAAGGATGATGAATGACCACTGTTTTAAAAAAATGGTGGTGAATAGTCACAAGAGTGGTCTATTTTTACTGCTGCTTCTCCTTCCATTTCTCCCACATCTTGCAAACCACTTCCTCTCTGTCCACGCAAACATATGGTATGTAAACAGCTTCCTCTCTTTCCATGCGAACATATGGTATGTGGTGTTTTTTTTTTTTTTTTGCAGTTGGACAATGAACTATTAATATCTCACATCCGAGATCCTAACCCTTAATTGGTAGCTATCAAATACTTGCTATTAGAGAAAAATACAACAAAGATTGAGTTTCAGTTTGGAAGAAATGAAGAAATTTCCATGGCTTTGATCTTCTAGTCTAGGAGTTTTTAAGTACGTTGAGCATTTACGACCCAGCCCACAATATTAATGGTTTGAATTACTACGGCCAATCTAGATCTACTTACATATGTTGTTTTATTGATAACTAAGAGCTTGTTTGGATTTATGGAAAAGCCTGGGAATGCAAACATTTTTTACCTGGAAATCTTATTTTCAAGAAATTGTGGAAAAGGAAACTTTGTTTTTTTATTTTTGTTTTTAAATAAGATTTTTCCTAGAAAATTGAAGGCATTCTTTCAAATTTATTGTTTGGTTAAATACAAAATTTCTTGAGAAAAATTTCCTAGTATTTATTGACTCATGTTGGATTAACACGTGATACATATTGGACGCTTGAATATGGATGATGGCACATGGGCGTGCTTGAGCTTAATGAAGTCACACATGGCACACGAGGGATTCTTGAAATTGTATGGTGACACATGTGACACATTAGCACATTTGCACCTGGGCATTTGAAGGTAGATGATGACACATGTGCGCATGTAGCATGTTATCACATGTGGCACATATAGAGCGATCGAAGATGGACAATGACACTTGGCACGCGCAAGTGAAAGATGGATGGTGGCACATGCATGTATGACACATCGGAAGATGGACAGTGGAAAGTTAGCACATGTGACACATGTGAAGTTCTTTGTACATGTGGGACCAAGTGAAGATGGATGGTCATGTTAGTGGAAGAATTAGATATTAAAGTATATAAATATGTAAGGAGGATTCAATGGATTTCCTTGACAATAGGTTATACTGTAGTTTGTAGGATGATAGAACAACATACCTACTGCACCTTAGAACCCTAATTCCTCTCTCTCTCTCTCTCACACACACACACACGCCCACACACACACACACACACAAACCTTACTGTCAGTGTCATGCAGACTGGATGGACGAGATCGATTCATAGAATATGGTTCCAGTCGATCATGTTTAGTACCATATGGTTGCTGATATTTTTGCACAACAGTGAAAGAAGAGTGGACTGAGCCTAATGGACAGTCCAGATGGATGTAGTCACCAAAGGAGTCCACATACAACTATGTGCATGGGAAAATTTCTATGCGCTAAGCCCACAAAATCATGTCTCCTAAGAGGCATCATTGAGACGTTCCTTTTAATTTAGTGTTTGAGAGGGCGACACAAATTTCGTTCACAACCAAACGGCAGATGAGAATCCTGATTACAGAGGACGGACATACAGCTCCCTAAGACATGGATAACCAGGCCCCTTGTAGGATAAGACGCTTCACTTGCAGTGTAATTTCTTTCAGGCAAGACACCATCTATCCTGGAAAATGCGACTTTTGCTCTCGAGCCAAATTGGTCACATCACTGTGAGCAAAGAAAGTCTCCGTGCCGATCTTCTCTTGGAGCTCTCCCACAGATTGCTGGCATCACTCAAGCTATATTTAGATGAGACAGAATCTTCCACCAAACTTCTTTTGGGAGACGAGACAATGAATGAAAAGATGGTGTACCGTCTCCACATCCTTCTGATAAGACGCATGCCTGTCTGTGATATGCATCCCTCTCTTCCTTCTATACTTTAAATAATGGAGATTCGATCTGGGGGGCTAGGAAAGTATGCTGTTTCACTTCCACATAGAAAGAAATACCTGACTGAGAACTCACCTGAATTATTGTCCTTCCAAACCAATCATCCGCCTCTGACAGCGCAATCTATGCCTAAGGATGAGGCTCATCATGCAGGCAAACTCTCCTCTCTTTCCTAGTCGGATTCCCATGGAACAGAAAATCCGGGACCACATGGCATTTTCTCCCATAGCTGAGTCGACATGAGAAATGGTGCAAATCTAAGCAAGGCTAAAGAGAGGGCCATCCCCACACCACCAGCCCGCCCAGCTAACATTTTGCTCTTTCAAATTGGTTTTAACCCAAAGGAAGTGTGGAATGAGATATGTAACAAAATCTGCAGCATCCATGGAGCCTGAAAGGCATTGGCATTTGGATGTTCTTGATTTCAACATCACCCAATATTCATGCAGGATAAGGTATATGATATGTGTGCATATGAGTTGGGCATGCGTACCATTTTTGGCCCAGGTGTTGAGATGAACTGTTCAGGTTCTGGATGCAAAGTTATATGGGCCACTGAAGAAACTAATGAGTAATATCTGATGATTCTAACCATTCATCATCATCGATATTGTCCAAACCCTAACACATATAATCAGTGTTGGCTACATTAATCCTGCTCTACATTCCACTCTATCATGGACGATATCCTCATTTTAAGGGCTTGTTTGGGTTGTAAGTCACTTAAGATAAGCTACTTATCAGATAAGTTACTTATTTTGGTTTCTACTTAATTAGCAAGTATGTTTGGTAAACAACGTGCTTATCAACCAAAAAGTAGAAAAGCATGTTTGTTTCCAACATCATTCCTCAAGTCTGTTTGGTCCCTGAACATCCACCATCCATCATTTGGGGCCAACCTTTGGTGTGGATTGTTCATTGTGTGGGCCCCGCATTGATGTGGGCAGTACATCATGTGGGGCCCACCTTGGATGTGGGCCATTTGCACGGTTCTTTATGTAGGACCCACCTTTGATGCTGGTCATCCATCAAGTGGGCCCACCATCAATATCCACTGCCCATCATGTGGAGCCACCTTTAATGTGGATCGTCCCAAATGTGGGGCCCATCTCTAATGTGGGCCGTCCATCATGCAGGGCCCGTCTTGGATATGGGCCACTCATCATTAGGGCAGACCAATGGTGGGTGTCAATGACCATTGTTTCCTGAGGTGCGGTCTATTTGAAATTGGATTCTGTTTCATTTTTGGGATGGACCAACAAGGGTGGACGGTGTGGATTTCATGTGCACAGCATGTGGCCCCACCACCCAGTGGGCCACTCAAAACTAGTTGGAAAAACAAATGAATGACATGAGAAATACATCACGCTGGGCCCAGGGAGGTTTCAATAGTGTCATCATTATTACTGTTGCTTCCTAATATGGGGTCCACCTGAGGTTTAGATCTGCCTCACATGCTAGCCCCACTCGCATCCAAACCAGATGGACATCATGGATCAAATATATCACAGTGGGCCTAGCAAGCTAGATAGTTGATTTAGGTTGGGTGGTTGCCACGAAAATCAGCGCTACTTTTCCAGTTATCGACGAACACCTCTTGTTTTAGTCGGTGGTAAAAAAGTTGAAAAGCAAAATAAAAATGCTGAAATACTTAACTGATTTTTAGCAAATAAGAAATGATCATTATTTACTAACCAAACTAACTTATTTAAAATAAGTTACTTAATTGCTGCCATCATTAAGAAAAGCAACTTATTTGGTGGTATTCGAACGGGTCCTATATGCCTGAGTGTTGGATTGTGAGAGAAGTTGTAATGGAAGTTCAATGCTGGCTATTAACATGAAGCCAACCTCCTTTATTGGTGATTGGGACTGGCAGTGATAGTGCAAAACTTATACGAGAGAGTTGGATGATTTTGACCTTTACTAGGTCTAAATGAGTGCATGACCTTAAGACGATATAAAAAAAATGATAATAATGAATAAATAATCCAATGGTATATTGAGCAGCAAAATTTGAAGGTCCTTAGAGGCTGAACCATAGTTTCATTTACATTACCACCGTGTGGTTAATGGGCTGGACTGGCCTGCGGGCTTTTGTACCCGGCACACCTTGGGCTGGACTTGGGCCACAGTATCAAGCCCGAGAGCTAGGCTCAGTCTTAAAATTCAAGCCCGCTCATCAAAGTAGACTTGTGGACCATGTATAACAGCCTAAGTTCAGCATGGCTTAAATAAATAAAAAAAAAAACTTATGTAAAATCTACCTCAACCACGAGGTGATTCATCCCATGTAAGAGCCAAAGCCCAAAATTCATCCCCATCTGTGATTTAGGTGGACCGCATGATTGAAAAAAGTGTACAAAACAATGCTCACCTTTCAAACGTTTCTCTTGGTGTGGCCGTTTAAATCATCCATGGGCATGATTTTTAGGCCTCAGTGTCTAAATTTTAGTTTGGCATCTAATGATTGGAGTGGATTTCATGTAATCAGCATGGTATGCTTTGTAAAAACTTTTGTTTGGTGTGACCCATATGAATCCCAAGGAACCCTTTTTTTCCCTCGCTTGACTTGTGCCTAATGTGGGATTGGATTTCAAATACATTATCACTGTAGGCTTGTCAAAAATAAGGGTGGCGTCCCTCTCCCAACTACTTAAATAAACAACTTGAGATTCATGCGGACCACCTTAAAGGAAATAGTTGGGAGACAGACGGCCCTTGATTTTTAAGGCCCACTATGATTATATGCAATCAACTCCACACGTCAGAAGCCACACTAAATTTTAGGCATGGGCCCTAAAATCAAGCTCAAAAGTGATTCAAGCCACTTTAAGGGAAACAATTTGGAGGGTGAGCTTTTTGTGTACAATATTTTTAATGGTACTTTGAATCATAGATAGTCTGATATTTGGGCCCTGAGCCTCAGCTTAAAAAGGAGTGACACACCTTGTTTTCTCGTAATGCGGATTAGGAACTACCCCATGCCAAGATCCGCAAGGGCAATGGCTTTGAATGGCTATAGGTTTTATCCACACACATAGTCCATTCATTTTTGCCATATCAAGGTATAAGCTCAACATGAAGTAGATCCAAGGCTTAAGTGGACCACACCACAGGAAATAGCAGTGGACCACTGGTAGAACGCCCACCGTTGAAACCTTTCTAGGCCCCTATTGTGATGCTTATTTAAAATCAAACCTGTTTATAATGTCACATAAACTCGGACAAAAGGAAAACATAAATACCACCTTGATCTAAAACTTATGTGGTCTCAGGAAAATTTCAATGGTAGGCCTTAACCCCCACTGTATGTTCACCTGAGTGTTAGATTTGCCTCCTTTTTTTTTTAAGCTAATAACATACAAGATACCCCAAAATAAATTAACAGTATGGATAAAACCCAAACATTCCGGTGGCGACTCAGAGCCCGAGCCCATGCCGGGCAGGGTATTATTGCCCAATCCGCGTCATGAAGGCTCCTTTTGCTAGGGAAAGTACTTGAGTAACTCGGTAGGGCCCACTATGGAGGTAATAAACCACACCACGTGAAAAAATAGAGATCACGACATCCACCATTGAAACCTTCATGTCTGAGTGATGGTTATTTGTCATCTGACCTTTAGGGAAAAAACAAATATCAGCTTGATCTAAAACTTCAGTTGCCCTTCAGAAGTTTTTAACTATAAGCGTTTAGTTTCTACTTTTTCTTTTGGTGTGGTCCACTTGAGCTTTGGATATAGTTAAATTCTGAGTCTATGCACTAAAATGAGCCGTTAAAATGGATGGACGGTGTCGATAAGACACATGCATCCACGGCGGGCCCGGCAGAATTGACTCGGTACGCTGCAGCGTACTTACTCACTCAGAAATCCGCTTCCGCTAGCACCCTGCGGGACGCGGATTTCCTGGAAAGCCTTTCACAGGACGTTCCTGCGCTGGGAACCTAGGTGGGCCAACGTGATGTTTTTGAGAAATCCACTCCGTCCATCCGTTTCGTAATCTCATTTTAGGACGTGGTATAAAAAATGAGCCGAATCCAAGACTCAACTAAGCCGAAAACGTCAGGGTTGAACGTCCACAGTTGAAATATTCGTGGGTCCACAGAAGTTTTGAATCAGTCTAATATTTGTGTTTTCAGTTCATCCCAGTAGGAATGAGATTATGAACGGTATGGATGGCATATAAACATCACTGTGGACCCCAGAAAGGTTTTAACGTTAGGAATTTCCCTACCCGCCTTTTCCTTTAGTGCAGCCTACTTGAGTCTTGGATCCTGCTCATTTTTGGTCACACGTCCTAAAATTAGGTCAAAACATGGATGGACGGGGTGGATTTCTTACGAACATCACGGTGGGCCCCACCTACGTTCCCAGCGCTTCCTGAGGAAGGCTTTCTCAGGAAATCCTTGTCCCACCCTGCGGGCTTACTACCTTCTCTCTCCCTCACCTTCCAAGCTCCAACCCACGTCACCATTTTTCTCTCCCATCTTCCAAGCTCGGGAATCTTCCTCTCTCTTTCTCATTTTCCAATCTCTTATCTCTGCCTAACTTTCTCCGATCATCGACTCCGGCTAAACCGCCGGATTTTCGCCTGAATCCGCCCCAAATCTGACGCCATTCTCGCCTTCTAGCGAGCTTAATCAGGTCCGCCCAGCCTCTCTCTCTCTCTCTCTCTCTCTCTCTCTCTCTCTCTCTCATCCCATTCGAGAAACACTAGGCTTGGGGCCCTCATAAAAATTTCGGGCTGAACTCGGGCTGGACTATTTTGGCCCGTCAGGCATTCTTGCTAGGTCCGCACGTGTGCCCCATGTGCTCGTGGGGCTGCGTCGTTGGGCTTGCAAGCCTCTTATCCAATATGATACCATTGAATTTCAATTACCGGTATTCTCAGTATATTCCGCATATCTTCATGGTCATCTTGTAATTTTTCTGCCGAAGCTCTATGTTCCGGTTTCTGCAGCCGTCATCTGTTTTTAGAGAAATTGTTTTCGTTCTTTTGATTTTGCTTCCTTCTGCTATTCTTCTCTTTCCTTTTGTGATGATTTCATTGCTTATATTTGAGTGGCTATTGAACTACGTACAGAATTTCTCAATTTCTGGATTCAACTATGGGCGGATTCCACTGTTACTGCCTGTACATGGTCATGGTTGGCAGTTGGAGATTCATGGTCCGCTAGCGTAACCAATTCTCACTCTCTTTCTAATACGCAAAGGGTTGACAAGACTAACGTTTGGATGCTTGTAAGTTTTTTAAGTGGGAAAGTCACTTACAAGTAATCTTGTTTGAATGTAAGCTGCAAGTCACTTACTTGTAAGTTGGTTTTTGTGTTTGGGTAATCTGTAAGTCAGTTACAAGTAATAACCTGTATATTCACATCAAACAGAGCTTGGAGTAGGGAATCATTCCAAAATCTAATTGACATATAAGAAATGTTGGTAAAAAGTATTTCATTTTGTTAAGCCCATCTAGGTGAATAGTTGAGCCAATTCTTAGGTTAAACCAATCATCAGGTGGACAATAAAAGTGGGTCCACACATTCAAAATATCTATAATGTGAAGCAATAACTTAAGGTAAAAAGTAAGGAAACAATGGAGGGTAAATAGGCCTACTTTCCCCACCATTTCTTTCTCATCTCTATGGTTGTTTTGCTTGTCTCGAGATTCATGACAAGGCAAGATTTTTAAGCAGCAGGAGTTAGGATAGGCCAAGAGATTATTCCCACATTGGTTATTACCATCACCCACCATTGATGATAGCAATGCCACAATCAACAACATCGACATCCCAAGTATCGACCGGTGAATCATCACTAGTAGATAGCCATTTTGACACCTCCATTTCACCACCATTCATAAACTTCCTTGGAGTTGGAGCTACTTGAAGGAAAGGCTCTAGAGGGGGGAAAAAGGAAAATTGAGGTGAGGAAATGAGAGCAAATTCTAAAAATTCAGGTGCAATTAGGTGTAAAAAGGAAGATAGGAGAGGTAAACTTGGGCGTATTGTGCTTAAGATCCATCCAATTAACCTTGCCCATTCACGAAGTACTTCAAGACGATGCTAGGGCGGATGATCTGGGGCCGTTAAAAAAATTCTTCTTATTTGCGGGCCCCACAATGGACCATATATGTCATCCAATTCAATCAGATTATGGATCTAACTAGACACCCGACTCATTGGACTCTTCAAAAAAGGCCGTCCGAAGGACTAGGCGGGTCATGCCACAAGCAACAGTTGGGATAGGGACGCTCACCATTAAAAAACTACGATTATTTGTGAGGCTCACTGCAAATTGTACATATATACCAACTTATCAAGTCAGATGATTCAAGTGATCAAGATGATTGGCATGCAAAAAATCAAGCCATTACAATACTCAGCTGGACTGCACCACAAGGACCAATTGTGAAGGGTACAACCACCATTAAAACTGTCCAGATTGTTGGTGTGGCCCACTAGATTTTGATATTGGCCTGAAATGGCACCCAAGGATAGAAAAATAGGGACTTAGACATAAATGGATTGGATGGCCTACACAAATCACGGTGGGCCCTGCAAACAGTGCGTGTGCACCTTTTTTTAGCACTACAATGGTACTCTACCTTTCCTTCTTCTCTTCCAATAAGAAAAGGAGGGTGAACCATTTAGAGCTTTAAAAGAAAGAAAAAAACCCTAAGACTCGGTCACTGGTGGCAGCTGGTGGTGCGTGACGGTTTATCAAGTCACCAGAGGCAAGGAGGAGAGAGAGAGAGAGAGATGGGTGTTTCCCCCCTTCTTTCCTTTTTTTGAAAAATCGGAATGTTGGTTTGTAAGTCACTTACAAGGAAGTGACTTCTCACCTCCAGCCCCTTGCAATTTCCTGAAAGATTTGCCGATAAGTGACTTACATGTTATAAGTGACTCACAGGTGAATTTCCTCCCCAAAACACTATTTGCAAGTGGCTTTCTTATAACTCACTCACATTTTACCCAACTTAGTACCGACATCCAAACAAGCCCTTAAGGTAAGTACAAGGAAACTACGAATTTTCCATCAGAGTGTCATTTTAATTTTTTGCCTTCAATTTGAGGTTTATCGGACAATCTGGCCTTGATTTTTTCTAAGCAATTTTAACCACGCTAATGGTGGCTTGCAATTGGATTGAAAAAAAAAAAAAAAACGCATAGCTATAGTTGAGATTTAACTGAAAAAAAGGTCCACGTAAGAAGCCAGATGCTTGCACAGAGCATGAAAATCAGATGGAAGTGAAATCCATCATGTCCATCTTATTTGTCTGCCACTAGGTGGGGTCCACTTTGATGTTTGTCAGAAATGCATCCAACCATCAGTTTTGTCGGATCATGTTAGGACTGTAGAAAGTAGTGCCGTGCCCTCAACAAGGGTTGGCCATTGTATTTATATCATGAGTAATATTTTTACACAAACAGCCTTTGTACATATGAATATTACAATAATATCTTGGATATTCTATCAACCCCCCTCGCGCAAGCGAAATGCGGACGTTGAGATTGGATTTGAGACTTTGGAATCCAGCTGAGGTTAAACCCTTGGTGAATATGTCAGCAAGTTGATTATCAGTAGGAACACATCGAACAAGAGGATCTCTCGTTGCTACTTTCTCCCGAACAAAATGAAAATCAATTTCAATATGCTTCGTGCGCGCATGAAAAACAAGATTTGCAGTTAGATAGGTTGCGCTTACATTGTCACAATAGATGGTGATGGGATTGGAGAGAAAGACACGAAGATCACTTAGAAGTTGGTGGATCCATATTGTGTCAGCAACGGCATATGCCAGCGAGCGATATTCAGATTCGGCACTAGATCTGGAGACGGTTGTTTCTTAGCTGACCAAGAAATTAAATTTCTGCCCAGAAAAATGCAAAAACCGGTGGTTGAACCTCATGTTTCTGGACATCCAGCTCAGTGAGCATCAGAATACGCAGAAAGAGAATAAGCAGAACCCTTGTAGATGAAAGGACCATGCTCAAATGTTCCTTTTAGGTAACGCAAGATGCGTTTGACGGCTTGAAGATGTGGCTCTCGAGGAGCATGCATAAATTGGGATACAACATTAACGGCGTAGGCAATATCTGGTCTAGTAAAAGTGAGATATTGAAGGCTTCCAACAATCCGTCGATATGAAGTAGGGTCAGTAAGGAGATTACCATCATGTGTAGACAAATAAACATTAGTGACAATATGAGTAGTAATTGGTTTAGAGGAATACATACAACTGCGAAATAACACCTCTTTTGCATATTTTGCTTGGGAGAGAAGTATGCCATTAGATGTGTGTCGAGCTTCGATGCCAAGAGAATAACGTAGTGGACCCAGATCCTTCGTTGAAAATTCCGACTGAAGTTTTTAAATAATAGAAGAGGGAAGAAGAGACGAACTTCCACTAAGAATTATATCATCCACATACAAGAGTAGAACCACTATCTCAGTTGAAGAAGTAAGAATGAACATAGAAGGATCTGCATTGCTGCAAGTGAATCCAATATTTAATAACAAGCTCGTAAAGCGTTGAAACCAAGCTCAAGGAGCTTGCTTTAATCCATAAAGAGCACACCTAAGACGATAAACGTAATCAGGCCGATCAGGATGTCTAAAGCTAGGTGGTTGACGCATAAAAACTTCTTCATAAAGATGTCCATGCAAAAACGCATTTTTAACATGAAGTTGTTTGATTTCCCAGGATCTCATGAGAGCAAGAGAGATAACAGTTCGAATTGTAGTGGGTTTAACAACGGGACTAAACGTTTCATCAAAGTCTATCCCTTGATGTTGCCGATATCCTTGCACTACCAAGCGAGCTTTGTAGCGTTTAAGTTGACCATCAACCCGGAGCTTTACTTTGTAGACCCACTTACATTCAATTACATTTTGTGATTTCGAAGGTGGAACTAAATCCCATGTGTGATTATGTAGAAGAGCATTGCATTCGTTTGCCATAGCTGCTTTCCAATGTTGATATTTGATAGTTTGAGAAAAGGATGTGGGTTCATGTGAAAGGGATGAAGCATCTTGAGTAGAGGCTGTGACGACAGAGAGAGGGGGTAAAACACGAGGTTTTCTAGTTCCTGTCATCGAACAGGTTACCATCGAATGAGAGTTTAGTTGAGAGGAGTGGTGAGGAGATTGTGTCGGGTTTGTTACCGACAAGGGATGGGCTTTATCAGATGAGACTTGCGGGTTTGATGAGAAAGTAGGTTGGGCCTGTCCTTTTGGTTCAGACAGTGACGTGGTAGGTGGGCATGTTGGGAGAGAAATTTAAGACATTTTGATTTTGGGTGAGAAAGATCCCAAAGAATTAGGATATTTGATGCGGACATCAGTGGTGTACCCTTTTGAGTGTACCAGAGGAGGCGACGTCGCAGATCGAGTGTTGGAGCATACGGGCTGATGTGGATGGACGCCGGGCCCATTGGACCCATTTTCTGATGTGTTACGAGTACGTGAGCTGCAGGATCGTGCAGGAGCATCGTGATTGCTGGACCGTGGAGCGGATTTACTTTTAGGCGTTTTTCTGTTTATTTCCTTGTTTTTAGGCGTTTTAGTGTCGTTATTTACTTTAGGCGTTTTTTATGTTACTTTTTTTAGTTTTCAGGCACTTTAGTGCATTTTTTTATTTTCGTAGCTTATATATACTGTGAGAAACCCTATTTCGAATTTATTGAATGAATACAAATTTCAGCTGCTTTTCTTCCTATTGTTTCAAGAGATTAGGGTTTCAGGATTGGCCTCCCGGGTGTTGAGGATTCCACCCCGGTTTCCATATTTTCTTGTCTTCATTTCTTCTAGGTGCAGGAAAGGTAAGATTTTTCTATTCTTATCATTTGTGTTATCCTTTATCTTGAGCCTGTTCCTTCCCCATCACATTCGTTCTTTCCCGAATCTATTCCTTTTGTTTTGATCGGAAAAGAGGGATACTTAGCCCTAAGAACCGGATCTAAACCTGACTGTGGACTGGTCTATGCTAGATCTGGGATATCCTCATATCCCTAGATCCTCCCTATTTTACGGTTTACGTGATTCTTATGCTGAGGGGCATGATCCGGACTGACGGATCTCATCTTCGTGTTGATATTTGTTAGTTTCCTTTTGAGTGAAAATAGTTAGTTGTTAATTTTCTTACTTGAATATCTTCTAACTAAATATACGCGCATCAAAGGTTAGGTCATCGCATGCCCCTGCATCAATATTTTGCTAGTTGGATGAAATAGGAAGATAAGAGTAATTGTTATTGATAAAGGAGTGAATTTTAGGTAGACTGGCGTTAGCTGATTTAGGGAGAGAATCACAGTTAGGTGAGTTGATGTCATCAAATCTGGAAGAAGTAATCTTTGGAGATTGTGCGTCAATAAGATACGGATGAATAGCATGGGATGTTGGTGACATGGAGGATCTTGGATCCGATTCTTGTGGAGAATGTGCAGTTGCCAATTTTGAAGGTGTTGGAGATAAAGTATTATTTGATTTGTATGGAGAAGAATAAGGAGGCGGATTTGAAAGATATTAATAGAGGATTTGATTTGAAGGTTTGAAGTTGCAACGTCAGTTGAAGATGGCGGGAATAAGCTTCATCAAGAAAGAGCTTTTCGATACTTCTAGCAAAGGTGTTTGATGAACTAAGAATAGATTCTAGGATCTCAAGCGAAAGAGTAGCATTGATCCATGATAAAATGGCCGTATCCCATTGAATCCAAGTCAAATATTCAGGATTCGGAGTAGTAGTGGGTGCAGAGGAGGCATCTAAAGAATCATGAAGAACCAAGGGCGGGCAAGGAAGGGAACCATCGACATGTCCAATGAATTTAAAGCTTTTAAGAACAGGAATGAAAAGTGATTTCCATACCAAATAATTTGAGTAGGATAGTTCAAAGGGAATGAAGTTTTTGATCTTGACAACTAGAAGAGAAGATGTAGTGGAAGAGGATGGAGGGGATGAAGAAGTAGAGATGATGGTCAACAAGGTAGATGATGATGAAGCCATGGGAATGAGAAAATAAAGAAGGGGAAGAAAATGAGAACCTAGACTTTGATACCATTTAGAAAGTAGTGCCGTGCCCTCAACAATGGTCGGCCATTGTATTTATATCATGAGTAATATTTTTACACAAACTGCCTTTGTACATATGAATATTACAATAATATCCTGGGTATTCTATCAAGGACATGGGCCCACCGTGATCTATATGTTTAATCTACACTGTCCATCTATTTTGATAGATCACTTTAGGGCATGAGCCCCGAATATCAAAGGCACAAGTGGAGCACACCCACATTAAGCAGTGGGGATTGAACTCTTACCGTTGAAAACATTGTACGGCCCATCATGATGTTTATTTACATTCCAACCCGTCCATCCATTTTGACAGATCATTTTCGGGCATGAATTCAAAAAGAAGGCTGATTGAAGGATCATGTGGACCACACCACACGAAGCAGTGGGGAAAGAAAGTGTACCATTGAAAACTTCTTGGGGGCCACAGAAGTTTTGGATCAAAGCTGATATTTATGATTTCCCTTCATCCAGGTCTACGTGACCTTATGAACAGGTTGGATGGCAAATAAACATTATGGTGGGCCCATGGAAGTTTTCAACAGTAGGATTTCAATCCCCACTGCTTCGTGTGGTGTGGTCCACTTGAGCCTTCAACCAGCCTCTTTTTTGAGTTAATTCAGTAAAATTATCTTTCAAAACAGATGGACGGCGTGGATACAACATATAGATCATGGTGGACCCCACAGAGGCCCTGACAGGACCATCGGTCTCCAACTGGGTCCTGGTGGGGTTAGTACCTAATCCGTGTCCGCGACCTTCATCAGATCGAAAGAAAAGAAGAAGAAGAAGAAGAATAAGAAGAGAAGGGGGCCTGAAATCCTATCCGGAAAAGAGAGGGAGGGGGGAGCAGAGGGAGGGAGAGAGAGACTTCTGAGAGAGGGAGAGAGACACGAGAGATATGCTCATCAATGATATCCTTCCTGCCAGCTGCGTTTCTCCCAAGCAATTTCAGATTTGAAATTTCTATCCGTTGCCCTGTTTCAAAGTTACAGGTAACTTGAAAAACAGCCTCAGTGCCTGTGAGATTTTCGCATCCTTCAGTTTTAAGAAAGTTACAGCCTGAGAGAAAGTTATAGGTAAGTTCCCCCCCCAAACACCATCTGCAACAAAGCTATCTGCAACTTTCTTACATTTTAGAAAAGTTACATGCATCCAAACGGCCCCTAATTGCTGTAGTTTTCATTCTACCATGTTTTTCTATCTAAGGAAGTAGTCACAGCGCATCCAGACCTTGATTGGGTGAAGTTGCCCCCTGGATGGATTATGCAGTACATATCGTATCGATAAGAAAATTGTAACCTTTTTATTTGTGGCCTATATGTAGAGGCTTACGAGGAGAAATGCAATAATTGTCCACATTTGGAGCACAGCACACCAATGGTCTGGATTACTGAAACATGGTCTCCTGTTGCAAGAATTGAAAATTCATGCAGGCTGTGTAAGTCTGCAGTTTTCATATTGTATGAGTCCTTATATCTAAGTATTTGTCAAGCACTTTGGTCTGTATCCATACACTTGTTCTCACGACTATCCATGCCGTTCATCTACTTTTCTTACCATGACTGGTTGCAATCTACCAAAATTCCTCCAATCAACAGTTCAGATCATCCAATCAGGGTAAAATGCCCATCCATGGATGGGATTGAACGTGGTAGATGAATGGCGTCGATCTTGAATACATGGATAGAGAGTGGTTGAGATATTTTCATCTAGCACCTGATGACACTGTCAGTCTGGCTTCTTTTATGTATGGTTGAACCTTTTTCATTAGTTGTATCATCCATTGGCTAGGGATGATTGAAGTTGTTACTCCGTCTCTGTTTCCTTTCTATTAGACTGAGAGAATATAGGTATTTAGTCCTGCGAGTAATCATCTCAACTCTCGCATGCAAGTTGCTTGATAAAAATTCCAAGTTGTGTTAGACATACTTTTTTTTTTCTTTTTTCTTTTTTCAGAGTTACAGATTCTAGAAACTTAGTGTTTGGAGATCAGACTGAAATCTAAGTATGTGAGTATGATCAGGCCTTGGTTCTCTACAAGTTGGGGCCATTGTTCATCTATGCCTTGATCTTGTGGATGTTCCGTGCCCATAGGAGACCATTGGATTGAGAGATCTAAGCCTTCTGTCAATGGCCTAGAAATTAGAATTATACAGTGTGGGGAAAAGCACAGCAGGGGCTCACTCTATCAGAAAAAGACAAGATTGGATTGGTTAGGATCTTACAATCTTGGATAATTTTTGGCGCGTCCATGGTGGAGCCCATCAGACAAATGGTCTAGGTACTTAAATCTATGAACCAATTTGTACAAACTCAATCCTTAAAGATTCTATACATATTGGCTGAGGATTATATATAATTCTCAGAATCTCAATATCACGAATTACCAGTTTGTGCTGACATTCCATACAGGTGGCCTGCCATCCAGTTTGCCAGGCCATTCATCTAGTGGGCCCCAAGTGGATGTGCAGTGCTGCAAAAATATAAAGAAAGAAAGAAAGAAAGAAAGAAAAAGAAAAAGACAGAAAAGGATCAGACAATCCTAGCCTAATTGTCCTGCAAATGGATGGTTGAAAAATATAACTGACTGTCCATACCCAATGTAAAAGGTCCATCCATCAGGTGGTTGGGATTGTTCAATGAACCACATGATTGGTCTGTTTCCCATTCATAATAGGACCCTCCAAATGACTGATTTGGATGACTGAAAGGTGGGCCTCACATTTAAGGAATTCTGGTGAAAAAAAAAATTGACAAGTTAGGCTGAGCATTATATACCTTTCAATTAAAAAAAATGAATTGGCAGTTATTGTTAGTTGATCTGTTATTTTTCTGATTTATGTAATTGCAAAAGAGTTCTTTTTTTTTTTTTTTTTGGTATTTGTCAAGCGTTAGTGTTACCATGTATAATATACAATAGGTCCCTTCTCTTTCCTTTTAATTATTTCAATTTCTTCATATTAAGATTTCATTATTTACGTTAACATACATGCTATTTGCTTATTAAAATTATAAAAAAATGTGTTATTTGCTTATTATTCGTAAGTTGAATTTTTTTTTTTTTTTTGAGTAATAACAAACACACTATTTTCTGAATCAAGTAAAATTGACATGCATATGGTCAAAGCACATCGATGTCCATCTTCCTAAAATACTACCAGTAGGAATCAGGTCTGCAATATGACATCAGTTCTCACAGAGGGGTGTCAAGACAACTGTCACCAAGATGTTTATACGAGTATGTTCTCTATGGGATAGTTTAAATCCTTTATTTTTCATTGTCTGAATGTTTTATTTTATCAAGGGTGACGAGGTGTTTGACATCATTGACAACATGTAACATCCACAAGCACTCTAATGCTGGCATCCTTAGAAACAAAATTATGATCTTGCTACACCAACAGATCATTCCCAATGTAACACTTTACACTTGGAAAGCCAAGACCATTTTGCTGTAGACTTTTATTTTCCTATATTCATAAGAACAATTCTTATTGATCAAGAAAAGAAGAATGGTTGTTTGGTATTACTTCTTCTCATGTCTTTCTCTAGATCTATTTTTGATCTTTTGGATGCTTCACAACTGCAACTTTCTTTTTGATGCATTCTTCAAAGGAAAAAATACTTTATTTTTTATGTACAAGTATGGTATTTATGGTGTTAGATACTTTCCATGATTTAGGTTAAGGAGTTGATGATGCTATGGACCTCACCCCTCTCAAGCGTGACATTGATGAGCTTATAAATGAGTTCTCTGAGGTACTAGGCTTGTTTCACTTTGTTTCTTTCCTCCTCGCTCGTGCGTGCGTTCTTCTGCAGTACCCTTTAACATTTCATTCAAATTTCAGGATGGATTAACAACTTTGGCTGATATGAAGAGAGTATGGCTGTCTCGGAAGTTCTCCTTTATTTATGAGGCCAAGCCACCCTACAATTTGGCCTTGTTCATGCAGTCATTGTATGCCCATTCAATCAGTATGTTCTTATGATTCTCTACTAACTGTTTATTTATTTCCTTTTTCTTTTTCTTTTCTCTTGTAAATGATAATTTTATTACTAGTGAGAAACGCACATTGAAATAGGATAGAAATCTCCTTTACAAGTAGATGTCCTAGCCATGCCCTCCCATAGAAAGTTTCTGTCACCTTACTAGCGTTGCGAAGAATATGACAAAAGAAACCTTTATTAGGTTAATCATGTCTCATTGATGGTCCCTGCATATCTCCGTCCCTGATTTTCCTCAAGTCCACGGAATTACTTTGAACGAGTTCCTTTCATGTTTAACCTACCTGAGAAATAACTAAAAGCCAATGGTATCAGAAAAGACCAACTTACCAACCCTCCTAATGTCACGAACCTCACACCAATACCAAAGCATCTTGGATTGCCTGATGAACTTCCACTGGAATGGAATTTAAGAACACCTTCCAGTGGTTATTTCCACATTATTTCGGTCTTTGGTTTCTTATTCTTCATTCAGTGATGGCACAGGCATGATCAAAGGCCAAGGCATGTAATGTGTGGGCCAGCAGCATGGGCTCCACATGAGGATTTAAAGATCCCGTTCTCTACTTTCCGATTTTGTTACCTTATCTTTTAGTTCTTAGATAAACTTTGATTCTTAGTTGGAGATTAGTTAGGATTAAATTAACACTCTTGATGAAGATAGCATAAACCTCTATAAATAAATAATGTGATTTTTTTTTTTTTTTCCTAAAAAGTTAATGAATTGGTTTTGTGTTTATGACCCTTGAGGTATTACTTAGTTTTCCAAGCGCCCCCCCCCAAAAGTATTGAAGGAGCCTGAGTGATCCTGATCGAGAAACTCACGCATTGTTCATGTTTGTTCCTTTCGGATTCCAACTATTTGAGCCACTCACAGGGTGTTTGAGGACCAAATTATTCCACTGATTTCATTGGCATACCTATCTCTTTCCAGCTGTCAGTATGTGTCGCTGCAAAGACCTGAATGGGCTACATCAAGCGACCAACCTCCATTTCTCAGAATAACATCTTGTATTCTTTGCTCGATAAGCCTTTCTTGTCTTAGCCTGTAATAATGGTGATCTTGTTTCTTTTTGTTGGTTTCAGTGTAAAAGCTTCTACCTCTCTAGAAATTCTCTTATTTCTCCCATTCCATGTTTCCCACTTCCCTTTTGTTTGGGAGGCAAAAGTAGCCTTCCCTGCTCTTAACATGGTTGTCCATTTCTCAGGTTTTCCATCTTCAGTTACCCCTCTTGCTCAACGGTCACTTTGATGCCTTAATGTTTTCTAATGGAAATGATTTACAGGCATGCAAGCCCTATCTATAGTAAGGAGGAAGCTTCAAAACAACTATAAATGAAGGCATTTTAGATCTTTCTTAGTGTGAAAGATGAGATTTCCTACATCTTCCTTAGTGTGAAAGATGAGATTTCCTTCATCCAATGGGCGTGTCTTGGTTACATTAAGATCTAGATAGGTTGCATGCTATAATCAGTCTCTCCTTGTCATCCTCATGTATCCTGACACGTGACTTTCCTTTCGGAGTTAAAATATCATTCACCATCTTGTCTCCTATTGTCGTGAACTATTTTCTCTTAAATTCGTTTTTGTTTCATCCTTTATTTATGGCAGTTATATCTATGTCTCATGAAAGATCATACACTTGTATTGTGCTTGATGTGTCCTGATGACACTAGAGCACTACTTGATTGCTACTTTTAAGCAATTTTGGCTATGGACCCACCTCCTCTCTGTAGGTGATTTGTCCCAATGTTAGCTTATAGTTTCTCATCCCCTTTAACATACAATCCAAAATGTTTGTTTATTTCATACATCCTCTCTATGGCAAGCCGATGCGGACATCAATCCCTTTAGGGTTTATTAGCGTAGGAGGTGAGCGACGCATGCATCTCTTTGGCTCGATGAAGGGCTTGGATCATTCGTGACGACATGAGGAGCATTGAAGACCCCACATTGGGAAGATACGCGTGTGGGATGAAGGAAGACCCGATTGGATGTCGTCGGGCGCCCGAAATTCGCCCGAGATGAAGCATAACTCTCTGGACAATTTTCACTGTCGTCAGGCACCTGACCATAGGTCACCAGGAGCTCGAAATTCGTCAATTTAGAATTTTAAGTTGCTGGACGTTTTTGGCTTTCATCGGGCGCCCGACCGATTGGTCATCGGGTGCCCGACGCCCGCACAAACTTTTTTTTTATTTTCTTTTTTACTTAAGTTTAGGGGTATTTTAGTATTTTTCTTCTTTCTTAATGCTTATTTAAGATGGTTAAGCCCTAAACACGAAATTAGTTATTGATTATTGAATGAAAAGCCTATTGGTTGCCTCCTCCTCTCTTTCTCTCTATGGAACTTCATCTTTTCTTCCCTAATCTTTTTCTTCTTCTTTCTTCTTCCTTTTCCCTCTAACATTCTTCTAAGGTAAGCTTCTTCTTTCTTCTCTCTCTACTTCCATTATCTTACAATCTTCGAACCCTAAATTTGAGGATTGATCCAAACTCCAATTCCTCAAATTTCCAATTCCCTAATCCGAGAAATCCTTTGATCTTTCGGACTAATGAATCCTATTGTATGATCGGGTTATGACCATGCAAGATCGGGAGGTTCCATCCCTCGCCGGATCTAACGTATGCATTATTTGAACTTCATACTTCGTGATTGTGATGATGACCCGCATTATTGCATGTCTCTTTTATGATTTCCTTAATTTATGATGGTAGATACTGAATTTTAGATTATTATTGCTGTTTATTTCCGCTGGATTATATGTGTTCATGAGCTTGCACCATAATTAGGTCATCCTACATCACAAGCTTTTTCAACTAATAGAGATTTGGTTTTGTATGCCCTCTACACTTGAGGCTACTTTCTAGTTGAAAACAAGCCATTTGGCAGGAACTTGGTGTATTGGCAACAGAGTCATACTTGCGATGTTTCTGCTGCCATATCATTGAGGAGACCAAAAGCTAATGAATAGGATGTGATATCTTAGTTTTATTTTCTTATTGGAAGATGCTTCTTATCATTAATGTAAAAGGTAGAAGAATTGATCCAATGATTTGAGAAGAAAGATCCAAGCTTTATGTAATGAAAGAACTATCTGGGGTATGCAGGTCACATGGTTTCTACTGGTTCCCTGTCGCAAAGATTGGGCGGGCTATATTGCCTTTATTGCCTTTATGAGACTCAGCCATTCAAGCCTCCTTTCAAGATTTATTTGTCGCTTGGTATGGTTTCTGTTTTACATCATGAGCACTTGCATCTGGATAACACATCATCTTCATGAATTTTTTTATTTATTTTAGAAACAAAAACAAAGCTAACAATTATTGCGAGCTGTTTGTTTCATGCGGATCGATAGTGTATTCCATGTTATCTCGAAAATGGCTCCATCAATTCTATTTCTTACATCAGATGTCCAAAATCATACTCTACCTCTTGAAGATTAGGTGGTATGTTTAGGGCTTGTTTTGTCCACGGGATTAAATGGTATGAAATTGCATTAGATGGAATTTACGCCATTATTGCACCATGATTGCATGTTTGGAAACATTATGGTATTTTGACCATCCAATCCCCACATTTGGAATCAAATTCTTCCTCTGGAAAAACACTGTATTTAGCGAAACCCGCTTTTGGTGGACCATGGAATCGTAATCAACGAACTAGATTCACAACTTTTACCGGTCACTTGTACACATATGCAACTCGAATGTCACATGTAAAGGGCGCATATGGATGGACGGCGTGGATAAAACACATGCATCATTGTGGGGCCCGTAGATGTAGCAGATTTCAAAATCCACCAGAAATCCCGCATGGGACCAAATGCAATTCCATCCCACCTAATTCCAATGCTTCCAATCATCTCCAAACACCGGATGGAATTTACATGGTACCAAATGCAATTCCATCCCACCTAATCCCACATAAACCCGCGTACCAAACAGGCCCTTTGCTACTCTATAATACTCCCATGTATTAACACATTATTGAGCATCACTAAGATGGACATTCACATTTCTTGTGGTTAAACTTTTTTCCATTCTATGATAGCAAATCTGGTTCAAATGGTCTTAGATTCCTTAGAATGTTATGACAAGGATGTATACTTCATGGATTTGGAAATATGTTGAAATAAACATGTGGATAAACATTTGGTGCTAAACTCAATATAAGATACTGACACTAATACAAGATGCTAAACTCAATACAAGATACTAATTCAACTGGGCTTCACCAAGGTGGTTGGACCACAAAATTAAGCACCCGCTTACCCTATACTGGATTGCCATTTTAAACTTTTGAAGGCTATTTCAACCATTTGGAAGTTCCGGGAAATTGGTTAATTTCAGCAAAGAAATCCACCTGTTATTGGTGCAATTTGGTAAACAAGAACCATATTAGGTGGATTTATGATTTGGCATTTCCCCCAAATCACAAATGAGATAAGAACAGCTCGTTCCACTGCAAATTGGGAAACTTGTTAATAGTCTGCAAAAACATATTTGCATAATTTTTGGAGGTTTTCTTGTTTCAAGCATATATAATGTCAAATATGCTGGGTTGACATTAGGGACTTTGCATGTTAGCTGAACTCTCTCTTTCTCTCCCTCTCTCAAATATTTCTAATGTTCCAAACAGGAGAACTGAGTAAGTTGAGAAACCTTCTTGTTGATGCAAAACAAAATGGTATCGGAGTTCTACCTGTTCTAGTCAAAAGGATGCTAGAAAGAAACATGTTTCTGTTTGGGTCTGTTGATATAGATGACAGTTCAGTGACTGAGAGAGTTGATGAAATCACAAAGCTACAGAATGCACGCATCCAATTCGCTTATAAGACGTATCTTCCTAACTCAATACATTTTCTTTTTTATTTCACTTGAATCAGTTTTGCTTCTTATAATACTTGTACTAAGCTTTCAACTGTGATTGTTTTCCTTTGATCAAGCAGGTTGTTTGCAAAAACCCCGATTGACGAGCGTCTGCAAATGGATCTTGTAAGTCATGTCCTGTCCCTAAGTAGTTATGAAATAACCTGAATTTTACATATAGGAGAAGGATATCATCAGAAACCAAGAAAATCAGATGGTATTTGAGGCAATCATGATTGGTTAACACTGCTTGGTCCTTCCCCACCCCACCCCACCCCACCTCCCACATAGAAAGAACGGAGAAGCTGACATCATGCACACAGTGCATCTAATCTAAAAGCGCCTATTGGGACACTGTTTTGAATCTGATGGTCTCATTCCTCGTTTTATAACATGGAGGGTAGTCTTCAGGGTGATTTAAAATGCCGAATAATGACTTTATTACATATAAAGGAATTCTATTCTTATAGGAAAACTCTTGGGTGACTACCAGTAGGCACGCTCTGTGAGGGGAAGGACTTTAAGTGCATGAGATCCACCCTGTCCATCGGGTACAACACCCCCTTTTGCTCTTGATCTCAAAATCAGGCTGATTCAACACTCAGGTCGCTCACTCTATAGGTAATAATGCCTACAAGTCCACATGTTATGACCCACCTTATTTTTGGAATAGTGTGGTTTTTGGTGAATGCTTTCATCCTGTTGAGGCAAGTTAGATGAACACCCAGGTCCATAGCTCAAGTGGCAGACTGAATGAAGATAGCCTCGTTTCAACAATGAGGTCATGGTATCGATTCCTATAGTGGGGGTGGCTAACATTGTGATGTGACTAACAGGGGTGGGTGGGTGTACTAACAATGGGGTGTGTGAGCTAACCCATAAAAAAAAAAAATAAAAATAAAAAAAAGAGGCAAGTTAGATGAATGGATTGGATGAAATGTGTACATCATTGTGGGCCCTACACAAAACCAGCAGTGGGCATTCCACACCAACTCTTTCCTATGGTGTGGCCTACCTAAGTTTTGGTTTGTCATGATTTTGGGTTCTAATCTGAACAAGAGGCAGCGTACCTGATGAATGGGTTGGATCGAAGGAAAGTTTGACCCACGTGGTGTTAGGTACACTCCCCGCGTACCTATTGGTGGTCAGGCTAGCTCAGTTCATCCTCATATGCATGTCACTGTTCACCAACGTTACATGTGGCATGTGTAAACACAAGTACAAAACACAATTACAAGATCTGGGCCACTAATTAGGTAGGCCCCTCCATGGATGTCACCTGATCCAAAAATCAGAGGGCTGGATTGTCCTAACTGCTGGATTTGAGGAACCATATGAAACAATAAAAAAGTTGACGGAAGGTCCATATACGATGCTTATTCTGCTGTCAGGAATGTTCAAGTGATATGATGTTTAGACCAGATTGGATATGATGGGCAACTGGATGAGCACCTTCAGTATCGTACACAAGTACACCCTTCACCCACACTCCATACATAATGTTGGTGGATGTGCCGGTAAGATTAGTGCCCCATTAGTTATGATGGTTAAGGATGTCAAAATGTGATGTTAATGGCTCTTCCAAACAAGATCCTAGCCTGCACCAAAGATGGGTACTCGGGCAGTATGACTAGGTTAACGCACTTGTACAGACTTCTAAAGAAATTAGGCAGCCCTTGATCTCTTACAGCACTCCAGATATCAATGAAGGAGAAACTTCTCGACTGCAAAGACTGCTTCAAGAGACATCTAAATTAACATCATTCTACTCAAACAATAAGAAGACTGGACTGCAGCATACTCAAATACTCAAATGATAAAAAAGACTGAATACAATTGCTCCTTGGTAGCCCTTGGACAAATTTCACGACTGTTCTCCTGGCAAGTAGGCTTGTAAATGCCAAGTTTCTAGCAATGTTTGGGCATTGTAGTTACAAGCAAAACTATATTTTGGTGTTTGTCCCTACATCTTTGTAATACTTCCTACTATCTAGGACATCTTTTTCCAGCATGCAGCTGACTTTCATATACTCGTCTGTCAGGGTGTAGAACTGGACTTGAAAGGACTTGAGAAAATGTCCACAGAATATGCAAAAGCTAAGGAACTAGCTATCCAAGGTACCTTCCATTTTCTCCTTCTCTAGTTAATACCTGTGTAAGTGTAACAACAGTTGTGCAACCGGTATCATGATAATACAGAAAAGTGAAATCAATGGGCACTTACTCATACTCATACTGCTACACGTGTTGTAGATTTGGGCATTTTATCAGGCTGGCACCATCATATGTACCGTGATCCCAAATCATGTCAGTCCACTCATCTGGTGGGCAAGCATGGTTTAATTTTGACCAACAGTCCACATTTGAAATTCATGGCCTGCCAGATGATTGGGCGTAGTTATGAAACTTGGTGCTTGTCTCAAAAAGTGGCCGAGTCAACTGGGGGTGATTTCGAGCTGAGTCACTTGGAAACTCAGTTGTATGCTTGACCTGATCCTGCCTTGTTGAGTCGGCTGGCTGACTCAGTCAACTCGACGCGACTTAGACTCTAACCAATGAGTTTTGGCTAAGTGCATACGCGATTACAATAAAGCTCATGTACTCACCACACATGTGCCAACATTGGACGATAGACCGGAGATCCCATCCATCCATCCGAACAGCAGTACCATATTGATGCCCTAGCCCACGGATCAGGTTTATCCACTCATCAGGTGGGCCACAGCTTGAAAACAAACTTACGGCTCTGAAAACTTGGCTGAAGTTTTCTAACCCATCCACCTTTTTCAATATTGGGGCCCACATGCTGAGTGGACCAGATTTATTTTTGGGAAAACATGTACAAGGTCGAACCAACCTGATGGATGGATTGGATCTCGCACCTATGTGCGATGCTGGCACGTGTGGCGTGTACGTGTGCTTTATTGCACACGCCTTTGCACTTAGCAAAGCTCCTAACCAATTCACTTGGTTTGATGATGGGTCAACTGTTTTGTTGATAGAAGTTAGACAAAATGGTGGATCGGGTGTGCCACCAAAAACAGTGCCCAGTGCCCACATCTTGTCTACGAGTTACAAGGAGCTATCAGCTATATTAGTTTTCCTGCTGCTTTTGTTTTTTGTGACATCGTCTTCATTTTTGTATTAAAGAGGCTAGTGCAGTGGTTGGAATCGATGATATAAAGCACATAGCTGAGAACAAGAACTTAGTTGGAGATGTAGTAAGGAAGATCTCGGAAGAGTGGGATGCTCAAAAGGAAGTGTTCTATCAACAGACAGGAGGAAAGCATCCCCGTGAAGAAGCAGGGACTGATGAATTCAATAGGGAGTTGGAACACCTGTTAACTGATTGCTAGTTGGGAGTTATCCAGAATGTGACCTAAAAACCACCAATGGACTTTGGCCACCTGCATATTCTTGAAAACAGGGCCCACCGCTGAAGTACAAGGCAAGCTTTTACTGCCTAATCCAACAAGTTCAAACCTCGTGGACCACACCAGCTGTCTTGGTCCACCTTCGTAGTGATCCATCAATGTGCTTCAATTGCTGTTATTGGCTGCTGCCTTGAAGTGTCAGAGATGTGAAGAAAATGTCGTTGGCTTCATTTCATCCCTATAAAACGCATGTCTGGCTTGATCTCGCCATAAATTCTTCAGCATTTGTAATCAAGGGTCTGTTTGGATGCCTTTCCGCAAAAGGGGGTTTATACAAGAAGCGTTTTCGCACCCACTTTTTTGGTTGACTTGATGAGTTGCCTTTTTAATGCATATTTTTCTGAGTGGGGGATGAGATGAGGTTTGTAAAATTGCATCCAAGTGCATAATGTGAACTGGGGTTCAGCTCAAAACACCGTTCAGCCATCAAATGCTCCTTTTGAGGTGCATTCAAATGGGCCTTGAAGGAATGAAGTTGGTGGTCCTATCAATTTATTGGATATTAGTGGCTTTTTACGGATGATTATTATTGTCATTATTAATTTTTTTGAAAGACAGGATATTGAATTCATTGGAATTTCATCTGACACCATTTGCTTGATCACGCGGTGTTGGGATTTCACCTCCTATGAGTACTCGAACCCCTAGACCTCGTGTTGAAACTCCTGGGAGTCTACCACCAAGGCAAGGATAAGGACCCGCTGTCCCTTTTTTCCTTAAACCTCCAAGAGAGTTGCTCACGTAGGGTCCATTAGATCAACAGTCTAGGTAACCGACCATGACCTGGACATTTACAGAATTTGGGGCCTAATCATATTGGACGATTACCAAGGCTCTGGAACTCGTATCCGATGTTTAGTCCTTACAGCCTGCAAACCCTTTATAGGCAATTTCAGGCATCCAAATGGCCCTGCACTCCCCTTGCGTGTAATTCCTTTACAACTTACAAATTTTACAGGCATCCAAACAACCCAAACAATTCATGTAAATTGTTTCAATTTGCCATGGGTGACTGATAAAGTGTATACCAGGTAAATAGTAATAGTTTTCTGTGTTTGCATACTGCCAGTAAAATGTTGGTGTGAGTTAGAAGTTCTTTTATAAATTAAAAAAATGGCTGTTAGGGTGTAAGAGTTTACATGTAAACTACAACACATTTTTTGGATGTGAATTTCTTATAACTTGAAAGCACTTTATGCCTTTCCTTTTCTTGAAGGCAAAGTAAAAATTATGCTAAGAAGAAGCCAAACAAATAGCCAGGACTAAGGGAAACATAACTATAGATCATCACCTCCACTACAAAGAACACTTCTGCTCCTGCTCCTGCTCCTGCTTACCAATGAATGTTTCAGCTTTATTTATTTATTTTTTATGTACACCCCCACACACTCACACACCCACTCACACCAGATGGGTATTCAATCCCTGGTCTTAGTGTTGAAACTCTCGCCTGGGGAACGCGACATTTGATCAAGGAGTGGAGAGGAGAGGTGGAAGAAAAGGTTCCGATGGATTTAGAAGTCTTTGTGTGAGCCGTATGCGGTGAGCGTCACACGTACAGTAACGATGGCGGTTCAACCATTCATGAATTCACAATCAATAGTTAATGGTTTCACTTTGCCCTGAATTTTAGATTTTGTAACTGGAAATCCATTTTTTCTCTTTTAATATAGAAGAGAAGGAAAGTTTCTAGGTGTCATGTGTTTTGAAATACTATAAAATCAATCGGAGAGAACAACCGATTGAAACTATTGTGAGTCTACCACTAAGCCATGAATGGAGACCCTTTCAGCTTAATTGTTTTCTTTCCTCTTTTCTTCCAAATCGACTACAACCATGATAGAATGGTAAGTGGCTGAAGGATTCTTTGCCTTTTGTTCCATCCGCCACCCTGCCATGCTATGCCCCAAACATAAAGGAGAATGGAAAATTCTTCTATTACACAAGAGCCCCTAAGTTTACGACTCTTCGAGCTTTATGAAGTTGGTTACAAATGAGGGCCCTTCTTTATATAGATCTAGGAAAATTCTAGGCTCTCTATCAAGGGTTAGGATGGCACCATATGGCAATCCAGTGGCAAAAAATGTTGGAAATCCGATTGGTGGAACCGAAGAAGATCAAACAATCATAAACCGCCACACAAGCATACAACGGAAAAGCACAAGAATTTTACGTGGAAAAACCTTTGCGGGAAATAACCACGGCACAAAGCGACACCTCCACCATGAATCTCAGATGATTACAGATCTAGAACTACCCGAGTAGATCCCAAAGATGAACAAGTCACTCAAAACTCTTAATACTCTCTCCCAATAACCCTAATCCCATTTAGATCACCTAGGTATTGCTTAGAATAGTGTCTAACACGATTATGAAACTTATATATAAGTGGAAATCCGAAATTAGAAACTTGTAGCGCGAAACCACGCAATGCTATCAAATCCCGCAGACGTCAGACCGGTCGAACTACCGGTCGTGAACTGTCAAAAGAGTTTTCACTAAAAAACTCGTGCTGCTGCCTCAACTTAGATCTATTCCCAGACTGGTCTGAGCACTTTGCGACCGGTCGAGCGATCGGTCTGAGATCTCAACGACCGGTCTGATGACCGGTCTCAAAACGTGAAAATTCGTTTAGTGAGTTTCATTGCAAACTGAGCTATACTATCCACTGGCCGACCGATCGATGGACACTGACAATGCACAATTTTGATGACTTCACAACAAAAATATTCTAAAAACCTTCTAGGTTGTTAGTCTTTTTACAACACTTCCATTAAATTATTTTACAAACTTGCTTCATTAAATTATTTTACATACTTTCAAAGATCTTTACACTTCTCTACACAACTCTGTCTATGACAATATCCCCCAGCTATTGCGTCCATTGCCTCATTGACCACTTGTCAATGATTTTCCATGTTGGCTTGGTTGCCCCTCATCCATCCCTGATGCTAATCACCACAAGGTAGGGCATTAGCGCTGCCTTTGCCTTGACTTTAGTAGAATGATAGGGAGACTCATTTTATGGATCAACCCACCAACACATAGCTCTATGTCCTTGGCCACACCTTGAATGGATTTGGCCTCTGACTTAAACTGCCTTGAATGGGCTGGGCCCCACCTTTGCTCTGTCTTCAATGAGAACTGTCCATTGCGTGGGGCCTACCTTCAATATAGATAATCTACCTTGCAAGGCCCACCTTCGATTTGGGCTATCCATCATGATTGGATGTGGGTTGTCTATCATGTCTGACATTCAGACATTGGATGTGTACTGTCCATCATGCGGGGCCCACCTTTATGTGTACCATGCATCATGCTGGCCCTACTTTGAAGTGGGCCTCCATCATGGATGGTGCACTTTGGATGTAGGCCATTCATCATGAGGGCTGACCTTTGATGCAGATCGTCCATTACGTAGGGCCCACCTTGATGTGGGTCACCTATCTGTGCTGCCCACTATCAATGGTAATTATCCATCATGTGGGGTCCACCTTCAATGTCCACCGCTCATCATATGGAGCCCACCTTAGATGTAGACAATCCAGCATGTGCGCCCTACCTTTGCAATGAGACCCGGGATCCACCGAGATGGGTGGGACCCCTGACTGTGGGGCCACTGTGATGTATGTGACTACATCCACGCCATCCATCCATCCGTATTGAAATTTCATTTTAGGGCATGATCCAAAAAATGAAGCCGTTCCAAATCCCAGATGGTGATTGACCATTAAAAACTTCCTGTGGGCCACAAAAGCTTTAGATCAAGATGATATTTATGTGGTCTCTTCATCTAGGTGTTTGTGACCTTATCAAAAGGTTGGATGTCAAATAAACATTCCGGTGGAATCCTCGAAGTTTTTAATGGTATAGATTCAATCACAACTGTTTCTGTGGTGTGGTCCACCTAATTCAATGTCTTAAATCACAACTGCTTCTGTGGTGTGGTCCACCTAAGACTTTGGGATCATACCCTAAAATGAGCTTTAAAAATGGTTGGACGGTGTGGATTTAAGACACATGCATCATTGTGAGCCCCACAGTCAGGGGTCCCACCCACCTCGATGCATTTGGGTTCTCACCTGATCCGCTCCTGATCATTCATTTTTAGGGGCCAACTTTTAATGTGGGTCACCCATCATGTGGAACCCACCTTGATGTGGGTCATCCATCATGTGAGGCCTACTTTCAATATCCCATCATAAGGATCCCCCTTTGATGTGTATTGTCCATCACGTGGGCCCCACCTTCAAAGTGGGTTGTCCATCATTCGGGGCGGCCTTGGATGTGGGCCATTCATCATGAGGGGCCGAGCTTCATTGTGGACCTTTCATTATGTGGGCCCACCTTGATGCGGGCCATCCATCATGTGAGGCCTACCTTCGATGCCCATTGCTCATCATGTGGAGCCCACCTTTGACATGAATAGTCCAGCGGATGGACCTTCGATGTGGATCGTCGAATCATATATTGAGTAAAGAGATGAGCAAGAGAGTCAAAGAGACAAAAGAAAAAGATAGAAAAGAAAAAAAACTAGAGTTTTATTTTTAACTTACAGCTGTTTTTTCAAAGAGAAAAGTAACTTGGTTGAAGCTGTTAATAAAAAAAAGCTACTTAAGGAGGTGCATCCAAATTGTTAATCCTATTTGTGCACAGTATCCTAGTTGCAGAAGGCCATTGATTTTTCACTGCCAATGTTAAATAGGCAAAAGATGTATTCACTGTACATGAGTACTTTCCTCATGAAGATGCATCTTATGTACGAAACGTGTCACATATGTGACCATCTAAGCTCGAGCACCCTATATATGCACATGTGCTGCTATGAATCTTCAAGCATGGGACTGCCGCTGTTCCGCTATCCATATTAAGCTCTTGAAGGCTGTTTGGAACATTGGATTAGGTGGGATGAAATTACACTTGGTTCCATATAAATTTCATGCGATGTTTGGATATTACAGATAGAATTGGAATAATCTAGGTATTAATATCTATGGCCCTATGTTGATGTATGTGTTTTATCCATACCATCTATTTATATGCGTTCTTTACATGTGACATAAATATTAGTTGAGAAATCTGGTGTGTTGATTGCAGTTCCATGTTCTACCAAACACAGGTTTCACTTAATTCAATGTCCAATGATGATGTTAATTTCATCTATCCAACGCAATTCCATACCTTTTAATCGTGCGTGCCAAACAGGCCTTTGAATATCTTTATTTCCAACATTTCGTTCGGGCGTACAATTGGATAGAATCCAAGCAGCCATCAAGGCCACCTTAGGCCCCGCCCCGGTGAGACGTTCCACACGCTTGCCAGGTTGGCACGTGTGCTACCTCCGAAGTTGCGTGTGGAGCGGGTGCGTGCGTGTTAGGCTTGCAAGTGGCAAACGTCTCTACGTTTAAAGTTTCGCAAGCACTCCTCACTTCTCATTTTTTTTAGGGTTTTAAGCCCCTTACTTCATTTCCTTGCAAGATCTCGTGTTCTGCGGCGTCGAGATCTCTTTCAAATAGAAGGTAACAAAACCCCAATCCAATCATATTCGATACTGGGGATTTTTTATAGTTATTTTTCTCAGTGCATTCCAGATCTCCTTGTTACCGATCTGCACAGTTTTTCATTGTTAGGTCGACCTTTTTTTTTTCCTGCTTAACCTCTGTCTTGATTTCTGCAGCCATCATCTGTTTACAGAAATTGGTTTCTTTCCTATGATTTTGCTTCGTTCCACGATTTGTCTCTTTCATTTATGCTTGCTTATGTTTGAATGCTTGAGGAATTATTCAACTGCGCATAGATACTAGAAAAATTCTCGTCTTCTCGATGTTTAGGGCATCGGATTTGAGAATCAAGAAGAATCGTGAAGCCGAGAGAATCTTTTCTCCAAATTCTAGATTTGGGTCTTCTTCTTATCTGATTTTGATGCGTGCCTTACTGGAAATCTTGTGGAACGTCCAAGTGGTGTATAAGGTGGCCCCCAGCAGTAATTTGGGCATACTGAAAAAATCAGGATGGTCTACTCATCAGTTTGTGTTTATTGAGTGCAGACCCTAGTCAAGTTTTTAAACCATCTATTCTTTTTGTATAGTGGTGGGCCACCTGATGAGTGGACCAGCCTGGTTTTGCGCAGGCCTTGTAACGGGTTGGCTTGGAGTTGGTCTAGGCCCGGATTTTGAAATGGTCAGGCCAGGCCTATCAGGCTGGCCCTGTTCAAAATTTTGACTTTGCTTCGACTGGGTCCAGTCCATTGCCAGCCTTAGGTTAGTTCATCTTAACAGTCGGTCCACCTTATGTCCTCTCAGATGCCCCACATGCTTGTCATGCTGGCAATTAGGAAAGATCAATCTTTTGTGGCCTGTCTATGTTGTGCTCCCTTTGAGTTAAACTGGTGTATGTGAGTTGACAGAGGCGGAAGGTTCAAATTGTTTGAGTTGTCATTTAAAAGAGAAAAAAAAATTGGTGTCTTTAAACCAATGTGAGTTCTCCCATTCCTGTTAACAATTTTGTAGTATAATAGATTGGAGAAGACAGTGCCTATAACTATAGTTCTTGGCATAGCTATGTTGTGCCGTTTTGTTTAAGATGGTGTAAAGTGATGGTAAAAGGGTGATGGGCTACTTTGTTGGTATAAACTATAGTGTTGCTACAGAATGGATATTACTGCAACATATGGGATTTTTTTTAAGTGCCATTTAGTTTTTGTGGAGTGCAAAAAGGGTCAAAAGAGGAGATTAAGTAAAACTATATTGGTTGCACTGTTATTTGCATTATATTTAGACGAGAAAAGATAAGGATGAAATGCTAACACTCTAGCAACTTGAAGGCAGTGAATGGTGCTGATTTGTGGAAGTGATGAGGATCCCAATGGATTCCCACAAAATCAAAGATTTGTGGACCTTGAATAATAAATTGAAATCTAAAATCTCTTCCAGTGGTCTACCTAATTGACTATCAGAGAGGAATATGATGAGTCCACCCCTTGATCCACAGATACAATGGCCCATCAGATGTGATCAAGGCCTTGATCACAATATCAAAGTGAATGGACAGTCAATAAATGCCATCACTTTTCTTCTCTTTCCCCTCTTCAAGAACATCTTTTAGTAATTCCCAAGGATGAGACCTCTTTATTAAATAACATGAGATCAAGGGGAAGCTATGGAGTCTAAGGATAAGGAATAGCAACCTTATCTCTAAAATTTCCTGTCTGGAAAATGAAACGGAAGGGGGGTTAGCTGCCCTATCGGACCCACCCACTAGTGGTTGCATGGAAAACCAATGAAGTTATCTGATTGGATAAGAATTTGTTCTTCCAGGCTGATGTTGAAAAATGAACAATGTCCTATGTACCTTACGCAAGTGCGATAAGTAGCCTTATGTATGCCATGTTGTGTAGTCGACTAGACATTAGTTGTACACAGAGAAATTGTCAGCTATTTCCAGAGTAACTCGGGATAGAGTGTTATATTGTCTATGATTGCTCCTAGATACATATGGATAATACGCAAGTTTTGGTCCAGGACTCCAGAACAATTCCTAAACCCCACAAAATGATTTAAAACATGTTAAGAAATATTTCTAAATATGTATCTCCTCAATTAAGGGCTTAAAGTAGGTGAATTGGAGCTTCTTGGTGAGACTGACTTATATAATTGAGCACTGAAACTGATACCTATCTGGCAATATACATCGGTCTTGATCGATACTTCAAACTTCGGTCAAAGATGTGATGCTTTCTTATGAAGATACCGACCAAATTGTAGGGATTTTTTGATGCAGTCTGGGGCATCGATTCTGACATGAGGAAGTCAACTTCATGGTTCATTTTCTGCTATTTGAGAGGGACGGATCAACATCATGGTTCATTTTACGTTGTTTGAGAGGGACAAAGATCAACTTAATGGTTCATTTTCTGATTTTTGGGAGGTGCAAAGCACCCATTTCCTGGTTGAGCAGGAAACAACCATCAATAGCCATTTTGTTCATGGAAGTTGGGTATAGATTGTCGCAGAGCAATTCGGGAAGTTGTTTGGGTCTAAAGATTCCTCGGAGGTTTGTGTTATAAGCATGTATAGCTAAGGATTGATAAAAACCTTTGCCATTTGATCTGGCAAAAGATTCTAAACATCATAAGAAATCAAAACGTGTAGAAATCAAGTATGACAATGTTCAAGAGCAAATAAGAGACAAAAGGGTAGTTCTTAGTTACATTCCCATCAATGAGATATTAGCAAATCTCATGACAAGCTAGCTAGAGAGCTATTTTAGGTTCATGACAGGCAAGAAACAAACATCAATAATCATTTTGTTCAAAGGATTCTAAACATCACAAGAAATCAACTATCACAATGGTCAAGAGCAAGTAAGAGACAAAAGGGTAGTTCTTAATTACATTCTCATTAAAGAGATGTTAGCAGATCTCATGATGAGCTAGCTAGAGATCTATTTCAGGTTCATGTTAGGCAAGAAACAAACATCAATAGCCATTTTGTTCATGGAAGTTGGTTGCATGGCCATTTTCTCATGTTGCTTAAATATGGATTACTAACCATGTCGTCCACCCTTGTTATGTGGTATGTGGGTGAATCGGTCCATTATGAAAAAATGGGACATACCAGCCTGTATCAATCGATATCGAATTGGATGTTCTATAGCAGCACCGATACAAGATGATCTGGCAATAAAGGTCACATTTTAATTTTTCATTTTCAATTGTTTCTCATTTTTCACTTCTTTCTTCATTTCAATTGTGAAGGAGCTTTACTAGATTTTTGGGATCAAAACACAAGATTTGAATGGGACTCGACGAATCGAAGTGGAATGGACCATTTTAGGAAATATCCAAAAGAAGGGATAAACCGACACTTTTGTTTTGTTTTTTCATTTTCATTTTCCTTTTGTTTTATTTAATGGGCCCTAATCCATCAAAACATACTGTATTTGTATTCGATTAGACTGAAAAATGTATGAGCGCTCTTGCGCAGGCCTATGTGGTTGACTTTTATTGGGTGAAGCTTACATACAGCATTCTTAACAAAGAATGGTCTGATAACACTAATACATGTGAAAAACACAAACATCGATAAATTTTGATGTTTTACATCTTATCATATTTTCCTAACATTTTCAATAATTTTTGTACCCAAACTGAAAAAGAATAAAAAAAGAAGGCCGATACAGGCTGTATCAACCAAAATGGTCCAATTTGTTGTACCGCATCATATCATTTTTGGGCCTTGCTGATTCAGCTGCTAATACATTTATTGAAAATGTTGTTGTTGCTACTTTCATGTATGATGATGAAGGCCTTGAATATTTGGATCAGCTTAGTTCTATTTTAAAAGTGGTTCCAAATTACACATTTGCATGGGGAAATTTCTGTGAGGCCATCACTACACCAAGTTCATGAGAATATTAATACGCACTTGTGACAATTATCTGCCGACGATATTGAGTTTTCTGTATGCTATTTTTTTTTGTAAATGACGTTTTATCTTCCATTTCCATGGATGTTTCCTTTCTTTGTATCTTTGGTTTGACAATTTTATCTTCCTTTCTTTGAAGGTCCAAGAACAGTTCCACTCACACTGCATTGTCAGCGACAATGAGGCCCATTTTCTGCGGCAACTTTGAGCATGATGCCCGTCAATCTGACCTTGAGCGTCTTTTCGGCAGATATGGGAAAGTCGACAGGATAGATATGAAGTCAGGTAAGTGTCTTTTGCATACAGGTTCTTTCTTGTGGTTGTGATCTTACTGTTGCAGAAGAGTTTCATTCTTCCTTACCCTGCTCATTGCTGTTTCTGCTATCCATTGGATTCTTTTGTTACTGCCACTGGTACTTTTTCACTTTCCTTTGGTTGTTATAGACTTGAAATTACACGCCTTGGAGGCCATATCATTGGAAAATATCTGCTAATAGTAGCTGATGATCTCTTCCTCATGCGTTTCATCAAGTTATTGAGCTGTGATAACCCATCGCACGAGTTCATGTTGACACAGTATTGAAAACTGGACATGGGTATTACGTGGAAATATAAACCATTTTCTACTATCCGGTAACATACCACAAATTTTAAATGGACTGTTATGCCCATTTTGGGGCGTGCTTGTAAGTACCGACTGAAACTACAATGCTTTTGATGTATATAGATCTTAATGGTCTTGAATAGATAAACAATTGAGGTATACACAATCATTCCAACCTTGACGTGTGGACACATCCTATCAAGAAAGGCTGCATATCAAGCTGGGGGGTCCCTCCTCCCATAAAGGTGATAGTTATGGGACTGCATCGATTCTTCATATCAACTGCCACAACATTTTCTGGACTACATAAAACGGTGAAGGCAGTCCTTTTTGGGTCCTTCGAGGGGTCAGGATAAGTTTACGAAAGCAGTCTGTTTTTGAAGTTTAGGCCCCATAATCAACAATTTCTTTGGCGCAGGAATATCTTGGAGCATCCATGCTCCTCCTGGCTGATGGCTCTTGTGCATTACCTTTCCTGCCCGTGCCCGTGCTTCTTCATCTTATGTTTTTCAGAAGTGCTGATCTGATCCACAATGGCATCAGCTTACATTCTCCCCGACAGACCATTGCCTTTCATTCCTCATGACCTCTGCCCCATCTTCAATCCGAGACATGTTCCGAGGTAGAACCCATGCCGATCTTGCAGCCAGGCAGGAGAATACATGGAGAAGGCACTTTCTGTTCGATGAACTGCCATGAGGCACCACCTACCTTTGGATTATTGTTCCTTGACATCATTTAGTTCAACACACAAGGTCTGTTCCTGATGTTTTTTTCTGGTCAGTTGGTTTCTGGCTTTCACAGAGATGGTTCGATGTGTTCATTTCTTGACCTGGCTTTTATATATGTTTTATTGGAGCTATCAATGCCATCTCATGTCGAGGGATCCTTTCACGGCAGGGGTTCTTGACCTTTTAATAAAATTTTCTCACATAAGAAATGGATTCTCCATCTGTGCTGAGTCTTACCATTTCAATGTATAGGATTTGCTTTTGTCTACATGGATGATGAGAGAGATGCTGAGGATGCAATTCGAGGACTTGACAGGAAAGAATTTGGCAGACATGGTCGCCGGCTTCGCATTGAGTGGAGTAAGGTAGTTTCTTTTGCCAGTTATATGGGTGCAGCCATTTCACACCATTCTGGCTCAGTTTGTCATTGTATCTTATTCAACTCCCCCTGAGCTCTTTACAGCAACAAGATCGTGGTATTAGAAGACCTGGTGGTTCAAGAAGATCGTCTGCTGATTTGAAACCTTCAAAGACGTTGTTTGTTATTAATTTTGACCCGATCAATACAAGGACGAGGGACTTGGAGAGGCACTTCGAACCATATGGGAAAGTATTGAGTGTGAGGATCAGAAGGAATTTTGCATTCATTCAGTACGACTCACAGGAGGATGCAACTAAAGCATTGGATGCAACCAACGAGAGGTTTTCCTTCTTCTCTCATGCATATTTTAATTCTCGTTTTTCCTCCCCTCTTCTTATTGCTGTACTTGTATCATTCTCCATGTTGCTTGCACCTTTTTTCAGTGCCAAAAGTAGATTTTAAGAAATCTCTTTGAGACAATTGAAATCCAGATATATAATGGCATGTATTGCAACTGGAGTTTTCCTATAGTATGAAATGAAGTTGTCATTTACAAAAAAAAAGAACACCAATAACCTCAGTTAGATCTTGTAAGGAACATGAAGCCCCTGCGGGACTAAATATGGTTCTTTCTCCATTTTTGCTAATGATATCTGTCATGTTCTTCCTATGCACCTGCAGTAGGTTGATGGATCGGGTTATTTCAGTAGAGTATGCAGTTCGTGATGATGATGAGAGAAGAAATGGTTACAGCCCTGATAGAAGGGGCCGGGACAGGTCCTCCGAGAGAGGTGGTCGGGACCGTGGGCGATCCCCAAGTCCTTACGGAAGGGCTGCAGAGAGGGCTAGCCCTGATTATGGCCGTGCCCCCAGTCCGTATGCTAGGCCTGAACCAAAGGGCAGTCCTGGCTATGGCAGAGCAGAGAGCCCTGCTTATGACAACTACCACAGGTTAGTATTCTGAGCTTTCCTTTCTGTGTTTGTACGACCCAAGTTCACAACCTTTAGCCCAATGTGCATTACTTTACCATTTTTACCTGTTAACTGTGATGCAGTCCTCCCCCAAGGCAGGACAGATCTTGAAGAAGTGGAAAAGACTGCTGAGGTTTTGTAAGATCTTTTACTTGGTAATGTTCCCTTTCTCCATTGTGGAGCCTAGGTAATTTTCTGAGGTGCGCTTGATGTACGACAATTGCGTGGATTATGCCTCTGAATGGACACATTCCGTAGGGTTTTGTACCCTGCCAGTTTGCAAGGCTGCTTCGATTCTGTCACTCTAATTTAATGGATTTGTTGTTGGTCTCCTTAAATGTGTTTTGGAACCCCCTCATTAGGTCGAAGACTCATTTCAGGGGCCGAACCCAATGTTGGTTGTAAGCACACTGGGGATTGCAAATTGTAATAGGGGCTGACTTGTATTGAATTGCAAATTGTATTGGATTTGCCTGAAATACAAGGATTTGCTCAGCCATGGAACCTAGTAGTTTCTGCCGCCTTTCTGTGGGGATTGAAAGATGGTATGGGCTGGAATTCTGGCTAGATTTTCGACCTACTCAGTCACAGGAAAATGATAGAACTGGGATCCGAATAGTTTGGCATATTGATCGTCTAGACTCCTTGTGACACATCATCAGAGGAATTATGGACTGCTGCATTAGTCTAAGTGGGCCCATGGTTCTGTTGTAAAAGTTTTTAATATTGGATGGGAAACACCTCAAAAGAATCTCCATTGACTGCAAGAGCCTACCCCTTGGATCAATGGACGTCAATCTGGCACTCTAAGAACAGAGTACAGCAGCCTTCCAGGAAAGAAGGCCAAAGATCCGGCAGTAACGATCTTTCAACTGGGTAGAATATATGGCAATTTGCCCATCCATGTCATGGCACATCAGGGGCTGCATCCCCCAATTATGGGTCCCTGTTTGTGAGGACAGTCGTGCATCTACAGAATACGTGTATTGATGCACCAGGGCTCTTGCCATTTGTTTGCATTGCAGGTAAACCATAGCGTTGAAAGCCTGTAGTGGAATGTAGTTGGTTGTCCAATTCTTATTTAAGAAAATTCCCAAACGAGTGTTGTTAAGCTTGGTTAGCCCGATTAAAGCTGCGATGCTTTTGTGCTTTCTAACGATGGATAGTATGAGACATGAATATGTGACCGACGACCGTGTTTTGATGTGAGGATGGAAACTTCCGGGTCTCACTTAATACAGATTCTGTTTTCTGGCCTTAAGCCAAAGACCAACCGCAATTGCTATATGCCTGTGAAGACTGATTCAACCATTTGTGCAATTGCTTCCTGACAGGGATGAAACTGGGTCCAGGCCCAGCATGTCAGGCGTGGGTTTTTGAATTTTTGGTCCAACAACTAATGGCCTGGGCATAGGTTCAAGTGTGATCGAAGGTAGGCTAGACGTGGCGCGACTTAACATTGTTGGGCTGATTATTAGATTGGCATGTCATCGCGCTTCTGTGCCCAGGTACCTGGTCTCCCACAGGCTAAGTTGGTCATTCCCTGGGTTCGTCCCTCTTCCTGCCCCAAAGCCCTGGTTGTAAGCACTGGGTCTTGAGAACTAGTAGAAAGCATCCTGATCGATGTGCCATGAAAAGAAAAGGTGTCCTCTGAATTTCTTTACGGGGATGTACTCATCCTGGGAACACAAAAGTAGGGCCACGTGATGTGTGTGCTTCGGATACGCTTCTCAAAACCCTTTAACGGTTGCCTTTCCTTCGACTTGTCTATATCTACATCATTCCACCTAATTATAGATCTACCAAATCTCCGACAGTAGAGTCTGTTACTTTGGTTGTCGAAATTCACAGAGATCCTATCGCTCGTCTATACAAGTCCACGCGTGTAAATGAGGCGTGCGTACACATCACATAATGCCAGCAGGGCACATGGGCTTGAGATCCACGCTGTCCATTTTGTGGGTCCCTTTGTTTCCATGCATCAGCACAAAAATCAGGCTGGTTTGTTGATCATATGGGTCCAAAGTTCATAAAAGGAACGAAAGGATGATGGGCAACTTTTTCTATGCATTCGCCTGTTGCTGATGTTATAGCCCACCTGACGGGCAGATGGGACTGATTGCAGGTCCAGGGATGGACGGCTTGGATCCATTTGCCACGAGTGGCACATCTGGTGGCGTGAACATGAACTGGTTTATACGCGGGTGTGGTCTTAGCAGCCTGTTGCGGGTAATGAGTTGTTGGGGACAAAAGGGCTATGGTCCACGTGGGCGGAAACTTGGGTGCACCCAATTTCTGGATGGTCTGTCATGTGGTGGCTCAATGGATCAATGGCTTCGACCCCCCTGGTTGTGGGACATACGTGGAGATTGAGAGTGAACAAAAACTTTGATACTATGGCAGTGTGTGATGGATGATACCCAGGCATTTAGAAATTACTTAGAAATTGCACACGTCACATAGGGGTAGTCACAAATTATGATACCCAGTGTAGATATATCATGAACAAAAAATTTAACCTTATTCGAATATCTAATTATCCAATTGGGGGACATTTATTGGACGGTTAAAACTGAAAAATATTCAACAGTTTTATTTCCACGAATAATTGTCTACAAATCAAAGGTTGGGATTGTTCAACCAATCTGATCTTGGGATTATTACATGGCAATGGTGGGCTGTCATTCGCGTCGGTTTTATTTGAGTTAATATACGCCACATAGTCTAGCCAATTTTATGTGAGTTAATGGCAGGGAGGACGTGGTGAGGTCGATCACCGTCTTCCTCACACCATAACTATCTTAAATCCACAAAAAATCACACAAGCAAGGCTATGTAGAGTCTTAACATCTATTGAGAAAAATGAAGAAAAAGACAAAAGAAGAGAGAGAGAGAGAGAGAGAGAGAGAGAGAAAGTAAATGACAAAAAATACTTTATTAAAAAGGTAAAAGAGCGAGGAGAGTTTTTACATATATGTTGTGCATGCATTAGCTAATCCTTATATATATGAGGGCTTTGTTTCCTAATCCTACTAATACCACAACTCTAAAAAAAAAAAAAAAAATACTAATCACTTTCCTAATTTGGCTCAATTAAAAGTTACTTAATAACTAAGTATCTAATTAAATTAAGATTTTACAATGATTCCCAATACTCCCTTCCCCCTTATTGTCAATTCCCGTTTACATCTATCATTCACAAATTTCTTTTGAAAAGATTAAACTTATTTGTACTTAATGCTTTAGTGAAAATATTCATTGCTTAGTCACTTGTAGAGACTTGAGTTAGCTCTACCTCTTTGCTCATGACATTTTCCTGAATAAAGTAGTAATCAACATTCATGGGTTTTGTATAGGTATGAAACGTTGGATTCGATGCTAAAATAATTGAGTTAACACTGTCACTCTTGATTGAAAAGGGGTAGTCGACTTTTTCTTTAAAGCATCTCAGTAGTTGTGTCAACTACACATTTTCACATATAGTTAGTGTAATAGTTCAATATTCGGTCTCTGTAGCAAACACTGTAATAGCGGGTTGCTTTTTGCTTCCCTATGACACACTTCCGAATCAATATTAAACAAAAGTTTGATATCGAACGATGTAATGGGTCCCAACCCAATCCATATCATACTAGCCTACTAGCTTTATTAATACACTATTCTTGTAAAACACATATTCATTAATGGTCAGCTTCATATATTTTAAGATAAGTTTCACTGCATTCATATGTGGCTTCTCCTGCTCCTATATAAACTGACTTATAACCCTAATTGGATATGTCAAATGTAAGCAAGTAATGGTTAAGTATATCAACCTATAAATCATCTTTCGAAAAGCATGCACATCTGCGGGTGGCACTGTTTGGTAGTGCCCTAGAAAACCAATGCTTGGTTACTTCTTGACCTATTTTATGCATGGGTTCCATTCATCATCCTAATTAGTGTATGCAGAACATGTTTTATACTTAAAGATTTGTGAGGTTTACCTATAGTGTCCTTTAGCAATTTGAGATTTGACACAACAACTTGTGTTTAGGAGAGAGTTGTAAACCATGGATCTTAGTACCTTAGTCATGACCATATAAATCCTCGGCAATGCTTGTGCCATTCAGATTAACCATCTTATGTGAGGAGATTGACTTGGTGTTAAGATGGACAATCTCCACCATAGAGCCCAAGTCAATGTTGGTGTGATTTTGACTTTGTCCCACACATCAGTATATGAGTGTGTCATAAATGGTTCCCTAGATAAGGCCTTTGATCACTTACATTTACAGGATTGCTTGCAAGTAACTAGTTGTGTTACCTTTGACTAAACAGAACCTCTCAAAGTAATAATTAAGCCAAGTAACTGATTCACATGTCACTAGGTTAGAAAGCGTATTTTTATATTTTCTCAAAATAAAGCATGATCATGGATGAAGATTTATAGTGTCTAATTAGAATTAGAATTAGAATTAAAAAAAAAAAATAAATTCCACTTCATTTTCATAAAAAATCATCAAGCTCTCTACCTTTGGACAACATGTGATTCACTTTAAGTGTTGTTGTATTTTGCTTCAACCCCGACAATCTTTTAAAGAATCAAAATTTCTCTTTTATCTCTTATCACCGTTATAGAAAAAATGTATTAAAGGTCTCATAAAATCTTTATGTCAAAATTTTAAGAGATAAAACTTTTTATCTTTTCTATAACTTTTGGAACATTGTCTGCAATGATAAAATCATCCACATAAATAACACATAATTGTTTTCTTTATAGAGTACTTTATAAAAGTATATGCATAAGTACAAAGAGGAAATAAAATTACTTGAAAGAAAGAATTTTCTAACCTTTGCAAAGAAAGCTTTTGGTACATGTTTTAAAGCATGGAGCGCATTCTTAAGCTTGCACACATGCCTCGACTTTTTAGAATCTTCGAATCTTTTGAGTTGCTTCATACACACTTTTTTTTTTTTTTTATTAACATCACTATTTAAGAATGTGATCTTTATGTCTATTTATTGAAGCATCTAACCCTTTGTAGCCATCAAAGCTATAATAACATGAATGCTTGAAATTTTTTAACACAAGACTATATAGTTCATTATAGTCTTCCCTATAGTTTTGCCATTAAATGTGCCTTGTAACACTCGACTTTGACTATAACCTTTTACTTTATTTTGTATATCTGCTCACAACTAATAACTTTTTCTTTTTTTCTCTGGAAGCTCAACTATGTCCCATGTGCCATTCCTTTTCATTACATCAATCTCTTACCCCATGGCTTATTATAGTTGAAGATCATTAATCACTTCTTTAAATGTATTCGACTTAAAGGAATCCATGGCTTGCATCGTACAAGCATGGTGTATATTTGTGATATAGTAATATGTCAATCCTTTAACAAAAAACCTTTTATGAATAGGATGTTTTCATTATAGATTATCACTTAATGAGGCTATAACTTTATTTTTCTATGATTATGCCAATTGAAATATTTTCATTAACTTAGATGATTGTGGACTGGATGGTTTTGTATCTATCTTTGTATCTGATAAAGGCTCTAAAGAATTTACTTCACTATTTAAAGCTTGATACTATTGTGCATTTTCATCAAAATTCACATAACGACCCTTGTAAATATAATAATTTACCAGATCATAATACCAATATGCTCTCTCTTAGATAAATATCCAAGAAAAATATACTTTATGGTATTTTTATCAAGTTTGTCGTATTTTTTTTTTAATCATTACACTTCACATAAGCTACACATCTAAACACCCATAGATACGTTAAATTTGACTTCTTATAAAGAATTTCATTTGGGACCTTCATACTAGATCGCAATAATATACGATTGATCATATACATTGTGGTTCACATGGTTGCAGCCTAATACATTTTAGGCAAAAAAATTCCTATTCATTATAACCAGAGCAACTTCATCTATGTGAATGTTTTTTTTTTCTATGAGCAATTCAATTTTGTGAGGCGTTCTTGGGTAAGTGAGTTGCCTTTTGATTACATGTACTTTAGAGAAGGGATGAAATCGTTACACATATACTCTCCACCATTACATTCATTATATATATAGTGATTTTGCTGATGATTATGGTGGATGGTCATTAAAAGAAGGGGTGAGAGAAAAGAGTCGTAATAGAAGAGACTGATATCTCTTTTGGACATGATCAGAAGAGTGGACCTCCTAGGAACAACAAAATCCTTTTTAAGTACTATTTTGTTGAAGGTTAATGCCAAAAAGGCATTAAAAAGAAGGAGAAGAGGAAGCTAATATAAAGTGAAGCTGCTACTTTTTTTTTTTTTTTGTCGATTCTCTCATATGGGTTTGAAGTGTGGTGATCGAGAAGTGAGGTCAGGGATGATGGGTGGAACCATAATTTAGGTACTCATGGTAGACCATGGGATCGTCCAAAATGCAACGATAAAGCTCATAATAGAAATGTACATCCCCTTGTTGGGGCAGTCTTGAAAATGGATAATGGGGTGGTCCAACATGGGGCAATAAAGGCTTTGATTGGGATGCACCAAATTTCTTTCAGTGGGGCCATAATAGTGGTGCAGTAGGTGTTCTTGAGAATAGATGATGGGAAGGACTAAAATGGAGCATTGACAAAGCATATGACAAAAATATGTCTTACCTCCCAACGGTGGAAGAGCAATGAATTAATTAGTGCAAGAGAGGGTGCCCCTGAAGTTGGCTTTCCTAATTCAATGGATACTAAGAAATTTCTCAATGTTATAGGAGTTCCTCCTACAAGGACAAACAAAGAGGAATTTCTTGACCACATAGATAATTAAGAGCCCATACAAAATCCTTAAGATTTGCAATCTCAAAATCCTAAAGTAAACTTAAATTTAAAGAGTAGGCCATTGATAATTTTGTATGCACTTGGGGACAATACAACTCCTAAAGTTTCAAACAGCAACGGCAGCACGCTTCAATAGTTGTTTATTATTATTATTATTGTTATTATTATTATTTTTTATACATAAGCACTCACACCACAGTGGGGTTTCACCAGAATGGGTACTTGAACTCACAACCTCGTGTTGAAGATCTCGTGAGTCTACCATCCATGCATGAGGAAGGACCCCATGCTTAGAAGTTACAATGTAGCCAATGGTATAAGAAAAACTCTTACATTCAACAACATCTTGGTTTAAAGTAGACGGTTTGGTGTCACCCCTGCGATGACAAATATTAGGTAGCTAACAATAACAAACCAAATAATAACGTTAACTTTGCAAATAATTTTCCTGCTAATATTTCTATGCTCAGACAATGCTGCAATGCGAATGGGCAGAGACAACAGATAGGCTCTCTACTGTTTTCTTCAGTTGTATAAAGCTTTAATACCATGTAAAAAATTACATAAACAAAGTTATTGAGAGGACGATCTTAACATCCATCCAGAAAAAAAGGGGGAAAAAAAAAAAGACAGAGGGAGAGAAAGAAAGGTTAATAAACGAAAACTAACTTATTTTTAAAAAAAAAAAAAAAAAGTTAAAGAGAGGAAAGAGAGTTTTTACCTGTGTTTTGCTCAGGCTAGCTAACCTTTTATAGAAGATGACCTTTTATTTATTTACTAATCTTACTAATACAACAACCACTCTCCTAATTTGATTCAATCAAACCTCTTATTAACTGAATATCTAATGGCAAGAGCCACTCTAATAACTTCCGATCACAAAACATGGACCACGTGGGCCGAGTGGTCGCCATCCTCACCGATGTGGACACTACAAATGCCATTTTAGTCTTCGAACAGTTCATATCATGGTCCTTCCTACATGTGGGACCACTTGAGAAACGCTGGGGCCAGATTCTTGAGCCAAGACACAGGAACAGGGGGCATCATCTGAAGTCTTGCACGCGCATGTAGCACGTCAGTTGAGCTAGCGTTTGGCGCTAGCAGATTGCGCGCATGAAATTGAGATTCCTCAATCCCTACCGACGAACGCCCACTTGCACGCGCCCATTTGTTACGTCACGCTGTGTATCCAACGTGTTCATCAGACAGACCCCACGGTCCACTAATAAGGTATACCAAATATATAATTTGAATTTCGACCGTCGGTTATCATTATTTAAACTATACACGTCGGTGCACGTGTATAAGGGTGGCTGACAACTAGCTCTAAATTTTGTTAGTCATGCAATGCACTCACTCAGTTAGTCACATTATGCAGGCTACATCAAGCATGATTTTACACTGTTTCCTATCGTTTGGCCCACCTGATTTTTGAGATCAAGGCCAAAGGAAGTAGCTTGCACCTGATGGACCGCATGGATCCAATGCACATAAAATCGTTCCCCATATTTTTAGGCAGCTATCCTTCCTTCTCCCTTCCGAACTACGCTACCCTACCACACTGCCTGCACGTGTAGTAGACACGCGTGGGAGTCAGCAGAGTTTGGACCGTTGATCGAGCATATGATTCTTTTTTATTTTTATTTTTATTTTTAAATATTCTAATATTATTCGATCTTTTTTCCTAGTAAAAAGCGCGAGCTTTCACCAACTTACGCTGGAAGCCTTCATCGGGGAATGAAAAAGCGAGTCGCGCGAGTGACATGGTGAAGGACACCTCCGTATACATGCTATATTGGGGTACCTTCACAAAATCTTGACCATTCATTAAGCAGGAATCACAGAGGACATGCTCTAATCGAAAAGATTACCTGTATAATTATCAGGCGGGCTACAAATGTACACCGGATGTTGGTTTTTGGTCGTTTTCTCTGACCCTCGATTTTTCTCACAAAAGTGTGGCCTACACAATGCGGAGACTGGCCTGATTGTATTTTTTTTATCAGATGGTGTTGAATCTCTACAGAAACAATGGCTCGGATCTCTCACGCGTTTACAATGTTGATAATTGTGTGGGGAGGCTGCTTCACCATCTCACTCGCGTGAATACTCTTTGCAGGCCGGTCGACATCTGATGGTTTTTTAATCCATTTGTTACCGTACGCTGGTCCTCACCGTTAAATGGGCCTGTCGGCAAGTAGTGCTGTCAACGGCTGGGTTCGGGATTGACTCGGGCCCTCGATTTTGAACGGGTCCGAATCCACTGTTCCAAACTTTGATTTTGTTTGTCCTTGGGCCCACCCCATTGAAAACCCTATTAGGTAAGGCCACTCCAGATTGTTAGCACGAGTGGCTGCATTGGGGTCCACATTATGATTTATGAGATGGTCTGATCTGAACGGAATCGGATTGCGTGCGGAGTACTCTTATCGTGAGGAGTAAACTCTGTTGGGCCCACCTAGAATGTATGTGCTTCATCTATTCCGTCCATATGTTTTTCCTGCTCATTTTAGGGGATGAGCACAAAATTTAAGCATGTCCAAATCTCAAGTGGACCATGCCACGGGAAACAGTGGGAATAATGATTTCCACTGTTGAAACCTTCTCAGGCCCCACAGTGATGGTTATTTGTCATCCAACCTGTTCATAAGATCACATAGATATGGATGAAGGGAAAACACAAATATCAGCTTGATCCAAAACTTTTGTGTTCTTTAAGAATTTTTCAATGGTAGACATTCAGTTCACACTTTTCCTGTGGTGTGGTCCATTTAAATTTTGATATGCTTCATTTTTTGGCACCATACCTAAAACTTTCTGTTAAGATGGATGGAAGGAGTGGATAAAATACGTAAAACTTCCGATCTGAACTTCCATGCTCGTAATATATCGTAAGATATGAGTCAAAATGAAACTTTAATGCTAGCATGATCTTTGATTTCTGAAGTTAAATGTGGCTATGTGCTTCTTACCATAGCCCTTACTAGCACTTCCAGTTTTGAATATAGAACATGGCGGCTTGGATCATCAGATCATCTCAGCATATCCATTGGATGTAGATATCCACTAGGGCTCTCAATGGAGCAGGTCAGATACGAGATACAATTCACTCCGAATCCATATAATGCGGATTTGGATCTTAAACTAGGTTTGATTAGTTAATGGACCGGATTTGGATATTAAAATAGGCCTGATTACTTAAATGAACTGAATTTGGATTCAAGAACATATCGAAGTCCGATCCGAATCCGACTAAGATCAGACTCATTGTCACCTTACTGTATATGTTATATTCATGCTGCCATCCATTTTCCAGATTATTTTAGGCCATGTCTCAAAATTGCAAAATTGAGACATGCCACTCTTAGGTCGACCATAACACAGTAGATAGTGAGATTTGCATCATTTTTCTACTAAATTAAATATATTATATATTTTGTTATATTTGTAATTGGAGTGGATTCAAACCTAGATCTGACCCCAATCCGATGGTTATATGGATTTGGTTCTGAAATGGATCTAACGACTTATAAATGGATCGGATATGGATATTACCTTTGGATCCGAATTCGATCCGAATTTGTCTACAGATATATAGACCTGGAGCCGTCCAGTTGGATCCGATCCAGATTCGACCCATTGAGAGCCTTAATATCCACCCAATCGGTATTGGCCCAAAAGGGAACTTGAGTGGCTGTTGTTGGAAATTTTCTGATCTTTAAAAATAAATAATTGAAAAAAATCGAGAAAAAATGACAGGCTGAAGCACATGAAAAACACGCTGTCCTTAAAGCGTAATTCGCCCCTACTAAATATAATTTTGAGTCTGTTGATAGGTTGTAGGCGGATTGCTTCCAGGATACGGCGAGCCTTATGTGGTTCTGCATTCGGTAAGAAACGAAGGAACCACTATGGAACTCAGTAACACAGTCTGACAGATAAAGAAAAAGAAAGAAAGAAAAGAATGACAGTCTTCTTCTGGCAGCAGCAGACTACTACACTGGTCTAAGTGGCTTGGTTTATTTCAACCAAACCAGAGGCTAAGACTAAGATGGGTGCTGGTTCAGTATTCGAGGTTGTAATTGCTGTTGTTGTGTTGGAATGAACCAGACCTATCCGGTTTATATAGGCAAGGGTGGCTGGCAGTTTTGGTCCAGAGCCATAATGGCACTAGCCGTTTTCTGGCTGTTGTGAAAAACTAGCCGTTTATGGCAGTTTCTGACTGTTGTGCATGTGGGAGTTATGCACTTGCATGCTGGCTGTTTAGATTCAATGGCTAGCCGTTTCTGACTGTTGGGCTAGCCGCATGCAGTTGTTACTGCATGGTATGAACCGTTACTGCATGAGCAGTTACACAGGTCCCTCTAATTAGCCATGCAGCTCTCTATAAAAAACAGAGAGGTTTCTCTGTCAGACTTCCCACCCACAGCACTTCCTCTGTTCCGAACCCAGCCACCTAACCTATTACCTAGCCTCTGTCACACGTGCGAAGTGCTAAGTGCGTCACTAGTGCCTCTACAGCTATACTGCCTCACGTGCCCACGCCCTCGCACCTAGTCCGAGCCCGTGCCCGTGCCCGTGACCGAGACCGAGTCCGTGCGCGGTGTTCCAGTTCGCACTGGAACACGCAAGCTACCATTCTCCCTCTCTTCTACCATAAATAAGTAAGGTGCACAATACCCTACTTATAAAGAGGTAAAAAACTTTTCTTCCATCCAATATGGGACAAAAAACCAAGCGTTTTTTTTTTTTCTTTTAAATTGTTGTCAAAAAACAAACTTTTACGGAAGCTGTAGTAGCAAAAGGAACTCTTGTCTTGTTATCAATATATGGAAGTGGGTGAGTACGACCTTCTGCATGCATGCAGCTCGCAAGGCATATCCAAATCATTCACGGGCGCGAATACCCTTACCGTATGGTCCACCTTGATCATATATTGTATATCCACTGCCCATCCGTTTTTACAGCCCATTTTAATATAAGTGCAAAAAAAAATAATCATATCCAACTCTCAGGTGGACCACACCACAAGAGAGAGTGATAAGTGAACGGTCACCATTAAAAACTTCCAAAGGCCCACCGTGAGAAGATCCGTAATGTTTATTTTCCATCCAACTCGTTGATAAGGTTAACCATAACTGAGTGAACGAATATAATAAAGATTATCTTGATCCAAAACTTTGATGACCTAAAAAGGTCTTTTAACGGTCATTCATCACTTTTTCCAGTAATCTGGTTCGCCAGATATTCGTATCTTCTTAATTTTTTGAATAACGTCCTTAAATGAGCTTAAAAAACGATTGGACGGAGTGGATATGAAAAAAAATCGTCAAAATGGGCCCCGCACGGTAAGGGTAACACCCACTAAGCTGTTATCCGGGTAACAGCTAATCCGCTCCCATCGTTCAATCACCTGGCCCTAGCAGAGTGGCCCGGCTGGAGTGGTCCGCATCACCTGTCGTACAGTAAGCGTGCAACACTTTAGCTCTGCGGGCTCACCATTTCGTATGGGTGACATCCACTCTGTCCATCAGGTTCGTCCTTCCATGTCAGGCCAAGGGGCCGAGAATCAGGGGAGCGGATTAGCGATTACAAGGGTAATACACCCCTACCACGTGTGGCCCACCTTGATGTATTTTTTTATATCCATACCGTCCATCTGTTTTTTAATCTCATTTTAGGACGTGATCCCAAAACTTAAAGAAGATCCAAATTTCAGGTGACCATACCACTAGAAACAGTGATGAATGACCATTAAAAACTTTTTGTATGCCACAAAAGTTTTAGATCAAGCTGACCTTTGTATTTTCCCTTCATCCAGATCTTCTTGACATTATCAACAGGTTGGATTGAAAATAAAAATTACAAAAGCCTTACGATGGGCCCTTTGGGATCTTTAATGGTGAAGCACTCAATCAGCACTGTTTCCTGTGACATGGTCCACCTGAGATTTCGATCTGCATAATTTCTGGGATCCCTTGCTAAAGTAGGCTGGAGAAACGGATGGACAGCGTTGATATACAAAAAAATCATCAAGGTGGGCCCCACGGTAAGTGGAACACCCACTAAGGTGTTACCCGGGTAAAGCTAATCCGTTCCCAAAAATCAAACCGACCTACCATTGGTGGGCCGCACCACAAGGAACAAGGAGAGGGGACGCTGACCATAGGTTTGTTTTTGGGCCACCATTGTGTATACGGAAAGGTTTTAGGCATGAATTTACACGGTTCCCCCAAAGTGTGGTCCAGCCGAGTTTTGGATGGAGCTGATTTTTATGGTGATGTGGTTAACAATAGCATGCTTAGCTGATGGACGGGGTGGATGCCGCACCTACAACACGGTGGGCCCAACGAAGCTCAGAAGTTTTACGCACTAAAATAGTTGTTGCCGAGGACTCCATTCCCATTCCCGCTATACTGGGGTATGATCTGAAAAAATTTACAAGTGGATGGTAGAAAATGCAAGAGGATCAATGGTCTGTATACAACGTACAATTCTATCTAAATCAGCGGTCAGGATCAATTTGTCGATATGGTTTCGTGGCAATATGTTTTCTTACTTAGGATTATGATCCAATATTTGAGAGCTCGTTTTTCGCAGTTGAGACTCAGAGACATCCAGCATGAGCCGCTGCATGGACCCTCATGCAGATACGGTGGGAAGATAGACCACTCCAGTATGTGCATTTCTTCAAAGTGACCGTTGCATGGTGGTGTTGGAAACGGACGCCTCAAATCATGATCCCACAGAGGCCACCTGGCCGGTCAAGTGGGGGTGTCCGACCGGCCGGCCACACAGACAAGCGAGGCAGCATTGCTACTGTAGAGGTTTTTTGTCCATCCGATCGGCCGGTAGGGGTGTCCGACCGGTCGGCAATGTCCTACTACAACACGTTTTCTTGCGCGGTTTGCGCGCAAGAGGTTTCTAAATCCGTTTTTTCTTCTTATTTAAGGGGTATTACGAGATTAGAAGTTCCTAAGGTTGCAAAGGGATTGAGGGAGCTTCTAAGTGAGAGAAAGAGCTTGGAGAAGAGGGTTTTTCTTTTTGGGTAAGCTTGGGATTTCTCTTGTGGGCTTGGGTTTTGGGTCTTGGATTCCATCTCTTGTAACTTCTGATATTATAGTGGATTGGTGTCGCTTTGTGCCGTGGTTTTTTACTCGTGAGGGGTTTTTTCCATGTTACATTCGGATTGTCTATGTATGGGTGATTGCATGCATTGTGATTGTATTGTGTGGCTTGTTTGATTCAATTTGCTGTTTGTCTATGGCTTTGCTTCTGTTGCCGGCCCTCCTATCCCAATAGGTGGCCCATCCACAACAGATGCCAGAAAATAGACGGTTCCTATCACCCCCCACAATCTTTGCTTGTCAAAAGACATGCATAAGTCGTGCATTTGAAAATTGATGAGAAAAAAGAACGAAACAAAAATGCCCAAGTCGGTAAAGCCCGATTGGAGAAACAAAGGCCGACATTTGAACGGATCAGGTGCATTTCGAAAAGGCAAAGGGACCACGGAACCCATTATTTTTTTTAATCTTTTCTTTTATCTTTATAGGTTTTCTGAAATGAAAATGAAATATTATTTCATGAAACTACTTCTCGGTTGTTTGCCATGTGTTTTTAAAACGGAACTTTTCACTCTTTATCTTTATTAAAAACATGAATAAATTTATTTTCTTACCTTTTCACTAAAATAATGCTTCTTTCAACGAAGGAAGGAAATGAATTTTTAAAGAGTTACGTCCAAATGTGCCACCATTCATCTTCTCTTGTGCTGCAAAGCGTCCCACATTTGCCATTATTCATTTTTTGTTGTGCCCCACATGGGTTAATATGCCACATACGCCACCATTCATCTTCTCTTGTGCCCCAACATGTTGGAGTGTATAACACACGTACCATCATCCATCTAATTTAGTCACTTTATATTTGCTAATGTGCTAATGTGTGCTAATTGTTGAAAAATCGGATGCCTCAAATCTATGTCTTGACATGGGCTATTGATCGATCTACTAGTTTAGTTGATCGATCGAAATTAATCCAAATTTATATTATAACTCTTTGGACACTCTTAGAGGTCATCGGATGATCGACTAGGGTCTATCGATTGATCGACTGGAGCCATCAATCGACTATTGATCAATCAATCGAAGACGGCGTAGTTTCGCGTGGTTTTGCATGATTTGTTTCTAATGTCGGTTTAACACTATAAATGTGGGTGTAATTGCGGGGTAAGGGTAGAGCAAGGAGTCTAAACATATTTAGAGGGTTTTAAAGAGAAAAAATTAATGTTTTTCTTTCAATTTTGATTCGTAAGCGATTTATCTTTTGTAATTTCGTTTTCATAGTATATATTGTCGTTTTGTGCTGTTCCAAAAAAATTTTCACATAAAATTTGTATGTTCTCTAATTGGATTTGTTTTTGACAGTGTGATTATAATTGCCTTATTTGATTCTACTTTGAATTGTATGGTCCTAAAACTGATATGCATGAGTGCTGCCATACATCTTCAAGTACTCACATGGATCAAATGTGTATTTGTATGTTTTGTGTATATGTGCCATTGCATAGCTTCAAGGACCTCACAATTCAGCTTTAAGCATCTACATATGATGCATATGCTACCTGTTTCACCATCCGTCTTCCAGCATCTCGCTACTTGGAGAACGTTTTGGCTAAGAATGTTTTTCCAAACAACTAATTTTGAAAGAGAGAAAAATCTTGTTAAAAAACGAGCAAGGAAAACAATGGTTCCTTTTCCATTGTTTCTTGAAAATAAGGTTTTTCAAGGAAAATTATTTTCTTTCTCGTGCTTTTATTTTAATGAATCTGGCACTTGATAAATGATGCAATGTGTAATGGCAGAAGTGGAATATGATAGAGCCATCTCTTGGCTTTATCAGTAAGAGGATGACTTAATCAATTCGAACCGTCCACCATTTTTCCCTCACTATGGATGACAGACTATCAAAATAAACTTAGATTGCATGATTCTAGTCATCTGATCAGTGTCTTTGAAAGCAGTGGTGGATTAAAAAAATAATTACCAGTTAGCTATCACACCCTAGGGGTGTAGTTTTTTTTTGGGTTAGTAGACACTCCCTACTGTGGCACTCATGTCTGGTTAGCACACACACCCCACTGACTCATCCTCCACACATGTGGCACTTATGTACGGTTATCGAAACCATCCAATGTTGGGAGGGCCATGGATGGAGCCTATCTATAAAATCGTACGGATAAAGCAATCCTAACCAGAAAATTTATGGCTATCAAGTGGATTGGTAAAAGTAGAATAGTGAGTCCAAATTCCCAGTGAAAAGTATGATGCAAGTAGTCCAAATTCATCGTGGCCGTAAAATTGATGTCAGAAATAAAATGGCAGGTGGCAAAATTTAAGTGGAAAATGTACATCTATTGGGCCGTCGGGATTATTGGAACTGTGTGGTCCATCCCCAGTGGGGACCACAATCTGGACGGGTGCAATGCGGGGTTCTTTTTGGGGTTATCTCGCTCTTTAGAGCGAAGAAGGAAACATTATTTGGTCTATATGAGTGATACGTGAGCTGCTATATAATCAGGCAATGCCGATCCCAACCGAGTAGATTCTTCATCTTAAAAATCAGACTAGTGAAGAATTTAAAGATGTTGTGGGTTGAGCGCACCAAAAGACTTAGCTCGTGGGTTGGGTTAGTTCAGATGTGTTGGATCAGATGGATCGGGTGTTCAAATAGCCCTTGATCATTACATCATAACCATGGCTAATGAACAAATTAACCTTTTACCATTAATTCATTACATGAAAAAAAGAAAACAAAGGATCAAATTCGATAGAGGAATTTAACTATTTAGATAATTAGTGAAACCAACTGTTCGATGGAGATTGCAATAAGCACAAGAAGTTGTTATCACAAGGCTTACATAAGTGTCGGCATGGGGTAGAAGAGTCCCATGCATACATGGAGGAGTTACAAGAAAATGATTGAACATCTTTCATAAAACTCCCCTATATATTTTCATAAACCTCATTTTCTTTTGGTTTTATCTTCTCCCTTTAATAGGACATTTTAGCCGACAGTGGGATTCATCTCCACTGCGGATTAAAGCCGCCGGTACTCTCGATTTCCGTTGGACCTAACCTGATTTAATAATTTGGTTTAGATTTCAACCCAAATTTAATCAATCAGTATATGAGTAAGGTCTGTATCAAATGCATGATTTAGATTAGAACTGGGTTAGGTTTAAATTAAAGGCCAAAATGGACCACATGTGCAGAAGCGACTATGATTGAGATAGATCTACGTCCCTTTTACAATGAGTGAACCTTGATAGTTAAGAGTTGAAATAATGGAATTGAAAGTACTGTTCACAGTCAAATCTGCTTAGGAAGGAAAGACTCAATTCACCCCTCTATTCAATTATCAATATAATCACTAAAGGCAAGAGTGGATATGGCTATTGAAGTAAAAGCATGAAATAACAATGAAAAAGATTACCATCTTTTTTAAGTAATCAAGACCTTGAATCCACGAGGCGAGTTCTTGAGTCCACAAGATGTAAGAGAGAAATTTTAAATACTTTTACCACTTAATAATCTAAGATAATTTGATCACATCATTTATATAGACGACCTAAAACCCTAAGTCGATTAGAAATGATCCAAAATACAAAATCTTCCTAGTTGTGTGTTTCGTGACAATATTTGTATAAAAAGTAATAGTTGTTTTACAATCAACTATTTGAGTGATAATTTTTTCATATTTGGAATGAATATCTACAAACTAGACATGCCAGATCAGTTACATCACGTCTTGTGTAAGACTGGGCCCTATTTTGATAGATTACTTTTGCTTTCATTCGGGCTCCTTTTGATCCAGCTATATATTCTAAGAATGCATCTGTAGCCTGCTCGACATTAGCTGTGGAGAAGCACAAGAATTTTAAAGGACAACCAACTACTTAGATGGCCAAATAAGTTAGGAGATCTCGTTTATACAGACCCATCAAATCCCATTAATAGTGGACCCCATTCTCCTATGGGCCACTAGTTGTGGATGCACCCAGCTCCCATGATGCCTTTATTTTCCAGTAGGCCTACAACTTTCTACGTGTCCATTCATTTCCCAACACATTAACACATTTTCCATGTGGCAAATATTAATTCCATCTTATTAATATAATTCTAGAATTTTATCAAGTGGGGTCCATGATCTACTAGTTGTTGCCAAAGGTGGCCCCACATGGCTCATAAACTAATAAGATCTAAGCAAAACGTATTCATCCAGTGGTTGAGTCTAGAGTGATAAACAAAATTGGTTTGGTCTAAATTTTAGTTCTATATGGAGAATGGGCTTCCTTGAATCACAGACTGCACATTTTCTTTTTATAGGCCTTGACATTTATTCAAGTGCCTTTATTACCTAAATTAGATGGGTTTAAGTGGTAATTCTAGATAGATTCGAGGTGGAATCAATTTCTAAATGGTCCAAAACTGACTCATTTAAAAGTCGCATTCGGAGCGGGGTGGGTGGGGTCAGCTTACTGAAGTTTTAAGCCCAACCTATTAATGATTGGGGTCATATCTTGGAACCAGATCTCACCAACTAATTCAAATTTCAAATCCAAACTGATCCATTACTTGTGAGGCTCAGTGCTAGCGTGCACTCCTTGCATCTACAGCCTAATAATAAAGCGTGTATTCATTCAAGATTCATTTATGACTGTAATCTCTTCTTATGTCTTATTTCTACCCTCTCCGCTCATATAATAAAAGAAGGGAGATTTTTTGGAGAAAGAGAGGCTTAAGTGGCAGCCAACTCAGCTCAGGGCTGAACGACTCAATCTAAGTCATTCTATGTAAACATGGTATTACAAAGTAGGAGAGCCTTTTGCTGTTCTGATTAGGCAAATATTTGAGGCTGACATGATTCTATATGCTTCTTGTATTTCAGCAAGTGGGTGTTTCTAGCGTTCTATTCATGGGGTTTTTCTTGAACCGTTGATCTAAGCAGTTTATTATTATTATTATACATTTAAGAACTTCCAATTTGCCTGGATACTCATTCAAGAGTGGTATTATGATTGCACGGAACGGATCTATTGCTATGTGCACCAATCATTTACTGCTAGGGTTGGTATCATTTACTCAATGACACCTAACGGCACTGCAAGAACTTGGGTCAAGGCAAGGTGGTCCACAAGAACAAGACGTACAAATGCCTCAATGCTGATGATCAATCACCAGAGGCATCTCGTGGCTATTAAACAATGTTGACCAATTGTCACGGCTGTCCTATGTGGGGCCTTCTAGCCATTGATATGAATTCATGGACAGTTTTGGTTTACGTGGATTGGTTGTGAAAGCCTTTCGCTGAAACTTCCTATAAGAGGAAGCTAGGTAGTGCCCACCGTGATATTTGTGAGCCACCCCGTCCATCACTCAAGTGGGCCACACTGTAGTAAAAAGTGATGATTGAATGTTGACTGTTGAAACCTCCCTGAGGTCCACTGTGATGTTCGTATGCCATCCATACCGTTCATAAGGCCACTCCTATTGGGATGAACTAAAAATTCAAAAATGCTAGCCTGATCCACAACTTCTGTGGCCCCACCAATGTTTCAAAAGTGGACGTTCAGTCCTCACTCTTCCTGGCATGTGGCCCACTTGAGTTTTAGATCTGCCTTATTTTTGGGCCCATGTCCTGACATGATCTGCCTTTCACAAGCAATCTTTTGATGGAAAAATTGGGTAGTGAGGTCTTTATCAATCTTAGTGTGGTGGTGTAGAGATTTGGGGAGATTTGATTTTGGTGGGCCATATGCTGTGAGGGATGAGCCTAGTAGGCTGAAATACCTTTTTATACAGATTAGGAGCGCAGCTTTGACATATCCCCATACTTGATCGCTGATTGTGGGCCCACCTTGATGTATGTGACTTACATTAATGCCATCCATCTATTTTGACAAATAATTTTATGGCACGATCCAAAAAAATGAGCAAATCCAAATCTTAGGTGGGCCACGCCACAGGAAACAATGGTGATTTAATACTCACCATTATAAAAAATTTCTTCGGGGCCACCCAAATGCTTATTTTCCATCCAACTTGGTGATAAGATCATGAAGACCTCAATAAAGGGACCACACAAATATCAGCTTGCCCGCAAGAAGTTTTTAATGGTCAATCACTATTGTTTCTTATAGTGTGGTCTACTTGAGATTTGGATCGGATTCATTTTTTGGGTCATACCTTAAAATGAGCTGTCAAAATGGATGAACGTTGGAAGTATTGAGCATACATCACATTGGCCCCACAATCAAGGATCCACGTACCTCAATAGATCCAGGGACACACCAAAGCCGCGCCCACTGAGTAAATGGTGAGTAGCTTATCACCCTCAATCGTTGTGTGTTACGCAGCTCATCTCTAACATCATAAGGCTCACCAATCAAATCTGGCCTTGTTGCTACACCGCTGCCCTAATCTGATTTCCTCCCCGGGCCCATCTATGATCCTACTAATCAAATCTTGCCATGTCACTACGCTACAACTGATGGTGGTGAGCAACTAACCAACCAATCTGTGCCTAATACGTGTCCTCTTTTAAATCACTCATTAAAGTTTGTAGATCTTTAACCACCTCCCTACACGTGATTTGCTGCCTTCCCACCTGCACTTTCTCCGCACGCACCTTTACACGCAGCTCAAGTTCCAGCCTACGAAGTGCATGGACACTTGAACACGTGCGTAAGTGTCCTCCACATGAGTGGATTCAGTCAGGGCTAGAGTAACATCGAGTTCCATCAGTCCATGAAACCTTTTCATTGTATTGCCGAAGCGTTAGAGTACATACTTAACCTAACAATCTTTTGAAAATTGGTGAGCCCTTCTCCACAAGCAGGCCAATGGTATTGCATCATATCACTGTTTGATGGAACTCAGTGTTACCCCGGCCTGATTGAATCCGCTCGCATCTTCCACAGTGAAGATGGACTCAGATCAGTACTAGAAAAACCCTGCAGCCACCACCATAATTTATGTGTTTTTTCCACACCGTCCTTTCATTTTTTCATATCATTTTAGGACATAAGCCAAAACAAAAAAATAAAAAAAACATAAGGTAGATCCAAAGCTCAAGCGGACTATGCCATAAGAAAGGGTGAGAATTGATTGTCCATTGTTGAAAACTTTTGGGAGGCATGGAGTAAGCTTTGAATCAAGCTGATATTTGTGGTTTCCTTTAATCCAAGTTTACATGATTTTATCTCCACTCCTTCCTATGGTGTGGTCTACTTGAGCTTTGGATCATTAATTTTTTAGGCTCATGCCCTAAAATGAGCTAGCAAAATGGATAGACGGTGTGGATAAAACACACATCATGGTAGGGCCTGCAGAGCTTTTTCAAGTACTTGTCACTAGCAGATCGTGTCCAGTGAAGATTACCTGGTGCAAAAATCAATGGAGTCCATTTATCCATTGTTTTCACATAAGTGGACCAGATTGATTACTGAGCCAGGTGAACTCTTGCTGGGGGCGACCTTATGCACGGATAAGATGTGTCACACAGTCCAAACGTAGGCACGTTTGCTTGCGGAAAGGTGCATGGGGAGATGTTGATGCATGTGGACCATCAAACCATCCTACATATTTGAGGTGCCACTTTTTTTTTTTCGAGGGTTGGTTCACACACCTCATTGTTAGTACACCCACCCACCCTGTGCATCACAATGTTAGCCACCCCCACTATGGGAGTTGATACCATAAACCCAGTGTTGAAACTTGAGCTATGGACCTGGGTGTATATTTGAGGTGCCACTTCTGTGCTACCAGTGACGAAGATTTCAAGCACTCCTGTATTGGCATATAGCTCTCACCACACGCATTTACCAAAATGTCTATTCTTCACGTGGGCCATGGGCTAAAGAGGGTGCACTTATTTTTTATTTTTATTATTTATTTACGGGTGCTTTTATTTCAAAATGACACCAAAATGTCCATGTCTTTAAGTGGCATATGCGCCAAGAGGGTCTTTTTATTTCAAAATGACACCAAAACGTCCATTTCTTCAAGTGGGCCATGGAGTGCTTTTATTTCAAAATGACCGGAACCAGGTCACCATCGGTTCTTGTTTTCCTTACTGGGAGCCCCTGTAACCCTAAGCTCTGTGGGGCCCACTCTGATGTCTGAATGGCATCTGCTCCATCCATCAATCTCATCGCCCACTCATGTTAGGAAATGATCCTAAAAATGAGGCAGGTCCACAACTCAAGTGGGCCACACTACGAGAAACAGTGAGGATTTTGAATGCTCACCATTAAAACCTTTTTGAGGCCACAGAAGTTTTGAATCATGTTGTTAACCTGGGAAGGTTAGAACAGTCAGCATTTCTATCCCCACTGTTTCCATAGTGTGGCCTACTAAAGATTTGGATCCATCTCATTATCTTAATATGAGCTGGCAAAACTGATGGATAGAGCGTGCGGACATCACAGCGGGCTCCACAGAGCTTTTAGGGTTACACGGTCCAGCTACAGGAAACTCATGTCCCTTTCGTTGCAATTATCATGACTCGAGTTTGATGGTATCAGCATGGTTATCAAGTAAGGGTTCAAAGAATCACCCTTAGCGTTTCGTTTGAATTCCTACCATGGTTTAAGACATGGTGGCTCAGACTGACTTGCTCATCCTCAATCATAGTTAGCTAAATGTCATATGTAAAAATAATTCATGATATATTAATTGGTTGATTGGATAGATCCTGCTTCATAATAGTGTAGACGACACATGTTAATAATTCATGATATATTAATTGAGCCATAGATGCCATGGAACCAATTAGTTGTAAGTGATGGATCACTTTTAGTTTAGTTGTTTTGTAAGTATGTTAGTCTCATAGCTGACTCCTGTGTCCTTATTATTCTAAGCTATATGGTCGTGATGATGTGAAATTACTTCTCAAGGCCATGCGTGGGTTAGGAGCACGCTGGAAAAAGCGACCAAATCAAGATTGGATCATGGAGATGGGTTAGAGAAAAGATCAGTAGTGATTGCACAATGGAGATGACGCATATGAGACTTATCTAATGTGTTGGATCGAATGGCAGTGAATTTTATTGCGATTTGTTTTGAAAAATAATTATATTACTGTTGTGGGTAAATTCAAGCTGGCCCTAATGTGCGAGGGAAGCCTACCAGCCCACTAACCCAAGTATAAGTCTTCGGGAGTAAAGGTCCTCCTGATTAGAGAGACATCGACCTTGGACACCAAACGGCCGAACCTCTTCGAGGAAGGAAGATGGGAACGATGACTATAACTACGATAGTTCGAACGTCATGTGAAGGTCATTTTGGATACATCGGACAACTTAAGCTAAGTTGTTCTACTGAATGTAGCCATCGAAGTCATGTAGCTCAGTCTTCGGATTACCAGGCATTCACATCTCAACTAGGATCGACGACTCCTAAGTCAGAGAACTCAACTAATGAGCTCTGCAAATATGCTAACCTGGCTCACGACCGCCATATAAGCGGACGACAATCCAAGGACAAGCCTAAATAAATCGAACACATTTTCGACGATTAAGGATGTGATCCACATCGCTAGGAATTATGCCGGCCATTACGGGCATAACGCCCACATCAATTACTCTCCACAGCTCTCTAATTACCCTATAAATAGGGAGCCCTCTTATAGGCACAATTACACACAATCTCCCCCACGCAACCTGCTTCTGCCATTCCGAATATTGAGCCTGACTTAAGATCGAAGCATTAACAGCCGAACTTTGGCCACTCATTTAGCTTTCTTCCTTGTGATTTGCAGGATCCAGCGGACTTCCTGTTTAGATTCAGCCTGTTCATCCCTAAGCGTCAGAGGCAATGATTCACTTAGCGGTGGAGATCAACAGATCGTGTCCATTATCCCAAATTCGGTGACAACAATTATTACTATAGCAATGTTTTTAAAAGGATTTAATTAATTAAGTTTGTGAATATAAAATCTCTTTAATATTAAGAGTAAATAAGTATGCATCATGATTGGAGTATTAAATCTGTGTGTAAGTACATATGCAATAAAATATGCTTGATTAAGTGTGATTAAATCAACAATCCAAGATAAGCAATTGAATTTTAGGATGGACAATTTCTCATCTTATTGTGGATATGGTGCAATGTCATTCCTTTAGGGAGGATTATAGTCTCAAAAGTCTCATCCTAGATTTACCTGATTAGATGATGTATATTTATTAATTAAGTGGTGGTATAGTAATTATCACAATAACTTAAAAGAGATGTTAGAGTTAATTTTTAATTAGGACATCACTAAGACAAAGGTTTATAAATATAAGAGTATAACTTTGGTTTAAAATACTTTTCTCTCTTTTCTCTTACCTTAATTTTAAAGAAATCCTTTCTATGAAATCCTCGTATATTAAATTTAAAAATTCATAATATGTATAGTCCTCTAGGATTGTGGTAGAAATTCTAGTATTTTCGTGTTCAGTCGAGTATAGTTATGAAAATGATGGTATCACATTTTTTCAAGTAATTTTATTTTAATTTTTTTTAAATGTATTTAATAAAATTTTAATTTAATAATTAAAAAAATCTCTTTCTATGGAAAAATTCTAATTTATTAAATCTAAGCGGTTTCATAGTATGTATATTGTACCCTTGTAGTTGAGAGTCAGCATTTTTTTAGAGTTTTATTTATTGATATACTTAATAATATTTCAATTTAATAGCATTAAGTCATTTTTTGTGACGTAGTCCGATCACCGTTGACAAAATCTCCATTGGCACAAAACCTCCTTTGACAATGGCAACCTTTGATTCGCGGATATGATTTGTTGATTTAATTATAACCATTCAAAATTTTATTATTTTCTTAACTATCTACTGAACTGAGACATTATTTAAATTTATAGCTTTTGCATTATGATGACTTGTCTAAAGTGAGGCCTACGGTTAGTTGGTTTGATCTGGGCCACGTCAGCACAACTGTACAATTTTCAGGTACACGTATATGATCCTCCACACTTCACCAGAGCATCAAAGATTCAAATTTCGTCCACCTGATGGTACTATTGTAGGATGGGTAATTCGTATGCATCCATCCACTTAGAAATTGTATACGTGGCATTTATTTAACTGACTTTAAATTGTGAAGATCGTGGGCCCACATTTAGATTGATCACAAACCAAAATTTACGCTGATTTTCTAAATTTTCCAACTGATGGACGTCTTAATACAATGTTGCAACGAAAAATGGCGAATATTTGACGAAAATGTCTCTTCATAATTTGTACGATTACCTAGTAAGTTTAATCTTGGGTTTATATTTCATCTACGGTAGATCACACGATTTGGACGGTTTGATTTGAGTTACATGAATTACATATGCATATTTGTTGAGTGCCAGCGTATGAACTATCACCGTCCAGCAGCGTATCAAATCACTCCTCCTTCAAACTCCCGGCTTCGAAGCCGTCCGTACTGCATGAGTACACGTGGCAGGTCTGTCAGCCGCCTGAGACGCTGATCTCTGTGTGACTGCCCCCAAGGCGACAACTGCTCCCGTCCAACTCATATGTATACACGATCCCATTTCAAATAAACCACATCGAGCCGTCCATTATCCTCCACGTGTCAACATTTGAATCGCGCGCATCTCGGTAACGCCAGCCTTTAAAAAAAAAAAAAAAAAAAAAATTAAAACACCACTTCAAACTCGAATGCTGTTCGAACGGTCGGATCTCCAGTGGCCGCTCAATCCCATCCGTCCGATCTACGGAACCTGCTCGACATTTAACTCTGCCCAACACAGAAGCTTTGTTAGAAAAATCAGAAAAAAAGAAGAGGAAAACGTGATGCAGAGGATCCGCCCGCAGACCTGGCTTTCCATAGGAGAGGATTCTGGATGCGGACTGTACATTTGAAGGTGCCGTTTTAAATCCTAGCTCTTTATTTATTTCCCATTTTTGTACTCTTTCTCCCCTTTAAATATCGATCAAGTTCCTCAGATGTCTTATTTCTTCTTCTTCTTCTTTTTTTATTCGATCCGACCGTTGTAACATCGCTTCTGTAGATGGTTTTCAGGCGCTTGTGTCTTGCAGAAGAAAAGGAGTTAAAGATCGAGGGTTTTAGTTGCTTCTGAAGAAGATGAAGGCTTAAAGGTCGAGCATTTTCTTCGCTGCTTAGTAAAGAGAGAACAGAGCTTGTGAGGCGAAGCTCAAAAGATAAAGGTATGTGAGGTATATTCGTGATTTCACTCTCTTTTTTACCCTTCCCTTTTGTTATTATTTTCTTTTGAGTGAGGTTTGGAATTCTTCAATACACTTGAAAAAGTCGAGTCTCTTCTCTTCGAAGCGAAGGTTTTGTTCTTTGGTGTGTGTGAGAGAGTCTTGAATATTACGAATGATATATTCCTTGGGCGATTCAGTCGCTTCTCTTTTACTTCTGTTGAGGAAAATAAGCATAAAGGTTGGGGGATATTTCTGGAAATGGAGTTTTTTTTTTTTTTTTGAAGTTTTTCGGGTTTGATTTATTTTTTAAGAGAGGGAGATCTAACTTGCGCCGTGTGGTGCTGGCAAGAAGAGGAAGGCCTCACCTTTGACCAGGGATTTTGCCTTCTAGGTTAAGACCCGGAGGAAACCCGGCGCACTTTAGTCGATCCCAGATCCAATCTCCCAATATTTTGTGCTTATTTCTGTTTTGAGGTCCGTTTGGCAGTCCGTCGCAGGACCACCAAATTGTGTACTATGCGTCCCTAAATAGGGACGTTACAGGGGGCTGATGACGTGGGAATCGGTCTAAGTAGTGATCCGCGGGCCACCGTCGATTCCTGTTTGGGACGTCGGTCTTGTAGTCTGCGGACTACTAAAATGAATTATTAAGTTCGCTAGTTGGGCTATGCTTATGGATGATCAAAACCGTTCAAGAGGTCCATGGACAAAGTATGATATCCGACAAATGATCCTAGTTATTACATCTGTTGGTTTATCTATATGATCAACGGCTTACATTCAAGTCCATATGCTGAGCATTTAGAATCCTCTTTTTCGGGCCCACCTCCTGAGATGAATCTTAACAGTGATCTGCGTCGCCCAGCTGGCGGTGTATGATTTAGCTTGAGTAGCCCGAGGACTACCTACCTGACTTTTATTTATCCCTTCCATTTTGAATCGGGGAAGGTTGGGATGGACGTGGTTCGTCTGGTGACGCCAACGCCGGCCAGCTAGCTGATGTTAAAGCTCTGTGGGCCCCACCATTATGATATTGTTTTATCCACGCCGTTCGTCCATTTCGCCAGCTCATTTTAGGGTATGAGCCCAAATATGAGGCAGATTCAAATCTCAGGTGGACCAGACTACAGGAAACAGTGGGGATTGAACTTTTACTGTTGAAAACCTTTTGGGGGCCACTGAAGTTTTGTGGATCAAGCTGATATTTGTGTTTTCCCTTCATTCAGCTCTGTGTGACCTTATCAATAGGTTGGATGACAAATAAACATCACAGTGGAACCTTGGAAGTTTTTAATGGCGGACGTTCAATCAACACTGTTTTCCTGTGGTGTGGTCCACCTGAGATTTGGATCTTTCTCATTTTTGGCCTCACTGCCCTAAGATGAGCTGGCAAAATGGATGGATGGTGTGGATAAAACATATACATCATGATGGGGCCCACAGAGCTTTGACACTAGCTAGCTGGCTGGTGCTGGGTCACTCGCCAAACCGCGTCCGGTGGGGATAAGACACGTAAGACGCCGCATGACTGGCAGCATCTGGCGGACCCCACTAATGTGAAAACAAAAAAGATAACGTCGTTAGTCCGTCCATTAAAGAGCACTTAGATGACCATATTGCCCCTGACTTGAGAGGATATTTTAGTCATTTCAGCCTTCATCTGGCTAATTAAACTGTGTGATTTGGTAGAGTTATTCTCCCTGATTGATTGTCGGTCCACACTTCCTTTCTACTTCTGTCAAAAGATTAGTAACAGCTTTGTGCAGCTGTATTTGCAAAAGCAGAAACAGTGGGTGCATCTATCAATAAGGTGGGGTGTATTGCACCCAAAACTCTCTTTCTTTTCTAGTTTGCCTGCGCCTATAAAGCTAAATAAGAGTAGGTAGTGCTCGATGGACACCCCGGTTTCTTTATTTGCTTACGCACAACCATACGAGCCGCGTAGGGCCATCTGTTTGGTAGTCGAATTTTTGCTGAGGTGGCGAGTACATATGCCTATCATTTTTTTATTTAAAAAGTGGAAATGACATTTTTACCCCTGATATTTGCACCCACCTGATTGATAGATGCACCCAGAAGTCGTCTAACTTACCATGATCGAATTACTCATGTTGGTATGAAAATATCGAAATATCTTGGTTACTCTGGTAGGGTGTGATGGATGATACGCAGGAATTTAGAAATTGCACGTGGCATATTCAAGTAAGTCGAATTAACTGTACATCTTATGGGTCCCATTTCAGATGTTTCTGGAACCAAAAATTAAGGTTATTTGATTATTCAGCATATTCAAGTAAGTCGAATTAACTGTACATCTTATGGGTCCCATTTCAGATGTTTCTGGAACCAAAAATTAAGGTTATTTGATTATCTGAATATTGGATCGGCGGACATTTATTGGGTGGTTGAAAATGAAAAATATCCCACTGTCCTAGTACTACGAACAAGTGTCCACAAATTAATGGTTAGGATTGCTCAACCAAGCTGATTTTGGAACCGGTATGTACTTTGACTAAATGGATGCCGAATTTACATCTCTGAGCGCCTGCGTATCGTGCATCACAGTCTGCCAGAGTATCAAATAACTCGCCCAACCCAAATACATACCCTTAAGAAGGAATAGGTCCTGCCGAGCTGGATTATGTGCATTTGGGGTCCACCGTTTGATGATCCAATACATCGATGTGACGAGCCTGCCTCATCATGGATAGGGGATGGACTGGAATCTTCCCAAGTGAAATATTATTCAATTGGCCTTGTTTTCAAGGACTGTGGACCGTTGCCAGTTTTGTCTCTCGACAGTGTTTGTGTATGCCACAATATCAAATGGTTGTAATTTTCAAATTTGGAAATCTAAGAAGAATCTCCTATCCATGGGCCCATCATATCAACGTATTAGATCGTGGAAATGATGGGCCCCACAATCACAAAATTCAATTAGTGAGCAAATTATGCATTTGCTGATGAACATGAACGTTTTAATTCATCCATAGTGAAACTGTGAAAGCAGTTGAAAACCGTTACTGTAACCGACCCTTCTCCTCCTTATTCCTAGCCTTTTCTCTCCTTTTGCAATGAGTGCTTCCTCACACGCTTTTGTGGTCTTTTCCTCATGTACTTTGATCTTGTTGGTAGGGCCTTGTTTTCATCAAACGTTCTAAATGTGATCTACAAGACTCTCGAAAGGAGTTTCTTGGGTCTTTTGTAAAATATTTTCCTCCTGCTGGTGATTGTAGCTGCAGCCTCTTTTTCATTCTCATCTCTGCTTTTTCCATGAAAAGCAATTTCTGTGTCTTCGTCCTCTTGATTCCTTCCTTCCTGTAACAGATCTTGTAATCCCCACATCACACCGATGGTCGAAGAATCTGAAGAGATGGTCGACACCCAGTCGGCAGAAGGCTGCTTATTGCATGCCCAAGAACTTATCCCATCAGCCCTCGAGAAGGCCAGTTCTGTGAAGGGCTTCACCGGCCGATGGAAGATCATAATTTCCAAATTGGAACAGATTCCAGCATGCTTATCCGATCTGTCTAGCCACCCTTGCTTCTCGAAGAATGCTCTTTGTAAGGAGCAGCTGCAGGCTGTATCAAAGACGCTGGTTGAAGTGATTGAGTTGGCAGAGCGGTGTGGGGAGGAAAGGTATGGTGGGAAGCTTCAGATGCAGAGCGACTTGGATGCTCTGTCGGCGAAGCTTGATTTGAACTTGAGGGATTGTGGTCTTCTTGTGAAGACGGGGGTGCTTGGAGAGGCCACGTTGCCTTTGGCAGTCATGCGATCCGGGGAAATGGAGGCTACCAGTTGGAATATACGTGAATTGCTTGCTCGGCTTCAGATCGGCCATGTCGAGGCCAAGCACCGGGCGCTAGATAGTCTCATGGATGTGATGAAAGAGGATGAGAAGAATGTCTTGGCCGTGTTGGGTCGGAGCCATGTGTCTGCTCTTGTGCAATTACTTTCTGCGACTTCTCTAAGGATTCGGGAGAAGACGGCTTCAGTAATTTGCTTGCTTGCAGAGTCGGGGACTTGTGAGAATTTGCTTGTTTCAGAAGGCATGCTTCCTCCTCTGATTAGGCTGGTCGAATCGGGAAGTGCAGTGGGTAAAGAGAAGGCGACGATTTCGCTCCAGAGGTTGTCTATGGTGACTGAGACCGCTCGTTCTATTGTTGGACATGGTGGAGTTCGCCCACTGATCGAGTTATGTCGGACAGGAGAATCTGTTTCTCAGGCAGCAGCTGCAGGTACTCTGAAGAATTTGTCGGCCGTGCCAGAGGTGAGGCAAACGCTGATCGAAGAAGGAATCATCCGGGTAATGATCAATCTCCTGGACTGCGGGATCTTATTGGGTTCTAAAGAGTATGCAGCTGAATGCTTACAGAATCTGACGGCCAGCAATGATAGTCTTAGAAAGGCCGTTGTTTCGGAAGGTGGGATCCGGAGCCTCCTGGCGTATCTAGATGGCCCATTGCCCCAAGAATCTGCTGTTGGGGCATTGCGGAATCTGGTGGGTTCTGTTTCTGTCGATGGTTTGGTTGTACTCGGCCTTCTTCCCCGTTTGGTTCACGTGCTGAAAGCCGGATCATTGGGCGCGCAGCAAGCTGCTGCATCTGCTATTTGTAGAATTTGCAGTTCCACAGAAATGAAGAAAATGGTTGGCGAGATCGGATGCATTCCGCTGCTCATCAGTATGCTCCAGGCCAAAACGAATGGAGCAAGGGAGGTTGCTGCCCAAGCAATCTGTAGCCTGTTGATCGTCCCGCACAACAGTAGAGAAGTTAAGAAGGATGAGAAGAGCGTGCCGAGTCTTGTTCAGCTGCTCGACCCAAGCCCTCAGAATACAGCAAAGAAGTATGCCGTGTCTTGCCTTGCTTCTCTTTCCTCAAGCAAGAAATGCAAAAAGCTGATGATTTCCTACGGTGCAATTGGCTACCTCAAGAAGCTGTCCGAGATGGATCTCCCTGGTGCCAAAAAGCTGCTTGAAAGGCTGGAACGAGGGAAGCTGCGGAGCTTGTTCAGCAGGAAATAGATAACGCCCGCCCCCTTTTGTAAAATGTCGTGTTTTGTTCTCATAGAACTTCGTTTCATTGTCTGTATGAAACAAAGTAGTCGATGAAAATGTCGAACTCACCACTAATGAAAGCTTTTCCGTGTGACATCTGATATATGGTTTTAATCATATATCTCTTAACTACTTTCTAATCAATGTTTATGGAGTGCTCATATATATGTAAAAGAATGCTTTTCCATGCAATGTATGATATATGATTTCAATCATATATCTCTAATTATGTTCTAATCATATATTTACAAGAAGGGCCGTTAGTTTCCATTGTCTACTGTTGCTAGATTGTTTTTGGCTGCGTTTGGATGCACTAGGTGAATTGTAATAATTCGTTGTAGTCGGGTGGAAATGACGAAATTGTAAATGGGTTCGTTAGTATTCATAATCAAGCTCCCTTGAATTGTTAGTTCACTTAATTCCAACTCTTAACTTGTATGAAAAGTGAAGGAAATGCAATTTGGTCATTTCCTCTTTATGGAATCCATTGTTGCAATTCAATTCTATGGTGCATATAAATGCAGCCTTATCTTCCCTTATCGGCAATAATTGTGCTTTAGGGTCTGTTTGGGCAGTAGAGCCTGCATAATCAGGAAGTAAGTCTTAAACCCGATTTTGGGGGCTCCATCTCCATGCCTTCGAATGCATGCTGGATGTAGAGTTTGCCACACTTGAGCAGGCTTTCCTGTGCAGAAACACAGTAAATGACATTTTTGGTTGTTGTTGTTGTTGTTTTTTTTTTTTTTTTTTTCCTTTTCTTTTAAGAAACTTCTTCAATTATGTTTATATGGAAGCAAGCATCAATATATTGAATTGAATCTTGCGTCGGCCAGAATCGGGATTAGACTTAATTCCAAATTATGGAGGATCTCCTACTCAAACGGAGCCTTAACTTTTTTCCACATGCATTCTATGGTTGTCCCCTTGCCTGCTATTTTTATTGTTGAAACTCTTTCTTCGTGGGTGAATTTATCTATCCTCTTGCAGTCTCTTTGCTGTGAGAGATGTTGCAGAATGTCGGGGCTCATGAGATTTCTCTTGCTTCCGATATGGAGTGGTGTCAACATAGGATTATGTGGTATTTTTGTAAGCTTAGATCTCTAACTGATATAGTCGAGCTTATACATCTTATTGATATGCGAGCTTTTCTTAATTTATGATCCTATTATTTGTTCAAATGAAGCATTCTGAATGTTTGCTCTATGTCGTTTATGTTGTTTTGGGCATTGATTTCTGCAGCTCGAAGAAATTTGATCGAAGGACATTATTCAAACAAGTACTATTTGATCATCAACCTAAGTGTTTGCATTGTATCAAAGTTTCTAGTTCATACTAGTGTGGCCCATGGTTCCTGGTCTAAACTAAACCATTGATATGATGGACAACCAAAAAACTCCAATGACCCAAAAAAGCTTCAGGTTAGAAGAGACCAGCTATCTCAATCTTCAGCATCTTTTCTTTGAGTTGATTGTGGTGGGCCTTTTTCTGCAGTTCTCTTAACCATGTATTTGCAGATCAATGATGCAAGGGTAGGAGTCAGGATTGTTCTGCTGAGAATTTTTTTGGGTTATAGTCCATCCATGTGTGGCCTCATTGGACCTGTAATCTGAACCAGTGAACATTGGGTCCCACTTTTACAAACAGAGAACTCAAGATGCTGCGTGTATCCTTGGATTGTGGATCATATGGTTCCCCTTTCTGAAACGATGAATGGGATGGTCTTACATGCGGTTCGGTTACTCTTTTGTCCAATGCTCTCTAACTGGGTAGCAACTAGATCAAAGGTCCCACTCATGCTTTAATAATGGATGATCAGTGAAGATGGGCTGCACCTAGCCTTGTTCAAGCAAAACCCATCTGCTAAATACCCAGGCCCAGCCTGTCCTGGTTGCGAAGCATCTTAGTCCAGTTCAGGCCTTTATGCGTAGCCAACGCATGCCCAGCCGAGCATGTGGGTGGCTTTAAGCTGAAGCCCAAATCGGGACAGGGTGGGCTCGGCCAGGGTTGAGACCAGGAAGTTTCACCCTTGCTAAAATGTTTCGCTGCCAAATCATCTTACCATAGACAATGAGAGTAGCATCTGGCCAACTTTACCCCTGCAATGTTTCACAGACAGGAGTGTAAAACTTTCCATTTGGAAAGAAAAATGGGATGTATCTGGCCATTAAGCTAAGTGAATCTTTGTCATTTCAATTCTTTCATGCCAGTTGCCTGCTCTCACATTTCCTTCCTCGTTGCCTCTATTTTGCATAGTTGGGTATTATTAGGGGGCCTGTGCAACAACAGCTGTGTAGGGCCGTCGTGATTACTATGTGGCATTAGGCCTGGCAATGGGCCAAGCTTGGGCTTGAATTTTGAAGTGGTCAACCAAGTTTTTGAGCTATGCATATTCAAAATTTAATTTTCCCAGGCTCAAGCATAGCTCATTGTCAGCCTTATATGACATCCACTCTATATATTTGTTGCATTATTTTATGTTAGGATATTAGTCTAAAATGAAGTAGACTCACAAGATAAAAAAAAAAAAGTGAGAATGGTCCACCAACTATTGAAATCATTTTGTAACCTACACCTGTGTTTAGAAATCATTACCACATAACTAAAATTTAGAGAAATGTGCGCTCAATCCACCTGCAGTAGTATGTTTTCTTTGACCAGAGTGGATGCCCCCTTGCTGCAATTGTTTGCACCCATCCAAATATTCTAGTGTTAAAGGTATAAGAAATGCTTATCTCATATAGGCACCAACAATCAAAGTGTACTGCTTTTTTTCTTTTTCTTTTTTCTTTTTAATTTTTTAATACTTGGGTGGACCACCTATAAGATGGATCAAAGTGCATGTGGACAGTACCATAACGACAATGTTGCATGATCAGCTGGAATAATGATTCTATACTGAGCTACGGTAGCAAATCTGTGGTATTTTCACTGGGCGTGCGCACGCCTCATAAATGGTACACTTTATGTTATGATATTCAAGGAATTATCTAATTCAATTGAACTTGGTAAGTCCACACGGTTGTGCATATGTGCCAGCATGGCACAATTGGTCCCAGATCCAATCCATTCATCAGACTACGCTGCTATTTTGATGTGCTAGATCGATAATGAGGTTGGTCCACTAGTCAGGTGGGCCACAGTTTAGAAAACATATGTACGGCTCTGAAAATTGAAAATTTTCTAACCCATCCACCTGGTTCCAATATTGGGGCCCACATGCTGAGTTGACCGGATTTATTTTTGGGAAACATTTACAAGGTCAGACCAACCTGATGGATGGATTAGATCTTGCACCCATGTGCATGCTAGGCATGTGTGTGGTGTGTGCTTGAGCTGTATTGCACAGGTATGTGGGCTTAGCAAAGCTCCAGACAGCTAGCTGTATATGATCATATCTCGTGAAATTGCATGCCACAAATGAAAACATAGGGTTTAATGAAACTAAGGGAAAAGCTCTGATACTCTGCTACAGTGTGATGGTTGATAGACAGGGCACCAAAAAAAATCGAGGAAGCTACAGTGTGTTGGCACATGTGTGGCATGTTCATGAACTTTATTGCACACGTCATTGGGCTTGGCAATGCTCAAAAATAAAAATAAAAATTAAAGAGGAGATATGATACTCTGGCCGCATGACCATCCATATGCAGGCATTAATAAATTTTACATATTTAACTCAAATAAATTTGGCTAGATTGAGCCCTCTGTCGCCAAGTTATAATCCCAATGATAGACTGGTAGAACAATTGTAGCCTCTTATCTATGGATGCTTGTTTATGGAAATAGGACATAGATATTTTTCATCGAACCATCCAATAAATATTCACTAATAACACTTACGGCCGTTTGACGTCATGGACATAATTTAATAATAAGAGCTTTTCAAATAAGAGATTCTCTAATAAGCCTTTTTTGTCTGTGCTCTTGTTTTAAATAAGTACATTCAGTAAAATTATTTTTTCTTAAAAAAAGCTCTTATTTAAAAGAAGCATGTCGGGTAAAACCTTCTAATAAAAGCTTTTTTAAGTATATTTGATATCATTTTTAAATATTACAACAACTCCATTATAAGAGCAATTCAAATGGTTGTTTTGATAGATCTAATTATAGATGAACCCTACCCCAAATGACAAAAAAAAAAAAAAAAAAGGATGGCGGTAATCTTCATGTTAAGACATTTGGGCCATCTATTATGTTGTGCATTAGATGTGGATCATCCATCATATGGAGCCTACCTTTGATGTGGACTGTCCATTGTGTGAGCCAAACCTTCAAAGTGGGTCATCCATCATGTAAGGCCCGTCTTAAATATGGACAATTCATTATTAGGGGCTGACCTTTGACGTGGACCATCCACCAAGTGGGCCCATCTTAATGTAGGTCATCCGTTAAGTGGGGCCCACCATCAATGCTGATTGTCATTTATGTGGGGCCTCTCAATGTCAATGTCTACTACCCAACGCCCATCACATGAAGTCCACATATGATGTGTCCATAGTGTGGGCCCTACCTTCAAAGTGGATTGTCTATCATGTGGAACCCACTTTTGATATCCACCATCCATCGTGTGGGGCACACCTTTTATGTGGATCATCCATCATGTTAGGCCACTTTGGATATGGGTCGTCCATCATGCGAGACCTTGGATGTGGACAATCCATTATTACAAGGTGCCATACTTTGATGTGGGTTATCCATCATGTGAAGCCCACTACGTCAATTATGTGGGCTCACCTTGATGTGGACCATTCGTTGTGTGGGCCCCACCTTCAATATGGGTCATTCATCATGTGGGTCCACCTCTGATATGAATCGTCCATCATGTGGGTCCACCTTTGATATGAATCATCCATCATGCGGGTCCCACCTTGGATGTCAACCATACATTATGTGGGCCCACCTTGATATGGACCATTCATCATGTGAGGCTTCACCTTCAATGTGAGTCGTTCATCACGCGGGCCCACCTTTGATGTCCACCATCCATCATGTGGGCCGCACCTTTGTTGTGAACCATCCGTCATGTAGGGCCCACTTCAAGTGGATAGTCCATCTTGCGTGGGCCACATTTTCATCTGGGCTATCCAAAATCTGGGACCCACCTTTAATGTCCACCATCATGTGGATCCCACCATTGTTGTGGATTGTCCATCATGTGGGGCCCACTTTTTGGGGATAGTCCATCATGTGGGGCCACATTATGATGTGCGTCATACATCATGTGGGACCCACCTTTTATGCCCACCGTCCATCTTGTGGGATGCACCTTTGCTATGGATTGTCCATCATGTGGGACCCAATCTTCAATATAGGTCGTTCATCATGTGGTCCACCATTCACAATGTGGGTCCCACATCTACACCTTAGATGTAGACCGTCCATTAGACGAGGTTCATTTGATGTGGATTATCCATCACTTGGGGCCATGCTTCGTGTGGCATATGACTGAGGTAGTGTGTTTAAAATGATTATAAAAGACCCATCGAGGCAATGATCCTATCGCAGATTCGGGTGTGCTTGGAAAGGTCATCTCTCACAATCTTTTCAAAATTAAAGATATCTCAAAGATGTTCAAATATTTGAAAGGGGGAGATTTGAAAGCAGTTTGCGATCTAATTGGATTCAGTGAGATTGATCCCTTAAGATCCATGGATCTCTGCAATTAGGCTAGTAAGGGATTTGAAAATGTTTTTTGATATACAGAGATCTCTTAGCTAAGCTGTGATGATCAAAGAACAATTAAGTGTAGTGGCTACGAAGGATCCTGAACTAGCAAGGAAATCATTCAAGGGTTTTGTAACCTCTAAAAGCTATAAAGGGAAAACGTGATGAAGAGCTTCAAGACTACACCAACACACAATTTATCTTCACAGTCTTTTATCTTTATCTTTTATCTTAACCTAGTTTTAGTTCATATACTTTTGTGTCAGCTATGATATAAAACGTTTGGGGTTTATATTAGATTAGATCACTATAATGCAGCACCCTTACTGTAATATCTTAGGAGTAGGATAAATATCTAAAATCTTCTGTTGTCGGATTCCTGATCAAACATCGAGGTTACATCCTGCTGACCATTCACCCAAATCGTCTATCCATAAGGGCGGTTCAAGTATTTATTTCTCATTTTATTTTGTTCTCTAGTTTATTTGTTACTTCATTGATTGTATTGAGCATCATTTATAAATCGATAAAAAATCGACATTATTTTTAGCCTGCTCTATTTTATTCTATTCATCTTAATTCCATCGAGAAATACATTGGTTGCAATTACTGGTGAAAACAAGTCCTTAAGACATAAGGCAAAAATAATCCATCAGGAGGGACTAACCCTTACCCTTTTACAAATCGCTTGATTGTTGTTACAATCGATGGTTGAGAGGGTAATTAAGTACTGGGGGGGTGTTCAATCAAACATACATGTTTTATCCATGTCGTCCATTCATATGTATCATTTACATGTGATGTTCGGGTTGCTTATGAGTATAGGTGATCAACATCAGTTGTAAAATCTAGTCCATTTATTACAATTCCATGGTTTACCAAAGGTAGGTTTCACATAATATAGTGTTTTCTTCGAAGGGAGAATTTGATCCCAAGCGTGGGATTGGACAATCAAAATACCATGGTATTTTCAAACATACCATCATTGTACAATAATAGCATTAATTTCATCTAATGCAATTCCATACCAGTTAATCCTACCTTCCAAACAAGCCCTTAAGTCATGCAATAGGAAATAAAAAATAATTATAGGTGAATTCTTTGAGTGTTGTAGCGTACCTAAGTTTTCATTCAATAAAATATTTGATATACTTTATCTTAGTGGAAGAGACCTGATTAATGGGTTGGATTCACTTAGACAATTTTATGAGCTCCATGCATAAGGTTTGGTATATTTCCATCTCCTCTGATGCCTATCATGTGATGAATACAAGTCATGAATTAGGTAATATTTGATATGAGGGATTTTAGATTCGACTATGATTGACGGATCAGATTATCATTGCACCTGGGCATTTGAAAAATACCTACACTTTGCAGGGCCATGGAGGACCCCATCTCTCTCAACGAGTTGTTCCCAATTTTCTTAAAATTTTAGGTTGGACATTGTTGCACAAATGCTTGACTCCTTCCCTGATCATTGTAAACCTGGATGAGATAGCTCCGACTTTTTTAGGCCTCATTGTTGGGAAAGCCGGCAGCGGAAGCAGGAACGCCGAACACATGAAGCAATGCGAAATCAAAAAAGTAAACAAGATGCAATCAATCACACACAAGCACTCACCACAAGAGACTCCGAATTTTACGTGGAAAAACCCCAAAACGGGTAAAAACCAGGGCACAAAGCAATCACTATGAATATCATAAGATTACAGAGATTGAGCCCACTAGCAAAGAAAAACAGAGAAAACCCTAAGTTTTCTCTCACACACACCTCTCCCCTCTTCCTAGTACGAATAGGAAACCTTGGACACCTTATGATACCTTTTTAAGTCAGATTACAAGACCTTAAATAAAAAAAAATTCAAAAATAGAAACACCTTGAGCAGTACTGCGGACTGCGCAAGGAATCCGAGCACAGCCGACCAGTCGCCGACCGATCGGCCAATACAAAAACAGTCTAGGGAGATTTAGCATCTAACGCTGCCTCACGGCCAACCATTCGAAGCCCATTACAGACCGGTCTGGGTATAGAAGAAATTGTCGGGGGGGGGGGGGGGGGGGGGGGGTCTTTAACTGCATCTGGGTCAGGCCGTCCGCCGGTCGGAGCACCCAATTCGTGTATCATTTGAAGACTTATCCCAACAATCTCCACCGAGGCTTCAAACGTTGAATCAGACACCATCCTCATAACGTCATCTCATCTTCAATCATAGCTCCACCGCTTCTCGTGCCACCATCGACCCTATCCTTGCAAATTCACACCCTTTTCCGCTCTTCTCATGTGGCCCTTGGGCACTTGCCACATACGAGCAACTGTGGATCTCACTGCCATTCCCGCAACTCTACCGCGAATTGTGCTCTCGATCAACATGTAAAGATAGCCACACCTCCGTGCCTTCATACACACGAGTGCCTCCTTCATCACTTCACAACACACGATTACGGCCGATAAACACGCGCCCTTTCGCCTCGAGTACACCAAGAGAAATCACATTCATCTTCATCTTGGGAATGTGCTTCACATCTTCCAGGACTCGTTCAACCCCTTCGAACATCCTGATGATCACAATACCAATACCCACACCCTTATAAGCGACTCCATCACCCACAAACACCGATTCTCCACCATACTTCCTGTATGTCGTGAATGAACTTCGATCAGGACATACGTGACATGAAGCCCTTGAATCAAGGATCCACTCACTACTGTGAGATCCCTTGCCAGATACAGTGAGAACTTCACACAGATCGCCACCATCTTTTACTGTATTGGCTCCCTCTCTAGAAGAATTTCCATACTTCTCTTGCCTCAACTTGGATTCTGACAATCCCCTCTCATATAGCCCTCCTGGCCACAATTCCAGCAGTTCACCTTAGCCTTACCTTTGCCCTTGGCCCTAGATCCCGATTTCGAATATCCTCCATGCTCAGAACTTCTTCTCCCTCATAACCAGTGCCTCTGAGGAATAACGGGAAGCCACGTCACCGCTTTTCTTTCTCATCGCCTTCGACTGGAGGGCTGAGATAACGGTCTCGACGCTTATGATTTCTCTCCCTGCGTACACAGAATCTTTGAACGACTCATATGAATTTGGAAGAGAATTCAACAGGATGCATGCTTGGTATTCATCCTTCATCGATTCATCGATCTCCACCAACTTGCAAACCAGCCTATTGAACGTGCTCAGGTGGTCCTCCACCTCAGTTCCCTCAGCCATCCTCAAGGTGAACAACTGCATCAACACGTACATGCGATTCTCTAGAGATTTCTTGGCATAAACCTTCTCTAGCTTCGCCATCATTTCAGCCGCAGTCTTCTCCTTCATGACATGATAGAGAACATCATCCGTAAGGTTTAACATGATTGAGGTTCTTGCCTTCTTGTCAAGCTTCGTCCACTCATCGTCCTTCATAGCCTCGGGTCTCTTTCCAAGAGCTCCTATCAAGCCCTTGCTGAACCAGGAAGGATTCAATCTTCACATTCTATAGCTCAAAGTTATTTTTCCTGGATAACTTCTCTATATCGAACCTTACGCTCGATCCCATCTTCTCGTCTCAGATTCGAATCTACTCCACCCCGACTTTATCTCTGATACCACTTGTTGGGAAAGTCGGCAGCGGAAGTGAAACCCCGAACACGTGAAGCAATGCGAAACCAAACAAGTAAACAAGATGCAATTAATCACACACAAGCACTCACCACAAGAGACTCTGAATTTTATGTGGAAAAACCCCAAAACGGGTAAAAAACCACGACACAAAGCGATCCACTATGAATATCATAAGATTACAAGATTGACAGCCCACTAGCAAAGAAAAATAGAGAAAACCCCAAGTTCTCTCTCTCTCACACACCTCTCTCATCTTCCTAGTACGAATAGGAAACCTTGGACACCTTAAGATACCTCTCTAAGTCGGATTATAACACCTTAAATAAGAAAAAAAATCCAAAAATAGAAACACCTTGTATAGTACTACGGACTGCGCAAGGAATCCGTGCGCACCGCCGATCGGTCGGCCAATACAAAAACAGTCCAGGGAGATTTAACATCCAACGTTGCCTCACAGTCGACCAGTCACCCGACCGGTCGAAGCCCATTGCAGACCGGTCGGTCGACCGGTCTGGGCATAGGAGAAACTGTCCAGGGGGGGTCTACAACTGCATCTGAGTTAGGCCGTCCGGCTGGTTGGAGCACCCAATTCGTGCATCGTTTGAAGACTTATCCCAACGCTCACTTGGCATCATGGATTTGGAATCCTCATATTTGAAATATTGTGGATTTGGAATGCTTCACTTATGTTTGGCAATATATTTACAGGAGTTTGAATTTAATTATTAAATCAACTTTAATATCATGTATATGTGTAATGTGTGACACGATGTTGTAATAAGCTCATTGAAATATATACTTTTGGTTGAAAATGATAAAATTTTGAGCCTTAGATGGTCCACAAGCACAAGATCACATTTGAGTGACTAACCAATGACTTTGACAATTGATTTACATGGACAATGTTTGAATTGCTTAGATTATTCTTTTGAAGAAATTTTAGTGATGTAGTTGTTTTGAGTATAGAGTTCGGATCCTCTGTTGGCTCAAAGCAGGAAAACCCTGCTTGGAGCCTTTTTATTGGTCTACATCACACATACGTTTGCAGCCATGTCACAATTCACATCCTCAGTGCAACCTGATCACACTGACATCATACAGTGTAACGTGGACCAATGAAAAGGCTCCAAGCAAGGTTTTCCTACTTGGTAGTCGACAGAGGATCTAGATTCCTTGGGATATCATCATAGGGCCACATGCCCTAACAGATTAGTAGCTAGGGACACATTTGATACATTCGATTCTCCTGCTTGGATTGGAAATCTAAGGGTGATTTGATTTTTAATTTGGTAAGGGTAAATACAAGCAAATGGGTAATAATTACCTTTTCAGTCAGTATGTTTGAGGTGGAAATTGTAAAAGATTTTAATATAGAAAATTGATAAAAAAGAAGGAGGTTGGTATTAATTTAAATCGATGAGCCTCACAGTGATGCATGCTACTTATCCACACAATTCATCTGTTTTAAAGGCACATTTTAGTGCATAAACCCAAAAATAAGGCAGATCCACGAGCTCAAGTAGACCACACCTAAGGTGACACTGATCTTTAAGACAACCACCATTGAAAATTGTTTTCTCCATAGGGCTGATGGTTTATTTGTCATCCAACCCGCTCATAAGGTCATGCAGTCATGTATAAAGCAAACTAAAAAATATCAGCTTGATCCAAAACTTTTAGGTCCCTTACAAACTTTCAACATTAAGCATTCAATTCTCACTGTTTCCTATGGTGTGGTTCACCTGAGCTTGAGATCTACCCCATTCCTCTACTCATGCTCTAAAATGACATGACCGAGGGGATAGGACTATGTGGATAACACAAACGTTAAGGTGGCCCTGCAATTTTAAATGAGGATTTAAAATGCTCTAAAATCCGGAAGCAGACTGGCTGGTGTAACCTAAGCCAGCGAAGTTGCTGGTGTGACTACGTGGCGGATGCAGAGGGCTCGTGGGACAATGATTCTCACCATTAAAACATAATTAGGCCCCACTACGATGTTTATTTTCAATCCAAACTGTTCATAATGTCACATGAACCTTGATGAAGGGTAAAAACAAATATCAGACTGATCCAAAAAGGTTTCAATGGTATACGGGTTCAATATCCCACTGCTTTCTACAGTGTGGTCTACTGGATCTTTAGATCTGCCTTATTTTTTTGCCTCAAGCCTTAAAATGACCTCAAAAAACGGACGGACGGTTTGGATATATAACATATCTCATGGTGGGACCCACATAACTTGATGACGTCACTACACCAGCCAATCCGCTTCCCTAAAATCCACCCCCACTCAATGGATTTGAAATTAGCACTGCGCACAATCTCTTCAAATCCTTGGTGCTAAACGACCCCCTTCCACTACGGACCTGAAATATTTAAGGTACATGGTACGAAAATCAGGTCAATTCATTCATTGGCTGGACACAAGGTCATTCCACGGCTGTCCACGAATATATACATGTATCTGCCCGATTTTCATCTCAAGTCATCATCATGGTATGGCTCACTTTTTGCATCTAATCTGATATTTCCTCTCAAGGGTTTGACTGAGGATGTATAATGACTTTGATAACAAATCCTGGATTTGATCATTTCTCCAATTAAAAAGCTCTTTCTTTTCATATATTTGCAGATATCTCTAAGCATGCTTGGAGGCGCGTGTTGTGTGGGGACAACATATCGCATTGTCCTTTAATTAGTAGTAGGTCCCACCTCCTGATCCAAAGGAGCACAGTTTCACGTACTCCCGAATTGTATGATACTATCTGCGTCATTCGCAATGTGAAAGGTGTGGGGTTCGAGGCGAAGTACTAACCACTACCCCACTACCCATCCTAGTTGGCAAAAACCTGATACTCTTCAAGAGTGTGATACTCTGTACAAATGCACCAAAAGCTCACATTTCATACCTTTAACATATAATCAGGCCGACCAAATCGTGGGAACCGACTGTAAGTGGCTCATATAATAAAAGTTATATTGAACGGTTGATCTTATTTGGACGATTGATGGACATCTATCAACGTGTAAAACTGATAATATTCAAAGGCTTGGATTCGACTGAAAAACCTCCGTGAAAGATTAGATCCGTCCAATCATTCAGAGTTTGGTCGTACGTACCATAGATGCGTATCAACTATCGTTATCTGCCAGAGTATCCAATAACTCCTTGTCCTACTTTCGTGGCTCCTCCCGGTCGAGACTACGCTATAATTCAGCGCCATTTCTAACGTTGTGGGGACTCATCCGTTTGTATACGTGGCATGCAACGGCGGCAATCAGGACCGTCCAAATCGTCATCCCCAATGTGGATGAATCATAACTTGAATATATACACGCTGAAGGAACGATCTTTTGCCGTATGGTTTTTCTATTGTTTGGAACAATGGCAATTTAACCCTTAGCCGTCCATTTTGTAGCCCGAAATTCAATGGTTAAAATCGTTTGATAAGCATGGCCTTGTTGTTCTGTGATCATTGACTGTGATCACCTGATTAGGGGGCAGGAAAACAGTAAAATCCTGTTGAATTCAAGCAGACGATTTGGATTCGTATTTCATACCTTTTACATCTAATCAGGCCGACGAGATCGTGGGAACCGACTGTAAATGGGTCATATAATAAAAATTATATTGAACGGTTGATCTTATTTGGACTATTGATGGACATCTAGCAACGCCTAAAACTGATAATATCAACCTGCTGATTTTTTCGGTTCGGAGCATTGCCTCGTTGGTAGACTCTATCAAGTTTCAACTAGGGGTCTCGGTGTCAAAAAAAAAAAAAAAAAAAAAAAAAATTCTAGTACAGATTTTCGTACATGTATGCCACGTGGACGGTGAATTAGTTGCACCGTTTAAAGCAAATTAGTGATGAACGGTCCTACATTTATGCGCACATAACAGTTTTATTTTACATTCATACAAGTAGGACCCATATCCCATTGATCAGAACCGTCTGACTGTTAGGCCCCACAACTGATTGATCATTCAGGCAAAGCTCTCAGAATGGAAAGATCACAGCCACGAATCCTGAGCCTCTTTTCAATCGAAATTGGGCCGTTCGTTTTTATCCTTAACCGTTCAATTGAAAACCATAATCTAGAAGTGAAGACCGTGAGATTGAAAAGACATATAGAAGGACAACTTTCTGAAGCTGGGCCAAATATACCAACTACTGAAAAGAGCTCTCCATTGCGACAAAAGACGAAACCCGTGAATGTACTCGAGCCGAGCGGATTAGGTGCGGCCCCGGCCTCCCACAACACGGTGCGGCCCTTACCACGGGGCCACATTGATGTATTTATTGTCTATCCACGCCGTCCATCCATTTTTCCAGATCATTTTACGATATGAGCCCAAAAATTAAGCAGATCCAAATCTCAAGTGGACCATAATAGAAGAAACAGTGGTGATTGAATACCCACCATTAAAAACTTCCTAGGGACCACCGTAATGTTTATTTGTCATCCAACCTGTTTATAAGGTTACAAAAACCTGAATAAAGGAAAAGAAAAAACAAATATCAGCTTGATCTAAAATTTGTGGCACACAATAAAATTTTAATAGTCAATCACGATTTTCCCATACGGTATGGTCCACCTGATATTTATATCTGAATTTTTTTTTGTGATCGTGACCTAAATGATCTGGAAAAACGGATGGAAGGCGTGGATATGTAATAAATACATCAAGGTGGGCCCCACGGTGAGGGCCGCACTGTCTTCTGTGGGGCCGGGGCCGCACCTAACTCGCTCAAACGAGAGAGAGAGAAACCCAACAAACGAGAGAGAGAGAGAGAGAGAGAGCTGCTTCCGTCGGTTTTTTGCAAGGCGGAGCAGAAGACCTCCCGCCAAACCCTAACTCCTCCACAGGCAAGAACTCCTTATCTTCCTTTTCATTCATTTACTCCGCCCTTTTTCTTTCTGGATTCGAAAGATGGGGGATTGCTTTTCTTTTCGAACGAATTTCTCTGATTTCCCCTCTTTTGTTGCTATTCCGTCTTTCTTGTCTTCTTTTCTGTGATTCGGATTTTCGTAAATTCCAATATTTTATTCTTGCAATTTATCATTTTCTCTGTCCCTTATAAAATCTAGAAAAAGAAAGAAAAGAAAATCTACGAGCCCTCTTCAATCCATTTTAACCATCGATGCAATAAAATTTCGTGCCTTCGCTTTCTATACCGTACACGTGGCATGCGTATGTGATCTAAACTGCTCGTCATGGAATGGACATCATAAAGATTGGACAATCCTACTGTTGTGAAAATTGTATACGGAAATACTCAAATTACACGGTTAAGATTTTTCTGATCATTGTGATGTTTTGTCTATGTATCATCTATGGAGTGGTATAATGAACGAACGGTTTGGATATCATCATATCGATATGCTACTTGTGCCTCGTAAAGAAATGAGTCCGGATCCTCTGTTGGCTGCCAAGCAGGAAATCCCTGCTTGGAGCCTTTTCATTGGTCCACTTCACACTGCATGACGTCAGTGTGATCAGGTTGCACTGAGGTATGACCAGGTTGTACTGGGGATGTGACTAGGTTGCAGGCCTATGTGATGACGTGGACCAATAAAAAGGCTCAACAGAAGATAAATTAATTGGACCCATAGAGGTTTCTTCCTTCTGGGAGCATTTGGACCTGTGCTGATTGTTGCAGAGAATCTGTAACTTCACATCAGATGATACATAGGGGTGTCAACAGGTCAGGTCGACTCGCGGGCCAACTTGCCCAACCTGCTTCTGAGCTGTGTTTGGGCCAGAAAATTAGGCCCATTTAAGTAGATAGGTTGGCTTGGATCGACTTTACACAACCACACCTTCGCATTGTTTAGGAGTCCAAATAATTTGGTTGTTGGATCCACTAGGGATGGACTAGGGCCATGCTCCAAAAGGATCTTCTGGTTATGATTGTTGGTTCGTGTTGGGTCGAGTGTGACCTTACAACTCAATGGGTTGGGCTGGATGATGGGTTACATTTTTTGGTTGGGCTAGAATTCCTAGTCTGTTGGGCTTGGGCTGACCTTGAAATTGACCCAAACCTGACCGATTGCCGCTGTAAGTATACATTACACTTTTAGTTGGCTATGACCTATGTGATGTAGGCTCAATGCCCACCATGGGGCCAAGCATGTGCTGAATTTTCGGCCATTTGATGTTAGTTTTGGGGGCTAAATTTCAAAGACTGCATTTACTTTTTTTCAAAGATAACGAATGCTAATTTTGAAGTTATGGTTGTTTATTTTGAATTTTTTTTTAGATACTGGGGATGATTTTCTAGATTAACTTGTTTACCCCTCTCTCTCTATTCTAATATTCTTGTGAGTGTGTTCTTTGTCCACTCCTTCAACCAAACTCACTTTGATTGCAGACTGATTCAAAGGACATTTAAATAGGGCTCTCAATGGGTCGGATCTGGATCGGATCCAGTTGGATCCGGCTCCAAGTCCGTATATCTGTAGACGGATTCGGATCGGATTCGGATCCAACTCGGATCCAAAAGGTGATATCCATATCCGATCCATTTATAAATTGTTAGATCCATTTACGATCCAAAATCCATATAACCATCGGATTCGGGTCGTATCTAGGTCTGAATCCACCCCATTACAAATCTAAAAATATATATGATATAAAATATATAATATAATATATTTAATTTAGTAGAAAGATGATGCAAATCCCACTATTTATTATGGTGTGGTCCACATGGCCTAAAATAATTTGTAAAATGGATGACCAACATGAATATAACATATACAGTGAGGTGACAATGAGTCGGATCTTAATCGGATTCGGATCGAACTCGGATATGTTCATGTGAATCCATATCCGCTCCATTTAAGTAATCGGACCTATTTGAAGATCCAAATCCGGTCCATTTAACTAATCGGACCTATTTTAAGATCCAAATCCGCATTATACGGATTCGGAGCGAATCGGATCTCGAATCTGACCCGCTCCATTGAGAGCCCTACATTTAAAACAATGATGTCCCGTTTGCTTATACTTGAAGCATGTTGAAAGAAGTGTTTTTTTTTTAAGTCCTGTCTTGGGTGCACTAGTTTCTTGTCCATAACCACCTCCAACGTGCTGGGGCTTGACTTGATTGCTGGACGTGGGCTGACAATTCTCGGCCTAAGGGAGTCCCATGGTCCCTTTATGTGGGAAGTAAGATCATTGGATAGGACTATGGTGTGGACGTTTGTCTATGTGTTCTCATGCTCCAACTTTGGTTTCTAGATTCCTTTTACATTGGAGCTTTGTTACTTATTAGTGATATTGTCTGCGAGTGATGTATTTACTCTGTGAGTGCTTGGATCAGTTGGGGTACTTTTGTGGATCCTTCTTGAGTCATTCCTTATGAAGCCATTATGAGATGATGTAGAGTAAAAATCTGCCAATGATCATCCACTTTGATACCAAATGATGCAATCCGAAAAATTGAACCAGTGAAATCTTGTTACCGAATCACATAGGGGCGAACAATGTTAGTGGAATTAAAACTTCCTATCGTCTCAAAAAAAAAAAAAGAAAAAAGAAAAAAGAAAAAAAAAAGAAAAAAGAAAAAAAAGAAATTAAAACTTCCTAGCTTCTTACAAATGCTTAAATAAACCTCACAAAGTTGAGAAAATATAGTGCTTTCTAACTCATGGAACACACTTTTCGATAGACCCTAAAAGTCTCACTTGTGAATATTTGTTTAAGATTTCCAACCATTAGATTGATTTCAAATCAATCTAATTTATATAACAACAACTTACAAATTTTTTTGGCAATTTGTAATGACCTAAAAATAGTATAATTAAATATAGGAAATTATCCCTAAAATCCTTAGAGAATCTTCAAAATCAACAACCATATCCTTAAAATCAGCACCCTTATTTTCCAAAAATAGCAAATGTAGTATCTAAGATTTAGTTTCCAAAACTAACAGCACATAAGCCCAAACTCTGCACATGTTTGGCTCTACGGCGGGCATTTAGCCTGCATCACTATGTCAGCTTGGTTGGTGGCCTATTGGCTATTACTTACTCATGACCGTCTTGTTGTTAGATATCATGGAGTTTCAGTGGAAAGGGATTAGGTGGGGTACATGGTGGTACTTGGTGATCAAAACCATTTTTCTGATGGGCCTCACAGTGGATGCAGGTTACTCAGAAATTTCTAAGATTAAGAGATCCCAAAACCCTGGATTCATGTCCTATAAAGATATGGTGAAGAAAAATAACGCAGTGATCTACATTCAATGCGAAATGCTAAACACCAAAGATTTAGGGTCTTTGGTTTGGGAGATTTTTCCAGGGTGTACCTTTTCCATGCCTATACGATCAATGGTGTGGATGACTGAACCATCTGTATATTTGTTACGATTCAAAAAAAAAAAAAAAGGGGGAAAAGGAAAAAAGAAAAAAGAAAAAAAAAAGAACTATATATTTATTGAGGTTTGGGTGCCTAATGGAGAGTTGAATAAGAATATGAAATTTCCTATGGCTGTTTGGGACTATGGTGGCATAACTCTCCATGTTCTACTTCACCGGCGTCATTGATTCTGGTCACGTCAAATTTGTCCATTACAAGATTGGAATTCAAAATGGACAGGCAGGTTGACAGGATGTAGTTGTGAGATTTTGAGTAGAATGAGCTAACCTTCAAATCAAGTCTGAGCAATGCTCTCCTTATTCCCTTGACTTGATTTTGACGCCTGCTTTTGAAGCCCCTTGATTCACCATGGAGGCTTGGAGATTTTTACACTGTAATTTCAGCAGCTTGTATGTAGACGGCTTTGTCAGTCCGAGGATGCTCACCCTTTAATGTAACATTTTCCAAAGGCCACTGCCATTGGAGGACTTCCTGCTAAGGTTCACAACATGAACAGAAAAACTTGCAATTACAGTGAGGAGATCTTGTCTTTTCCAACTAGTGTCCATTTTGAATCTTTGCGTTGCATGGGCTATACCCTCTAATTGAGAGTGGAGGAATGTGATAATTGAGAGTGGTAGTAGCATTTCTGTGTATACAGGGTATACACAACACATGCAGTTTATAAACAATTTTTTCTATCCAACTCAACTAAGCTAGTGCAGCCTCCTAATTTATTGTCCAGCTCTGCAATGACCTGAAAATGTCTTTGTAGTCTGCTTCTTCCACTCATTACCAATAAATGGGGATTTCATTGGCTGCCTCCCTTAACTCAAATGCAGGGGAACGGACAGCTCAAACTTTTTACTTATAAACATCCTACTTTCTCCCAGAGTCTAGGTGAGCTAGATTGAATTATACTTGAAGGAAGTCTTCCTCATCATTTTCGGTTTTCTTCTCCTCTTATTTTTGGTTGGGTTAGTGGACATGAAAGCCTGCAGAATGATGGATGGATTGTGATGCAAAATTGAGACTATTTGTTGACACAATGTTAGAGAGGTGAGACATTTGCTTCACCAACTCTAGCTTCTCTAAAGCCTCATTCTGTCTGTATTTTTTAGTTTTATGATCACCACCGCATCCCATAACCAATATTAAAGTATCATTTAAATTGTTGAGATCAAACCTTGCATTGTCTAGGCTTTTGTCATCATCATCTAAGCCTTATCCCAAGTAATTGGGGTCGGTTACATGAATCCTTTTCTGCCATTCCACTCTATCAATGGCCACAACTTCAGTTAGACCATAGGTCATCAAGTCTTTTCTTACTACTTCCACCCATGTCCTTTTGGGCCTTCCTATTGCCCTTTTAGAGCCTTCAAATTGTCTGGATTTCTGTAGACTACTTAATTTGATGTTCTATGGGATGGGGCACAAAAGTTAAATATTTGAGTCAAACTGTCTTGTATGTTTCTTTGTGATTTCAGCTGAATCCCTGAGAGACATAGTTATTCCAAGTTTCCAACTTAGTTACTTGGAAAGCCCAACAAACATGGTCAAGATGCTATTCCTGGCTTTTTCCATGTGAACCAAATAAATGATCCAGGCTTTTGAATTGGGCTTGATCTCAATGTTGCCTCACAGATCAGATTTCGAGGGACCTAACCACAAACTCTAATTATCTCATGCTACTTCACTCCCTATTTTGCTCCTTAAAATTCCAAAGAATCTGTCTGACCACAAACTAGTTTCTATCCATTGGTGATTGGACGGCGATCTAGTGCACGATTATGTCTTTTCATGTAGATACAATTTTGATTTAGCTTCATGTCAGAATTCAGGGGACTGCTACCACCAATCCTTTAGTTTTGGCATTGCTCCCTTGATTCAGACCCTTGATGTAATTTGATACTCTACATACTCACTTAGAGCCGTGATTCCTGATTGGATGCTATCAGAATATTTTGGCTGCTCTAACAGAGCCAAACTTCTCAGAGCCAGTAGCCTGGTTGTTTTTTCCTAGACTGAGGTGTTCTAGGTCATTGCTGTTAAGAGTTAAGAGTTATTGTTATAGTAAATTTGTTTTTTTATAGTTGTGTTGAACTTGAAGCTTTCTATTAGTGGAATGTTGGGTGGTGTAGGAAATCTAGTACCTTATGTATTAGTTAAGTTTTGTTGTTAGTATGCTATATAGCACGTGAAAACATGGTAAAGGTAGCATTATATATAGAGGCACTCTCAAGTCCAACCGGTTGGACTATACCTCAGGTCCAACCAGTGTGGATGCCATTCATCTGTGCCTTCTTGTTAATGTAATTAAGGACCAAATAAATATGAAAGAGAAGTTATTTAATGATGCATTATTACATTTATTGCAAATATAGTTTCAGGTAGAGAGGAATACCATTGTGGTGCTGCTTTGAAAGGAAAGACGGATTCCTTCTCAGAGCCTTGCCTTGTCATTTTATGATGCGGCTTTAGTGGATATCTGGCTGTGGGGCTGTTGTGATGGATGTGCCTTATATCTGCACCGTTCATCCGTATTGATAGTTCATTCTAGTGCATGATCGAAAAATAAAGCAGATCCAAATCTCATGTGGACCGCTAGCTCTACAGTAACAGGTGAAGATTGAATGCAAACTTCTTGGTGGCCACCAGAATGTTTATTTGCCATCCAACTTGTTGATAAGTTCACACAGATCTGGATGAAGGGACCACACAAATATCATCTTGATCCAAAATTTTTATGGCCCCCAAAAAGTTTTTAATGTTGGGCATTCAATCACCTATGTTTCCTGTGGTGTGGTCGGCATGAGATTTGGATCTGCTGCATTTTTGGGCTCATTTCCTAAAATGTGGTAGTGAAACAGATGGACAGCATGGATATAAGACACATACATAATGGTGGCCCCCCAATCCACCATCTCAATAGATCGGGGGTTCCACCTAAGTTGTGCCTCATTAATGATAGGAAGGGATTCAGATTGGGATGCGGATTCCTTTGATAGGAAACGAGGTGGGGGCCACCGTGATGTTTGTGCTAAATCCAACCCATCCATTCCTTTTGGAAGATCAAGTTGGGAAATGGACTTAAAAATGAGGCTGATCCAAAACTCAAGTGATGTTTGTGCTAAGTCCAACCCATCAATTCCTTTTGGAAGATCAAGTTGGGACATGGGCTTAAAAATGAGGCTGATCCAAAACTCAAGTGGGATGCATGATAGGAAACAGTGAGAATTGAACATCCACCGTTGAAGCATTTGTGGGCCGCATAAATTTTGGATCAGGCTAATGATTTTGTGATTTCAGTTCATCCCGGTAGGAATGGCCTTATGAACAGTATGGATAGCATGTAAACATTACAGTAGAGATCAGGGAGGTTTTAATGATAGACACTTTCCTACCTACTTTTTCATACTGAGCAGTCCACTTGAGTTTTGTATCTGCCTCATTTTTTAGCCCATACCCTGACATGATCTGGCAAAGCAGATGGACCAAATGAATTTCTCACAAACATCATGGTAGGCACCACCTAGCTTCCCGTGGCCGGTAGATCATGCGAGAAACCTTTGCAGGCAATCCACGTCCCTCGGATTTTGTAGTAGCACACGCCTTGGTGGTGTATTGACAAGCTAAAATTCTTTGGCCCCACCTTGATGTTTATGTTATATCCACACTGTTCATCCATTTTCCCAGATCATTTTAAGGCACAAGGTTAAAGATAAGATAGACCCAAAGCTCAAGTGCACCACACCATGAAAAACAGTCAGGATTGAACACCAGTCGTTGAAAATTTATTGGGGTCGCAGAAATTTTGGATCAAACTGATATTTGTGTTTTCCTTCATCTACACCTGTGTGACCTTATGAGCAGGTTGGATGGCAATTAAACATCATGGTGGACCCTTTGAAAGTTTCAACAATGGGCATCACTGTCCCCACTACTTTCTATGGTGTGGTACACTTGATCTTTGAATCTGCTTCATTTTTTAGTTTATTGCCTGAAATGACGTGGAAAAATGTATGGACGGTGTGGATATAATACATGCATCATGGTGGGGCCATAGAACCTTACCACGTAAATACCCAACATTTAAAAATGAAAAAGAGGATATAGTCCGTCCTTAGTTTTCTTGCCAGGACCTATCACAATGACAAACTAGAATAAATGCATTCATGCACGATGTTTATCTTAAAATAATTCTGCACATATCAGAGACGCAGGAGGAGGTCGACGATGACGCCAGCTTCACTATGGTTAGGAGATTCATTTTTGAGGTCCACAGATTCATATACTTGGCACATATCTCCTAAACAATAGATCGTGAAGGACCGTGAACACCTCACATGCACATATACGACGACATCCATCAGAGATGTGCATGTGGGCTGCATTACAGGGGCATACAATGAGCCATGGAGCATTATTGAGTCCATCCAACCATTAGATTATGCCCATATGATCATCCAGCTGTTGGATCTTACTTTTGGTACACTTAACAGTTGGATCGTGATGGATGTTAATCTAATGGTCATGATTAGAGTCTTATGCATTAGGTTGATAATCTTTTTATTATTATTATTTTTTATCATAGTCATATGACACTTGAGGGGTTAGTTTTGGTTTACTTGGTCATAGGGGGGGTAATATTAATTTTCAAGTTTTATGGGGTTTTAGTGATAAAATTTCATATTGTAAAAGACTATAAGGGCCTGTTTGGTTGCAGAATCCAGATTCTAGAGAAAATCTAGATTCCACTGTTGGAATCCAAAATTGTGGAAACTAGAGTTGAACCAGGTTTCATCGGAAACTTGCTGTTTGGTTGAAAATGGTGCAATCCAGATTCTGTTCCAATCGTTGCTTGTGGCATGGCCCACTTGGGCTTCAGATCCTCTCGAGAACCTTACCCATGGCCTATTGTAGTCCTGCAAGACAGATGGCCAAGTTGGATGTCAAATAAACATTATAGTGGGCCCTAGGAAGTTTTTGATGGTGGACGTTCAATCAACACTGTTTTCCTGTGGCGTGGTCCACTTGAGATTTATATCTGCCTCAATTTTGTCTAATGCCCTTAATTGAGCTCTCAAAACTGATGGATCATGTGGATATAAAACACATACATCATAGATGTACAACGCATACATGGAGTTGGGTGACGCTCACTTCCTCCTATTTGCCCTTCCGTTGAAACGGTCGCTCACACCGTTTCCACTAATCTTGGTTACCGCCCATTTAGGTTTCCAATCGGAATCTTGTTTGGCTGGAATTTGCCACCAAACGCACCAAGTAAAATGGGATTCCGCTAGAATCCAGATTTTAAGCTGGAAACGGGTTTCTAGATGCTAACCAAATGGGCCCTAAATAGTCTCCAAGAGGGGGACGTCCAGCCTAATAAATAGATTTTGAGAGTTTTCTTTGAGAATTGCTATTTCTCTTCCCTTGTGTGAAGCTAGGGCTTAAATGGAGAAGCTTTGGAGGGTGTGAAGCCGCTCCATCCTTCATCCTTTCATTATTCTTCTCTTCCTCAAGATAAGAATGTTTGGGTGCTTGACTTTGTAAAACCCTTTTTCTCTCTTTGATACATAAACCCTACCATTCTTCTTTTCTCTTCCTCTTCAATCGATAAAGTGGATTTTCAGCCCACATATGTCACACATGTGTGATCTTACAGCCACACGTGTGGACCGATGTACGTACGGTTCTACTCGTTTTCGTTTTGTATATCGCTGAAATTTCATGAATCTCATAAATCCCATGTTCCCAATGTGATTTGACCCACAAGCCCTAATTGTTTGAACTTTTGAAACTCTAATTTCATCTTTGTGAAACCAAGTTTTTTACCATTGATTGCTACGGCTAATTCTATGCAAGTGGGAGGTCCTAATCCTCCCTTGGGACCATCTATTTGTGGTTTTATGCGATCCATGGGCTGTTGATTGTGTTTCTAGCCTTGATCTAGCATTCCTCTTATTGGATTCGTTTGTTTTCATGAGAATGGTCTATTAGTTTATTAAAAAATTCAAATAATTGCATTGGTTTATTGTTTATCTCAGTTTTCACATCATTTCATTCATCATTCTACATCAATCTGTTTATTAAAAAAAATTTCATTTCAAAATTTTTTATGGGCGCGTGGTTGTATGATGAAATACATGTCTGGATGTGTGTATATGTGTGTATGTATGTATGTATGCATGGAGTGTGTGTTTGTATGTGCATGCATGCATGGATGGATGGATGGACGGATCATGGATGGATCCACCAATTTCCCCATGTTTTCCCAATGTTTCACTGAGTCGACAATACATGCTTTTAGGCCCCGTTAAAGGAAACTTATTATTTGATTCCTAAATATGCATCTTTTTCGCTATTATTTGATTCTTAAATATGTAAATATGTATATTTTAGCATCACTTTAAGTATCATTGAAAGATTCCACCATTTTCCCTTTGTTTTTCTAATGTTTTCCCAAGTCAATGTTACATGCTTTTAGACCCCCATTAAAGAGAAAGTTGTTGTGTATGCGTCTTTTTTTTTAGTTTTACAATTATTTGATTTCTAAATATGCAAATATGTGTATTTTAGCATCTCCAGAAGTGTCATTGAGAAATTCCACCATTTCCTCGTGTTTCCCTAATGTTTCCTTCAGTCAGCTATACATTTCTAGGTATCAATGGTAATATCAGCAATATCGATACATGTTTTTTTATTCCCAGCCAGCGATACATGTTTCTGTATTCCCAGCCAGCGATATCAATACATGCTATTTTTTTGGATTCTAATTGGGAGGTGGTGATGGTGAGCTAGGTAGTTGAAGGATGTCCGGTGAATTCCATATATGAGGCCCTGAATGCATTTCTTATCTAAAATCAAGGGTTTGGATGCAGAAATTCTTCTTTTCAGTGTAGCAATGGCCTTCCTCCACCCTTGCTACCCAGCCTTGTGTTTCTGCTTTTCTTCCGTTAAATTTTAATGAACTTTCTGATCTTGAACTAAAACTGACTCAATTTTCCTATTTTTTTGAACTGTTGTGATGACTTGCACAGATTGATGGATAATTGGCTATCTTAGCTTGTGCAACGCCCCCTTCTCGTGTTAATATTTTGTACTAAGATTGCTATTGTGATGGTTAGTTACTAATTGGCTAAGAAGTTAATGAATATAGGAGAAGTACAAAACATAAAATGGAAAAAGAAAGGAAAAAAAAACCCAAGGTAGGAGGAAAATCAACTTGTTTAAGCATTACACCGAATACCATGGTTTGCGAGCTTCAGTGTTTGAATTGGTTCCATGGTGGTTGTAAGACACCCTTCCTACAAAAAACAGAGGAAAGTCATTGCGACATGTCCCTAAGGGCACGTTTGGATACCACCAAATAGGTTACTTTTCTAGTTACAGCAGTAGATAAGTAAGTTTGGTTTAAGATCAATTATAAGTAACTTTTTTACTTAAAGTTACTTAATCACTTCAGCTTAATAAGTAGAAACCAAGATAAGCTACTTGTGGCATAAGTAGCTTATCTTAAGTAACTTACGATCCAAATGCCTCCTAAATCTCTAGGTGCCTATTCCAAGTATATGATGCAAACTGGAGGAGTTCACTGCAGTCAAACATTCAAATTGGAATATTTCTAAAGCTACAGGGTGCCTTATTCCCCATTGAAGATATATCACTAAAAGTTGCTTATGCCCATGATAAAAAGCAGGTGTTTTCTAAGTCAAAGATGACTACATTAGATGCAACAAGAGCAGAACTTGCTCTTTTGGTTTTATTTCTGAACAAAGCTGAAGCCAGGGACAAGATATGCCGGGCTATACAATATGGTTCAAAGTTCTTGAGCAATGGGGAGCCTGGTACAGCTCAAAATGTTGATAAATCTACCAGCTTGGCACGGAAGGTTTTTCGACTTTTAAAGGTTTGATTTCTTTTTTTTCTTTTTTCTTTTTTTGGTTCCCTATCTGGGAAAAAATATTAAAACACATGCTTACTGTTTGTTACTTATTTGACATTTGACACGTTTTTATGTTTGCATTTCACTGAAATTGCAGTTTGTCAACGATCTGCACGCCCTTATTAGTCCACCTGCTCAAGGGACTCCTCTTCCACTCATCTTGCTTGGAAAGGTACGAGCAGCTGTTGCTGATTAAACTGCTTTAGTCGTTTTGTTTGCTCATTTTTACATGGTGTTCATTTCAGTCCAAGAATGCATTGTTATCCACCTTCTTGCTTCTCGATCAAGTTGTCTGGGCCGGGAGAACGGGCATTTACAAGGTAAAGGGAATTTCTTTTCTTTTCTATTTTTCTTTCACCTTAACATGCGACTAGGAGTGTGTTTGGATGCACAATTCAATTTGATTATGAAAATTCAATTCAATTAAGCCATAGTAATGAAATTGCAATGTCTTTTCCTAGTATCCATAATGAGGATGTAGCCTTCAAACAGCAGTTAGATTCCTTGCTTAAAAAGAAATGAAGGTAATGTAACTGCAAGTTGGAGCGTAGTCCTTAAATATGAATAGTAAGGCAAGTTCAAATTTGATAATCTCCTGTCTATCAAACTAACCATTGCAATTCTATCAAACAGTGCATCCAAAAGCAGTCTCAATGTTTTCCATGAGTGACTAGAAAGAAGCAACTGATCTGCTTCAATTATCTATTGTAGAACAAAGAACGGGCAGAGCTAATTGGGAGGATCTCTCTTTTCTGTTGGATGGGTTCCTCAGCCTGCACAACCGTGATTGAGGTTTGTTCTTTTAGTGCTATTCTTCTTCTTCTTCTTCTTCTTCTTTTCTTCTTTTCCAGAAATAATACCCGTGCTCGGTGCTTTAGCTTATTACATGATATGAATTATCTGGTCCTGAAATATAATGTGTTCTTATTTTCTCTTAGCTTGCAGAGCTTGGAAGACTATCTGCATCAATGAAGAAATTAGAGAAGGATCTTAAGAAAAAAGATAAATATCAAGTACGCTTGGCTAAAACGCTATGACATTGTGAATGGGTTTGCCCATGGGATTCCTTCCTTTCTTCCTTTCATTTTAAATATCTTGCTCTTCTGCTCTTATATGCAGGATGAACAGTACCTTAACAAGCTCAAGCAGTCAAATGATAGGTTGTTAGCACTAGTGAAGGCATCGATGGATATAGTGGTTGCTTTCGGGCTGCTTCAACTGGCACCCAAGAAAGTAACTCCCCGTGTAACAGGAGGCTTTGGATTTATAAGCTCTCTCATCTCTTGTTATCAGGTAATGTATCATTTGATACAGCTAAAGGCAATGAACACTTAAAGTTTCATTTTTGGGTTGGCGACCTTAATTTCTTGTTGCCAACTGTTTTGCAGCTGCTTCCTTCGCCACCAAAGGCCAAGACTCCATGAAGGAGCAACTTTTGTTCAATGTCAGCATTGCTTCTATGCCACCATCAATATTCTCCAGATTGGTAGGGATGTTCGTGTTAGGTTCTGTTTGGTAAACTGAAAAATAAGGTCTGAAAATTAATTTTAGTGCTGAATTTAAGTACTCATAAGTACTGGAAAAATCTGTTTGGTAATTTGCCTGAAAAGGTCACGATATCTGAAAATAAGCACTTTTCACAAAAAAACTGTTAGGTAAAACCAAACCACAAATGTCTGAAAATTGGCAATTTGTCATACTTGCCCCTATTGTCTCAATTTCTATGTTTTGTAAAATATGAGACATAACATGTTATTGCCATTCCACCAAATTTGGCACGCCTATTCCCCATCCACATACATATCTCAAACATGACCCTTCAATTGATAGACTATGTGCTATACTCTTCTTGATAGAATATCATAACCCTTTGATTAGTGGACCATGGCATCTCACACAAGCACGATATTGGACCATTCATCTCTAGGATCCCACCTACAACATGCTTTTGACTTGGTGACCTTGAATAAAAAAATAATTCTTTGGCTAAAAAAAAATATATTCTTGTCTCGTTGAATTAGTGGGCCACTTAGAAAGATAGGAGGAAATAGGGCTAACAACAAGCTTAAGAGGCCTTATTACACTAGAATAGATACAGTAAGGGGGAGAATGTCCCTTCTTATAGGGGACACGAGCTTAGTTCTTGTATTATAGTAGTCTCGAGCTAGCACTAGTCTCCCCGCCGCCTTTGCCCCCAAGCCAGCTTGCTCTCCCATCCCTCCCACCTCTATACCTATGCTTCTATTCCCTCCACTGGTGGATCGACGAGTTAATTTGCAATTTTTATCTTATAGGTGTGCATGCCACCAAATCTTTATCATCCATAATTCAACGAACAACATAGTGTCAATTAACCTGTATATATCCATCCATGCCAAACCATAGGCATCCATAATATTATGAACTAGGTATTATTGAATTAAAATAAATATATGAAATATCGTTCTCTGTATTGATGTAGGGTTAAATAGGTTTGTCAACTATCATAAATAAATAAAAACAAGTTATAAAAGGGAAGACAATTCAACTACTTGATTGAAAAAGTTAATTTGTGATTCGCTCTTGCAAATTAAAAGTAAGGTTTTAATTAGTCTATTCAACTTCTCCATTTATGTTTGGCATATCATCTTCCTTATTCTTCGGCTTTTCTAAATGGACAATTTTGTCATCATACTAATGGAATAAATTATCTTCAATTGATGCTTTCCGAAGGAAATTGTGAATTGCCATGCATGCAATCACTATGTTCCTTTGAGTCGGAGAATGATGAAGACGATAATGCCACAATCATTTAAACATATCAACCGTAGATATCAAAATATATAAAAGGTTCAAAAATAACATTGAATAGGTTCATTTAAATCATATCCATAAACATAAAGGGTAAATAATTATTTGATAGTTTCCTTAGGATCGCCACCATAATCATCAACACTTAGACAAAAAACAAAGACCATTACAACCCTAGTCTAGTTTGAATTGCCCTTAGCAACCTACACTTCTTCCATGATATTCATCCACATTTGCCTATGTTCATTTTTCCCACAAGATGTTGCAAGTGTAACGATTTATAATGGATCCTTTTGGTTAACTGTAACATCTCATTTAAAGAATTCTTGCACTCTTTGATTGGGTACTACCACTATGACCTAGCTAGAGACAGACGATCATATTAGGGGTTTTGTGGGGCCCACCATGATCTATATGTTTTATCCATGCCATCCATTTATTTTGACAGATCATTTTAGGGCATGGATGCCAAAAGGAGGCAGATTGACAGCTCAAGTGGACCGCATCACATGGAAGCAGTGGCGATTGAACTCTTACCATTGGAAACTTCCTAATTTCCATCCAACCTGTTCATAAAGTGACGTAGACATGCATGAAGGGAAAACATAAATATTAGCTTGACCCAAAACTTCTGTGGCCCCATGAAGTTTTCAACAATAGCTTTAAACCATCACTGCTTCATGTAGTGTGGTCCACTTGAGCCTTCGATCTGCCTCCTTTTTGGGCTTATGTTAAAAAATGATCCCTAAAAATAGACGGTGTTGTGGATAAAACATATAAATTACGGTAGGCCTTACAGAGCCCTAACATGATCGTTTGTCTCTGGCGTGTCTTGGAGGGGGTAGTACCCAATCCGCAGCCGGGTGCGGCTGTGGTGGATTTGGGGACCCACTGACGTGGGTAGATCCCTGACCATGAGGCCATCATAATGTATTTTCCTTACATCCACGACGTCCAATAGTTCTGCAAGCACATTTTAGATTATGATCCCAAAAACGAAGCAAATCCAAATCTTTGGTGGACCACACCACAAGAAAGAGTGCTGATTAACCATTAACATCTCGTGGACCATAAGTTTTGGATCAAATTGATATTTGTGTGGTCCCTTCGTCCAGGTCTTTGTGACCTTATCAACAGGTTGGATGGCAAACATACATTCTGGTGGCCCCCAAAAGGTTTTTAACGGTGGGTATTCAATCACCACCGTTTCCTGTGGTGTGGTCCACCTAAGATTTGTATTTGCATTATTTTTAAGATCATTATCTTAAATGATATGTCAAAACAGATGGACGGCATAAATGTATGGGACGTGCGTCACAGTGGGCCCCACAGTTAGGTCGGTGGATACAAGATCCATTGAACTTGTGCCTGTCGCAGTCGCGTCCGCTTCCAACGGACACGGATTGCCTATTGACGCCCTACTGGACGATGCTCTGTGGGCCCCACCGTGATGTATGTGTTTTATCCACACCGCCAATTCATTTTTCATATTATTTTAGGGCATGAGCCCAAAAATGAGGCAGATCCAAGTGTCATGTGGACGCCACCACAGGAAACAGTGGTGATTGAACGTCCACCATTAAATACTTCTTGGGGGGCCACAAGTTTTGGATGAAGCTGATAGTTGTGTTCTCCCTTCATCGCAACAGGTTGGATGGCAAATAAACATTACAATGGACCCTAGGAAGTTTTTAATGGTGGGCGTTCAATCGCCTCTGTTTTCCTAAGGTGTGGTCCACCTGACACTTGGATCTACCTCATTTTCTTTGGATCATGCCCTAAAATATTTATCCAAAATGGATGGTCAACATACATCATGGTGGGATCCCACAGAGCACCGTCTGGCAGCGTCGGTAGGCAATCCGCGTCCAGTTCGGTGTGCCACGCACCATCAACCTGCCTTATGGGGGGTTTACGACACCAAGTTTTGTGGGCCCTACCATGATGTATGTGTTATATCCAAACCGTCCATCCATTCGGCGAGATCATTTTAGTGCATGGGCGCAAAGATAAGACAGATATGAAGCTCAAGTGGACCATACCACACAAAGCAATGGGATTGATTGTCTACCTTTTATAACTTCTTGCGGGCTCAGAAACTTTCAATCAAGCTGATATTTATATTTTCCTTTCATTGGGGTCTGTGTAACCTTATGAACAGTATGTATGGCAAATAAACATTATGGTGGGCCTAGGAAGGTTTGAAAAAAGAAAAAGATCAAAATCTGACTTTTAAATCAAACGAAGAGCAGGATTTCGCTTCCGATCTTTAGGGATTTTTCTTTTCCCCCCCCCCCGAGTGTTTGTGGAAAAAGATTGAATGACCGGAGGAGAAACATTTAAGGTTTTGAAACTCTTGAAGGGTAATTTTGTCATTTTCAAAAGTTGGTAGGAATATTTTTGTCAAAATACATCAAAAAATTTAAAGGGAAACAATTTACGGCATTTAGCAGTAAGTTTTATGTGAAGTGGCTATTGCTGTAAAAACCCTCAAAATTCAACTGATATTTACAATTATGTAATTTTTTTAGTTACCAAATGGTCTAAATTACGTATTTTTCAATGATAAGTCCTCAAATTAAGTTTTACCAAAATGACCCTTGGATAAGTGAGACATTTTAGTTTCACCTTGTTGATGTCTGTGCTTGACTCATTCTGCTCTGAATAATACATGATGTGACCATATCTGCTAGATGGTATACATATGCATGTATGCATGTGTATCTCTGTAGGATTTTAAGAAGAAATAGCTGCATGTAGCTGCTTGATCCATATACATGCATCTGTATAGATGTGGATGTGCCTTTGTATAAACATTCGTGCATATGTATATGGGAGGATTTGCTGATAGGTGTAGAGCATCTGCATGCATTTTTGCCCTTGGGTACTTGAAGAAGAAAAATTAGTGGAACTGAAATAGATCAATAGAGGTGGGTTAGAGCCATGAATCAGAACACATGATTACAGGAGATGGGTTATAATTATTCTACACCATTGGTTTTATTAGCCGAGGATTATGTTGTGGGTTTGTTAAAAAGGGTTGTGGTTAGCTCATGCACGCCTTGACAGTTGAATACATGCCACAGTTGGATAGATGCTAATAGAATGAATTTGGAAGGAAATGGTGTTGGAAATGAATTCTGAGAATGCTATTCTTCCTTACCTGGTTGGGTTATAGAAATAAATTCACTTCGCTATTCCCTGTTTTCTCGGTGTTTCTATTTGGAATAGAGTTCTTGTTGTAGTTACTTTGGGCCGTAGTGCAAACTTGGTGCTAGAAACTGGCCGTAGAACAGCCCTCTCTCACTTTTGGGATATGGCTTATCCTCATGGCATCGCGCCAGGTCAACAATCCCAATCACAGCACATTTTTATTGTGTGTACGGTGAGGGGCTGCACCTGACCTTGGATGAGTGGAGCTGCAGGCTAGAATTTCTCATTCTGAATTGACAGATTCACAATCATGCAACGAGTGAGAGAGGGCTGTTCATTCATATGTTTTGTTGACTGTTGGACCTCATGAATCCTGAGATTAGACCCTTATTCAGTCATTTGTGAGGGATACAGATGTATCGATGCACAGGCCCAAAAACAGGACTCTCTACTTCTCAGATGGGCCATAGTGTAGTAAACAATAAACAATTTTTTTTTTTAACTGCCCATTTAATTTATGCACTTGCCCACCTTATTGGCAGCCTGGCCTGTGGGCCAAGCCATAGATTCTGGAGGGCCCACCTGTTGGAAAAATAAAAAATAAAAAATTACAGCTTGTTTACAAGAAGCTATATAAGACCCATCTGAAGTATAGGGATTTGAAGGATGCATACAATGGCTGCATGTGAGGTGCGGACCAAAATCATGGGCTTGACCGTAGGTGCGCAATGACCTAATTGAGTCAGTGAGTGGACCATTCAAGTGAAATGGAGTCAGGCCAAGTTCTGCAAAACGTCCATTAGCCAGAGGTTAGGGCCGTTTGGCACACTACCAAAACGGTTTTTTTGGAGACGAAACCCTCATTTCAGGTCGGAATTTGTGGCCTGTTTGGAACCCACCTGAAATCAGTGGTTTCAAACACACCTGACAAAATAGGTGCCAAATACGTCGCTTTTGTGGGGAAAAGTCATTTTTGCAGAAGTTACGTCCAAACGGGCCCTAAGGTTGTCTAATAAGAGCCCTGTTTGGATTGAAACGCTGTGTTATAGGGCTGGTAATGGGATTGGCTTGGCCAGAGCGACGTAACCCATTCATGCAGGTCGGTTGATCCCGGATGGCCTATTTCAGTCAAAACTCATAAAAGTTATGACGGATTTACAGTTTGCACTTTGAACGGCAATCTTTCTCAATCCGGAATGATTTTCTTCGATCTGGACGCGCCTGGCCCAGTTACGTCATGAATAGGTCCGTGGCCCGCTCTACATGAACGTACCATCCATCTTTACTAATAGGCAATGGCAAATTTCTTGATGTTCCTGTAAATATAGCCTAGAAAATCATGGATAAAGCTCCAATGGCTAAACGTTCCCAATAGCCTATCTAAGATGAGACTTTGTTCATCCAAACAGAACCTTGGTTGGCTTGAGCAGCCCATTAGCACACCCCGTCTCATGATAATTCATCCAATGCGTACAATTTTCAGCACTAACATGCCAATCTGGACCGTCCAAAGCGTGGATTTTTCTTGAGGACGGATCATATCCTGAAACTCAAACCAATTGTAGGATCCTGATCATCCTGGGAAAGGCCACTGATTGGACTGCTAAAAAAGATCATGAGGACACATGCATACGTCCCGCGGGTACAGTAGATTGTACGGTAGTGACGTAAAGGGCACGTTGTAATGCTGTTTCCTTTGGGAGCGGATTAGCTGTTACCCATTACGCTAATGGTGAGAAGCCCACACTTGACAATTTATTTATTTATTTATTTTTTTATATATCCACGCTGTCCATCTGTTTTTCCATCTACTTTTATGAGTCCATCCCAAACCTTAAGAAGATCCAAATCTCAGGCGTACCACACCGCTAGAAACAGGGACAAATGACCATTAAAAGATTTCTATGGGACGTAAGTTTTGGATTAAGCTGATCTTTATAATTTCCCTTTATCCCGGTCTGATTGATATTATGAACTAGTTTGGATGGGAAATAAACATTAAAAAAAAATACTTATGATAGTTCTCTTTGCAATTTTTAATGGTGAAGCACTCAATCACCACTGTTTCTTGCTGGTGTGGTCCACCTGAGATTTGGATTAGCTTGATCTTTTTTAGTAAAGCCCTAAAATAGTCCGGAGAAACGGATGGACCGCATGGATATATAATGCATCATCAAGGTGGCCCCACATGGTAAGGGTAACACCCACTAAGGTGAAGGTATTACCTGGGTAACAGCTCATCCGCTCCGACTGCCTTTCAAATCATGGGTATTGGGAAATGTAAACCACAAATCACGGACTCGGACTCGGTCTCAGTCGCGACCGATCCAGTACCGAGATCTCGGTAATTGTCGGTGCTGCGGGCCCACCATGATGGTTCTATCCATTTTGCCAACTCATTTTAGGGCATGAACCCCTAAAATGAGGCAGATCTAAATCTCAGGTGGGCTTCCTCGCAGGAAACAGTCGTGATTGAATGCCAACCGTTAAAAAATTCCTAGCGCCCACTGTAATGTTTACTTGCCATCCAACCCGTTGAATTGGTCACACAGTCCTGGATGAAGGGAAAACACAAACATGATCTTGATCCAAAACTTTTGCGGCCCTAAAAAAGTTTTTAATGGTGATCACCACTCTTTACTGTGGTGTGGTCCACCTAAGATTTTGATCCGCCTCATTTTTGGCTTATGCCCTAAAATGAGCTGGGAAAATGTATGGAAGGCATGGATAAACCACATACGTGGTGGTGCAGCCCACAAAGCTTTTTCAGAACCGACCAGAACCGACCTACATCATGGATAAGCAACACTTGTGATAGATCCTGACCGTTTATCAATCATGATGAATGTGCCTCCCTTGTCAAAATTGTTAGTCATAGCAAATCATTATAAGAGTTGAATTGTTTTGTATTGGGTTGCGACTAGTATATCATAAATCGCAATTTTTTTTTTTAATTTCTAAAAAAATTGAAAAAAATAAATCAGGAAAATTTAGAACTTATCAATAATCAATTTCCCAGCAACATGCATTAAGTAATACCATGTCATATGAAAGTATTAGAGAATAAATATACGAAATTAGAAAGAAATGATCATGTCGGGCCCATCTAAAGAGTTGCCAGCATGAACGGCCGGGATTTTGCTAAGCTCGGCTGATTGGCACGTGTATACTTATGTTTAGCTCTTACCTAGTGTGCATGCTAGTAGCGTTCCACTCCACTGGAGATGGGGCCCACTGTAATGTCTGCCATCCAAATCAGTTGATTAAGTCACACAGACCAACAGAAGGAAAAACACAAATACATCCACTGCTTTCTGTGATGCTATCCACTTGAGATTTGGGTCGGCTTTACTTTTGTAGTCATGTCCTAAAATTAGCCGGAAAAATCGATGGACGGTGTGTATAAAACAAATACATGATGGTGGGCCCACAGAGCTTTTCAAGTGCCACACACGTCGGTGTTAGCCAGGTGCTATCCCACGCAATTAGTCCGAATTTATGACGGGACTCGCGTTAGTAGGGATGCATCGGAACCGCACGATCCGCCGTGTAATTCCTGTACCTCGTGCTATTTTCCTAGGACGCCTAGATACATCTGACCAACCTTACACCTCCGTCAGCCATTCTGTCACACTCTCTGTTAGCTAGATGCTTCGCCGTAGGTTGCCTATGCCCCTAGTTACACACATGAAGGGGCCCACCGAGATGTCCGTGACAAGTCCACTCCGTCCCATCCGCTTTGCATGACTACAATAGGATACGAATCTAAAAAGTTAGGCAGATCCAAAACTCATGTGGGTTTGCAGCATCACTTTAACTTTGTATCTGTTTGATTTTTAGAGCCCTGTTTTAAAAAAACTGACCAACCGAGTGGATTTTTTTTTTATAGGCATCACTGTAGTACCCACACAGCTTCCGACTACATGAAGTTCCTGTGTCAACATGAGAAAGGATACTTGTGGGGTCCACCATAGATGTAAGTGTCTTATCCATACCGTCCATCTGTTTTTCCAGCTCATTTTAGAGCATGAGGGTAAATTTGAAGCACATCCAAAGCTGAAGTGGATCGCACTAGAAGAAGTTGGAATAATGACTTGATCCACAGTGATGTTTCTTTGTCACCCAACCTGCTCATAACATCACGTAGACATGGATGAAGGTACATATCAGCTTAATTCAAAACCTATGTGCCCCCTTAAGAAGTTTAAATGGTAGGCATTCAATTCACTATTTGATTTTTGTTTTGGGCGGTCCATTTTGAGCTTGGGATGTATGGACAACCTATTTGCTCTTGCCCTAAAATGAGCTGGTAAATGCATGGACAGCATGGACAAGACACGTGCATCATGGTCGGCCCATAGAGTTTACTTACAAGTCAGCTACACATTCAACTAATACACGTGGAATGTGAACGTATTGACTCAAATAAAACCAAATTGCGGAACCATCTGATTTGGAAGTAATGGTTGTGGAGTAGGATTATTAGATACTTTTCATTTTAACCGTCCAATAAGTGTCCACAGTTACATGATCTAACCCAGTATCCATAATTCGAACGGGTTTGAGAGAAACAATCCAGGCCGCACCTAGAGAATTCAGAGGTGGACATCTGCAGTTTCTAACTGATTTCGATGTGCCTGCGTATCATCTACTGCAATCTGCCACAGGATTTGAGAAGACAACGGCAGAGGTGGGGAGCCGGTCCTTCCACGTCAGATTTCCATCGCTGCGCGTCATCGGGCCTTCCCGCTTCGCACAGGCTCCTCATGCCTAGGTTTTCGAGTTTTTGCGAAAAGACCTCGTGTGACGTCATTTGAAGACACGTGTTGTGAAAGATCGTGGGATAGATTTAGGGCACTCATCGCGTCATCAATTCAATGACGTCATGCTTTCCCCCGCAACTTTCATGTCGGGAGATCACCGACGGACGTGACACGCTTACAGCTGTACACGTGTCGGTTCCGGAGCGGTTTAGGTGCGGCTCTTAACGTAGGGGCCAGCGTGATCTATGTATTCTATATCTATACCGTCCATCCGTTTTTACAGATCATTTTAGATTATGATCCCAAAAAATGAATCAAATCCAAATCTCAGGTGAACCATAATACAGGAGACAGTGGTGATTGACCGCTCCACCATAAAAAAGAAAAAAAAAAAAAACTTCCCAAGGCCCACCTTAATTTTCCGTAATGTTCATTTGCCATAATAAGGTCACAAAGATATGGACGAAGGGAGAAAGCAAATATCAACTTAAAATCCAAAATTTTGTGGCCATAAGAAGTTTTAAATGGTCAATCACCACTCTTTCCTATGGTATGGTCCACCTGAGACTTGAGACTTGAGTGTGCTTCATTTTTTTAGCTCATGCCCTAAAATGATTGGGAAAGATGGATGGACGGCGCGGATATAGAATACATATGTCAAGGTGAGACCTACGGTAATGGCCGCACGGGGGACCGTACGTAATCCGCTTCCTGTCTGTCCGATCGTTCTGCTTCGGTGCGCAACACATCTGCGGGTCCAGTGCGTACGCAACGCACCGTAATTCTGTACATCTGAAATTCATCGTTGATAGATAGCAAAAGATGAGCACCATAAAAAATTCAAATGGGCCTCACTAACTGGAACATGGTGGGCAGACCTGATGAACGGGTTTGATGGAAGATACACACCATGGTGGGCCCCACCTATGGCCGCCTGGATAGACACTGACGGTCATGTCAAGGGGTTGTTTCGCCCTTGGTATTAGAAGAGATTACGTGGGATGGAATTAAATAAAAGTATTTATTATCCTTTTTCCAATGGGATAAACATAATTTAACACTATGCTTGGGTCATAATAGTGGCGTTGAGACCTTAATTTGCTAACTAGTAAATAGACATACTAGCATGTAATTTGGAACCATCACATATACCACTTATGTGTTATATCCGCATTGTTCATCTGTTTTGTAACATCATTTTATGGCATGAGAAAAAAAATGAGGAAGATCCAGAGCTTACATAGACCATAGAACGAAAAGTAGTGGAGACAATGATGTCCACCATTGAAATCTTCCTAAGTTCCACCATGATGTTTATTTTCCATCCTCCTAAGGTTAAATAGGCCTGGATGAAAGAAAAACACAAATGTCAGCTTGACCCAAAACTTATGTGGCCCTCAATAAGTTTTTCAATGGTAGTGTTCAACCTCCATTGCTTTCTATGGTGGGGTCCACTTGATCTTTGGATCTGCTTAATTTTTTGCCCATGCCCTAAAATGATCTAGAAAAATAGATGGGTAGTGTGAATATAGCCCATACATCATGGTGGGACCCATAGATCCCACTAACATCAAGAAAAGCTTTTCAAAAAATTTCATACATCATGGTGGAAATTATTCCACCGAGATTCATTAGGGATCAAATCCAATTCATTCCCACCTAATCTCATCCCTCCCAAACACTAGTTGGAATTTGCACGGTACCCATGCAATCCCACCCCACCTAGTCTCCTCTATTACCATGCGCCAAACACTCCTCCACGTTTGAGGGGCCATCATGATGCATATATTTTATCCATACCATCTATCTATTTTGGAAGATTGTTTTAGAGCATGAGCCCAAAAAGAGGTAGATCAAAGGCTCAAGTGGACAACAATAGGAAGCATGGGGATTGAACTCCTACCGTTGAAGACATTTTGCAGCCCACTATGATGTTTATCTGTCATCCAACCTGTTAATAAAGTTACATAGACATGTATGAAGTTAAAAGATCCAAAACCTCTGTGGCCCCTAAAATTTCTTCAACGGTTAGCTTTCAATCCCCATTGCTCCCACTGGTGTGATCTACTTGGGCCTTCATTTTACCTCCCTTCTAGGCTCATGCCATGAAATGATATTTCAGAATAGATCAAAATGGATGGAAGCGTTGATAAAGCATATACATCAAGATAGCCTCACAGAGCGCCTAATAGGACCGTCAATCTCTCGGCAGATCCTGTGGGAGTAATACTGGTGGAGTAATATACAATCCGTGCCCTGAAATGACGTACTCACACACGGAAGGGGATTGGGATGTGACCGCAACACTACCCAGCTAGGTGGTGTTGGTATCTGGGCGGCCCACTGTGATACATATGTTTTATATCCCAATGAAATGATCTTTCAGAATAGATCAAAATGGATGGAAGCGTTGATAAAGCATATACATCAAGATAGCCTCACAGAGCGCCTAATAGGACCGTCAATCTCTCGACAGATCCTGTGGGAGTAATACTGGTGGAGGCAGATCCTGTGCGAGTAATACTGGTGGAGTAATATACAATCCGTGCCCTGAAATGACGTAATCACACACGGAAGGGGATTGGGATGTGACCGCAACACTACCCAGCTAGGCGGTGTTGGTATCTGGGCGGCCCACTGTGATACATATGTTTTATATCCCCCCCCCCCCCCCCCCTACATTAGTTTTATCAGCTCAATTTAAGGTATGTGCTAAAAAATGAAGTAGATCTGACACTCAAGTAGACCACACCATCAGAAACAATGGGGACAATGACAACTACTGTTGAAACCTTCCTAGGGCCCAACTTAACGTTTATTTGCCATCTAACCTGTTGATAGGGCCCACTCTTTGATAATTCAAAGGAACACACAACCCAACCTTCCTAGGGCCCGTTTGTTTGCCATCTAACCTATAGATAGGGCTCACCTTTGATAATTCAAACCAACACACACCTCACATCGACACTTGATCCACTTGTCGAGCCTCACTCTGTCTGCCAGAGAGGCATGGGTTGGAACCATAAAAAACATCCTACATGAAGAAAAATCCTGCTCTTTTCAAAGGAAAAGACAGAATGGTTCACAACCAACTTAAAAAAAAAAAAAAAAAAATCCAAGTATTCTATAGGTAGAACCTTGCAACTCTTGGGTTTTTGCTCATGATCCATACACGCTGTGCCCCAGTAATCAATAGTGCGGATCGCTGGACCATGGGGCCATTTACTCAACGCTAAGTGGGTTCAGGTTAGATCCTACAATAGCCATAGCCATGGCCATGCCAACCGGTTCCGGCTCTCGTTTTCGAAGAACCGGACTCAGATATGGATCTGGTCTATGAAATTGGGTTTTGGGTCAAATAAGAGCATTTACATGGTCAGGTCCATCCTATAGACTGTTTAGATAGCACATGCATGCAACTCTACCACATACATCGTGTATAAACAGGCTTATTTGGACAACCAAAGGATAAAAGCATGTAGTATGGCGGAAAAGGTGACGGATGTCTTGATATCGATCAAAGAAAGCTGAGTTGATTTGTCCATATCAGCTTTGGCTGAGATCGGATCCAGCAGCAAAAGAAAAAGCTCCTATCCTCTGTTCTGCTTTCAGATGGATTTTTTCCGTATGTAGTGAAATCGAGATACTTCAGTCCTCTCCACTGCTTGTTGCACGCAGCTGGTAAAACACCCGGGTTCCTGTGGGGGCCCATGTTGTTCATTCGATCGAATCCTCTCCGTTCATCAGGTGAACCTTCTCATTTTCATTATAAGTCCCCAAAAACAGCTCCAGAGATTGGATGAGATATCCACAACATGCTGCGATTCAACACAACTTATGGTTTGACGTTCAGTTTCCATTGTTTCGTTTGGTGGGCCCATTTTAGTTGTGGAACGATATGAATTTTAGCCACAGACCTTAAAGTGGAGCGGCGGTCTGATATTCGGAGTAGATATCGTATACACGATACAGTGGGCCCACGGAGCTCGATTGTTGTACGCGATGTGAAAAACAGGTGCAGCAGAGATTCCTGTCGGAAAGAGAATGTAGGTGCAGGGAGTGGATTATGTGTTACACGAGGTAACACCTGAGTGGGTGTTAACCATATATTGGGGCCCACCTTGATGGTTTTTCATATATCCACGACGTATATCTTTTTTACCATCCCATTTTAGGACTTGGTTCCAAAAACTAAGAAGCTTCAAATATCAGGTGGACCACACCACAGGAAACAGCATTGATTGAACGTCCACTATTAAAAACTTCCTAGGGTTCAACTTAATGTTATTTTCCATCCAAACTGTTGATAAGGTCAATCATACTTGGATAGAGGGAAATTACAAAGATAGGCTTGATCAAAAACATTTGTGGCCCACAAAAAGTTTCAAAAGTTTTTAATGATCAATCACCATAATTTCCATTGATACAGTCCAGATGAGATTTGAATCTTCTTAATTTTTAGGATCACCTCCCAAAATGAGCTGGGAAAAACGGATGGACGGCGTGGATATAAAACATATTCATCAAGGTGGGCCCCACAAGGTAAAGATAACTCCCACTAAGGTGTCACCCGGGCAACACCTAATCCGCTCCCGTAGGTGCAATACCTGGTACTAGAAACTCACAACTTACAACTTCATTTCTAGATTCGGGCCAGACGCCACTCTACAACCATAGATGGATTGTATGGAAATTTAGACCGTCCAAATCACTGAAGCAATTGCGCATGAAGCATAACCCAAGAGTTGCAATGTGATGATAATCATCTGATCTTCCCCTATGAATTTGGACCACTCAGTAACTTACTTTTTAAGTATTCATTCAATAGATACCAATTAGATGGTTAGGATTCCTTAGTCAATGTAGTTTAAGGGACATAATCCATCTTCAACGTGCCCCACAATGGATGGTGTGGATCGTCGTACATGAATGCCACGTATGAGGAAGATGTAGTCACCACCATTGTTAAAACAGTGGTGAACTATTAAGGGACTTCAAATGTGGTCCGTATAGGAGAGGAAGGTAGACGTGTAATGGAAGAGAATCCTATTCTTTTCAAATCCAAAATCAATTCAATTACAAGATTTTCACACACTTTTCACATTCTAAAGCAAACGGCTACAGAATCTAGTAAACGTGTTACTTTGGAGATCCTTTTACCTCCGCCGTTGGATGGTCCCACCCCGGCCCACGTGTGCTGCATGTGGAATGAAACTGCATGAGGCCATTCCACAAGAGGACGAGTGAAAATGTGGTTCACGTGACACGTGTACAATATCTTACTCAATGATCAGGTGGGCCCATGCACCTTGAATACTACTTGGCTCAAAAATTGGGATTAGCCCACTGATCATCATCAGCTTGGCCTTATGTGCTGAAAGTGGATTCAGTGTTCATGTCGGTCCACTTTAATGGATTGTAAGACCTGGTCTTGGAGGGGGGTTGGTGGGACCCACCTGATGAACTTCCTAGATGGTCAGACACGAATGCCATACTGCGAAGTGTCCTGCGAATGGACCCTTCGATCTCTCATTGCTTGACTCGCCTTCACGCTTCTTTCCTAATTCAGATGAGTACAAGCGATTGCACTTTTGGTGCAAAAGCGAGAAAGACAAACGATGAACACACCGACCAAAGAAATATACATGGTGCACATTATATATAAATCTTCCACCGCCCATGGCCCCACAGGGTCCGGACATTCATCCAAGATCAGTATTCCAAATCCATTTTCGAGATGTTGGGTGGTGGGGCCTACCCAGACTTCATCATTCCAATTTCACGAAGTATTGGATTTACCTTCCCTAAACAATGAAGATATGGGCTATTTTTCCTTACCACGTGTACAACCTAAAATGCTAGGTGATTATGTATTTGGTCCATTATTTAGGTTGAAGTTAATAATCAGAATACAATTACCCTAAAAATTCAATATCAGTAAAATCGAGAATTTTGACTCAACATATCATCTTGACTGAGCTTATTGGAATAGACATTCTGATTAAGAAGATTTTGAATAGGCGTTTGTTTTGTTGAAATTATTTAATAGATATGAAAATTGGACATGAAATCCATAGGAAATGGAAGACTGTATTTCACATATGTGTTTGATTTTTAAAATAGTATCAAATTGCTGCTTTATTTCCTTTTAGCGGTTGTTAGTGGGTGTATAAACTTTCTTCTAGATGCATTGACATCGTCGTCTTCTTTTTTTGAAAAGTCAGTAAATTAAGAGGCTTTCTTTTCAAACATTGGAAAAGAAGGATTCCATCAATATAACCCTTTTCCTACTTTCAGTTCATTGCATAGAAACTAACCAGCTGAGGTTAGATATATTCCCATATCAAGATGAATGGTTCATTTCACCTCTCTTGCGGTTTAGCATCTAACACGTGTAGCCACCCATTGGGCCGACATGCCGAGATGGTCTAACCATTCGAACCTTCTGCAGTTTTGTTATTATAATAAGTTATTATCTCATAATCACTATTATCCAATAACGAACTTAACCTTTGATTTTTTTGGAATTGACTGCGACAGTGATTTTTTTTTTGTTGTTGTTGTTGTTGTTGTTCATCTACGGACAGTAACAATCGCAACCATCCATTTAAAGTAAGCTTTTCGTGATGACCATGTTAATGCCCAAATTTAGAGATGGATCTCATCGATGAAACATAAGGGGCTAAAGGTGAAGGACATACCTGAACAGTCCATAATTAATGCTGGTGCTTCGAGTTTAGTGAAAAAAATTATTAACATTTTCGGATCTTCCTTTCTTTCTCACCTTTATTAAACTCTAATTGATGAGACTATTGTATGCTGGAAAACACAATAGGAGAAAACATCGAAAGCTTTTGATTTATGTCGAGGTGGAGATAAAAATCCTTCCCATTCATGAATTCCTGCTAATTTCCTTGAGGAAAGTGATTCTATACTTTAGGCCCTCATAAAAGTTATGTATAACCATATTTACATGAGGCCCACTTGACACTTGTCACTTTAATCCGAACCATCAAATTTTTTTGGACGACGAGTGCCCCATGTGACCCATCCTAATGTCGAATTTCCAACAAACCGTTATAGAATAGTCAGCTGTAATAGAGGGCCTGTTTGTAATAGTTGCATTTGACTCCTCCAAAGACCACATCCTCTGGAAAGACTGACACCCAAAACGACTTAAAAATGCGTTGTCAAAAGACTCAAATGGATCACAGCTTGATTGCATAAACGGCCCAATTGGTCTTGCTTGTTTGCCAGATCGCTTTCAAACCATCCATTTCAACCTATCATCGGACCCTGCGCAGTACACTTTTGTCATACAAGAACAAGAACGTGGGAACTCATTCCTGGTAATAAATTCATACGGCCACCTCGCGAATCCCATGGAGAAAATTATGATTTGTACTCTTAACGACTTTTGTACGTTTTCATGACCAATGCAGAGTAGATTGGTCGTTAGGGCCATGGGTCCTTATGTGGGCCCTAGCCCTTAACATTGGACATGTTGAAGGTACTGAAAAACCCCCAAAAAAGCTTTTGATACTCTAGCTGCCATGGATGATACGCAGCCACTTAGGGATCGCTTAGAAATTACGCATGCATTGCATACAAGTCAAGTTAAACTGCCAGATTATGATTCCCAGTTTAGATATGTCATGAACTGTAGTTAAGCATATCTGATTATTCTATTGCTAGACATTTATCGGACACTTTGAAATATATGTGTTACAACAAATAAGCATCCATGAATCAAGGGTCACGATTGTTCAACTAATTTGATTTTTGGTCCATGACTTGTCGACAGTGGGTTCTGCAATTTGGTTGGTGTAATTTGAGATAATGCATGCCGCATTTACAATCGGCTGAGTGCATGCGTATGAATCCGCAAAGCTGCCTAAGTATCATATAACTTCTCTATAAAAAAAAAAGGGGGGGATCATGACACAATGATCTAATCCAACAAGACCGTTGTTCTCGTGAATCAATCAAGATTTCGCTATCCCTTGATTGTAGCAAGCCCAACTAGTTGCATGGACAATGCCTCTTTTCACAAATGGCTCGTATGGACGCATTGACAATAATCTGAAGTCCCTATCAATGGCTACTTTAACCCATGGCTACTTTTAATTTCCATTGGAACAAAACCAGATCTTTATAGAAGAATATAGACCCTGGTCCCATTCAAAGATACGTGGATGTAGGTCTTGGCATCGATAGTTCTAGAACATGTTGTTGAGTCATTAAATGACACGGCGTGATTAACGAGCTACAGAAATTTCTGTTAACAATGTCTTAAGTACTTAATTGATTTCACATGCGCCATTTCCCACTACATGAATCATTGGTTCTACACCATGGTCCTATGCTTGGACATGCAAGGGAACGACGATCACAAGCGCTCCTATCAAGTGGCAATTACCATATGTCAGAACTTTGTGGGGACCATCCATGATGTGCATTAGAATCCGAACCATGAATCAGGTGCACCTCCTCATGGGCACGGTACATCCCAAGAATCATCCCTATCAAAAACTTTGTAGGACACACAAGACATGGAGCAACGTAAAATCACACATAAACAATCACTTGCTGTGACCCATCTATAATTTGAAACTGATTGAGTTTAGGTTATGTTGCTTTATCCTGGTGGGACACACCTGATGAATGGATTGGATGAAATATACACAACAACAATCCATCTAAAAGTTTATCCTGCTGGCATCTCCCTCCCCGATGTCCCCAATAGTTCCCTTTGGTGTGGCCCACCTGAGTCATGGATCAAGCTGGAGTTTGGTACCTCGGTCTAACATTAGGGGCGCACACCTAATTGACGGGTTGGATGGCACTCACAGGTCCTGCAGGGCCTCATATGGCTCAAAAAATATACACACCTATCATTCTGGGTCATATAAACACACGGTCATATGATCCGGACGTTTCAAACAACACCCAACTACCCAGAGACCGTATGTGTCCCATCATAAACATATTATACATGTGAACCCTCAGTTATCAAATTCAAGTTCAACACTACCACCCCTCCGCTGAATACATACATGAACCAGTAGAATTTTCCCCAACCAGTCTCATGCAGAGACCAAGACTTTTGAGGTTGGTAATGGACAAGCGATCCCCACCCTACAAAATGTGTCCGTTTACTTGGGTTTTTCAAAATTTAAGTGGCACAATCAAGAGCCGTCCAACCTCTAAAAAATAATATTAATAAAACCAACAAAACCTACTTATAATATAACACAAACACATTAATTGTTTATATGCCAGCTTAATCCCATCATACCTTTTAACCACATCTACTTAGACATATGTGCAGCAAAGAAGCTTCATGTGGTCAGAACTCTGTTTGGGTTCATTCCCAAATCCGTCCATACACAAAATCCAAATTTATGATTTGTCTGTCGCAAAAACATGCATGCCTATCCGAAAACGTTTCTATATCCCTGTTTGACTCTTATTAGATATATTTATAATATATAGATTGTGGACCATTAAACCATAGTTTGTATGGTGTGGATAGGAAGGAGAGAAAATTCCAAGCTAAGGTGAGTAAGCAAAACCGACCGAGATTTCTACAGTTATTTTTCAACGGCCGACTATAATATGTTATTGTATGTATAATATCATCGTGTGCTTAAGTTGGTGTAACTGAGGCTAGTGGTTGGATGATCCAGGCCGTTGATGTGGTGGGCCTCATTAGGCATAGCTTCAAGTATGTCTTTTGTGTTGGGAGATTCTAAATATGGTTTAGTGTATATAACTTTTGTAATACGTCTATTTGCAGGCCATTGATGGAAGGATTATTCGGTCGTTGCAACAATGGTGGGGCCGAGGAGACATGCACCTACCAAAAAACCCGAGCACGGTAGAGATATCCACGTGTCGAGGATTGTAACAAGTTTGAGGGTTTAGAAGTGTTTTGATAAAACGACAAAGATGGTCAAAGGGCCACCCTTCTCTTAAAGCATTCAAAAGGACCACAGTCCATAGAAAGACATCGAGGGGCATTTTCGGCATTCCTGGCTCTATTTTCTCTTCTGCGCTGATTTAAATCCACACAACCGAGAGATTCAATCGTGGGCTCGAGAGAGAGGATCCTGCTGCAGGCGAAATAGGGCTTTTGATCGAAAACGACGATAGAAAGATCCAAAGGTAGTGAGCGAATGTCAGATCGAAAGCTGTCATCAAACCCGTCCGCGGAGACCCACAATTCCATTTAAATACCACCCTCTCCCTCCCATTCCTTCCACCACCACAGCCTCTCTCTCTCTCTCTCTCTCTCTCTCTCCCCAACAGTTTTAAATTCCTCTCTCTCTCTCTCTCTCTAAAGACCAAAAGACTATGTGTAGGGTAACTACTTCCTCTCCTCTCCCCGGAAAATGCAACAACCCCAACCAACCTTCCCTTCCTCCTGAAGAGGTTTCCCAACAACCCAACATCCTTACTCCCTTCATCCCCAAAACCCCAACGACCCAACACCCACAACAAAAGCCCAAGACCCAAAAGTCCACGGCCCATTCAATAAAGCCCACCGAAAAGACCCACCTCTCCCTTGCCATCTCAGAAGCTAAAGCCATTATTAACATCTCTCTTCCCATGATCCTCACAGGCCTAGTCCTCTACTCTCGCTCCATGATCTCCATGCTCTTCCTCGGCCGGCTCGGTGAGCTATCACTCGCTGGCGGTGCCCTCGCCATCGGCTTTGCCAACATTACCGGTTACTCCATACTCTCTGGCCTTGCAATGGGTATGGAACCCATCTGTGGGCAGGCCTTTGGCGCTAAGAAATACACTCTCCTCGGCCTTTCTCTCCAAAGAACAGTCCTCTTGCTACTCTCTACCTCTCTCCCAATAGCTCTTCTCTGGTTGAATATGAAGAGAATTCTACTCTTTGTCGGCCAAGATGAGGATATAGCCCAAGAAGCCCAGTCCTACATTCTCTTCTCCCTTCCGGACCTCCTTGCCCTATCCCTCCTCCACCCCCTCCGCATATATCTCCGAACTCAGTCGATTATTCTCCCATTGACTTACTGTGCTGTGCTGTCTCTCCTTCTCCACCTCCCAATCAATTACTGCCTTGTTTCAGTGCTCGGCCTTGGCATTAGAGGTGTCGCTCTTGGAAGTGTCTTGACAAACGTCAATCTCGTAGTCTTCTTGATAATCTTCATTTCATTATCTGGCATATACAAGCAGACATGGGACGGTGTCTCAACTGAATGCTTGAAAGGTTGGAGTTCTCTTTTGAGTCTTTCCATTCCGAGCTGCATTTCCGTCTGTTTGGAATGGTGGTGGTACGAGATCATTATTCTGCTATGTGGGTTGCTTCTCAATCCCAAGGCTACTGTTGCTTCGATGGGGATTCTAATTCAGACCACTGCGCTCATATACATTTTCCCATCATCTCTGAGTACTGGCGTATCAACCCGAGTCGGCAACGAATTGGGTGCGAACAGGCCTGAGAAGGCGAAGCTGGCGGCTACCGTCGGCCTTGCATGCAGCTTCGTTCTTGGGCTCTCAGCTATGCTATTCGCTATTATGGTGCGGAAAACATGGGCTAGTATGTTTTCAAATGACGCTGAAATTCTTTCATTGACGTCGATGGTATTGCCGATAATTGGACTCTGTGAGCTCGGCAACTGTCCGCAGACAACGATGTGCGGTGTTCTGCGAGGGACCGCACAGCCAAAGATGGGAGCCAATATCAATCTTGGGTCGTTTTATATTGTCGGAATGCCGGTGGCTGTCGGCTTGGGCTTTTGGGCTGGGTATGATTTTAAGGGGCTTTGGTTTGGGCTCATGGCTGCCCAGTATTCGTGTGTTGTGCTGATGTTAATTGTTCTGGGCCGCACTGATTGGAAGTTGCAAGCTGAGAGAGCTAAGGAGCTGACAGGAGCTGGTGTTGGTGCTGGATTAGAAGAAGAGGAAAACTTGAATTCAGATAGTTTAAAAAAAGAAGAAACAGAGGTTTAACAGCGGACTTTGGTGTATGTGCTGTTCTTTTTTTTTTTTTTTCCTTTTCTTTTCTTTTCTTTTTTTTTCTTTTTTTTTCCTTTTTCTCTTTTGTATCTTGTACAGTGGGTATACGGTGCGGAAGAAAGTCATGCCAAGCTCCTCGCTTTAAAAAAAAGAAGAAGAAAAGAGTAGAAAGATTTTCTTTATTGAAATTTCAACTTCTTTTTTGAGTTTTAAATATGAGGTTTGTCTTGTTGTTGGAGTCTTAAGATGGCTTTCGGCAACGAGCCGGCTGAGTGAACGACTCAGTCGTTGTCTGTTAGTTGCTGTTGTAAGATGTTTATAACGCGTGCTTTGTGCAACTTCCGTGCAGCCGAAAGGGAGTTGCACTCCACCGTCCATTTGGTGGGGCAGTCTTTTTAACTGTTGGAAAGGATAAGCAACTGTCTATATTCAAATGTATTTTTGTGGGTTGACTGGACTTGTCCGTTGTGACCCATTAACAAGTGGATGGTTGGGATTGGTTGTTGGAATATTCAGGTGTGTCCATTGAATTGAAATTGTTATTATGGTCATGAAGTGTTCCGCTGTGAGTTGTTGTAAGAGGCTATCACCTCGGCGTATTACGGCAACCACGCTAGGGCCAGGTTTTCACGGGCGCGAATTAGGTGTTACCCCGGGAACAGCTTAGTGGGTGTTACCCTTACCGTATGGCCCACATGGATAATATTTTGTATATCCACTCCGTACATCCGTTTATACAGCCCATTTTAGTATAAGGTTCCAAAAAAAATTATACAGATCCAAATCTCAAGTGGACCATACCACTGGAAACAGTGTGATTGAGTGCCTCACCATTAAAAATTCAAAGAGCCCATGGTAAGGTTATGGTAATGTTTATTTGCAATCCAAGCTCTTGATAATGTTAATAAGGTCTTGATGAAGTGAAAATATAAATATGAGATTGATCCAAAACTTTTATGGCCCACAAAACGTTTTTAATGATTATTTATCACTGTTTCTAGTGGTATGGTCCACCTGAGATTTGAATCTTTTTAATATTTTGGATCATATCCTAAAATGATATTATAAAACAGATAAACGGCATAGATATATAAAAAATGCATCACTATGGACCCCACACGGTAGGGGTAACACCCACTAAGGTGTTACCAGGGTAACATCTAATTCGCTCCCGGTTTTCACCATTCAGACTCGAGAGTAGGTATTCGATGATTTATTTGGGCCCACATGCCGAGATGGTCTGATGATCCAAACCGTCCACGTTATAGATGCTATGAAATATGGGCAACCCTTTAAAACTTAGGCTGAACGAAGATTCAAAGGTCATGATCATCAATGATGAAATTTGATTAGATATGGTTCTACCAACAAGATGGACGGTTCAAATCATCTATCCATTTAAAATGTGGCCCTACCCAGGTCATGTAGGTGAACTTGAACTCATAGGCTCGGATTGAGTGGTGATTAGAGCCGTTACAAGGGGCCACAGTTAAAAACTAATGTTTAGCCGATAATTTTCTAAGTAGATGACCTTAGAACTTCCTAGTGCTCATGGAAAAGTCCAATCTCCCGCTTCCTGCGCCTTAGTTGCCTTCATTTGACCATTCAAGCCATGCCGACATCATTCGGGTGATACCGATATTGGTGAAGCTGTTCGTTGAAAAGTAATTTTTTGTTAGATCTCATCCAAAATCCAAAAATTAAAGGTAATTAGGATCATAATTGAAAAATGATTATATGACTATAATTTATTTATATAATAGAAATGAGAACATCACAATTCAAATTGCCAATCCATCTCACAATATAGGATCTAAAGAGGCAAATATGCTATCATACTTGGCATGTTCACAAAGCTATCTATTGTAGGGCAAGGCATGTTGTCTTTAATCATTAGTATTATAGCATATGTGGGTGGCTTAAGATAATTGGTGATATGCACTGTATTTATGTCATTAGGGCATAGAATACATGTAGTGCATGTGAGGCACTTAAACAGAGATAGGTAGTGCATATGGACGGAAAACACGGACGGTTACACATGTGAGGTACATCTACGAAACATTATCTTCTTACATGTTGTACTATAGTTAAGGTATCTATTGTGGCTTATATTTTGGCATTTATGGTATACTAATCTTAATTAAAATGAGTATAGAGAATTATTTGTATGCTACCCAGCATGGATAACTTGTGAGTAAGAGCTGATAGAATGGATTTCCACTGACAATTGGAAGTTAGTTGGTACTTTGATAGTGTATGACGGTTGATAAAGATGCATTTTAAGATGGTACAAATAACATATATGAACTCGAATTATATAAATTATATTGTGAAAACCACGGTACCTAATTTAAGAGCATAGAATAAAATCCAATGGTTTTTTTTAATCATTACATATGTTGGAATCGGGTGACTTAAATTTATGCTAATCAAGGCCATCGGGCGAATGACCTTGCACTGTTTCGGATGATTGAAGGTAGTTTGGGCGGTCTCGACCAATCGACCAATCGTATGCCAGTTAGCGCTAATTTGCACAATTTTGTGTAAATTATTTCTAATTCTGGTTGTTTTCTAGTTAAAGGAGTGTACTCTAGGATTAGGATAATTGCTAAAGGGGTCGCGTATCCCAGAAGGATTGAGAGAGTTCTAGGGTAAGAGAAAGAGCTTGATCTAGCTTGGGGTTTCTCTTGTGGGGCTTAGATCGATTCAGGTGAGTGTTCTTCATTCTCTTGTAACTTCTAATTCATAGTGATTGCTTTGTGTTGTGGTTTTTTTTCGCACGGGTTTTTCCACATAAAATTTGGATTGTCTCTATGTGTTGATTTGCCTTGCGTGCTGTTGTGATCGCCTCATGTGATTCTCACTTCCGTGGGTTTCTTAACAAGTTGTATCAAAGCTAATGTTCGGAGATCGAAATCTAAGACGATGTTTCAATGACATCTAGCATGAGATTCGATATAAAGAAGTATTTCGAGAAAAATAACTTTAAACTTTGGATTATTAAGATGAAGGACCTCCTAGTTAAGTAAGGATTGGAAGATATACTCCTTGGGAAGTGACTGAAGACTATGAAAAAAGAATAGCGGAAGAAGGTGGATCAGAAAGCCAATATATCAATCCAATTGTGCTTAACGGATGAGGTCATGTACAACGTCATGAAGGAGAATATTGCGGCTGATACATGGGCGAAGTTGGAGAATATCTACGCAAAAAAATATTTGAAAAACCACCTGTATCCATTGCTTCAGTTGTTTAATTTGAAGATGATGGAGGGGACCAATGTTAAGAGTTACATCAGCAACTTCAATAGACTCGTTTGCAAATTGCTGGATGTAAATGAACAGATGAAGAACGAATATCAAGCATGTATCCTGTTGAGTTCTCTTCCACATTCATATGAATTGTTTAAGGACTTCTTGTGTGCGGGTAAGAAAACCATTAGCGTTGAAACCATTATCTCAGCCCTCCAGTAGAAGGTGATGAGAAATAAAAGCGGCAATGTTAGTTCTTTTACAAAAGCCACCGGTTATGAAAGGAAGGACCTCTGAGTGGGATCGAGGATCTTTGCAATCGAGATCTAGATCCAACGGTAAAGGCAAGAGCAAGATGAGGTTCTATAATTGTGGAGAAAAATTAAGAGGGATTGTTCAAATCCTAAAATGAAGTAAGAGAAGTCTAAAGATTCTTTTAGGGAGTCTAATATCATAAAATCGATAAAGGACGAGTGTGATGATTGCACTGTATTGACTGAATCCAGGTCGGGGTATCTCTGAGATGAGTGGCTCTTGGATTCAAGAGCATCGCATCACATATGTCTTGACTGGAGTTTATTTATGATATACAGTGAGTATGATGGTGGATCAATGTTCTTGGGTGACGACTACGCCTGTAAGGTGTGGGTGTTGGTTTGGTGTGCATTAGGATGTTCAATAGGATCGAACAAGTCTTAACAGATGTGAGGCACGTCTTTAGGTTGAAAAAGAATTTGATCTCTCTTGGTACACTCGAGGCGATGAGGTGCAAGTTCATCGGCTTTAATCGATTTTATAAAGTTATAAAAGGGGTACTCGTGATGATAAAAGCAGGGAGGTGTACCCATCTTTACAAGTTAATCAAGGGCACTTCTTTTGGTAGAGCTATGAAATCTGTAGCGCCTTCACTTCTGTACTTGTGTGGCACGCGCGCTAAGGCCACATGGGTGTGTAGGGAGAGAAGATGCTGGAATGAAGATGGTGGAGGCATGAGAAGCGGTTATGCTGTGATGGAGATGAAGTAGTGATGAAAGATGGATGATTGAGTATGGCAAAGAGCAACATGGAGATTAGAGTCAAGGTGGAGATTGTTAGAATCAAATGACTCAAATCTATGCTAATCTAGGTCATCGGGCGATAGAGCAGGGTGATCGGGTGACCGACCTTAGCGAATTTTGCACAGAGAACTCTTTGGACGGTTTTGTGCTGTTTTGGGTGACCAAGCAGTGAACATTGGGCTACCGAAGATAGTTCAAGCGGTCTCGATTGACTGACCGATCGTATGTCGATTTGCATTTAGTTTGCGCGATTTTGTATAAATTGTTTTTAATTCTGGTTGTTTCCTATTTAAAGGAGTGTAATGCAGGATTATGGTAATTACAAAAGGGGCCAGGTATCCTAGAGGGGGTCGAGAGAGTTCTAAGGTAAGAGAAAAAGCTTGTTTTAGCTTGGGTTTCTCTTGTGGGGCTTTGATGTTGATAGTGTTCTTCTTTATCTCTTGTAACTTCCTATTTCATAGTGCATTTGCTTAGTACCCGAGTTTTTTTTTTTTTTTTTTTCCCCTCATCGTGAGGGTTTTTCCACATAAAATTCGAATAATATATACGTCCAAAATGCCTCATCCTAATCAAGGAATCCAAAAATGTATCTAAGTGAGGTGGTATGTCCACTATTAGTTTCTCACAAGGCCAAACGGAGTTTGTATGCCCTCCAATCCATTCGTCTAATGTGCCTCATCAGGACAAAATAGTTATGCATAAGTCACAACATTTGATCACTCTCATGTGGGCTATGCCATTTTAATTTAAAAGGTTTGAGTATAATTTCATTTGGTGGCCCACCAGAGGTTTTAATTGGGCCAAACAGGACGCTGGTTGGCAGCTGGTGACCCGAACACCAGCCAGCAAGTTGGTGTCAAAGCTGTGGGTCCCACCATGATGTATTTGTTTTATCCATGCCATCCATTCATTTGCTACAGCTCATTTTAAGTCATGAGACCAAAATTGAGGTAGATAGAAAGCTCAAGTGGACCACAGCACAGGAAACAGTGATGAGAATGATGTCCACAGTTGAAACATTCCTAGGGCCCACAGTGATGGTTATTTGTCATCCAACCTGTTCATAAGATCACAAAGAGCTGAATGAATGGAAAACAAAAATATCAGCTTGATCCAAAACTTCTGTGGCCCCGGAATTTTCCCTACGGTGAATTTTCAATCCCCACTGTTTCCCATGGTGTGGCCCACTTGAGAACTATGTATCTGCCTCATTTTTGTCTCATACCTTAAAATGAGCTGTACAAATGGATGGATGGCTATGGATAAAACAAGTGAATCATGATCGGACCCACAGAGCTTTAACACCAGCTTGCTGGCTGGTGTTCGGGTCAGCCAACCTGCGTCCGGCCAAACAAGGGTAGGTGTACCTGATGGACGAGGTGGACTTCATCCACGTTACGTTGTCTCCCCCACGTTGCAGAGAGTAATCCCGGTGAGTAGTAGGCTCAATACCCAACATATTCCATCTAATATTCTGACTTATATTTAGGCCTTTCTAACAGATGCAGTATTTTCTTTCTACCATTCAAACCCAAAAGGTGAGGGAATCTTCATTTGATCCACCAGTAGTTTTCTGTACGTCCAAAGTGATCATTTTCTATAAATCCAATCCATATATCTGACACATTTCACTAGCTAGGATGATCGTTCCTCTACAAATGTGAAATTTTACATGTTTATTGGGTGATTTAATAGTCTGTGGTATGGTCCACCTGAGCTTTTGATTATCGTCTATATGGGATCGATCCAAGCACAGGATGAACGGAGTAGATCGCATGACTCCCATGTTAGCTAGCCGTAGGCATGCCTCTCCCATAGATTCGCCAGTCACGCAATCATAACCTGATGTGGGTCCATCAGGTCTAGCACATACGCCTCTGTGGACCACAAAGCCATTCATCAGGTGGACCCACTGTGTAGATCTATTTGACCAAGAACCACTGTGGTCAACTCATCTGGTGGTCCAGTGCACGAAAGCGATGGACCCCAAAAATGACTCGGCCGAGATTCTTCTTCCCACTAACTGTTCCATACACTTGCCGACCTGAGTTTGACCAGCCTGATTTATGGACTAGCTCATCTATTGGGCCGACTCTAATTAACTGGCAATAACATGCTGGTGAAAGCTAAGCATAGAAAAGATAAACTGGCAAGTCCCATCAAGCATGTGAGTCTTCTTATTAGCTTGAGACCCGCTCGGCTTAAACAAAAAGAAAAAGAAAGAAAGAAACGAGCATTTTCAACCATAATGTAGGCCACCACACCAATTTATGTATATGCCATTCAACCCTTGCATTAGGTGGTCTGATTTTTTAGGCATCCAACTCCCATACTAGGGTAACCTTGTTGCACCGGTTAGATGCCGTACACACACCTAATAGGCTCCACGTGCAGCAGTTGCAGAATAAGCTTATTCTACAAGGAAATGTAGGGGGGCCGGCCCCTTATGCTCACCAGCTAAAGTTAGAAAATAAAAATGCATCTATCAAACAGAGTGGGTGTGTGTGTAGCACTTCCCATTTTTTATTTTTTTATTTTTATCAATTTAAAACAAACTTCGTCGATTTCCCACACTTCTAAGTAAGAGGTTGTAAAACAAATCTGACTTATTTGCAATACAACCTTTCAGCATTCTAACAGTTTGATTTGCAAGATTTTCAATGATCAAAACCTGTTTCCGTGAGAGGGATCCCTTTTGAAATTGTTCTCAGATTGAATATTTTAACCCTTACATTATCGAAAGGTTACGACGACCATATATATATTCAAAGCGAAAGAGAAAAATTATACAAGGGTTGAAATAATCCAATTGACAGTTCTAATTTGTTATCCTTCCGCCATACAAAGCGACTCATGGTATATAAAATAAACGGTTTGGATCATTTGCAAATGACCCAAGTTCAAAGGCTAAAGTCCTGACGTATCCTAATGCATTATGTGGATGTACTCTAGCTAACCATCCAGTTAATGGCACTGTATATTCTTTTAATAGATCTGAGATATGGTTGGAAGCCCCCACAACTTGCATAAAAACAAATACATCAAAGGCTGCATTGTCTAAATACTTAGTTTTTTAGTAGTAAACAAAGAGGCCCCATCTCACTGCTATAGTGAATTTCTAGTCCCTCAAGTTGTGGCCTGTTTATTGATGTTCAGAACCGTTCTAAAAGTAGATCCCATCATGAATCGACCATTGGAGAAATATAATTTGTTACAAATGATCATAGCTATTAGATCGATGGAAAGATGGAATCATAGAGCCATCATCAACTGTTTACATTCATGTCCCATCTTTTGAACGGAGAGGATCGTCTTTACCGAAAAGAGGACCATCTAAGGCCTATTCATGGTCGGGCATAAACCCTTGAGTAGGTCTTACACTGATCCACATGGCCCAGCTGGTGGGCTACCATTTCACTACAGTTGCCCAAGAATCACCTACCTCTTTCCCTTAAACAAATAACAATAGCATTTCGCATCTCCCAAGAGCATGTACCTCATGGAAGATAAAATGTTTCCAACCTGCTTGAAGGGCCATCATGAAATTTGTGCATTTTTCAAATGATTTTATTATTGTTTATCTTATAATAATTTTCAACTGTCGAATCTATTTTGTTTTATAGCGATTCTCCCCGGTAGGACCAATTTCGATTTTTGTAATGATGATTATAATAAAATCCATTTCGTCTTCAACGTTATTTTATTTTATTGGTTTAGAAACCAATTTCTTTGTCGTCGGTATGTGCCGTCGCAAAACAGTAGCTTCATGTAGGCACGTGCGTCCCACCTAGCCGAGATGCGACATGAGGTTGAGATTCATGCACTCGTGTTGGATCAATGTATAGAGTTCACATTGAGAGTTTGGTTCAATTATAATCATACCATAGTATATGGAAACAACGCTCATTAAGGAGTCATATTGAAATCAAGGAATATACGTACACATCACTCTGAAATAAATAAGAGCTTCCAACTAAGTGTAGAAGTACAACCTCAGAAGAAGAGAGGGCGAGATACTATATATATAAAGCTCTAGGCTAAGGAGTTTGTAGAGTTTGTTTAGGTTTCATTTTTTTATAAATGAGACACATGGCTCCGTGATCCAAGCTGACAGCATATATATGATGGGCATCACGTGGATGGTCCATGCATTTTGCAGTGGAAAAACCTAGCTATACAATGTCAACCACTGATGTTTTTAATTTCTTTCTTAGCCATTTATTTATTGGGCCACCTATTACATGGTCAGGAAAATTTTCCATCTAGGAGATTTTGGATGCATCCACTTAGGTTAGGAGATGGACTAGGTCTAGGAGATTTCGGCTGTATTTGGAAGTCATGGAGTCTTTTTGGCTTCTGTGGATAATAATGTAAGGATGATCCAAATAATAATTTTCATGGTCACGGTAGCAAACAAGACAAAATGGGGTGCTAGCCAATGATAATTTTTATGGTCACTGTAGGAAATAGGATTAAATAGGGTGCTCATTGGAATGGCACGCGGAGTGTTCAAATTCACCTAGTTTTTCATGCCAAAGGATACCAATGGCATGTAAACATAATGATCACTATGTGAAATTCATGTCTCCAAGCAACCTAGTTGTGTTGCATGTGAAAACAATTTTCATTTTTTGCATGGATTCCGTGTAACCAATCATGCCTTTAATGTATTACCTGTTATCTATAATTGGTGCTACCTGGATGTTGATAGTGGTTATGTTTTCAGGCGTTTCACCCTAAAAGGTAGCACACCATCTGTAACTCTAGTTGATTCGTAACAACTGTATAATCATAATAGCAGTGACCACAAATAGTTGGGCCTCGCATCATTAGTATAACAAGAAACAACAACAAATAATAATAATAATAACGATAATATTGCCGGTGTGGTAGATCAACACACATCCACTATCTATAGAGTGAAACCTTGAGAACACAGGATGAGGCAGAAGAGAGGGCTACAAGGCTCAGAACACACATAGGATGAGGCAGAAAAGAAGGCTACAAGGCTCAGAACACACATAGGATGAGGCAGAAGAGAGGGCTACAAGGCTCAGAACACACCAATTTGACCTGCAACAAGAGCTATCTGAAAACATTGACACTACAACCAACAAGCCATGAACCAAAAGGAGGGCAAGGGACCTACTGAATCTCCACATGCTTCATCGCCATGACAATGCCTCCCACATCTAGCAAAAAGCCGAGTGGTGACCGACGAGAAAGAAATTATCTATTAAAGTGGCCAATTGTAGGGCTACCCCAGACGATTCAGAACTTAGCGATGAGGAGGTGGAAAACATTATTGTACGACGGCCTGTGCTTGTGAACGATCGTGTGGACTGAGCAGAAACGGAAAGCTTACTCGAAACTTTTAAAGTGGAGGGGCAGTCTTCTGTCCTTAGTTTCAACATGCCAGAGAAAAGCCAAGGACATAAATCACAAGACAAGTCCGTTGCCGATCTCTCTCTCTCTCTCTCTCTCTCTCTCTCTCACACACACACACACACACACACACACGTGGTGACCCTATATGTGAGAGAAACTCGAGGACGAGCTTTTTGAAGTGGAGGATCTGATGTAGAACAGGAACCTCCTGATGAAGGGCTTGGATCAAGCACATTCCTATCGCACATGGATTGTAAAATATCAAAGAAAGTTTAACAAAAATTGTCAATTTTCGCATAGATGGACCAAAAAGAAGGTGGACCATAAATCAACCATAACTTTTGATCAGGGAGGAGTTACGGGACGCCCTGCATATAGATTCCTACTGAAATTTCGTTTTGGGGTTAATCGACCCACAATTGTGAGTCACATCCATTCGTCTCACCAAAAAATACGCGGTTACAGCAAGAAAATGAGATTTTAGGGGAAAAAAATACTATTTTTAGTAATTTCAATTTTAGTGTATTTTCTTTTTTTAAAGTTTTTGTTTATTTAGGAGTTTCTATTTTTGTTAAGTAATGAGTTTTAGAAAGAGTCTGCTTAGTAGTAGTCTTTAATTAAGATTTTATTATTTTTAGCAACTTTCTATTTTAGAAAATTTACTAATTTTACTAAGTACGAATTAAGATTTAGTTTATTATTTAAAAGCATTATAATCATGATTTTAATTATTCAATTAATTATTTCATAATTTCTTCAAAATTAATTTTCTTTTATCTTTTTTATTCTTCCAATGGATTCGAAAAATACCCGGTGAGGAAGACGGTGTTCACCTTACCACGTCCTCCCTGCATCAAATGTGCGCGATCAGGATAGTGTCAAGTGTGCCAAAGTTGTACTTGACTCAAATTTGATTAAACACCAATGACCTCATCTGCCAAATCAACCATATCAGACCTAAAAAGGTTTACTTGACTGCATGTCTAGCCATCATTGTGCAATGATCCAGCAATAAAAAAGGGGAGAGTCAGTCATTCTAAATCAGATCTTTTTGCCTTTAGTTGATAACTGTTCTTTCAATTGTGATCGTGGGCCTCATGTTTTTCAGCAATACAATAATGGATTAAAAGAATTAAAAATAAAGGTTGATCGTTGATTTTATTGATTTATAATGATGATTAATACAATCATTAAGAATGTAAAATAAGTTGAAAAAAAATAAAAGATAAATATTTGTGATCGCCTGTATGGACAAACATTCAAGGTAGATGGTTAGCAGCAAGATGTGACCAATGTGATCTTCCAAGTACAGATTCGGTTTATTTGAATCCAACAATGGAGAGTCATGAATATTTTCACGATTCCTAGGCGTATTGCAGTGATAGTGTTGGATAATAATGATCTAAATTATGTTAAAGTCTAGACTTTCTACATCGAGGCTGGACAGAAGTAGATGAACTAAAGAAAAAAAATTAAGATAAGATATTGTTACACCGTGAGAGGTTGTCTATGATAGCCCAATTGATCTCTCAAGCTTTTCATGGAATATTGCTTTTATAAGCTTTTAAGAGGCAGTGGTTGTACGTAAGTTTTCACATCGTGAGAGATTTGGATAATTAGTCGTGTAAATCTCCTTAATTCTTTGCTTAAGCGTAGCCAATTGTATCATGCCACATGTATAAGGCCTCTTGCGATTACAATCAAGCAATAGTGATAGGAAGCTTTGCTAGAATCTTGATGTGACTGGACTCTTTCCTTTTTTAGAGCTGCTTTTTAACAGGACTTTAGCATTTAATACCTACCGAAAGACTTATTTTGATGGGACTTGCTATGCAAATAGTTGCTTTTGATAGAACTTTAGTATTTAATGTTCTCAAATGCGCACGTCTTTAACTCTTCATTTTGAAGTTCATCTACACCATGTGTGGCACGATTGCCACATGATACGGCTACTACGTGGCACCTTTTGAACCATTTGATCTGACTGTGAGAAACAATATCTAGGGTCAGTTTTGCGATTTGATCAATTTCCTTGTGAGAAAAATAATGAATAGTGTATAAAGTAGCATTTTCCATCTACAACAATGGTCTAAGTTATATGCTATATGCTACATTTAAATCTTTAATTAAAGTTGTACTTTGTTCCACCAAATATCATAACATGTCATGACATTTTGCACCAAATTAATGATTAATAATAAAATGTAATACAACCTAAAGTAATATGAAAGTAGAGCAAAGATTAAGTATAAAGATTAAATAAAAAAAAGGACAATGACACTATTTAAACATTGTTATATCATATTACTACAATTATTAAAAAGATTAATTAATTTTAGTAAAATTAGAAAAGTGTAAGAAATCATTAAAAACATTAACTTATCTGGTGAGAAATAACTTTTCATGTAAGTCAAGTGGCTTGTAGATTGATTTTTTTTTTTTTTTTTTTTTTTTTTTTTTTTTTTTTTTTGTATATTAACACTCATACCCACACACTACTACCTGGGTACTTGAATCCCTGACCTCCGTGTTGAAACACACAATGTCTACCGCTGATCCATGCATGAGTAGGGACTACTAGTGTACGTATAGAGTAGTTAATGTAGCATGTAGTGCATGCAAATTAGCATAGCATAGGGCAGAGTGACTTAAGCCATCTTCATGAGCTACGAGAGCGGATTAGGTGAGACCCCGACGTCACCTAACACGGTGTGGCCCTTACCGTGGGGCCCACCTTGATGTATGCATTATGCGTCCACTTCGTCCATCCGTTTTTCTATATTATCTTAGGGCATTATCCCAAAAATGAAGCAGGGACAATTATCAGGTGGACCATACCATAAGAAACAGTGGTGATTAACCATACTACCATTAAAAGCTTCTTAGGACTCACCTTCATATTTCTGTAGTTTTATTTACCATCCAATCTATTGATAAGGTCACATGAGCCTGGATGAAGGGAAAAACAAATATCAGCTTCATCCAAAACTTTTGTGGCCCATTAATGGTCAATCACCACTGTTTCCTATGTTATGGTCCACCTGATGATTGAATCTGCTTCCTTTTTGGTATAATCTCCTAAAAGGATCTGGAAAAAAAATAAATGGACGGCGTGGATGCATAATAAATACATTAAGGTGGGCCCCGCGGAAACCCACAGTAAGGACCGCACCCTCTTGTGTGAGGCCGGGGTCTCACCTAATCCGCTCTCATGAGCTACATAGTGCCAAGGCTAAGCTAAGCTATATAGTATAACCTACACGCTGTATATTAACCATTACGTTCTATTAGACCACCAAAGGAAAGAAAGGAAACAGCTATTCTTTTATATATATATATATATATATATATATATATATATATATATATATATATATATATATATATATATAAGGTCACCTCATGGGAACTTCCCATGAGGTCGAGCTGTGTGGGCCCCACTGTGATGTGTACCAGACATCAACACGGTCCATTTGATAGGGCCCCTTTAGTTTATGGGATATCCCGAAAATCTGTCATATATGGAACTAAGGTGGGTCATACCATCTAAAATTATGTCAATAAAACATCTAAAATCACTTGGTGGGGCCCACATAAGTTTTGAATGCTGCTGAAACTTGTTCTAACCCCTCATCTAAGTGGGACACACACAATGAATGAGCTGAATTTATGAACCACATCTCATTGGGCCCAATAAATAAGCAATCATGAGGATTTTAATGGGTGGGTAACCCCTCTCAACTTTTGTATGTGGTGTGGCGCACCTAATTCATGTATTGACTCGATTTTTAAGCCCGTGGCCCACATGGAATGTTGCATCTGATTGATGTTGTTGATGTCCGGTACACATCACAGTGGGGCCCACACAGCTCGACCTCATGGGAAGTTCCCATGAGGTCGACCTCTATATATATATATATATGTGTGTGTGTGTGTGTGTGTGTGTGTGTGTGTGTGTGTGTGTGTTTTGGGAAAAAAAGGGTAGGAAGATCTCACTTTCTCATTTGGCAAGCATTACATGGTACGGATTCTACCTCTGAGTGATTCATATCGTTATATGAATAGCAAAGAATGAATAATAGCCAATCCTTCATATACAAAACCGAAATGGGTTGTCTGGTACTGTCCGATGAAAGTTACGTATACCAAAGGGTATACTTCACTTGTACGAAAGGGAGACTCCACCTGTACTAAATGGCGACCTCAAATTGTATTTTAAAAATCTTAAAAACTAAGAGTCCATGGTCACCATACATCACCATCGTTTCGACCTGTGGAGAATGCTAATCAATGGAGACGAAATTCCTGCAACAATCAGGGACCTTATCCTCTCAAAGGAAATCACTGTGGAGCCCACCGTTATGTGTGTCTGACATGTCTGACATCCACGCCGTCCATCATCTGTGCGACCTCATCTTAAGACGTGAGCAGAAGAATCAGGCTGAGATGAAACTCAAGTGAACCACAACACAGGGAACATCCAACATTGAAATTTTATTGTGTCCACCGTTGATGTTTGTAGTGACATCCAGCCTGTTTATAAGGTGTGTCCCACCATGATGAAGGAAGAAAAAAATAAATTAACCTGATCCAAAACTTGATAAGGACCCAAAGAAGATTTCAACGGTCGGCATCTCTTGCCCACTTTTCCCTATGGTGTAGCCCACTAGAAATTCGGATCAGCCTGATTTTCTGGGTTACCCGCTAAAAAGAAGTGGCGCAAATGATGAATGGAGTAGATTTAGCACACAAATTACGGTGGGCCGCACAGACCAAATTCGAGTCTCAAGTCATTGGGGCCATCGCAATTGGGGAATAGCCGTTGTTCGGACCACTCAACCAATCCAATTTACCGTTATCAACCAGATTGATGAAAGTAACATGGTCAGCGGTCCACATTGAATGGGCAAGATCAATGATTGAAATGGTTCGATCAGTTGTATGTTGAGGTCATTAGCCATCTGCAATGGGGCCCATAACTTCATGCGTGACGATTGATATACATCCAAAGCCACCTATAGCAGTAGAGAAGTAATCAACGTTGACCTTTGAGATCGCTGGAGAGATGGAAGGCGGAGAATCGTGGATGGCGGGTCAAAATAAGTGAGTTTGCTTCTCCTTGAATTCCTATTGCACGGCTTTTAAGAAGCAAAGTACAGAAAGGAGGCTACCTTTCTTCTTACTGCTACTACCCATTTGACTATTCATTCATTCATACTCAGTATCCGTAAGCGCCCAAATTCCTAGAAATTGCATCAGAAGAAGAAGAAGAAGGGAAAACAAACGAAAATGCTGCTGCATGAGTTTTCTAATCCGAGTCAGGCGGGAATGTAGCCCTCCCAAGAGTCAAAGCCCCTTTTGTTGTATTTCTCTTCATTTATATCTAATTGGCGCCTCATCCATGACTTAGACCATACCGGTACTAGTAATAATAGTGAGGGAACACTAACCACAAGGTTTAGTACGAGGTTTTAATAACAGAATTTGAAAATTGACGCAGGGAGGATGTGATAGGTCGATCACCATCTCTCTAACCGAGAGTTTTTCGAATCCACGAGAAGAAAGAAAAGGATAAAAAAGATAATTAATTCCGAATAATATTTTTAATAATTGAATGAATAATAAACGGAATTACAATGCATATAAATAGGAAACTAAACCCTACATAAAGTAGCAGACTCTAAATCCAACTCAAATTCCTAGAAGTCGCTCAATTCTATTAGAACTCTTGGTTTTCGGTCAAAAATAAAAAGTTATCAAACGGGCCCAACCAAGTTTTCTACTAAATATTCTAAACCCTTTCTATATTGGGCACTAACTCTAAAACCCTACAGATCAAAAGTTATGATCGAATTAAAACTTACTATTTATAGTAAAATTAAAAATAAACTAGCCTAATGACCGTCGATACGGTCGAATCTCGCGATTCCGGCATGGGCAACCAGGCATAGCGGGGTTGGTTGGCTAAAGTAGCTCGAGCTACCCCAAATTGATATATTATATGTCCCAAAACTCATTCCGGATTGTGAGATACGACCGTTTTATGGTCCCGACGGTCCGAATCACTTTGGACCTCGACCGGTCTTCTTTTGCTCCATCTGAGCCATGAAATAATCAGCGACCCGTTCTACATCAAAAATGAAAATTAACAAGCAGCATAATAGAATTTCAGTCTAGGCATAATAAAATTAACAAGTTGAATTTGCATTCCTTAGACAACTATCTCAGTGCGATAAGTCTTGAATAATCAACTTCCAAGATATAATGATTATATCCTACTAAGTGTAAACAAGTTTGAGTCAATTGCAGCCCTAACCCAAATAAGATATAATCTTAAACAAGACTAAAAAAAAATAAAAGAATTGAGGGTGTTCTATGATTAATTGATAGATGTAAAAAAAATGGATGAGCTAGAAGCTCTTTAACATAGTTCGAGTGAATGTTCTTAAGAGTGTAAATACACCATTTGAAAAGAGGTAGGACCGTTGGGTCCTTACTCATATGCCTCTATGGTAGACTCACAAGAGTTTCAACACGAAGTCATGGGTTCAAATACCCACTATGGTATAAAAAAGCCATTGTGGTGTGAGTGCGTGAGTCTGTGATGGGTGTAAATGCATGTGTAAAAAAAAGGTTAGGACTATTAGGTTTTAAACTGTGTGACCCTTAGGCTTAAACTTGCAGTGAATAGGTGCATGCTCAAACCTTCTACAATACCTCCTATTATAAACTCTTCGGAAATTTCAAAAATGTTTGATGTGAGACTAAAAGCAAAGCATCACAACAAAGGAACAATGGATGTGAAAATTTAAAGGGCAGTAGCTTCACAGGAAATTTTGAAAAACCCAAAATTTTAAAAACCATTTAAAATTACAACTGGACCATGAACACCTCACTCGTTGAGCCACACCATATGAATTTAGAGACATTTTAGGAGTGATTTTTCATTGTTTTGAGTTTTGTGGCCCACCTGAGTTTTGGATTGTGTGATCTTAAGGCTAAGGTGGCCAAGTAACTTAGGCTTTTCTCGATTCAAACCTATAGTTTGCAATGCTGTCATGTTTACGGTCTCTTTGCAAAAAGAGGAATCATGCATGGCTTGGGAATTGCACCCTTCCACTCCATAGTGACGTTCCAATAATTCAAAGTACTTACCATGGCCTATATTTTACTAGTTCGATACCACAATCGAAAGGATGGTTCCATTCAACTAATTTTGAGGCACAGCTCATCCACAGTGGCCCACGCCAACCAAACATTTGAAGTACCACCACACATCACCAAGCCTCACCTCTTCAACATCATGTAAGTAGTTGCATATGAAATATAACCGGATCGCAATCAACAGCTAAGATTCTAGATCTAGGATTACGAAACATGTACATATGCAACTTCATCAATAAAAAACTACACTATAAGAGATTTAGAGCCTTCCTTGAATTATGTGATTCAACAACACATGACAATGAATGGTCTTGATTTGCAACTTATCCATCCTACGGTATAGATAACTCTTAGCTGATCACCTTCTCTGTATTCGTCGCATTAGATGTACACTAGTATCTAGACGTCTATACCTTTTAAGATATTTATAAATTTTTTGTTCCTTCTTTTATTATAGAAACTAATTTCCATTAAAACTCACTATATATATATATATATATATATATATATATATATATATATATATATATATATATATATATTAAAATGATTGCTTAAACAATTTAGAGCCCACATTTTCTTTAAACGACGAGGCTCTCACAGATGTGTGCTCGTGCGTGCATGCTAGTGGGCCACCAAAATAATAGATATTCTAACATTGTTGGGATCCGAACCCTAAGGGATGGATGATTCCAACCAATTATCTATGATTAAGCCATTCTCACGTCTGGATGATCATATGACTAACGGTTATTGAGAAGACACAACATTTGTTGGATGTAGCTTTAAGAATAGCCTATTCTCAAAACCTTTTTGGGAATACATCACCCATGACAGGCTAGACCATATCAACGGTCTGGATCTTGTAAAAAGAGGTCTCATTGGTCCAAAATCGATTCATCAGGACATTATAATCTCTCAGAACGTAATTCATCATCATCGTGCACATGATGGTGCATCATGACATTATCGACGTTCAGAAGCATCAGGACAAAGAAAGGAGGGGTGGTGAGGAGGTGGGGCCCAGCTGATGAGCAGCGACGTAGAATCGCATGCGTGTCTCATGGGCCGGTGATGGTCGGTCGCGCATGCCGCCGGCACGGGACGTGCCGCTGGGGTTGACGAGTGACTATTTAAACAGGCTCAACCACCCCTTGTAGTCTTCTTCTCCCAACTACAAAAGTACGCCCTAAATATATTAAATATTCATTATTTATAATATAGTTTTTTTTTTTAATAGTAAAGATGTGGAAAATCTTCACTCCATTTGCTTGCCACAGAGACCACAAATGAGCTTTTGGTGGTCCAAAAAGTTCATATGGTGGGCCCCCTTCGCTGAGTGAAGGCACCCCAGAAATCTCCGCCGCTGGACGGCGCTAATTGTATAATTTGGGCTGGCATTGAATGTGGACCGTTGGTGAAGCATGGCTCATCCCAAAATGAGGCCAACCAAATCAATGGATTAGATTATGGAAAGGTGGGTCCATCCTTTATACCATTACTTAGTGGAGCAAATCAACTAAAATGTCTTGAAAGTTAAGGCATTTGGACAATGCGCACTCACCGACTCGGCATACCATTATGCGAGATCCTAGCCGTTCAAAACGCCAAGGAGAGGCCGGTCTCTTCACCTACTCAGCTATCCAGACGATTACGTTGAATGTCGAGTATTAATCAATAGCTTTAGCCGTCCACTTCTTTTGTGTATTGGTAGCCCACCGGATGAGCGGTTTTGATCCTTCACATTGGCAGTTGCAGTTGCTAGTATTGAGGTTGTATGACACTCAGCACTGAGTGGCCAAGCTGTAAGATGTGCAGAACGTCCGAACCGTATATTAGGTGGACCCCACTATAAAAGGTCCCCTGGTGGGAAAAAACAGTCTGGTCAACTCTTCAGGAGCTGGAGCTTGCCTGAAAATAGTCAGACATACCACCCTCTGATTCAAAATAAACGTGAGGCGCACTTGATCAATGGACCAGCCTGATTTTCTTGAGTAGTGCTCGTCACGGCTTTCTCCACCTTATGAACGGTTTGGATGTCCTAAAAGTGAAATGCTGGCATGAGAGCTAGGTTGCATGCAACCACTTGTAGGTAATCATGCCTCATTTTAGTAACTGCTGGTAACTGAAACGGTGTACAATACGCATGGGCGAACTCAACGCCCTCTTTTTAGGATTGGATACCCAGCTTCCAATCTAAGCCGTTGAAAGGTTTTCTTGCATGGGTTGTTACACCATATCATCTCCCGGTAACATAACCCAGCATGCTAGATTTCCACGGCATCTAGCCGTCTAAAAGGTGAGCCCCATCATGGAGATTAGCGTAGGAAAAAGTCAGGCGGATCCGGTCATCAGGGTGGCCACAAGTTACGGAAAAATGCACCATTGACCATCCATTGTTTTCATACAACGTGGACCACCCGATGAGTGGAACAGTCAAAGTCTGATTTCGTGAATAGTAAATTAGGGCACATTGAGGTGTACATGAACATTGTGATGAATTAAAAGTCCGGAACTTAGAAATTGCATAGTTACATGTGATTAATTCTGATTAAACCGTCCAAATTATTGATTCCAGTTTAGATGGGTTACGAACAGAAAATTATGCTTATTTGATCATCTTAATATCAGATTGGTGGACATTTATTGGACCGTTAAAATGAAAAGATCCAATGGTCTTGCTTCAACAAGCAAGTGTCCACTAAATCTGAACTCTTTTTTTTTTTTTTTTTTTAATTGTACCTCAGCTGCCATGGAAGACAAAATTTAGTTGTTTTGATTTGAGATAATATGTGCTACTTCTACCATTTTTAAGTGCCTAAGTATCAAACACCATAACCAGCCAAAGTATCAAATAACTCCCCATTCCAACAACCTGGCTATAATTTGGATTGCCAGATGCCTTTAAAGGATAGTTTGTTTTGCATAGAAAATATACCCCTAGTAAATACAAAAATATAAGTAAATAGGTAATTATTATTTTTGTCGGCACGATTTTTCAAATATGATAATGATGTTTGCTTTTTTCCACTAATAACAAGAAGGATGTGAACTTCATGTGGGGCCTACTGTGATACATGTAGCTTATCCACGCCGTCCATCCATTTTGCAAGATGATTTTAGAGCACAAACTCAAAATTGAGGCAAATCCAAAGCTCAAGTGGACTACACTACACTACACGAAATAGTGGGTTGAACTCCTATCTTAAAAACCTTTTACAATCATGATTTCCTATGGTGTGGGCCACTTGAGCTTCGGATCTACTCAATTTTTTGCTCATGCCCTAAAATGTTATGGTAAAATGAATAGATGGTGTGAATATATCATATATATCATAGTAGGGCCACAAATTTAAGTTGATCTTTTTCAAACGTTATTTACATGAAGAAAATACTCATTCAAACAAATCGAGATGAATGGAAATAATTACCTACTTACAACATTGTTTTCTATGTTGACAGTGATGGATTGCATTTTTGACACTAAAATCGAAGAATGTACTAATTTCATGTGGGGCCCATTGTGATATATGTGGCTTATCCACGCCGTCCATCTATTTTGTGGACTAATTTTAGGGCATGATTCAAAAATTGAGGCCCACACCACACGAAAGAGTGGGTTGAATGCCTATCGTTAAAAACCTTTTACGACCACAATTTCCTATGGGGTGGACCACTTGAGTTTTGGATCTACCTCATTTTTTAGCTCATGCTTTAAAATGTTTCACTAAAATGAATGGACAACATGAATATATCATAGACATTACATAGGGGCTCATGAACTTATGTCAATCATTTTCAACTGAATTTTGCAAGGAAGTAATTACCATACGCAACGAACATGAGTAAATAGTAATTTTTACCCATTTACAAGCATTTTCTTCCATTTACAACAAAACAAACACCCCCCTAAATGCTAACCATCTCACGATTCGATTGCAAATGTGTAGTTCATGACATATTTAAAGACCCACACTCTTTGATCATGTGTAGACCCCATCATGGTCGGGACCTGGTCCAAAATTTTAGATAACTGATGGCCCTGAAAGTTCAATTGGTGACATTAGAATGGATGGTTGGACCAAAATTCTAGGGACCCGGTGCGATTTATTGTGGATCATCCACAGCGAAATCCATCCAATAGATGGTCAATACCATTGGATCATCTAAGGTGACAATCTTGGACCATTGTTGATCGACAATATGGCCTCTACAATGAATGGCCTTTATTCGAGTTTAGTGGCTGCGATGAACGACGATGAATGGCCAATACTGTTCTTTTACTAGTCTCCATTGAGGTTGGGTCATGCCCCAAATTTCTCCTTAAACAATCTCAACCTTTGACCAGTCAGGAAGAGAATACAAGAACATCCACATACAACTGAAAATAATCTGTGGATTGGAGGCTAGGATCCACCTGCCTAGGTCTTTTTTGGTCCATGGTCTCTATCAGGGTGGGGCCCAGCACTCTAATGGTCCGGATCATTAAACCACTGGCTCCTTTTGTCCAGACCAAAAAATCCAAACCTATTGAATATGTTCGGGTCAAAGATCTTATAATTGAACCGCACTAGCGTTACTCAACTGGAGAATTCACACCGTTAACCAAGCGCCACGTGGAGAGAATTTGAATGCGATCCACTCCATCAATCAGATTATTTGTTTTACACTGACCTTGGACTCCAAAAATTAGGGCGGTCCAAATCTCAGGTAGGCCACACCGGAGAAAAAAGTTGGGAAAGTGATGTCTACCATTAGTTGTGTTTGGGACCCAATGTGATGGATATATGCCATCAATTCCATTCATCTTATGAATTTCACCAGGATGAATGGCCACCACAAAAAATTGCATAATTCCAAAATTCAGGTCGGCCACACACATCAGATATATATTTAGAGGCTTCAAGCAGATTTGAAAATTCTACCTTTGGTGTGGGCCACCAAGTCTCATATTTCGAACAAAGACAAAACACGCGTGATGAAATAGATGGACGGGAAATATCTTATGAACATGAAGTCATTCCACTGAGCCATATGCACGCCGCGTGTATACGTTAACGAGTCATGCTGGCGTTTTCCATCATAATCCCACACGCCATTTGAGAGGTTGCTCAAACGCGTCGTTAATGTCCTTCTCACGCCTTCATTTTCTCTTTCGTTGTTATCCCACTGTCTAAAAGTCATTTGACTCGGAAACGTTGACCGAGTTAACAAAATGGGTTGAGTCGACCGAGTCAACCATCATAGACCATCGTAGCGTGTCCAACTCGCCCGTTGTATTGAATTTGAACCATTTCTTTTGGTGGGTTCTTTGCTTCCACTATTTCTCCATCCTGAAAAGGACTTATGCGGCTCAGGATAAAACATGTATCCTCTGATGGAGGTCCATATACGGCATGTTTACATGATTAGAACCGTCCACACAACCATGGGATGTGTTTGTATATATGGATTCGTTTGAATTTTAAGGATAATGTAATGATTATTTAATTTTAATTTAAAAATGCACTAAAATTAACCCATTCCCCAAGTCAATTTTTGCGGTCTCGGTGGCAATAGAAATGGACATCCAAAATAGGTGACTATTATATAATAATTGGAATATTTCTCTAATTCATTAGAATGGTTTAATAAGTGGTAATTCAAGGTAAAATAAAATAATTCATAATCATTATTTTCCAGTATGTTATTTAAGAATGGACTTCAAAGGATTTCATTTTGAGTAGAATATATTTAATTTGAAATTGAAATCCCTATTTTACTTTATAAGTATTATTTTGAATTCTATACTTGAGAATCATAAAAAGTTTGGAATTGATCATTCCCTTTAGAAACCAAATGAAAATAAAATAATAATAATTTAAATTTTACTTTCTTTTTCAATAATTCTATCCATATCAAATAGTGTCACAGCATCCACCTTATTTCTTGTGCCAGAGATTTTCAATCATTGATAAAAATGGTGACCGATCATATCCAACCAACAAAGCTCTTTTGATTGCATCGTGAAAAATAAGTCCCATTTTGTCATGGATTCATGTATCCAAACACACTCATAAATGATTTTAAGAGCTTGTTTAGATTACACATTACCCAAATAATGTAATTTAAAACTAATGTCAATACAATTTTTATCGTGGTCAAATTAAACACAAGAATGGTTGGTGGATGCAATATTTGTAAGACATTAGAAATTTGCATCCGTTACAATTTTACATTGCTTTAGAGTGAAAATCTTAAATTTGGACAAATATGATATTCTATTTTATTTAATGAGTTGACATTAGGAGCTTGTTTGATTTCTTAATTTTCTATAAAATGCATAGTAAATGAGTTATCATGATTATTTGTGAGTATTTGTTTAAATAAGATTTATGCTTCATAAATTGAAAGTCAAATACACCCCTAATTAAAGACGTGTTTGGATGGCTGGATTCCATTATAATATAGTGTAGTATTATGTAAAGGGATAATGATTATCATTACCACAGTAGTTTGAATTAGAGGCATATATAATATAATACTACTATCGTAGTTTCAATTTTTTTATTTGCATGATTACATACATGTAGATCTAACTATATACATGTAGAACATACTGTATACAATTTTTTTATGTTATATTTACACTGTATAATCATTTTGCAATATTATTTTAGTATATGACTCAAATACAATTTCGTCCAACACTTCTGTGGGCTGTAGGAAGTTTTTGATGGCAAGCATTAATCCTAATTGTTTTGTGGTGTTGTCAATTTTCATTTTGAATGTACCTCATTTTTTATCTCTTTCTATAAAATGATATTGTGAGACCAATGGACTATGTGAATATAATACATACATTATAGTGGGGCCCATTGACTATGTCACCTCTACATACCTTCACTGATCTGAGTAGGTGGTAATTTCAATATATTATTATAATTTGATGGCTTAATCTATCCAACCAACTACAAAGAATAATGATGCTAACTTTATGTCGCATCATGATGGGATCCAGCCATCCAAACATAAGAATAAGAGAAAGTAAAATGTAAGAATTATATTTTTATATTATAAAATTATAATTTTCAAGTAATATTTAGGTGAAAAGGAAAGTAAAATTATCATTGCAATCAAATATAAGTGACGCAACCACACAATTATAAAAGTAAATAGTCATTACACATTGAAATAATTGAAAAACCAAACAAGCCCTAACCATAAAGTGATAGAGAAGTTTCGTAATTGTGATTTGATGTTGACAAAAAAGTAAAAATAAAGAAAGTGCCAGACAGGCATGATACTTTAAGATTATAACTTATAATCATTGTACTTTTTCATTACTTAAAAGAAATTTGCAATTCAAAAGTCCCAATACAACTAGAGAAAATAAAAGCATAATCATGACGTCATATAACGTCGTTGTCAAATAACAAGTTCGTGGGTCGACGAGATGGACCACTAAATATGAACAATCCATCTGCTTGCGGCCGTTTTGAATCGTCCATATAAAATTCAAGAATGGAAATTATTATAGTTAAACATGGACCGTGAGACGTTTAAGCCCCAGTGGCTCAATTTCAACTTTAATAATGAAATATAAAAATTTTCTTAGATTACTGCGCCGTGTCCTATCAGCTTACATAAAACGGACGGTTGTGATCACCTAACCAACACGTACACCTGGCGATGAAAAGGAACGAGTCAATCTCTCGCGACAGACAGAAAAGGAGCTGAAAATCAAGGATGTCCATGTCGAGGGCAATCCCCGTCATTTTCCTTACAAACTGCGCCCCATGAAGGAGACAAGACCGCGCAAGGCACGAACCCAAGGGCTCGTGCGACTAACCGCCGGTCGATATATTCAAGCTCAGACACCAAGGCTGAGATCACGTGCACTTGTTGCCGCCATGTGCGATAGAATCGAAGTCCCGATGCGTACCATACCAAGAAACACATCCGACGCTTCAGCAATTGGCGCCTCTTTCTATTGATAGTATTCCTTAAAAATTGTACGGTACGATGTGACCCTATATTTCCGAAAAGAGAATGTCCGGGTACGTGGGATCGTAGCACGTGACGAGAGGATGACGCAGCGAGCATTCATTCAAGCGAAGACGAGGGAGCATGCGTGATGGATATTCCTGCTCTCCGGGTCATCATCAGCTAATCCGCGTCCCCAGAATATGGTACGCGTACGCGTGTTTTCCCGATGTTGATTTTGTGAAATCTCTCCATCTTTCATAGTCAGACATTTCACCTCTCGGTGCCCCTACCAACCGGACTGCGAGTCGGTAGGGATACTCGGTGCCGACGGGGTTCTGGTCGGTGGTGGAAAACCTCTGTTGGTCCACTATGTTGTATGTGTTTTATCCATGCCGTTCATTCATTTTGGCAGCTCATTTTAAGTTATGAAACCAAAAATAAGATAATTCAAATTTTTGATGGACCACACCACAGGAAACAGTGGTGATTGAATGCCTACCATTAAAAACTTCACAAGTGACACAGAAGTTTCTATATGTTTTCGCTCCGTAGAGTTCTGTGTGACCTAATCAACAGGTTGGATGGCGGGTAAACATTAAAATGCGTTGTAGGAAGTTTTCAATGGTGGGGTTCAATCATCACTGTTTCCTTTGGTGTGGTCCACTTAAGAAATAGGGTCTGCCTCATTTTTGAGATCATGCTCTGAAACGAGCTGGAAAAATGGATGGACGGTGTTGATAAGACACATACAACATCATTGGACCCACGGAAATTTCCAACACCGGTGTCGGCACCGCAGGGTCACTACCGAAACCGAGTCCCTACCAACCCAAGGTCCCCGAAACCAAGTCCCTACCAACCCAACATCATTTTACCCGAGCCATCCCCAGCCTTCTACTCTCCGCAGAGTGCGTTTTACGCACCCAGTATGAAAGTGGGTCCACTAATGGGTTCCAGGTTAGATTTTTGATGAACCAAAAGTAATCTTATTTGATCAGTTGAATAAAAGACATTTGTTGGACACTTAAAAAAAAGAGAGAAGTAGTCAACAATAAATGTCCATGAGTAAGAGGTAACGATTGGCCAGCCAATTCAATTTCGGGGCTGTGACTTAGCCAGGGTAGGTTGGACAGTTAGTCAGGTTAATCTTTTAAGCCATGTGTACAATTACGGGGCACCTGCATATCAAGCATAATATTTTGCTCGAGCATCAATTCATCATTATCATCAAAGCTTTATCCCATTGGCTACATGAATTTTTTTTTTATTATGTGATTCCTCTCTAACATGGGCCTTAGCTTTAATTAAATCATAAACCATTGGGCCTTTTTTTTTTTAATGGCCACTGCTCTTCTCATTTTGGGTTTTACCTTGCTTTCTCAAAGTCTTTAGTCTTCTCGTAGTGTCTTCATTTGCATCATTTTGAGTCTCTTTTACCTGCCCTTCTAGAGTCTGACATTCACTCCTCACCAATGCAATTCTTGATCTTCACTGCTTTGATCAAATCATTTAAGTTTACTTCATCTTATTATTTGGCGGTGTTAGTCCTCAGTTTTCTTGAATGCATTTATTTCTAATTCCGGCCTTTCTCATTTGGCTACTCATTCATTTCAATATCCTCATTTCAACCATATACTCATCACATCATATGTTGTTCCTTAATTTCTTAACATTCTAGCTCATATAACATGGCAAGTCTTATAACTATCTTATAGAATTTTCCTTTCAATTTAAGTGGCATATAGTGATTGCATAAATCCAAAAACACCTCTCCATTTCTTTCACCCAGGTTGAATTCTATTGACGATATCCTCCTCTAGCTCCCCATTCTCATGAATTATTAACCTTAGGTGTTGAAAGTGGTAATTTTGGAACCCTTATTGGAAAAAAATCTTAACTAATTCAATATTTTCACTCCTATTATTGCTAAAATTGCATTCCAAAAGTTATGTGTTGGTTTGAGTAATTTTAAATTATCTAAATGTTAAAGCGCTCCATATATTTAGCTTTTTGCTGGAGCTTAATAATAAATAAATTATCATTCGTTGTTCATTGCTCAGTGGTAATATCTCATAGGCTACTCATATCCCTTGATATTGCTCAGGTAATCTACTCATATCCCTTGATAGTATAAGTTCTACCACCTTATGGTGTATGAAATTAAAGATGAAGCAATCCAAAGCTCAAGTGGACCATACTACAGTAAACAAGTTGAAACCTTCCTAGGGCCCACCATAATGTTTAATTGCCATCTGGCCAGAGGATTGGGAAATTAAACCCGGCCTATTTATGGTGTGAGTGTCGCTCCACCCTTGCCCAGTATGTTCTCGTATAAAGCTCCACCCCACACCTGCGAAGGAGTGTTAAAGTCCCTTGAGATACATTGATATTCTTTAACCGGCTCGAGCTTTTAAAGTAGGTGGTGATTCAACAATAATAAAATAAGGAAAGCCAAAACCCTCTCACACCCTCTCATATTAATGCAATAAGAGAGCCTTAGGGATATCATTTCGGAGCATTGAAATATATAGTCACTTGTGAAAAAGAATTTTGTTAGCCAACTTATTTTTTATGTGTGGTTTTATGGAGACAAGAGATTCTCATTGAAAACTCTTTCCTTCCAAAAATCGCCATGAAGTGATTGTTCAAGCGAGTAAAACCTCTAATGCAAGCGGCATAAGGGCCAAGCCAATCTCCACCATTGATCTTCAATGGAACCCACATAGGCTAGTGGACCCTATTCCAGTGAACTTGTACCTCACTTTTAAAGAATCAATCTATATATGTCAAAATGACGTAAGATTGATCTCTTTTTAAGCTTTATTGAATCAACTTTCCAAAGAACTCAAGGGCACATGAATCCAACACTGCATGAGCAAGCTATGGCCATTTTAGTGGACAACTACAAAAAAATCTCCGTAATGAAAAATGATTCAAAATAGGAATTCGCATTTTTTTAAACCTCTTTTACTTAGTTGTCACTCTGTGAAAAAGAAGAAAGAGAGAGGGGAGCTTTATATCTCTTGGAGTTTTGGTTCTTGGTTATCTCCTTGTTGAGTGGTACAGAAGGTAAACATACCACCCTAATCAACATGTTATGTTGTCTGAGTTATTCGCCAAATCACAGTATCATTTATAACCAATGTTGTCAATCTTTTGCTATGATCGTAAATGATCGTGCTTGTTATTTTGAACAATATGAATGGGCATCATCAAGTGTTATTAGAGCTGAGTCACGCCTAGTATGACCAATCCGGGTAGTTATATATGGCCCATCCTAGGGTCGTTGCCATCTTCACCATCACTTCATCTTCCATATTACCTATCATCAACCATGTCCAACACAAAATTAATGAAGGAAATAATGCTTTTTCTTTTTAGTAAAGTGTAAAATACAGAGATATGGTTCTATAATTCTTAGAATTTCGATTTTTTGCTTTCATCATGCTCAGCTGCTTGCAAGATGACCATATTGCCCCGATTTTAGATAAGATCACTTTCACCATCATGCATGACATTATTTAAACGAGCGTGGTCATAGGTTGCCCACTTGGGCCCATATGTAAATACACAATCCATGGGCATGAAGAATTCACATTGGATCATTACTCCCATGGCAGAAATGTCTAAGAAAAAAAGAAGAAGAATAAGAAAACAAGAAGAAATGATTGATCAACTTATAATCAGGAAGTTGTTACACACCGACCTAGTCATAGATTCGAGAGGATTCTAACGCGCAAAGTAACCATACATTTAAAGATAATCAAATTAATCAAATTCCTCTCTCCACTAATCATTTCTTTGATTCAAAGGAAACAAAGTCATCACATCAAGCGATTAAGTCTATGGCAGTAGAAGCTTCTCGCCTTTCCGACCCACTTGTGATGAATGTTGGGCTGTTAGTGCACATTGATTTAGCCCAAAGCCTTCTAACTTTGCAAGATTTTTCAAGCCCTCATCATTATATGCATGTTTGTAAGTAATATGTTAATTTACACTATTAACTTTTGGGCTTGTTTGATTTTATACTTCCTAGGTAAATGCATTTTAGATGGGTAATAATTACTTATCCAAGCATTTTCAGCATTTTTTCCTATGCTTGTTTTGACCTCATACTTTTGAGGCACTAAAATTGAGAAAATTAAAAAAATGTGGGGCCCACCGTGATATTGTTGCTTATCAACACCGTTCATCCATTATTCTAGCTGACTTTATGTCACGGGACAAAGAATGAGGCAGATTCAAAGCTCCGGTGGACCACACCACAGGAAAATGGGAATCGAACATTTACCACTAAAAAGTCATTGGGGGCCACTGTTTCCTCTTGTGTGGGCCACCTGAGTATTGTATTTACATCATTTTTTGGTTCATACTTTAAACTGTTCCTACAAAATGGATGGACGGTATAGATATATCATAGACATCGAAGTGGGGCCCACGAATTCAAATTAACTCTTTCAAACCGGTTTCAAAGCAAGAATTCCTTTGGATTTTCAGACGGATTGAAAAGGTAATAATTACTCATTTCACGAAATTTCCTTGGGAATTGAAAAATCAAACAGGCCCTTCTATCAGCATGTTTATAACAAGAAATAGACCAATGCAAAGCTTTCGTAAGTGCCTAAGTTCATCACATCCAAGTTTGTTTGTGTCAAAGTGCTGTTTGTAAGTGCCTAGCACGCTTAGAAGCACTTAGACAGACTTTGATACACTTAGATGCACCTTTTGTACATTGAGTAACAAAGCTTTGCAGCAGATTCGGGCTCTTACGATAATAATGCCTCATTCATGCTCAGAGTGTCCCCATGCAACTATGAGCGTTATAGTGTAATTAATGGTATGCATTCATATTAGTATAGTTTGCAAACCAGATGAGTCGACCCGGGACTCAGACGAGTCAGGCCCGTTCACTGGGTTGGGAAAACCAGGGATGCACAAGACTCTGACATGGTTTTCCGTGTCTAAGTGTGATTAGGTTGACTGGTTGAGCAAGTTTTGAGAGAGAGATAGAAGAAGAAAGAGAAGATGAAGAAGATGACGATGATAATGAAAATTTCCCCCTTTATTCAGTTTTTTTTACATTTTTCTGATTATCGCCTGTTTGTTTCACATTCCTCTTAGATTAAGTAGAAGTAGAACCATTTTTTTTCCTCATATTTTTATTTTATTCTTTTTATGTTTTTCATAATAATAATAAGAAGAAGAAGGAAGAAAAGGGTTACCATTACACTGATCATTTTTCTTTATTCTTTCAAGGGAATTTAATAATACATAAATAAATAAACACAACATAACTAATATAGAAATTGCATTCCCTTGTCTCTTTCAAGAAGGTTTTCAATAAACTTCCTCGTTAATTGAAGCTACCTGGGGTGCCACCAAATGGGTTAATTGCCTAGGTAGACTACACCACAATGTCTACATAAAATCCACCCAAACCATTATGTGTTTCACCCCGTGTTAAGTGGAGGGCCCAAAAATCAGCCCCATCAGTGATTTAGATGGATCAAACATTTGGAAATAGTACACAAAGCAAGGCTCACCCTTTAAATTGTTTTAGTTGGTGTGATCCACTTGAATGGTATATGGTCTTGATTTTGGGGATTCAGTCCTAAATTTTTGTGTGGCATTTAATGGTTATAGTGGATTTCATAAAATCATCATAATAGATCCTATAAAAATCAAGGGTGGACATCTTCGTTTGGTGTGGCCCACTAGAATCACAAGTGAACCTAATTGTTTGACCGTAGCCTAATGTGAGATTACACATTTAATGGTTGGAGTGGTTTTTATGTACACATCATGGTGGCCCCAAAATAATCAAGGGTAATCTCTCTTTTATATATATATATATATATAATATATATATATAGAGCAATGATCCACTGCGCTCCATAGCGCAAATAGCCTTTTGCGCACTATGAATGAAACCTCTTAATCGGGTCTTTCGCTTGAGCAAGAGAGTCCGAGGTATTCGAGAAAGACTCGCAGAGAAAATCTCTCCAATATTTGAGAGGGGCGGGACTTGGGTGAGACCCCGGAACCAGCAAGGTGGGTGAGACCCTGACCGTAGGGCTCACCTGAATGTATTTTTTGTATATCCATGCCGTCCATCTGTTTCTTTAGTTTTTTTAGGGTGTAGTTTCAAAAATGAAATGGGTGGAAGTTTTAGGTGGACCACACCACAGAAAACAGTGTTTATTGAACACCTACCGTTAAAAACTTCTTGGAATCCACCATAATGTTTATTGACCATCTGATCTGTTGATAAAGTCACGTGGACAGGAAAGAAAGGAAAATACAAATATCAGGTTGATAAAAAACTTTTGTGGCTCACGTAAGGTTTTTAATGGTCATTAACCGGTGTTTCTTTCCCTGTGCGCTACACAACCCACTTTTACAGTGCCGTCTATTCTCATTGTACACATCATAGCCAATGACGTCAGCTAAAAAAAACCAGCCGATTTTCTCTCTCACGTATGGATTGCGCACTACACAACCCACTTTTACAGTGTGGAATTTCCCTGGGCCTCATCCTAATTTATCTGTTAGATCAGAACTGTCCATCAATTTTTTCAGACTATTCTAAAGCATAAGATAAAAAATGCAGCACATCCAAAGCTCAAGTGGACCACACAACAGAAAGCATGGGATTGAACGACTGACTAACATTGAAACTTTACTACGGTCCATTTTGAGGTTTATTTGCCATCTAACCCCTTCATAAGTTCACTTAGACCTTGATTCAGGTAAACTACAAACATCAGCTTGATCAGCGTTGTCTATTGCAACAAGAAGTTTTCAATGGTAGTTGCTCATTTCCCACTCTTTCTTGTCGTGTGGCCCACTTGAGCCTTGGGTCTAATTTATTTTCAGCCTCATGACTAAAAGATATGAAACAAAATGATTGGACTGTGTGGATCTAATACATATATTATGACATTTCAACTGTTCCGGATTTCTTCTGTCTAGCTAAGAGCGGAATTTCTTTAGGTGGGAAATTTACGCGACCCATGATGACTTATTTCTTACATCCACACCATCCATATAATTTTTCAGATCTTTCCAGAATATAAACCTAAAAACAAGTTAGATTCAAAGTTCAACTAGAACACACCATAGGAAAAAGTGGAATTGATGCTACCGTTGAAAACTTCTTAGGACCCAGACGGCTCTGATCAAGCAGATGTTTGTGTTGTACCTTCATCCAGGTAGGGGTGGACTTATGAGCTGGTTAGATGTTAGACGAAGCCTCACGCTTGGCCCGAGGAAGGTTTCAACCAAAGTTTGTGTGATCCTGACTACTTTCTTTTGGTGTGGTCCACTTGAGATTTGGATGTACCTTATTTTTGGAACTATGCTCTAAATCTATTTGGAAAAATTGATAGACGGTGTGGATGTAAGACAAAGGTTATGGTGGAGGGCGGTGAAGTTCCCCACTTCTTTCTGTGGTGTATTCGGTTAGTGTTTTGGATCTGTCCAACTTTTGTACCACCTCCTTCAATGATCTTGAAAAATGATGTATCATCTCATTAAATGATCTTGAAAAATGAATGGACGGTGTGGATATAACACATATATTATGGTGGGGCCCACAAAACTTGGTCACCTAAACAAAGATACCATGCAATCCGCTTACCTAGGAGAGATTTTCTCCAGCAAATCTCTCTCAAATGGGCGCGACTTGGGTGAGACCCAATGTGGGTGGGACCTTGACCGTAGGAGCCCACCTCTATGCATGAATTGTATATCCATGCCATGCATCTTCTTTTCCGTCTTATTTTATGCCATGGTACCAAAAATGAAGCAGATGCAAGTTTTGGGTGGACCACACCATAAGAAACATTGGTTAATGACCATTAAAAACCTTATGTGAGCCACAACAGTTTTCTATCAACCTGATATTTGTATTTTCCTTTCTTCCCTGTCTAAGTGACTTTATCAATAGATCAGATGGTCAATAAATATTATGGTGGATTCCAAGAAGTTTTTAACTGTAGGTGTTCAATGAACACTGTTTTCTGTGGTGTGGTCCACCTAAAACTTCCACCTACTTCATTTTTTAAACTAAACCCTAAAATAAACTAAAGAAACAGATGGACGGCATGGATATACAAAAAATACATCCAGGTGAGCCTATATCATACCCATATAGGTCACCCAATGCGCCCTCTCAAATATTAAGAGATTTTTGGCGAGTCTCTAGAAAAATCGGGTCTCTGCTCGAGCGAAAGACCCGATTAATTCATAGTCAATGGCTTGTGTCTGGGCAGTGATCATTCATATATATATATATATATATATATATATATATATATATATATATATATATATATATATATAAGAGAAAAAGGAGTCTGAATCATCAACTTGGCTTCAATAGGATTTTCTTGTTTGCCGACCGCCTGATTGGTCCACCTCAGCACTAAAGTTGTTAGCACTGCTGCATTTAATGCAGTCAATGCTGACATGTGTTGAGCTGACCAATCAGCCGTTGGCAAATAGGAAAATCCTATTGAGGCAGAGCAAATGATCCGAATTCAAGGAAAAAATATCAGGCTGATTTATGATTTACATGGGAAACACCAAAGCAAATTGTTGGGAGATTGACATCTACCCTTGATTTTTATGGAGCCCACTGTGATGATTATATAAAATTAACTCCAACTATTAGGCCTTGGACCAAAAAATTGGACCCATCTGTGATTTAGGTGGGCCCCATCAAAGGAAACAGTTTGGAGGGTAAGTGTTACCTTGTGCACTATTTCTAACCTGTGTGGTCCACCTAAATCGCAAATGGGATTCAGTTTTGGTTCCTGGGCATAATATGGAGTGAAGCACCCAGTGTGATTTCACATAATCCACCCAAGCAACCAACCCATTTGCTCACAAGGTAGCCTTAATGGAAATATAACTGTAGCTACTAGATAATTAATTAGATTAATGAGGTAGTTATTGAAAACATTTTTGAAAAGGCACCATAATGTAAATTCTATCATAATTAGGCAGTTTTTTTTTTAAATTCCCTTTCATCAATTCTCAACTTTTTAATTTTGTGTATTTCTTTCCTTCTATTAATTTTAGAATAAAATAATTTTTAAAAAAAATGCATTTTTGACTGGCCTGGTTGACCGCCAAGTCTCGAGTCGACCTGGACTCTGGACGTGGGAGGACTGAGCCGAGTCGTGGTTGGCAAATTATGGTTAATGCAACTATTCCAAGTGCATGGACTCTGGACGTGGGAGGACTTGCTACCTGGTAAACTATCAAAGGGGTACATCTAGCTAACGTAAGCCTCTTCCTCACTCTTTCACACAAAACAGAGGTCAATGTGGCACATGTGTGGGACATCTAACACGTACATAAAGTGGGCCTCACAACGAAGGTGGTGCAACCATCGGGTCAGTCCACTCATCAAGTTTGTATAGTATGGTGTGGCTTTATGTTCGTAAACGTGAGGTCCATGATGTTGGGTTAGTCCCACAGCGGCTGGAGGGGATGATGAAAAGAGTTTCATACACTTTAAGGTCACGCTACCCATTGGGTTAACTTTTTTAGTGTGACACAACACTGGTGTTAGAATAAGGTTATCCATCCAGGCCTATGCCATGGTGGCGCCCATGCCCTTGGACTCACAAAGTAAGGAGAGTAATCCGAGAACCTAGTTCCGAGAGCCCCACATCTGTTGTGAGAGGGGTTTGTTAGTTTAGTCCTACATCGGCTGGAGGGACAATGAAAAGAGCTTCATATACATCTAATCTGCCTGAGTGTGAATTGAGCAGGCTTCCCATTCGACTTCACTTGCCGCATTGTAGGAAATTCCATTTCATTGTTTTGATTAGAAAGACAAGGAGCACATCATGTACAACTTCTAGATTTTATTGAAAATTATCAAAGATTAGACCCCTTCTTTTGATCCAATCAAGACGCTTGAGTGGTTAGACAAGTATAAAGTTGAACGGTTCTGATCATTTGGTAACTTCTAGAACTTCTTACGTATTGATTTCAATATCTTAGACTGGAATTGTTGCTCCTTCTCCCCTTTTCAAAATACTCCTAAGGCTGCGAATGGGCGCAGGGTGCATCATGGACTAATCTCATTGGCCGAAATGGCCCGACCCAGTCCAAGACCCGACCATTTTGGGTTAGGATTGGAACGATATTTTGGACACTTGCCCGTGTTCCAGGAGATAATTATTTGGGCTAGATGTGGGCCCCCCACTTGTCTAATGGCCCAACAACTAGACCAACCCCAACCCAACCAGATGAACTGGGCTCAGCTGGACCAGGACTCGAGTTTCTTGCTCATGGGTTGGAGCCCAAGTAATAAGTACTTGCAATTTTACAACCTTATTTGTGCGTTTATAACATGATTTGATGTATCATTCGAAACCAGTACTGAGCATCCACCTTGTCGGTTGCGTGGGCCTCACCTCGTCAATGCCCTGGCTCATTGGAGGGTCACAGTTCAGCAAACAAATGGACGGTTGATATCAGCTGATAATTGTTCTGGCCATCCATTTGTTTCAACACAGCGATCCACCCAATGCCTGGATGGCTTTGACATTTCGGGCATGCTGTTGGCATAGTGGAGCCCAGCTGATGAACATTTTGGATGTTCACCACAAGTGCCAGCTTTTCACGTGGATGTGTTGGTTGGCAGGATGAGTGAGGCATTAGAAAAACGCCAATGGGCTGTTGGATGCAAGCTGTCCTCCCCAGGCTGTCCACGTCCAGTCGTGTCTTGCGGCAGGACGGACGCACAGTGGCTTGCTGGCCCATGGCATTGTGCGAAGCCTTAAAGTGACATTGACACATGGTTGGGCTTTATAAATGGATGGAAGCATATGTTTTCTTTTTCTTTCTTTTGTTTTTTTTCCAACAGCTCACACACACTCTGCACTCACACCATAATGAGTACTTCAACCTATGACCTTTTGTAGAAACTCTTGTGAGCCTACTGACCCATAGGGTCACAGGCTGTTGGGACTTCAACTAAGTTACAGGTACATGTGACGCATGTGTAAGATTTTGACGTGGGGTGTTGAGGGGGGGGAGGAGCTTCTCCTCCTCAAGTTGTCTTTTGCCCCTTTCTTTATTGTATATGTGAAGCATAGTTTGCCTAGTTATATATTTTGATGTACTTTCTCTTATGCCATTTACATGAGTACAAGTAAGGAAAGTATATTTTTGGGGGATGTTAGAATTCTTATATTCAAGAGCAATAGGATAGAGGTAAGCTTTGTATTTCTGATTTCTTTTGTTTTAATAAAGAAAAAAGTTCTGTATTACTACATGAATATGATAGATGAAAGTACCCATTATATTAATTGTGTGTGAGTGTTTTTCTTCAATAATTGGTATCAAAGCCAAATATTTGGAAGCTTTTTAGTATAGGATTGATGTTAAATGTTTGCATTACAATTCTTAATACTCTATAACAAAATAGAGTTGCCAAATGTATTGTTATCCTGTAGATGCAGGTACATTGCCAAATTGCATAAGTCTCTCTACATCTTATCTTTTATACTTACATTAGCACTTAAGATCTTTATTTGGCTCTTTTCTTGTGGTGTTTTTGCTTTGCCAACAACTATCGTTTGTACATAGATGTTTATCCGGACTATAAAGAACATCAGGTTCCCAAACTAAAGGTACGAAATTTTAGTGCACATGCAACCTCGAAATGGTGAAGGATTCAATCCCTAGGATCTTCAATGTGCCGGACTTTTGGCATATGGTCCACCCAAAGTGGAGGCCCATCATATTAATGCTTCTAATCATTTAAAAAACAGAGTTGGGACCCATTCGTACAAAACAAAACTCGGACATATTGTAGAAATCCGAAGCCAAGCATTGTAGTATATACCTTCCCAATAGCACCGAATGCATGCATGGACGTGGGAGATGAGAGATTAAGTTTCTTGTAAGGCTGTCCAATCCATTTGATTTTTGGGCCTGAATTTGAGGCCTTGGCCCTAATTACGGGCTTACTAAACGAATCGTTAAAATTAGAAGTGGGTTTTGTTTACAAGTGTTCTAACCCACGCTAAGCTATTGTGCGTTTGTGGATTCACTGTGATATGTGTGTGGAATCCAAACCGTGCATCTGGTGCGTCCAGCCATGATAGTCATAGATTCCAAAACCCAGAAGAGGACAGTATAGGGTGGCTGATGCCTCATGCATAACTGAGGGGGCCCACACAAAAGGTCTTGCATAGGACAGTAGGGTGGGTGATGCCTACGGTGGAAACTTTAAGATGGTTCCACCATGTTTTGAATATACCATCCAAACCATTCATCAAGTGAGAACCATGGTGTGATGAAAAGGCAGGCCATCCTGCCTCGTTGGTAGACTCTGCGGAATTTCAACAAGGGTCTTGGTTTCGAGAATATCCACCAGTGTGTTGTGTGATTGACTGCATGGGTGCATTGCATGACTAATAAAAAAAAAAAAAAAAAACCAGGAGATACATTTAAAAGGAGTCCGATCCTCTGTTTTACCCGAACAGAGAACCTCTGCTTGCGCCTCTGTGATTGGACCGGCTTTTAGGAAAATAGAGGAAAACAGGATTCCTATACTCGGGTAAAGCAGAGGATCCGGATTTATTTAAAAGTTATTCGGTCAAGTACAACCAATTACATCTTTGACTGCAGCCTGTCGGCAAATCATATCTCAAATCATCACCCCCCTTTGAACGTGTCCTACTTTCGGAAGCGATTGTCTCGTGTACCCTACACCAGCTAATTTGTTGGTGTGATACGTGTCGCCTGTAGACGACTGCATCAGTCCTCCATTTCCGTGTTCATACCAACCGTTCAAAGAAAATCAAGATTATGTGATGATGTATTTAACATATTTACACCATCCATCTAGTTTACAAGATCATTTTAGGCTATGATCCAAAAAATGAGATATATCCAAATTTCAAGTGGACCACACCACAAAAAGCAGTGGGAACAATGATTTTCACTGTTAAAACATTCTTAAGGCCCACCATGATGTTTATTTACCATCCAAACTGTTCATAAGGTCATGGACCTGGATGAAAGGGTAAAAACAAATATCAGATTGATCCAAAACTTCTGTGACCACCAAGAAGATTTCAATGGTACACGTTCAATCTCCCACTGCATTCTGCAGTATGGTCCAGTTGATAATTTGATCTCTCCTATTTTTGGGTTAAACTCTTATAACAGTGTCACCAAATGGAAGGACGGTTTGGATATACTACAAACCTCATGGTCGGGCCCATAGATATTGGTGACCGTCAATACACCAGCGAGCTCACCGGTGTGCTGTGCACCAGCTAAGCCGCTTCCCCTACTTTCCTCATGTGCACTTTGACTTCGCTATCCCACATAAGCAGTAGAAGACATTGTGATTTGACTAACATTGTGATTTGACTAACAAAGGAAGGTTGGTATACCAACAATGGGGGTGTGTGAACTAACCCCCCTCCCAAATAAATAAATAAAAGAAAAAAAAATTATTTTGTTAAGTAGAAATCACAAGTTGCGTACCTTAACTAACTTAGGATCCAAGTACCCTTCTAATGTGTATATTAAGGTGGCTGATGCTCCTAAGGCCAATTTGGATGCACTCTCAAAATAAGCCAATTTAACTTTTATTTTGGGCTAAGCCTCAATTTATTAAGTGTGTTTGGACGTACTTTTGTGGTGGATATTTTTATTCCCTAATAATAAACGGTAAAAAACCCCACTCACCAAAAACGAAGTGGTGGACAAGTAAAACTGCAGAAAATATGGCTGAGTCAGTCAGTCCAAGCTGATCCGGAGCCGATTAGGTGAGACACTGGATCCACCAGGGTGGGTGGGACCCATGACTGTGGGGCTCACTGTGATGTATGTGACACACTGTCCATCTGTATTGAAAGCTCATTTTAAGGTATGATCCAAAAAATGAAGTAGTTCCGAGTTCCAGATGAGCCATAGTACTGGAAACTATGGCGATTGACCATTAAAAGCTTCCTACGGGCCACAAAAGCTTTGGATCAAGATGAAATTTGTGTGGTCTATTCATCTAAGTGTTTGTGACCTTATCAACAGGTTTGGATAACAAATAAACATTCCAATGAAATCTATGAGGTTTCTAATGGTGGGGATTCAATCACAACTGTTTCATGTGTGTGGTCCACCTAAGATTTGAGTCAGCTTCATTTTTTGGATCATGCTCTAAAATGAGCTTTCAAATTAGTTTGACGGTGTGGATTTAAGACACATACATCACTGTGAACCCCGATCCACTCCCAAGCTGATCTGAGTGACTCATTGTCCCACTATGGAGAGGTTATGCCTATATATTTTTCTCAATAAGACAAGTGAACTAATGATTAAGAAGACGAAAATGACAACAATAATCACAATTCGTTCAACTGAAAAGATTGTGTCTATCGTGATCGCTTCGGATGGGACCACTTATATCAAGGCCTTTCAATTGGCTTTAGAACCTTTATCTGTTTGTGGATATCTGCTCTTCCTTCTTTTTTTTTTTCTTTTTTTAATAAACACAGAGAATTTTATCAATGAAAACTGATCTTCCTGAATTGATCTCCACCATTGATCAAGTACGTTTATCTTTTCCCTGTCTTTTCATCTTACATTTATCTATTATATCATGTAAAGATGTATGAGTGGGACCCATTATTTGATGAGCCAGCACTAAGGTGAGGCCCCACACAATAGTGATGATGTCTTTGATGGGACCCGCCCTTGGACATTTCCCTGTTAGACTGTCAAGATACACCAATGGCCAAATGGGCTTGATTTTGTGATGAGTTCATGCATATCCATGGCCGGGCCATAGTCCGAGCCTATGCCACACCCCAAGATTGGTCATGGGCATTGCTGGGTCCCACCCAGGCTGTCCCTTTGTTTGCTTTGACAAAACGCACTACGGCAAGCTCAGGCCCAGCCCAGGTCATGCCTTAAGCTTTTATCAGCCGTGGGCCTGTCTCATCCCTGTGGGCCGTCGACACCAACCTGTTGACAGTTTTGGGGCTGAACCCTGGATCACCCAGGGCCAACCCGAAGATGGCCCACTTCAGTCTACTGATCCACCACCTCATCAGTTCATTGTCTCCGTTTGCGACTCGGATTTCGGTCCATGGCCCAGTGGGCCAGGAATTGATATCTTATTAATGTACTGTTTACTGGTAAAATGATGTGCAGTAGACAATATTCTAAGAGATATGGACCAGCCATTGTACAGTACAATGGCCCACTTAGGCAGTAATAAAATACACTTTTTTTTTATAAAAGCCCACTAACCCAACCCACTTGAGTTTTAATAATATATGGACTGGATTGACCATTTTTGGGCCAATTCCGAGTTAGATCCAAGAAGTCATGTGACGTCTGCAAAGGTGGAAAACCTTGGGAAAAAAAAATTAATTTCCCTGGAAATATACTTTCTTCTGTTTTATGAAATAAAAAATAAAGTAGGCGTGAAATTATCTTCCATTTCTAAGGATTTCCTGAATAACGTAGAAAAAAAATTTATTCGAAAAAATAAAGTACTTTAAATTAATTTTTTACAATTATGAGTTACGTGTCATTTTGCTATTTGTATTGGCTTTTTAACATTTTAGAGAAAAATAATATACAAAATAAAAATTAAATCAAGAAAATCAGGTCATGTGGAAAACAACATCCAAATCAAGAAAAGTGAATTTCCAAATCCACAATGCGCACACAATGATCTAAATTACGTTTTAACATTTTATTGGAAAACAACATGCAAACAATGAAATCACTGTGGGATTTTCATGATTTTTTATTTTCTTAGATTCTATAGAAAATTTTCATGTCTACATTGTGGATTATTTCTGTCTTAGCAAAAAGGCCTTTTTTTTAATTTTTTTTTTAAAAAAGCCCTATAAGAGCGTCCATGAATCACTCCCTGATGATGACTTATTATTATTATTATTATTATTATTATAGAACATTTTATATATATATATATATATATATATATATATATATATATATATATATATATATATATATATATATATAGAGAGAGAGAGAGAGAGAGAGAGAGAGAGAGAGAGAGAGTAATATTGCATTTCTATGTGTTCTGCTTTTGAGCTTATAATTCCATTTTATACTATGATTTTTACGGCATGATTATCACAGTAAATGTACATTAGTTGTTAAGAGATTTTCTTTAATTTTAAATTAGTTATTAACCTTTTAATCTATACAACTTTAGCAGTTATAATGCTACAGCCAATGCATTCTGCCTGCATTATGTATTTAGCCATACAACCTTGCTTTTTTACTATACTAGGATATAGTTCCACCTCCTAAGCTAAATACATATCTCATAGTAGATTTTCTATCATTTATATCTTCATTAAAGCTACCATCAGCATGAGCATGTGATTATCTTCATAACATAATTTATAATATTCAATTTCTTAAATATATTGCATAATGCATTTAACTGCTAACCAATAAGCAATTCTTGGATATGCTTTGATATCTACTAATTAAACCAGATATGAAGCTTAAGTCTAGCATAACACATAACATTACATATATTATACATCCCGCGCATATGCATAAAGCTTGTCTTTGATTTCATTCTTTATGTATCATTAATAGGGGCCATGTTTTATGACAATTTCATCCCTTTATACATTGGAAAATCTATAGATTTATAATTATTTATTTTGAACCTTTTTCAAACATTTTCTATATATGATTTTTTAGGTAAGTTCAATTTTTTCTTCCCTCTGATCTAGTTATTTGGATTCCAAGAGCATAAGAGGCTTCACTCATATCTTTCATTTCAAAATAAGTTCTAAGTCCTCTTTTTTATTTCAACAATTTTATTTAAGTCATTTTTCATTAATAGGACATCATCTACGTATAATAATTAAATAACAAAAAGACTCCTGAACTCCCACTGCCCACTGAGTATATACTGTTAAAAGAGTAAATATGTACAGAGTTGAATAGGCATTATACTATACTTGAGTAAGATATAAATCGGCATGGCCCAACTCATATGGAAGGGACCAAGATCCCAACAAGAATTTCACATGGTTTAAATGGTTTGAAATATTATATAATAAAGTGGTTGCTAGGATTTTCTAACTCAAGCAACAGCTTATATTCTCTTGACTCTCTCTTCTATCTCTCTCCCTTCTCTCTCCTCTTCTTCCTCTCTTATCATCTTCACCGTCTATTAGGCTTCTACAAGATCATCATCATATAACCGTTCAGCATGGTATCAAAGTAGTGTCAATCCCAGGACCAGATTTAAGACAGAATGTGGTGCATTGCTGATCTTCTTCTTCATCATCTCCACTATTGCCAAAACATCATCTTCATCAGCATCATCATCTATTTTTCTACTACCTATTTATTCCCTCTAGACTGTGTTGGAGATCTGTTGTTAGATCTCTGTTGAATGATCTAGATCTACAATGCCTGTTATGTTGTGGCCCATCTGTTTGTGATCTACAATCAAATATGCATCTCATCTGTTGTTTTATTATTGGTGTATGACACCTTCAAGCATCATCTATTGAGGCTGTTGTTATAGTCTCTGGATCTTCTTCTCTGGTGTTTTGCAATGAAATCTGTTGACAACGGTGGTTCACTTGTTGTGTCCATCTTCACATTGCTATCCAACATCTAGATCACATCACGCTGTGGCCCACATCCCTTGCATGTGCTGCTCACTAGACCAGTGGGCTTAATATCATCATGCCACTGTTGCCTTTTATGTGTTGATCAAGATTGTTGATTTGTGGGCTATCTACGTTTACCTCTACCGTTGATTATCAGAGCTACTACTGATAGTAAGTTCGTTGTTTCCATGACCGTTTGATCTATTGGCCATTAATGGAAACCCTTTTTTTTTTTTCTTTTTTTTTTTTTTGCCCACCTTACTCAACATGATCGCTGGAATAGTCACTGTTGAAGGGGAAATCTGACATGCGGGCCTGATGTGTTGGACCCTACCCATCAGCATTTTGATTGCTAGAGGCTAGAGGACCCACATCCTACACGCTATTGATTGCTGGATCATTGGTGTACGTACCAGATCATGATCTACCATTGGCGTGATCATCATTGTGGCCCAAACCAATTGGCCACTTTCATGGCCCATCTGGATAGTGCTACTGGCCCACCTTGAATGGTTATGTGATTCTTTTGCTTATCCCCCATCTAATATAAGAACTAGATTTTCTTTCAGCATCAAATAGTTTACCATTCATCACACTGATCAGATAGTTGCATCTTGATCACCAACTACATATTGTCGTTCTCAAATGTTCTTGACCTACTTGTTTTTACACATTGCTGATGTCAACATGGCTAGGTCGTTGTGCAAGATCTTCGTACTATGGACCTTTGACGCCTGTGTTTTTTTTTTTTTTTTTGTGACGTGTTAAATGTTCTGATCCCACTTGTTATTGAGGCCCGTTGATCATCTATGGACCTGCTTTTGCTGGACCACCTTAAGAAGCTACGTCATTTTTATCAGCTTGTGTTGCTGCTTTGGACTTGGTTTTAGGCCCATCAGGCCCACGTGTTGTTGGTTAACCTTAAATTGTTTCTACTGTAGCACCGTGTTTGTTTTTGTTATTTGTGGCCCAAGGATCGTTGGTGGGCCTGTCCTTTTTTGGGCTAGGAATATTTGCTTGAGCCTGTCTATTTCGGCCTAATGGGCCTGTCTTGAAATTGGTGGGCCTGTTTTGCCAGTTTAATTCCATGGTTGTTTACCCTGGCTTTCTATGACTTTGATTCACATATGCCCCCAGTTTATTGTAGGCCTATTATATGTTGTAATGTCGCTCGTTGCTAGATGGTTTGGATTGGGCCATTACGGCCCACCTCTTTAGCTCATTGACTAGATCATCTCTTTCTATGTGATGTGGGCTCGCATCTTCTCCATGACCTCACTCGGCATCATAATATCTTCTTCATTTCAGGCTCTTTGCTACGATGTGTGATGTGACCATTTTTTATACAGTGCAGTTGGCTCATACTTATGTACCAAACAGTTAGTCCATACTTGTGTTTGGACTGGATTGTTGTCCCAACCTTATTTACTCCGAGCAATTGAACTCGGATTCGTTGTTTGCATTGGAGAGTTTGTCAATTCTCAGTCACACTGGATAGTTGGTCTGGTCGTTCACATCACTCATTTCGCTGAAGTGCCTGCTAGTATGAAGTTATTAGTTGTCTTTTCGCTTCCACCATTCATCCGCATGCTCGCCTCTCATTATGGCTCATGCCACTTATCTTTGAGGCTGCATTATCTTTTATTTCTTGTTTATTTGAATAAATGATTTATGTGCCTTTCTAAACTCAAATTCCTCTTTTAGAGAACCCTAAGTTTTAGCAGGGGGTGTTATAGAAGAATCTTTTTTTCTTTTCTTCTTTAGATTTAATTATGTTAACCATGTTCGAAGATGGGCCACTTTAGAAAGCTCCAGCTCGAGGGGGGAGTGTTAAAAGAGTAAATATGCATGGAGTTGAATGAGCATTACAATAGAGTTTAATGAGATGTAAATGGGCTTGGGCCCAACTCATATTTTGTGGTTAGAAAGAGAAATATCCGCAGGAATACAACAACGTATTGGACCTGAATATGCTGGTCCCTTGGGAATTCTTCAAGCTCTAACAGATGGGACCAAACTATGGAAAGGCCCAAAACCCCAACATAGATTTCACATAGTTTGAATGGCTTAATTAAAATATTATATAATAAAGTGGTTGCTGGGGTTTTCTAACTCAAGCAACATCTCACATTCTCTTAACTCTCTCTTCCATCTCTCTCCCTACTCTCTCCTCTTCTTCTTCCCTTATCATCTTCACCATCTATAAGGCTTCTACAAGAATATGGGGTCATTCAACATATAGAGTTGACATATAAGTTACAAACGACACCATTTTTTCATGCCATATAATCGGTATGCCTTTTCTTTCCTTACAATTCCAATGCATGCGACATCACTGTATGTACGTATTATTTCCAATATATACTCTGTCGTCACTGGTTTTTAGCTCCTTCATTTCAACAAAGACTTCCTATACTTTGCGACGTGTTTAAATGAAGCAGAGTCAATCCAACAGGCATCTATGTCACAGTCGGCAAGGAAAGACTACGAGACAATCCATATTATCATTATTCTTTTATTGATATTTAGTTCACAGTTATAACATTTACCATTTTTTCTTATTAAAATGCCCATTATTATTATTATTATTATTTTAGTTTGGCCCCTTTTAATAAGACTAGGGACATGACTTTGCAAATGGAGATGAAACACTTGATACATTTACATATGAAATAGATGGATCGAGGACTGTAATTTGAGCAGAAACAAGAAAAAAGGTTCACTGTTGACGATGAGATTGACACCTTCTTCTCCTGTTTTTGAGCTCCACGACTAGCATCATGTGTAGCTCATGCATAATGACTATTCTGCCTAACATATTTATAGTCACTAGTACATGCTTCCATTAATTAGGCAAATTCTGTAACACAGTAAAAACTTGCATCCTATCAAGGATTAGATTTCTAAGAGCTATCAGCTCTTTTGCAACAATGACCGTAATCTTGTGCATGTGATCGATCATTGAATTTGATTCCTTTATCTTAGTAGAATTGTTTTTGTTTTTTTTTTTTTTTTTTTTTTTTTTTTTTTTTTTTTTTTTTTTTTTAATAACCAATAACTAAATGTAAATACCCAACACATTCCCTATAAGTTTGTACAACTACTTTAAACATGTTCTTAGCACTCACATATGATTCATATATAATTTTCAAGTTCATGTTCATAAAAGTTAGCATACTAGACTTGGCTAACTTGTCATCTTGTTAGAAATGGTCGTACATGCGCCTAATTGCAGCTATATATCACATTAGATGGCGACTCAACTAGCATTTCTAAGTCTAGCACATACTCAAATCTTATCTTGAAAAATGAGTGCTTGATTCTCATTTTCCATGTGGTGTGGTTAGTACTGTTGAGCTGCTCAATTTTGCTCAACTCGTTGGTCACGGCTCTTGTTGCCGTTATTTAGCCAATTAAAGAATATAAATAGGATTTTTTGTGCTGAAGAAGAATGCGCAGTCCACTCACCCCAATGGGCACGATCTGACGAGCCTAATCTTGTTAAATTGGCCACAAATGTTAAATCATAATAGAATTGAGCAGATGCTTCAATAGACCTGAACTGACGGGCCTGAGCTTGAAAAAACTGAGGCAACAAAGTCCTTACTCTCACATTACACAAATACTTCTTTATTTTAAGAAGACAACCAACTATGTCTTAGTTGATAACCATACGATTAAAAAAATGTGATTAACAGTTGAGATCTCTTGTAGACGATGGTAATTATGTAATATTCTTAGCTGATTAAGGTTGGGATGAGTTTGGTGATCTGTTGGTTGAAGATTTTGAAACGGCATTCCGACAACAGGTACAAAGTTTCTTTTATCCAACCTGGCTACGATGCCAATGAAGATTGATCATCACATTACGTAGTGATAATTTTGTTGGGTGCGTTTCACACAAACCTTCGGATCTCGCCCCCCAATACACTAGAATTATGAACTATGTTAATGCAATAATTAAGAATAAACATCAACCACATGACACAAGGAGTTTTTACGTGGAAAACCCTCAAAAGAGGTAAAAACCACGGGACCTAGTCCAGATCAACAATTCACTATCTCAGGGAACTGTTACAACTGATCTCAACCACACACCGCTTGGATCAAACCTTCTTCACCCACGCAGGGATGGATAAACAACAAGAGAATAGTAAAAGAGGAGCGATCTCACCGATCCCGAGGACGTAGAAGCGCTGAGATGACGGTTGCGCAGAAGAATCCCTCTTCAAGCAACTTCTCCCTTCTACAAGCTTCCTCTCTCTCTCTCTCTCTCTCTCTCTCTCTCTCTCTCTCTCTCACCTTGGACGTGTTTACAACACAACGGGATGCCTTAATCCCGTTTTGGAACGCCTTAAGTACGAAAATGGGAGAATTAGAGCCTAAATAGGAAACTGCGTACAAGCAGTCCGCGCAGGGTCGAGCGCCCGGTCACCAGACCGTCGGGCGCCCGGCCAACTCAAAAACACTCCAGTGAGAAAGCAATTGGAAAGAACCAATTTCGGGCGCCCGGACCAACATGGTCGGGTGCCCGATCTGGTCATCGGGCGCCCGGTCACTTTGACCGTCGGGCGCCCGGCTGTAGCCAAAATCGTCCAGCAGTAAAACTGCCATTCTAAAGGAATTTCGGTCGCCCGGCCACTAACTGGCCTGGGCACCCGACCTCACCCAGAAACAACTTCTCTCCTCTGACAGTATTGAGGAGGAAAACTCCATCAAATCTCTCCCTTTCCGACTCAGGAGAAATTTGCCTTTTTCAAGCCAGCCAGGTTTCTGCAAACCTCAAATTTGCCCTTGAGCAAAGCCTTGGTCATCATGTCTGACCCATTATCGTCCGCATGGACCTTCTCAAGCTGTAACACCTTCTGTTCCAAAGTATCTCTGATCCAGTGATACCGAATCTCTATGTGCTTCGACTTGGAATGCTGACTTGGATTCTTGCTCAAGTGTATAGCACTTTGGCTATCGCAATAGACCACGTGCTCCTCCTGCTTCAGGCTAAGTTCCTGTAGGAACCTCTTCATCCAAAGCATCTCTTTGCATGCTTCTGTCACTGTGATGTACTCGGCCTCTGTCGTCGATAATGCTACAACCTTCTGTAGCTTGCTCTACCAAGAGACCGCTCCCCCTGCAAACGTGAACATGAACCCCGATGTAAACTTCCCGGAGTCTATGTCACCTGCCATATCTGCATCTGTGTTGCCTTCTAACACAGGTTTTCCGTCACCATAGCATAGGCTCAACCCGGATGAGCCTCTCAGATACCGCAGTATCCACTTTACCGCTGCCCAATGTTCCTTACCAGGATTGGCAAGATACCGGCTGACAACCCCAACCGCATATGCTATTTCTGGGCGCATACATACCATAGCATACATCAAACTTCCTACAGCTGACGCGTAGGGTATCTTCCGCATCTCTTCCACTTCCGCCTTCGTCTTGGGACACTGCTTGTCGCTCAATTTGAAATGACCATCCAGTGGAGTACTGACCGGCTTCGCTGCATTCATATTGAACCGCTCTAGGACTTTCTCAATATACCGCTCTTATGACAACCAAAGCTTCTTGCTGCTTCTGTCACGGGTTATCTCCATTCTTAGGATCTGTTTTGCCGGGCCCAAGTCTTTCATCGCAAACAACTTGCCCAACTCCTGTTTCAGCCTCTCAATCTTCTTGATGTCTTTTTCCATGATGAGCATGTCATCAACGTACAATAGCAGAACTAAGAAATCACCTGTCTGAGAACTTGCGTGTGAACACACAAGTGATCCGACTCCGTTCTGTCATATCCATGATTCAACATGAACGAGTCGAACTTCTTATGCCATTGCCTAGGAGCTTGCTTCAGCCCATACAAGCTCTTCCTAAGCCTCACACCATATGCTCTTTGCCCTTGACTTCGAACCCTTCTGGTTGGTGCATGTAGATCTTTTCTTTCAGGTCACCATGGAGAAATGCAGTTTTGACATCTAACTGCTCTATCTCCAGATCCATGCTAGCCGCCAAGCCAAGCAACACCCGTATGGATATCATCTTCACCACTGGTGAGAATATCTCTTCGAAGTCTATTCCTTTCCTCTGACCAAACCTTTTCACCACAAGTCTGGCATTGAACCTTGTATGTGAATTCTTCTGCTCATTCTTCTTTCTGAACACTCACTTGTTGCTCAGAGCTTTCTTGCCCTTAGGCAATTTCACCATATCATATGTGTGGTTCTTATGCAAGGATTCCATCTCCTCTTGCATAGCTTTTAACCACTTCCCCTTATGCTCGTCGGCTAGGGCCTCAGAATAGTCTTCTGGCTCTCCCCCATCAGTGAGCATAATGTACTCATGCGGCGAGTACTTCTTAGATGGATATCTGTCCCTTGATGTCCTCCTCACCTGTGGCTCAACAGATGGATCAAGTCGGGGCTGCTCCCCCTATCCATCTTCTGTAGGGACTCCCTCATCCTCTGCACCTTGCTGTACTCCCCCGTCATCAGGTACCACGGGAGGAGTAATCGGATCCGTGTCTTCCAATTCACCTGAACTGGGTTGGGTCTTCTCTGGCTTTTCAATGTCTTCTATACACTGATCTTCAATGAAAACCACATCTCTGCTCCTTACAAGCTTTTTCTCGGTTGGATCCCACAACCTGTAACCGAACTTCTCATTACCGTACCCTAAGAACACACACTGTCTGATCTTCATATCGAGCTTGGACCTCTTGTCCTTTGGTACGTGAACGGATGCCCTGCATCCAAACACCCTGGGATGACTGTACGATGAATCACGTCCAATCCACACCTTCTCAGGTACTTCTCTATTCAATGGGGCTGATGGAGACCTGTTTATCAAATACACCGCTGTGTGCATTACTTCTCACCAAAACATCTTGGGCAACTTTGCATGGGATAACATGCATCTGATTCTCTCTACAATGGTGCGATTCATTCGCTCAGCCACACCATTATGTTGGGGGGTCTTAGGAACTGACTGTTCATGTCGTATACCCAGTGACTTGCAATACTCGTGGAAGTCACCTATGTATTCACCACCATTGTCAGTGTGGATGCACTTCAATAATCTGCCTGTCTCCCTCTCGACCATAGCATGAAACAGTTTAAACACACCAAAGACATCGTCCTTGGATTTCAAAGCATACACCCAAACCCTCCTAGATGCATCATCTATAAATGTGACAAAATATAATGCCCCACCCAAGGTTTTTGTCCTCATAGGACCTACAAACATCAGAATAAACCAAATCTAATGCATGTACTTTATTAGTATAAGAAGCAGTTTTAACAAAAGAAACTCTATGCTGTTTCCCAGATAAACAGTCAATACAGGTTTTAAGAAGTATACCTGTCACGTCTGGAAGGAGCTGCTTCTTCGCTAGTAGCTGAAGCCCTTCTTCACTCATGTGGCCTAGACGCCTGTGCCACACGTCAATAGCTGAATCTTCTGCTACGTTCAATCCACTCTTGCATACACTGACACTTGCCTTATAAAGAGTGCAACACTTCTTTCCTCTGGCAGCGATCAACGAACCATTGATGAGTTTCCAGCGCCCACCAACAAACCGGCTTTCATAACCATCATCATCCAGCCTTCCCGTCGACATCAAGTTGAGGCGAAGGTCTGGAATGTGTCTCACATCCCTGAGAACCAATGTGCAGCCCACATCGGTCTTTAAACAAATATCACCGACCCCTATAATCTTCGAAACGCCAGAATTTCCCATCTTCACTATCCTATAGTCACCTAACTTGTAGCTTGTGAAGAAATCTCTACGTGGAGTCGATGAAACGAGGCTCCCGAGTCTATCACTCAGTCGGTGTCCTGACTCGAAGCCGTGAGACAAATATCGTGATCTGCCGAAAGAATAACAACAACGTCACCATCTGAGGCGACCGCAATAGAATCTGATTCATCCTCCTTTTCCTTTCCTTTACCCTTCTTGTCACTCTTCTTCTTGTGACATTCATGCTTATAGTGGCCCTTCTTGCCACAATTCCAGCATTCAACATCTTTCCTGACAACTGACTTGTCTCTTAATTTATCTCGGGCCTTGCCGCCCTTTCTGTTCTTTCCTCTCCCCCTATCTTGTGTCACAAGGGCCTCTTATTGAGCAGGCCCTAAGGACTTCCTCCTTATCTCCTCATTGAAGAGACAGCTTGTTACCTGATCCATGGATACCTTTCCGTCTGGCGCGGAGTTACTTAGAGACACCACTAATGTCTCCCAACTGTCAGGCAATGAGCTAAGCAGTAGCAAAGCCTGAAGTTCATCATCCAGGACCATCTTCATGGCGGAGAGTTGGTTCACAATGTTGCTGACCTCATTCATGTGTTCAGCCACAGAACCACCATCTTTGAACTTGAGATTCACAAGTCGTCTTATAAGGAAAATCTTATTGCCGGCTGTCTTCCTCTCATAGAGCCCTTGCGATTTCAGCCATAGGCTAGCGACTGAGGTCTCTATAGACACATGGTGAAAAACTGAATTATCCAATCATTGTCTGATGAACCCCACAGCCTTCCGGTCCACGTTCTTCCAATCATCATCTGACATAACCTTTGTCTTCGCCGATATGCCTAGAACTGGAGCATATAAGTCCTTGCAATAGAGCAAGTCCTCCATCTTAGCCTTCTATATGGTCCAGTTAGAACCATTAAGGCTGATCATCCTTGATGAGCCACCTTCCATAATTCAGAACCGATCCCACACCGTTCAAACAACCTGAACTTTCTGATACCACTTTGTTGGGTGCGTTTCACACAAACCTTCGGATCTCGCCCCCCAATACACTAGAATTATGGACTATGTTAATGCAATAATCAAGAATAAACATCAACCACATGACACAAGGAGTTTTTACGTGGAAAACCCTCAAAAGAGGTAAAAACCACGGGACCTAGTCCAGATCAACAATCCACTATCTCAGGGAACTGTTACAACTAATCTCAAGCACACACCGCTTGGATCAAACCTTCTTCACCCATGCAGGGATGGATAAACAACAAGAGAATAGTAAAAGAGGAGCGATCTCACTGATCTCGAGGACGTAGAAGCGCTGAGACGACGGTTGCGCAGAAGAATCCATCTTCAAGCAACTTCTCCCTTCTAGAAGCTTCCTCTCTCTCTCTCTCTCTCTCTCTCTCTCTCTCTCTCTCTTCTCTTCTCTTCTCTTTCTCTCTTCCTCTTTTTTCTCTCTTTCTCACCTTGGACGTGTTTACAACACAATGGGATGCCCTAATCCCGTTTTGGAACGCCTTAAGTACGAAAACGGGAGAATTAGAGCCCAAATAGGAAACTGCGTACAAGCAGTCCGCGCAGGGTCGGGCGTCCGACCAACTCAAGAACACTCCAGCGAGAAAACAATTGGAAAGAACCAATTTCGGGCGCCCGGACCAACATGGTCGGGCACCCGGCCAGGTCATCGGGCACCCGGTCACTTTGACCATCGGGCGCCCGGCTGTAGCGAAAATCGTCCAGCAGTAAAACTGCCCTTCTGAAGGAATTTCAGTCGCCCAGCCACTAACTGGCTCGGGCGCCCGACCTCACCCAGAAACAACTTCTCTCCTCTGACAATATTGAGGAGGAAAACTCCATCAAATTTGTAGGTCAATCAAGATGGAGAAAGCCAGAGGCAAATGATTCTCACCTCAAATACGTAATCAAAAACTCCATTTTCCCTCTATGTGATTACTTCTGCTTGTCTCCGTGTATAAACCACCATGGATGTAACCATTTTTTAGGCCCATAGGTTTTTTTAGCCGTTTGAGATTTTTTTCAATTACGAGTCGGAGAAAATTTCGTGGACCACCAAAGAAAATTTTGAATAACAATGATTCCATCAGGATGTTCAGCTACATGATCTGACATCATCTGGAATATGAGGTAGAGATGAACACTCTTCAAACTGGCCATGGTTTTAAGACTCGGACCAAATTGCCTGGTACTGAGTTGAGTCTTGACTCAACCAAGTCGACCAGAATCAACCCATATTTTAATGGTGACTGGTGATGGCAGACTGTATCGGAATTGACCAAGTCTGAGTCAATGCTGACTCATGGTGACTAACTGGATCAGATTCAACCGAGTCCAAGTTAACTCGGATGACTAGCATCCAACTCAGATAAGTAAAAAATCCTTAAGCCTGGCAGGCATGCTGTGGCCTAGCAAGGGAAGCACGCAAAAGGAAGAGAGGGCCAGGAAAAGGAATGCCAAGTGAGAGAACATAACATTGTCCTTCACCAATCACTTCATCAAGTTGGCCACACTGACATGTAACGGCCAATTGGTGGATATTTGATGGACGGCTCTAAGGAAAAGTAGTCAACGGCCAAAATTAATAAACAAATATGGATTAATCAAAGCTGACGACCGTCCACTTCTTTCATTTTTTTGGGGTCACGACCTACCCATGAAAGGTCCCACAATTTGGACGGTTTAGTTTCAATTAAATCATGCCACCTGTATTCTGAATGGGTGCATATGCCAGAGAAGTTATTTAAAAGCCAGCAGAGTATGGTCGTTCATATGCATGAAAGTCACAAATTGGATCCGTCACACATGCATAAAACACAAATTAGACCAGCGAAAATCATGGGACTCTGTAGATATGTTATAAACCCTACATCACGATCTAAATCTCTAATTAATGGATATTTATTTGTTGAATTTTGACTATTTTATTACTGTTCTATTTTTTAACTACCATTAGAAGCAAGCAATCAGTCATTTGGAAGACAGTTTGCCCTCAACCTTTGATTCATGACCCAATTAACTTGGACCCACCATTTGGACGGGTGTACTATTATATGTATAATTTCCTAACTGCTATCGTGTAAAATATCTACAGTTTATAGCAAAAAATTCCCATGAAATTCAAGCCCTAACATGGACTGGTTATTAATTGGGCCTGTAATTTTGGCCCAGGCCCCCATTGTAATGGTTACAATGCACCTGGACACAAGCCAGGCTCAGACTGATCTTTAACATGGTTTAAAATCAGGCATGTTCCCAACCAGCTGGCATAAATAAATAAAAAAACAGGGGGCAATCCTAGCCCTTGGTTAATTGCTAGCCCTATTCCTTTAGCAGCAATAATATCATAAACCATACCCCTCGTGGCGTCAGAAATTATCTCGAGAACCTCTGTTATTTAAACCATTCTAACAAAGAGGCCCTTTTTAACATTAAAGAGATCCGCAAGAGGATGTGGCAGCACACATTTGAACGATTTCATCCATGCACCAGGTGGGACCCACCATGAATATTCCCAATCTTCAGGTCGATTCACTCATCAGGTGGGCCACACGTTCTCCAAATACAGGCCTAATACAAGTGTGGCCCACCAGATGAGCGCATTGCCCTAATTCATTGGCTAGGGCATGCCCTAATTCATTGGCTAGGGCACGTCTGTCGGCTCCAACAAATCATTGCCACATACCTCCCACAAACACATGTGCAGTGTCGGCACGTGTAGTGCTTCTATGCAGCGATGGGGTGAATTTCCAGATTCTTCGGTACAACCTTTCCTACCAGTCAAACAAGCCTTTTTCTTGCCTACTGTCATTGTCAGCTTGCAAACTCAACAAGCCTTTTTTTTTAATATTGTTTGTCCCTGTTCCGCAACTTGCGAGTTCCCGACATGCAAGCAAAGAATCTGTTTGCTGGAATACATTCTGACGTATGGAAATTCGATATATCGGGAATTTAATTTTTGAGTCTGGGTCAGTCTTCCAATGATCCAAACCGTCTGTACAATGAATCTCAACTTGCATTGTAGATAGACAACAGATAAAATAAATTAAATAAAGCATTTGAAATTTGGCTTCTTTGCTTTGAAAATGGACGGTCACAGTGTCGGTTAAGTAATTAGAGGACTGAAATATTCAATCAGATTAGTTTAAAGTAATTCCCCATCCAAGGTAACCCCATCACATGAACGGTTAAGATTACTGAAAAGAACCCAATTCCGATGGATAAAGTAAGGACGTATCATATGGTTCGAGCCAGCCTCTCCTCTTAATATCTTCACTAAGAGCTGTTAATCACTAACATTCAACTAGGTTTTGAAGCACTCAATCATGGTATACATGGTACAAATATAAAATAATAAAAAAACCTTTGGCCCCACCGTGGGTGGATCGGCGGCCCACACAAAGAGGAACCAGTTGGGTAATCATAGCCATTGATTGGGTAATTTTTTGAGGATCACAATTCGACTGATACAACAAGGTCCTAAAGTTTTCAGGTGGACATTGAGGATCATCTATCAATGAACTTTGTTTTACCACAACTGTTCCATCATGCATAGGACCAAGAAGATTTAACTGTCCGGATCTTGATATATGTGCCCCTAATTCCACATATGAAATCCATATATACAAAATATCATCACAATCGTCATTAACCCATTTTATTTCTGATGGATCAAATGAGATGGAGGGCCAAACCACCCTTAAAAATCTAAATACAGGAAAGAATAATGGAAAATAGAGATCGCCCAAACAAGCAAAAACACAACCCATACAGATAAGCTTATCTGATAATAATATGGATGCACATCAGGAAAAAAAGACTTACTCAAAAACTCCCAATCAAGCTTAGCAATGGCAGTGGCCATGGCAGGCGGTGGCGGCAGGCCGGGCCCCTAATCGAATGTCTCCCATTTCGTCGACATGACTACAGAGGCGGCGGCCGGATTCCGCTCGGCGATCGGCATGGCGTTCTGCATCTTGATCAAATCGAGCGTCTCGACGTACTTCTGCACTCTCTTCACCTGCATAAGAAAATCACAGATTACAGACTGAATGAATTTAGATTACAATAACTCGATTAGCTTCTCGATTAAGTACCTGCATTCTCCTCTGCAATTTCACATCCCCATCGGCCATGATACAGTCCAATTTGATCAGCTGCATCATCAACAGCTCGGTCAGATTCAATACTTCCTTCTCAGCGACTTTCCCACCTTTGGAGATTACGGAATCAAGGGCGGAGACCTGCGACGAAATTGGGAATTTAGTATCCTTTTCATTGTAATGGTAATGGTGTTGATTCAATCGAACGGTTTCATACCTGACCGGCGAGCTTGTCGACTTCCAAGCTGATTTCTGAGATGGACTTGGACGCCCTCTCCATCTTTGCATTCTTCCGCATCTCAATGTACCGTCTCTCCTGGCTCGTTGGATCTTCCATCAGGACGATCTTCGACCGGTCCTTCACGCCCGATATATCTAGGTAAGCCTTCGAGTCTCTCTCCTTGTCTTTGAAGAGCAGCTTCTGATCCTGCGGATGCAATCCGGTTGGGCCGGCGAGCATTTTCTTCAATTCCCCTGCAATCAAAGCACAATGTTCATCAGTTACAAGCGGCGTTGAGAGATAGGCATCTTTTTCCACCGGAATGGGATTGGATTCTTCGAGTTTGGATGTGAACATTACCGAAACTAGCCTGAGAGCTAATGTAGATTTCGTGCAGAGAAGAGCCGTATTTGACTCTGACTTTGATTGTGGGAGAAACGACGGGAGCTCGATCCGAGTTCGGATTCCGCTTCTGCACCAACATTCCGCCTGGTCTGAGCTCCCAATCGACGACGTTCGATCTGCCGCCTCCGCTGCCGTTTTCCGTACTTCCGTTCATTGGCGTTGATGCGGTCTTCGTCCTCATTCGCATCATCTCAACTCTCCGTTCTCCTCTGTTTTAGGGCGAAAAAAACAGAGATTCTGCAGCAGGTATTGAAACGTCCAAATTCGATCTTTCAGATCTCTCAAGAGTCAACTACGGAAGCATGCATTTCAGACCTTTTTAAGCCAGAAAAACAGAGTAAAATCGATGATTCGAGCATCAAACGGGTCGAATCAAGTCGACGATTCCAGAAAACGCAAATCGACAGCCGTTCCCCTCTTCTCTACAAAAGTGAGAAGCAATTCCGTCAGTAAGAATGCAGAACAACTTCCGTTCTTCTCCGTTTCACCAATGGCAGAAGGAAACACCCTCAGATCTCTGGAAAATCCTTCTATTGCACCAAAAAATCCTCAGATCGTCGTCCAAAACGAATCGACCGTCAAAAATCGGCAAAAAGTCGACGATTCAAGCCTCTGACCCGTTGAAAAACCAGTAGAGATGCTTTGAAGACAAAATCAGCTACCGTTCTTTGCAATCTCGACAGATGAAAAAAAAAAAAAAAACACCTCAGATTGTCTGAAAAGGGAGCTTCTAGTCTCCAAATCCCTGGAATCCCGTGAAAGGATCGAGGCGCGGAATATCTTCGGACTGAAAGAGAGGAAAATACGGCAAGAAATCGAAGATTGGATGCGAGGAGAATGGCCCAAGGTCAGGGAAAAGACGCCTCTTCTTTTCTTCGGGAAGAAACGCGAAGGGGAGGATGGCAGACGAGGGAAAACGGATGGACAGCGAGCGAGACCGCGACCGGACACGAGTATATATAATAGATTGAAAAACCTCTCTGGTTCGTCGCGATGAACCCTTAACATTTGTCACGGCTCACCATCTGCTGCGTTGGTTAACGGCGAGGGACGCGGTTAGGATGGTGAGGAGCTCGCCACCCACCAACTGGAGCGGGCCTCACCGAATCCAGGTCCCCAAACCAATAGTCAGATTACGTGGCAAGATTTGATTAGTGCGGCCTTAAACTATCGGAGATTGGACGGAAGCAGATTTCCTGCCAAGTCTCCCGCAGGAATTTTATTGTGCCCATAGCCTGGCTTTGTTTGGCCCCATGGATTTCAAATACTTGGATTAGAAGGCCCCATGGATTTCAAATACTTGGAACAATTGTGTTTGGGACCTGAATTTAGAATCACCTGTTATCCAAAAGTAACTATGCACTTAAATTATATAATATATTTACAAAAGTTTGAATTTAATTACTAATTCAGCTTTAACATCCTTATTTAGTGCTTGTATGATGTAGAACGGGTCGCTGATTATTTCATGGCCCAGATGGAGCAAAAGAAGACCGTTCGGGGGTCGAAAGTGATCCGGACCGTCAGGACCGTAAATCAGTCGTATCTCACAATCCGGAATGAGTTACGGGACGTATAATATATCAATTTGGGGTAGCTCCAGCTACTTTAGCCAACCAACCCAGCTACGCCGAGTTGCCCAATCCGGAATCGCGAGAATCGACCGTATCGACAGTCATTAGGCTAGTTTATTTTCATTTTTACTATTTATAGTAAGTTTTAATTCGACCATAACTTTGCATCCGTATGGTTTTAGAGTTAGTGCCCAACACGAAAAGGGCTTAGAATATTTAGTAGAACAACGTGGTTGAGGCCGTTTGAAAACTTTCTATTTTTAGCCGAAAACCAAGAGTTCTAGTAGGATTGAACGACTTCTATAAATAGTAAGTTTACCATTTATAGTAAGCTGCGTTTTCTAGGAGTTTTAGTTGGAGTTGGATTCTAATACTTCACCTAGGGTTTAGTTTCCTATTTATATGCATTGTAATTTCGTTATTATTCATTCAATTATCAATAAATCAATTATTCAGAATTTATTTCCTTTTATTTTCTTTTATTTTCTTCTCGTATGCTTGGCACCATGATTGTAAGAAGCCCCGGTGAAATATTTAGTTTCACTGAAAATGATGAAATTCCAAGCCTCAGATGGGCCACATGCATAGGATTACATCCGAGCACAACTAACCAGCAATTTTTAACCACAATGTTTGGATTGCCCAAATCATTCTATTGAAGTAATTTTAGTGATGCAGCTGACCTTTGTTTTGGAATATCATCATTAGGCCACGTGCCTAATGGATTAGTAGCCCAGTGACACACACTACACATGTGACTTTTTTACGTTAAAAAATGAGCAAAAAAAAAAAAAAGAGGAAAGGATTGAAAATCCAAGCAAAAGGGAAAAGGATTGAACATCACCGTGACCCTAGGTGGAATTGGCGAGGCAAATTGGCTTTCGCAAGGAATCTGCCTCCAAATTGGACTAGCCAGGCGGATTGGCTGGTGACAGTCACCAGCAAGCTAGCTGGTGGTGTAAAAGCTCTATAGGCCCCACCATGATGTATGTGTTTTATTCATGCCGTCCAGCCATTTTGCCAAGTTTCTCTAGGGCATTAGCATAAAAAATTGACGCAATCCAAAGCTCAAGTGACCAGTATAGATTAAATGCCTACCTACTGGTTGAAAACTTCAAAAGGAGCCATAAAAGTTTTAGATCAAGTTGATATTTGTGTTTTCCCTGTCATCCAAGGTTATGTGGCTTTAGGAACAGGTTGCATGGCAAATAAACATTGTCGTGGGTCCTAAGAAGCTTTCTACTGTAGGTATTAAATCCCCATTATTTCCTATTGTGTGGTCCACTTGAGCTTTGATTCGCCTCTTCTTAGGCTCATGCCTTACAATGACCTGGCAAAATGGATGGATGATGTAGATAAAACACATTCATTATGGTGGTATTGTACCCTATTTCTTACCATTCTTGGAGAACCAATTAGAAGAGGACAAGTGGCGTTGCATGAGAGTAGAGTAGGTCCCACAAGCAATTACTAGGATAAGTGTCAAGAGGAGTAGTGTCAAAGCAATTGTTGTAACTACTGAACGTAGAGCATCTAGATGGTTCTTTCCTTCAAGAAGAAGTCTATAAACAACAGAAAAATTCAACAGAGCAAGCGTCTCATACCAACCAAACCAATCAAAATCTATCTTTCAAACTAATCTTTATGTTCCTTAGCATGCTTTGCCGTTTGTGTTCCTTAGCATAATCAGTACTTTGAATTTCTTAGCGTAATCAGTACCTTAATTCTATAACTAGGAGTAACAGTAATCCATTAGTTATAATCCTTAACTATAATCTGAAGTCTATGCTCATACGTTCAACTCAGTTTAATATCAAGCGAGTTCTTCATTTAGAAAGTTGTGCTACAGTTGCTCCAGTGCGATCGACTGTAAGTATTCCCTTTTTGTTTATCTCTATATTGAAAAGTCATTTTATATGGAAGGCAAAGGTGTGACCCATTTTTCAGAGGATGAACCCCACCCTCCGATAATCGCTTTATTATCTCAAACGACATTGTGCAAGTGGCTGAATAGGCGACCGATCTTATCAGGTCTTAGTTTTATATAATCAATCCCAACATATCTGCCTATCTCAGCACTTAGGGTCATAGTTGTTCAGTATGAATCAAGTTACACGGTCAATTTAAGCTCACCCGCACACATCACACATGACTGAATTTGAAATCGAGAGGCAACAAGTGAGGCCACGAAGCTTTTCCACTAGCTAGTTAGCTGTGTAGGGGTCATCAGCCAATCAACAGGCCTAACCTTTAAATAATTTCTTGGTTGAGCATGTGCTTGACTGACTTTGACAATGTATGGCAACACCAATCAAATTTTTCCACCTCATCTAACCACCACCCAATTGGCATCCAAGACAAATGGTTTGCGACCTCACCGCAGGAAGTTCCTGTGGTCAAAAGGTAGGTGGGCTCAATAAAACTTTTTTTTTTTTTTTTTGGGGGGGTGGGTGGGGGGGGGGGGGGGAGTTAGTACACACACCCACACTGTTAGTCACTCTGAAATGTTAGCCACCCCTCATTGGGAATCGATACCTAGACCTCAATGTTGAAATGAGGTTATCTTCACTCAATCTACCATTGTCCCGAACGTGCGAGGTCCATTGTGATGTTTATATGCCATCCCTAATACTCATAAGGTTATTTCCACTAAGGTGAAAACACAAAAATATTAGCTTAATCCAAAACTTACAGGACCCACGAATGTTTCAGTAGTGGACATTTAATCCCCATTGTTGCATGTCATGTGGCCCACTTGAGTTTTGATTGTGCCTCATTTTTTTGCTCTTATCTTAACATAAGCTAGCAAAACAAATGAAGGTGGATTTCACACAAACATCACAATGGGCTCCACCTAACTTCTGACCACAAGAACTTCCTATATTCGCATCCTGGCAAGCAGATAGATTACTCGCAATTGATTTTGGGAAGATAGATGGGGCCCACCATAATGTTTGTACTAAATCTAGAGCTGGACATCGAACCAAACAGATTGGAACAGGGCCATCTTGGTTCGGTTCGGTTGGTTCAGCTGTTGACTGGGTTGTGTTCAAACAAACATTTGAACAATAGGGCCCTGTTCGAACTCGGTTTGGTCAGGAATGTATTCGAACATTTTTTAGTTCAGACAATTCTTCCAGTTCAAATGATTTCGAACAATTTATATTTTATCATGCGAAAAGATTTTTTTAGTACATATTCACAAATTATAAATCACAGATCATTAGATTTTTAACCAACCAAATCACATATCATATATAAATCATACATATACTTAATATTCATAAGTCGAGCAGAGGGACGAGCAAATTAAGAAAACTCTAATCACATTCACAATATTGAAATGGAGAGCAAGAGTTAGGAAGACAGTCACATACCTCAAAGTCGAATGGGTTTTCGTGCTTCAAGTGGGTTTCGGACATTTGGAGATGGACAAGCAGAGTCAGACGTGCAAAAGGACGAGCAGAGTATCAGACGTGTAGAAGGACCAGCAAAGGAACAAGCAAAAGGATGAGCAGAGAAACGAGCGGAGGGACGAGCAGAGAGACAACTAGAAGGATAAACGGAGCCAAAGAGAAGGGGATTAAGGTCAAGCACAAATGAGCAGGGAGGATTAGGATTAGGGTTTCGGGGTTTCAACGGGCAAGAGAAAAAGGTTGGCTAGGGAAGTTAAGTCGAGTAAACAAGTGTGTGTGTGTGTGTGTGTGTGTGTGTGTGTGTGTGTGTGTGTATAGTGTGTAGTGTGTGTGTGTGTGTATATATATATATATATATATATATATATGGGAAAAAGTACTATGAGGTCGACCTCATGGGAAGTCGAGCTGTGTGGGCCCCACCGTGTTGTGTCTCGGACATCAACACCATGCATTTGATGGGTCCCCTTTAAGTTATGGGATGCCCCAAAAATCAGTCGTATAGGGAACTCAGGTGGGCCACACCATCTAAAACCATGTGAAGACATGCCTAAAATATCTAAAATCACTTGGTGGGGCCCACCTGAGTTTTGGATGTGCTTGAAACCTGGTTTGAACCCTTGTAGAAGTGGAACACACATAATGGATGGGCTAGATTTGTGAACCACATCTTGGTGGGCCCAATCAACGATCATGAAGGTTTTAATGGGAGAATAACCCCTCCCAACTTTTGTTTTTGGTGTGGCCCATCTAAGTCATGGATTAATCTGATTTTATGGCCTGTGGCCCACCATTGAATGGGGCATCTATATGATGGAGTAGATGTTTGAAACACATCACGGTGGGGCCCACCCAGCTCGACCTCATGAGAACTTCCCATGAGGTCGACCTCATAGTACCATTTCCCTATATATATATATATATATATATATATATATATATATATATATATATATATATATATATATATATATATATATATATATTTACCCTTTCGAATTGAATCGAGTCAGCGAACTGATTCGTATTGAACAGTGGTCTTATTTGTGCTCGGTTCGAAAAAGTTTCGAATACCAAAATTTTGATTTGATTTGACCTGTTCTACTTTCAAACCGGTTGTTCAGTTCATTTTCGATCCAATCTAAATGAACTATTCGATAAATTTTTATTTATGTCTAGCTCTAACTAAATTGTTGTTTATTTTTTTATTTTATTTTTCATCTATTAAGACACAAGGCTAAAAGAGAGGCAAATCCAAGACTCAAGTACCACACCACGGGAAAGAAAGAGTGGAGAAGGAATGCCTATCATTGAAATCTTCCCAAATCCACTATGATGTTCATATGCCAACCGTTCATGGAGTCATTCTCAGTTATAACTCGCAATTAAGATTAAGCTATTTTTCCAAAGAAGGGTGATGGTACGGTGGAGCTGCGAGTAATATGATAGAGTCATCTTTGCACAAGACACGTGGCATAATGATGTATAGATTCGAACAACCGATGAAACAGACACAGGGATGGAAGGCTAAATTACCATTTTCAAATAAATAAAACCCATGAGAGAATCCTATCCATTGGCCTTCGCACTTTATCCCATAGTAAATTATTTTTGTTTTCCACCGTCACTTAAACGGCCGCAGATAAGATGGATAAAATTCTCTTAAGAAATATACTCTTTTAGATATAAGCTATGTCAGGAGCAGATTGCCTGTAATCGGGCACACAGGTATCTCTGTATGCTCGGGGCTGTGTAGGGTCGTGAGAAATCCATCATGTCCATCTGTTTTAAAAGACCACAATAGTAGGACATGATTTTTTTTTATTTTTTATTGGAAAGATAATATTTTTATTGTAATAATAGGACTGAATTTTAAAAATCAGGCATATCCAAAACCATGTGTGCCATACAACGCGAAACAGTGAGATTTGAACACTTAGCTATGACAGAAGTTTTGAATCATGAACGATTTGGATGTCATATAAACGTCATAGTTTGCCCCCAGAAAAGTTTCAATGATAGACATTGTTGTTCCTACTATTTTGTTGGTGTGGTCCACCTAAGATTTGGATCTGCCTGATTTTTAGAATACTGCCCTATTGTGATCTTTCAAAACAGATGGATGGAGTGAATTTGTCACAGACATCTGTGGACCCCACACAGCACCGGGCCCAGAGATAGCTCTATGCCAATTAAAAGAAGTCAGTAAAAGTCAAGGTATGGTTGGAATTGGGGATATGATCCGATCACCCCTTTTGCACAAAAGAAGTCAGTGAATAAGCCCTCAGTTTAATTTTAAGTCAATCCGTGCCATGCAAACAATTCCTAAGTGCTTGCATAACAACCATCCAATTTGCCTTCCCTTTAACGTTCTATTAGAGTGATGGTATATATATAAATGAAATTGCTTTAAGAAATTTTGTTTCAACGCATGCACAACATGGGTGCTCGGAAGCCATGACATCAGTATCAAAATGTACGCTGTCTACCAAGAAGCCATGGGTTGAACCCTAAAAGCTTGTTTTTTTCACCTGATCATTATGCTTATCTTGCCAAACAAAATGTACGAAATATCCTTATGCATTCAGGAGATATGTAAAGAAATTTGTAATCATTAACTTTTTCATAGAAATACTTTAACCAGCAGTCAAATGCAAATATCATCCTTAAATGGTAAATTAACTCATAATCATAGCACACTGCCATGATATTACTAATTGGTGAAACAAACCGGCCCTAATGAACAGAAAACTTTGTTGTTTGGGTGAACTAACCTGTCGGGGGGCCACTGCTTGGAATTCAACAAGCATGTGCCCACAGATCAAAGGTTAAAATTGTTCAACTAATCTAATTTGGAGATGATGACCTATCAACAGCGAGGAGTCCGGGCGCGGATTTCCTGCGAAAGCCTTGCGCAGGAATTTCCTGCGCTGGGAACCACGGTGAGGCCCACAATGATGTTTTTTTTATAAATCCACCCCGTCCATCCGTTTTGGGAGCTCATTTTAGGACATTAAAACAAAATTGAACGAGATCCAAGACTCAAGTGGGCCTCACTAAAGGAAAAGGTGGGTAGGTAAATTACTACCGTTGAAACCTCCTTGGGGTCCGCAGTGATGTTTATATGACATCCATACTGTTCATAATGTCACTACTACTGGGATGAACTGGAAAAACAAATATTATCCTGATTCAAAACTCCTGTGGCTCCACAAATATTTCAACTGTAGACGTTAAAATCTCACGTTTTCGGCCCACTTGAGTCTTGGATCCGGTTCATTTTTATTTTCATATCCTAAAATGAGCTCCCAAAACGGATGGACGGGGTGGATTTATATAAAAAAAATCACTGTGGCCCCACCATGGTTCCCAGCGCAGGAAATTCCTGCCGCAAGGCTTTCGCAGGAAATCCGCGCCCGAGGAGTCCCACCCTTCTGTCTGTCTTCATCTGAGCTGTTGAATGCCAAGTGTACGGTTTCTTCTGCCTTTCAATCATCTGACTCCCACCCTTCTATCTGTCTATGAACCCAGACCCTTTAATCCAGCTAGGATGGTGATGGGAAGTCAGCTTGATCCAAAACTTTTGTAGCCCCAGTAAATTTTTAACAGTCAATCATCACTGTTTGCGCTGGTATGGTCCACTTGAGATTTGGATCTGTTTCATTTTTGGAATCATGCTTTATAATGATCTTGCAAAACGGTTGGACAGTGTGGATGTAGAATACATACATCAAGGTGGGCTCCACAGTAAGGGCCGCACCATCTTGGGTGAGGCGCACACGTACCACTGTCTAGTAAAGACCGTATGTTGCACTAGGCAGACAAGGATACCAAACCCCTTCCTCTTCTATCACCAAGACCCTTACTCAAAATCTATAGTAGGCAAATCTACTATAAGAGTTACTTGTGTCGAGAACTTTCACGATTCTGTAACCTGTAAGCGATTTTATGATTTTTAACTGACCATGGATCTGAAGCTTTATTTGACCAGTGGCGACTCCAAAAATCAAAACGCATTTTTACATATGAATCATACCACATCCTTGTAGCCTGACGAAGAACAAAGAGAAATAGTTGTTAGCCGTACACATGACGAAGTTCATAATTTCATTAAAAATCTCATATCCAAACAAAAAAATCAATATATTTTCCATATTGATGTGACATTTCAATAATATAAAAATACAATCATTATGATTAAACCATTCATATCCAAACATGTGAAAATTTGGTCCAAATACTTTGGTGTGTATGAGTATATTCGATATTTATAATTATTACACCTTTACATGCCTTTACCATGGGAAATTTGGCAAATCATGTACACCCTTAAAGAAAGAACTCAGTACTCATACAAATAGTCTAATGACATGCCTAGAGAAATTGCACACATGAGATATATTAGCTTAAATTATGTCAAATTGTGGGTCCAATCTCAAAAGGCTTATGAATTAAAATTTACCCTTAGTTTTTGTTCTGAATGGATGGCCGAAAGCATAAAGTAGTCACTGGCTCTGGTTAAACAAAAATCCTCATTTTTCAATGTTTATGATCACTCAATCAATCTGCATTTTGGATGATGACCTTACCACATTATGTTGAGTAAATGGGATAGATAAATGGAGAATATGATCATATGTGTTTGACACATGTGCTTACCACATGTTCAAGCATTGTCGGGGCTACTGGGGATGTTTGAGTGCCATTAAGTGTGTCCATTAAATGCACCCCCTAATAGTAGGTTTATATTTCAAAATGCCGCCAAATCTATAATTGAAGTGGGCCACGCCAAATGGCACAATGGGGATTGTTGGAAAGCAAATGCTCACCATATGAACTTTTCATACGGAACATGGATCCCACTATTTTTGTATTATGTCATCCAACCAGCCCACCACTATTGTGCAAGCTACTAGAAGTTAAGGGACACTGCAAAACTCAAGCCGATCCGAATTCAAGTTGTTAACAACAATTAATATATATGTTTAAGCTATGATTATACATTGCTTCCTGTGTGGTGTGTTCCAACTAAGTTCTTCAAAAAGATGATTTTTGTCATCCATGTTGCCTATGAGGAGTCTCACCCAATCAATGGTTTCAATTTTACCTATACATTGGATGGGCTTCACACAGCTCACGTATAGTAATCACGATATATTCCAGTGTTAGTTAATTTATCATTTTTTTTTCTTTTTGGAAAAGTAAGCAAGTGGTACTCTCTTATTACTTACTAGAGGCAAAGCCTCAAAAAGATACAAGCAGCGAGGCGAACTCCAAGAAGAGAAAAAGGAAAAGAAGCAACCCATACTCTGGCCCAAGGGAGCAAAGGAGGATTAAAGAGCACTAGGGGAAGAGGAGAACCCGCAGCCTGGGTCAAGCATCAATGCAAACCAGCAATCTCTATCTCAATAATAAATCTGAAGAGAAATGAATAAGAACAATGGCCAGCCTGGAGAGGACTTGTACATAGGTGAGTAGAAGTAATCTTGACATGGCTACCGAAAGTAGTAATGTAGCAATGCAATCGCTAGGTAAAAAGGTGCATTTCCCAACAGGATGATGACTGGAACTTTACCATTTAATCATTCTCTAGGGGCCTGTTTGTTTTGCCAATTTCTATAATAATATAATATAAATAAGCTATCAGTTACTATTTCACAATATTTGTTTAAATAAATATTACGGTACATAATTCAAAGTTAATAGAAGACAAGTAAAAAAATCAATAACCATTATGATTGTACATTATAAAATTGCTATATTTATAATTTTATCCTGATAAAACAAACAATGAAAGCAAGGTTATTGTTGCAGTTAGATGCAACTAATGATACTAGAAAAGTAAAATATTTCTAATCACTACCTATTTCATTTGCTTTAATGATTTTAATTGGTGAAATAAGTAAGCCCTCAGTTTAATTTTAAGTCAATCTGTGCCATGCAAACAATTCCTAAGTGCTTGCATAACAACCATCCAATTTGCCTTCCCTTTAAGGTTCTATTAGAGTGATGGTATATATATAAACTGAAATTGCTTTAAGAATTTTGTTTTAACACATGCACAACCTGGGTGCTCGGAACCCATGACATCAGTATCAAAATGTACTCTGTCCACCAAGAAGCCATGGGTTGAACCCTAAAAGCTTGTTTGTTTCACCCATTGCATTATTAATATAAAGAAAATGTATCATCAGACTTATCTCTGCCAAACAAAATGTGTGAATTATCCTTTGAAGGGGAACGTATTTGGGATATGTAAAGAAATTTGTAGTCATTGAACTTTTTCATAGAAATTCTCTAACCAGCAGTCAAATGCAAATATCATCATGAAATGGTAAATTAACTCATAATCATAGCACACTGCCATAATATTACTAATTTGGTGAAACAAACCGGCCATAATGAGACAGAAAACTTTGTTGTTTGGGTGACCTAACCTGTCAGGGGGACCACTGCTTGGAATTCAACAAGCATGAGCCCACACATCAAAGGTTAAAATTGTTCAACTAACCTAATTTGGAGATGATGACCTATCGACAATGAGGAGTCCCACCCTTCTGTCTGTCTTCATCTGAGCTGTCAAATGCCAAGTGTACGGTTTCTTCTGCCTTTCAATCATCTGACTCCCACCCTTCTGTCTGTCTATGAACCCACACCCTTTAATCCAGCTGGGATGGTGATGGGAAGTCAGCTTGATCCAAAACTTTTGTAGCCCCAGTAAATTTTTAACAGTCAATCATCACTGTTTGCGCTGGTATGGTCCACTTGAGATTTGAATCTGTTTCATTTTTGGAATCATGCTTGTGTGGATGTAGAATACATACATCAAGGAGGGCTCCACAGCAAGGGCCGCACCATCTTGGGTGACGCGCACACGTACCACTGTCTAGTGGCGAGTCGCTGCTGGCTGGCAACCCGCGTCCAAAACGTGGTGCCCGGGTGGGGATTGGTTACCACCCCAACCAAGACCTAGCTAGAGACGGACGGTCCTGTCAGGCTCTGCCGGATTTACTATAAAGTATGTGTTTTATCCATGCCGTTCGGACATTTAAAAAAAATCATTTTAATGATGAGTCCAAACATTAGTCAGATCGAATGCTAAAGTCGACAACACCGGTGGAGACAGTGAGGATTAAATGCTTACCACTTAAACAAACCTCTTTGTGGTTACAAAAGTTTTGAATTAAACTGATATTTATGTTTTAGATGAAGGTGTATGTGACCTTATGAACAGGTTGGATAGCAATTTAACATCATGGTGGGCCCTAGGAAGGTTTCAGCGGTGGGGTCATTGTCAACACTGCTTCCTGCGGTGTGGTCCACTCGAGCCTTCGATCAGAATTATTCTTTGGATCATGACCTAGCATTAACTTTCAAAATGGATGGACGGCTTGGATAAAGCACATATATAACAGTGAGCTCCACAGAATCCGACCGTCCGTCTTTCAAAGTACATGCCTTAAATCAACTCTGAAATATCCGACGGGCGTTCCTCCAATTTCCGTAGGACACGGCAGTCCTCTATTAATCATTACATGCATGACAATGGTTGAGGATAGTTCGTCACCATTGGAGTCGGATTGCGTCCTACCTCACTATAGGACGCAATGCGTCCATACCGAGCTGTGGAGGGGGCCCACAGTGATGTATATTTTTATCAGCTCCGTCCATTCCGTTTCTGAGATCAGGACGACCACATAAGACCAAGAATGAGGCAGGTCCAACGGTCAGATCGACCACACCAAATACTGAGCTCGGGTTGCATTAAATGCACAAACCCAATTGCAAGGTGCATTAAATGCAGGAGTCAATTCTGGTGTGGTCGATCTGACGGTTGGACCTGCCTCATTCTTAGTCATGTGGTAGGCCTTATCTTAGAAACGGAATGGACGGAGTGGATAAACAGATACATCACGGTGGGCCCCTCCACAGCGCTTTGCGTCCATACTGAGGAAGGACACATTCCGACTCCGTCACCATCCATTCACATGCACATCACTTGCGTGTAAGACAATCACAACCGTCCAAATGGCGATGTTTGAGGTGAATTGGTGCATAGACGAAATCACACTGACGGATCCAGACCGTTCCTCTGGTGGCAATCAGACAGAGGTTACAAGTAATTCGTTCAGCATTCCAATTCAATAGGACAAATCAGATGCTTATAATGGTCGAAAAAAATTGATATTATCTGGCTATGGTTCATCCACATTAGGGTCCACTGTTTGGACCGTCCAGATTCTCATACTTGTATGTGATGAGCTTCCCAAAACTCTCAACGTGGTGGGCGCGGATTTCCTGCGAAAGCGCTCAAGTTCCTGCGCTGGGAACCAAGGTGGGGCCCAAAGTGATGTTTTTGATAAATCCACCCCTGTCCATCCGTTTTGGGAGCTCAGTTTAGGACATGAGAACAAAAATTAACCGGATCCAAGACTCAAGTGGGCCTCACTAAAGGAAAAGGTGGCTAGGTAAATTACTACCGTTGAAACCTTCCTGGGGTCCACAGTGATGTTTATATGACATCTATACCGTTCAAACGTCACTACTGCTGGGATGAACTGGAAACATAAATATTATTCTGATTTGAAACTCCCTGGGGTCCACAAATATTTCAACTGTGGACATTCAATCCTCACGTTTTCGGCACACTTGAGTCTTGGATCCGGTTCATTTTTGTTCTCATGTCCTAAACTGATCTCCCAAAACGGATGGACGGAGTGGATTTATCAAAAACATCACTTTGGGCCCCACCTTGGTTCCCAGTGATCCGCGCCCAAAGTGGTGAGCAGGGACGCGAATGGCGTCCGACCCTGGTCGGATTTTTAAGCGTCCGACCAGATCTGTTCGAGAGCCCACCGTGATGTATCGGTTTATCCACGACGTCCACTCATTTTCTGAGATCATGATAATAAATGGGCCCAAAATTGAGGCAGATCCAACAGTTCTATGGACCACACCAGATACGACTCTTACATTTAATGCAACTTGAAATTTGGCTCCGTGCATTGAATGCGCATTTAATGCAACCAGGTTTACTATTTGGCTTGGTCGACTACAGCGTTCGATCTGACTTATTGTTGGGCTCATACCTTAACATGATCTTATAAGAGGGATGGACAGCTTGGATAAACTGATACATCACAGTGGGTCCCCAAACAGTTCTGGTCGGACGCTTAAAGGTCCGACCAATGTCGGACGCAATCCGCGTCCGGTGAACAGCGACATTAGTCCATGGCGACTGTACGCTGTAGCCCAATGATGGCTTCTAGGCTCGACAGTTGTGATGGTTAACTACCATTTAATGGTGGTGACTCATCCATGATCCACCACCGTGGCCCGCGCGTAAAAAGAATCTGGACCGTTCAACCATGCAAAAATGACAGTGACTCTTCTTTCACTCGAGGTGTTCATGTATGGCTACTGGACCTTCTAATCGTGTGGCTATCAAATGGATGGTTGAAAGTAAGATGGCCAATGGACAAAATTTCAAGGGAAAAATAGATGGTTACTATCTTCTCATCTTTTCAGGCCATTTGACCGTTTGTATTTGGAATGCATTTAATTCTAAATTACAAATTAAGGCGTTTGAGAAATTTGAATTTGATTACTAAATTAAGGTTATTAGTACGCATGTACAGATTTTAAAAAGGAGCCAAAAAAGACGTGGATGGGAGCACAGAAAGTTCCTGCAGTCGGAAGCTATGTGAGGCCCCAGAGATGCCCCAGACAAATCCACTCCGTTCATCAATTTTCAATTGCCACGACTGGACAGGATTCCAAAAATCAGGCAAATAAAAAACTCATGTGGGCCACATTACACGAAACGGTAGGGATTGAACGCCCACCATTGGAAACTATGTGGGGCATAGAAGTATTGTATTCAGATGACATTTGTGCCTACAGTTTATCTGAGTGGTAATAACCGCATGAACGGTTTGGATAGCGTATAAACATTATGATCGGCTCTAGGAAGGTTTCAACGGTGGACATTTCTGTTCCTACTATTTCATGTGATGCGGCTCACATGAGTTTTGGTCTTGCAAAGAGATGAACAGAGTGGATTTGTCACATGCATCTCCGTGGGCCCCACACAGCTTCCAACTAAGGAACTTTTATGTACTCATCCGCATCCAAAAAAGGTCCGGATCGAAATATACGGTTTGCCATGTATCCAAATACTTTTAATCTACACCACTAGATAAATTTACATTCGAAATGCAATCAGATACATTAAAATCCATCCGCACTTGATCAGGAATTTGGGTGGTCTGGATTGACTGCATGTACGATCAATTGTCAAGAAAAAAGTGGCTGTATTATAAACTATGATACATCCTGCTGTATCTGATCATTTCTCTTTACAAATAACCATTTATCTGAAATGGCTAAAACCGCTTAATTACTGTGATCCATTCGTCGACAGCTGTACCGTTTCTTTTCACTCCGGAAAAGGCAGGCCACGTCAAACCACGTGAAAATCAAGTAAATCGAACGGCTCAGAATATATCTCCTACGCCACGTGTCAGTAATCTGGCACAGGACTGGAACACAACAAAATAAAGGTCCTCCAACCTTTTGCCGCCCGCCTTCGTAGAAGTTCCCGCCGGCACTTGGAACCTAACGCTAACCACCGACACTCCAACAACAGGATAACACGAGTCAGATCTTTGCACACGTGGCAATACCATTGCCGTGCATTTGTATTTGCACGTGCTGGTTGATGGAGTATACGTCTCCAGAAATAGACAGTGTACCGTAACCAATCGTAGAAAGCGGAAATTATCTGGTACACCGGCAGAGCATGATTATCCCTATACATGCAGACATCCAATCTACACGTGGCAAATATCTTCCACGTTGAAGCTTACAAAAAATGGCCATCGTAATTGATCATGAAAGGATGGACAATCCTGACCGTTCCCCCATCAAATGGACGGCTCAAACAAAAGCGAATTATGATTTACCGCTTAAAACCTAACGCCAACCACCGACACTCCAATACAGGACAACACGAGTCAGATCTTTACACACGTGGCAATACCATTGCGGTGCATCCGGTATTATGTGAACGTAACCCACGTATAAGACAGGAATTATCTGGTACGCCAGCAGACCATGATTATCCCTATACATGCAGACCACCATTGTACACATGGCAAACATCTTTCACAATGAAACTTACAAACAATGGTCATCGTAATAGATCATGAAAGGATGGACAATCCTGACCGTTCTCCATCAAATGGACGGCTAAAACTAATATGAATTATGATTTACGGCTGATATCACTTATTGAATTCAAGCCAGTAACCATTTCATCTATAACAGTCCAATTGGTAGTAACCGACGGATGCTTCCCCACCACCACGGGCCCTACAAATTCAACGGTCTAGATTGGCACACATACACTTCAGATATACGGTAGATGAGACATCACAACTTAAAAAATGGTTAGGCAGTCGTTAGATTGTGCCTTTCTTATATATATGTATAGTGGTTGGGTCAGCAATTGATTAGAGACACCGTACCGACTCTTAGATAGTGTGTGTGATTAAGAAAATGATTTTTCTTTTCTTTCCTATTCAAGAAAATCATTTTCTAATAATGGACGGTGGATTGGAAGGTGATCACTCTAAATCATTACCTTGCCACATCTTAGTGGCCCTTCCATGGAGCAGTTGATTCCCTCAGCCCTTTTTGTCATGTGCCATGGGACCTGTTTTTCTCATTGGCCTTTTATGGCCACTCATTGTGTAAGTCATAGGATGGTTAGAACAATTTGTTTATACCACCAATAGATCCAAACCGTTTATTTAGTGGCCCTAAGCATGGATTGAGATGGGTTGAAAGATCTCCCTAATCGGATGATCCTAGCAATCCCATTTGCAGCCTACAAATTGACGGCTAATATTATGTAGTTAGTGTGTCGGTATTATAATGAGATAAGGATGTAGAATCGATTCTAAGTCTTAAAATGGTTACTTATTTTAAAAAATTCAAAAACGTCATGAGCTTAATTAACATTTCCTGTTAGATAGAACGTAATAAAAATAAATAAATAAATAATAATTTAAGTAAATTGTTCATTAGAATATGCTCCTCAACAAAATGGGGTAGGAGAACTTAAAGCATGTTGTTTGGTTGAGATTGATCTAATACTCTCTCTCTCTCTCTCTCTCTCTCTCTCTTTTGTGCTGAAATGTCGTAAGCATTTTTTAATCAAGGCTTACTCCATAAAATCGTTTTTGATTAATCGTCTACCTACTCCAAACTTGGGATGTAAGTCATCATTTGAGATGTTATTTGTGAAATCCCAACTATGGTATTTTGCGAAACTTTGGATGCTATGCTTATCCATTTTTTGGTCCTTAATTGTTCAATTAAATTAGGGTTGAAATCAATATATTGTGTGTTCCTTGGTTATACGTTACAACACAAGACAATCCACTGGGTTTTACAACACAAGACAATCCACTGGGTTGTATCACCTTTATTTTACTCTTTGGCTCATTTTCTGGTATGGGCATTAAGCATGATAGCATCTTTGCTACAAAGCCAATCATCTTGACCCACAATTCAATCATCTCAACTAGGACTTACTCCATTTTCTGTCTTTGGTTTTATCGATCTCCTTGATGAATGTCCTCCCACTACTTCCACTCATTTCATGATCTCACACTTGAGATGGGACCCGTCAACCCCAAGTCCCATTTACCTTCATAAGCACCTATTATTCTCTTCTATTATGTCTTCAAACCACCACTCCCTCTCCATAAGAACTGGCATGTTACATGAATGTTGCAAAGGATCTTATTACTAAGGCCTCATTTAGATCCATGTAACTTTTTTTAAGATGTAAGAAAGTTACATGTGACCAAGTTACAAGTGATACTTGGCTACATGCAATCATGTTTGGATGTAAAATGTAACTTGGTTACATGTTACTTGTAACATGTGTTTGGGTAACATGTAATTTTGTTACATATTAATGAGTTTATATTCACATCTGCTATATGTGGCGATAATGGATACATTTCAACACTTAATTCAGATGGAATTAGGCTTAACTCAATGGATATCATTTTACCAAGCCCATCAAATTGAGTAGCATAGGCCAATTTTTAGGCTAATTTTATCATCCAATGAGTCATAAAATGTGTAATATTAGAATTTGAAAGTTATAAGAATTAATTGCAATCAAATTACACCATTGAAAAGCACATAATGTGGGTAAAGGGCCCAAAATTGGGCCTTATCAGAACTCTACCTATATGATATAAATGCTACTAATGAGCCCACTCAAGATCGATCTTTAATATTCATAAGATGGATGGTTCAAATGATATATTCGGTACTTCAGATGGACGATTAGATCGGTCTGACCAGGATCTGGATACTTAGGGCCCATATTGCACATAAGGATGGATCGGGTTTGTTCATAGAACATTAAATGTGTGGCTACCAACAGGCCTCAAGTAAATGGCCTGTGTGCAAAACCAGTAGGTAGGCGGACCGCTAAATATGCCCTCACCAGTGGCCCACTAGGCACATGCTATGAACAGGGTTTGCTGCTAGTGAAAAGCAGGCCCACTAGTTGTCTGGATGACTAATATGGGCGTTAGCCCATCAACAAATAGGGTCTACCACACAAGACGTGCAAATTACATGGCTCGCTGGAGGTCCCAAAAGGGTCACTGCCCCATACCCTTTTCTTTCTAGCAACAAAATCCGAAAGGGGGCAAAATGGGCTTTTTTTCTTCAAAACCCTAATCCTCACTGCAACTCCTGCTGCCATTAGCTCCTTCCAACAAAGTCCGATCGGCACCAAAATATCCAGCTATAATCCGACGAAATCCGGCAATAGCAGCGTCTCGATTTGGGGACGGTAGCCATGGTTTTCGACATGCTTTTCCATTCATATTCAAACCATCAACCCACCTCCCATCCAGCGGCAATAGCAGACACCTCTCCTCCTTCACTTCTCTGTTTCTAGCAGCGGCAATAGCGGGTGGTAGATTTAACCATTAATGGCAGCTTAGATTCAACCAGCCACAAAGAAATGAAAGGAGGAAGGGAGAGAAAATGGCTGCGAATCTCTCTTGCAAACTTGTGTTCGAAAAATTCGAACATTGAATGCTATCAAGTAGCATGTTATTTGAAACTCACCATTTTAGGATGTTAGATTTTAAGAAAGTAGCATATAACTTGGACTCATGATGCTATGAAATTGCATGTGACTTCAAGCATCCAAACACCATATGTTATGAAGTTGCATGTGACTTGCACTCATCTTAAACAAGTTCCATGCTATCTAAACAGCTCATAAGGAAGCTACAATGATTAATGAGTTAAATGCTTTATTGAAAAACAAAACTTAGTTGAATTAAAGAAAGTATGCTAATGAAAATAGAAAAGATTTTATAATTAGTGATATGATTAGCCATGAATCAATCATTCAAAGTCACGGACAAAAAAATGAGGGATTTGACTAATAGTGATAGAGAAAGACATCAATTCCCACACGTGTGAAACTAGTGTGGAGAAAGTCGCAGGAACTTTACTTATACTTCTACTTCTACTATTTTGCTTCTTCTCATCCTCAGACTCTGCTTCTTCGATTGTGAAGATCTAAAATTAGATGCATTGAGCAAGATGGATCACTTATTAAAGTATGAAGGCCTTCATTTATTTCTCTCTCTGGTTTATGAATTTTTTTCAAAAAGGACAACCACAATCTGAAATAAACTAGAAAAGATTACAAAACACAAATTAAAAACATTTCTAACTCTAGATATAAAGATTAGTCCTAATGAGATGGTAGTTACCGGCTCCTCTACTTTTAATGTTGTTGGCTACGAGTTTATACAGTCAGCAATAAGTTGATTAATCAATTGCAGGGTTCAAAGCTTGCTTAGTAACCAAAGTCTTAATCAATGGCATGGTCTGAATTACAATAAAGCGTTTAGTCCTGGGGTAAACCTCCTATGTGGAAGTATTCAGTTCTCTCTATGGTAGTTAATCATGGTGGACCGTCAAACAACTTGATGTGAAGAATATGATTCTTTGTGAAACTTTTTACAAGTTTAATTGTTTATAGCAACAACCATCAAAATTTGTCAATCAAGTAATCCTCATCATGTTTGTAGCTAACACAGGGCTATTCGTGGCATTAAACAGGACTCTAGGACATGGTTCACCAGATTTAGCTTCTATTTACTCAAGCTTAATTTTATATACAACCCAAGTGTGCAGCAGACATATCTTTGGTTTGAGAGCGGATTAGGTGTGGCCCATGCCTTACCCAAGATAGTGGGGCCCTTACTGCAGGTCCCACCTTGATGCATATATTCTATTCCCACACCGACCATCCGTTTTTCCAGATTATTTTAGAGCATTAGCCCAAAAATGAAGCAGTTCAAATTCCCAGGTGGACCATTTCATAGGAAACATTGGTGATTGAACGCCCTATCATTTAAAACTGCCTAGGGCCCACTGTAATGTTTATTTGCCATTGAATATGTTGATAAGGTCATATAAACTTAGATGAAGGGAAAAAATAAATATCAGCTTAATCCAAAACTTTCGGTTAATCACCATTGCTTCCTATGGTATGGTCTACTTGAGAATTGGATTTGCTTCATTTTTTGGGCTCATGTTCTAAAATAATCTGGAAAATGAATGGACAGCATGGATATAGAATATATGCATCAAGGTGGGTCCCACGGTAAAGGTCGCACCGTCTTGGATGAGGCCAGGGCCGCACCTAGTCCACTCCCCTTTGGTTCCTGGTTAGCTCTCATGGTATTACTGCACTTGTTTTATACATTGTTGATATGAATTTCAATGGGCTTTAATCAACAATTCATCAATTCTCTTATTGCAAAACTTAATGGTTGATTCGAAATTAAAAATCTTAGTGATCTACATTACTTTGTTAGCCTTCAGGCTACATGATCCCCACTGTAGGATGAACTTGTCCTAATTTTGATTTATGGATTCACGGCTGCCATGTAAATTTCCTTTTGGGATATAAGTTCGAGAGTGGATTCCAATCTCAAACTTCCATAGGAGAATTTTAGGGTCCACCATGTGGTTTAGATGGCCCACGCATGTGCCATAATGGAGCATGTGTGGTGTATAAATGTGCACGTAGGATTAGTAGAATTCAGTACTTCACATGAAACACACACACACTCTCTCTCTATATACACACATTATCACCCACTATATGGACGGTTCAGATGGAGTTTTTGTGTGTGGATGTGTGCATATGTATAATCTGCCATACTCTTATGAGCATATGGCACCTCTCTTTTTGGCCAACCAACAGCATTCAGCTGAGGTAGCTAATGACAATCGGAGTAAATGCCTGACCTGTCCATATCTATGTTCACTGTCTTCACACGGAAACGAAAGATCATTAAAAGAGAGAGGCCCACTACACCTGGAGTTGTTGTGGTCCACATGTAGATCTTAAGAGCGTGTTTGGATGCACTATTGGATCAGATTGCAATCGTTAACTCTTATGAGTGGTGGCCGGTAAACAATACCTGTATCCAATTATATTAAAAGCCTAGGTCCAATTGGCAATATCCAATTTCCTCTATCCTGCAAAGTAGATGAACTATCATTATTATCTTAAGATGTTTGTTTAAATAAGAATCGCAGCTCATAAATTAAGAGTCAAATACGCCTGTAAATTAATCAAGTAAATTATAATCATTACATTTTTACATTATAAAACTATTATTTTTAAAATGATTTCTAAAGGCATGTAAATGAGTTATCATTATTATTTCCAAGTGTTTATTTAAAGAGGAATTATAGCTCACAAATTAAGAGTCAAATACACTTTTAAAGAAAGTATGTAAAGTAAATTATAATTATTACATTTTTTTACTATAATTTTACAGTGATTTCTAGATAAAATAAACAATATAGCGAAATCATCATTACAATCAAATACAAGTGGTGTTGCCATATAATTACAAGAGTAAATTATTATTACCCATTTACAACAGTTTACTATTATAATTGAAAACTCAAACTAGCCTTGCATATGAAAGAAACAATGGTAATAAACTTGTCATTGCAGTCAAACATAGGTGATGTCACCATAGAATTATAAGAGCAAATTATCATAAACCATTTCCATCCATTTACCTTGAAATTGGAAAACCGAACACCCGCCAAAATTAGGGGTTCCAACGAGCCAAGTGGCTGAACCCTCAAACTTGGCTTGAGGGCCAGGTCTAGGTGAATTATGAATGTTAGCCAGTTGGTCCACCAACCATCAAATGGGCCACCATTGTACATGAAGAATGGTCAGTTTAAAGACACATATGAGCAGTTTTCACTCTATTTGCATGGCTAGTTTTCATAAGGATGGGTCAAGGCTTCCTTAGACTAGGGCTGGGCTAGGGCAAACTCAGGCGGTAGACGAGCCAATTTCCAGCCCTAATTAAGATCTTGAAGTGTTCTTAAGAGGTAACACTACCACAAAACGTCAATAATTTTGATCATAAATCTTTTTTTTTTTTTACACACACTTACACCCACACACCACATGGGCACTTTTACTCATGACTACAGTGTTGAAACTACTCCTGAGCCATGAGTAGGGACCCTTTCCATCGTGAATCTATTCACCGTCTGCATCCAAACGTGTCTTAATCTACCAGCCGAATTGCGTTTCCATCAAAGGCCTGTCTGATGCTTAATAAACGGTTGGCACAGCTTGTGTAGCCATAAGATAGTTATGGCATACATGTGCATTAAAAGGCTTTGATTACAGTGGGCCTCGAAAGTCGAAATAGCTGTAGGTGGATCTCACTCGGATTCGATAGTGACCCCTCCAATACGCGGGTCAGTATTGGTCATGGAAAAGCGGACCCCACCATGATGTATATATTTCATCCAGACCGCCGATTTATTTTTCCAGATCAGTTTGGGTTCGTGAGCCCAAAAATGAGAAAGATCCAAATCTCAGGTGGACCACACCACAAGAAACAGTAGGAATAATGAACCTTCTATGACCACAGTGATGTTTATTTGTCATTCAACCTGTTCAAAAGGTCCTACCTGTATGAAGGTAAAATACAAAAACCAGCTTGGTCCAAAGCTTTTGTGGCCCTAATAAGTTTTTAATGGTGGGAGTTTAATCACCACTTTTTCTTATGATGTAGTGTACCTGAGATTTGGCTCTGCCTCGTTTTTGGGTTCATACTCTAAAATAAGCTGGAAAATAGATGGGCGGCATGATAAAACACATACATCATGATGAGGCCCACAGAGCTTTTCCAGCACCGACTGGGACCCACTTGGAGGGGTCAACTATCGAATACGAGTCCAAGTGTTATCATACGTCGGAGAAATGCGAAGCAGTTATGTCACACGTGGCATCTAGTGATACGTGTGAGAATTTAGAGGCTCTGGCTCGAAAATCTAGTTGATATGATCATAAAGTGGACCATATGTGTCAAAAGACGACGTTTAAACGGAAATGACGCGTCTCCTAATGTGTGGCCACCTAACTGGTCAGAACGTTCAAGGCATCTATGCCTTCGGGAAAACATGATGAGCAGCTCAGATATCATGCACGTGTGCCTCGGTGGTGTTCATGATGACCCCTTGCAGCTAGCTTAGGCCGAAGCTGGGACGTTATGCTGGACTGTAGCGCACTTCTATTTTACTTGTCTGGCCCATGGTCCAGTGATACAGACTGTTCATCTGATGGGCCCTGTGCTCCGATCCGTGACTGTAATTTCGTAGCCATCCAATCAAAAAATTATATGATCCTTGACTGCATCCATTTGCAGTTTGCACTGGTGGGCCCATGATGATACCTTGGGTCACAGAGTAGATGGACCATTTTACAAAGAGCTTCCAAATAGGAAGGCTCTGGCCAATCAGTTTTTGGGCTTCTTCTTTTTCTTTTCCTTTCAATTGTGGGCAGTTGCCGTATTTCTTATCCTAACCATCCATCTGCAGGCCACCAATTCCAGCTTTAGAATTCTCCCATCAAGGAGATTTTACTGTTCTCTCATATTTTTGCCCTTTTCTCCGTTGAATATAGACCGCTGATGTCTTTCCCCTCTGACCGTCGTCTGAGGAACCTTGACCGCCTGAAAGGTTTTTTTTTCATGGGCCGTACTGTGAGGCCCACCAGAAAACGGTCCTGGATCATCGAACCATCGGCACCACCTTTTAGACAAACTGAGGACCCGAGTTATTTTGTGCATTTTCTGGTCTAATGCTATCTTCCAAAGAAAAGGAACCGATCTTGCGGCCAGGAATTACATGATCGGACGGCCAGACAATATGCAAGAAATACTTGGGTTTTTAGTTTGTACAATGACCCAGACCACTACTCTGCTGGATCCTAAAATCCTGACCATCTAATTCCTGGCTTAGACAGTCAACAAGATACACCACCACTACATATTCAGCTGAAAAAGGCCCAACATCAGCAGCTATGACCGCTAACTATGACGTTTTTGAGGCATGGTCCATGTAGGGTAGAACCCAACATACCAATGGTCTGGATCACTGAACCACAGTCCCCACTCATACGAACCATATCATCCGGATGAGGGATAGTTTATTTCCTATTTAGCATCCTGCAAGGTCATAGAAAGGACTGATTTGCGACTGGGAGTAAATGAATGATACACATCACAGGTTCTCAATTTTGGCAAAATGGGGCCCATGTTTCAACAATCTAGACCAATGCTCTGTTATGTCCCACAGTGGATGAACCATGCCTCCAGTGGTGCTGTATGTTCGCTGTGATTGTTGCACTAACTTGACTGCTTTTCGAACAAGCAGCTGAAGTGTCGGAGATCCAAACCAATCATCAAATAGGCCTTACCTTAGGTGGGTCATTCCCAAACATTCACACCATTTGGAGGATCTTCTTCGGAAAAATATGATGGTTAAAGGAATTTTGGTGGACCTTTTGTTATAACCATCCATTTTCACCCCAAGAGTCATCTAATTGAATGGTTGGGACCATCTATTCAGTATGAACATTGGGGAGCGGCCCACCCAGGATCGAGCCTACCTGATAATGAATCCTGATCTTGTCCACAGTAGTCTTATTTGTAAAAATAAACAACCAGAGGATGGAAGGCCACAAAAGCTGTAAAAGATAGAAGCAATGCCTCAGTTAAACATATAGTTTACAATCTGGGCAGAGCAACAAGAAAGGGGGTAAAACAGAAATTACCGCCACCTAAAAAAGAAGAAAAGGTATAACAATTTCTCAAAAATATTGGGAAAGATACAAAAGACCGCTCACCATTTCCATTTCTCATCGCTCCAATGCGGTCTTCACTTGTCTTCCCCTCATTGCTCCTTCCGAGCTTTGGGCCGGCCAGCTTTTGCTGGTTTGATAATAGAACCCAGCACGATCAATGCAATCGGAACAATGGTTCCAATGTAATACACACTCCCATATGAAGTGAGGGTTTCATGCATGCTCAACACCTTCAAAAATAAGTATGGAATTAAAACTAATGCAAGCATAGATAATCTTTTTTCAAGGCACAAGGTTAGCTGCACGTCAGAGGAGGCACATATATTGAAATTAATAGGCAAAAGTAGGCATGCGCACAAGATGTAGTGATCAGGAGCAAGCATATTTTCCACCATCTGACCAATGAGTGGGAATCTCAACACACATTTCAAACTAGACTTTTGAAAATTCGGATTTATAAATGGTTTCTAGATTCCTGCCAATTGTCAACCATCTTTAAAAGGTGGAAGGTGGGTGGACCAGACTCTCAGGGTGCATATCATGCCCAAATTAAGAATAGCAAATGGGTCTCTTTCTTTCTACTAGTGCAGAAAAAGAGAGAGAGAGAGAGAGAGAGAGAGAGAGAGAGAGAGAGAGAAGACAGAGAAGACAGAAAAAGATAAAGATAACAAAAGAAAACACACACACACACACACACACACACACACACACACACACACACACAGGTTTGATTTTCACCATCACAAAATTCCTAGATGATTTTTACTTCACAATCAATTCAGTGAAAAATTAGTTATAAAAATGGCAAAAAAAGAAAGAAAAGAAGGGCAGTATCATATTTCTGCTAGTATAATTGAAGTTTTGGTTTTCAGAAAGGGATTTGAAGTAGAAAGGAGAAGACCGCAAAAGAAGAACTTACCATGAAACCAACGCAGGAATAGTTCAAGACCAGTAATGTATATGCAAAGTTTGTAAATGCCAGTATCATCCGAAGAAAACCTAACTTCAGGGGAACAGCTTGCTGCCATCTGTATATAGCTGCTCATAGACAGAATTAAATAAGTAAAAGACAACAATGACAAGATCAATAAAAAAAAGCATTGACGAAGCAACGCTCAACTAGAGAATTGTTCAACAACCTCCCTCAAGTATGAATAGAGGAGAGCAAGATACCTCTCGAACCCGCAATCATTAGTGCTGATTGAACGAAAAATATGAGATATCCAGGGTATAATCCCTGCAAATTAGTAAAAGATGATGAGAGAATGAATTAGATGGGCTGAGGAGTGAGGAGTGTTATAAAAGATAGTAATGGTTATTTTCATTGTATTGAGCCTCCTGATATCACCACCAACATATGAAGCAAAGCCAGTAGGGAAGCTGTGGAGAACCATAGCTCCCAAAAATCTGCTCTCTCATACTTCACGAACTAGAGAAATTGGGGATTGGAGGTGATGAGTTCGAAGGGGCTTCAAAGGGATAATCATGATAATAGAAATCTAGAATTACTTGGCAGGGACAAAGGTAGAACTGGGTATAGTCATGATAACAGAAATCAGGAATTTCCAAAGGTAAAAATCAGGTGATATTTTTCAAGAAACAAGATAAGATACTGCAGGCCACTCAGAACTGACAAGTCCATTCGGTTGCTACTTGCTAATGAAGCATGTGAAGTCTTCAGATTTTGAGCTCTACTCATACCGTTTAAATGCAAAAGAGCACTGATCACCTACGACCGGTTGTACGCTACAATTCACTTTTTATGCCTTCGGAAATTTTGTTTTCAATTTTCCCTTGAAAATATGTGAAATTGCCAAGGGCAGGATGGTTGTAACTTGTAAGAATTAACCCACAGGTGGTTGTATGTGATCAGTCCTCATTGCAGAAAATGGTGAACAGTACATCTGCGAACCATATATAGTTTCAGAGGATAGACACAAACTGAATGGGAACCTCAAGATTCTCAACAGACATCAGTGTGTTGTTACTTATATGACAAAATGGAAAAAGAATGAATCAATGAAGTTGTGGAAGAAATACGCCTAGAAAAATAAGTTTTTTTTTTTCCATTTTCTCCTGAAATTCTAAGTCTAAGACATGGATATGAATATCGGTATCGTATAGGCCGATACAGCCGTATCGTATCCGTATCGGCACAAGCTGATATGCAATATGGGGTCGTATCAGTCTGTTACGAAAAAACTAACCCGTATCAGTCTGTAACGGCCCATATCTGCCGATACAGGGCCGATATGGCCATAAAAACCCAATTTTACTTTCTTTCTTCTTTTTTCAAAATTCCACACATCTTCTTTTCTTTTTCCCATTTAAACCATGGAAGAAGCTTAAAAACTTACTTTAGGCTAGATCTAGACCTATTTTGGGATCAAAACAAATGATTTGAATGGAATTCAACAAATCAAAGCGAAGTGGACCGTTATGGGAAAAATCGAAAGAAAGGTAAACCTTCACTTTCTTTCTTATATTTTCATCTTCTTTTTGTTGAATTTTAATGTAATGGGCCATTGTTCACCAAATCATGCTTGATTTGTGTTTAATAGGGCCCATTTAGTTGACGTTCAACAAGTCAAATCGACTGACAACATTCTCATCAAAGAATGGCCCGATACACTATTGAATACATGATAATAAATAAATAAATAAAAGATAGATTCTTGGATATCTCATTTTTCCTGTTTTTCTAATATTTTTCTTTAAAAAAATGACCGATACAGGCTGATACAGCACCGATACCGATACTCGACGCCAGTATCATATCATTTTTCCACCGGGCCGATACGCCGACCGATAACGACATTCAGAATCATAGTCCAAGATATAGATCAGATTTTGCATGATGGCATAATGACGAAAGAAAGCAGAAACATTGGTGGGTTCACTCATCAAGTAAACAAAGCAATTCCCCACTTAGGCATAAAGGCAATACTCACATGCCAAACAGCGCTAACAGTCTGTGTCGCCAGCAACTGAAGAAATCCAGGCTTCTTCCCTTTCTGAATAAGCCTTTCATACACATCTAAACAACACAAAAAGGTAAGATTGCATGGAGTAACTACAGACTACAAGATTTCTGGATACTTGCATCCTGGTACTAAGATAGATGTTCGCAAAGTCAGCAGTATTGATCGTAAAACAGAATAGACACTACTTTATTAGCACTAAAAACAAAGTCATCATACATTGGATCGCAACAGCCTCATAGTTCAGTTTGCTGCTTCAAACACTTCAGTATTGAGGTGCAGACAATTTGTTAAAGCTCAGATTAATCAAAATAAGCATCGTCGCAGCAATAAGATGAGGAATTATAGTATTGTCTCAAGCCCATGATAATATCACGGTCACAACCATTCCTACCACACAATTGGTGAGAAAAAACCCTCAATCCAGACTGAACCATGAAAGGGTCACCTCTTGGGCTATAGCCCAAAAATCACAGTGACTACAAATCCTAACCATCCAATCATTGGCTGTAGCACATTGAATGTGGTGCATTCTCCATTTTCTTTTCAGTTGTGGACAACTAGATCACAAATCAGAGAGCTAGGATCACCAATTGGAGCAATGTTCCATGTGATGGTCGATCCAAAGGGTGGCTTTCTCAACTGGATGGCCTGGAATAGCAAGCATGTGTACCAACTACAGTATGATCAAGACCACTATGTTATCATGTTGTAGGCCATGCTATTATTCATCTTCTAATTCAGAAGTTTCGTATTTTCTATCCCGATAGAGATGAGGAAACCACTTGCACTGAACATCAGGTCTTTTATTAGAAGGTTGTCATGTGCAGGGACCACCATTTGCCTAAGTCTGAGGTCCCACGCCTGATCAGCTTCTGTTGGCAGTCCCCAAATACAACAACTGCCCAACTAGAAAGTGTGACTGCACAATATGTAGGGCTGGAGTTTAGCTTCCTCTCAGGATATGCTACTTGGGCATTTATACATGTTGGTATCAAATTATAGAAGTGGAAGTTTGGACAGTGTAAAAGCCCAAACTTTCTTTTCTTTTCTTTTTTTTCTTTTTTCTTTTCTTTTTTTTTGTGTTTGTGTGTGTGTGTGTGTGTGTGTGTGTGAAAGAGTAAAAGCCAAAACTGTCCGTCACTCTGTCAAAATGCATATAGTATTTATCTTGGCAGGGTAGAGTAGAAACTCACAATAACGCAGCCAGGTGCTGACTTGTATGTTCCACACAAGCGGTAACTCGACTGCACTCTTTGCAAACTCAACACCAAGAATATCAACATTTTTCGCAAGGTCCCATTTAGGTCTAGGAGGAACAGAATCAGACCATCCACTGAACCCCAAACCAGATATGATGATGGAAGCCTCCGAGATTGACCAGACAAAATAGTACTTCCAACGCGCTGTAAATCCAGCCATGTACTGGTAGCCCAACCGTTTCCAGAATCCCCATTGTTGGTATATTGGATCTGTAAACACAGACAGTGGAAATTGAGGTACCAGATACAGGTAGAAGCCCATGCATATTGCAGCTTGAACAACAGCACGCAAAGTAGCTCCATAAGGTGATGGTGATGGTCCTTTCTCAGAAGGGCTCCAAATCTGCGCAAGTGAAGAAAATTATTAATCAGGAGTCCTTAACTTCACATCAACATATATACAAAAGGTTACAATAAATGCTCATACACCCACCCCTTTCTTTTCCGTCCATTCAAGATAATCCTTCATTTCAAAAACTGGCCCAGCAAAGTGGCTGCCACAGCAGAGGCAGTAACCAAAATATTCAATTAATGAAGGGCATTGAAGTAATCGATTTTTCTTTTGTGCCTCACGCAAGCCTTCTTCCTTCAATAACCCATCGTTGTAATTTATTGAGCATGAAATGACTTTCAGTGTCAGCACCATTAGAGCTCCTACATTTGAAAAAGATGACACCAGTGATTCACCGTTAACCTTTATTTACAAGATGAAATAGTAAGACGCCCAAGAACTCAAGCTTGTGAGATCGCTATACAATTTAGAGGAACGGAAACTGGAGGAAGACACTAAGACTGACTAAGTGAAGAATTTAGACATGAGTTCTCATTCAGGTGCTCAGTTTCTATGGTTATGTTATTTGGTACCATTGCAGACTAATGGACGCAGTGCAATAAAGAAGAGCTATCATTACACATTATTTAGTAATTTGTGGAATGCATCAGATATTTCAATTTCAAATCTTGTGGAGTGAGAAGATTACCAATACAAAGGTAAGCATTAGGCAACAGGCACCAAGTAATAACCAGACATGCCTGGTTGAAGTAATTCAGCTGGAGAATACGTTCTGTCATTAAGAGTTTCAACATGGTGCCCCTAACAAACAAAGGGAACTTAAGATGTGGCAATGGACGAAAAGGAAAACACCATACCTGTCAAAAAAATGTCCATGCCAAAGCATATCATTTGCGCCAACTGTTCCAATATTCTAGCCAAGGCTCATACTCGAGTTGCTAGTTTGATCAAAATGAGAAGGACGCTAGGTCCAGAGAATGTGAAGAATGTTGTAATAAGCAGGTCACCAAATAGTATACTCGCTTTTGTACAATAGTAGATAGGTTTTTCATATTTAGTACCTCAACAATCATACTGATGAATATATATTAGTGTGCAACTATCATTTATATTAATATAACAGTACAACATCTGCTACTATGAAGCACACTTCATGGAAGTTCCATGAACTTCATAGATCACACCCGAAGCATCTCCACTCCACCGTACGCATGGCACATTTATGTTGATTAGAACCATAGATTTGGCAGACCACCATGAGGATGGGGCTGCGGACTAAAGATCAAGGCAGCCAGACAATATTAGCCCTTTGATTGGTGACATGCAACTTGATGGTTATTGGTTACAAAATGAGCAGCAGTCGACATTCAACAGGGCACAGGCTAAATAGAGAAAACCTTAGGCATGGTCTATATGCTAGGCAGATAATGTGCCCAAGGAAAGCAGAGAATGATCATTTTCCTAGGGGAATGAGAAGGTTCCGGGAATCATACTACACCAATGATACTGGGCTTCTCCACTGCTATACACATGGCACGTACCTCAAATCAGAACCACTTGAGCAGTGGGACCAACTATAGATTGTTCATATCCCCAAAATTAGATAGATAATGAATTCGGGTCACTCCAGCTCATGGAATGGGAAAAGTTACGTGGTATAGTGTACCTCCAATTCGGGGCACACTAGGGACCTGTTTGTTTCACCAATTGCCATGGTGATGTAAAGGAAATGTTCAATGATTACAAATTACCCTACCTATCTCTTGATAACATCTGCATTTGACCGCCGATTCCTGTGTTTGGTTAATCGGCAGTAAAATCGTAACGGTGACATTTTTACATTAATCTGAAATCATCACCGAAATACCCTGATGTCGTTGTTTGGATTCAAGATTTTCACTATAATGACAACAAAAGGTGCAATGATTACAAATTCCTTTAGCTATCTCCTGAATACATCTGCATTTGACTAACAATTCCCGTGTTAAGTTTGGCCATGGTAAAATCATAATGATGACGCATTTCCTTTACATTACCGAGGTAATTGATGAAACAAACAGGCTAGGGGTAGGATCATGTGTGTAACTCCAGTTCATACACTAAATCTATCCAATATGGTCATGCATACAAATTTTTATTGTAATTTATATTTGAAATTATGAATATTATTATTATAGATCCCACATACACAGTAAGCATGCTGTTGCACAAATCAAAGTATAAATATCAACTTCTTAATCAACACTAACAACAGCATAGGACCATAATTTCAGGTTGGTATAAATAGTAACCTGGATTGCAGGTGACCCATAATCTGGATTGCGCAGTTCAGAATGGAAAACGTAGGGGATTTTCCGATTTAGGCAATATCGAGTAGACCAACCTGACCTTCGAGTAATGGGCCTTCCTTTGTTGAATTTGAACCATTTACTACTTTTCATTTCCACCATCCATTAAATGTGCACCAATAGGCTAGCAGGATCGTGCTTTTAGGGACATTTTTGGATTAGAATCCATCAACAGTGGGTCCCACTATTTGAGCGGTTTGGATTCAAGGCTCACGCCATCTGTACTGGTGCACCTCAGTCTCGGTCTAAGCCCAGCAACCAATTCTCATTTCTTAAACCAGTTTCAATTTCAATTTTCATCTCATTTCTTAAAACCAGTTTCAATTTCAATTTCCAAGGAAAATAGGAAACATGAACACAACAAGATCTTGGAAAAGAAGCTTGTTTACCAGTTGCATCAATGCCTCCTTCCTTCCATGCATCCCCACTCATGTAGTACACATGGCTGCACAAACACAGAAATTACACACTAGTCAGGCCGTGATGAATAAAACGGGACCCAAATCAAGATCCGGGACGCTCAAAGACACAATAGGCCAAGTAGATAATCCCAACACTGCTGGGGCTTATGAATCGGATCCGGACCGTTCGGATCTGTTGAACTTACCATCCGATGAGGTATCCGAAGCCGGCGAAGAAGGTTAGGACGCCACAGTGGCGACGGCAGAAGAGCATGGACGCGTATCCAAGGGTCATGGGGACGAGGAAATGGAGGTTGGAGGAGAAGCCGAAGGAGAGGTAGGAAAGGACGGCCCCCGAGAGGGCTGCGTAGATGTGCTTGAGGTGGGGCCCACCTGGGACGAGGCGCCAGATGAAGCTGACGGGTATGGTCGCGACGAAGCAGAGGAGGAAACGTAGGACTGGGACGGAGACTCCGATCGCTGACGCCATGGAAGCAAGTTCCAGATCCATGGCCGCTTCCGCTTCTTCTGCTGCTGCAGCTGCTGCTCTTGTTTTGGAGCGTGGGAGGCATGATTTGTAAGGGGTTTTCTTGAGAACACAAAAACTTTCGATACTCTGGAAGAGTGCGATGGATGATACACACGCACTTAGAAATTGCATCCGTGGCGTTCAAGTAACTCAGATGAAACTGTCCAAATTGTGGTCGTGAACCAAAAATCACGGTTATTTTATTATCTTCCTTTCTCGATTGGTAGCTTTTATTGGACAGTTGAAAATGGAGAACATCCAACGGTCCTATTTCAACAAACAATTGTCCATGAATCAGAGGTTAAATAAAATCTGATCTTGGGGCTTAGAATTAGAGGCCGTGAGTTCTATAATTTAGTCCGTTTAATGTATAATTTCTCTAGTATTAAGCATCATATGGTGTCTTGAGCATCGTCTAACTTTCCTTTCGAAAGAGGGAAGGCCGAAGGGAGAGGATTTTGATACTATTATTGCGTGCACTTGATACACCGGTACTTTACTGTTTGAAATGGTGAAATTACATGTATTTACATGTATTTTCTTCACGTCATCAATTAATTCATACATCACCGTGTTTGACAGCGACGAAAAACTTGTTGTCTTTGCATTACACGGAATTCATGCTAAAACTTTGTGGCCCTAACATCAAATATATGTTTTATCCATTCCATCCATTCATTAGTAGAGATCATTTAGGGTGCGGGCCAGAAAATGAGTCAGATTTAAAGCTCAAGTGGGTCACACTGGAAAACAATAGAAATTGAATGATAACCATTTAAATGTTATTCTTTTGATGTGGTCCACTTGATTTTTGGATCCATGTCATTTTTGGAGGCGAACCGAAAATGATAAGACCAAATGAACGGACGGCATGGATAAAACATGTAGGTCATGGTGGGACCCACAAAGTCTCATCTTATTTCGTGTATCAAAAAGTTGCTATTGTACTGCCTTCTGGTACCTTTGGTAATTAATAAATATATAAAAAGGTAAAATATATTACAACTACACTGAATACATCAGTTCAAACGGGTCCTAAAAGTCATCCGTTGTCTTATGTTGACCGGTTTGGTTTCTAAATTGCCAGTAAATATCAAAAAATAGGTCACTATTACTTCCTACATGCCAGGATAAGGAGATGTGGAATGAATTATGCCTCCAAGTCCGCCTGAAAAAGGTTAACTTAAATGGTGGGCTCTACTATAATATATGTGATTTATCAATGCGATTCATCCATTTTTATGATAATATTTTAGGGCACGGGTCAAAAAATGAGGTAGATCCAAAGCTCAAGCAGGATCACACCATAGGAAATAGTGATAAAAAAGATATCCACCATTAAAAATTATTTTCTTTTTAGGCCTACTTTAATTTTATTTTATTTTTATCATCTAACTTGTTCCTAACCTAATAGAAACATGGATAAAGGAAAAACACAAATATCAGCTTCATCCGATACTTCTTGGAACCTCAAAAAGTTTTCCAACTATAGGTGTTCCAATCCCTTTGTTTTCACCATGTGAGCGTTAAATCTGACTCTTTTTCTGGCTCATGCCTTTAAAATTAGGTTGTGGAAGGGATGAACGGTGTGGATTAGTCACATGCATCAAGATAGGTCCCACACTTTTTTATTATTCCACCTCAGGTACAGAGTCATACATTGTTATCGTTGCATTGGGGAACTATGATTACAACTGCGTAACTAAATAATGATTACCCATCTTTCAGGTATTTACATATATAATTGAAAAATAAAACACTGCTTTAAATTATATGACTAATTTGTGAAAACTCACATTTATAAGTTACAATCCAGGAAGAAATCCTAACCTCTTAGTCTTAGAGACTTATTTGCTGACGTAAGATTATTAAATACTTTTCATTTTATACTGTTCAACATGTAGCACAGCTTTACTTGCATGCAAATGCCCAACGTTTTGACCAAAAAAAAAAAATTTAAATAAAAATTCAAAGTAAAAAAAATCAAAGGTACAATCAATCCAACCATAAGAGATAAGAGACTCAGGGATATCTACATAGTTCGTTGAAACATTTATTTTACTAGATGGTAATACAAAACTTTATTGTTAGTAAAGAAATCAGAAATTATATTATAAGACTTAATTTTTATTGTCTATAAAACTTAATCTTTAAAATAAGTATATTACCAAACCACATAAGTTTCTAAATCCCGTCTTTATTTTATTGATTTAGCTTTTAGTTTTTTCATCACAAATTTTTTTTTTTTTCTTTATAGGATTTTGTCGTTAGCGTCGAACATTAATAAGCGAAGCATGCAATACAACAAGTGTCCACAATTTTTTATAGTTTTATAATGATAAAAATAAAAATAAAAAACATAATTTTTATTTCATGTCATGACGGTAGAAAAAAATTGAATGGCTTAATTATATAAAAAGTATCCAATTTCTAAGTACTGAGTATCGTCTATCACACGCTGCAGGAGTATAAAAGTTTTTCTCATTGGTTCAGGGGTGACTGCTGGTGGTTCGGGTTCGATGTGATTATGCCTCTGTCCCACCTTAGGGATCCGGCATGTGTCGCCATCCACTGGGTCCCACGTTCTAAGATTGTTAGATGATTTGAACCGTCCATATTCTAATTCCTACCATCTAAAGTCTTATCACGTTTGATTAATGATCCTAACCTTTGATTTTTAGAGTTGAATCCGAGCCATTGAAAATCTTATTTACATGGTTAGAAATTCAAACTATAGATAATAATGGTCAAAATCACACGATCGGCGTTAGTGTGGCATTATAGCGTAGGACGGTTCCGATCATCTAGGCCGCAGTGCCCGGTTACACGCGGTGGGCTGGATCTGAGATGCGACGGAGGTAAAACGAACTCTTTGGTGGGGTCGCCGTCCGTGGAGAACGGTTGTCGTTGCCTTGGGAATGTCGAGGATATGCCACGTGGATGTGGATATACTGATCCAGCACGGACGCGGATTGCCTGCGAAAGCCTTTTGCAGGCATCTCCTGCGTTCAAAATTTAGGTGGGGCCCACCGTGATGTTTGTGAGAAATCTACGCCGTCCAACCATTTTTGAGATCATTCTAGGTGTCATTCTAGGCGTTGAGACCAAAAATGAACAGGATTCAAGACTCAAGTGGGCTGAAAACGTGACGATTGAACTTCCACAGTTGAAATATTCGTGGGGCCACAAAAGTTTCGAATCAGGATAATATTTGTTTTTTCAGTTCATCTCAGTAGGAATGACATTATGAACGGTGTGGATGGCATATAAACATCACTGTGGACCCCATAGAGGTTTAAACGGTAGGAATTTCCCTACACACCTTTTGCTTTAGTGCGGCCCACTTGAGTATTGGATCCCGTTCAGTTTTGTTCCCAACGCTTAAAATGTTCTCACAAACGATTGAACGGCGTAGATTTCTCACAAACATCACGGTGGATCCCACCTAGATTCCATATGAGATGCCTGCGAAAGGCTTTACAGGCAATCCGCGTCCATCCAGCACCTCCTTCGTGGGCGCGGATCAGCTAGTCCCAGGACTGCATAAGGGGTGGTTTCAAATCTCTGTGGGCCCACCATGATGTATGTGTTTTAACCATGCCTGCCCTGCCATGATGTATGTGTTTTATCCATGACTTCCATTCATTTTTTGGTCTTATTTTAAGGCACGAACCAAAAAATGAGACATATCCAAATCTCAGGTGGACCACACCACAAGAAAACAGTGGGGATTGAACGTCCACTGTTGAAACCTTTTTGAGGCCATAGAAGTTTGGTATCAACTATGTATACAACCCCAGTCTATAGAATGCACTAATTGTTGTATTTCTCTTCTTAACCAATTATTTGCAGGCCACCAATCAAAAGGACGGTGGATTACCCTGCCACTTTGGGGTGTGGCCCATCCACCATCCATTAATTCAATGCAATGTTTTGAAGACTTCAGCTCCTCTGTTCAGTCCAAACTTTTTTGAACAATCTAGACCATAGGAAAGGGTTGAAATCAGTTCAACCGCTATGGCTTTGTTGTCCCAGATCAACCGCTGGTTACAGATTGATTCAACATGGCCTGAGTGGTCTTTGAGCCCTTCAGCAGCTGGTGTTGAACTCAACTAGAGAGGGCTTAAGCCGAGTCCGACAACCTAGTCCGTTTCAATTTTAAAACATTGATTCAACAACTCACCTGCACTGTTTTAGATTGTTACATAGGCCTCCTCTCTGTTTCAATTGACCGGACATCTGATCGGTGTATGGGAAAAACCTCTTGATATGATCACATAGACATCTGATCGTTGTATGGGAAAAACCTCTTGATCTAATCGGTCAATTGAAACAGAGGGTAGGTCTATGTAATAATCCAAAACAGTGCAGGTGAGTTGTTGAATGCAATGTTTTAAAACTGGAACGGACTAGGTGGTCGGACTCGGCTTGAGCCTCTCCTATTTGTGTTCAACACCAGCTGCTGAACGGCTTAAAGACCACTCAGACCATGTTGAATCAATACGAAACCAGCGGTTGAACTGGGACAACAAAGCCATAGCGGTCGAACTGATTTCAACCCTTTCCTACTGTCCAGGTTGTTCGAAAAAGTTTGGACTGAGCCGAGTAGCTAAAGCTTTCGAAACATCGCATTGAATTAATGGATGGTGGATGGGCCACACCCCAAAGTGGCTGGGTAATCCACCGTCCTTTTGATTGGTGGCCTGCAAATAAACGGTTAAGAAGAGAAATACAGCAATTAGTGAATTCCATAGATTGGGGTTGTATCTATGGTGGGCGTGCCTTCCCAATTTCTCCTATCCTGTGGCCTACGTGAGTTTCCGATTATGGTGATTTTTGGTTTAAATGGTTAATATGACACAACGTGCCAGATGGATGGTGTGGATCTAATGGAAGTTCCAGGCTTCCAGCCACGTGGCTCTCGGTTTGTGGAAAGTAACCCAGTACGTATGTTTGCTTGCTACACTTGCGCCCGTCAGCACGGAGCTCTACGAGAGGCCGCACGTGCCGAATGAAGCATATAAGGGATCCTATACGTGTATCAGGTGGGAACCACCATATAGAAGATAAAAACCACCGGTGGGTGTGTGCATCATGTAACTAACTCTGTGGGATGCGTTGCCGAGCTAAGAGTTCGGTTGACTAACAAAACAAAAGTAGGGAGAGTAGCGAGATTTGCACTTTAGTGACGTTTCAAGTTCTGTAGGCCCCACCATGATGTACGTGTTGTATCCATACTCACCATCCATTTGAAGAGATTATTTTAGGGAATGAGCCAAAGAAGAGGTAGATCCAAAGCTAAAGTAGACCAGTACAGAGAGTAGTTGGGATTGAAAGCCTACTATTAAAAACTTATTGGAAGCTACAGAAGTTTTCGATGAAGCTTATATTTGTGTTTTCCCTTCATCCATATCTGTGTTAACTTATGAACATGTTGGATCTAAAAAAACATCGTGGTGGGCCTAAAAAGGTTTCTTAAGTGGGTGTCACTATCCCCATTTAAGCATTGGAACCGTCTCATTCTTTAGCTCATACCTTAAAATGATCCGTACAAATGGATGAACCGTGTGGATACAACACATACATCATGATGGGCCCACAGAACTTAATGACATCACTTCGTAGCAAATCAATCCGCGTCCCACAAGTAACTGTACATGGTGATACACCGATCAGATGTCCGACAAACCCTCTGGGTTGTCACGTGCGGCTGCCCATAGAGGCGAGCGTATGTGTGACCATATGAAGAGGTTTTTCCCATTGAGTACATATAAACATCACTTATGTTATACTCTAGTACATTCAGGTAGGCCATACACGCAATTTCTAATCATGTTTGCAAATCAAAACTCGATTCCACAGTGATGTTTATATGACATCCATACCGCTCATAACGTCACTGCTACTGGGATGAACTGGAAACACAAATATTTTCCTGATTCGAAACTCCTGTGGCTCCACAAATATTTCAACTGTGGACGTTCAATCCTCACATTTTCGGGCCACTTGAGTCTTAGATCCGGTTCATTTTTGTTCTAATATCCTAAAATGAGCTCCCAAAACGGATGGACGGGGTGGATTTATCAAAAAAATCACTTTGGCCCACCTTGGTTCCCAGCGCAGGAACTTCCTGCGCAAGCCTTGCGCAGGAAATCCGCGCCCGACTATATTGACGGGAAGTGGATAGAAATACAAACAAATTGAAAGCAGGATCAAATTGGGGCCCACTAGATGTAAGATCCTGATTCGTACATTGATTGACCTGTCATCTAGACGGAGTGTCTGGGAAAGCGGATAATGGAAACTGACTGAGGTGGCATCCCTATCCATTGTACCGAAGATTATACGGTAGAATAGTAAGAACCGGAATATGGTGCAGCCATATCTCCACGGTACACGTACACTGGTTATTCATGAATCTGAGCCGTTCATTATTGGTATCTTTCATGGATGGGCCTATTTGTTATTGATTACACATTTAAAAATTATCCTCTCTGTCACTTTACGGCACTAATAATCGAGCATTAAATGATTTACTTTAAGTTAAACGCATCTGAGCGTCTTTTGCAATCACGTATTCCCCCTCGGTCTATGTGACCATATCAAGAGGTTGATACTAAACTTCTGTGGCCCCAAAAAGGTTTTAACAGTGGACGTTCAATCCCCACTGTTTTCTTGTGGTGTGGTCCACCTGAGATTTGGATGTCTGATTTTTTGGTTCGTGCCTTAAAATAAGATCCAAAAATGAATGGAAGGCGTAGATAAAACACATACATCATGATGGGGCCACAGATTTGAAACCACCCCTTATGCTAGTCCCACTAGGACTAGCTGATCCGCGCCACTCATTCGTACGGGGGAGAGTGCGAGAGAGTAGGTCACCATCCAAATCGTATCGTACCTGCAAATGTACCATGTGCCTGAGAGATCTGAACGTTCATTAGTGAGTGGTACGTTCTAAATGAGAGCGGATTAGCTGTTACCCGGGCAATAGCTTAGTGGGTGTTACCCTAACCATGTGGGGCCAACTTGATTTCTTTTTTATATATCCTACCTGTCCATCTGTTTTTTCCATCTCATTTTAGGACACGGTACCAAAACTTAAGAATATCCAAAGCTTAGGTGGACCATACCAATAGAAATAGTGATGAATAACCATAAAAAAACTTTTTGTGGGTCACAAGAGTTTTGGATTAATCTGGTATTTATCCTTTCCCTTCATCCAGATCTTCTTGACATTATTAACAGGTTGGATTGCAAAGAACCATTACTAAAAGCTTACAATGGGCTCTTTGGAATTTTTAATGGTGGCCACTCAGTCACCACTCTTTCCAGTGGCATGGTCCACCTGAGATTTGGATCTGCATAAATTTTGGATCCCCATCCTCAAATGGTCTAGAGAAACGGATGAACGGAGTCGATATAGAAAATATAATGTGGCCACATGGTAGGGGTAACACCCACTAAGCTATTTCAGGGGTAACACCTATTTACCAGGTTAGTGTATCTCGCCTGCTAGCCTAACTAGATGACGCCTAGGCGTTTTAATAGTAGGTCTCGGGTTAGAGTGCTACGGAAACACACTAACCCTAGTACCCTACTAGTTGGGGCTCTCAATGGGTCCCTAGGTACCCCCATTGGATAGGGTTCTCAATGGGTCGGATCTGGACCGGTTCCAATTGGATCCGGCTCAAAGTCCGTATATATGTAGACGGATTAGGATCGGATTCGGATCCAGCTCGGATCCAAAAGGTGATATCCATATCCAATTCATTTATAAATTGTTAGATCCATTTCTAATCCAAAATTGTATAAACATCGGATACAGGTCGGATCTAGGTCTGAATCCACCCTATTACAAATCTAAAAAATATATATAATATAATATATTTAATTTAGTAGAAAAATGATGTAAATCCCACTCTTTACTGTAGTATGGTCAACCTAAGAGTGGCATGTCTCCATTTTGAGACATGGCCTAAAATAATTTGTAAAATGGATGGCCAACATGAATATAACATATACAGTAAGGTGACAATGAGTCGGATCTTAATCAGATTCAAATCAAACTCGGATATGCTCTTGTGAATCCAAATCCGGTCCATTTAAGTAATTGGACCTATTTTAAGATCCAAATCCGGTCCATTTAACTAATCAGACCTATTTTAAGATCCAAATCTGCATTATAAGGATTCGGAGTGAATCGGATCTTAGATCTGACCTGCTTCATTGAGAACCCTACTACTGATGGGTGGGTGCATCATCTGACTAACTTTATGGATGCGTTGCGCAGCTTGCAGGGCGAGTGGCATTGTTCTTGATGCGTACTTCCCAAATCCTAACGAATTATTCGGGCAGTGGACATGTTTTTGACTTTTTGTTCTATTTGGACGATTGGGTATTCTCATTTAACCCTCCATTAATTACCACGGACCGAACTTTGACAGTCCGATGTTTGGATTCCCAACAAGTGGGCCACCACGATTTGGACGGTTTAGATTGAGTTACATTCATATTGTGCATGCGTTGGAAAAGCATGTGCGTATGTCTATGGATTTCTACACTCCGCTGGAGTAAATATCAACTTTGCTCTTGAGGGTGGGCATGCAACCATCGAAACCATGCCTTGCCATGCAGGTGTAGTATGCCCGGCATGCAGGTTACTCGGATTCGTCAATGATCCCACTAGAGCTTGGTACCGATCGGCGGTCAGTGCTGGAAAAAGAGTTGTCGGCCCACCATGATGTGTGTGTTTTATCCCCCATAGTTCATCTTTTTTTTTTTTTTCACATCATTTTCGTGCATGAGCCCAAAAAATAAAAAGGCAAATTCAATTCTAAGGTGAACCAAACCATGAGAAACAGTGTTTATTAAACGCCCACCTAAGGAAGTTTTTAATAGTAGGTATTCAATCAACAATGTTACCTGTGGTGTGGTCCGCTTGAGATTTGGATCTGCCTCTTTTTGGCGACACAAGATTGGCTTGCTTGGTGACACTAGCATTAGATAGGTAGCTATTGCACAATGCTGTGGGACCCAACATGATATATTTGTTTCATCCACATCGCCCATCTATTTTTCCCAATCATTTTAAGGCATGAGCCCAAAAAGGAGATGGATCCAAATCTCAAGTGGACTGCACTACAAGAAAACAATGATGATTGAATGCTCAACATTAAAAATTTCTTAAGGCTCACGGTTGTTGCTACCAATTCAATCAAACACGAGGCCACAAGTGTGAACGAGGACCTGTATTCAAATTTTGTGTGTGAGTCTGTGCAAGTGTGCCTAAGTCTACTTAACTTCAAGATTTGATTGAACTGTTGGTGTTCCCTGCATTGAGTCAAACTGATTAGAGACTGGACACAGTGATCCAACTATCCTCTCAACCACTGATTGTGATTTGTGAAAGGGTAGGAGTTAGCCCTTCAAAATGAATTCTTTTTTGCCTTGCGTCAATGGATTTATGTCTACAAACTTAAGTACTTGTTCTTTTATCAATACTTTAGTTTAATATTTCCCAAAGAAATAAAGATAAGCAATGCTGATTTTATTAATATTCAAATGTATGACCCCATTATAATCAACAATGTATCAACAACCAAATAAAATAAACAAAAGATATATACCTAATTCATATATCAGAACAGACCATCAAGGTGAACGGTCAGCAGGAAGTGACTAGATAGGTGTGATCGCCTAAATTAGAACTCAAATCATCATGATCCAACAACTTAAGGTCGTGGAAATTTAATCTACTCCTATGATACTATAATGGAAGCCAGTAGAAAATAACGATCTATGCTGGAACTAAGGCTAGTCTATACTATGATAAAAGACGAAAGATAAATTTAAAAAGCAGATAAATGTGTTTGGTGTAGGGCCTCGAGCACTTCTCCATGTACTCATTTTATAACTTGTCAAGATGGTAAAACCCTCAATGGATTTTCTTACTGATCCTGGATCATCCGCGTATTTTGCTTGAATTGAAAATGAAAGACTCCAGTTAGATCCGAAGCTATTGACTTCTCGAATCTTCTTCTTGTAGTTGTTCTTGCTATAGAGATATTTGTGGCCCACTAATTAAGTTCTATGAGCCACTTGATTCCTCTACTGAAATCAACTAGGGCAAGATTAGGGACCTGTCAAGGAAATCAAGGCCGATCTCGATCCTGAAGTTGATCATGCTCATGCATCTACAAGACCCAATCGAACCACCTCTTATATTTGATTTTGGGACATCGTTCCTTGATTGTTTGGAGTGCTGGAATGGACATATGGACAGGATCCACCAGATCATAATCTCCTAAACTCTTGACCCCAATCGAACTACGACTCCAGGCTTGGATCATCAGATAGGATATCTGGATGTCTCGAGGTGTTGGATGGTCCAAATCCTCTTGATACTGATTTGGTATCAGACATATCAGGTCTTTCATTAAAGACTCTCATTCTTTAATCCTGATTATTGTACGAATGTTAATCCTGATTATTCTACGGATAGAGGCCCAATCTAACCACTGTCCATTTTCTTCCAGTTTGGATCCGAACCACAGTTGGATTCATTTGGATATGGGTCCGACCTACCGATATTCGGAACCTTCTCAAATACTACAGACTCTCCGAATGTCTTTGGAAAGATCTTCCATTTTGAAAGGATTATGAGAGACGATTTCACTAAGCGTATCATAACTAGATATGTAATAAGATACGTTCTCTCAACATGTCTTTTTATAGACGTGATGAGTACACTACCTCATTAATGAGCATGTTAATCATAGCCATGTAATATCCATCTATTTGCTCCTCTAAAGCTGTGTGTAAAGGTTTGTGCCTCCACATTAACAAAGGAACGTGTAACGTTAAAGGAAAATCAAGCCAAAATACTCCCAGTGTTAGGATTTTTGCTAGTACTAACCCTTAGTGTCGATGCATATGGGGGGCCTTTGATTGATCCATGTTAGGGCAGCGCAGAAAATGAATGTAAACAACTATAATGTTTATTTGCCATCCAAGTGTTGATGGATGAAGAGAAACCACAAGTATCAATTCCATCCCAAACTTTTATGCCATTAAGAAATTTTTAATGGTGCACATGTAATCATCACTGGTCCCTGTAGAATGGACCACGTGAGATTTGGATTTGTCTCATTTTTTATTTTATTTTTGGCTTATACCCTAAAATGATTTGGAAAAATGGTTGGACAGCGTAGATAAAACACATACATCATGATGGGCCATCGAGATGTTACAGTGGAGCCGGAAGAACTGTATTACTGTAGAGCCATCTATCTACCGTAGACGTAGCAGGGTAACCTGCAAATCAGTTCCACCCATATGCAGGGCCTAGCATGTAGGGTTTATGACGAAAAAATCACTTCCATTAGACAATTATATTTACCTGATCTGTGACCACTAAAGTGACGGTGGGAAACAAAAACAATTAACGATCAAACATGTAGTCTGATAAATTGTAGAAGAAATGTCTCATCATAAGCCGTCCATTCTGTTGGAAGAAGAGGTTGAAAACAACTGACAGATATTAAAAAATAAAATTAAAAGAAATGTAATGAACTTATTGATTTGAAGAACACTGAGTCGAGGCGTGACGAGTCACTGAGCTTGAAACCAAATCTGCCCTCCTTGGACCGCTTTCCAAATGCAATAGGAGTCACGGACAGTTGGCCTCCAGTATACAACGACTATCACCCTAGTCCCGGCTGTGCACTCGCCATACAGGGCTCAAACCAGCAAGTATACCGCAAACTCGAGATGCAGTGACTCAGTGAGTCTGAAAAATCAAAACAGAGTCCAGAGCTTTAGTAAAGTTGAGAGAGAAGATGATTTTCGAATCTTTTTAAAAAGGATTAATCAGATCTATATATAGACTTGATTAGGTGCTTAATGCACCGTTTTGAATTGGGTTAGGTCCGTTGGGTTTAAACCCAACTGATGCGACCATCCGAACAGACGCTTCTCTGGACGTTTAAAACAAAAGACCGTTGGTGCAAGTACACTTTCAGTGTCCGTTGGAGCAAAAAGGAAGGTGCGCAAGTATACTCACAGTAGACCCAAACCTAGACCCAACCCAGACCCGAGCCCGAGCCCGGCCCGGCTCGGCCGGCCAGCGGGCGCGCGCGTGTGGTTTTTGGCATATATGGTTCAATGTGCATAGCCCCCCACAAACCACAAAATTCACTTGCCCCCTGAGGGCCTAGCCCATGTGCAAAACATCTACTTTTATACTTGCTTTTTTCCTTGGTTCTTTCCGATGTGGGACAAAGAAAATGCACAAACTCCAAAAACAAACTTGTGGAGGGAAACCATTTTCAAAGGAAAATTTGAAATAAATATTTTAAAATTCTTTTTTTTTTTTAAATACAACACATTCTGGTGACAGTGTATTAGTGGAGCCGATTGCTACACCACCCTACCACGTGGTAGAGAGATGGTTCTGCAATAGTGCATTTGTTCTACGTCTACCGTTTCACCTCCCTCCACTGCATGCCCAGGATTGCGTACTATGCCTGCCTATCTCGAGCTCGCCACAGGCTGGGACTCTAAGTGACCAACGTAATGTATGAATATTGTCCACACTGTCCATCCATTTTTCCATATCAGTTTAAGGCATGATCCAAAAATTAAGGCATATCCATGGCTCAAGTTGACCACACAGTGGAGATTTAATGTGTATCATTGAAAACTTCCTGAGGCCACATAAGTTTTGGATCAAGCTGATATTTGTGTTTTCCCTTCATCCAAGGTTATGTGACCTTATGGACTGGTTAGATGGAAAATAAACATCACAGCGGGCCCTAGGAAGGTTTTCAACAGTGGCCGTCATTCTAGCTTCCTGCTTCCTGTGGTTTGGTCCACTTGAGCCATAGATGTAACTTATTTTGGTTTTATATACTAAATGATATGAAAAAATGAATGGACGGTGTGGATGAAACCCATACATCATGGTGGCCCCTCATAGGCCCAACCTGTGCCAAGCTGGGGAGAGGCGGGGAATAATACCCATTACCCAGTCCGCGTCCACATGGCCTACAGGCCAAGTAGTGCATGTCGACATTCTACACACAGATTGGTGGTCCCCAGATGCACGGTCAGAAATAAGGCCAATCAAGTTCATCTTCGGTGGTTACAGTGATCCCGTGACTGTTATTTCCATGCATCCGAATCCTCTATGACACTTGTAGGACCCAGTTCAAAAACAAAATCAGCTAAATCCACATCAGAAATGGACCACTGCATAGGAAACGACGGAAATGATACGCCAACCACAACGTACCACTGTGTTTTGTATCTTGTTAGGTTTTTTTTTTTTTTCAAACTGAAAGGAATAAGTTGAAGGAAAAAATAAGTTATAGCTTTGGTAATTCTTAATGGCCGTTGGATTGTAAGACGCCTTTTAAAATTAAAATTATGGGGAGTTGTCATTTAATAAAAAGATGCCATAAAAAGCATGTCTTTTTTGCCAAAAGACCTCTAACTGTCTATTTTAAATTTATAAAAACACGTTTTTGGGTCATCTCTCCTCTTTCCATCATTTTTTTCCATTGATTGATATTTTACTAATTAAAGTATTACTCTATTCAAGTTTTTAATAGCAAAAAATCAATGATCTATTTGATACTCATCGGTTCAAAATTTTTAAATAATAAGTTAATAAAAATGTTGATACATAAGATAAATACACAAAAAGATAAGCCAAGATTTTGTCCACTGTGTTGGGAAAAATCGGTAGTAGAAGCGAAAGCCGAAACGCGTGGAGTAATGTAAGATCAAACGAGTAAACAAGATGCAATCAAACACACACAAGCATGCAAAACAAGAGAATATGAATTTACGTGGAAAAACCCCTCAACAGGTAAAAAACTACGGCACAAAGCGATCCACTATGAATAAACAAAAGATTAGAAAGATGACAACCCATAAGCAAGGAAAAACAGAGAAAACCCAAGTTCTCTCTCTCAAAAACACATACCATCTTCCTAACACGAATAGGAAACCTTGGACTCCTTAGGATTCCATCTAAGTCCAGATCCATAGCGTGCGCAGTCGACTGGTCTCCCAACCGGTCGCACATTGCACAAAAACAGTCCAGAGGAAAAAACATCACAGACCCGTTCACGCTGCCTCACAGCCAACCAGTCAGAATGCTGGGAAAACCGGCAAGCTGAAGCGAAAGCCGAAACGCATTGAGCAATGCGAGATCAAACAAGTAAACAAGATATAATCAAACCACACACAAGCATTCACCACAAGAGACTCCGAATTTACATGGAAAAACTCCTCAACGGGTAAAAAATCACGGCACAAAGCGATTCACTATGAATAACAGAAGATTACAAAGATTAACAGCCCACGAACAAAGAATAAACAGAGAAAACCTCAAGTTCTCTCTCATACAAACATCTCCCATCTTCTTAATACGATTAGGAAACCTTGAACACCTTAAGATACAACTAAAATTCGGATTACAACTCCTTAAATAAGCAAACTTCGAAAATAGAAACATCTTACTCGTTATTACAAGCTGCGTAAGAAACCTGCGCGCACCTCCGACCGGTCGATCTACCGGCCAGCCAATACACAAAACAGTCCAGGGAGAAAACGTATTTGTTACCTCACCACCGACCGGTCGGAGCCCCTTGGAGACCGGTCGGCCGACCGGTCTGGGGCACACAAAATTTGTCCAAGGGGGGGTCTCCACTACATCTGGGTTATACCGCCCGACCAGTCTGAGCACCCAATCCGTGCATAGTTTGAACACTACCCCAACACAGAGCCCTCTGCAGACCGGTCAGCCGACCGGTCTGGGCACACAAAAAACTATCCAGGGGCCCTCTTGTGCATCTAGGCCACACGGCCAGGCCGGTCGCTCGACCGATCTGAGCACTCAGAACATGCACAGTTTGAAGGCTCCTCCAACACACCCCTCACATATTTGATACTGTCTCCTACATTGAAACTTGCAATGTGAACACTGTTCATAATTCCTGTTTCAATAAACGAATTAATTAATTTTGAATTTTGAAAAAATGAATGAACATACCCATATAAAAAAGACGATTTGAACATTTCAAAATTGATTATATTGATTGAATAAAATGCTTTTATAGTCTTCTTAAGCTTTTTTAGAAAATTTGCACAAATTATTCATAAAGTAAATTCTTAAAGCTAAAGAAGTTTAGGTGTAAACAATGGAAAAAGAAAAGTTAAAAAGTATTATGATGTAGAAGTGTGTTCGGGTACAATTCTTCAAATTTATAGGCTCAAGCTTACAGTTCTTCAATTTTCTAGGGCCAAGTTTCCTATCACCCTCTTACAAATTGGTTTAAACACCATCAGAATGTGAATATAATTTTAAAGATAACGACGCAACACACTTTCAACCCATTTTTAAGTGTGTGTGTGTGTGTGTGTATGTGTGTGTGTGCGTTTTCTGCCTCTTTAACATGCATCTTCTTTTTCATATCTTCCATCAAGCTTAAAAAAGGAAAAAATATATATCTTTCATCAAACCTGTTAATCGAGTGTAACTCACTAAGCTATCTTACGAAATGAGCCATATAGTGTGAACTTAGAGGTTTTAGGTACAGTTTACATTGGTCCCAACTGTGGTCCATTAGAATTTTTTTTACCGGGTTAATACTATGTAGTACCATTCGAATAATAGTTCCTACTTAATGGACAAAGCATATTTGCATATAAAACAATTTAACCCATCGAACTTGGGTGTTTTATGCAGCTACATGGAGCAAGTGTTGTACAATTTTGATTGTATCTTTAACTTATGTATGTGCATGATGACCTTTTCGTGTGATAGTTTTGACAACACCAAAAGATTGCTAGCCCAAAAATGGTTCCTTGGCTAATTTGGCAGAATCTACCACTAAAACCCAATACCTCTAGTTAGGGAGTAAATATATATAAGGGAGTAGATTATGTGCAGCCCGAGCCTCACTTAACGCGGTGAGACCCTAATTGTGATGTAGAATGGGTTATTGATTATTTCATGGCCCAAATGGATCAAAAGAAGATCAGTCGGAGTTGAAAGTGATCCGGACCGTCAAGGACCGTAAAACGGTCGTATCTCGCAATCCGAAACGAGTTTCTGAACATATAATATATGATTTTGGGGTAGCACGAGCACTTTAGCCACCTAACCCTACTATGCCGGTTGCCCATACTAGAATCACGAGATTTGACCAGATCGACAATCATTAGGCTAGTTTATTTTCAATTTTACTATTTATAGTAAGTTTTAATTCAATAATAACTTTTGATTCATAGGGTTTTAGAGTTAGTGCATAACATGAAAAGGGCTTAGAATATTTAGTAGAATAACTTGGTTGGACCTGTTTGAAAACTTATTATTTTTTGCCGAAAATCATGAGTTTTAATAGGATTGAGAGACTTCTCTAAATAGTAAGTTGCGTTTTCTGAGAGTTTGAGTTTGAGTTGGAGTTTGGCATTTTACCTAAGGTTTAGTTTCTTATTTATATACATGTAATTCCGTTTCTATTCATTCAATCTATCGTAAACAATAATTCAGAATTGATTTTCTCTTTTTATCTTTTTATTTCTCCTTGTATAAACGAGGACTATTCGATTAGGGAGACAGTGATCGACCTACCATGTCCTCCCTGCGTCAGATTGTGGGGCCCACCTTGATACATGTGTAATGCATCCACATTATCCATCCATTTTTCCAAATCATTTTGGGCACGAGGCAAAAAATGAAGAAGATCCAAATCTTAGGTGGGCTACGCTACAAGAAATAGTGGTTGTTGACCATTAGAAACTTCTTGTGGGCCACTAAAATTTTAGATCAAGCTAATACTTGTTTTTACTCTCATTTAGATCTATGCGGCCTTATCAATAGGTTTGATGGCAAATAAACATTAAGCTGGCCTTAGTAAGGTTTTAATGTTAGGTATTCAATCACATCTGATTCATGCAGTGTGGTCTGCTTGATATTTGGATCTGCTTCACTTTTGATCTCATGCCCCTAAAATGAGTGGGCAAAACGGATTGATGGCATGGATGTAATATACGGAAGCAAATTGGCTGGTGTACCATACACTAGCAACCTTGCTGGTGGGTGTGGGTGGGTGGTGAGCAAGTCAGGAGCACCGTGAATGTATGAACGGTTCAAAGAAGATCAAGGCTATGTGAGTCTCACAATGATGGATTTAATATATCCACACCGTCCATCCATTTGGAGAGATTATTTTAGGGCATGATCGAAAAAATGAGTCATATCCAAATCTCAAATCGATCACACCAAAAAAGGCAGTGGGGACAATGGTTCTTACCGTTAAAACATTTTTATGGCCCACCATGATGTTTATTTGCCATCTAAACTGTTAACAAGGTCACACGGACCTGGATGAAGGGTAAAAACAAATATCAGATTGATCCCAAGCTTCTGTGACCCTCGAGAAGGTTTCGATTGTAGACGTTCAATCTTCACTACTTTCTACAATGTGGTCCACTTGAGCTTTGTATCCATCTCATTTTTTGTATAAAGCGTTAAAACCATCTCACAAAATGAATAGATGGTTTGGATGTAACACATGCCTCTTGGTGGGGCCCACAGAACTTGCTGACGTCAATACACCAACCAAGTTGCTGGTGTGTGGTACACCACGCAATCCACTTAGTAATATACATGCATCAAGGTGGGCCCCATGGTTAGGACCGTCATATGTTGGGTGAAGCAGGGCCGCGCCTAATCCGCTCTCATTTATGGGTTCCATGTGGTGGAACGCAAGGCGACAGTTAGAACTATAATGATTATTTAATTTTTGGTCTGACCCGTAAAGGTTGGAGGTTGGGCAACCTACAAAACCGGTTCCCAAATGTAAATCTCGAATGGTAAAATTTCAGGTGAATAACCATGTGAATAGTCTGACTATCGACCAGCATGTTCACATGCACCTCAATCAAGACCATCCAAACTGTGGGCCTCATTTTGGAAGGCGCAGGACGCTATATCTTTTTGACATCAAATGGACGATAGAAATGAGAACTAGTCAATGTACCAGAATTCAACTAGCGAATGTTCATTAGAAACTTAGACATGGGTCATCCACCATTGAAACCATTATAGCACTTTTTTTTTCTTTTTTTTTTCTCTCATCTACGTGGTTACACTCTTTCCATCTGCATCTCTATTTTTCTCTCCTGCACTTTCTTCACATGGCTAACAAATTTTAGGGCCTGTTTGGATACCACAGCAGCATATAAGCAACTTATTTGAGAATAGTTTGGTTTAAGATTAATTGTCTGCTAGCCCAGCTGAAAGGTGCCTAGGTGTTTTAACAGCAGGTCTTATGTTCAAGTGCTAAGGAGATACAGTAACCCTACTGGTGGGTGGGTACATCATGTGACTAAACAAGTAGGTGCGTTGCCAGCTAATTGGGTGGGTGCGTTGCATGACTGACTTTAAAAAGAAGAAAAAAATACTTTCTTTACTTAAGAATTACTTATTACTTAGTTTTATAAGTAGAAAGCAAGATAAACAACTTGAGGCATAAGTAACTTATCATACATATGCCCCCTTAAAATATGAATTTTATCGCCATAAATGATCGCACACATCAGAACCTTTGCGTAAAATCAATTCTTTACCACCAAATTGTCACTTCTATAGAATATGATCGTCTGAAAGTGGGCCACAAGATGATTATTACCTGGTACAGGAATACAGAACATTCACTCAGTGGGTGAGCTAAACCAGTAAACTGACCTATGCCATAGGCCGCGGCTGCCTACTACCGTCTGATGAGAAGATCGGCCTGATTTACAAAGTGGGTGATCATCATGGTGTGGCCCACTTTTGCACAAATAAAAATATTCAACATGTGTCGTCTTAGTGAGAAAATAATGGCCACTTCATGTGATTATTTCTCATAATCATTTGAAATTATTTTTGAAACATGGGTTTTCCTATATTTGTTCGGAATGGAAAGCTGATATGAAAGAGACAGTCCAGTTAGTTGGGATTAAAAATTATCTAGATGCATATTTATTTTTGACATAAATGGATTTGAAACCGGTGAGCCGTCCACATCATTCGGTTGCAAATTCAAGGTTGGATGCCGTAACCCAATGTCTTTCAAGTAACCAAATGGTCCAGTGACTTAGCCATTGGCCGGCAAAAATTGCGTGCCTGAGTGCACTTCAATCTTTTAATTACTTAAATTGACAAGATGATGAAGAGGAAAACTTATGGTACTCAGCAAAAGTGTGATGGACGGTACACAGGCATTGGAAAATTACTTTAAATTGAATCCTTAGGATGTAATTAAGTCAACTTTAATTGTCCAGATTGTGGGTCCCAGTTTAAATGTTTCATGAAATAAAAATTAAGATTACTTTATCATCTGACAGTCGTGTATTGGTGGACATTGATTGGACGGTTAAAATAAAAACACCCCCTGGCCTTGATTCAATAAATTAGTGTCCATGAATTAGAGGATATGATTATTTAAGCAATCTAATTTTGGGACTCTTGACTTAGATACAGATGGTTCCTACAAATTAGTCAGTTTAGTTGAGTGAGTTATTGTATGCCACGTATGTAATTTTGGGTGCATATATACTTAGCTTTGTACGCTCCCAAAGTATCAATTAAGTTCCCAAAAGGGAATGAAAGTGGTGTTGTGTTACAAGCAAGTTGTTACTTTGGGTTCCATCTCATTATATGAATTTGCCGTCCATCAGTTTTCCCAGTTAGATTCAAATCTTACTCTATGAAAGAGTGCGATTGAAGCGACCTACCGTTAAAAACTTCTTAGGTAGCATCTTAATGCACATTTGCGCCCACATATGGGCTTGTGCATAATATTGCACCTTATCAAAAGTTCTTATTAAATAATACTTTATAAAGAGTCATGCTCATGCGTTACTAATTGTATGTCCAACTAGTTGGCATTTGGGATCCCACCATGGTGTTTGTACAATATCTTGCCCTGTCCATTAAGATTATCCCACCATGAAAATGAGATGACCCAAAAATCAGGTTGATCCAATTATTAGATGGGGTACACCATAGGAAACCATGAACGAAACCTATAAACTCCACATTCACATGGAGCATTACATTTTCATGGTTGGATTGTCCTGATTTTTTGTGCATCCTATTTTTATAGTGAGACAATCTTTCTGTACGAAAAAGGTATCATATAAACACTATAGTGGCCCCCCACTGGCGAATTAGTTAGGTGTACAATTAGTTGTTTGTGAGCATTTATTCTTTGCAAATATCTTTTTCTTTTCATTCCCATCCAATATAAGATAAATAAAAAAAAATTACCTTTGAAAAACTACACTAACAACACAAGTTTTCAAAACCTCCTTCATTTTGTTTAATTTTTTTGAAATCCCTTTAACATGGTCCACTTGATATTTTCAGTGTAGTAGATGACCCAAATGATGTATTGATTTATGGAGACATCAGAGGTTGTAACGCTTATTGCTTTCACTGCAGCAAGCATTGCTTGGTACATTTTTGCTAGATGGCATTGGAGTGGGCGGTCATTCAAATGGATGGATGAGATCATGGATGTTTCCAAATGCAACTCATACATGTTAGTAGATAATAAATGGGGAATGATTACGTAGGTTCGACCTGTATGGGCCTGCTGTGTAAGTTCCATCCATCCCATACATTAGATGTGTCACCCAGTGTTAGGTCTAGAACCAAAAATCCAGCTTAATCCATTACTCAGGTGGGCCCCACTAAAGAGAACAATGGCGGACACTAGGGACACCCACCATCAAAATCTCCATCAGCGTGGGTCTGCCATTTTGTGTATTTGTCATCAGCTCAACTATTAGGTGCATCCCAAGGGGTCGATCGAATCTTAAGCCATTCCAAAATATTGGTGGGCCACAAGAAATGAATATGTGTGTCTTGGGCTTCATTGTATGTTGCTCTATGATGTATGTCTCGCCTGTGTTTTTGACAGGGGTGACTTTAGGGATTTATGTTGCTTATGAAGAGGCCCACCAAATACACTGTTTGAATTTCACAAAGAGGGGAGCCCACACAACTCAACTGTATGGTAATTGCCACTTCCGGTTGCATGGGATCATTCTCTATGATGCTCAGGGCTGTTAATGGGCTTGGGTTCATGCGAACCAAAATTGAAATTTTGAATAAGCTCAGCCTGAAGCCAAAGCCAACCCCGGGCCTGGCCCATTTACAGCCCTAATAATGCTTAAAAGATTTAGGGCCTGTTTGGCGCAAAGGATTATCTATCATTAAGTGGGATGGAACTTCAAATCCCTTGTAAAAAAAACCTGCCCTTGTTTAGTTCGTGATTCCTGCGTTAATACAGACGATGGAGTAAGGAGGGATTTCTGCTATCCCTCTTGGATTACATCGGCTGAAAGCCCGGATTTTCCATTTGATCTAATGATTCAAACCCTTGGATGAGAGGCCATACAAATAGGCAGCTGCCAAAAATTGAATCAGCCACCTTATGTCTAGCGCTGCATGATTACAGTTCCGGCCAAATGGATTGAATTTTGGCTCGTTGATTCTTAAGGGTCACGTATAAGTTAGATTCAAGACTTGTTTAGTAGTAATAAAAGGTCAAATTTTAATTAACTAGGTAAAATAAGCCTCTTGGGATTAACCCTTAGTAAAAAGGCTAGGCTCATGTGTGACTTGAAGGATTCTATGGATGAGATGGTTGATGATTAAAACTAGGGAACTTGTGGACCCATAATGGATGAAAGATGCCCCTAAAAAAATTTTAGATTTATGTTCCATCCGACTTCTAATTGGCATTCATATCATAGTTTGCAAACTAAGTGAGTTGACCCAGGACTTGGCTGAGTCAAGCCACCCATTCACTAATTTGGTCACAAGGTTAGGAGAATTGAGGATGTACATGACTTGGACATAGTTTCTTGAGTCAAAGTGGGACTCGGCTACTAGCTGAGTCGAAATTGGTCCAATGAGTCTTTATGGGTGGATCTGTAATTTCAAAATGAGAGAGGAGTAAATTGAGGAAAGAGATGTGTTTATAGTTTTTTTATGAGAAGTTTCCGCCTGTAAACCTCACTTTTGTCCGAAATTCCTAAGTAGACCTCCAAAAGTTTAGTTCCCATTTCTAAACTTTTGGGCTTTTTTCAGACTAAAATGTCTTCCAAAACCCATGAAAATGCCCTCCAAATTCCATCTTCATCATTTTTCTTGATGAAAAATCTATCTTCTTCTTCGTTTTTTTTTGTTGAAAAAACCCTTCTTCGTTTTCCTTTCTGGAAAAATCCATCTTCTTCTTCGTTTTTCTTCTTGAAAAAAACTCATCCTCATCTTTGTTTTTCTTCTTGAAAAAACCAATCTTTTTCGTTTTCTTCATTTCTTCTCCGTTGAATCTTCTCTATATGCTTGAAAAAAACTATCTTTTTCGTCGTTGAATGTTCTATGTACTCGTTGAATATTCAACGAATACTCATTGAAAATTCTCGTTTCGATGAATTTTCATTAGTCTCGGTGAATTTTTAATGGTCTCGGTGAATTTTAATGGTCTCGATGAAAAATTACTGAGCCTATGGAAAATTCATTGAGTGCTTGTATTCATTGAGTACAGTGAAATTTGACCAAGTACTTTTCAAATTTCAACAAGTACTCTATGGCTACGGTTAAAATTCGTAGCCTTTAGTTTAAATTCATCGAGATCTCAGTGAATTTTTCATGAGCTCAATGATTTTCCAACAAAACCATTAAAAATTCACCGAAACTAATGAAAATTCACTAAGATCAAAGAATTCTCATTGAGATCTCGGTGAATTTATACCACGACTCGGAAAAATTCATTGAGACCAAGGAATTTTCACCGAGACCAGGTAATTTTCACCGAGACTAAGGAAAATTCACCATAACCAGAGAATTTTCACCAATATCTTGGTGATTTGAAGTATTTTTCAAAAAACGAAGAAAAAGATGAGGTTTTTTAAAACAAAAAAAAAGTAGAAGATTGTTTTTTTAGAAGAAAAATGAAGAAAAAGATGGGTTTTTCATAAAGAAAAACAAGGAAGAAAATTGAAAAAGAAGATGGGTTTTTCGGGAAGACAAACAAAGAAGAACATGGGTTTTTTCAAGAAGAAAAACGAAGAAAAAGATAAGTTCTTTCAGCAAGAAAAACGAAGAAGAAGATGGATTTTGGAGGGCATTTTCGTCCAAAAAAAAGTCTATAAGTTTAGATTTGGAAACTTAAGTTTTGGGGGGTTTACTTTGGTTGCTGGGTGAAAACTAAGTTTTACAGAGGAAAATTTCACTCTTTTTATTTATTTAGGGAAGGAATTTTTTTTTTTTTTTTCATTTTTTAGATCAAGATTCAAATTGAAATTGAGATTCATATTAAAAAGAACAAGAGGAGGATTTTTCTCATTTGTTTAATTTTTCCTACTATTCTTTTATTTTTCTTTTTAGATATATAGTCAAATTTAAATAAAAAAGAAGAAGAAGAAGAAGAAGAAGAAGAAGAATGCCTACTATATGTGTCGGCAGTACATTCTCAATGTGCCTACAGACCTACTATATGACTTATTTGTCAGAGTTGAGATTATTAAAGATGTACAACATGCATTGAAGATCAAGTATCTAATTGGGCAGTAGGTACTAAGGAACTCTATGTAGAAAATTACTTCGAGTTTAAAATAGTTAACTATAAGCAAGTTATTGCACAAGTGCATAACTTCCAACTTATTGCCAATGAAATCATCTCCTTCGACAAGAAATTTATGAGAATTTTCATGTCAAGATAATTATATCAAAATTATCATTCTCGTCAAAGAATTATTGGAATAAGTTCAATTATAAAAAGGAAAATATATCCCTTGAGCAATTGCTGAACCAAAATTCATCAAGTGGGCCATCCACTGAACAATGAATCTAACAAAATGTGATGGGGTGGGCTTCTTGTATTGAGTCCTTGACTGGTTGTAAGTTAATTTTTTTAGCCAATTTATCAGCTCCTTTTCATAAAATTATCATTACCTTTCAAAATTAAATAAATAAATAAATAATCATGGATGTGAGTTAAGCATAATCTCTTTATATAGAATCATGTAACCCAAAGCTTTTATGGGCTTCCTGTGACATCCACTTTGTTCATCAGTTTCCTGGGTCATTTTAGGATGTAAGCAGAAAAATGAGATGGAAGCAAAACTTAAGTTGGCCACACCATGAGACAGAGCGGGGATTGAACACCCACCATTGATACTTTGTCAAGGCCATAGAAAGTTTTGAATCAGAATGATATTTGAGTTTACCCTACGTCCTGGTGGGAATCGCCTTATGAACAGGTTAGATGGCAGATGAGATCATGGCGGGCCTCAAGAAGGTTTCAATGTTGGCCTCTCCATCTCCATTATTTCATGTGGGTGGCTCATTGGAGTTTTGGATCTGCTTCATTTTTGGGATTACATCCTCGCAAGATCTTGCGAAATTGAGGACAAAGTGGATGTCACACCGACATTGCAGTGGGCCTCACAGAGTTTTAGCTTACATGGGCTCTCTGTAACAGTCAACTCATCCTAAGATCATAGTGCTTTCCACGTGGTGGCCCAAGAATTCACAATCAGAAAAAAAGAAAAAGGCCAAACATCCAGGGGCTTGGGGCTTCTAACTTGGGTTATAATGGCGTCCACCATCACTTGTTGAGTCACAAAAAAATGGGCCCCACATGCATTGAATTATTCATCATTACAGGCTACACGTTTAATAAGAGAATGCGTGGCAATGGTGCCAGCAGAAACTGAAGAGGCCATTTGCTGTGAGAGATTTGATTCATTCACTAGTGGGCCACACCTCTAGGACAGAAAATGTCATTTAGGAAGGATGAAAAATGGCTTAGACCATGTGCGTGTGGCTCCCCCCAGGGGTTAATCATCTTAATCTTTAAGCGAGGCATGTCAGCTCTAAGGGGAAGCATGTAATCCACCCCACTTTGTTTGGTCATTAGGAGGTGGGCCTAAAAATTAAGCAATTAAAAGCTGAGTTCCAAGGCTTCGCTGTAGGCTAACGCCCTTAGCATTAGCTGGATGGAATAGAAGTCACGTTGACAGTGACATCACGAGGGGCTCTACAGAGCTCAGGGTTATTGAGGCCACCGGAAATTAACAGCCGCTAGTGCTAGCCTCTGTTGTCGCCAATTCTATTAAATTAGGCTGCTTGTGTGATCAAGGGCCTAGATTCAGTTTTCACACATGGGTCCCATATGCACAGGCATGCAATCTAATCGACTCAATGTTTGATTGAACCATTAGTGTCCCCCTACATTGATTTGAACAGGTTGGACACTAGGATCAAAGATTTAAGGTCCTTAACCACCAACATTTGCATTTTCTTTTAGGCTATTTGTGAAAGGTTAGGGTTTAGTCCTTCTAAATGGATTCGTTTTCCCTTGTGAAAATATACGCGAGTCTATAGATTTAAGGACTTGTTCTTTCACCGGCACTTAGTTCAATACTTCTCAAAAGAATAAAAGTACCCGTGAAAAAAAAGGCAAAATGTTGCCGATCTCATTAATATTTGATAATAATGCTTCTTACAATCGACAAGTTGCAAGACAACCAAATAAATAAATAAGGGAATAATAAATACATGATGCATCTATCGGAACAGGACAATTGAGGTGTGTGTGATCAGCTAAATTAGATCTTAAATGATCGCGGTTCTACAATTTAAGGTTACAAAAAATTACTTTTACTCTTAAGGTAATGTAGCAGGAACCGTTAAGCAATTGTTGTGTAAAAGTAGGCTACGCTGGGCTATGCTATGAAAGATAAATGACAAATAATCTAAAAAAAATAAATTGATGTATTTAACGTAAGGCCTCGAGCTCTTCCTCGATTACTACTTTTATAGATTGTTGAGGTGGTAAAACCCTTGCTAAGGTTTCTTTACTGATCATGGATCATTTGCGCTTATGTCGTAGTTTTGGATATGGGTATCTCCTCATGAAGATCTCGAATCTCCTAATCAGGAAGGTCTCCAAAAAGTTTGAAGCGGCTATATTTCAGATTTCCACTCTTATACATAAATGCTCTCATATAGGATCCTAATTGGTCGAGGGAGTATCCGGCCTTAAGATCAATCATGACTATTCATCCAAGTGGCCTGGTGTAAATCACTCATTTCCTGATCGTAGGAGTTAGATTTGATATCAGATACCAATCTGTTCTTGAAGATAGACCAGATCTGTTACATCGAGATCTCTCATTCTTTTGATCCTAATAGAAACATGTCCATTGGATTGAAATATCAAGTAGGGTATTTGGGTGATCTATCTGTCTTTTCCTATCTCCTTGATGAATGGCTCAGATCTATCTGATACTAATCTGTTATCGGACAAATCATATTCATCTTCGGCCCTCCTTCGTGTTCTCTTATTTCAATCAGGGCATGACCTTAGACTCAGTTGGACTAATGTGTCAATTTTTCCCGACTTGGGTCTGAGCCGTGGCTAGGTTCGCTTCGACATCAATCTTCATATCTTCAAAAAAAATTAAATGTTAGTGTTGAGAACGGACACCTCAAATCATGATCCCAAAGAGGCCACCGGGCGGTCGATGGGGGTGTCCGACCAGCCGGCCACACAGACAAGTGAGGCAGCGTTGCTGCTGTAGAGGTTTTTTGCCCATCCGACCAGTCGGACGGCCGGTCAGCAGTGTCCTAGTGCAACACGTTTTCTTGCGCGGTTTGCGCGCAAAAGGTTTCTAAATCCGTTTTTCTTTCTATTTAAGGTGTATTTTCGGGATTAGAGGTTTCCAAGGTTGCAAAGGGGATTAAGGGAGCTTCTAGGTGAGAGAAAGAGCTTGGAGAAGAGGGTTTTCTTCTTAGGTAAGCTTGGGATTTCTCTTGTGGGCTTGGGTTTTGGTTCTTGGGTTCCATCTCTTGTAACTTCTGATATTATAGTGGATTGGTGTCGCTTTGTGCCATGGTTTTTTACCCGTGAGGGGTTTTTCCACGTTAAAATCGGATTATCTATGTGTGGGTGATTGCATGCATTGTGGTTGCATTGTGTGGCTTGTTTGATTGAATTTTTTGTTTGTGTACGGCTTTACTTCCGCTGCCGACCCTCCTATCCCAACAACTGGTATCAGAGCAATCGTTGGGGTGTAGCAGAAATTCGAATCTGAGACAAGAGCATGGCATCAGGCATATGGTTCGACATAGAGAAGTATTTGAGGAAAAATAATTTTAAACTTTGGAAGGTGAAGATGAAAGGCCTTTTAGTTCAGCAAAGATTGCAATATGCGCTCCTTGGAAAGCGACCAGAAGCTATGAAAAAAGGAGAGTGGAAGAAGATCGATGAAAAGGCCAATGTCTCAATCCAGTTGCGCCTGGCAGATGAGGTCCTGTATAACGTCATGAAAGAGAAGACTGCGGCAGCAACATGAGCAAAATTGGAGAATATCTATGCGAAGAAATCTCTTGAAAATCGCATATACTTGAAGCTTCAGTTGTACAATCTGAGGATGACGGAGGGGGCCGATGTTGAGAGCCACATCAGCAATTTCAATTGGCTTATTTGCAAGTTGATGGATGTAGATGAACCGATGAAGGACGAGGATCAAGTGTCTATCCTGTTGAATTCTCTTCCAAAATCATATGAGTCGCTCAAAGACTCTTTGTGCGCAGGTAAGGAGACTAGTGGCGTAGAAACCGTTATCTCAGCCCTTTAGGCGAAGGCGATGAGAAGGAAAAGCGGCGGCGTGAGTCCCTCTACTGATGAGGCACTGGTTATGAGGGGGAGGAATTCTGAGCAGGGTGGAGGATCTCCTTCATCGAGATTTAAATCAAAAGGCAAGTTGAGGCACAAGGTGAGATGCTGGAATTGTGAGGAAGAAGGTCATGTGAAGAGGGATTGTTCGAATCCCGAAAAAAGGCAGGAGAGATCTGGAGATTCTTCTAGGGAAGGAGCCAATACTATAGAGGACGGTGGTGACGGCTGTGATGTATTGATTGTATCTGGCATAGAGCCTCTTGGTGGAGAGTGGCTCTTGGATTCAGGGGCATCATGTCATGTATGTCCTGACCGAAGTTCATTCATGTCATACAAGGAGTATGATGGTGGATCGGTGTTTGTGGGCGATGGCTACGCTCGCAATGTAGTAGGGGATCGGTTCGGTGCGCATTAGGATGTTCGATGGAGTCGAACGGATCCTTGAAAGTGTGAAGCATGTCCCTGAGATGAAGAGGAATGTGATATCTCTTGGTGCACTCGAGGCGAAAGGGTGCAGGTTCATCGGCTACGATTGATATTGTAAAGTGTTGAAGGGAGCACGCGTGATGATCAAGGCACGGAAGTGCGATAACCTTTACACGGTGATCAGGAGCACAATTCATGGTGGAGCTGCGGGACTGGCAGCTGGATCCACAGTTGCTCAAGTTTGGCAAGAGAAAAAGGGCCACATGGAAAGAGCAACAAGGCGTATGAAAATGCAAGGATAGAGTTGATGGGGCATGGGAAGCGACGTGACTATAATGATGACGAAGTAGAGGTGGAGATTGTGCGTGGCCAGGAGGTGCATGGTGATTTAAGTCGTGGTGGAGTTTGTTGTCACGCCCCAAATTCGGTTTTCGACGTCCATTCGCTGTAACCCGAATTCAGAGGTGGCAGCCTCCGTAGTACCCCGATCTCGGATCCTAACCCCACACGCCAGGTTCCGATCCTGGGATACCACAAGGAGGATTTTAGGGTCTGAATTTTTTTTTTTTAAACATGAGCATCACCATATGAGTACCATCAAAGACAAACACAATATTTCCACTAAATCATTTCGTTTATATACAGTACTGAAAAGCAAATACACAATGCATAAATATAAAAACTGTGCACAATCCGGCACCTCCTGCTACTGCACTCCAAACTCCAACTCAACGTTGCTGATACACTCTGGTATAACCTGCAGCGTAACAAACGCGCATAAGCTTCGAACGAAGCTTTGTGAGTGCGTGTATGCGTGCACAATGCATATGACAAACATGATAAATATCAGAGTAAGCAGTAAAGCATGATGAGAACTCTAAACCAAAACTTAGCCTAATTAGGCTACACGATCATATGAGATGAATAACCAGCCTACAACGGTTATGCAAGCATGCAATACAGATAACTAACCTGCCATGGCTATGCAAGCATGCAATACGGGTAACCAGCCTACCAAGGCTATATACTCATACTATACAATAGCCTACAGGGCCTAATGTCGCATATAATGATCCAATGCATGTATGCAAATCACCACCTCTAAGTACAATGGTCCAGATACGAACAGTCATAACGCAATCGCCCAAGCAATGCAGGACTCAGAACTGGTAGCTCGCCTAGTGTGGTAGCTCGCCCAGGCTTACAGCCCCGCCCACATCACACCCGCCCACATCAGGACCGTCCAACACCATACAGTGATACCAATACCATCTCTGAAACAGAACATCACCGGGGTCTCACAGACCTCACTACTCACCAGTAGAATGCCAAAGCCTATCTGGTGCAATAGCGGACCTACTCATAGCTGGTCAAACTCAACCCCCTTTGCCAACACTCTTCCGGCAGGTTAGGTCAAACCTCCTTCCAAACTGACCACATGCAGTGGAAAACACCGCCGTTTGGTATTCGGCATACTGGTGTATGATTAAACCACCCGGTCCTTGAATAGAGCACCCACCTTGGTACCAACGGGATCAGGCACTTTCACCCAGGGACATCTTTAGCATCCAGTTTAAAGATCACATATTTCCGGTGTTCTGCAAACCACGATGGAGCTGTGGTTGCAACGTAGTAACCATGCTATATGCGGCACAAGCAGACGGTGCGAAATGCAACCATGCATACAAACGTGGGGACGACATGCCCGTGCAAGTCTCCAAAGAGCACCATAAAACTATAAGGTCTCAAACACAATGTCACCGTCAGCTGGTAATGAACTTCACGACAATCACGACCGATATGGCCGGTTGATACAAGACAATCAGATGAGCCAAGCATTCATGATGCATGAGTCAAGTATACAGTATGAGTGCCAACAAGTAGCCCATCTACCACGATGGCAATAAATCAATCTAGTCCAACCTATTTAAGATATGATTAAGATGAGGGGACTCATATGAATGATCGAGTCATAGTGCCGGATGTCGCTAGCCAGGGAATCTTGCACCAAGGGCTACAAGGTATGCTAAGTTATGCCTACCATACAGTGTAAGTCAGGATGATAGATTCCTGTCCTCGAATAGTCCCATACCTATTGGAGAGGTTTGCGATAGAGAGCACATGAATTACATTTGCGCGACTACATCTCGAATGCTTTATGAATGCGTTTATGCCCTAATGGTCCCCAACTAATAATGGTGATTCGGGATGCATACTCATTACACATGCATGGTGGTCGTCGAAGCATATAGTATAAAGATCACATATGAGTTTTCCAACAACACTACATGTGGCAACAGACATATTAGAAATAGCATAAAAAGATAATTCACTTATAATACAAGCAAACATAAAGAGATAAGACTCTAAATGGATGGTATACAACAACACAGACGTTCCAACAACTGAACGGTGTGGATTAACCTTCAATATTCAGATACCCAAATGGAAAGGAAATGATTGAAAACACTACCAACACATCAAAGGTAGAACCTACTTGAGCGGCAAGAGTGGAATACTCAAAATCATGCCGAGACCCATAATCTTGTAGTACAGTTGAAATAAACACAATAATGGTCCGTAAAAGGAATGTCATAGAACGGGTCGTAAGATAGACAGGTCATGACAGAGAATCATAAATGGTAGGGAAATCTGAGATAGATGATCAATACGATGAGGTCCAAAAGGGACAACAGGTCTAACCTCATACTACAAGATAGGCTCCATATAATGGATGGCCTAGATGACATACGAACGTCGAGGATGAGCCCCATACTCGTCCTATAGGTAAACGGACGGTGTGGATGAGATATACACGATATGGTGGTCTTTAATAATTGGGTACAAGGGTAGAAGGGGTGAGTCATATGAGTATACAAGCTGAGTTACCAAGATCTATCAACATGGTGAGTCAACAAGGTGAGTCAATAAGGCAGGTTGACAAGGCGGGTCAACAAGGTGAGTTAACAAGGTGAATTGACAAGACGGTTCAACAGGGTGAGTTTAAGAAGGTAGTCCTGTGACTTGGATCAAGCAAACTCTAAGGATGACCTTTCAATAAGGGTTTACATAACTAATCATCAAGGTGGATCCACGGGATGGGCAATGGGGCCATTCGAACACACACACTAAGGTGGTCCCAAAGCCATCCTGTACATAACATGCTAGGGTCCATTCATTTGGATGGTTTGGATCAAGCACAAAAATTAAGGCGGTCCTAATGGATGGCCAACATACATATCGCACCATAGTAGCCAATGGCTGACGTGGATAGAACACATGCATAACAAGGTGGACCCGTGGTTGGGTATAACCGTACGAAGGAGTGGGAGAGCCACATACATCAATGGGCCCCAACAGTTTGGGATCAACCCGATATTCGTGCTTTCCCACTAATCAAGTAAGATGGCAACCAAACACCATGGTGGGGCCCGCACTCCACATGTGTGGAACCCTACCCATGTGTAGACACTCCACCTTCGGCTACACTGTTAGTAGAGATAGCTGGTTGAATGGAGGACCATACCCCCAAATCCCAAGTCCAAACTCAGCCAAACTCACCCTTGTAAGCCCCATTCCATAGCCCAGATCAAGCCTGTACCCAGTCCACCCAGTCTTAAACATCAGCCTGAAAAACCCCCCATAAAAAAGGCCAGTCAAAAAATCCTTAAAAAGTCAAAATCACTGAGTCAACTCGCTGAGTTAACCCGCCGAGTCAACCCGTCGAGTCAACCCGTCGAGTCAAACCACCGAGTCGACCCGCTGAGTCAACTCACTGAGTCGACCAGCGAGTCAAACAGCAGCCCCGAGGGAGCGACCGTACTCGCTGGAAATCGAGGAGCAGCCGTACGGGCGGCCCATAGCAGGCCGCCCGAAAAAAATTACGAGAGCTGCCACTCTCCAACGCTATAAATACCCCTAGCCTCTTCTCATAACAACATCCCTTCAAGTCCAGCCAGTCCGGGTGCGGTCCGAGTCCTCATCCACCCCTTAGCCCATTTTTCCACCAAGGAGAGCCCAAGTGAGGAGAGTCTAGCCCTGGTCCAGCCCAGCCTGACCACTGGTCTAAGCCTCCCAAGCCATCCAAATCTTGATCCAGCCACTCGAAGCCAATCCTTGCGACACCTCCGTCCACCCAGCTACTCTTTTCCAGCATCATCTCATTTGCATCTAGCATAAGTGCAACATTTACTTTTCTTCCAACCCCCCTGCTTCACTACAAGCACCTTGATTATTCAAGCACACTGCATATGTCTTTATATTAAGCACCTGTCAGTTCGAGCGTATGCTCTGGGCTTGCCCGTTGTTGGAACCTGCCCATCAGAAACTCTTACTGTTCAGACCTGCATTCACGTACATATCACTATAAGCACTTTGAATATTCAAGCACACAGCATGCATCATCTCGCATAAAGCACCTGTCAGTTCGAGCGTACGCTCTGGGCTTGCCCGTTGTTGGAACCTGCCCATCAGAAACTCTTACTGTTCAGACCCGCATTCATGCATCATGTCATCCATGAGAATATACGAGGATTAAACTAGACTTTCAAGTATCCGATCGATTCTGTGAAGTAGAGACCGTACTTCGGTACGGACAGTGTGTGGGGTGCTTAACCTCTTCCCACCCTGTAACCGTGATACCTTACCTTGAATCTCTGGCCGCAGATCAACAGGAGTCATTTTAGAGGAAGGAATCTTCGGATTCCCTTCTCTAACGTTTCTACAGGGTCTAGCCGACTGTAGATTCGAAGTAACTGGCTAGTGGCGACTCTGGTCTTATATAAACTCATTTAAACATATCCAGCTTAACACGACAACCAAACGAAACCCTCGAGAACGAGGCAAGTCAGTGGCACAAACGGCGATTTCGCACTCACGCATCCTCATCTCCTCCTTTTCCGAAAGGAAAGGGGAAGGGAGAAGGTCGTCGTGTGGGAGCGCGGAAAATCGGCGAGGGTCCACAGAATGGCGACTCCGCTGGGGATAAACTAGTCCCACTAGTCGTGATCCGACTTGAAAAACGAAATCCCTCCTATACTTGAAAGTCATTAGTCCTCATACAATCTCATCTGCATAGCATTCTACCTAAAACAAAAAAATAGAAAATTCTAAAACCCAAAAAAAAAAAAAGTAGTGCATACTTCCCACCATTACTCCTCCAAACTAAATCACCCTGCCACATCCAATACAAAATCGACATGGCTCTCCCATTCCCTATACCTAAGGCTTCCTCTCCACTGTTAAACTCGAGTGAATCCATGTCAATTCCTGGCATCCAAGAGCTACAACAAAGCATGAAGGCCATGCAGGAAATGCTTCTCCGATTCACACAAGCCCAGGCTTCAGCAGCCAGCAATCAAGCTGGTCCAGTTCAACAACCACAACAAGCATCTCTTCCAGCCTCCAGTTCATCTCAACCACAACTATCAGGGGTGGCGCAGGACTTTCGATACCCTCCTAATGAAGGTCCTCAATCAGGACAACTCTCGACCTCAGGGCATTTCTTCCAGCATCCTCCTGCAAACAAGAGCCATTTTCAGTCACATCCCACAACCCAGAATCCCAGTCAATTCCAACAATCTCTCCCCAATGGGAATTCCAACCAATTTCAATATTCTCCTGTGACTAGGATTTCTTCGCAGTCTCTCTTCTCAGCTCCAGTCCAACAAAGTCCCTACAATGGGAGTAATTACCAGGCCCAACCTTCTTCAAGCAGGAATTTTAGGAGCATCAATGACACCAATTATTATGAAAGGGGGCCATCTCAATCCTGGCAAGGGACAAGATCTCCTTCATCTGGTCCCTCCGAAATAGAGCAACTCCGAGAGCAGATGCGAGAGATGAAGAGAAAGTTGCAGAAGCAGCAAGGGGTGGATCTTCCATCCACTAAGTTCAGGGACCTTTGTCCATTTCCCGATGCAATGGTACCTCAAGGCTTCCAGGTACCAAAATTTAAAAGATATGATGGGACAGGGTGTCCTGTAGACCACTTACGAGCTTTCTGTGGAGAGCTTAATGCTGTGGCGGGCAATGATGGAGCACTCATCCGCTTGTTTCAAAAATCTCTGAAAGACGATGCCCTGGATTGGTACACATCATTGGACTATCATCGCATCAGGACTTGGGAGCAGCTCTCCCATGCTTTCGTCAACAGGTTCGCATACAATCTTAACATGGCACCCAGGAGAGCAGACCTCGCAGCTCTCAGGCAAAGAAGCGATGAAACATTGTCAGCTTACGTTGGATGGTGGCGGGCCATGGCCGCTAGAATGAAGACTCCCATCGACGACGAGGAGCAAATCTCCATGATCGTCCACTCGGCAAATCCAAATATCTCTGGATACCTTGTCTCACATCCATATGCGAACTTCAACCAACTCATCGGCGCCGGGGAACAAGTCGAAGCCGGAATAAGGGCTGGGATGATCTCCCCTTGGTGGCCTCATCAGGCTTCTCCAATTCAACCGATAGTGGAAGAAGAGCCTACTGCTGAATATGAGAATGATAACGGAAGTGTCCTCATCTCCCATCCAATGGAAGAGGATGATCTTGTCGCCTCTACCGAAGTGCACTATTCCTCCCTCAGCATGGACAACCGCAGCAACAGCAACAGTCAAGATGGAACTCACAGTTCCATAATCAAGGTTGGCAAGGGGTACCCCTAACCAGTCAGGTTTCAGAACCCCTCATCCTGCAACGGGCATCTTCAGTCGATCCAGTCTCCGCAATGCAAGGGGCACCTCCTGCCTATCCAGCTTTCACCAGCCAAGAAAAGCATCCTCTCCAGTTTATTCGTGCCATCAACTCTAGTTCAGAGTTCGAACCTCTCATCCTACAAGGGGCATCCTCAACTATTTCGATCCCAGAGCCCATCATCATGCAAGGGGCACCTTCAGTCGATTCAATCTTCGCACCCATTTCTAACCATGGGCACATTCAGCCCATCTCAGTCAACCAAGGGGACAATCTCCCTAACGCAGCATCAGCAAACCAGGGGCACAACCTGCCCGTCTCAGCAATAGTCAGTCAGGGGCACAGTTTGCCCACTCCAGCTTACCAGGGGCAAAGCCTGCCCGTTTCTCAAGCAAACAACCAGGGGCACAACTTGCCCACCGCACCTGTCTATTCGGCTTCTACTTCAGCCATCGTCCTCCAAGAAGAAGACCCTTCCTCGGACAGCATGCCACATGCCCTAGCAGAATTAGGGCCCAGCTTCAATTATGTGGCCACTATCGAGGAGGTCGAAGGGGAGATTGATGTCCAGGTTCTGATCGATCCAAAAACATCAACCATCACTCTCCAGGTCTTGGACATCTCAGCTTCATTCTATCTCCTTTCTGATCGGACCTGGTTTCACAGAATCGGTGCCATCTCTTCAAATCTTCACCGAAGGGTCAAGCACATCTTTGGAGATAGGGCGATCACCATCATTATCGATCCCGGACAATTTCCCAAGGTAGAAGCATCCAACCTCCGAGAGCCTACCATCCCAGCCATTGACGTACAACACTCTAATGGGGAGATCTCATACCATCACAATGCAAATTACTTCCCCGCGCATGTCCCATCGGATCGAACTATGTCTTCCTCCCTATCGAGCGTCAAACCTTCTACTATCAGCTCGAATATCAAGACTCGACCCGAACCATGGAGGTTCAAGAAGATATGGATAGGAGAGGACTACGATATCAATCCTACTCTGATTCAGAAACCAAAGCATAGAAGTATCAAAAGAAGACGAGGTCGTCAAGAAGAAGGCAATCCCTGCATTTACACACCAATCCAGTTCATCAATGCAGGGATTATCTACCCTGATGATGGGCTAAATTCCACCTTCGATGATCAAGCGAACAGATTGAGTCTGATAGAGTTGCCCAAAGAAGACTCAAGCAAGGGGCAGAAATTTCCCCCGATCGACTGGACTACCGTCCTGGTCCCACATCAGCCAGATGAACCCAAAGAGCTGCAATTCATCGGGGACGAACCAGGAGAAACCGCATCCGACACCGACTCAGAGCCCAATTCCAGATCTATCATGACGTTTGGGCACAACACAGAGGGTTGGCCTACTGATCCCTCTGGCCCTGCCTCCTGAGGGGAAGGAGTGCAGGGCAGTAACAGGTTTGTAGTCCCCATGACGGCCAATAAAAGTCGACAGTGCTCGGCTCCCCGAGCCGAATCAAGCAACACCTGGTTCACATCGCCGTCTTGCTCGAGTTTTTTTTTACGAAAAATTTCAAAAAAAAAAATCAGAAGATTCAAAAACCCAAAAACACCAAATATTTCAAAATTTCAAAAAAAAAAATCAAATTTTCACAATCCAAAAAGTTCAAAAAAAAAATCCAGATATTCACAAAATTCCAAAAAAAAAAAAAATCTTTTTCAATAAAAGTGTCAAGTCTGTCTGTCAAAGCACTTGAGTATGAAGCTGACTCATAAGATTTCGATCTAGAGTTGGACTTCAAACTCAAGGGTCTGGATAAAGCCAAATGATGTGGAAAATGATGAGCTGACTCCCAAACTTAGAGGGTCTCCTCGAAAGTTCGAACCAAAAGCTGATGTCATCTCAAAAATGTTTCAAAATTATAAACCTAGGATCTCTTGAGACCCATAAGGAAGTGTGCATTGAGAATCCTTGTCCCTGAAAAATAAGCAGAGAATAATTGAATTTTTGAAGTCATGACTTCCCAATCTTGCGTCCTATGAAGACTTATCGATCAAAAACTCATCAAGCCTATCAAGAAGATGCTGCGAAGACTATGCTTGCATTCCATGCTGGAGTGTGCGACTTGACGAATGATCGAAGAAACCTCACGGCTCGATGAAGACAGATTGTTGCCAACATGTCAGAAAGCACTTCAAGTGTCAGCAACATGCACATCGGATCCATGTGTGCGCTTCGAAATTCTTCAACCTGATAACGCTCCAGCTATTCCCTGTACGAGGTATCTACATCAGCAGAGAGATCGACTCGGCATCATCTAGCAGTCATACACATATACTTGTGGCAGTCGATTACAGCACAAAGTAGATGGAGGTAATATTCTGATCTCGCACGATAATTCTCATGAAGAATGACATCATCAATTGTTAAGGGTTCCCACATGCTATCAACATTGGCAATGGGATGTCCTTCGAAATCTAAGGATGGAGGAGTTCAAGAAGCTTAAAATCAGAAGACAGACCTACGAGTTCAACTCAAAATCCCGTCAACGTGAGTGCTGATGAAGAATGAAGCCGAAGAAAGACAAGTCATATCGGGTTTACAACAAGCACTGCTGCATCTATCAGACTCAAGGGGCAAGCCCCAAGAATCAAAGAAGTTCTTCTGGGAGGCACCGTTCGACTCACCAACCTGAGGGGTAAGGATCTTCCAGAGCCAATCAACGCCGACAACGTGAAAATCTCTCACAGGTAAGCCAATCCAACCTTATCAAGAGTTACATTAGTAGAGCTGAAGTCAAGAGGTCAAGGCTTAGACCTCTGAGAATCCCTTCCCGTCCACCAATAAGTGTTCCAAATAAAGGGTTCAAAAGCCAAAAAAAAAAAAAGAAGAAAAAAAAAAGAGGAATAGAGCAAAAAAAACGGGGGGGGTTAAAAAAAAAGAAAAAAGAAAAAAAAAAGAAGGGGCACACAACCCACAAAAAGAAGAAGAAGAAGAAGAAAGAAAGAAAGAAAGAAAGAAAGAGAAAAAAAAATCGACCCAAAAGAAACACATATATCCATCCATCCACCTCAGAATGGTTTGTAGCTAAGGCCGACAGCTCTGCCATTGTAACTTAAGATAAGGGCCGAAAGGTTACTATCGGCCGGCAACGACGGATTCCTGAGCTCTGGACGTCGCAGTTATCAAAAAAAAAAAGAAGAAAAAAAAAAGAAAAAAAAAGATATGTGTGCTTAAACAAAGAGGGCGGAGTGAAAACCCGAAAGGGCGCTCCGAGTAAAAACAGTGGGCACACAGCGGACTTGGTGAAAACCCGAAAGGGCGCTGAGGGTAAAAACAGCATAGCTGCCAAGGGGCAGGCAAGATCAAATACCCGGGACGTGGTTAAAACCCGAAAGGGCGCCACGGGCAAAAATGACGGGCAAGCCGGACGCAACAAAAACCCAAAAGGGCGTTGCGGGTAATAATGGCTACGAAAAAAAAAAGAAAAAAAAAAGCAGGTACATGAGAGATCCAAACGACATGAAGATTCAATGGAAGCAAGGATGGCGGCTGTGAGTCGAGAATTCTTTCAGGATCTGCCCAAATTCTAGGGGCAGGATACCATTGCGCACTATCTTAAGGGGACCAGGACCCTTGGTGAATAATTAAGAAAATGAGTATGACATCAGGCTAAGTCAAATATTCTGATTCCTACATTTAAAAGCACAAGTCCAAATCATGCACAGACAGATAAGCACTTGACATAAATTTTTACTTCATGATTTACATATATTTTTCAAAAAAAAAATCATTTTTCCTTATTCATATATATGCAAAAAAAAAAAAATCTTACAGGGCTTTCAAAATAAACGTCCTTCAATCAACTAATGGGGTACCTTCCGTGAGTGCATTTCTCCCGATCATCCCTCCCAGAAGGTAAGTATCTCTCTTCCTACTTTAATGCTTCAATCCTTTTGCTAAAGTGTTTTCTCTCTTCACAGGTACCAGAAGGCAATCTAAGATCAGTCCATCTATGTCCATCATACCCCCATCGCCACCATCAATCACATCATCTAGGTGGCCCACATTCAAGGGATGCATAGCCTTACCTATATCCCATCTCCTCATCTCATCCATGCCATCCATTTCTCCCACAATCAAAGCCCCATTCAAATCTGGAATTTCAGCATGGCTGCCATTAATGGGGCCATTCAAAGCTCCACCAACAACCATCTCTAGCCCCTCATCAATGCCCCCATTCAATGCCCCATCTCCACCATCCATTAAAGAAATCCCTCCATCATTAAAGCCTTCAATACTTTCTGAAGTGTGGGACCCACCATGGACAGCCCCCACAACCCTTAAATCTCCACCATCCATTACCCAAGAAAGGACAAAGCAAGATGAGGACAAGATGAGAAGTAAAGAGGAGACAAAGGGAAGATTCATGGTCGAAATCGAACCTGGACGTACAGAGCAGGTGGAGACAAAGACAATGGACAGCAGAGAATGTCCGAACCAGAGCCAGCCCAGGCCGCTCAAGAGGCGAGCCTTGGGCGGCCTGCTCTGGGCCGCCCGTACGGACGCGGTTCCTCTCTCTCCGCGGGATTGGCTCCAAGATTCTTGGTAGGTGAGGCTGACAGTCCACGTCAGCAGATGGCACTCCGTGGGCGGCCCAAGGCTCCGGTCCACTCCAGATTTCGATTGAGGCTGATCAAGATCATATAAAAGGTGCCCCACCAGTCCAATTACGAAGTAATGCAGCCAGAACATGGCTGATCAAGTCAAAGAGAAGGAAAGGTGATCAAGTGGGGGCCACAAGCAATCCAAGTCATTCAAAGACTAGATCACCATGATCTAAACCATTGAAGAACCTGCATGAGCCATCAAACAACAAGATCAAAGGGGCTGATCATCAAAAGAAGGGCCAGAATCCAAGATCTAATCATCAAGTGGGCCCACAAAGCCAAGTCAAGCGATCTGAGACGTTCAAGCCATCATCCACACCATGAGAAGCCTTCTTAGCCTCACAAATCATCAAAAGAGGTGCCCCAAAATAAAGCCAAGATCGCAAGTGGGCCCACAGGGTCGAATCTATCAATCTGAACCATTCAAGGGCTAAATCATCAGGATCCAAACCATTGGAAGGCTTACACAAGTCAGAAAGCAGCAAGATCAAAGGCATGATCATCAAGAGAGAAGGCCGGAATCTAAGATCCGATCATCAAATGGCCCGCAGGGCCAAATCAAGCAATTCGGACCACTCAAATCACAGTCAGCCCCGTCAGAAGCCAAATAAAGCAAGGTAAGTATGCCCAAACCCAAAAACTGGTCCGAAGACCTTAAACTACGTCGGGATCGAGATCCCGAGGGATTTTTAATAAAAACCAGCATCGATCCCAGTCTTTCAGGCCAAGATCTGATGATCTGGATCATTTCGAATATATATATATATATATATATATATATATATATATATATATATATATATCCTATATATATACAGTTTCATGGTTCGAAGACCTTAAACTACGTCGGGAACGAAATCCCGAGAGATTTCCAATAAAAACCAGTGTCAATCCTGACCGTTCAAAATTGAGATTTTATGACCTGGAACAGTTTTCGAAAAATCACAAAAAAGAATGTATTTTCAGCATGTACATATTTTTTGTCCGAAGACCTTAAACTACACTGGGATTAGTTTCTCGGGGGACCTTTCTCGCTTTTAACAAAAACCGGCATCGATCCCAGCCATTCGAGCCAGGATCAGATAACCCGGAACATTTTCAAAAATACCAAAAAGATTTCAAGTTTTCCATAAAAACCAGCATCAACCTCGGTTACCCGAGTTAAAATCTGAAACTTTTTCCAAAAAACAAAAAAAAAATGATTCACCAAAAATTTCAACTGCACAAATTCATCTTCAGCGGTCCGAAGACCTAAAACTACACTGGGATTAACTTCTCCGGGGCTTTCTTTCCTAACCTGTTCCGGACATGGCTGACACTTGATCGTACGGGTGTCCAGAATCTTTTAAACAGGTAAGGGCTGAGGCGGGCAGAACTCTGCAACCCTGTTCGTGTTGAACGCACCGTGATAGACAACCTTGATTTGGAAGTCGCTGTTGAATCTGACGGATGTTCCCTGTTCCTAAAACTCATGAAGGGGATTAAGGCTGTTGGGAGGTGAAGCTCACCCTCACGGAATTGTGAGCAACATAAGACCCCAAACTGGATTGACTAAGGGAAATGTGAGGATGTGGCTCATCTTGTGGCTGAAGGAGTCCGTCGGACGATACGTGGTCTATGTGCATTGCACATGAGGAACAGGCAACTTTGTGGGTGTGTTGACTGAAAACCCTCAAAATCCCCACATCCGAAGATGTAAAACTACGGCACTTAACTGTGTGAGACTCGTCTTGCTCGCTGACGCAAAATGGATCGGGTGCCTTACCAGCAGTAGAAGCTGGAAGTGGATGAAAATTCCACACTTTTCCCTGCATTTCAGAAAAATTACCAAAATACAAAAACATTGCAAAATATTTTCAAAATTCACAAAAATATTTCCTTTACTTTCAATCAAAATATTGTCAAAAATCATAAAAATATTTCTCTTGCTTTCATCAGAAAATATTTCGAAAATCACAAAAAATATTTCCTGTATTTTCAATAACCGATCTCTATCCTGACCACTCAGTTGAAGACTCGGACCACATATTTACAAAAAATCACAAAAATTAGCATCCCCAGCACTACAATTCAGGAGTCTTGAACTCCGCTCACTTCACAATATGAGATGACGGATCCAATCGCCCGCAAATTGGAATCTTGACCAAAACGGGCAACCAAACACCATCTCAATCACACGTATGCCCAGAAGAACATCTTGAAGTCGAATGATATCCTCGTACATTCTCATTAGCAAAGAAACAGCATCTTGGGACGATGGACCCGATCAATCACGGGTCGGGATCTTGACCAACCCGCTGACCAAACGCCTGTACAAAAAGAAAAACCTCAGGGAAGCACAACCCTGCAAGCAATAAGCTCAAAATTCTCTGCACCCATAGCAAAAGCAAAATCATCGAACTGAAAAGAGAATGAGCCAAACCATGCATTCATCCTGCATCTCCATGCATCAGCATCCATCACATTAATCATCACGTTTACCTGCTTTCAAAATAAAAGTCGGTTAGCCAAAGACCCCACAGGCATCCCTAGTGGAGGCACGTGCAAACCAGATTTCCATTTCAAAAAGACAAAAAAACATTCCTTTTTGCAAATAAAAACCCCACGAAGTATCACTCCCCAGAGTGGGTATCTTTTCAAAAATCCAAAAATATTTTCCTAGTAGAGCGTTCTGCCTCCAAAACACCAAGAGATCTTCCATATCTCTGGGTAGGAGCCGACGCAAAAATCAAATAAGATCTGATGTCTCGCGGTTTTCCCGGAGACCATTGGATCCAATGCACTCAAAGTACGGTCGAACTGAACTCCAGTGTCAGTGCGGTCGTACCACATGCCAAGATATAAAAAAGATGAAAGCCAAAAGGCTCGGTCAGAGAAACCATTTGAACAGGTGGAAACGATGAATTGTAACCCAAGTATCAAAATCAGTAGATTGGGTGGAAAGAGTTCACCCGCACATACCTAGGCGTGGATGCCTGAAGTACCTTGACTGAGTCCAAGTCGGCGTAGTAGAATCCCGTAAGACTATCTGACGCAGGGCGTCTAACCACTTTGACAGTCAAGCGAAACAAGTACTCCTGGAGTGATCTGGGAAAACATCAAACATCACACAATCAGTCTCAGGGTCAGTAACCTCGTAAGACTACGGACGCAGAGGCTCTGCTGTACCTTTCCGGTGTTAGTACCGATCGGGAATGGAAGGGTTGCGATTGGGTACCCAGGTTGCAGCGCATGCAGGGACAATCGCAACGTTTTCTCCAAACTCCCGCGGTATGTGCGAGTTATCAATTTCCAGACAATCAACTGACTCAGATACAAAGGACAACAAAGATTCCAGACCACAATCAAGGAAAGAATGAATTGCAAACCAAGCATCGAAACCAGCGGATCGGGTGGAAAGAGTCCACCCGCACATACCTAGGCGTGGATGCCTGAAGTACCTTGACTGAGTCCAAGTCGGCGTAGTAGAATCCCGTAAGACTATCTGACGCAGGGCGTCTAACCACTTTGACAGTCAAGCGAAACAAGTACTCCTGGAGTGATCTGGGAAAACATCAAACATCATACAATCAGTCTCAGGGTCAGCATCCTCGTAAGACTGTCGACGCAGAGGCTCTGCTGTACCTTTCCGATGTTAGTACCGATCGGGAATGGAAGGGTTGCGATTGGGTACCCAGGTTGCAGCGCATGCAGGGACAATCGCAACGTTTTCTCCAAACTCCCGCGGTATGTGCGAGTGATCGATTTCCAAACGGTCAACTGGCACAGATGCAAAGGCAAGCAATGATTTCAGACCATGATCCATGAATGACCAGGTCAGAAGTGGGGTGTCCACTCGCTTTGGCATTCGGTTGCACGCAACCTCTGCCAAAGAGGGGCATCTGTAGACACCCCACCTTCGGCTACACTGTTGGTAGAGATAGCTGGTTGAATGGAGGACCATACCCCCAAATCCCAAGTCCAAACTCAGCCAAACTCACCCTTGTAAGCCCCATTCCATAGCCCAGATCAAGCCTGAACCCAGTCCACCCAGTCTTAAACATCAGCCTGAAAAACCCCCCATAAAAAAGGCCAGTCAAAAAATCCTAAAAAAGTCAAAATCACTGAGTCAACTCGCTGAGTTAACCCGCTGAGTCAACCCGTCGAGTCAACCCGTCGAGTCAAAACACCGAGTCAACCCGTCGAGTCAAACCACCGAGTCGACCCGCTGAGTCAACTCACTGAGTCGACCAGCGAGTCAAACAGCAGCCCCGAGGGAGCGACCATACTCGCTGGAAACCGAGGAGCGGCCGTACGGGCGGCCCATAGCAGGCCGCCGGAAAAAAATTACGAGAGCTGCCACTCTCCAACGCTATAAATACCCCTAGCCTCTTCTCATAACAGCATCCCTTCAAGTGTAGCCAGTCCGGGTGCGGTCCGAGTCCTCATCCACCCCTTAGCCCATTTTTCCACCAAGGAGAGCTCGAGTGAGGAGAGTCTAGCCCTGGTCCAGCCCAGCCTGACCACTGGTCTAAGCCTCCCAAGCCATCCAAATCTTGATCCAGCCACTCGAAGCCAATCCTTGCGACACCTCCGTCCACCCAACTACTCTTTTCCAGCATCATCTCATTTGCATCTAGCATAAGTGCAACATTTACTTTTCTTCCAACCCCCCTGCTTCACTACAAGCACCTTGATTATTCAAGCACACTGCATATGTCTTTATATTAAGCACCTGTCAGTTCGAGCGTATGATCTGGGCTTGCCCGTTGTTGGAACCTGCCCATCAGAAACTCTTACTGTTCAGACCTGCATTCACGTACATATCACTATAAGCACTTTGAATATTCAAGCACACAGCATGCATCATCTCGCATAAAGCACCTGTCAGTTCGAGCGTACGCTCTGGGCTTGCCCGTTGTTGGAACCTGCCCATCAGAAACTTTTACTGTTCAGACCCGCATTCATGCATCATGTCATCCATGAGAATATACGAGGATTAAACTAGACTTTCAAGTATCCGATCGATTCTGTGAAGTAGAGACCGTACTTCGGTACGGGCAGTGTGTGGGGTGCTTAACCTCTTCCCACCCTGTAACCGTGATCCCTTACCTTGAATCTCTGGCCGCAGATCAACAGGAGTCATTTTAGAGGAAGGAATCTTCGGATTCCCTTCTCTAACGTTTCTACGGGGTCTAGCCGACTGTAGATTCGAAGTAACTGGCTAGTAGGCGACTCTGGTCTTATATAAACTCATTTAAACATATCCAGCTTAACACGACAACCAAACGAAGCCCTCGAGAACGAGGCAAGCCAGTGGCACAAACGGCGATTTCGCACTCACGCATCCTCATCTCCTCCTTTTCCGAAAGGAAAGGGGAAGGGAGAAGGTCGTCGTGTGGGAGCGCGGAAAATTAGCGAGGGTCCACACCATGGTTGAGTGATTTAAGAACAAGGAGAATGGCAAATAAACATAACAGATGGGTCCTGCAAAGTTTCCAATGGTAGGCATTCAATCACCCTTATTTTCTACGTGTGGCCCACCCAAAACTGGGCCCACACCCCTGCCAAGAAGAACGACAAGGTATACCCAACATTCATCAAGGTGGGACCCAAAGTTGGGCCCCATCACCTTTGGTCAGATGGATAAATAAACATTACAATGGCCCCAAGGAAGGTTTCAAAGGTGGGCATCAATGACCACTGTTTCCTACAATGTGGTCCACTTGAGGTTTGTATTTACCTCATTATGAGGGCCCACGGCCCTAAAATAATATGGAAAAATAGATGGGTGGCATACATAAAACAGATACATCGTGGTGGGACCCACAGAGCGTAGCACCCAAATGGGCCCCAAGAGTTTTAAATCAAACTAATATTTTTATTTTCCCATTTATCCATATACATGTGATCTTACGATCAGGTTGAATGACAAATAAACATCACTGTAGGGCCTAGGAAGGTCTCAACGGTGGCAATCATTATTCCCACTGTTTCCTGTGACATGGCCCACTTGAGGTTTGGATATGCTTAAATTTTGGGCTCAGCCACTAAAATGAGCTGGAAAAACATCTGGACAGAATAGATAAAGCAAATACATTCTAGGTGGGTCCCACGAGTGGGCCAGCCGCTGGACAGCCCAACCAGCCCACGGCCAGCGCCCCTTTCCTTTTTCTTTTTCTTTCTTTTTTTTTTTTTTTAAATGATCTCATCAAGTGGGGCCACAGAAATTTTTGATCAAGCTGATATTTTTGTTTTCCCTTTCCTGCACACGTGTGAACTCATGAACAGGTGGGATCTCAAATAATCATCACGGTGGGCCGCAGGAAGGTTCCAACAGTAGGGTCACTGTCCCAACTGTTTTCTTCCAAGTGGGGTCCACTGGAGATCTGGATCTGTCTCATTCTTGAGGCCATGCCCTAAAACGATCTCCCCAAATGGATGGACGGTATGGATATAGCACACACATCATAGGTGGGACCCACAGGGTGGCCTCCAGCTGGGCAGCGAGCCCAGCGTCCGTGGACGCTGGTACACCCAGCGCCCGGACGCCTCTCCTTTGCTTTCTCTCTTTCTTTTTTCCTTTTTTTTTTGTTTTTCAATAGTTTTCACCCAGTGGGGCCCACAAGAGGATGATCCACTCCGCTCATTAGATTATTCAACTCCTTGGGGACCTAATGAGCCCAATATTGGACAGGTAGAATAGTCTACATATGTCACGGTGGGCCCAAGAAGTTTTAACAGTGGGGCATCCTTGCCTCCACTGTTTCTTGCGGTGCGGCCCACTTAAGATTTGAATCTGCTTCATATTTGGGCCTTAGCCCTAAATGATATGGAAAAACAGATAGACGGTGTGGATACAACAAAAACATCAAGGTGGGTCCCACGAGTGGGGACCCCATTCCAACCGTCCTGACGCTGGACGGTTCCAGCGTCCCAGACGCTGTGAACGTCCAGCGTCTGGACGTTCTTCCACTATTTCTTTCTTTTCTTTTCTTTTTTTTCTAAGTTTATTTCAGGTGGGGCCCACTTAGGGAAGATCCAATCCATTCGTCAGTTTCCCCTACTCATGGGGAGCCCAATGAGCCCAATATTGGGTATCTTACAAAGCCTAGAAACATCAAGGTGGCCCAAAAAAAGTTTTAAACAATAGGCATCATTAGCTACGCTGTTTTCTATGGTGTGGTCCACCTGAGATCTGGATTTACTTCATTTTTGGCGTCCAGCCCTAAAATGGGCTGGAGAAACAGATGGACGGCGTGGATCACATACATGCATCAAGGTGGGTCCCACGAGTGGGGACCCTGCTCAACGCCCAAGAGGGCTAGGCGCTGCTGGGCAGCAGCGTCCTCTGGACGCTGACTGTCCAGCGGCCAAATGTGTTTCTTTTTTTCTTTTCTTTTTTTGTTGTGCCTTGATTAGTGGGACCCACACATGCAGGATCCACTCCATTCATCAGCTGGGCCATCTCATGGTGGGTCCACATGGTGGACAGCGTGGATGAACTACATACATCATGGTGGGCTGTTGGCCACACTAAATATGCCACAAAATGGGCCCCCAAGTGGGATCCACACCATCAAAAGGTGGGACCCATTCATGGACGATCCAGCCCATCCATCTCATTGCCCATCACAAGGTGGGCCGAAGGGAGAACATGAAAGTAAACGAAAAAATGGGAAAAGGTGTGCACTCACAATGATGGTTGGACGGTTGGATTGCCGATCGGACGGTCCGGATGATGATCGGGGTCCTCCAAGCTTGATCTTCACCTTCAATCTCTTTCTCTCTTTCTCTCTCTTGATTTCCCTCTAAATCTCTCTCTAAACTCACTCAATCTCTCAAATCTCCTTCTTCTCTCTCTCTCTCTAATCTCTCTCTCTCTCCTTCTCTTGCTCTCTCTCTCAAACCTTGGAATATGAGAAGGCCACCCCCCCTACGTATGGCTCTTGTATGGGAAGAGGGGGGATGAATGATGTAATGATGATGATGATGATGATGGGAGAGAGCATGAGAGGTATAGGTTGTGGTTGACTTTTGGAGGTGAGAGAGTGATGGGGTGGGTATGGTAATGATGGCTAGATAATGATAGGGGTATGCGTGAGGGTGATGGTGATTGATTTGATTGATTTGACATGTTGTTGGGATTTGTGCAAGTGGGGTCCACGCCACACGCGCGTTGCGCGGCCCACCTCGGATTGCACAAAAGTACGCATCTTACACACCGGGTATCGCAATGAGGCGTGCTGCGCGGCGTTGGAATCGTGGCGCCCGCGCGGTCGCAAGGGTACAAGTCTTAAGTCGTTGCGGTACTAAATCAGGGTCGCGATCAAGGCTCTCTAATCTGGTCCGTCCGGGACGTACCGGTACCGGAAACTAATCGTACGGAGGGCAATTCAGGGTACGGGTCTTACATTTGTTGAGAACGGATGCCTCAAATCATGATCCCACAAAGGCCACCGGCCGGTCGGTGGGGGTGTCCGATCGGCCGGCCACACAGACAAGCGAGGCAGCGTTGCTGCTGTAGAGGTTTTTTGCCCATCCAATCGGTCGGCCGACCGGCCGGTAGGGGTGTCCAACCGGTCAGACGACCGGTTGGCAGTGTCCTAGTGCAACACGTTTTCTTGCGCGGTTTGCGCGCAAGAGGTTTCTAAATCCGTTTTTCTTCCTATTTAAGGTGTATTTTCGGGATTAGAGGTTTCCAAGGTTGCAAAGGGGATTGAGAGAACTTCTAGGTGAGAGAAAGAGCTTGGAGAAGAGGGTTTTATTCTTGGGTAAGCTTGGGATTTCTCTTGTGGGCTTGAGTTTTAGGTCTTGGGTTCCATCTCTTGTAACTTATGATATTATAGTGGATTGGTGTTGCTTTGTGCCGTGGTTTTTTACCCGTGAGGGGTTTTTCCACGTTAAAATCAAATTGTTTATGTGTGGGTGATTGCATGCATTGTGGTTGCATTGTGTGTCTTGTTTGATTGAATTTTCTGTTTGTGTATGGCTTTGCTTCCGCTGCCGGCCCTCCTGTCCCAACAGTTAGACTATCTGAATGTCTCCAATAAGATCTCCCATTCTGAATGGACAGTGAGAGACGGCCTCGGCAAAAATATCATAACCAGATTCATGAAGTCTCTTAGGGCCTATTTGAAATGATGTATTAACATGTATTTTCTCTCACATCATCAATAAATGTATACAATAGTATTTGAAAGTGAGGAGGACTTGCTTTAATTACATGACATGGAATTCGAAGCCAAAACGTTGTGGGCCCCATCATGAAATATGTGTTGTATTCATGCCATCCATTCATTATTAGAGATTATTTTAGGGTGTAAGCCAAACAAGCGAGACAAATTCAAAGCTGAAATAGACCACATTAAAAAAAGTGGAAATTAAACACTAACCATTTAAAATGTTCTTCCTGTGATGTGGTCCAGTTGAACGTTGGATCCGTGTCATTTTTATAGGCATACCCTAGAATGATATGGGCAAATGAATGGACGACATGGATAAAACATGTAAGTCATGGTGGGACCCACAGAGGCCCATCTCGTTTTCTGTATCAAAAAGTTGTTGTCGTGCAACCTCCAAATACCTCTGGTAAATAATAAATGATGAAAAAGGAAAAATACACAACAATTACTAAGAAATACATTATTTCAAACATGCACTTATAGATGTGCTTGGTACATTGCCTCATTGATAGGACATTGTAAATGTGTGCTGGTTCATTCTCTTCAAGTGGGTCTGAGAGTATGTAACTTTACATTTACAATCGAATGCATATCGATTGAGGAAGAACAAACAATGATACTTGGATGACAGTGTGTTTCAAGCCAATTGTGGTCATGCAGTGTCCATGCATAGCATAGCGGCTTTTGATTGGTCCACATCAGGGCACCGAAGATGGGTGTAAATGGACGTGGATTTCCTACGTAAGGCTTACCTAAGTGGGGCCCACTGTGATGTTTGTGAGAAATCCACTCCGTCCATCCTTTCTGTGAGCTCATTTTAAGGACATGATACCAAAAATAAAAGTTCCTGCGCTAGAAGCCTAGGTGGGGCCCACTGTGATGTTTGTGAGAAATCCACTCTGTTCATCCATTCTGTGAGCTCATTTTAGGACATGATACAAAAAATGAGCCAGATCCAAGGCTCAAGTGGGCTAAAAACATGAGGATTGAACTTCCACATTTGAAATATTCGTGGGGCCAAAAACACGAGGATTGAACTTCCACATTTGAAATATTCGTGGGGCCAAAAAAGCTTTGAATCTGGCTAATACTTGTGTTTACAGTTCATCCTAGTAGGAATGATGTTATGAACAGTATGGATGGCATATAAACATCACTGTGGACCCTAGGGAGGTTTCAACGGTAGAAATTTCCCTACCCACCTTTTCTTTTAGTTCGTTCCACTTGAGTCTTGGATCCTAATCATTTTTGTTCGTATGCCATAGAATGAGATCACAAAACGGACAGACGGGTGGATTTCTCACAAACATCACGGTGGGCCCCCCCTAAGGTCCCAGGCAGTGCGAAACTTTTGCAGGATATCCGCATGTGGTGTAAACAACCTCCACCTGATGAATGGTAGGGCTCTCAATGGGTCAGATCTAGATCCCATCCAGCTCCAAGTCCAAAAATCTGTAGACGGATTTGGATGGGATTCGGATTCAACTTGGATCCAAAAGGCGATATCCATATCCAATCCATTTATAAATAGCCACATCCACTGTCAATCCAAAATCCATATAACCATTGTATTCCACCCATTACAAATTTAAAAAAATATATAATATAATATATTAAATTTAGTAGTACAATGATGCATGTCCGATCAGCTACTGCTTTGGCATATGTCTCAATTTTAAGACGTTGCCTAAAATAATTTGGAAATGGATAACATATATAGTAAGTTAATTCGGATCTGGATCGGATTCAACTGGATTGGCTTCAAGTCAAAAAAATTTATGGACGGATTCGGATTTATTTATGTAAATTCAAATCCGGTCCATTTAATTAATGGGACCGATTTTAAGATCAAATATGCATTATATGAATTCGGTGCGAATCGAATCTCGGATTGACTCGCTCCATTGAGAGCCTAATGAATGGGCAGGGCCACTCACACATTAATGGAGCTGGCACCCGTGCGAATTCCTCGTCACACAGAACTCTCTTTCTGAGACTGAAAAAGATGCATAGGAAATTCCAGTTTCCCGGGCCAGCTCTGTTCTAGGGTTTTCATCGCCTCTTTTACCCCTCCACTCCCTCTCGCAAGCATTTTATCGGCGCATCTATCGATTTCTCTATCACGTTATAATCTCGCATTATAAAACTCAATTTCTCGGCGCATTCTACAGCATAATCTCCAACCATCACCAACGTCGGATGGAAATGAAGAACCTCATAGACGGGGCCACTTCCAGCAAAAGCATGCTCGACGAGAGCGACGAACAGCAATCTTCTTCCTCTTCAGAAGTAGAAGAAGAGGTTCGAATTGCAATTTTTTCCACTGCCAAACGGGTCTTTTTTTCTTTTTCTTTTTTAAAATTTCTCTAAAAGCAATAACAACAGGAAGAAGAGGAGGAGCAAGAGCTGGAGCTGGAGCTCGCCGACGTCACATTCGAAGAGCTGCAGAAAGCGCGGTCTAAAGGGTTTCATTCCACGCTTTCGAAACCCGCTTCCAAGAATAAGCCCAAGAGAGCTAATAAGAACAGGTATTTCTGTCGGTGGTTGGTTTTCCAACACCCGTCTTCAATTCCAGGAATTGGAATGATTTCTAGAATCGAAGACGGGTTTATGGAAATCGATTGGGGTGGGTGTATAGAGTTGTTTTCTTTCTGTCATGGTATTATACGTCGGTTGATCCGCCATGCCTGGGTTTTCAGCTTGTCAGAGAGGGAACCAGGGTTTGGTGATCTAGACCGTTGATATGATGGGTGGCATGTGCAACGAAAGTTCCTAGTTTGGGAGGTGCTACCAGTTGAGTATGTTGCCTCTGTCTTTCCATTGAAGATGAATGGGTTGGATCACTGAACGATGGGCCATACAGACCGAATAGGGTTAAGCATTGCATAATGCATTGTTTCTGTAGATTGATTCTTTTCTGTTTTGCCCTCCTAATTGAATCTGATTATGGTGTTGCCTCTGTCTTTCCATTGAAGATGAATGGGTTGGATCACTGAACGATGGGCCATACAAACCGAATAGGGTTAAGCATTGTATAATGCATTGTTTCTGTAGATTGATTCTTTTCTGTTTTGTCCTCCTAATTGAATCTGATTATGGAGTTTGACAATGAAGGCCAATGGAGATGAGCAGCAAGAAGCCAGTGGGGAGGTTTAGGGAAGTCATTCAAGCGCAGTAAGAAGGTGATTTCTTTTTCTCATGATATTTGTCTCTCTTTTTTTTTTGTGCATTTTTGCTATATTGAAAATTTCTAGTTAGTTAATCTTCAAAAAAAGAAAAAAAAAAAAAAAGAAAAAAAAAATCTAGGTAGTTTGGGGAAATGCCTGTTTCCTGTGTTCAATTAATATCGAATTTTTTCTTGTGCGATTTAGGTTCCATTTGGATTTTCAATTCTCAACAGTTATCTGTTTTACTATGTGTCGGTGACAGCATGAAAATCAAGTGCGAAATATTTGTTTGCACCTTGATTTCTGCACTGAGTCTTATGTTGTGATGATAGCCGTTTTATCTCATGGCTGATATGGGTGGAAGTCAAGCACTTCTGCTTAATTCCTAAGTACATCCAAACATGGTAGTCTTATGGTTTATGGAGTTTTGGAACTGCCAAGGTCATATAAGTACAAACATGGCCTATTTCTTCACCCTTGAATGCCCACACTCTCAGGACCCGTGGGTGTTTCCAATTCCACCTCCCAATCAAAAGATACATGCAATTCATTTCAGACCCTCCAAACTGTGGACTATGTATAGGGCTAACTTAAACATCACACTGGTTCAATAGTTGAGATCCTTTGATCAAGGGCCTGTCAAATGAATGGTTAGAAGGAAAATGTTGAACAGTCACAATCAATGTACAACATTTCCACCTATCTGACAGTTATGATTATCCTATGAGTGTAATTTTGGGTTATGTCCCATCTTTAGTGATTTTTTATTTATTTTTTATTTTGAAGGATTGCCCCATCCTTAGTGATGCCTACAACTTAAGCAGATTTGATTAAGTTCAAATGCTAAATGCATATGGTGGATGCCTCAGAACATATGTGTTGGTATCTGGAGAAAACGATCCCAGTGGATGTGAAGAGCTGGCTCCTGATGCAGAACAGGGACAAAACTGAACAAAAGAAGAAAGCTACCAGGATTCTTTCAGAAATCTTCCCAAATCCCAACATACAAGTAGGAAATAGCTAGAAAATGAAATGACTGTTGGAGAAACTTCAAATAGGGCATTGCAGCTCTTGAAAAAGAAGAAAGAAAGGAAGAAAGAAAGAAAGAAAAAGAACAGGAGTAATACCTATATTCTGCTTGTGTGTTGTGTTTTGGGAAGTTCTTCTGCAAGAATTCTGTTACATTTTCTTCTTTTATTTGGTTTCCAATTTTCTAGAATCAAAATCTTTCCTACTCTATGTCATCTTTGAAAGACGGTCTGCCCTCCTCATTGTGGATTGAATGCAATTACAACATTGCAATTAGATCAGTCAACAGGGTTTCTTCCCTTTCGCATTTGCATCTTCTATTTGATAAAGTGATTCACTTAACTACAAATGCTGAGGTGATAAAACTCTCACATGCATACTGCATAGGGATGCAAATCACGGGCTGATGATGTAGCGTACGGTAAATACTCCACTTCTAATTTTGTGAGTACATCTGAATTTTTGTTTCTATTTTCAGGTAACAAGGGACCCTCGTTTTGAATCTTTATGTGGAACGCTTGACACGGATGGGTAAGCCTTGCTCCAATTATTTCTACAAAGTCCTGCACATGAGATGCTATCTTATGTTTTAAGTTCATTTTGGGATCAGATGATTCATGATTATCTTTTCCATTCCTAAATCCAAAAAATTGCTTCATGCAACTAATTCTTTTCCTTTTGTAGTTGTAATTCTTTACTAAATTGATTAAGGAAATTATGATTCTGTGTATGATCGGATCTGATCTGATGTGTGATGGAAAAGTGCACGCCACCGCTCGTTATGTTTTCCAACATTTGTTATAGTAATAGGACAAATGATTGACCAGTTAACAAAATAGTAACATTTTTATGGAAGCCACAAAATTTAACATCCTACTTTATACTTCACCCAAAATTGTAACATTTTTATGGAAGTAACAAAATTTAACATCCTACTTTATACTTCACCCAAAATTGTAACATTTTTATGGAAGTAACAAAATTTAACATCCTACCTTATAGTTCACTGTATAATTAATTCCACATGACTTCCTTTGTTATAGATTAAGGGAGAGATAATTTCCTTTTTGAGGTTGAACTTTAGGAAGCATCTTTCACTAAATAATTTGGGATGACCTACTTTGTTATAGGTTCAGGAAGAGATATAATTTCTTATTTGAGGTTGAACTTCCAGCAGAGAGAGAGGTGACTCTTCCTCAAGTTACTATGAAAGGAACTCATTCGTGTTAATTGTTTTTGCTAAATCTTAACTATTGTAATTTTTGGGGTTTTGCAGAAACTTCAGAAGTTGATAACAAAGTCAAACGACCTGAAAGTCACTGAAGAATTAAAGAATCACATTGCTTGGATTGTAAGTTGTTGGAACTATTGAAGGATCTCATTTTCTTTTTTGCTAAAATATGGCTCCTTGATTTGGCCATAACTATAATATGACCATGCCTTATTTTGTTCGGATTTTTACAAAAATGGCCTCAAAGTATTCTCATTCCACGTATTTGGCCTCCCTTTACAAGGTTTTTTTTTTTTTTTTTTTTTTTGCCTTCTGACAAATAATTGGAAAATAAGGGATGAAAATACCCCTCATTGGCTTCGATCCCGAGGCATGGTGTGGATGGGATGTGGTCATTGGGCCCACTAAATGGCGGATCCGGTTCGTTCATTCTATTTGTGGCCCCCCATTTATTTGGAAAGATGCTAACCTCACGCTGATACAAGTTCTCTGTGGCCCACAAAACTCGACAACAGATAACGGTGGCCGTTCACTTCCAATTGTTTCCTAATGCCGTGGTCCGCCTGATATGCAGATTTGACTGACTTTGGCTTATGGCCTGTTATCAGGTTCTGATTGCAATGGACGGATTGGATTTGATAGATACCACACGGTGGGCCCCAAAAATGGCATCCGAAGCCCATTTAGATAGGGCCCTAGCAATACGAGGACCCATATTTTTCACCTTTGACATTTCTTTACAAGTTCTTCCTTGAAAACTTCTTGCGTAGGACCCACCACCACTCACCCTCCGGCATTGGTCTTCGGCGTACGATTCTCCGCTATGCAAGATCTGCCATGACATTCTTTAAAGCTTCCTCCGGCGTTTTTTAGTCTGAAAACTCGTTTTCTTTGAAGCTTCATCCACCGGTTCCACCACTACCATCATAGATACTATTTTTCTGCGATCCTATCTTTGAAGGAATGATAGTTAGAGTCATTATTTGAGGTATAAGCTGAAATCTTTTTGCTGCCACCTTTTAACCGAGTACGACCCTCAACACATGCAACCTGGACCCTCAACAAATGACAACATGGATGCTTAACACATGACAACCTGGACCCTTAACACATGCCAACCTAGACCCTTGACTCGTGCCAACCTAGACCCTTGACACGTGATAACCTGGACCCTTAACACATTACAACCTCGGCTCTGAACACATGACAACCTTGACCCTATTTCTGTAAGCATAATAATTCCCCCTTTATTTTTTTCAGGTAAACCCATATTAGAAGATCATGGCTCTTCGACCCAGTCCTATGCTATTATGATAGGGAGTGTGTATGGGAAAAGGGGAATTTCTCGTATGAGGGTGGGGAGTCGAAATGTGTTGTTGTGACCAATGAAATTACATTCCAGAAGCTTGTATCTAAAATACATAAGCTTACGAAGACAACACCAGATGAATTTGATTTGAGTATGAAGGTTGTGTATTGGGCAAGGTTGTGGATTACTCTCTCCACACACCACCAAAGACAACGAAGATGTCCTGGTGTATATCCTCATCTGCGGACGAATCCACATTCTCAGATACCGTTGTATATAGAGAAAGTGAGGTGTACACCTTTTGTTCAAGTGAGGAGCACACCCTTATACACATTCGGACATACCGTGTCCTGATATTCAGCCTATCGTTCAGTGTGCCCCTGAACCTATTCCCGCTTGTGAACCCGTGATCGTAGATTTGAATGAATAACACCTAATAGTGGATCCTAAGTTTAGTGTAGAATTGGATAGTGAGAACGCTATAGAAATCCCCGCCCTTCAAGCAATGTTCCGTGTCGTGAATGAAGACTTGACAGTTGCGAGCGGCCAGTATTTCAGTTGCTGGAGAGTGAGGACGCTATACATATTCCCGTCCTTTCAAGCAATGCTCTGTGTCGTGATCGAAGACTTGACAATTGTGAGTGGCCATCGTCTGTTATTATTATGCTTATAAAAATAGGGTTGAGGTTGCCATCTATTAAGGGTCGAGGTTGTCATGTGTTAAGGGTCCAAGTTATCATGTGTTAAGGGTCAAGGTTGGCACGTGTCAAGGGTCGTAAGGGTCTGGTTGTCATGTGTTAAGGGTCCACGTTGTCATTTTGTTGAGGGTCCAGGTTGTCGTGTGTTAAGGGTCCAGATTGCATGTGTTAAGGGTCGTACTCAATGAGAATACCTCGGGGTCATTTTGGTAAAAATCCCTATTTTGTTTGGTTTCTTTCAAGAAATATCCGATGGACAATACATTTAGTTGTTTGTGGCCACATTCATTGTTACTGGATGATTTTAATGGTTGGGCTCTCAAGTAATGCTATGTAGACCACATTGATCTTGTTCTATTAGCTTTGTCTTTGTGCACAATTTTTCCTGCTAGCAGAACTTATGTTTCTCCTTTCTTTCCACTCATTGGGGTGGAGGTTGCAATCACTTCCTGCTGTGGGTTTCATGGATCCTTTTTCCTTTATAGCAGACTTCAAATATTGAGAAACTTTTTGCAACATGAGTTTCGTGAGTGAAAGATGTGCCCATGATGATTGTTTGATCTCAGAGGAAATTTTGCTTTCTCATTTAGAATGAATCAATGGCTCTATCTTCGATTGGTTTGTCAATCCTTTTAATGAATAAGTGTATTTTATCTTTCTTCATGCTTTGTCAAATATGTCTTTGTGCTTGAGTAGCATTGCATGCATAAATATCATCTTTTGGTCAGGGTTCTCCACATGATTTGGAAGCAAGGAGAAAGAAAGTTGGATGGTTTAGGATGAGACTTTTTTTTGCTCCTGTAGCTAGGTTCACTGAATAATTCCTTCCAAAGCCTGTTGAATAATTTTTATGGATTCCGCCATTTCACTAATTCGTACTAAATAACGAGCTAATGAGTCTCCTTCTTTTAGCCATTGGACTTCCCAATCGAATTCATCGTAACACTCATAATGATCAACTTTACGAAGATCCCATTGCATTCCGGAAGCGCATAGCATTGGTCCTGATAAACCCCAGAGAAAGAAAGTTGGATGCTTTCTTTCTAAACCTTTAGGTGTTGGTAGAGCCTGCTAGCTGGGAGCAAAAGTGTGTGCTGTTGGCATGTCTTTTGAATTTTGATGCTAGCCCATGAAATATGTGCTGAGCCTGGTGAGCTGTCCAGATTGATCCATTGGATTGTCCAAGTGTCCTGATGCAACTAGGAGTACTATACTTGTTGTGCTATGAGAGCACTAGATCAACAATTTGTGGGTTGGCTTTTAAATGGTAGATTGGTAGATGTTTTACAATCAGCTGCCCACTAGTCATCAACCTTCCTCTTTTACCAATGCTATTGTAACCATCCATTGAAGAGGCTCACATGTACACCACGTATGTGCCAACACAGTTCAGCCCAGTATATTGGGATGAGAAGGATATAGTTGCTTATAGTATTATGTTGTTCTTTATATTGGATTCACGATACTTGTGATTGTAACCACAAATATCTTAGTTCGGGAGGTATTTTTTATGACACTTGTGATGTTTATCTAATAAATCCCATTACAATGAAGATTGATGATCAACCAAAGAATTTCTAATTCCCATTAGCTCTATACCCAAATTTAGGGGTTGAAGCCTAAAAAACTCAGCTTTCAGTAGGTCGGGCCAGCAGCCATCAGTCTTAAGAATGGTCTGATATGCCTTTCAATACATGTGAAAAAGCACAACTGAATCATATTTTCTTCTCTTGATATTTTTCCACTTCTTTGGCATTAAAAGAAGATCATGTTGATACGGTCTGATGCTGGACGAGTAGTCTGTTGTATCTTATCCTTTTGCTGTTGGATACGCCCTCAGAAATCACCTTCAGAACATTGCCCGTCCCAACTATTAAGTGCATGCACCAAAGGGCGAGCAAGCAGGGCAGGGTCATGGGATCAGCAGTTGCTGTGCAAATTGCCAAGCACAAAGCATCTGCACATGAATGGTCATTCTTGTTAATCCATCCATGCGTGTCACCTTATGTATAGGTATTCTGCGAAATAAAAAACTTGACGAAAGAGCAATGGTTGCTTTCATTTTATTTTTTCTTTCCGAGCACAAAGTGGATAATCTCTAGAATTGTTTTTTTCTGGATCAGGCATTGTTAAATAGTTTTTGAGGGCTCCCTTTGACCTAGTGATATTCATTTCAAATCATTGTGTTCCCCGTTTTCTAATTAGTCCCAAATTCTTTGTATTATAATATCTTGTCAAGTTCGTTATTGAGATGATGCATCTAATATGTGAACCTTGAAACTTCAATGCATCTGCAATAACTTTTGGAACCCGATACTATTTGGATGGGCAAATTATGTTATGAACTTTGCTGCCTAATGTTTCTTGATTATGCTAAATTTTGATATATACTACCTCTCCAGGAGAAACAACTAAGGTCAGGGTCAGTGAAAAGTGCTGATGCCAAGATTCTAGCAGAGCATAAGAAGAAAGAAAGAGATGCAGCAAAGCAGGGAAAACAGCCATTTTATCTTAAGAAATGTTTGCTCTCTCTCTCTCTCTCTCTCTCTCTCTCTCTCTCTCACACACACACACACACACACACACACACACAGAGAAGTGTGCATGGACACTCACACAAAAGACACAGAACTTGTCCCATAGCATAAACCTGATTTCTGGCTCTGCAGCGGAAGTGCGGGAACGGAAGCTAATTGAGAAGTATAACCATCTCAAGGTATATGTGAGCCTCTCTACATGGGAAAGTCTCTTTCGAAACTGTCCATGGAAATTTTATTATTTTTCCCTTTTCTGTGTTTTTAATTCTTCAGGCAACGGGCAAGCTTGAGGACTTCATTGAGAAGCGGAGAAGGAGAAATGCTGCGAAGGACCGCCGCCATATGCCCTAGCCGTCGGGTACATGATAGTGAATAACTATAAGGGCTTCAAATGCTGCCTGTTTAATGACTGCTTAAATTTGTGTTCCCTTCCTTTCTTAGTGATAATGCATCTGATTTACTCCCAAAAGCAATAGAAAAGCTGAATGAATGGAAGGGAAAGTTAAAGTTGAATCTGGATTATACATTGGGGTTTTTGGAGGAGAAACATGATGTTGGCCAGGGCTTAGATTTGGTTTTGGCTTACAAACATACCGTTTTCTACATTATGTTTACTTTTATAGGAATACCATTCTTTTATTTGTTAAGGATATCGGCGTGTTTATTAAGACGAAAAAAAGGTTGAGAAGGCATTCCAATTACAAAAGGAAAACAGCCCCAAACTCAACAAACTTCAAAAAAATCCCATATTAATTGGCCAAACTGGCCCATTCAATGAATATCATTCATAATAATGATACCTATATATTTATATAATAGGAATACCATTCATAATCATGCAAGGATGTAAGAGCTGACCTAGTCGTGCGATGATTGGTTGGCTACCCACCTCAGCAATATTTGGGGATGTTGGGGGAGGCGGCCGTGGGAGCTTGGCCAATGATTGTGTGTTTGTGTCAATTTTTCCTGGTTGCGTGACTACACAGTCCCTCTTTGTCATTGTAATATTTTATGTGGTATTATATGTATTATTTACTTGGGGCCTGTTTGGGTGCCACTTAAAAATGAATTAGCCTCATTTTATTTAATCAATGATTATCTATTAGAGGTCAATTTTTTGGTAGGGGTAAAACATATGACCAACAATTATATAAACTACGATCCCTAGAATAGGTAATTGATGGTGGCTAAAATGTGATGAACTCATTTTAAGTGGCAACGAAACATGCCCTTGGTATTTGGCTTGTGGCCATTTCAGCAGTGGAGAAGAATAGTTCATGAATTTGGAATTTCTACCCTTAGGCTATGCTTGGTTGCTCCAAATATCATGAAATTTAGAAGCTTCATGATATTTGGTGCAACCAAATCCACCCTTAGAATTTCCAGAAGTGACGAAATGGGTCTCCTCAGCATTGTATTATAAAGAAAGTTACCACACGAGTATTGTTTCACGATTTTTGTAATTTCTTGTAAGAGTAGAAATTGCAGATTTTCTTCTTGCGGCTAATGCAGCCTAGCCTAAATATATTATCATTGCCATTGTCATCATCATGGTCTTGTCCAAGTTATTTAAAGTTGTTGTTTTCTTTTTTCTTTTTTTCTTTTTTTCTTTTTGTTTTTAGAGGAGAGAGAGAGAGAGAGAGAGAGAGAGAGAGAGAGAGATTTTCCAAACTAAAAACAAAAGAAAAACAACACAGCCGCTGAGATGGCAACCCAGCTACAACCCAAGAAAATCAAGATTACATCCCTTCAGCTTTAAAGTTGGCTTAATTCTCAAGATTGACTGGCAAACCTCTTTACCTGGGCTGGGGACTAGCTGGACATAGCCACCAATATTTGGAGTTCTACAGCTTCTGAAACTGGTATCACGTAAGAGGCATGCAATGAACTTGGCTATGGTTTACGGAGTTTGCAACCTCGTATTTCACAGTACGACAATATAAAGTTTTGCTACTACCTCTAGAAGTTCACCCAATCTGCTCCCCTGCCCCACCTCGATATAACCTGGAGCATTCATCTAGAAGCTCCTAAGTACGTTGTTGACACGGAACTGGCTGGAGCCAATCTCCACCCTTGCGAGAATTTTAAGTTAGAAAATGCCATTCTGGACAGTTGTTTCTAAGTCGCTTTCTATGGACGATGAGTAATGATGAGTAAGATTTGTTTACATATGAACCAGCTTCCAGAAAGACTTCTTAATAAATGGTCTGGATCATTGCATGGTGGGGTGCCAGGGGGCAAAGCCTCGAGGTGAGACCCTTTTGGTGGCCTTCCAAGGGAGGAAAAATATCTGAGTTTGACCTTAAACATTTATTAAAATTAAACAGCTTTTGATATCAAACACCATAAAAAAGAAAAAAGAAAAAAAGAAAAGGATGTGAACAAATAAGAAATGTATGTTCATGTAAGAAAACTAACATGCATAAACCCTCTTCACCTCATTGTAGTATGTTGTTGCCATGTGATTAGTTTAATAAGAACAACAAACTTCTACACCACCATGTACGTTCATTTGTCCAAATGCTTAAGAACAGAACGGTGTGGTTGCAACGGTTTTGGTTGGGTTCATGTCCTGGTGAGCCTGGGTGGATCCATTCACTAATCAGGCAAGGAATTCCAACCAGATCCTCTCCTGGATCAATCGACTCCAGATTTTGTCCCAACTACGTTACAAAATGGATCTTGAATTTAGACCTATTCACTTAATGGCCTTACTCGTCGGGGATAAAACTCTTCCACACAGGTCAGGGCCAATCTGAGAAGACCTTGTTACACGATGGGCCTCATTTTCAGTCTTGAACCTGACCCATGACGTGAACCCCACAAAGAAGTGGGGCTAGTTGACCAATTGCCCGCCTTTGATGGATCTGCATTTTGCTCCTCAGTCGTAAGATTATGATACTACTAGGCATTTCTCATATTTTATGGACTGGTGCATAGGGTTGTAAATACGGTAATATCCACACCCAACCCACTTAGAACTCGGGTAATCAGTTTACTTTTTGAATCAGGTAAAAAAACAAATGCCACATCCAAATCAGATTTTCTCGCGTTGGATATGGGTAATAAAGAGATATCCACGGGCAACCCTATATAAACCGTTCAGCCGAGCATCTACTGATTCCTGACTGATTTATGCTGGTAGAATTTGGACCCTAATTGCCCATTTAATGGCACATAGACATAGTTGGATGGTTAAAATAATTTTATCCATTGGCTCTTGGTTTCAAATTCGGCCATGTGTAATGTGTGCAGGCATGTTAGAATCGACCGTGTGGCTTGATTCCAATAGAATAACTTTGACCCCAAACGTCAAAATAGGCAGATATATCGAACTCAGCCATATATGAGCGAGATCTAAGAAGATCAACCGCCTATTTAACCACTAGCAAGATGTTGTTTAAGATGATTGGGCGCTTATTAGAGGGTAGAGTTTGTTTTCTGTAAATGAGTCACACATTGTCTTTCGTACAAAAGGACCTTCCAAATATAGTAGCAAACCAAAAGGAAATACTTATAGTCAATTGTAGAGAACAACTGCAAAACACATTTTCGTAAGGAAACTGCTTGTTTCGAAATAGAACTTATTTAATGGATGAACGTAAACTTAGATTACAACTAAAGATTACAACTATTGGATTACTGCTACTAATAATGTAAGACTAGACTTCTAATTGCGCTAAATAAATGACTGATTATGCTAATAAACATAAAGAATGATTGGTTTGTTTGTTTGATTGGTGTGAGACCCCTTGCTTATAGGCTTGTTGGAGAGAACTATCTAGATTCACTCTACATTATGCAGTTACAATAACTGTCGAGCACTACTCTGGCCTTTCAGACTCTCTTTCTCCCTTCTCATTTATTTGGTAATTGTTTGCAAATTCGTTCGACCGCTGCTTCTATCCAAATGATGTGTTCCTATCAACTAATGCTAATTGTTACTATTGAAAATGTGCTCAACATACCTTAGCAAATCGCAATGCATGTTGTATACTTCTCCTGCAACGCCTTGTGTCCTCGTTTGATTGGTTCTCTAGAATGGTAAAAAATAGAGTATAATACTATTAATGTGAACTTTGAACTCTATCCAAAATGGGGCTGAGAACTTGGATGGTCTGGATTGGCATGCACATTTCTCACAGAGGCTGCTCCCGTTAGAGTATGCATAAGGTCTTGATGCACCCTGTCCTAATGCATCCATCTTGTACAAGTGCAACCAAGGATTTCCAGGTGATCTAGACTGGGCCTCACTGTAGATGGAGCATGAGCCGAATGCTTTATAGGTTAAACTTCTTCTATCCATCTGATCCATCACTATTGTTATTTCAAGAATTTACTTAAAATCAATTCTTAGGAAATAAAAAGGGGAATTTTACAAAAGAAAACCTGATTAAGATGGAATTTACATTTCGGTACCTTTTTCAAAAAGATTTTCCAAAAGCTACCTTATTAATTGATGTCAATATCATTCCATCGGCCCCCTACAAGCAAATCATGGTTGCTCGTGTGGGCCCTACTGTGATGTTATGTAAATCCACTAGCTGTGTCACCCCAATGTTAGGAGAAGGGCCCAAAAATTAGCCTCATCTGTAATTCAGGTGAACTACATGATTGGAAATAGTGGACAAGCAAACATTTGCCCTCCAAACCATTTCCATTAGTGTGGCTAATGTGAATCACATATGGGTAAGCTTTTTAGGCTACGGGCCTAAATATTTTTTGTGGAATCTAATGGTTGGAGTAGATTTCATATAATTATCATGGTGGCCATGTAAAAGTCAAGAGTAGACGTTTCTCTCCCAACTGTGTTCTTCGGTGTGGCCCACCAAAATTACAGTTTAGCTCAATTTTTTGTCTCTAGGCCTAATATGAGACAACATCTAATGGTCAAAGTGGATCTTACATAAACATTACGATGGACCCTATCAAATTCAACAACAACCATGACATTTCCTTTCTTTCGGATTCAGTACTGATGGAGAGGGATGTCGGGCTTGATGTTTGGCGTGTATATAAAATCCATTCTGTTAGATATTTAATTCTAGATTAGGACTGAGTCAAAAAAAAAATTAGGTTGATTTGTGATTCAGGTGAGCCACACCAAAGAAAACAGTTGAGAGTGACATCTACCTTTGATTTTTTACAAAGCCCACTATGTTGATTATATGTAATAAACTCTAACCATTCAATGCCACACTAAAATTTAGGCATGGTGTATGAAAATCAGGTCCATTCATGATTCATGTGGGTCATACCAAGGGGAAACAGTTTGAAGGGCGATCATTTCCCATACAATGTTTCCAATCATGTGGTTCATCCGAATCACAAATGGGTATGAGTTTTCACGCCCTTAGCTTAACACAAGGTGACTCACCTAATGGTCAAAGTGGATTTTACATAAACATTGTAGTGGGGCTCACCCAAGCAAGTGACCCATTTGCTCACACACCCGCCCACCCTACCGGCTGTTAAAAGAAATGCAAGGAAAGGGAGTGGAATGACAATTTCACCAATTAATGAGGTAGCTGGTCAAAATCCTTCTTGAGAAAGGTTGTCAGGTAATTTTTATTGTAAAATTTTAAATGAAGGTATAAATGTTATTAGTGGGATAATTGTGAAATTGTCCTTGAGCAATAGTGCAGGGGAAAATAGTTTTGTCAGGGTGGCAAAAAAAGAAGAGTTATAAGTTAAAAAGATAAAGAAATTACTTACTGCTTTTGTTATATAAGTTACTCTTGTAATTACGTTTACCAGATTAATTTAAGTGAAAAAAGTAACTTAATTACTTAGGTAAGTTAAAAAGTAAGTTATTTGGTGGTATTAAAATGGACCCTTAAATTGCCTGTGTTTGGAGTATGCAATATCTAAGTGACCTCTAGTCCTGCATATCATCCATCACACTCCGCCAGAGCACCAAAGATTTCCTCAGTTTCCAATCCTTTAACCGCCCTGTCTACACGTGCTTATTACGTGTCAGTTACCTGCCATGGATGAGCAGAGAATTCATCAGTTTCCATTTCATTTTAGGACATTATCCCAAAACTCAAGCAGATCCAAATCTCAGGTGGACCACACCACTGAAAACAGTGGTGAATGACCGTTAAAAGCTTTTTGTGGGCCACAAAGGTTGAATCAAGCTGATCTTTATATCTTACCCGGTCATCCAGGTCTAGTTGACCTTATCAACTGCTTGGATTTCGGACCTAGGAAGTTTTTAATGGTAGGTGTTCAGTCCCCCACTGTTTACTTTGGTGTGGTCCACCTGAGATTTGGATCTGCTTAAGTTTTCGATATACGTCCAAAACTGGGCTGGAAAAACGGATGAACGGCGTGGATATTCAACACATTATTAAGGTGGGGCCCACGGTAAGGGTATCACCGACTCCCGAGTAACACCTAATCCGCTGTCATATCATCAGCTCCCTTGGACATGAAATGGGGCCGAATGGGAAACGATTTCTTTCCTTTCACCATCATGTGGTTACCATATCCACACCACACACACAAGATCTTGACCGTTCATCCAGCGTCACGTCAATCAGTATGAATTTTGGGCTGTTCACTTTGACAGACATCAATCGGATGGCTATGATCGTTTGATCAGAATGAATTTGGGCTGAAGTTCGACACACGCAATCCCCAATTTGGATGGTCTTGATGGATGTGCACGTATCCCGAGTGAACGGGTCATCGCTAAAACAGTAGTGTGACTATTGTCTGGTCAAAAAAGAGTCCGAGGCGCTGTCTCTTTATTCTGGGAATTGTAGGGTCCTGACTCACCAGGAGGCGAGCAGTCTCCACATGGTCTCGCAAGTTGATGTTGGAGCCTTAGTTTAGTGATCCAGTCCGTTGATCTGACGGTCCCCTCAGTGGATAGATGACCCAAGTTATGGTTGTCGTTGTCATCCCATCATTGCCTTTCCTCTAGAACGTTGTTGTACGCTTGTCATCATTTTATTTGCAGGTCACTGACTGAGGGTTTAGCATGCAGTGATCTACTATGTTCTTTGAGGTAGCTACAGAAAAAGGTGGGTCCCATCAGATCAACGGTCTGGATCGCACAACTATAGGCGAACTTTGTGGATTCTCTATTTCTACATCCGCCTTCGTGACCATGCGTTGGCACCTTTTCATTCCTCCGTCTGGCAAACTCGTCGCCATCATAAAAGCGCCACGTTAGGGTATGATTCCAAAAATTAAGCAGATAGGTGGACATGAAACAGTGGTAATTAATCATTAAAATCTTCTCATGGGCACAAAAGTTTTAGATCAAACCGATATTTGTATGTTAGCTGCATTCAGGTCTTCGTGGCCTTATTAACAGGTTGGATGGAAACTAAACATTCCGGTGGCCCTCATGAAGTTTTTAATGGTCACGATTCAATCACGATTGTTTTCTGTGGTATGGTCCACTTAGGATTTGGATCTGCTTCATATTTTGTACCATGACCTAAAATGATCCATAAAAAATGGATGAATGGTGTGGATTTAAGGAACATATATCAAAGTAGGCCACATAGTGAGTAAATACTGAGTACACTCTGCAGGGTCCACCGTGATTTATGTATTTCATCCCCTATGTTCATCTATTTTAGCAGATAAATGAACCATATAAAAAGATTGGGTGGACTACACAGCAGGAAACAATGTGAATTGGACTTTTACCGCTCAAAAATTCTTAAGGCTGTGGAAGTTTTAGATCAAGCTGATATTTGTTTTTTCCCCTCCATCAATATCTGTGTGATCCTGCTAACAGGTTGGATGACAAATAAACATGACTGAAGGTCATAGAGAGGTTTCAACACGGGAAATCATTATACTCACTTATTCCTGTGGTATGGCCCATCTTAGTTTTGGATATACTTTAATTTTGGTTTCAACCCCTTAAATGATCCGGAAAAGAGGTTGGAAGGTGTAGATAAACTACATAAATTTACCGTGGGCCCAACTAAGTTTAGGATGCAATCCGACACGGGGATCTACTCGCTGGATTCGGGGATCCAGCCAAACCGCGCCCATGGATTTGGGAGTGGTTTGGGTGGAGGTCGGTGGATACTTAACTGTTGGGGCTTACTGTGACGTATGTTCCTTACATCCACATCAGCCATCCATTTTTGGAGCTCATTTTAGGACATGACTCTAAGAATGAAGCAGATTCTAATCTTAGGAGACCGTATCACAGGAAAACAATCTTGATTGAATCCTCACCATTAAAAACTCCACAGGGGCTACCAGAATGTTTATTTTCCATCCAACCTGTTGATAAGGTTGCAAATACCTGGATGAAGAGAACACGCAAATATCAAGTTGATCCAAAGATTTCGTACCCTATGAGAAGTTTTTACTGATCAATTAACACTGTTTCCTTGTATCATGGTCTACTTGAAATTTGGATCTGCTTCATTTTTTGTATAATAGGCCTAAAATAAATTTTCAAACAAGATGGATGATCTGGATATAAGTAACATACATCAATGTGGACCCCAAGGTCAGGGATTCAACCACCTCGGAGGATCCACTGAAACCGCGCTCTCTAGATTTCTCGACGTGGATTGTCAGCAGCATCTTTCTACAGCCCTGAGCACTGTCAGTGTCAGGCCACCGAGGAGACTGGAGAGCGAGCAGATGAGGTGAAATTACCTCAAGTTAGTCAGTAGGTAGGCCCTAGGTCAGATTTGAGATCCCATTATAATGCTATAATGCGGATTTGATCTTAAAATAGGTTCAATTATTTAAATGGATCAAATGGACCAGATTTGGATTCACATAAACATAACCGAGTTCCATCCAGATCCGATCCAAATTCACTCATTGTCACCTTAGTGTATATGTTATATTCATGCGACCATCCATTTTCCAGATTATTTTAAACCATGTCTCAAAATTGAGACATGCCACTCTCGAGTCGGCCATATCACAATGAATAATGGGATTTGCATCATTTTGCTACTAAATTAAATATATTAGATTATATCTTTTATACTATATATTTTTTTAGATTTGTAATGGAGTGGATTCGGACCTAGATCCGACCCGAATTCGATAGTTATATAGATTTTGGATCAGAAATGGATCTAAATATTTATAAATGGATCCGAAATGGATATCACCATTTGGATCCGAGTTGGATCCGAATTCGATCCGAATCCATCTACATATATTCAGACTTGGAGCCAAATCCGACCCATTGAGAGCCCTATCAATACGCTCTTCTCATACTAAGTAAACTCAGTTGAGCCCATTGTAAATATATGTAGATCCGTCTATCTGCTTTTCCATATCATTTAAGGTTGAAACTAAAATTGAAGCATATCCAAAACTCATGTGTACAATACCAAAAGAAACCCTAGGTATAATGATTTCCACTGTCGAAACCTTTCTAGGGCACGCAGTAATGTTTATTTGTCATCCAACTTGTTCACAAGATCACACAGACATTGATGAAGGGAAAAAACAAATATCAGCTTGATCCAAAACTTATGCAGCCCCTAAGAATTTTTCAACAGTTCAGGTTTAATTTACATTGTTCCTGTGGTGTGGTCCACTTAAGCTTTGTATATTCTTCAATTTTTGTCTCAAGCCATAAAATTATCTATTAAAATAGATGAACGGAGTGGATGAAATACATAAATTACTGTGGACACCGTAGCCCCACCCATGCGACCCTTACCGTGGGGTTAACATGGGGCCCACCTTGATGTATGTATTATGTATCCACGCCGTTTATCCATTTTTTCATATCATTTTATAGCACTATGTAAAAAATGAAGCAGATCCAATCATCAGGTGGACCATACCATAAGAAACAGTGGTGATTGGCCATTCTACCATTAAAAACTTCTTAGGGCATACCTTAATGTTTCCGTAGTTTTTATTTACCATCCAATTTGTTGATAAGGTCACATAAGCCTGGATGAAGGGGGGAAAACAAATATTAGCTTGATTCAAAACTTTTGGGGTCCGTTAATGGTCAATCAACACTATTTCCAATGGTATGGTCCACCTGATAATTGGATCTATTTTGATTTTAGAATAATGTCATAAAATGATATGGAAAAAAATGGATGGGTGGCACGGATGCATAATACATACATCAAAGTGGGCCCCACGGTAGCCCCCTGGTAAGGGCCACACCTACTTGGGTGAGCCTGGGTCTCACTTAATCTGCTCTGGCCACCATGATCTATGAATTATATCCCCATCATGCATCTGTTTCCAAAGCTCATTTTAGGGACTGAACTCAAACATGAGGTAGATCCAGTTTCAAGTGAACCACACCATTGGAAACACTGGGAAGATGAGGCCCACCATTGAAACCTTCCCAGGGCCCGGATCAAAACTTTCATGGCCAACAAAACATTTTTAACTATGGATCTTTAACTCCCCCTTAGAGTCTGTATATTGTAAATGGATAATGGTTATTTAGTTTTTATAATTGTATAGTCACATCACATACATTTGTTTATAATGATGGTTTTCTTACCTAGTTTGTTTTACACGAAAATTATTGTGAAAAAATAAATAGTTTTATAATGAATTATTACCTCTTTCATTTATAAGTATACTTAACTCTTAGTTTATATACCATAATTCTTATTTAAACAAATACCTGCAATGTAATAATGACTTATTTATATTGCATTTCATTGGAAATTAGAAAATAAAAAAAATAAAAACTTTCGATTTGATTGATCTTTAAGCTCATGTCCAAAAATGAATTAGCAAAATAAATAAAAGGAGTTATTATAATAGATATATGAAGATGATGTTACTTCAGGTTAAACTATCTATTTCTCCAGCCATACTTGAATGTGATTCCCAAATAAAAAATTCAATTTAACTCTTGCAAGCAACAAAAGTGGGATGTCATGTCTATGGTTGTTGTCTTCGATTCTTCGGTCATGTGTGAAGTGATTGCAGGCGTGCCAGAATCGATTGCGCGACTTGATTCAAATCGAACAACAATGACCCCAAGCACCAAGATAAGCAAATACGTTATGATCGGTCGTATATAATCAAGATCTGTAAAGATCGGTCGCCTATTCAGCCACTCGCACAGTTGTTTACAAAAGATCAGATAATATTTGGAGTATAGGGTTCGTCCTCCAATGATGAGCTTCTCCTTTGCCTTCCGTACGAAAGGACTTTCAATATGAAACTAATTAAAATAAATTGAAAATGGATACTTACAGTCGGCCGTATGAAACGTATTGTAGATCTCCCATCTATGTAGGATACTTCATTAAAATGAGTCCAGCATATGAGCATAGACTTCGAGTACAACTAGAATTGCCAACTATTGGATGACGGTTACAGATCTACTGCTACGAACAATAAATTCACAACTAATGCTACAGAATGTAGATAACAAAGTTACACTAAGGAGAATAAAGATGTTGACTACACTAAGGAATGTAAGTAGCAAGATGCTAAAGAGCATGATAATTGAAAGATAATTTGAGAGATAATTTATTTTGATTTGGTTTAGTGCTGGACCCTTTCCATTGTTAACTTCCTTAGCCATTTATAGACTTGCTGGCAGTGAGAAACTCTCTAGATGCACCGCGTTCTACTTCATGCCACTTATCCTAGTAATTGTTTATGGGACCTACCTCACACTCTCTCATGTCTTGACGGTTATAGTAATCGTTCCACCATTACCACTTTCTAGAGACTTCTCTCTTTACTCCTTGACACAGTTGTTATAAGCCGCTTGTAGACTAAACATAATTGCAAAATGCACTCGGTCACTACTTCAGATTACAAACATTAATCAGCCGCTCTTCCTTTAATACAGACCTTAATCGGTCGATGATCCGTGGCTGAGAAACAACACTTGACCACTTGCTTGTATTGTGAGCTAGAATTGGTCGCTTCATCTTACCTGCAGACATCACTCGGCCGTTGTTTACTGGTTATAAAATCTCAATCGGCCACTCTTCTTAGATAGCAAAACAACAGTCGACCATTCCTTAATTACCTTTGGCAAGGTCTGTCAGAAACATGGTATAATAGTGCCCTCCACGTCGTTTCACCTTTGGGTAAAATGTGAAAATAATATTGATTATGTTTCCTAACCTTATTGTTCATCGACACTTATGTTAGAAAATTCAGCGTCCTAGTCGGAAAATATCAAATTCGCCCATCTTGGTCGAAACCGACTATCTTGGTAAAAAAACATCAAATTCGGTTGCATTGGTTGGACCTAGTTATTTTGGTTGAAACACATCAAAGTTAGTCATCTTGGTTGAAATTGGCTGTCTTGATCGAAAAACATCGAATCAGCCACAGCGATAGAGATTGTTAGTCGATCCATTTAACATGCGGATTATGATAAACCGGAATAATGATACAATCAAGGATTTGGCCAACCACTTCTTGGACCATTTGATTTGGTTTCGGCCACTAGTGGCGATTCTGGTCTTATCTGATTTTGTCCTTTGTCGAATAATAGGTTTCTAGAAAAAAAAAAAACTGGGAAGGCTGCCCTCCAAGTGTTTCTTGACTCCCACTTTCAAGAATAAAATTCCTGGCTTATCGTTCTGTCGCTTGAACTCAAAGGACAGTGGAACATTCCGCACATCCTGGATTGGAGCGGAATGAATGTTACGTTGTTGTGGTAGGGTACTAGCAGTATTGGTGCCAAATTTTCCACTAAGGTAACTTTAACATTTGGAACATTTGACTGATGTGCTGCTTATGTCGTTCAAGTTCTTTCAGCAACGAGGGTCTTTAACCGATTTATGATCTTGGTTTGTTTTGTCATCCATCTATCAAAATGCTCAATCCAAGTGTGCTCAGCCTTAGCGAGTGATAACTCAGCTAGAATTCTCCACTATTCTGTAATATGCGGAATTTTCATTTGCATATCTTGAAGTCCGACCGATGTTTCAGTTACTTTAACAATGTCACACCGGTGTGTGAACCAGAGTAGGGTCCCACCAAGCGTGCTAAAAAATGTTGTACTTGCACACTGGTGCATAGTGAATATCTATGGCAACCAAATAAAAAAATATCTAAAATGTATTTGAAATCGTATTCCATTAAGCATGCCAAAAAATGTTGCTGCACGGTCGTTGCTCAACAAATGTCTATGACAGCCAAGTAAAAGAAAATCCAAAATATGTTTGAAATCCGTCCCACCGAGCGTGCAAAAAAATGTTGTCCTTGATTTTTCGATCACGCGTGTGAAGTGATTGCGGGGGTGCTAGAATCAATTGCACAGCTCGATTCAAACCAAACAACAATTACCCCAAGCGCCAAGATAGGCATATACTCTATGATCGATCGTATATAACTGAGATCTTTAAAGATCGGTCGCCTATTCAGCCACTCGCACAGTTGTTTACAAAAGATCAGATGATATTTGGAGGGTAGGGTTCATCCTCCAATGTGGGTTTCTCATTTGCTTTCTGCAAGAAAGGACTTTCAATACGAAACTAAGTAAAATAAATCGAAAATGGATATTTACAATCATCCGTATAAAACATACTGTAGATCTCCTCTCCATGTAGGATACTTTATTAAAATGAGTCTAGCGCGTAAGCATAGACTTCGAGTACAACTATAATTGTCAACTACTAGATGACGGTTATGGATCTGCTACTACAAACTAGGGCTGAAAGTCGGGCGGGTCGGGTCGGGTTGGTGCTCAACCCTAACCCAACCCGAGGTTCCTATACCCTAACCCTAACCCAACCCAACCCAACCTCGGGTTGGGAATTCTCAACCCAAGCCCAACCCAAGCGGGCTCGGTCGGGTTGATAAATGCTAATATCTTTGTTATTACATTAGCCTATTATGTTTCAATACACGTCTTATTTTTCATACCTATGACTTTATTAATTGTGTATGTAGTTATTTATTATGAAAACTTCACCTTTTTTCAAACAAATTAGCTAAGATAACTACTCCTTTAATACTAAAAGTACATCAAATTTCAAACGTTATAAGTTTACTTACCAAAGTAATATAAACCAATAAGTTTACTTAAGTATAATAAAATTATAAGTAACTTATATATAGATCGGGTTCGGGTTGGGTCGGGCGACCCAAGACCTCAACCCAAGCCCGACCCAAGCTTTATCGGGTTGGTGTTTGCATAGCCCAAGCTCGAGATCGGGTTCGATATTTCTTGCCCATGCCCAACCCAATGTCGGGTCGGTCACGGGTCGGTCGGGTTGAACCCACCCAACTTTTAGCCCTACTACAAACAGTAAATTCACAACTAGTTCTATAGAATGTTGATAATAAAATTACGCTAAGGAGAATAAAGATGTTGATTATACCAAGGAATGTAAGTAGTAAGATGCTAAAGAGCATGATAATTGAAAGATAATTTGTTTTGATTTGGTTTGGTGATGGACCATTTCCATTGTTAACTTCCTTAGTTATTTAGAGACTTGTTGTCAGTGGGGAACTTTCTAGATGCACCATGTTCTGCTTCATGTCACCCATCCTAGTAACTGTTTGTGGGACCTACCTCATACTCTCTCATGTTTTTACGGTTACAACAATCATTCCACCACTACCACTTTCCAGTGACTTCTCTCTTTGTTCCCCGACATTGTCGTTATAACTGCTTGTAGACTAAACCTAACTACAAAGTGCGCTCATCCACTACTCCAGGCTACAGACATCAATCGGCCACTCTTCCTTTGATACAAACCTTAATCGGTTGATGTTACATGACTGAGAAACAACACTCGACTGCTTGCTTGTATTGCGAGTTGTAATCAGCCACTTCCTCTTACCTACAGACATCACTTGGCCGCTGTTTAATGGTTATAAAACCTCAATCGATCACTCTTCCTAGATAGCAAAACAACATCGATCGCTCCTTAATTACTTTTGACAAGGTCTGTCGGAAATAAGGTTCAACAACTGTAAAAACCTTTACAGGCACATAAAAACTTAAAGCGGATTGCATAGTGTGCCACATAGTACTGACCTTTGTAGTGTGTTGATGTCACCAAATTCTGTGGGCCCCAATGTGATGTCTTTGTTATATGATATCCACATGGGTCATCCATTTTGCAAGATCATTTTTTGTCATGAACAAAAAAAAAGGTAAATCCAAAACTCAATTGGACCACACCATAAAAAACACTAGGGACAATGATTCCTACCATTGAAACCTTCACAGGGCCCACTATGATGTTTATTTTCCATCCAACCCGCTTATAAGGTCACACGGACCTCAATGAAGGTAAAAAAACAAATATTGGATTGATCTAAAACTTCTGTGACCTCTAAGAAGTTTTCAACGGTAGACGTTCAATCCCCTTTGCTTTCTATGGTATAGTTCATTTGATCTTTGGATTTGTCTTATTTTTGTGCTCAAGCCCTAAAACAATCTTTGCTAAATAGACGAATGATTTAGATATAACACATATATAACGATCGGGCTCACAGAACTTGGTGACATTAACACACTACGGTGGTCTACTTCCATAAAAAGTTTTGGACTAAGTTAATATTTGTGTTTTCGGTTCATCGCCGTTGGAATGTCCATGTGAATAGTTTGAATGGCATATAAACATGTTGGTGGCCCTAGGACAATTTCAATGATGGGCATTTCTACTATTATTATTTTCTTGCGCGCAATGTGGTAGACTTGAGTTTTGAATCTTCCTCATATTTAGGATCATGTACTAACATGAGCCAAGAAATTAATGGTGGAGGTGGGTTTCTCATGGACATCTTAGTAGGTACAAGTAGTTTATGACCGTATGAACTTTCTGTAGCTGGTGAAAGTGGTGTCCCCTTCTCAACAAAGTAATTAATTGATATAGGACAAGAATCTCTAATGAAGGGCGTGGATTAAGCACCTTTCTATCATACATGGACCGAAAAAAGAACTAGAAAAAGTTCCAGAAATTCAACAATTTTTTGGCGCTTGACGGTTTCCTGATGGTCAATCAACGTTTTTCCTGACAACTTGAGTCGGGCAGTCGACGAAGCCCGACAAATTTCTGCGGAATTTTCTGATTTCTTTCCTTTTTAAACTAGGATTTTTTTTCTTACGCAATTAGGGTTTTCTAGGATTTTTTTGGCTTATTTAAACTTGTTTATTTTCATTGTTAATGATCTATCTTATATTATTATTAATCAAATTTGAGTTTTTACTCTTGTGGATTCAAGAGTTTTCTCTCATAAATTCGAGGAAGTCCAGTTGAGGGGTCCTGGAAGCTTTGTAGATTTGAAGTAGTTATCCCGTGAGGAAGACAGTGATCGACCTCACCACGTTTATGCCTGCGTCAAGCGGTATCAGAGTGAGGACACCATTCGGGCCAATGTCTCTTTACAAAGATACGGACAACAATCCTATTGATGGTGATAAAGGGATTCATTATCTTTTGGAGAGAATGGAAGCTCTCCATTGAGAGAGACGGTTGGCTGTGCAAGGGCTACAGGCAACTCTCGACTATGTTACAGATGCATTAATTTTGCCTCGGGCCTATGACCATGTTCAGCCTCTTGTTGTGGCTGGATCACGCAATTAAGTTAGCACTCTCGACAGTGAATCACAGGGCTACCCCATATCAATCACACTCAACAGATCGATCCCTAGCTTCGATGGCCGGAGTTGTGCCGACGAATGACTCTTTGAAGTCGAACGCTTCTTCAAGCCTCAGGAGAATAAGGTTCAGTACGTAGCATTAAAGTTGAATTTGGGGGGGGGGGGGGGGGGGGGGGGGGGGGGCTTCGGTTTGGTGGGAGCAACTTCGAAATTAACGAATGCGACAAATGAAAGCATTAATGCATTCATGGGAGTTGATGAAACGACAACTGCTAGCACGTTTCCTATACACCATTGATGACTAGGTATTACCCCCAACAACCTCACAATTTGTGGCAAGAATCCTATTGTTTTGAGCCAGGGTTGTGACAGAGACGCTAGATTCCACGGTGGTGTGCAAATCGCCCTTGCGGAAATGAAAAGCCTACTCAAAACTTTTAAAGTGGAGGAGCAGTCTTTAGTAACTGTCTAAAATTTCACCAAGGAATCTGATGATGGTGCGTTGGATCCAAACGAGTGCAATGAAGAATTGGATCAGGCATTGGAAGCAAAGCCTACAAATGGTGGGCCTCGAGAAGATCAGACATGTTTCATGTCGAAAGATGCGAAACCGTCTCTTGTTGAAATGCTTCTTTCGCCATATTGGAAGGATCAGTTGGGGAGAATGAACAAGTCGTCACTCAGATATCTTCTACAGATTTGGTGTTACCACTGGTTGACGAAAATACCGCTAATCTGAGTATTGCGGCTGAGGTTTTTGGGAGGATTCACTATGAGTTTGAAAGTATTGAAACAAAGGATACTCTAAGTTCCGAAAATCCTGCTCTTGAAAACTCTCCACCGCCAACAATTGAAATCAATGGAATCATAACGAGTGTTCAAGGAATTTTTATCGAATCTGAGAATGGTCTCATTGACATTATTGAAGTACTAGTCATTGGATGGACTTCAGCAATGGTCTGAGGTCCCCAAGGTTTTTTGTCATTCTGGTGCACAAAAGGTGACCTTGTAGTTGTAAATGATACTTCGATAATATCTACGATAGAAGATTGGAAGACATTGCAGGGTGGCCTAATAAAAGCTGAGCAAGGTGAAGGCGACACAGTTGATGAATTTTATATCTCTATACGAGATGGAGCAGGAGACTAAAAAGAATAATAAACGTCGACCCTCGAAGCTGCGAGCGTATTGTGGATCAAGTTTGAAGAAAAACCCGAGGACAAGTTTGTTTGAAGTGGAAGGGTCTGATGTATGACAAGAACCCCCTGATGAAGGGTGTGGATCGAGCACCTTTCTATCACACATAGATCGGAAAAAGATCTATTAAGAAGTTTCAGAAATTCAGCAATTTTCAAACACCCAACTTTTTTCTTAACAGCTCGGGTTGAGCACCGACGGCTTGGGGTAGTCGCTTGACAGATTTGTGCGAATTTTTCTAATTTCTTTCCTTTTTAAATTAGGATTTTTTCTTATGCAATTAGGGTTTTATAGGGTTTGTTTAGCCTATTTAAACTTTATTTATTTTCGTTGTTAAAAATCTATCTTACACTATTATTAATCAAATTTAGGTTTTTACTATTTTCTCGTGGATTTGAGGAAGTTTGATTGAGAAGTGTCGGAAGCTCCATGGATTTGTAGTAGTTATCCTGTGAGGAAGACACTGATCCACCTCACCACGTCTATGCTTACATCATCAATCCACATCATCCATGAGGCGACTTGTAATCATGATATGCTCCATTGATGATAGACATATTTATGGAATTGATGTGGCCCATAGGGATGCTTTCATGGAATCTGCTCTTTCTATTAGTTTCACCCGCTCATGTTAGAACATGATTTTAAAATCACGAAGATTCCAAACTCGAGTGGGTCACATGACAGAGAACCGTGGGGATGGGCCTCGGGCTTATTTATTGGTGTGTAACCCTATAGTAGACCTAGGGAGAAAAAAAATATCTCCATCCATAACTCAGGTGCACCACACATTGAAAACAATACATAAGGGTTTAGGTGGACCACACAATTGGAAACAATACACAAGGTGATGCTTACCTCCAAATAATTTCCCTTATGGTGGTCCATCTGAATAATGGACTGGCTTGATGATGTTGGGGGTCAAGGCTTAAATCGGAGTCTAATTTTGCAGAGGATTACATATAATCATAATAGGCCTTAGGAGGTTTTAACGGTAAGCATCCGCACGCCCACCGTTTCCTGTGGTGCCGCCATTTTTAGTTGTGGACGTTAATGATTTTTAACGCCCTAAAATGAGCCGAGAAACTAATTTTGGGCGGAGCTGATGTGAAACGGAAATCAGTGGGCCCACACAAAAGAGCTTTTTGTTGCTCGGGTTCCTACAATCGCGACCGTGTCAACCTGGACGCACTTGTGCTCGACACGTACCACAAACTTTACCGGCTGCAGCCGGTTCGATGGATTTTGGAACTGCTACAGCCGGTTACTCCCCTTCTCTCTCTCTCACTGCAGTTCCCGCGAGGTATAAAAGCCGCCTCCCTACTCTCCTCAAGACATCGCTAGAAGAAAGAAGGGAGAGAACGATAAGAGAAGGCTTCGCTTTTTCAAGCTCCATTTCAAGGTCGGTAAAAGAAAAATCTAAATATTTTTATTTATTCTTCTAATTATTTCCCGTATTTTCTTCGAAATCGTTTTTTGATTGAAGGTATATGCTTTAGGGCTTGGTTCTTTATTCTTCTTTTTTGTTTTTCCCCTTTTTCTTTTGCATTCTTGTAGAAGTTAAAAGTCGTAGTTTTCGGAATATTAGGGTTAGGGGATGATTTTATTTCTCTTCGTCATTTGATTGTTGAATGTATGCGATTGCAATAAATTCTTGAAATCTTGTCGTGAAATCGCCATTTTTGATTTCTCAGGTTCTGATTTATCTGCTGTTGTTGAAAAAAAATTGCTTTCTGTTTGCTCGAAATTAGGGTTTAGGGTAGGTGTTGGGGTTTTGTCGTCATACCTTGGTGGCTCATGCTGGATTCCTCTTAATATATATATGTATATTTTTTTTTTAAATTTTTTTTGTGAACTAGCTTGCTCTGTATGAATTCACCACCACAGGAATTGGTTCCAGTGTTTGTGTCGAAGAGATACTTAGATTCCATCCAGCACTCCGCTCTGGTGTTCTCTGCAGCACCATCCTCAGTGGCTGGTGGCCATGCTCCGTCTTCATCTGCTTCCGGCATCTTTCTTCCAAGGAGATGAACGGACCCAGGCGCCGTCAATTCCACATTGAATTCATTATTTGCAAACTCATCTAATTCTGGAACTGAGTGGTTGGGTCTAGAGCCTGCTTCTGGGGATATGAACCAGGTATCAAATAGTGTGGCGAACTCGGGGCCCAGTGTGGGGGCAAGTTCGTTGGTCACGGATGCCAACTCCTCGCTTTCTGGTGGACCCCATTTGCAGAGAAGTGCTAGCATTAGTACAGACTCATACTTGCGGGTGCCGGCATCGCCCATGTCTTTCTCGTCGAATAACCTAAGCATGGATGGTTCCTGTATAATTCAGCAGAGCTCCTATCAAGACCAGAAGCCACAGAGGCAGCAGCAACAGGGGGCGGCTTCGACGGCTACCTCTCATCCAACATTGCAAACAGGTCCACAGGTCCCTGTCTCCTTGAACCAGGAGCCGATGCAGAAAAAACCCAGATTGGATATCACACAGGAAGACATTTTGCAGCAGCAGCTTATTCAACAATTACTGCAGAGACGGGATTCCATCCAACTACAAGGGCAAAATCCCCAGCTACAAGTCTTAATCCAGCAGCAGAGGCTATTGCAGCAGCAGCAGCAGATATTGCAGTCTATACCGCAGATGCAGCAGGCACACTTGCAGCAGCAGCAACAGCAGCAGGAGTTGAGGCAGCAAATACAACATGGGATGCAGCCGGTATCTGGTATGAAGCGACCGTATGACAGTGGCATATGTGCTCGTCGGCTGATGCAGTACATATATCATCTGCGTCATCGTCCAACTGTGAGTTGGTTGTTTAATATGCTATTTATTTGTGTACTAATTTTTCTGTGTTCCGTTGATGATGAGACATTGCTCATTATACTGTTTTGTGTACTAGAGCATATTACATTCTTATATTTTCCCTTTTTTTTATTTATTGAAATAGTCAGCATGTCTAACCATGCTTTCTTATAACCAGGATAATAATATTCTCTATTGGAGAAAATTTGTGGCAGAGTATTTTGCACCTTGTGCTAAGAAAAGGTGGTGCTTGTCATTATACAATAATGCTGCGCATCATTCCCTTGCAGTGTTTGCTCAGGCAGCTCTGGTTAGGTTTTCTTGCAATTTTACTCGAGTTGATTTGTTTTTAATTCACGAGCTTTTGTGCATGCGTACATGCAAGTCTTGCAATTTTACTTAAGTCTGTTTTTAATTGATGACCTTTCGTGCATGCATACGGAAATATGTGCATGTCCATACCTATACCTGTGCAAATGTGTATACAGGCATATTGATATTGTTGCTTGTTTGGCAGGATGCATTCCAGTGTCATATTTGTTGTTCTAAGTCAGGAAGGGGATTTGGTAAGTAGTTTCATTACTATTAAACTGGAACCAGAATGGTTAGCTGCTTTGTTGCACCCTTTGGCAATTTTATATCTAAGTCATTTAAGGAATCATATTTTAACCCCCTTTGACCTCATGCTGCTCTTTTCTTTATTGCATTTACTTGGAAATGATCATATCTTAGTTTGATGTTGGCCTTGTATATTCTCACCAAAATTATTTTGCAAATTAAAAAACTGTACGCCTTCATCATTTATGTTGTTCATTTGTTGTTTGGGCCTTGGGGATGTGATTAACTGATTGCCATGTGCAAGGTATTCAATAATGGTAATGCCGTCAATAATGGTAGCCGTAACTGCCAGCCTTATGGTCGTTATGATATGGGCCCATAACAGCCATTACGGTGTCCCTGCAACAGTAAAAAAAATTTAAGGGAAGAAAATAAATCAGCCCCGCATTGGACCATTATGGGCTGGTATCGGCTCGTTATGGACCTACCGTAATAGGGCTGTTACAGGCCATTTTTTCAGAATGGCGTTACAGCCGTCTCTTGTACTGACTCCCACCTTTACTGTTACATAACCATTTTTAAATACCATAGCCATTTGTTGACATTTTTATAACTTTGGATCTTTTATGATGTGTTGTCAACCATGGCTTCGTTAGCTAAATCAGAAGCAGTAGGAACTCTCTTTTTGAGGCGAACCATAGCGTTCTACCCTTCGCGTTTGCGATTTAATATTACTGTATATGTGAAATGTTAGAAACTAGTTATTTGTAAATGAAAATAATAAATAATTGGGATCTCATTGAATGCGATTAATTGTAGTTAGAATGAAATGAAAACGTGTAAAAGAATGGTCATTGACTTATTGAAGCAAGCATAGGGAATGTCAAAGCCAAAGAGTGAGATTCCACAACAGAGGGAATACTTTACCCTATTGTAGCCTTTGTGCACTAGGTTTGGTTATGAGCCACAACAGAGGGAATATTTTATGATATTTGTAGCCTTTGTATGCTAGGTTTGGTTATGAGCTACAACAGAAGGAATATTTTACCCTATTGTAGCCTTTGTGCACTAGGTTTGGTTATGAGCCAGTATGACATTAGAATTAAAGGTGGACAAAGACAATTCAACAAATTGGGTATGCTTATGACATTGGTGCCTATCACTAAGAACACACTCATTCCATATTTCAATTACTGAAATGGGGATGTTGAGATGGATGAGCGGCAAGATAGGGAAGGATAGAATTAGAAATGAATGCATCTGAGGGAACTTAGGAGTAGCACCAATATGTAATAAGATGAGGGAAAGTAGAGTTAGATGGTTTGGTCATTTGTATTGTTGATACTAGATATTATCGATAATATCAACCGATATTATCTGTTATCCCAGGTCAGCAATAAAAATACAGGCAATTGGTGTCACCGGGGTGGCAATGCAGATACCACTGGAAATGCCAAATTTTCAAGTATTGGCGAAATATCGGCAATATATATCTCTCCATTGTATTGATACCGTGTTTTATTGCCTAAAATGCCACTCTACAAAAACTCCCTTATATTAATTGTATAGATGATATTATTGCCGATACAACTCATGAAAGGGGAAAACGCCTGTAAATATTGCATAAATCAGAAAAATAGGATTCTTTAAAGAGATTTTTTTGGAGATATGGTTGGGGGGTGGATTTTGACCATTCTTCTTCAATTGTCGTGAATCGAATCCCTCATTTTGAGGAAAAAAAAATCAGAAGGTGGAAAACGTGTGTAACTGCTGTGAAATTAGGAAAAAATAAAAAAATAGAAAATTTGTTTGTTTGAATTGTTTTTAGAGATATGGTTAGGGATTGGATTTCAACTGCTATTCATTTTTTGTGAATCAAATCCCTCATTTTGGGGGAAAAATTGGGATGTGGGAAAATGTGCGCAAATATTGTGAAAATCAGAAAAAATTAAAAAAAGAAAATTGTTTTTTTGAAATTTTTTTAGAGATATGGTTGGAGAGCCTCTTCAATTTTTGGAAAAAAATTAATTAAAAAATGCAAAAAAAAGTTCTATTTAAAAAGATCATGATATTGTTTCATGAAAAGCTTATTAATTTTTTCTATTTATGGATGCATGTCGACGAGTGACGTGATGCATTTTTAATAAATTTTTTTGGTCTATATCGCAATATTGTGCGATATCAGCTACAAGCCGTCAAAATAAATATTGTATCATTGAGATGTGTTAATATCAAGATATTATCGATAATATTGACTAATGCTAGAATTAATACCTGTGAAATTTCAAAAATATAAAAAAACCCTTTGAACTTTTAGTGGATCTCTTCTTATGGGTGTTTTGAATTAGAGCATTCTATGTGCTGAATTACGGCATGATCCAAAACCGTTTGCATGATCCAAAGCATTAATCTGATGGGTTTCTCCATGGTTCCCTAGTGGGTGGAGGATTATCCAAAAGTCTTCCAGGTTGGAAGTTTGTAGCCCTTTCATCAGTGGGCCTGCCTATAAATAAACGTTGAAGGAAGAAATACAAACAACGCGACATTCAAAAGAAAAAAGATACAACAGTGTAGATTGTTTGGCAAAATTGTGTCTTCCTACCTTTAAATTCATCGTCGTCATTATCTAAGCCTTATCCCAATTAACTGGGTTCGGCTACATGAATCGTATTCCACCATTCCACTCTATCAAGGGCCAGACCTTCAGTTAGACCTACGTCACCAAGTCTTTTCTTACTACCTCCATCCAAGTCATTTGGGCCTTCCCCCTGCCCTTTAAGAGCCTTCAACTTGCACCAACTCACCCCGTACCAGCACGATTCTTGGTCTCTGTTGCACATGACCAACCATTTACCTCATCTTATTACCTTTGGTACTAAGTTCCCTCAAATACATTGATTTCTTATTCTGTCTTTCCTTGTCTTGCTACTCATCCATCTCAACATCCTCATTTCACACACACATCTTATGAATATTTTGTGTTTCAACTGCCCAACATTCTGTCACATAAAGCATGACTGGTCTTATAGCTATCCTATAAAATTTCCTTTCAGTTTGAATGATACATGACTATCGCATAAAACTCTAGAGGCACATCTCCATTTCTTCCACCTAGCTTGAATTCTATGGGCAACATCCTTTTCAATCTCATCTTTCAAAAAAAAAAAAAAAAAAACATCCTTTTCAATCTCTTCTTCTTTAAATTAGGTCTCCTCTATTTCTTCCACCTAGCTCCTATGGTATACTGTTGAAGTTCCTTATATCTCTTCTGGATTCCCATATTGACCCCTCTTTTGTAAATTTCATGCAAATGAAAAGGACAAAAGCATAAAACTATAGCCAGTCAGCAAAAGGTTGGACTTGTTTGTTTGGTTTCCTTTGAAATGTATGATACCTAGTAAGGCACGAGATTTTGATTTATTTATGATACCTAGTAAAGGCATGAAAATTTGATTCATTTAGTCTGTGTGTGTGTGTGTGTTCCCTTGGCATCATTTAGAAGATCTTCCATCTAGTAAATGTTTTTACATGCGCTTAAGCACCATGTAAACTGTGCTGTTGGGTTAGGTTGCTCGCTATTTTCAGATTCTGCTGTTGTGTGCAGCAGTTCTGATGTATTCCGACAAGGTTTTATTATCATGTTCCTTTGTCAGTCCAAATTCTGTTCTCCCATGAGCTCATCAGATGTTAATGCATATTCACATGCTCAATGCTTTCTGGTTATCTTTATCCTTTACATCTTAGATTTCCCTCTGTAACTCTATCGGTACTGGTAGCAGTATTTGTACTTGTTCATTTCACTAACAGTCTCTAGTTTCCTTTCCTTTCTTTGGACAGAAACAACCTTCGAAGTGCTCCCTAGACTTAGCAAAATTGAGTTTGATAGTGGGGTCATTGATGAACTTTTGTTTGTTGACTTACCACAAGAAGTGAGGTTCCCTTCAGGAATTATGATGTTGGAGTATGGAAAAGCTATTCAAGAGAGTGTTTATGAGCAGCTCCGTGTTGTTCGTGAGGGTAATCTCCGCATTCTATTCGCTCCAGATTTGAAGGTATAATTTGGTAGGACTTGTACACTTGACAATACTCTAGCATTGGATGTATTGTTGGTTCATTCTTTTGTAGGGTCATTATGTAACTTTTGAAGATTTTACCCCCTTTTCAGATACTTTCTTGGGAATTTTGCATAAGGCGCCATGAAGAGCTTTTGCCTCGTAGGTTGGTAGCACCACAGGTACCAACCTTTTCTGCCCTATATTTTTCAGATGTTCATGACAGCATTGTCATGTAGCCTAGTGCTGATATTGTTGTCCTTTACATTTGTTTAATTGCAGAGATTAATAGGGTTTGTATTGGACTCGCACGGGGTTTGGGTGAATGGCAAGCATCGTGGGTGTGCTCCCCACAGATGTGAGTTTGATTCTCTTCCCTGGGATTATCCGATGCCCGCGGTTTGCGGGTGAGTGCGTGCATCTGCAGGGAATAGTCCCCCTTAAAATGGGGTGGGGACACCCTGACGTCATAAAAAAATGGTTTGTATCAGTTGTTAAGAGTCATAAACTTTCAATACTTCCTTTAGAAAAAAAAAAAAAAAAAAAAAACTTTCAATACTTAGTTGTAAGAATCTTCAAAGCAGGTCTTTCTCCCATTTTTTGGCTTTCCCTTAGGTAATGATTCCTCTCTGGTGTCATTTGCGCCCACAGCAGGCTATTGCTTGCATGATACTTTATCCTATTGCTTTAAACAATCTACATAGTTGAGTTGCCGCCTCCCCTCTTCTCTTCACAGTTAACAGTATATAAGGTGATTTTGATATTAAACACATTAAAAACTTTGATGCTTGTGCTACTGCAACCTGACCATGGGAGGCTTCCTTCTGTCATCCTTCAAGTCTGCATCTCAAGTAGGCTGCAGAATTCATTAGGTCTCTGTCCCAGATAGGCGAACTCATTCAACTGCCTTTCCCAGTGAAAAATGCCAACAGAGAAATATAAGTTGCTTTTCAAACTTGGTTCCAGTAACCAGTGAGCATAGCGCTCGCCATCATTTGCAAGAAAGCTGCAACACATCTTAAGGTGGCGCAGAGGATCTCTTGGATGCTTTCATGCTGATCTCTTCCTTTTGAGATCCAAGTTTTGTTATGCAAAAATATCTTAGGATAAGCTTGTCAGTTAATTCTTTGCCTTTAGGTAAACAACTCTCCTCTGACAGATGGCCATCATCATCTTTTCCTAGTCCACCATTCCGGATATTTCAGCTGTAATGCTATTCAACTTAGAGAGGGGAACAAAACTTGGTTTAAAAAATGTGATCGCTCCTCTATAGCTTTTGAAGTTTGATGTTACAGTGAGAGACTCCAATTAAATCCATTAACTGGAGTCTGCACACATTTACTATAAGAAAACACAATGGAAAGTCATCCAATCTTGTGCTTGAATGAATGCATAAACAATGTCCATTTGAAAAGAAATCCTATTCTATTCTGACTGGACAGGATTCTTTTAGTCAAGCTGCCAGCCTGCTGTTGTAAAGTCGATTTCTTTCTTCTTCTTTCTTTTCCTCAATCAACTCTAGGGAGAGCCCCGAAAGGTCCTGATTGAATATTTGTATATGCATTTCTTTCTTTCTTTCTTTTCTGTGGGGAATTTCACCATATTGAAACCCTTGCAACACACTGCGGCCCCTCGAAGAACACTGTGACTCTATTATTTCTGTGATAGCTTTGTTTCTTTCTCCGTAAGGATCGGACTGTTGATAATGAACATTCAAATGGAAAGAGTTGAGAGGACAGAACTATGAAGATTGATTTTTGTTTTTTTATTTTTCTTTTTTCTTTTTATTTTTAATTTATAGTTGCTTCCTGTGATTAGAAGGATCCTGATTTTATGAATTCCCTCATCTCATCTCTCAGAGATATCTATCAGAGACAATGCAACCATGTTCTTGTTTGGAATCTATTTGTAGTTCTCTCCAATACTTTGGTGATTTTATATTTGAATGTATTTATTTGGATGATTCTTTAGAATGTTGGTGAGGAAAATCCTAGATATGACAAATGCGTTATTGAAAAATACGTAATTCCCTGTCACAGGTGAACCAATTGGTACTGGCTGCACAGAAATACCAAAGTGCTGTAAGTGAAAGTGGATCTAGTGGAATTTCGCCTCAGGATTTACAAACAAACTGCAACATGTGAGTCAACCAAATGTTAGCATGTTTTATTTTGATCCTCTCTCTCTCTCTCTCTCTCTCTCATGTCTCTCCACATTTTTTGGTTAATTCTCACCTTTTCCCCAGTATTGTTTCTTGTGTTATCAATCTGGTCTCTGACCCATACAAAACGTTTCACAATTCGCAAGATGTGATTTCACCTACATAGCAATCAGCATCCCTCATGTGAATAAATGTTGCTCTTCCCACATCGATTATAATTTCTTGTTTGTGTTGGTTGGAGGCTCAGAGCTACTATAAAATATCAAATTCAATGTCATTATTGTCATGCTTAGCATTGATGAGAAAATTTGATGAGTGTCTGATAAATACATGTTACCTAGCTGACCCAACTAGTTGGGAGAAGGCTTAGATGATGATGATTATGTTTGTCCCTATTACTGAGGAGAAAATTAATGATCCATTTCGTTGGATTTTATATGTTAATCTGATCTGGTTCCTGCATCAGGGTTTATATTCATCCTTTGCTGATCATCAAAGTTATTGTGCATGGGAAACTTAAAGGTGATGATGCACTTCAGAGTTCCTGTTTAGCATCTTACCAAATGTGCATGTAGACATCAAGGATGTCTTAGAGTTAGAGATATTCAATGAGGGACCAAATGTATTTGATGGCAGTATTGTTGATAAATGCCATTTCATTCTTTGTTTCTTTTTAGGTGATTGGTGAAGTATGGGTCAGTCACAGGCTTGAATTGCGATCTGGTCTAATCTTAGAATCTAACTTCTAAAATAGGCGTTTTTGTCCAATGTCGCCACAATCACCAACCCCCTATGTTTTCGGTTCCTCGTATGCAATCCTTAGCATTTGGAATCTGATGCTGACCTTATTATTATTTTTTTCAAAATCTCCTATTGTTGATTAAGTTTATGGAAAAACGATGTAGTGGGCTAAGTGCATTCGAAACATTTGGAATCCCATGCACCTGGTTTCATCAGGATTCATTGGCATCCACGGCTGTCCATTAGGTCTAGTAGGTTTTGTACACTTATACTATACATGAATCACACCAATTGAATCATCCTAAACATCCATGTCTGCACCTTATTATAAGAATATTTTCTGGTCAGTTTTTCCATGCACTTACTGGACATCTGTATAGCTTTTCCTAGGCAGCCTATGAAGGGTGTTATGGGCCCAATGGACAACTCAGGTTGATGATATGGATTATTCACACCTCCAAATGCAACCAGGTGCATAGAAAAGCTTCAATACACTTAGCCCACTGCATCATTTCTTTAAGGTATAATGTAAATCTATAATCAGAATGCAAAAATTTATGATGTGCTTTATGTGACAATACTAGGAAGTTGGCGGAAGGCATGTCCTAGAGGGCTAGATCATTGATCATAGAATGGGCCTCACGCGTCTCTATTTTAAAGGATTGTAATTTGGACTTCCTTGGTTTATGGCTCGATCGCCTTCTCAGCACCCCTTGTTGTTTTTTATTCATTTCCATTTTTAATAAAATTTTCTTCATATTTCCCAAAAAATATAAAATGATAATTATGATGTGCTTTATGCAATAGCAAAATATTACATGCATATGATATAATGCTATGCATGCAGGGTATATAATAATTACATTCATTATTTCATATATAATTTGTGTTATAAATTTTCCTTGAAGAGTGCCTCTTTGGCTTTCTTGATAAAATTTATTGTCTTTCCAAAAAAAAAAAAAAGGAAAGAAAAAATTCTATATAAAACTCAGTGACACACATGTTCCTGCCCCTAGCATACCAGTTATCAGAGGCATCATTTCTGCGTACTTTCTCTTGTACCACCTACTAGAGTGACCCACAATCCAGGTAACCTTGGTTTTGTATCTGTTGCAACTATGTCATGCCAGCCAATAATAAGCATTCAGAAATACCATGTTCTAGACCTTATTCATGACCGGCTAAATGATAAACACTATATAGCCCCATTGTTCATATTGTAGTTACACGAGACATAAAGTAGTGTAGTTGTGTATTGTAATAGTTCATTATACTTAATGATGTGCGATACATCCATATATTCTGATGGAGGGGAGGGAGGGATTTGTTTCCACAATATATATAAGTCAACATGATCGTACCATCCATAAAACATTCCAGATAAGTCATACATCAATTGGTGTGCTTAAGATTCAACTCAAATCGTGAATCGTAGGATTTTGACAACACTGCTTGGTAATGTCAGACGCACACTGCTGCAATGATCTTATCCATAAATATCCATTGACCCTTGCGAAGTTCCAGATGGTGCAGAGCTATGTCTTCCCAAACCTCGAAAGCCAGAGGTGATTTCTTTGCAGCTGCACCAGTTATCGGCATTGGTCTACTTAATGTATTGTTATTTATGGATGCCACTGGCGAACCTTCCGATTTGCAAGGTGAGTGGCGCGGACGGGATACACTTGCTGATGAAGAAGATGTCTCCACAGAAGGCCCAGAGACAATGACAAAATCCTGATCAATTTACTCCAATGAATCCACAACTGTAGAATTCATACAAATAAAATAAGGAAAAATTAACAGATGCATAGAATTTGTAAGAGCATAAAACAGATATAGAGAACCCACCAGGACAAGCTCGATACCTTTGGAAGAATTCAACTGTTTCTTGTGACATGAGTTATTTCTGAATGTTATGGCTCATTTATCATGATAATTTCTTCCTGTTCAGTTCTGCAGTTACCTCTTCTTAATGGCATGTTGGTTCCATAATGCTATTTTTGCTTTTCCTCATAGACAGGCCATTTTTTCAAAGCCCCTTATGTTCTATTACTTGAGTTAGGATTTACGCCACATGGGCATGCTCCTTGCTTTGTTGTTTCTTAGGTTTGCAACAGCAGGACGGCAGCTTGCGAAGAGTTTGGATTCACAATCATTGAATGACTTGGGATTTTCCAAAAGATATGTTCGGTGCTTGCAGGTACATCTGGAAATAGTTTTTCTTTGACATTTGAAAGCAAATTCCTATCTGGAAATAGTTTTTCTTTAACTTGGGACTTTCTGTTACTTATGTCCACTTTCTTATCATTGATCTCTATGTATTAACAGATATCGGAGGTTGTGAGTAGCATGAAAGACTTGATGGATTTCAACCGGCAGCACAAGATGGGGCCCATTGGTAACCTTCTTCATGTCATTTTGTTATTAGGTTTTTTGCATCGGGTGTGGATGATAGAAAACTGTCTGATGTGCCTGCAAATGTATGATCTGGGTCATCCATCCACTGGGCTAGACCATTTACAAATAACCACAGCTGTTGGACAATTCTTACCTACTGGTCGGATCAATGAGTTTTTTTTTTGGCTGCTGAGTGTGAATGTTGACCATTGTTGTTTGCTTCAACCATAGGCTTGCAGTCTATTCAGACGGTTACTGATCAGTCCGATATCTAATTGTCGCCCATCCATGGTGGGCAAAGGTCTGGTCTGGACTGTGGACTAATGTTCACATGGTCAAGTGTGTGGTGGGAAAGCTACAACAGTGACAGCATGATCTTTGGCCTCCAATTCGTTGGAAGCCATTGGAGGAGGCTCTTAAGAGTCATGGCTTGTAAATGAAACGTAAGATGTGTGTCTTTCTTTAGTTATTTCCAAATTTTAGGAAAAGTCATCAATGGTTTTCTTTCGCTGTTACTTGACCAAGCCCTCCTTGGACATGGTTCAAAATTTTGCAACATTGGTTCCTTCGTTTTTTTGTAGCGATTTACTTAAATCATTTCTTTGCTCTGTTGTTTTTCTTCTCAGTGAATCATGGTTCTCAAGCTGCTTTTAATATCAATGCAAGCAGTGTTTATCTGTATCTCTGGTCAGTGATACAGACAATACAGGATGTAATATAATTGATAATATGGACCGATTTTATCTGTATTGCAGGTCAGTGATACAGATGCAGGATGTAATATAAAAGTACATTGTATAGGTTGATATTATCGATAATTGCCCATATATTATCATGCTAGGTAATAACCGAAACTCTTGGGGGCCTTAAGGAACTAGGTAATTGTCAACAAAATCAACAACCACCGTAATGTCACACTCTATAATAGGCGATAACTATGTGACGGTTACTAAAACCATTTATTTTGGGATTAGGGCCCATTTTAATTGAATTACCACTACCAGCGAGCTGGGACACGATATTTTCGATATTACAAGATATTGGCGACAGCCCTTTGAAATAATAGACTAGACTATCATTGATACATGTGATAATATCACTAATATTATCAAGAATATCTACAATACCCACATTAATACCTGCAAAATTGTAGAAAAAATAAAATAAAATCCACCTTTTCAAATTTCTTCAGGGGGACCTTGTACCATGGGGTTATTTTTTGAAAATTTGTGCATTAAAATCGTATTTTATTAATTAAAATTTTGACAGCGCATAGTTTGGGTCACAATCTAATGAGAACCTATCATTTATAGATATTATTATTACTATTTGTGATATTTTTAGACTTAAGTGTGTAAATCATGTGTCTTTTAACATCTCCAGGAGTTTAAAAAGTTCCACCTTTTCGTTAACGTTTTCCCTATGTTTCTGTCAGAGAGCATTATGTTCCTGGTATCTGTGATATTATTGATGATATCCATACTCATTTATGTATCCCAGGACTCTGATACACAGGACAATAATAATATTTTGAAATTTTAGTTATTAAAAGCAAATGGCATGCTTCTGTGCAGCTAGTGTGTTGGCACGATTTAATGGAAATTCTTTACATTGCATTTTGAACCTTATGACTGGTGAAGTTCAAAAGGCAGGCAATCACATTTCTGTCAAAACATTAGCATGTTTAGACAATCATCTGTTCTTTTGATATCATTGTTGTTTCTCATTTGCAGAGAGTTTGAAGAACTATCCTCGACCGGCTGCTGCAGCAAAGCTTCACAAAATGCAGGAAGCGGAGCCCTTGGCCAACGCTCAGGGTCTCCCAAATGACCAGAACACCCTAAATAAAATAGTGGCTATGAGCTCTGGTCTGAATGTCCATACAAATAATAGTCACCCCAGCAGTGGAACCCAGAAACACAAAGTGGCAGCAGCTATGGCATTTAGCAATTACCAGAAATTGCTGAGGCAGAACTCGAATTCAAACCAGAATTCCCTTCAGCTGGATGCATCTTTTTGCTTTAATGGTTCAAACCAGCCTGCTTTGCCATTTCAAAGTCATGCTTCCTCGATCACAGGGCCTCTGCCAAACACACCTGGTAATGGTCTATCGAGTCCCCATCCACAGCCACACCTAACCCCACAAAATCAACCATCTTTTCAAACTAATCAACATTTAAGGCAGCATGTGATTCAGCAAATGCTGCAGGAGATGATGAATACCAACGGAGGCATACAACAGCAGCCTCTAAGTATGACTGCAAATGGGAATGCAGCTGAGGGCGTCTTCAGTGGGAGTAACGGATTAGGAAGTGTGCCTGGCATGGGTATGGTGAGATATGAAACTAACACAGCAAATGCATCGAATGGTGCACCATCAATGATCCCAACTAGCAGGAGCAACAGCTTCAAGAATGCTGCCAACTCTACAGTTGCTGCAGGTGCCAATGTTTTTAATTTAAGACCAGATTTGCCTCCAAATATCCATGTAGGGGAACTGGTTGAGGACTTCCTATGTGAATCTGCAGAAAACGTGTTCAACAGTGACGCTATAAGCAACATAGGTTGTAGCTGGAAGTCATGATTATTACTGTCCATTTACCATTATTGGGAAGTACCAACACATTTTTTGTACATAAGCTTTGAAACTTCAGTAATGGATGGCATGTTGTTGCATTTCAGCAACTCCGACACTGGTGGGTGTTGGCAGTTTTGCAGCTTTGCCATTTATATCTTATATCAATAGCAAAAAACTGCAATTTTTGGTTTTGTCATTGGTGGTTGAAATGATTCCTTGTCACACCTTTATGGAAGAGCTTGATGATGATCCACATTTTGGCTCATGATTTGCAGGTGAGTTGTCCTCAGGGATGTCAGTTCATCCTATTTTGGTTAATATTCATGACCCACTAGAAATCAAGATTATTAGTCATCAAGATTATTTTGGTTATTCTGTTCTGGGTGAAAGAAAATGCCATTCTTATTTCTTGGGTTTAGGAATTCCTCTTAACTTAAACAACATAATAAAAGCTTTTTCCGTTATTTAATTAACTGATTTGTATATTGGATTCCCATTGCCCTATGGTTGGGAATAATGATTAGTTTGGTCTGCAAAGATTTTGAACTTTTTCACTTTTCTAGATACAATTTCGAGATACTGGATCTTTCTAGTATTTACCAAATGGGCCTCCTCCACTTGACCTTTGGGAAGCATATCCTCATTTGGCTGTGCACTGTGTTCTCACGCGAGTTGCTCCAAATGCAGTGGAAAGAGTTGCTTCTGATGGAAAAAGTGGAACAAATTTTAGAAATCATCATATGCGTAATGTGGTGCATATCACGTGATATTGAACAGAGATTGGTTTACTGATGGCACAGATTGGTCACGCCAGTTCTTGAAAACTCAAAAACTGACATGTTGCTGATGTTGCCCCATCCACACCAACGGTAAAAAAGATCACTCTCATCTCTTTCTTTACCCGAATAGGTAAAGACTAACAGTATCTAGGCATGAGTAAAGCAGTCCCCAAATTGCGGTTACAACAGCCCCCTGAAAGTAATGTAATTGCAATGCAATGCAATACCTGAGAACCTCAACTCGTTTACTGCAATGGGAATTTTTCATTTTGGTGGTTTCATTTATTATGCTCATGATTGCAATTCAATTTGATAACACACATCCAAACGTCCTAAGCATTCCTCTGTACCATGAAGAAAAAAAATTCCGGAACAGCGATTATAATGGGGAGGTCGTCATCATCATTTAAGCCTTCTCCCAATTGATTAGGGTTGGCTACATAACTCCCGTTCCACCATTCCATACAAGGGCCAAGAGACGTGAGCTCGGATTGAACATCGATGGAACATGCAGCGTGCATAATCAGTAATCTGGAATTACAATCTTCATAGCTGGTAGTCAATCTTTGCCAAAAGGCAATCTTCAAAACATTTAAGGGATTAATCCCACATCCACACTGCTTTCATCCAACACTCCTGGTAACAGCTCCCGACATTTTCTTTAGATGACAGTCTTTATGAGCACTCACTCCTGCTAGCAGCTCCCGACATTTTCTTTAGGTAACAGAACCTTTATGAGCAGGATGAAGTAATCAGCAGAACAAAACAAAGATAAAAGGAATTGGCAAACAAGTAACTCTGCAGAACTGGTTCACAGCAGCCTTTTCATGCTCCATAAAATCTGAGAGCAAGGTTAGATTTTACACTAAGTCACCGGGCAGATGGGCACAGTGAAATTTAAAGAGAAGAAAAGCAGTACAGCATGCAGTTTTTGACCAACAAGCCAATTCAGATATTGTTCTCTGCCTGAGTAGCAAGTGATGCCATTTAAGGAAGCTGCGGTCCACCGGCACTAGACAGCACTGTGGTCCCGAGCAAAGTTATTCAGATGTAATATATCAGGATCAGTCAACCAGTTCTTCATCTGATTCATTGCTCTCATCATTGTCGACAGCATCTACATTCCCAAGCAATGAATTCAGAATTACAACCCGGTCCCACACTCTTCCAGCTCTTATTTGCCTGATTCTAGCTGTTAATGCATGCCAGCCAGAGGACCCAGCACCCTCATCTTGGGTGGTTTGTCTAGGAGTGTTGCACTTTTCAGCTTCTGGGAAGTACTTCAAGACCCAGTTTCCTGGGAAGTCCAGGATCTCGACGTCGAATGCGGGTGACAGTGGCCGTCCGACAACTTCAACATGGCAGACACTTCAACACACAAAAAAAAAAAAAAAGAAAAAAAAGATGAGAGAAATGTTCATGAACATTATCCATAGAAATTTCAAAGCCGATGCTACCATTCTCTGGAAAACTTTGCGAAATCCCTACCTCCCTCCATGGTGGATGGTTCAAATGCATGATTATATATTTTTCACATATGATCTGGACCATTCATTTTGCTGGCCATGGACTGCTAGCATGATGCAGGCGCCCACGACCACCATGAGATCCAACATGTGTAAAATTTGTGGTTGTTCCTGTTTATTTTTGGGCCAATATTTCAGGGTTGCTAGTTTTTCGGATTCTAGTTGAAGAACTTGCTGATTCCTTGAGGATCTTGCGAGATGATTCTTAAAGACTTGCATAAGCTATTTTTAAGCAATTTCATTTTTGAAAAATCTTTGTAGATTAATTAGTTGCTATTTTGCAAAGATTTGATTGGGGTTGGAATCAGTCAAATAGTTGGAAAATCTTGTTCAAGATTTAGTTAGGATTTCATGCTGCTTTAGGGTCTATAAATGGGTTTATTCTATAAGGTAGAGCATTATACTTTTTTTTTGCCGTGTTATAAAGTTGTTATTCAAGTAGTTAAGTTGTCCATCTCTCTCTCTCTCTCTAGTCAGAGACTCATATGGTGTGTGTTCATCGTCCATTCTAGTGATTTGGGTATCAAAATCTCATTGATTGGATAGCCAGATTACATCATTTGGAATTACAATGGGTATTTCAGGGTGCATTTGACTCTACATCATCTCCAAATGGTTCTGAAGGGGGTGATACAAGAAGTGTCTGCGCAACTAAACTAATACCTACACTCAGAGTAGGTGGATCAACTCAAGCATATGATAGTCAATTTCACTAATTAAGTGAGAGCTCCAGCATGAAGGGAAACCAGAGACTGAAATTGGAGCTTGAGGACACAGGAGTGGTCTCTAACATGGATCTAATTAATAAATCAGTGGCCCCAGTTGCCAAAGACACCATTGATTGAGTTTCTCAATTATTAGAACGTGATAGAGAGCTAGAAAGAGAGCTAGAATTAAGGTGAAAATCCCAATATTTCACAGTCGTTTGCATGTCAACGACTTCATTGGTTGGTTAACAAGGTGGTGAAGGTGTTTGAGTAAAAGAAAATTGCAAACAATCATAAGGTTAAATGGGCAGGCTATGGAGTTTCCCCATTGCATATTAAGTTGGTGGGACAATCTCCAAGTCAAACAAATCCATAAGAAGGGAGAGTAACTTCTTGTAGAAGGAGAAGAAAAAATAAATAGAAAATTAAAAAAATAGCGACTTATGCCCATAACCTCTATCAAAGATATCAAGGAATAAATCAGTGAATGAATATATGGAACTCCATACATTGACATCATGGTTGTGGTTTTAGGAGTACGAAAGACCAAATTAAGATATTTTAATTGTCTTAGCCACAACATAAGGAATGAATTGACTTTCAAAGAAGTGTTCAAAGTCATTGATGCATACATAATTGCATTTGAGGAATTAATTGGGAACTTGAGAGACGATTAGGAAGCAAGCAAACTTCCTATATAAGGTATCTGCAGGATTTCCCCTTGTTCAAGGGATGGTAAGAAGCAAGCAAACTTCCCATGGAAGGTGACCATAGGATCTCCCATTGTTCGAGGAATGGTAGGCCAATATCCAACAATAATGCCAAACCCCAACCCCGAGATAAGTGGATACGAACATGCAAACTAATGCACCCAAGATGGGACAAAGCAACACTTCTTTCACTTGCTCTAAAGTGTGGGTAGCTGAGTCATCATTCTTTTCAATGTCCTTTACAGTAGTCCATGTTAGTTAAGATGCGACACTGGTTATCCAGTGGATGGATCTATCAACGCCTTGGGTGATTAATGAGCAGGGTGGCACAATATCTTCCCTACCACTTCCACTTTCACTGGAAGATATGCAAGATTCTAATAGTGGATGGGAAAAGCAGTAAGGAAATTTGCCACACAAGATATGTTAGATAAATAAAAAATTTAGAACATAAGCACCAATGCGCATATCATATTCATCAGTTCAAGAAAGGGGTGAAGTTTTCGTTAACTCCGAGTACTTAGTGTTTTGGTCCAATTTTAACAACAGATCAACGGAGAAGGCCGAAGCTAGACAACCTATTGTTCTCTTGCTTGTCAAATGATGAAGTAGTGTCGCTCGAAAGGCCCTTTTTTGAAGACGAAGTGAAAGCCATTGTGGACTTGGGAAGGGATAAAGCTCTGGGCTCGAATGATTTTCCTTTAGCATTCTTCTAGGTGTTTTGGGAGGTTGTGAAAGGGGGCATGCTCAACTTTATGGCAGGGTTCTTGAAGAGAGTGATGAGGACATCAAAGTACTTACTCGAGTGTACCAGAGGCAGAGACGACTACCTACATCAGCACCGTTTTCTTTATGGATGAACGACGAATTCTAAACGGGGCCCTCGTGGCCACTTTGAAGACCCCACATGCATTGGATGTGCATTAGGAAGACCCCACACTTGGATGATGCATGTGAATTGTTTTTTAGGAGTTTTTAGCCAAAGGTTTTCAGTTTTGGATCCATCGGACCGTTGGATCATCTTGATCAGGCCATCAAATCTACCAGATCTAGGCCCCTTGGACCTTGATTTTCAATTTATTTATTTATTTTATGTTATTTCTAGGAAATGAAGGATGATTTAGATTATTTTTAGTTGCTTTGGATATCTAGTTTTGAGTCTGGCCCATCGAACTTTAAATAAAAGAATAATTGTAAATTTTTTAAGTTTTAGAGGGGGGTGTCCAACCCTATGGTATATTTGAGCATAAAAAAGAAGAAGAAGAAGAAAAGCTTGGAACTTGTTCTCTTACAAAAAGGGTTCTCCTTCATCTTCCTTTAGGGTTTGTGTGAAAACCCTCCCTTCCAATCAAATTGTGGAAGGGTAGAGCACAGATTGGTGGTGGATTCCTCCAACAACAACTTCTATTCTCTTTTTCTTTCTTCTTCTACCCATCTTCTAAAACCTAGAATCCCCATCCTTTCTTCCTCTTTCTCATTCAAACCAACAAAACCCTTAATCCTTGACCAATTTTTTCATTCGGCATAGGCCCACGCGACCTTAAAATTCATTTTTCCCCAAAACCCCAACCTTTTTCCATCCGAATCCATCAAACCTAACCTAATCCCACGCCAATTTTCAAATCCGACTATCCCTTTTCACCCAAATCTAAATTTCAGCCTGCCATGTCCTTAAATCCCTAACCCTAATACCCAAAACCCAAATTTCTAATTTCTTAAACCCTAACCCTAAAATACCCGAAACCCCAATTCCAAAACCCCTTTAGGAAATTCTGATTTGAACCAAAACCCTTTACCCCCAAATTTGAATTTTAGTGGCACCATTGTTTTTTGCGTGGATGTGGCATTACCTATGCTAGATTAGAAGTCTTATCTTCCAAGTGGGTCACTTTTGAGATATTCATATTTTCATGTATCGTGTTTGTGAATTGCCTAAGATTATCTAGTTGTTAGTTTGAATTTCTTATTTTATGGTATGAATTTGCTTGAATTTATTTGTTGATTACCTAGTTAATGTGTATTTTGATCTCACCTCATTCATCCTAGGCTTAGTTTCACTCGTCCCGCATTAGAGGGGTTGGCTGTCAGTGAAGCTCGGGGCTTCCTTCATTGCTATCATACCGAAGGTGACAAGGGCAGAAAACTTAGAGGACTACAAACCAATCAGCCTGATCGGTGGGTTGTATAAGATCCTTGCCAAAGTTTTACCTTCTGGGTGTAATTTCCAAAAATCAAGGAGCATTCGGCGAGGGTCATCAACTCCTGGATAGTACCCTCATTGCTCTCGAGTGTATCAATACACTAAAGGACACAAGGTGCGGGAGAAGGGCATAGTGTGTGAGCTTGATATTGAGAAGTCCCATGACCAAGTAGATTGTGTCTTCTTAGACTACATGCTAGATTGTATAGGTGGGAGAGGAAATAAAGAGGATGGATGAGGGAATGCATTAGCTCGGCTAGGTTCTCGGTCTTGATTAATAGATCCTCAAAGGATTCTTTAAAAGTTCAAGAGGCATTAGGCAAGGTGAACCACTTTTGCCTTCCTATTTGTGGTGGTTGCTAAAGCATTGGCAATGGTGGTGGAGCGAGGATTGGCGGCCGGATTGTTTAGTGTATTCAGAGTCAATTGACCCTCCAATATCCCTTCTTCAATTTTGCCGATGACAAGCTTCTATTTTGTGATGTCGATGCTATTTTAGTGTATTCAGAGTCAATTGACCCTCCAATATCCCTTCTTCAATTTTGCCGATGACAAGCTTCTATTTTGTGATGTCGATGCTATCATGGTAGACGAGTTGAGGATGATCATAAGGTGCTTTGGGGTGGCTTTCTTAGGAGCTTTAGTTAGAGTCAGTTAACCATTTATTCATACATTGCCAATTTGTGTGTCAAATATGGGTTGGCTTTCTTAGAAGCTTCAATATTGCTTGGTCTTTGCCAAACTCAATTTGCAGAATATATATGTCTTGCATGGTATGAGTCTTCTGAAGCAAGCTAGGGCTCTTTGGAGGCTATGTTTATTGAATGGCATTTGGGCTAACTACAGAGAAAGGAAGGTGTGATGCTTTTCAAATGAAAGCAATAAAGTCGAGCGGGTCATTAGTAGGGCTATGTTGTATGTTATGGAATGGTCTTCCTGTATAGATGCTTTGAAAGATTGTCCCTTCCCTTTTTAAGCTTCTAGCTTTGGCACCATCTTAGTGCTTCCTTTAATAAAACTTTTGTTGATTAAAAAAAAAAAAGTAAATGAGGTATGGTGTGATGTGGTCCTTGTTGATGCATGCCACATTTTGTTGAGAGAGAGATCAAATGACTTAAATATCTTGTCGACTTCCTATGTGGTTGATTTTTCTAGTACCATGGCGAGGAGCCTAACATGCAAGATGATATTATTGTTGATATGGGAAAACAAAGTTAAGCAAGTGTTGTGCGTGAAGACTATCAACACACATGACAAGGTTGATACATGCAGTACTTGGTGAAATGGAAGAACAAGCCCACTTTTGAGTGCATGTGAATAATTGGGTAACAAATTGAAAAGATAGGATCTGGACATCTACTAGTCTGAAGCGTCTAATTCGCAGGAGCTGAGTTCTTCCAACCTAGGGGGAATGATGTAAGCTCAAGGCTCACCAAGAGGCCCAACATGTATTGAATGTATGGTGTTGCTGTTGATTTTAGGCCAAATCTTAGAATCTACAATTGCCATTCTTGGAGGATTTTAGTTAAAGATCTCGTTGATTCTTTATGGATCTTAGGGGCTAGTTTTTTGGATTTGCGTAGGCTTTTTTTAGGAATTAAATCTTCACATACCTCATAAGCTATTTTTAGGCCATTACATTTTGGCACAATCAATATAGATTCAATTTTTTGCTATTTTGGATAAATATGATTGATATGGAATCAATCAAATAGTTGGGAAATCTTGATAAAAATTTAATTAGGATTATAGGATGTCTCTGTAGGATATATAAAGAGGAGGTATTGCAATTTTTTCTAAGTTTCATGAAATGGTACTTCTAACTAGTGAAGACTTTGATATTAATAAGTTGTTTATCTATCTACTCAAATATGCTCCTGTGATTTGTTCTTTGTCCATTCTAGAAATCCAGGTATCAAAATTTTATTAATTCAACAATTGGTTGTAGCATAACACCATTGAATGAAAGTGATTCTTGAGAGGAGCAAGGGAAGCAGAGCTAGCACCATGAGATGGATAATCTTATGTCCACAATTAGATGATTTCTTATCATAAACAATCCAGCAGTCCATTTGTTGGCCAATGATTGGATGGCTAAAACCAAATATCCCAATGGATATTGAGTTCACGATTACATTACTATGGAGAAAATTGTGTTCTTGGGAGAATGATTAAGTAAACATTTGGCTGGGACATATTTCACTCGTGTATAGGTTTTTGCCCTCCTAACAGTAGTGTCTTTTGGAATGCAAAAAAGTAAAACAATGCTAGGCATAAAGTTGTTGCTGTTGCGTGCATTAATGGACCAGGGCACAAGCTTTCAAGCTGGACAAACCAGTATAGCAGTTCTTTAGGCATATAAATGGTTCAGGATTACTCAAACGTAATAGGCCAGGCATTGCAAATTTGCAATAGAATTCTTAGTGCTAGAAATGTAGCGAAGTAAACAATCGAGTACTAAAGCAAGAGATTGAGTTTTAACTTTACAATCCAATGTTCTGTAATTTTAATTTGAGGCATGAAAATCCTACTCCAGATGTTGGGTGGATTCTACTGACAAGGAATTGATTCTTGGGGAGAGTTTATGCATCTTCGCTTCATCTTTCTCCAAAAGGCCAGAATGGGGGACGATTCTAGAAAAGTACGCTCAGCACGAAGGAATGACAATCCTATCCTTGGAAATTATCTTTATTTTCAATGAGATATGAGAATTTTTGTCTAGACTAAACATATCATTTAGTCGCGTGGGTGGGAGAAGCTCACGAGATTTTCTATTTCAAGGTCAAGTCCCCTCGATATAATTGTCCATTCATTTTTTTTTTTTTTTTGGTTGTTGTTGTTTACTAAAAATGCTCTCTAAAAAAAGATGAAATTTCTATGGGTACTAACCATATGTAGTATAAATTGTCCATTTCTTGTTGCTGAACCCTACCCAACAGCTCAATCTGCAGAATTCCACCGATGCAGATAACAGGCTTAGGTAGCTTGAATGTCTGCAAACGATTTTCCTGTTAAATAACAAACATTCAAGCAGTTAATATTTTGAAGAAGATAGACTTTGGATTAGAAGATGAAATTTCAACAATATGCAACTGGAAATCAAACATATTATGATTATTATTATAATAATAACTACAATTATGTGATGGATAAATCAACCATATTATTGGAAAGTAAAAGCTATTACTATGCAACATTCAAACACCCAATTCTCAACTATTTAATATCAGATTCAGAAGTTCTTATTCATTATTCATCCAAATGCAGCAAGCAAAAAATTAAGGACCAAGTGATGTATTTGTTGTTTTTACCAGGTTATCACGAAAACAGAACTCTCATTTCTTCTTCTATGTGCTACACAGTTTTAAGTTTCAGTTTTACTCAATAAAACACTGAAACATCATTGGCTTTCCCTGCGATTGATGCAAATGATAGAAAATCCATAGCTCCCATATGCCCTACTCAGAAGAGCAATACATAACAAACTTTATATTCACATCTACTCTCTGTGTGTCTGTGTGTGTGTGTGTTTGGGGGGGGGGGGGGGGGGGGAGTTGTTTTTTTTTGGAAAGATGATAATTTCATTAAAAGGCCAAAGCCAAATATTTACTAAAGAATAAAACCAAGAGGCCAACTACTGCCAGCCTAATGGAAAAGGAAAAGAGCTATTTGAAGCTGAAACCTATTCAATGACTAAAGATTTAGCCCTCTTGAAAACATTTTTCGCTTTATCACTCTTGTTTCTGAACACTTGGCCATTTCTTTCTAACCAAAGTGCCCACAAACCGCTAGACCGCTAAGCCTCCATATCTTTTTCTCTAATTTCCCGACTCCCCGTCTGTGCCAAGCTATAAGAAAAACCTCAATTGAGCCCGGAATCACCCATATAACCCCGAACAGCTGGAAGAAGAGATACCACACCTCTCTTGTGAAAGAACAATGGAGGAACATATGATTAACTCTTTCTGCATCTTGCAAACGTAGCGAGTAAGCTTTCAGAATCACCATATTCCTCTTTGAAAGATTATTGACAGTCAACATCTTGTTCCTTCCGACTAACCACCCAAAAATCACTATCTTCAATGGAGCACCATACTGCCAAACAAATGTTGTCGACACTACACCTTCATTTTCTTCATCTTCGGTTAGAAACCGATACAACAATTTTACAGAAAAATCCTTTAACAATCTAAGAGAGTCCGTACTCGATGCAATTGGAGTAGCCTTCTCCAAACAAAGGATAAGGCTAGCAAATTCTTGAACTTCTGCTATGTCCAAATTCCTTCTACATTAGAGAGACCAAATAGCTTCTTCACCCCTTCAAGAGAAACAACTACTGACCTTCATGTTTGCTTCTTTAGCTAACCCTGCTAATCTAGGAAAGGATGACAAACTACTGTTATCTAGCCATCTATCTTCTCAAAAACGAATATTTTTCTCATTCCCCAATTCAAAAACTTATCCCTTCCCAAACCTTTTGCTTTAAAGATGCCACTGACTTCCATAAGTGAGAAGCACGATACAGAGAAGAAGATTTGGTCAACCACCCAGAAGCGTCAATCCCATATTTCTTCTCTATGAAGATCCTCCACCTAGCTCCCCCCTTCACCCCGAACCTCCATACCCATTTCCCTAACAATGCTAGATTCATCTCTTCTAACTTTCTCAGACCTACTCCACCTTGGTCCTGCAATTTGCACACATTTTCCCACCTCAAAAGATGAAATTTATGACTCTTTTGAACCTTTCAAAATAAAAAATAAAAAAAATCCCTCAGCTTTTCCAACATTTTTAAGACTGCCTTAGGACACTTAAAGAGCGACATGAAATAAACTAGAAGATTTGACATTGACGCTTGAATCCAAGTCAGTCTTTCGCCCCTAGCTAAAAATCTCGATTTCCACTTAGACATCTTCCTCTCACATCTCTCGATCACCATGTCCCACATATGTTTGGCAGGTTTACCTATGCATAACAGGAGGCCAAGATACATAGTTGGGAAAGACCCCTCCCAACAACCAAAGATAGACGGAAAATTTTGAGTTTCTTCTTTAAAGAGCCTGACTCCTAGGATCTCACTTTTCCTAATGTTCACCCTCAGCCTGGAAACTGCTTTGAATGATACTATAATCAACCAAGGATTTTGCACTTTAAACTCATCTGCCTTACAAAACAAAAGCGTGTCATCCACATACTACAAGCGAGAAACTTAGAAGTTTGATCTATCCACCCCAAAGCCTTCCACCAGATCTCTTCCTGGTGCAGGACAGCCCTAAATATGATGCATGCTCATGATCACAATTATCCAGCGGAAGTAAAGGCAATAATAATAATGAAATCTAGCATTAATCATCATGAACTAAGAAAACCAGAAAGGAAACATGCAATGGGACGGGCCATCATCACAACCATGGAGTATGAGACATGGTATCCCAAAACGGTTACGATACGGCCGTATCGGCCGATACGTATAGGAAACGGTGGTGGCCGTTACGCGTTACGGGGTCGTAACGGCCGTTACAGAAAAAACAGGCCGTAACGGACCGTTACAGCCCCGTAACGGTCATGTGACTGTTTTTTTCAGAAAATAAAAAGGGGCCGTATCGGTCGATACGGGGTCCGTAACGGCCGTTACAGCCCGTATCGTAACGGTAATGGTGGTGGCCGTTACGGCCACCGTTACCTTTATGGAACACCTTGGTATGGGATTCAATTAGTGCATAGGTTGGATCTGGCGAGGGATGGAACCTCCCGATCTTGCATGGCTATACCCAATCGATCAATGAGGATCACTAGTCCAAAAAACCAGGAGGCTTCTCGGATTAGGGATTTGAGAATTTGGGGCTTAGGGTTTGGATCGATTCTCAAGGTTCAGATCGTGGGGAACAAGCAAAACAGAAGTTTAGAAGGATAATAATAGAAGATAAAATACCTGGAAGAATTTGGAGGGGCACAAGAAGAAATCAGAAGAAGAAGATCAAAGAGAAGAGAAGAATCACCATGAGAGAGAGAGGAAGCTCAAAGAGGCTTTCATTAATCAATAATCAAGTTAACTTTCGTGTTTAGGGCCTAGTCCTCTTAAATAATCAAATAAAAGACATAAAAGTACTAAACTACCCTCAAACTTAAGTAAAAACGGAAAAAGAAAACAATTTGCGCAAAAGTTCGGGTGCTCGGTCGGGCGCCCGATAAGATAGTGGTCGGGCACCCGAAGTCTTCAGTTCTTCAGTCTTCTTTCTTCATTCTTCCTTCACACGTGCCCTCCCTGAATGGGGTCTTCCATGTGTCTGATCAAGTGTGGAGGGTCTTCAGTTCCTCAATAGTTGCTTATCCACAAGGATGGTACTTGTGGATGGTGCTTTTTTCGTTGGTACACTTGAAATGGTCTTGTGTCCTCATCAACTCCCATCGGGTGAGAAAAACTCGACTCCGACGAGTTAAAACTCTTGTGGCGCTCTAGTAAGTCTGAATCAACACGCTGCACTTCTGCTTCAGTCAACCACGTAGATTCAGAAGGTGGTTTGTTCCTCCATTTGACAAGATACCTCTGGAAACCTCCATCTCTCGTAGATACTATCTCATCATCCAAGATCTCTTCAATTTCTTCTTTATGGACAATAGGTGGAGGGAGGGGTGGAAGGGGTTGTGAAGCAAAATCAGAATAGGGCCATGAATGAAATGATGGATCAATGGTGGGGTCAGGGGAACGGACTAGATCTTCTACATTAAAAGTCGGGTTAATGCCCATTTCAGATGGAAGGTCGATCCGATACGCATTGGACCCAATTTTCTGCACTATCTTGAATGGCCCAGCACTACGTGCTTGTTGTTTCTTAGCGGAACCCTGTGAGAACCGCTCTGGCCTTACCCTCACCATTACATAGTCTCCTTCTTGAAAATCTTGCAGTCTACGATAAGAATCAGCTGAAATTTTATAATTATAATTACTCTTACTTATCTGCTGTCTAATATGTGTATGCAATTCATGGATATGTCGTGCAAATGCATCAGCTGATTCAGAAGACCTTTGGGTGACAGACATGGGTAATAGATCTATTGGCATTCTAGGTTTATACCCACTAACAACTTCAAATGGACTCATCCCTGTAGATCGATTTACTGACCTATTATAAGCAAATTCAGCAGTAGGTAAAATTAGGTCCCAAGTCTTAACATGATCACCCACTAGACAACGTAAAAGATTTCCAAGACTACGGTTTACTACTTCAGTTTGACCGTCTGTTTGTGGGTGGTAAGCAGTAGAGAATTGCAAACGAGTTCCGATATGTGCCACAGTGTCTTCCAAAAATAGCTAGTAAATCGAACATCACGATCAGACACTATAGTTTTAGGTAACCCATGGAGATGCACTCACACCATCAAAAAAGATATGAGCAACATGAGACGTATCTGACGTTTTCGAACATAGGAGGAAATGCGCCATTTTAGAGAAACGGTCCACCACGACAAAAATGGAATCGTGCTTCTTGATTGTCTTGGGAAGCCCAAGCACGAAGTCCATACTAATGTCCTGCCACGGAGCATGTGGCACTGGTAATGGCGTATACAACCCGGTATTTTGTTTTCTCTGCTTTGCCAGTTGACATGTACGACACTGCCCTAAAACTTTGGCTACGTCTCGCTTGAGACTTGGCCAATAGAAACGATCTTCCACAAGGGCAATGGTCTTATCACAGCCAAAATGGCCAGCTATCCCTCCTGAATGAAGCTCCCAGATGAGGAATTCACGAAGGGACATACGGGGAATGCAAAGTCTGTCTCCCTTGAAAAGGAAGCCATCTTTAAGAACATATTCGCCCATAATACGCTGGTCACTAGAGAGCGACGCATAAATACCCCCAAAATCAGGACATGTAGGGTATTCATCTTTCAGTTGCTCAAACCCGACTACCTCTACACTCAAGGAGTTGAGCAACGCCACTCTTCTACTAAGGGCATCAGCTGGTTTGTTTTCAACCCCAGCCTTGTGTTTCAAGACAAACGAATATTCCTGAAGAAACGCTACCCACTTGGCATGCCTTGGGTTGAGTTTCTTCTGAGAATGCAAATATCTCAAAGCCTCATGGTCAGAAAACAAAACGAATTCTTGCGGTAGGAGATAATGTCACCAATGTCTCAGGGATTGCACTACCGCATAAAATTCTTTGTCGTAAGTGGAGTATTTTTGTTTTGCCTCATTCACCTTCTCACTGAAATAGGCCACTGGGTGTCCTTATTGACTCAACACTCAACTTATACCAACACCAGACGCATCACACGCCACCTCAAAGACTTTAGAAAAGTCAGGTAGCTGCATGACAGGAGCTTCTACCATTTTGCCCTTAATTCCTTAAAAGCCTTGACTGCGGCTTTAGACCATACGAACTCTCCCTTTTTCATGTATTCTGTAATGGGAGCCATGATCGTGCTAAAACTCCTAATGAACCGACAATAAAAAGTTGCTAGGCCGTGAAAGCTTCTCACCTCATGAATGTTCCTCGGTTCTGGCCACTCAACTATGGCCCTGACCTTTTCGGGGTCTGCACGCATCCCTTCAGATGACACTATAAATCCTAAGAACACAACTTGGCTAGACATGAACGCGCATTTCTTAAGATTAGCGTACAACTTTTCCTTCCTAAGGACGCTATAAACCTTCTTTAAATGTTCAAGGTGTGATTCCTTAGTGGTACTGTAAATAAGAATGTCGTCAAAGTACACCACTAGGAACTTTTCCATGAACGGCCTCAAAGCTTGTGTCATCGCCCACATGAACGTACTGGGTGCATTAGTCAAGTCGAAGGGCATGACCCACCACTCATACAACCCATCTTTTGTTTTAAACGCAGTTTTCCATTCATCCCCTGGGCGTATACGGATTTGGTGATATCCACTCTTGAGGTCTATCTTAGAGAATATAGTGGACCTCGCCATCATGTCAAGCATATCATCAAGTCTAGGTATGGGAAACCTATACTTGACGGTAATTTTGTTTATGGCACGGCTGTCCACACACATGCGCCATGTGCCGTCTTTCTTTGGCGTCAACAATGCAGGCAGGGCACACGGGCTCATACTCTCTTGGATGAAACCCCTTTGCAGAAGCTCATCAACTTGTCTCTTCAATTCTGCATGTTCTGTAGGGTTCATCCTGTAGTGAGGAAGGTTCGGTAGAGTAGCCCCTGGGACAAGATCAATGGCATGCTGTATGTCCCTCATAGGTGGCAACTCATTCGGTAAGTCTTCAGGAAATACATCATTGCATTCCTTCAGGACCGAAGTCACCTCACGGGGCAACTCTAATGGAACCTCAAGTGTAATCTCTCTAGCCACAAGGGCATACACCATAGAATCCTCCTTAGTCTCTTTTTCAAACTCTCTCGCATTGATTATATGTAGAGACTTAGGCTTGGATTTCCCCACTCTTTTAGGCTCACTTGACTTCTCATCCTTTTTCTTCCCTAGTGTGCTCTCAGGTGGCATAGGATTAAGTTTGATCTTTTTACCGTTATGCATGAAGGTACACGCATTGGAACGGCCAAAGATCGTGACATCATTATCGAATAGCCACGGTCTACCTAGGATAACATGTCCCACATCCATAGGTAAAACATCACACCACAGGGACTCTTTGTATGACCTAAACTCGATGGGGACTAGACATTGATGGGTGACAGTTAAGGATGTCTTGTCAACCCAAGAAACTTTATATGGATCTGGATGAGGTGTGGGTTTCAGTTTCAAGCGCTCTAAGGTGTTAGTGGAAATCACATTCTGACAACTTCCACTGTCCACTATCACCTTACAATTCTTTTCACCACACTTGGCAATAGTGTAGAAGATGGTGCTTCGACGCCAGTCAGCACTGCTTCTAGACTGAGCTAGCACACGCCTGACTACTGCAAGCATTGCTTCTCCATCTAACTCTTCATCATCAGTAAGTCCTCCTTCAGGGTGATACTCTTCAACTTCATAATCACCCTGGTCATCTCCACCCTCGTGGGACTCGCCTATGACTAAGGTTTTCCCACGGCTCTTCGTAGGACACTGATTAGATATGTGGCCCAGATTGCCACACTCGTAGCATCTCACTTGGCTACCTCCACTAAGACCTGCACCAAGAACCCCTTTGCCCTTGTCCTCCCTAGGCCTAGGTGGAATGGTCGCCTGTGTCATAGGTTAATTGCCAACATTAGGTCTCGTTCCCTGAGAACTAGATCTAGCACTGGAGTCTCGAGACTCGAAACGACGGACGACAGGAGTCTTTAGGTATTGCTCTAACTCCTGCACGACTTGATATGCTTCATCCAAGTCCGTCAAGGGCCGAGTCATAAGCTCGCGCTGAAGATCCGCACGAAGGCCCGTCTTGAAACGCGAGAGTGTCACTAGAGGGTCTTCTTGGATATCACATCGCATCACATATTCTTCAAATTTAGCGATGTAGTCAGCGGCAGACATTGACCCTTGGCGTAAAGATTGCCATTGGTCAAGGAGCTTTTGACGGTATGAGAGAGGAAGGTACTTCTCCTTCAACTTCTCTTTCATCTCATACCAATGTGTGATAGGGGCTCTACCAACTCTTTCTATTCTACGCTCAGTGTTGGTCCAAAAGAGCTTGGCTTGACCCACAAGCTTCATCTTAGCAAACCGCATTTGACGGTTTTCTGACATGCCATACAACTCAAAGTAGTGGTCCATGTCAGCAACCCAGTCAAGGAATGCCTTGCGGTCCAAGCGCCCATCCAAAATTGGGGCCTCGACTCTAACACTCTTCATCGCACGCTCATATGGATCATAGCGGTCTTGATGATCATATGTGGCTCGTGCCCCTCGCACAACACTACGGCCGTTACCACAATCTCCATCTTCACTACCTCCATGTGTGGCAGTGCGTTCCTCTATGATTCCTCCCACTTGGGAGTGCGCATCATCCCCAACAGCGGGGTTTTCCCTTTGGGACGCCTCTAGTTGCTCGACTTTGGTCCTGGTAGTGGTGATCTGATTCTCAAGATGGGTAAAATCACGCTTGTGACTTGCCTCTAGGGCGGTTATCTTTTGTATCAATTGAGCAAGTTGCTCAGATAACTGCTCGTTACTCATGGTAGGCTGAAGTCCGAAACCTCAACCTCTCCTAGTGGGCATACAAATAAGACTTGAACCAAAACTCTACCCCACTAGACACTAGGTGTTTTGACTCACAAGATGGATGCGATGAATGCAAAACTAATATGAACTGACACAATTAAATTAAAACAGGAAACAACTCAAATATGAAAATTTTCCAAATTAGGAAACTTTCTAAAATTGGAAAGTTTCTAAAATTGAAAACTTTCTAAATCTGGAACTTTCCTAAAACAAACCTAAAAATCAAAACCCTAATTTGATAACTCGATCTAGACACAAACCATGCAAGCCTATTCTCTGATACCAAATTTGGTGCAGGACAGCCTTAAATATGATGCATGCTCATGATCACAATTATCCAGCGGAAGTAAAGGCAATAATAATAATGAAATCTAGCATTAATCATCATGAACTAAGAAAACCAGAAAGGAAACATACAATGGGACGAGCCATCATCACAACCATGGAGTATGGGATTCAATTAGTGCATAGGTTGAATCCGGCGAGGGATGGAACCTCTCGATCTTGCATGGCTATACCCAATCGATCAATGAGGATCACTAGTCCGAAGAACCAGGAGGTTTCTCGGATTAGGGATTTGAGAATTTGGGGCTTAGGGTTTGGATCGATTCTCAAGGTTTAGATCGTGGGGAACAAGCAAAATAGAAGTTTAGAAGGATAATAATAGAAGATAAAATACCTGGAAGAATTTGGAGGGGCACAAGAAGAAATCAGAAGAAGAAGATCAAAGAGAAGAGAAGAATCACCATAAGAGAGAGAAGAAGCAGGAGGAAGCTCAAAGAGGCTTTCATTAATCAATAATCAAGTTAACTTTCGTGTTTAGGGCCTATCCCTCTTAAATAACCAAATAAAAGACATAAAAGTACTAAACTACCCTCAAACTTAGGTAAAAACGGAAAAAGAAAACAATTTGCGCAAAAGTTCGGGCGCTCGGTCGGGCGCCCGATCGGCCCGAAGGCAATGGTCGGGCGCCCGAAGACAGTGTTCTTCAATCTTCTTTCTTCATTCTTCCTTCACACGTGCCCTCCCTGGATGGGGTCTTTCATGTGTCTGATCACGTGTGGAGGGTCTTCAGCTCCTCAATAGTTGCCTATCCACAAGGATGGTACTTGTGGATGGTGCTTTCTTTGTTGGTACACTTGAAATGGTCTTGTGTCCTCATCACTTCCCCTCTCTCTAACATTCTGCTAAAGGCTTCTATCACCGACACAAAAAGATGAGGAGATAATGGGTCACCTTGACGAAGCCCTCTTGACACAGGGAAGAATCCATTTGGTGAGTCGTTAACCAAAATGGAAAATTTAGCCGATCTGATACACGCTTGAATCCAACCTCTCCATTTGACCCCACCAACCTACCCAGCATATAATCTAGACAATCCCAGTCCACATGATCGTAAGCTTTCTCAATGTCAAGTTTGCAAACTACTCCTCGATCCCCTCCTCTTGCAGGAGTCAATACATTCGTTTGCTAGCAAGGACCCATTGACTTTTTGTCTACCCTCTACAAAAGCTCCTTGAGACGCCGATATGACATCTCCCAACACCACCCGGAATGTAGAAGCCAACCATGGATATAAATATCGGCATCGTATCGGCCGATACGGTTGTATCATATCCATATCGGCATGAGCCGATGTGTGATACAAGGTCATATCGGTCCGATACATAAAGACCGACCCGTATCAACACTGATACAAGGCCAATACGGTCTTCTCTTCTTCTCTTTCACACGTTTTCTCTTCTTCTTTTGTTTTTTGTTTTTTTTTTCATTTAAACCATACAAGAAGCTGAGAACCTTATTTTAGGCTAGATCTAGGTCTATTTTGGGATCAAAACAAATGAATTGAATGGAATTCTACAAATCAAAGCGAAGTGGACCATTATGGGAAAAATCGGAAAGAAGGGTAAACCTTCACTTTCTTTTTTTATATTTTCATCTTCTTTTTATTGTATTTCAATGTAATGGGCTTTTTAATTAGGGCTCATTTAGTTGAGCTTCAACAAGTCAAATAGACAGACAACATTCTCATCCAAGAATGGTCCAATACACAATTGAATACATGGCCAAAATACCCAAAAAAAAAAAAAAAAAAAAAGGATAGGTTCTTGGGTATCTCATTTTTTTCTTCCTATTTTTCTAATATTTTTCCATATTATTTTGCTTTTAAAAAAAAACTGGCCGATATGGCCCCGATATTGATACGCAATGCTATATTGTATTATTTTTCCGCCAAACCGATACCGACATTAAGAACCATGAAGCCAACACCTTTGCTATTTTTTTTTTTTTTTAAGATGAGAACTTTATTGGAGGACAGCAAAAAAAAAAAAAAAAAAAACTACAATCCCTGAACAACCTCTACTCTCACGGAGCCCAGTCCCTAAATAAACCCAAAACCTTAGAAAACACTACAATCGAACTAGCCGACTTGCTTCTAAAGACTATTATTCCTCTCTGCCCAAAGCGACCAAAAAACTGCCAGAAGAAGGCAACGCCATTTTCTTTTCCCTAGCACACCACCCAGCTTAGCATGCCACGAAACAAGTAACTGGTCAAGGGTCGACGGCATCACCCAATCCACACCAGCCAGCCGTAAAGCACTCCACCAAATATCTGACACATAGGTGCAATGAATTAGGAGGTGCGCAACCGAATCTTCTTGCCTAAGGCACAGAGGACACGCATTATGGAGGATCATGCCCCGTGTAACGCCCCGTAAAATCGCCTTCCTTAGTACTCAAACCCATGCTCGAACCCACTAGACACGTATCACCCTCTAGACGAAAAATTGGCCACACATGACTTAGAGAACTATAGTCTCGTGGTGTCGGGAACTTAGATACGCGCGTAGGAGCTCGTTCCGCCGCCCGTCCTGAGTCTGTTAGGCCCAAAACTTGTTGAGGACCACCCACGTACTGGGCTTGACACTCGTAGGCGAACGTTACGTCGAAATCGGCACCCGAAATCATAAATTGCAGTGTCTTGCAGTTGCACATGGGAGTGCAAGTATACTTGCACAATACCTTTAGTGAGTAATCATTACTCAATTCACTTTTCTTGTGTGGGCCCTATGGACCCTTGCATGGCCATGAAATGTGAACCATGGATTTCAAACATAAACCAGCACATGATCCCCAAACATGAGCCCCGATTGACAACCAGTGACCGTTGAACTGATGTCGCTTTAGATCCGGCAATCGCCATGTCCGATCGGTCCCAAATCTTGCCCAAACAAGGATCTCAACATGGTAAGGCTATCCAATGGGCTGGATTGGCCCAGAGGGGCCAGGTGGGCCCCACATAATCAAATCAGGGCACAAAATGCTACTTTTATGCAACTTAAAAGATTGGGGGCTATATGTCCCAATTCCCCAACCTTTATAACCTATTTTTCTCAGCCCATTCTCTCATTTCTAACCTAATTTCTGAGAAAAGGGGTGTGTGGGTGAGAAAAGGGAGGAGTTGTGAGAGAAGGCTTCTCAAGTGAAGCCCTTGCATGCTACCCTATCCGGACCTAACCGCCTCTACATCCTCAAGCCGGCTTCTCTCGTGATTGGAGATCTTCACGGACGTTTGTAGCAGTAAGTCCATCATAAAATCCCCATCTTCTCTAGCTCCTTACCTAGGTTTTTCCCATTTTTCCTGATTTTCCAACACCCCCTTGCAGGATTTTGCTAATCCTCCTTCAAACCAAGGTGTGTATCATTTACCTATGTGTTGCCTTGCAACCAATGCCTACAATGGTAGTTGATTCTTTCAATTTTCCAAGTTAGGAAGATGGATTGTAGCTAGGGAAATTCGTTGCCTAGGGATTTAGATGCTAGGTGTGTGCTAGGGCCATTTGCATGCTCATATCATCCTACACATGTTCTCATTATGCAAATCTTCTATGCTAAGATGTCTTAGAAATTATACTAATATGTGATAGCTGAGATTTTAGTATTATATGTTTTGTAACTTGATTATGCATGAGCTGGGGAATCGGGAAGTGTTTGGGATGACGGATAGTAGCTTCCGACCCGGTAAGTACAGTAGTTGAGGCGGCCGCACCAGGTCGGCAGCCTCGGGAGCGGGGTGGTCGACTATGGCGGAAGACGGGGCGATCGACTGTGGTCAAGGACCACGCGGGCGGTATATGCTCAAGGTCGGTCTTCCCTTCACTTCCCCTAGCCGAGGACCCTGGCCCACCACCGGGTCGGGTGGCAATATATGTACCGAGTGTTTGAATGTATTTCTGTCACTTATGTAGAATCCATGTACCTGCGCACCTTTGATAAGCCCACTAGAAAGCATACGGCGTACCGATCCCTCAAGACTCATGAGCCGGGAATGGTGGTATGGGCCCTATTCCCGTGCTGTCGGCCTACGCTGGGGTGATGCCTCCCCGTAGTGTCCGTTGAGCACCGTGGAGGTGACACACCTACTACTCGACTATGGGATAGGGCGATGTACCCTATTCCGCCTGTGTTGGGCGCGTCTGACGAGTCGCGGCCAAACCAGGTACCTCGGGGGCTGTGGACCCGAGATAGGATCGAGGGGCTACTGGCTGTGACCTGCGTTCGCCCCGCAGGGAGTCAGGTGGTCCCAGTCGGCCAAATTGATAGAACGTGGGTGCAGGGGCTTCGCCAATCGGCTGTGTGATAAAATGACTTAATTAACTACTCGGCTAATCATGTATAGTTAAGCATGGCATACATTGTCTGTGCGGGTGGAGTGGTGGTGCCACCCACTGGCGGCTGTGACAAGCATCGGCGATCGGGCATGCATCTGCATTACATGCACTCATCTCACTTAATAACCATGCTTGTGATGCTGTGCTATTCTTTGATTCTGTTATTGGAAAATGAAATTATTATCTATATTGTTTGTATTGGTGAATGTGTAACCTAAGGAAATGAAACCACTGAGTTGGCCACTCACTCCCCTTTCTGGGGTGGTGGTTTAAACCACCAACCAGATGACCCATGTGACCCAGGTATACAGGAGGCGGTCGAAGCGACCGACTACGTAGAACTCGGAGAGGACGCCGACGAGTATCTTCAGTACACAGGCGAACAGGACTATTAGGGTTGTGGCGTCGGGAGTATTCTTTTGGGGTTTTGCGCCTGTTCGGCATTGTTGTACAGCTTTTTGGGGCAGTATATTCTGAACTTGTTCTAGGGGACCCAATGGGCCCCAATATGAGGGATACAGTCTATGTATTTTTTTTTTGACCCATATATGATATACATGTTCCTCATTCTTTTGGAAATGCTTTGCCCATGATTAAGTTGTTTATGCTTGGTTAAATCTACAATTCTGCAGTTAACTATAATGCACTCATGCATCGCATAATGTGGAGCCCGGGATATCGGGGGCCGAGGGCAACCACGGACCCTGGCATCCGGGGGTGTCACAAAGTTGGTATCAGAGCCAAGGCATTAGAAACAACGGGACTATGGGTATGGACTTACCAAAAGAAAGGATATAGGGAGTGGGGACGAGTAAAGTTTAAGTCTAGGACAAGATTGATCCACTCAATCTTCGTAGGTTGGGTTTAATCATAAACCCCTTGAATTAGAAGGGTACGTGTGTGATGGGTAAAGCTTAGACGCTAATAAGTGGCCTAAGATAGGATTGGGGTGAAAGGAAGGATACCCAAATGTGGGAAATGGTAGAGGAATTGGACCCACACTTGACTTGGGGATTATGGTCCAGACCTGTCCGGTACCACCTGACAGTGTCCGGTACCACCGGACCTCACTGCCCTCAATGGTCCAGACCTGTCCGGTACCACCTGACAGTGTCCGGTACCACCGGACCTTGCTGCCCTCAATGGTCCAGACCTGTCCGGTACCACCGGACAGTGTCCGGTACCACCGGACCCGACTGTTCCAATTGTTCCAGGTCTGTCCGGTACCACCGGACAGCGTCCGGTACCACCGGACGGGCCCACCAAGGCACATGTGGGCTGCTTTAAATTGCTTTTTTCTCTTTCTTTCACTTCACTTCTCTCATTTTCTCTCTTCTTTCTCACTTCCTACCAAACCCTAGCTCTCAAACTCCCCAAAAACCTCCCCCAATCTTCTAGAAATCTCACCCCATTTCATTTCCAACTTCAAGAACCCATCAATGGCTGCCTTCCTCTCCACCGTAGCTTCTTTTTTCGCTATCCCCCTCCTCGTTGCTCTCACCGGAAGCAAGAGGGCCGCTACCGGACCTAGCCGAGAAGCTTCCAAGAAGAAAAAGAGCGACCAAGGGGCGTCTTCCTCAAGCCAATCCTCCGGAAGGTTTGCAAAACGGCCGGTAATCTTCGAACGGCCGGTGGAAGATGAAGTTTTTGAGAAATATGGGGCTCTCAACGCTTTGAGAGAGAAAGGATGGGGCCCGGTCTTCAAGATCAACGACCCAGCCAGCGAGGGATTAACGCGCCTCTTCTATTCCAAGATCACAAACCCTAGCTTTGACCCCTTGGGCTTTGACATAGAGGGCGGCGGTCAGGTATATCGCATTGACGCCGAAGTGATCGCGGAGGAGTTGGGAATCCCGTTGGGGACCGTATATATCGACGAAGACGATAGCAAGCCACACCAGGACAGGTACGATCGGATCCGTACCTTGTGTGGAAAGATGGCTAGCTGGAGGCCCAACGCGGGCCTGCTGGCTAGTGACATGCGGACAGAGAATCGGGTCCTCCATCAAATTTTCGCCGCAAATGTGTACCCGCGGAAGGGGAACACCACAGAGCTGTCATATTTGATGATAGAAGTTCTCTACCAAGTGACGCGGGGCGAGGACGTGTGCATTCCGACCCTCATACTCAGGAACATTGTAAAGGCTGCTTCCACACTTCGTGCCAAACCACCGGCCCTTCCGTTTGCTCGCCTCATTTGCCGTTTGGCCCAACGATGCCGAATCGTGGGACCAAGGGGGGATCTTAAACCGGTCAAGCCGATCGGTATAAATACCCTCCAACGGATGCGGGTGATAAAAGATTCACCGGACGAACCTGATCCGGAGATATTAGAAGAAGAAGACGAGGACGAAGGTGAAGACGTTGAGCCGAGGACCGAAGGCGGGGACGACCAACCGCCCATGGATCTTCGGGCCGAGATTATTGATCTCAAACGGAAGGTCGAGCAAATCGACAATCGGGGCAAGAAGATGCACAGTCTTCTCAAACGGATCCTATGTTGCCTCGAGAAGAACAAGGAGGGCGCACCCCCTCCATAGGCTTAGATCTTTCGTTTTCCTTTTCGTCTTTAGTAAATTAATGTATGTGTTAGGGCCTTGGGTGAAGAGTGTTACTTCCCCAAGTAGGCTAAGTATTAGGACCGATTTTGGGCCATGATGTGGCCAAGTATGGGGATAGTTGTGGGTGTAGTGGCTGACTTGTAGGCAGTACTTGTGAATGAAATGAAAATTCTAATTATGAATGCTATGTCTGTCTTGAATCGTGTAAAGTATGATAATTATGTCTTTCTTTCTAAACTGTGTTACGCTTGTATGTATATGTCTATATGATAAATCATGTAAGCTTGTTTGTGCATGTTTGTATGTGCACGCATATGGTAATAGAAATTCATCACCGCTTATTATCATATGGGCCTCCGCTAGGATACTAACGGACGTCCATTGGCATGTGCAGCTCAATGTCACATCACTTCGATCGAGTGTATACTCGAACGAATCGGGGTGGGGGACCCGAAGATGCTAACACCCCGCAAGGGGGAAACAATGACCCCAGTTCTAGCGGTGAGCGCCCTGAGGTGACGGGGGAATATCCGCTAGGCTCTCACCAAGGGCCATCACCGCCGCCACCTCCCCCCTTGCCGCAGGCCTTACAAAATCAAGATGTAATGCAGCAACTGTTGAGTGCGCTGCAACAACAACAACAAACTCTTACCGCACTTATGGGGGTGATTGCCCAGAGTGCGGGAGGGGTTGCGTCCGCGCCGGTTGCGAGCTCCGATGAGGCTCGAGCGACACTACCTCCCCCTCCTTCGCCAGCTCGACGGATTCAAATTCACCGGGAGGGCATCTTCGAGCGCTTCCAAAAGATGCGCCCCCCGACCTTCGCCGGAACTCACAACCCGGCAGATGCCGAGCATTGGCTTGATCGCATGGAAGAGATGCTTGAGCCTTTCCAATGCTCCGAGGCCGAGCAAGTGGCTCTTGTTGCTTACTCGCTTGAAAAAGATGCGAATTTGTGGTGGAGGAGCGTTAAGCGCACGGTCCCGAGAAACCACGTGTGGACCTGGCAAGACTTTAAGGATCGGTTCTACGAGAAGTATTTCCCGATCACGTACCGACATGCCCAAGAGGCCCTATACTACAAACTACAGCAAGGCAATATGAGTGTCGGGGAGTACGAGACCCGATTCTCGGAATTATTGAGGTACGCGCCGACCACGGCCACAGATGAGGGGGCGAAATTACGCCACTTTTTGGAGGGACTGCGGCCTGGGATACGCACAAAGATGTGCTGCACCGAGATTACTACTTATGCGGCTGCCTTTGCTAAGGCGCTGGAGTCAGAACAGGACGCTATCCGACTCTCACGCGCCCGCCTGCAAATCGGTGCGCGAGTGAGGCCGGAAACCTCTACCTTCACAACCCCAAGCAAGAGGGTTCGCATAGAACCAACTCCATTGCGCGCCCTGATGCCGCCACCCACCTCAGGTTCCACCCGAACATGTACTTACTGCCTTAAGACAGGGCACACTGAGGGATATTGCTTTGCCAAGATGAAGGACCACAACATCAAACCCTCCACATCAGCAGGCCGTTCTCCAACGGGCACCAGCGTGGCACCTTCTGCACATCCAAAGCCACAATTGCAAACTGGGCGAGCTTCGGTTCCCCAAGGTCGGTCACACCCGGCCTCCGTTGCATCTGGGGCTAACCGGGTTCAACAAGCAAGAGTCCACGCGATGATTGCCGACGAGCCGGACACCTCGGGTCCAGTTCCTCGAGCTTTTGAAGGTACCGCCCACATACATGATACTCCCGTGTATATACTGGTTGATACTGGAGCTACTAACTCCTTCATATCATATTCCCTAGTGAAGCGACTAGGACTGAAGACTACAAATATACCGAAAATCTCAGTGATGACTGCCATAGGGTCCTTCTCCGACTCCACGAAAACCTGCCCCCAATGTACCGTCGTCATTGGTGGGAAGGAAATATGCTTAAATCTAATCGTCGCCAGCATTCGCTATTACGACGTCATCATCGGCATGGACTGGCTAACTACCGTAGAAGCCGAGATAGACTGTGGAGCGAGAAACATGACGGTACAACTTCCAGGAGGAGATTGCTTCACGATCCCTATTCAATTCAGCCACAGGTATCGTGTTCAAATTTATGCCCTGCGCGATGCAGGCTATTTTGATTGTCCGTCTGTGAGCTCAACCCCCGTAGTGCGGGAATTCAGCGATCTATTTCGCGGAGTACCAGGACTCCCACCCCAACGAGAGGTCGAATTTACGATCGACCTGGTGCCTGGCACAACTCCAATTGCCCTACCAGCCTATCGCATGCCCCCGTGTGAAATGGAAGAGCTGAGACGACAGATAGATGACTTGTTGGAGCTCGGGTTCATCCAACCCAGCGTGTCACCGTGGGGAGCCCCGGTCCTCTTTGTTCGAAAAAAGGACGGAACCCTCCGTTTATGCATAGACTATCGGAAGCTGAATAAGGTGACAGTAAAGAATAAATACCCGTTGCCCAGAATCGACGATCTATTTGATCAACTAAAGGGTGCCCGTTACTTCTCAAAGATTGACCTGCAGTCAGGGTACCACCAAGTACGGGTCAGAAAGGAGGATGTGTCAAAAACGGCTTTTAAGACCAGCTTTGGGCACTATGAGTTTCTAGTAATGCCCTTTGGACTCACCAATGCTCCTGCAGTGTTCATGGACTTGATGAATCGTGTCTTTAGGCCATTCCTGTACCGATATGTTATCGTGTTCATCGACGATATCCTCGTGTACTCTAAGAGCCGAGAAGACCATGAGGAACATCTGCGAGCAGTCCTAAACGCCCTTAGAGAACACAAACTGTATGCTGCCTATAATAAGTGTGCCTTCTGGAAGGAAGAAGTAAAATTCCTAGGTCACGTAGTTTCAGCTGATGGTATCGCCGTAGACTGTGCTAAAGTTGCAGCCGTACAGGACTGGGAACAGCCCAAATCCGCAACGGAAGTTAGGAGCTTTCTTGGACTGGCCGGTTATTATCGTCAATTTATCAAGGATTTTTCAAAAATCGCACGGCCACTTACCCAGCTGACCTGTAAAGACGTCAAATACGAGTGGAATGACAGAGCGGAAGTTGCCTTCCAGGAGCTCAAGGACAAGTTAACATCCGCTCCCGTACTGGCTCTACCCGAACAAGGCGTTAAGTACACAGTTTACACCGATGCGTCTCGGGTTGGTCTAGGATGCGTCCTAATGCAAAAGGACAGGGTGATTGCATATGCGTCTCGTCAGTTACGAAAGCACGAGGAGAACTATCCCACTCATGATTTGGAATTGGCTGCCATCATCTTTGCTCTGAAGTTGTGGAGACACTACTTGTACGGGGAAGAATTTGAGCTCTTCTGTGACCATAAGAGTCTAAAATATATATTCACCCAGCGTGATCTGAATTTGAGGCAGCGTCGGTGGATGGAAACGCTTAAAGATTTCAACTTTGATGTATCCTACCATCCAGGCAAGGCAAACCTGGTGGCAGACGCGTTGAGTCGCAAGAGGACGCTGGAAAGTGTAGCCACTCTGATGGTAGAAGAGTGGAATATGGTCGAATGGTTGCAGGATTATGGTTTGATGTTTAACGTGGAAGGGCCATGTGAACAAGTATTCCATCTTCGTGTGGAGCCAGAACTAGATTGCAGAATCATCGTGGCCCAGGACCGAGATGGATTACTGCGTAAAAAGAAGGACCTAGCGGCCAAGGAAGACAAGTCAGAATGGCGTATTGGGAGTGATGGAGGCCTACGATTCCAAGGCCGCCTTTGTGTCCCAGACGTCTCAGAATTGAAGGAAGAAATCTTGAACTTAGCCCATAAGTCGAAACTGGCAATACACCCAGGGAGTACTAAGATGTACCAAGACATGAAAAGAAACTACTGGTGGGGGAACATGAAACGGGAGATTGCAGACTATGTGTCACGGTGTCTCACGTGCCAACAAGTCAAGGCCGAACACCGACGACCACCAGGGCTACTCCAACCTCTACCCATAGCCGAATGGAAGTGGGACTTCATCTCGATGGACTTTATTTCAGGATTGCCAAGGACTAGAAAGGGGCATGATTCTATATGGGTCATAGTGGACAGATTGACTAAATCTGCCCATTTCCTACCCGTGCGCTCCTCGCACAATACCGAAGAATTGGCGAAGCTATACATTAAGGAAATAATAAGGCTGCATGGGGTGCCTCGTGTGATCGTGTCGGACCGTGACACCCGTTTCACGTCAATCTTCTGGACTCGAATCCAGCAAGCCATGGGTGCGAAACTGACTTACAGCACAGCTTTCCACCCTCAAACTGATGGCCAGACTGAGCGGGTGAACCAAATATTGGAAGACATGCTCAGGGCATGTGCTTTGGACTTCAAAGATAGCTGGGACGAGTGCCTCCCTTATGCAGAATTCGCATATAACAATAGCTATCAGGCAAGTATTGGCATGGCCCCGTATGAGGCTCTATACGGGCGCCCCTGTAGAGCTCCACACTGCTGGACAGAGATTGGAGAAGGAAAAATTCTCGGTCCAGAATTGGTACAACAAACCTCCCAGAAAGTTGATCTCATCAGAAGACGCCTCCAGACTGCGCAGAGCCGTCAGAAAAGCTACGCCGATAAGCGACGTCGACCCCTCGAATTTGAAGAGGGAGCTCATGTGTTCCTAAAAATTTCACCGATGAAAGGAGTCCTGCGATTTGGACAGAAAGGCAAATTGACTCCACGATATATCGGACCATTTCAGATTTTGAACCGTGTTGGCGCTGTAGCATACCGACTCGCGCTACCGACTCCTCTAGCTGGGGTACATGATGTGTTCCACATCTCAATGCTAAAGAAGTATGTGCCGGACCCGTCGCACATTATAAAGTGGGAACGAGTTGAACTTCGAGAGGATGCTACATACATACTTCAACCTGTCCGCATCCTAGATCGGAAGGAACACGTTCTCCGTAGCAAGTCGATCCCATTGGTCAAAATACTTTGGGCCCACCATTCGGAACAAGAAGCCACGTGGGAAACTGAAACCAGCATGCGAAAGAACTATCCTTACCTCTTCGAAGAACCCAAGAAGGTACGAAATTTCGAGGACGAAATTATTTTTCTTAGGGGGGGAGATTGTAACGCCCCGTAAAATCGCCTTCCTTAGTACTCAAACCCATGCTCGAACCCACTAGACACGTATCACCCTCTAGACGAAAAATTGGCCACACATGACTTAGAGAACTATAGTCTCGTGGTGTCGGGAACTTAGATACGCGCGTAGGAGCTCGTTCCGCCGCCCGTCCTGAGTCTGTTAGGCCCAAAACTTGTTGAGGACCACCCACGTACTGGGCTTGACACTCGTAGGCGAACGTTACGTCGAAATCGGCACCCGAAATCATAAATTGCAGTGTCTTGCAGTTGCACATGGGAGTGCAAGTATACTTGCACAATACCTTTAGTGAGTAATCATTACTCAATTCACTTTTCTTGTGTGGGCCCTATGGACCCTTGCATGGCCATGAAATGTGAACCATGGATTTCAAACATAAACCAGCACATGATCCCCAAACATGAGCCCCGATTGACAACCAGTGACCGTTGAACTGATGTCGCTTTAGATCCGGCAATCGCCATGTCCGATCGGTCCCAAATCTTGCCCAAACAAGGATCTCAACATGGTAAGGCTATCCAATGGGCTGGATTGGCCCAGAGGGGCCAGGTGGGCCCCACATAATCAAATCAGGGCACAAAATGCTACTTTTATGCAACTTAAAAGATTGGGGGCTATATGTCCCAATTCCCCAACCTTTATAACCTATTTTTCTCAGCCCATTCTCTCATTTCTAACCTAATTTCTGAGAAAAGGGGTGTGTGGGTGAGAAAAGGGAGGAGTTGTGAGAGAAGGCTTCTCAAGTGAAGCCCTTGCATGCTACCCTATCCGGACCTAACCGCCTCTACATCCTCAAGCCGGCTTCTCTCGTGATTGGAGATCTTCACGGACGTTTGTAGCAGTAAGTCCATCATAAAATCCCCATCTTCTCTAGCTCCTTACCTAGGTTTTTCCCATTTTTCCTGATTTTCCAACACCCCCTTGCAGGATTTTGCTAATCCTCCTTCAAACCAAGGTGTGTATCATTTACCTATGTGTTGCCTTGCAACCAATGCCTACAATGGTAGTTGATTCTTTCAATTTTCCAAGTTAGGAAGATGGATTGTAGCTAGGGAAATTCGTTGCCTAGGGATTTAGATGCTAGGTGTGTGCTAGGGCCATTTGCATGCTCATATCATCCTACACATGTTCTCATTATGCAAATCTTCTATGCTAAGATGTCTTAGAAATTATACTAATATGTGATAGCTGAGATTTTAGTATTATATGTTTTGTAACTTGATTATGCATGAGCTGGGGAATCGGGAAGTGTTTGGGATGACGGATAGTAGCTTCCGACCCGGTAAGTACAGTAGTTGAGGCGGCCGCACCAGGTCGGCAGCCTCGGGAGCGGGGTGGTCGACTATGGCGGAAGACGGGGCGATCGACTGTGGTCAAGGACCACGCGGGCGGTATATGCTCAAGGTCGGTCTTCCCTTCACTTCCCCTAGCCGAGGACCCTGGCCCACCACCGGGTCGGGTGGCAATATATGTACCGAGTGTTTGAATGTATTTCTGTCACTTATGTAGAATCCATGTACCTGCGCACCTTTGATAAGCCCACTAGAAAGCATACGGCGTACCGATCCCTCAAGACTCATGAGCCGGGAATGGTGGTATGGGCCCTATTCCCGTGCTGTCGGCCTACGCTGGGGTGATGCCTCCCCGTAGTGTCCGTTGAGCACCGTGGAGGTGACACACCTACTACTCGACTATGGGATAGGGCGATGTACCCTATTCCGCCTGTGTTGGGCGCGTCTGACGAGTCGCGGCCAAACCAGGTACCTCGGGGGCTGTGGACCCGAGATAGGATCGAGGGGCTACTGGCTGTGACCTGCGTTCGCCCCACAGGGAGTCAGGTGGTCCCAGTCGGCCAAATTGATAGAACGTGGGTGCAGGGGCTTCGCCAATCGGCTGTGTGATAAAATGACTTAATTAACTACTCGGCTAATCATGTATAGTTAAGCATGGCATACATTGTCTGTGCGGGTGGAGTGGTGGTGCCACCCACTGGCGGCTGTGACAAGCATCGGCGATCGGGCATGCATCTGCATTACATGCACTCATCTCACTTAATAACCATGCTTGTGATGCTGTGCTATTCTTTGATTCTGTTATTGGAAAATGAAATTATTATCTATATTGTTTGTATTGGTGAATGTGTAACCTAAGGAAATGAAACCACTGAGTTGGCCACTCACTCCCCTTTCTGGGGTGGTGGTTTAAACCACCAACCAGATGACCCATGTGACCCAGGTATACAGGAGGCGGTCGAAGCGACCGACTACGTAGAACTCGGAGAGGACGCCGACGAGTATCTTCAGTACACAGGCGAACAGGACTATTAGGGTTGTGGCGTCGGGAGTATTCTTTTGGGGTTTTGCGCCTGTTCGGCATTGTTGTACAGCTTTTTGGGGCAGTATATTCTGAACTTGTTCTAGGGGACCCAATGGGCCCCAATATGAGGGATACAGTCTATGTATTTTTTTTTTGACCCATATATGATATACATGTTCCTCATTCTTTTGGAAATGCTTTGCCCATGATTAAGTTGTTTATGCTTGGTTAAATCTACAATTCTGCAGTTAACTATAATGCACTCATGCATCGCATAATGTGGAGCCCGGGATATCGGGGGCCGAGGGCAACCACGGACCCTGGCATCCGGGGGTGTCACACCCCGCTTCCGCAGATTGTCCAGAATACGTCAGAACACCTTTGCTAATATCTTGTATGGACCGCCAATCAAGCTGATAGGACGGAAATCTTTAAGGCTTTCAGCACCTTCCTTTTTGAGAACCAAGGCTATGAACGTGGCCCCTAATTCTTCTGCAATGAAACCTTTATCGAAGAATTCATTCATAAAACGAAGCACATCTCCCTTTACCACCTCCCAGAATTTCTGATAAAACGCTAAACGAAAACCGTTGGGTAGCAACAACATCTATACCATGGATGCTCAAAGAAGAGCAATGACCAAAAAGTCCGAAGTTACAACAACAGAGTGCATTATAAAATTTGAGCTCAGAGACATGATCAAACACCAAATGTACTGCTATTTCATTTATAAAAAATTAGAAAAGTCTATCTCAATACGTGGACTTACCTGTACCATTGGAAATTTTGGTGAAATGTATGTCCAGACATAGTCATCATTATCAGACTTCTGACCAGACACAAAGGCATTCATGATACTGCTTCTCACGTCCAGAAATGGCTTGGGATGTCCCATCCTAAAACGCACAGCTTTTGCTGAATATATAGGATGACCTAGCTGAAAATATGCTGAGTATACAATCACAATCTCACCATCAGAAAAGGAAAATCACATAGCGAAGCACAGCAACATTTTCTGTAAATATCAAGAAAGATAACCTTCAAAAGGCTGTATGTTGACTTCATTAACAACACATAAATTGGAGATCAATCTATATGTTAGTGTCTCGGGCACCTCAGGATCTTTTTCTCCTTCACTCGACCAATAAGAAGGCCTCCCATGCACTTTTTCATCTGGTACCAATGTATTCTCAATGCTCTCCTCAGGATAGTTGTCGGTGCTGGAAGCACTAATTGACTCATCAATGCAAACCTTGTTTGTATCGGAAGACATGAGACTGAGACCTAGACCAGCATAGACACGATGTTCTCTTTCCAGGCTTTCCCATTCTAAAGCATTGCTGGACCCGACTTCTGTAGGCTCTGTTGAGTTGCTTACTTCAACAACCCGTGTGAAACATGAAACTTCTGGATGCATTCTGAGGCATAACTTCTTACAGAAACTATTTTCAATCACTGCAACACATTTCAGAACTAGTTTCAGTTAGAGACAGCTCTGCAACACCAAACCAAAGCCATCGTTTGCATAGCAATCATACAAGAGAAATGCAGGCACCATCCAGAACAAGATTTTGCCTAGGTAAGCAGAGTTTTGAGTCTCTACCTTCCTTCTCAATGCGAAAACAGATTTGAAGAGTCAGGAGATGAACAAAACCGTGTTATCAAAATATTTTTTGAGCCTCCGAAACAGCTACTAAAATATGTTCCCGTAATTTTCTTTGTCAATATTTGTCAAAGAAAACAGAAGATCATACAAAATGACGGCTAAGAACAACAAAGCGACCCCAAGAACCAAGCACAACATCACCACCATGATAAAAGTACTAACCCTACATAATTCCAAAAAAATCTACTCATGATTTGCAGATTGAAGGAGATAACTTGCAGTTTTCGACCAATCTTCAAAAAAAAAAAAAATCAGTTTTAGAACATTTATAGGGCCAATTGTAGTACACTTGTGGTTGTTGTGCTGGACAACTATATTGGGAGTTGGGACATCAAATTTAGTTAATAAAAAATTATGTGATTAGAATTTAGAAGCAGCTTTTCCAAAAGGAATTTGACAGACTTACAATGCAAGCACATTACAAGCCAAATCCAACTAGTGTAAAGGAATTCTTCCAGGGTTGGGAGAGGAAACTACCCTAGATGCTTTGGCCTAGGAGTAAAAAAGATATTTGACTCTTGAGATCAGGTAATACCAAATCAAAGGCGTTGGAGCTTGCTCTTCCCTCTCATTTCCTTTTAAGATCAAATACGCCAATTTGGCCACTATTAGTAGATAAAATAACTTCTTTCACATCTGAATCCCAAATAATTTCATTAGATGTCAGTACACAAAGATTAAAGTCATTTTTTCAATTTGCTCTCCACTTCTAAGCTCATAGCCTTCGCGCCAAATAAAAGGCCTGCTCAGGAAGACCATCTAATTCTCCGGAAAGGATCACCAAAGACCGCCTTGCCACTGCACTGTAAGCCTATAAAAATGACCTGATCTTCTCTAGAATTACCAAAGACACCCTAAATAGAACCTAATGTTGTACCAAAACTCCTTTACAAAGTTAAAATGCATGAAGAGATGGTGCACCGATTCTCCACTCCAATGACAAAGAATGCAAAGATTTGTGATCACCATTTTCCTGCTCAAATGTTAGTGAGATCTTTATCCTTCCCTGATAAATAGCTTAAAGCTATCGCTCAAGGGGGATTGGGTAATACCAAATCAACAGCGTTGGAGCTCGCTCTTCCCTCTCATTTCCTTTTAAGATCGAATAATAGAATGATCTCATTGAAAAGTCACCATTCTCACTGGAGTCCACTTTTAAACGTCCCTTTCACCAAGCAACACATTATTTTATTAAGAAAAACATAATTATATTCCAACAAGGCAATGGATACGTGTTAAGAGAATGCTTAATGAGTGATGACAAATGTGTTACCATTACAATACAGGCCATTACGGTCTCTCTCTCTCAGAAAAAAATGGAAAAAAAAACTGTATTGACCCCATAATGGACCGCTATGGGGGCTGATACAAGCATGGTTGTCAATATTGGTTGACGTATCAGCTCGGCGGAAAAATGATACGATATGGCGCCGCATATCAGTATCGGGGCCGTATAGGCCTGTCTTAGTAAAAAAAAAAATTAGAAGAAAAAAATATGAAAAATGAGATATAAAAAAATCTATCTTTTATTTATTTATTTATTTATTCTTTGACCATGTATTCAATGGTGTATTGGACCATTCTTTGATGAGAATGTTATATGTTGATTTGACTCGTTGAAGGTCAACTAAATGGGCCCTAATTGAACACAAATCAAGCATGATTTGGTGAATTAGGCCCCATTACATTGAAATACAACAAAAAGAAGATGAAAACATAAAAAAGAATGTAAAGGTTTACCCTTTTTTTCGATTTTTCCCATAATCACTTTGCTTCGATTTGTCGAATCCCATTCGAATCATTTGTTTTGATCCCAAAATAGGTCTAGATGTAGCTTAAAATGAGTTTTTAAGCTTTTTCCATGATTTAAATGATAAAAAAGAAGAGGACACATGAGTAAAATAAAAAAAAATTTAAAAAAAATCAAAATTGGGCTTTTATGTGTGTATCAGCCAACATCAGCCGTATAGGCCCTATATCGGTACCAATACACCCAATATTGGGTTGATACGAGCCGATGCGAGTTAGTTTTTTCATATCGGACTAATACGACCTCGAATTGCATATCGTCTCATGTTGATACAGATACGAAACAGCCATATTGGCAAATACGAAACCGATATTCATATCTATGGGTGGCATAGGTAATTGCCTCAATCAGTTAAGGCGCCCATCAGATCCTGGCATGGGAGCAAGAAGGATAACAAAAAAGGCCAAGTTAGGTGGTATTTATCTATGTTAGTAGTGTTGGGGGCAACATGGATCGAAGGAAACAATCGTGCTTTCCACGATAAAACCCTGTCCCCATTGTTTTTTATTGGATGTGTGAATCTAGTACATTTGGGCTTAATCATTAGGGGCTTTCAAGGGATTTTTGGGGGTGCTTCTTCATCGTTGTTTAGGGGACGGCACCATGTCATCCTTCTTTTCTGTTTCAATAAAACTTTCATTATCCCTGGTAAAATATTAAAAAACTACCATCCATGTAAAACTTCCGCTATCAGAGAAGCTTGTGGTTTCCACATGTCAATCTTCTTTTGGATTTTACCTTTACTAGGATAACTTGGGCACATCTCAATCTTCTTATAGATTACCTTTGACTTGGATAACTTGGCCAATCCAGGTCTAACTGCTAAAGGGAACAACACAATCATCTATGCCTAGCTAAACTATAATGAATGCATGGAGAAATGCCAAGTTCTTAGAAAGCAACATACAAAAATGCACAAGGGCATCCTCATTACCATGTGAAGCATGTTCCAATAATAAACACACAATATTAGCCCACTAGACACCAATATAGATGCATTGAAGTACCTAAGTTGATTAAGACATAGAAGTAACAGTTAGAGGATGAGATCACTGATCAGTTGGACTTTCTTGTTGGAGGATGTGACAAATTAAAATTGTGATCTTCCCCTTCTTCTTGGATTGTAATTTTGTGCCTTTTTTTATTGTATTCTTTTCCCATTTAGCTTTTGCTTCAGGCTTCTTAAGAAAATTAATAGTGCCCCTACAAAAAGTTATGGTAATAAACCCAACTAGAGTCGTTCCAATGATTTTTGAGGATGCTCAATGCAAAAGGAAAAAGATCAAAGGTCTCAATCAAATGGCAAAAGAAGAATAAGGTTATGGAGAGTTCACAGAACCACACGTCAGAAGGTGTTGGGAAGAGGCTAGGAAAAGTCTAAAGCTGAACTTCAAAATCTCATTCCAATATCTCAAATAAAGACACTTATAACCCTAAAGAGGTACCACACGATGCTTGCCCTAAGTCTCTAGTATGTTCAAGATTCAATATGTAAAAGCAGGGCCCATTGTTCAACGATCCAAAACTATTGATTTCATGGGCCTTACTCTAGATGAACTATCATTATCATCATCTAAGCCTTGTCCCAATTAAGTGGAGTCAACTACATGAACCACGTTCTGCCATTCCACTTTATCAAGGGTCATACGTTCAATTAGACCATAGGTATGGTTCTAAATATCAGTATTGGCGGGTGTATTGACCCGGCTAAAAACCGATACGATATGGCGTCGCATATCAGTATAAGTTCCTCATCGGTCTGTAATAGACATAATTTTTTTCAACAAAGGGGGGGGGGGGGGTTGTATGCCATTCTCTAAAGGCTCAATCTTTTAGAGCAAGTGGTTATTTGACATGGTATCAGAGCGGAAGGTCTTGTGTTCGAATTCCGGGAGCAACAAATATGCCTCGATAATATATTCTCCCACAGGGGCAGTTTATGGTGTGAGTCGTGAGTGTTCCTCCACACTTGCCTAGTATGTTCCCATGCCGAGTTCCACCTCGCATGTTCGGGGGAGTGTTAGAGTCCCTTTATACACATTGATATGCCATCCTCTAAAGGCTCAAGCTTTTAGAGCAAGTGGTTATTTGACATCGAGAGGGGGGGGGGGGGGGGGGGTTGTTTGTTTTGACCATGTACTCAAATGGTGCATCGGACCATTCTTTGCTGAGCATGATGTATGTCGAGTTGACTTTCACTATAAGTTGTGATGTTGAGTCTTTTGGATACAAATTGTGGATATATGTCATAAATTGACATCATATATTATTAATATAATTATTTATCAACTATTGGACTATTAAATGATTCAAATCATAATAGTATAAGTAAAACACACATATTGAAAATGAATATATTTATTTACCATTTCATCCATATGTTCAATTCCCCAAAATGCCTAAAAATAGCAAAATATAGCCTGGAAAGACAAAAAATAATTGAATTTAAAAAAATGCCCAAAAATAATAAAAAATGTTGATTTTTTTTAATAAATGCATGTGTGAAATATGTAGATCCATAGTATTAAAAGACTCTTCATGCATCATTACAAGTAGTTGGAAAAAGTTGAATTTTCAGAAATTTCCAGCGTAAATCGAAAATATAAAAAAATGTAAAAAATCCCCAAATCGAAAACAATTCAAGCATGATTTGATTGATTTAGGGTCATCATGTTAGTTCAACTTGATTTCAGTAAGAATAAACCAAAAAATGTTTTCTTTTAGCTTTTAAATTTTTTTCCAAATAGGGTAAATGACTTCAATCCTTCGATTCGATGAAGGAAAAAAAATCTTGTTTTAATCGTCAAAACTATTGTAGATCTGGTCGGAAATGGGCCAAAAACAACATTATAAAAATTCAAAAGTAGAAGAGAGAAAGGGGGAAATGGAAAAAGGAGGCCAGCTAGGGGTATTTAAGCCCATATCGATCTAACCAATACGAGTCTAGCGCATAGGCATCGATACAGGTTGTATTAGGTTGATACCGTATCGCTTTTTAACGTGTGCTAATATAGACCCATATCGCTTATGGTATTGTGCCGATACAAATACGATACACCCATATCAGCCGAAATGATACCAATTTTTAAGACCATGACCATACGGTCACCAAGTCTTTTCTTACTAATTCCATCCACGTCTTTTTGGACCCTTCCCCTTGCCCTCTTAGGGCCTTACCCTAATTAACTGGAGTCAGCTACATGAACCATGTTCTGCTATTCCACTCTATTAAGGGCCATACCTTCAATTAGACCATAGATCATCAAGTATTTTCTTACTACCACCATCCACGCCCTTTTGGACATTCCCCTTGCCCTCTTCGAGCCTTCAACTTGTACCAACTCACTTCTAACTAGCATGGTTCTTGGTCTCAGTTGCACATGATAAAACTATCTAACTTATTCTTCCCCATCTTATTAACTATTGGTGCTACTCCTAAGTTCCCTCAAATACATTTATTTCTAATTCTATCCTTCCCCGTGTTACCACTCATCCATCTCAACATCCATATTTTAGTACACCCATCCTATGAACAAGCTGTTCAACTGCCTAACATTCTGTCCCATAAAGCTTACTTGGTCGTATTGCTACCCTATAAAATTTCCCTTTCAAATTGAGTGGCACAAGACAATTACATAAAACTCCAAAGGCACATCTCCATTTTTCCCACCCATCTTGAATTCTATGGGCAATATCCTGCTCAATCTTTCCACTCACATGCATTATTGACCCAAGGTATCAAAAGTGGTCATTTTGGGAAACTTCTTGGTCAACAATCTTAACTAGTTCTCGTTTCACTCCCATTGCTACTAAAATTGCACTTCATATACTCTGTTTAGTTCAACTAGTTTTAAATCCTTCAGATTTTAAAGCACCCTTCCATAAATCTAGCTTTATGTTTATGCCCTCCCCAATCTTGTCAATCAAAACTATGTCATTTGCAACATACACCATGGGATCTTTCCTTTGCAAATGCCTCATTAACTTGTCCATAATCAATGCGAAAAGGTACAGGCTTAATGCCAACTCTTGGTGCCTAGGAACTCACTTGTCTCTCCATTAGTGGTGCTGACATTTGTTACCACTCCCTTATACATAGCCTTAAATCATGTATAGACATCCTCTTTAAACTCCTTTCTTTCCAATACCCACCAAATTAACACTCTAGGGACTATCACATTCTTTGTCTAAGTCAATAAAGATCATGTGGAAATCCTTCCTCCTCCCTATATTTCTCCATCAATTGTCTTAAGTAGGAAAATAGCTTCAGCGGTAGACCTCCTAGGCATGAAACCAAACTAATTTTTGGATACATTTGTCCCATGCTTATAATCTTTGCTCAATCATTCTCTCCCACAGTTTCATTCTATGGTTCACAGGTTTAATCCCATGCACCAAAAATCTATTGATTTCATGGGCCACACTCTAGATGAACCATGCACCAAAAAAATCTCCCATATGGGATCCTTATCCCTTGAATTGGTGGATTGCAAATAGACAGGGAAGAAAATACAGCAACCATGCACATTCAACCATAGAAAGGGCCAAAGATTCGATGGATAGGATCTCCCAATCCAGAAACTTTTTGGTGCGGAGCATCCATGACAAGGCCCATTACATCAGCATCTTGGATCACTTAAAAATGCACCCCACTTGCAGAAAGTGAAATCCCAAGCATACCATAGAGTCATAGACATTCCTAGCATGATCATCATATAGTACCTCAAAACTAAAAGCCTAAAGCGGGATGTGCCCTACTAACAGTCTAATCCTAACTGCCCAATGCAATAAAACAACTACCAACCCTACTTTCTCGCAGTGACTGACATGCCCCTAAAATTCCTTCGCGTTTAAAATGCCTACACTCAATTTTATTGCAAATTATCAAAAAGAAAAAGGTTAACGCTCAGATGCTAATGCATGTACCCCATTCATATTTTGGTCACATCCTGCCCAATTCATGGTGTGATCACACGACCTTTTGCTTGCAGAAAAGAAACTTGATAGCCTTTCCAACGACACAAACTTGTGTCATTTTGATGCATTTTCCACTAAAAACAAGAGCCGTAACTTTAAGTGACAAAAACTCTATCAAGTTTCTTTTCCGCAAGCAAAAGGTCGTGTGATCACAAACTTGTGTCATTTTGATGCATTTTCCACTAAAAACAAGAGCCGTAACTTTAAGTGACAAAAACTAGGGATGATTGGGCAGCATGGACTTCTAGCCAAAAATATCAAAACAAGAGGGCATTTTTTCTTCTTTGAAATGGAAAACAAGTGGGTATTACTACTCTCCCTAAAAAAGAAAAATTCAAACTAATCAGCACAAACGCAAATAGAATAGACAAGACAAAGATTGAATTAAACACTTTGGGATGTCAGTTCGATAAACTTGAAGTTAGTGATTGTTCTACGTACTAACACATTTAAAAGAAATAAAAACAATCGATAGGAAAATAAAGTAAATTAAAGAGGGCGAAAAGAAGCGCACCAAATTTGCGCCATGAGTGTGACACCAAACTCGACCGAACAAGATCGGATGGATTATCCAAACACAACAGTATGTTGACCGAATTGTCGGGTCCAAGCCACTCCAAGAAGTCGCTGCAATTCTCCATTTCACTAAAGCCGATCCCTTCTCCACTCAAAATCTAATCGACATTGAAAAAGAAAATAACATCAATTATATAAACCTGTATTCACAGAATCCCTACCAAAAGAAAAGAAAAGAAAAAAAAAATGTAGACATTGCAGGAAGGAGATCAAACCGAACCCATTTGAAATTCGATAAAATGAGAAAAACCAAACTTCTTGTTTTAATAGATAACGTTGAAAATCCATCGAAAAGGTGAAAAAAAAAAAAACCCAATTGAAATGGATCAAAAGCGAATGAGCCAAACCCATTTGAAATTCCATAAAGTTATAAAAAGCCAAAAAAAAAAAAAAAACCTAATGGGAATATTACAAAAACGTATAAGAATTTCAGGAACTCGAAAAAAAAAAAGAAGGTAATAGGAGAATTCAACATACCTTTTTCTGGAAGCAGATTCCAAGCAATGAAAGGAAAAACGAAAAAAAGAAAAGAAAAGAAGCGAAAATGAAAAGCCTCAGAGAAGGAGAGCATTCGAGAGAGCTATTATTGCCCCCACCGACAGGCGTTTGGAAGGATGGAGAGAGACGAAGAAAGGATGAAATGGGGAGGTAGAATGGTTATGCACGATGGATTTGGATACCATTGTAACACACGTGTCAACATGGTGCACGTGTGAAAGATCCAGACTATTCACCAAGCAGGAAGCAGGGTGAGCATGCTCCAGACCAAAACCTAGGTTCGATCCCTCCTCAGGCCGTCCGAACGTGATCGTTGAATATGGACCATTGGTCCCTTTTTTCCTAACCGTAGAATTGTAGTACATGTATATTCACCTCAGATGATGAATTGATCCATGTGGGACACACGAGTTTGAGATCCAGACCGTAGTACGATCAGCCTAAAATCTGATGGAGAAGATCTCGGAGTTTTTCCAGATTAAAAGATCCTAACCTTCCTTCGATAGTCTAATATAAAAAAGCTACACAAGATCGGATGCCTAGGATCTTGCAATCCAGGAGGCATTATGAAAAACATCCATGGTGGGATTCATCTATTCAATGGTCACGATGATCGAATCGCAGCTCCAATTGCACAAACTTACAGCCTAAGGAAATCAATACATATCCTCGGGCTGCCGAGGATCATCTATTCCTCATTTTTTTATCAGAGTTAGATTCCAAGTACACCTGGCAAATAATCCGCGGTACACGTGGCAAATAATCCGCGGTACACGTGTCGTGCATGAATTTCAATCCAGACCATCAAAAGAGGGAGCCCCGGTGTAAATGGATATACTTAAAAACGGGACGCGGATTGCCTGCGAAAGACTTTCGCAGGCATCTCCTGCGTTCGGAATCTTGGTGGGGCCCACCGTGATGTTTGTGAGACATCTACGCCGTCCAACCGTTTTGTGAGATCATTTTAGGCGTTGCGACAAAAAATGAACGGGATCCAAGACTCAAGTGGGCCGTACTAAAGGAAAAGGTGTATAGGGAAATTCCTACCGTTGAAACCTCTATGGGGTCCACTGTGATGTTTATATGCCATCCATACCGTTCATAATGTCATTCCTACTGAGATGAACTGAAAACACAAATATTATCCTGATTCGAAACTTCTGTGGCCCCACTAATACTTCAACTGTCGAAGTTCAATCGCCACGTTTTCGGTCCACTTGACTCTTGGATCTTGTTCATTTTTTGTCGCAACGCCTAAAATGATCTTACAAAACGTTTGGACGTCGTAGATTTCTCACAAACATCACTGTGGGCCCCATCTAGATTCCGAGAGCACGAGATGGCCTGCGAAAGGCTTTGGCAGGCAACCCGCGTCTTAAAAACGCACTGCTGGGACAATCTAGTCCCGTCCATTTCTTTCCTAGGTTTAAAAAATGAATTTTGGTGGTTCGTTTTCAGGTCACTTTCGAAGTTAGTCAGCTAATTCTACCAACGTGACGCGATCCACCAACAATGGTCAGGATTGGACGGTTTTGATTGGCTCATGCTCATTGGAGAGCGATGGACAGCCTTTAAAGGTATTATTGTATACTCGGGCAGCGTGTGATGGTTGATGCGCAGGCACTCAAAAATTGCATACGTGGCGAATAATAACTCAAATTCAACCGTCCATGTTGCGGTGGTCAATGTAGAGTAGTCATCTTTGAAATGTCAGGTGTTGTAGAATTCAGGTTGGTTGTAGAATTCCAACCTTTGATTCCTAGACGCTTTTATTTGCTGAATACAGACCGTTGAATGTTTTTAATTTCAACCGTTTATCAAATGTCGAACTAATAAAAGAATTAAAGTACAAATTTTTGGGGTTTATGATACATCATGGGCCCTTGAATTGGACGGTATAATTCGAGTTATGTATTTACCACTAATACAATTTCTTAATGCCGGAGTATTAACCACGACAGTCTGCGAGAGTAGCAAGGGTTTTTTTCTTTTTATTTTTCTATGATATAGACTCCTGTATGAATTTAGCACAATTTCGAAAACGGTGGTGTCTCATTCTCCTGACGTGGCATTGACGTAAAACCGTCCAGCCAGACAATGCAAATCAAGGATCTTAGTGTTCAGAGCAAATTTCCAAATTCATTTTATTCAAAGATTCATAACCATCCATTAATGACCATCAAATGATGGTTAAAAGCTAAATAGCGAGTGTTTAAAATTCAAGCCAACAACAAGATGATTAATGTTACACTCCATCTGCAGTTTTATCAGCGGTTTGGACCGTTAGGATTACCATACAATCATGCCATGTGTACGCTTTTAAAATGGTGTCAAACTAACATACAAGAATTCTGTTTTTCTCAATTTTTATTACGAGGGGCTTAAGTTCGAGTGACGTAAAGAGTAGGATAAGGCGAAAGAATAAAACAAACTTAGCTACTCTGGCAAAGAATGGTGATGATACGCAAGCACTTGCAAATTACCCCGAAACTGCATGTGTGGTAAACAAGTAACTCAAATTATACTGTCCGAGCTGTAAGTCTCATTTTAGATGTATCACGAACAAAAATCAAGCTTATTTGATAAACTGGCTATGGACATTATTTATTGGATGATTAAAAATGAAAATAATCAATGAACATATTACTAGTGTCCATGAATAAGAAGCTAGGATTGCTCAACCAAACTTATTTAGTAACATGGTGAACGCGGGATCCACAATTACCTGTTTTTTTTTTTTTTTTTTTTTTTTTTTTTTTTTTTTATTTTTAATGTTTCTACACACGCACTCACACCCTATACAATCTCAGGCACTCACCCCACAGTGGAATTTAACCGCAATGGATATTGGAACCCGTGACCTTATGTTGAAACTCTTATGAGTACCTCCAAGGCATGAGTAAGAGCCTGTTAGGGAGCTTAGATTTGGAACGCATTAGAATCCAAATTGCAATTACATGGAATCCAAATCCAATGTTTGATTGAAATACACTAAAATCCATATCTTTTATTTGGAAGGCAGTGGAATTCTTATCCAATGTATATTCATAAGATTTTTATTTGATTAACTAAATCAGATTTTATATCCTAAATTATTATATATGTGTGATAGAATGAGCGTAATAAGCCCATTAAAATATATACTTTGGCAAGAGAAAATAATGAGCCTTGGGTTGGTCACAAATGTAAGGATTACAAACAAGCGGCTCACCAATATTTTTTAACAATCCATTTAGATGCCAACGTTTGGATGGTTTAGATCATTCTAATGATGCGATTTAGTGTTATAGCCAATAATTGAATTGTTTTGAGGTATCATTAATGTGCCATGTAGTTAGTAGATTAGTAGCCTAGAGACACATTTGTTACATGTACGACTCAAAAAGGCATTTCCTTTGGATTACATAGGAATTTTCACATTTTGCCGAGATTTCAAAACACACAAAAAAATATTAATTAGAAATAGCTCTAGTTTCATTACTTTCAAACTCAAGGTTGTTAAACTAAAAAAAGCTACTTTTGTATTTGACATACGTCTATTTACCATCAAATTTAAGGTGCCAAACGGGCTATAAATATATGCCAAGTGCTCAATTTCTGAGTACCTTCCTATCAAGTATCTTGCTATACTAGAATATCAAGCTGCTCATAAGGTTATCGCTTGTCTGCTGCCTATGTTTAAGATGGTTATGTGATGTAGAATAGGTCATGGACACATTCACGGCTCGGATGGACCAAAGGAAGGACTAAAGGAAGACGCCTAAGAGAAGACAACAAAAGTCAGTATAGTTTGGTCAACCGAACCAACCTCGTCGGTCGCCCGAAATTAAGCCAAGAAGTCCAGTTAGTTGCTGGACAGTTTTGGGTCTGTTCGATCGAGCGAATTGATTGGTGTTGGTCGCCCAAAATTGCTCCAGAAATTTCAGTTAGTCTCTAGAGACTTTTGGAGTAATTTGGTCTCCCAACTAAGTGCTCGAAGGCTCGAATCAGTCGCCTGACTGTCATCAACAAACTTGCGCAAACTTGCTCATTTTTCTGTTTTATTTTCTTATTTGTATGGGAAGCTTCTTAATTATGTTTTAGGGTTACTAAGAGTATTTAAACACTTTTACAATTCGTTGTTAGTGTTAATTCCATTATTATTATTCAATCAAAAGCCAACTTTTGTCGTTCTTCATCTTGTGGATTTGAGGAAACTTTGGTGGATTCCATAGAGCCTTGTGGATTCAAGATAGCTATCCCCTGAGGAAGACGGTGATCGACCTAATCATGTCCCCCTGCATTAAGTAGTATCAGAGTGAGGACTTTTCCTCGGATCGATGACAACTAACAAAGGTATGGACAACAATCCCCTAGATGGGATCTAGGGATCCTTTATCTAGTAGAAATGATAAAAGCTTTCCACCGGGAGAGTCGGTTAGTCATGTAAGGATTGCAACCCCGATTGAATTGTAGGGGCATTAATTTTGCCCCGTCTTCAGGGTGACAATCAGCCTCTAATGCTTGCTGTACAATACAATCAAGTTGTTTGTACGGTATTACTGACGACGAATCGTAGAACCACACTTGACGAAGCAAGTTCCGGTGACGAGGAAGTCGGCGACGTAGTTGTCTATTATCCCTGTACGTGGAGATGATCAGGTAAATTGGGAAGAACATGATTTCAAAATCAAGGTCGACCTTCTGACTTTTAACGGCTAGTTGTGCATTGAAGAATTCCTTGATTGGTTGGTGGAAATGGAACGCTTCTTCGACTATATGGAAGTACAAAAAGAAAAGAAGGTGAAGCTAATCACCTACAAGTTGAGGGGTGATGCTTCAGCATGATGGGATCAATTATAGCTTGCATGGACTCAACAAATGAAGGCGCCTGTCCGATCATGGCAGCGTATGAAATGTCTCCTACGCGCTCGATTTCTCCCCAGCGACTATGACTAGGTATTGTTTCAACAATACCAAAAACCAGAATTGTCGACAAGAGAATCGGTCGGTGTTAGAATACACTGAAGAGTTTCAGCGATTGTCGGCGCGGAATGATTTGGTGGAGACTGAATCTCAGCTAGTAACTCGATTCATCAGTGGATTATGGTTGCCAATCCAGAATCTCGTTTAGATTTTTTCGGTCTGAACGATGGACAAAGCGATCAAGTTAGCCAGTAGAGATGAAACTTAGCTTGAGAGGGCCAACGTTTGGACTTACCTTGCGATGCGGGCTCCCATGAAGGGTCCTACGCAGCGCGCAACGTTGGCCAAGGAGAAGGAACCGGTAAGAGGGCGCCCTCAACCTCCTATAGTCGTAAACCTTGAAATGGGGAGTGGCCCATTTATGCCCCAACGCGTAGCGACAACGGCGGCGGGACCGAGAAGAATTCTGAATCCTTATGGTCGATCAAGCTTTTGATGTGGCCAGTCTCACTTCTCTAATACATGGCCTCAAAGTCCCATAGCTCACTTAAACAACAATGAAGGGGACGTTGAAGATGTGGAAGATGATATGGAAGTTGTAGAAACTAAACAAACGACCAATGAAGAAGCAAACGATGGAAATTGGGTGGCTGAAGATCATGACGAGTCTTTGGTTATGAGGAGGCTACTTCACACTCTGAGGAAGGAGGTACACCCGTAGTGGCATAACATATTACGCACGCGGTGTACCGTAAATGGCAAGGTTTGTGATGTAATCATAGACAGTGGCAACAACGGGAATATCGTCTCGAAGGTGATAGTGGAGAAATTATGGCCGAAGAGTGAGAAATACCCTGCCTAATACTCAATCAACTAGATCAAGCAGGTGAATGAAACTAAGGTAACCAAACAATGCACTATCTCATTTTCAAATAGCGAACATCATAAAGATCAAGTGGTTTGTGACATGGTCAACATGGATGCTTACCACATGTTGCTTAGTTGGCTATGGCAATCGGACTGTGATGCGACCCACCATGGATGAGACAATGTCTATATTTTCGTCAAGGACGGTCATAAAACAATCCTCACCCTTATGGCACCGAAAGCACACCACGAAGCTTCTAAAGTGGAGGGGAGTTCTCTCCTAACCATTTGGAATTTTGTTGAAGAATCCAAGAAAACAGGAGAGGTGTATGCCTTAGTTGTAAAGGACGAAGACGTAGAGCTCTCAAACATCCTTACAAGTTTAAAGCTATTGTTGAATAAATTTAAGAAAATTTAGTATGAGGACTTACCCAATGGATTTCTCCCTGTGCGAGACATCCAACACCACATAGACCTTGTCTCAAGGGTTAGCTTGCTTAACTGCCCTCACAATCGGATGAGTCTGAAGGAGTGCGAGATTCTTCAAAGACAAGTGGAGGAATTCATCTGTAAGAGTCTGGTGTATGAGAGCATGAGTCCATGCGTCATTTCGGCATTGTTAACTCCTAAGAAAGATGGGAGTTGGTGCACGTGTGTCGACAATTGGGTGATTAACAAGATCGCTATCAAATACCAGTTTCCAATACAGCGACTGAACAACATGCTGGATATGCTTGAGGGCGCCAAGTTGTTTTTCAAGTTAGACTTGAGAAACAGCTACCATCAGATATGAATACAGCTGGGCGATGAATGGAAAATGACTTTTGAGACCAATGAGGGATTGTACGAATGATTGGTTATGCCCTTCGGTCTACTTTGGGTGGTTTGTGGTGGTCTACTTTGATAATATATTGATCTACAATCAGAATAAGTCAGACCACATGGGACATCTCAAGTAGGTATTACAGGTCTTAGCAGACAACAAATTGTACCTCAACTTGAAGAAGTGAAGCTTGTTAACCGATAACTTGTTGTTTTTGTGATTTGTTGTGACATCCACGGGCATCTGTGTGAATGATGAAAATTTGTGAGCCATCAGATAATGGTTGGTTCCAATGAACATCCATGAAGTGAGGAGTTTTCACGGGTTGGCAATATTTTATCGTCGATTCATGCAGAATTTTAGCACTATCGTTACACTTATTATAGACTGTATGAAGAAGGGGCCGTTTAAGTGGATAGAAGAGGTCGATAAAAGTTCTGCAGAGGTCAAGCATAAGTTATTCACGACTCCGATTCTCATACTTTCTAGTTTCAACAAGTTGCTTGAGGCAGAGTGCGATGCCTCGTATGTTGGGATTGGGAGAGTCTTATCACAAGAAGGCAAGTCGGTAGCCTTTTACAGTGAGAAGCTTAGCGACGCCCATAAGAAATGGTCGACATATGAGCTTGAGGTATACGTAATGGTTTAAGTGCTATGGCATTGGTGACATTATTTGATTCAGAGAGAGTTTGTTCTCTACACTGACCATCAAGCCCTGAAATTTATCAATAGTCAAACTAAAGTGAACCGTGTGCATGCTAGATAGATATCTTTTTTGTAGGAACTCACATCGTTTTGAAACACAAGGAACGACAGCATAATAAAGTGACCGATGCACTAAGCCGTCGTGTATCTAAGCCGTCGTGTATCGCTACTCGTTACTATAAGCAATGAGGTGGTCCGGTTCGATTGTCTCAAGGAATTATGTGCTGAAGATGAGGACTTTAATGGGGCATGGTTAAGATACCAGGAGGGTCATCCCAATGACTTCCATATTCAGGATGATTTTCTTTTCAAAGGAAATTAACTATGTATCCCACAAAGTTCTTTGAGGGAGCAAATTATTCATGAGCTGCATGAAGGTGGCCTGGGTGGTCACCTTGGATGAGACAAGATCGTTTCTCCAATGGAGGAGAAGTACTATTGGTCGCAGATGAAATAAGATGCTGGCAATGCGATGTAACGATGCCACACGTGCTAGTCTTCCAAGGGACAATTTCAAAACATGAGTCCCTACACTCTTTTGCTCGTACTTGATGGACCTTGGAAATACCTGTCTATGGACTTCATACTTAGTCTTCCATGGACTCAGCGAGGCATGGATTCTGTGCTTGTAGTGGTGGATAGATTTTCAAAGATGACACACTTTATCCCGTATAAGAAGACTCTCGATGAGATGCATGTGGTGAATCTATTCTTTCGAGAGGTCATGCGGCTACACGGGATCCCCAAGTCCATTTCTTCTGACCGTGATACGAAGTTTGTCAGCAATTTTTGGAGGACTTTGTGGAAGCGGTTTGATGCATAACTTCATTTCAACGGTGCTTACCACCCGCAGACAGATGGGCAAACTGAGTTGTAAATCATACATTGAGGAACCTCCTTTGGTGCATCTCAGGCGATAAACTGAAGCAATGGGACTTAACTTTAGCTCAAGTGGAATTTGTATTCAACAATATGCCAAATCGTGCCATTGGTAAATCACCGTTCGAGATCGTGTATGGACGAGTGCCTAGGCATACACTTGATTTGGTCCTATTGCCTAAGCTCTCGGGGGTGAGCGTGGCTGTGGAGAATATGGCAGACCAAATTGTAAGCATTCATACAAATGTGTGAGCCAAGTCTTAAGCTTCAAATGACGAATATAAAGAGTAGGCTGACAAGCATCAGCGACTCAAGGCGTTCGAAGTGGGAGACAACGTCATGGTCCATCTACGTAAGGAAAGGTTTCTAACCTTAGACATATAATAAGCTGAAGAATAAGAAGATTGGACCAGTCCTTATCCTCCGTAAGATTAATGACAATGCCTACATTGTTGATCTTTTAGATAACATGGAGATCTTACTTACGTTTAGCGTTGCGGATTTGTTCGAGTATCACAAGTCGACTTCAGAAGATAACTCGAGGAAGAGTTCTTTTGAAGTGGAAGGGACTGATGTAGAATGGGTCACGGATGCGTTCATGACTCAGATGGACTAGAGGAAGGAGCCCGATAGAAGACAACAGAAGTCAATATAGTTTAGTCGACCGAACTAGCCTCGTCAGTCGCCTGAAATTGAGCTAAGAAGTCCAGTTGGTTGCTCGACAGTTTTAAGTCTATTCGGTTGACTGACTCGAATGGTGTTGATCGCTTGAAACTGCTCTAGAAATTTCAGTTGGTTTCTGGACACTTTTGGAGTATTTCAGTCCCCTGACTAAACGCCCGAAGGCTCAGGTCGGTTGCCCAAAAGCTCAGGTCGTAATCAACAGACTTGCGTAAACTTGCATGTTTTTTTGTTTTATTTCTTTATTTGTTTAGGAAGTTCTTATTACATTTTAAGGTTATTTAGAGTATTTAAACACTTTTACAATTTGTTGTCAACCCTATTATTATTATTCAATCAAAAGCTGAGTTTTGTCGTTCTTCGTCTCCTGGATTCGAGGAAGCTCTAGTGGATTCTAGAAAGAGGTTTGGGGACCACCTATCTTCAATGTGAACTAGACGTTGTGTGGGGCCCACCTACAATGTCGATCAAACTAACTTAAGTTAAAAAAGTAACTTATTCACTTAATAAGTTAAAAAAAAGTTACTTATTTAGTAATAAGAAAATGAAGACTAGCTAGTACAATTGATTGTAGGAACCATCAGTCTTATCACAGCGGAGATGAAACGTGTGGGGCTTACATGGGTGCTTGCATTCAATTCAAATGCTAGGTATCTACAAAAAAATTATTTTCTAAAATTACATTTACCGCCCGTTTGGATACCACCAAATAAGTTACTTTTTCTACTTACAACAGTAGATAAGTAACTTAAATATTTGAGATAAGTAAGTTTTGTTTATGATAAATTATAAGTAATTACTTTTTATTTAATTAAAGTTACTTAATCACTTCCTGTTTAATAAGTATAAATCAAGATAAGCTACTTAAGGCATAAGTTGCTTAAGTAACTGACAATCCAAACGTCCCCTTAGTGTTAGTCTCTTTCTCTTTAGCACAAAACAACGGCACTCGGGATTGATCATTACCAAATGTTTTTGAGATTTTGTTTATGCAGAATGACTAATATAAGAAAAAGAAGATTGGCACAAAATGTGATTTTAGAAAATATATTTTGTAGATAGCTAGTATTGTAATTGAAAGCAAGCCCTTGTATGAACTCAACATATCCAATTTCCACTGTAATAAGACCATTGCATGGTGATCCTATTTGGATGCACCATGAGTGGGCCAAGATGTTATCACACACGAATCAGTAGGGCTGTCCCATTGGGCTTTTGGACCTGGCCCACCACAGGGCGAACTTGGGCTGGAGTACTAGGCTCGAGGACTGAGCTCACGCTTAAAATTCAAGCATGCACGGTAGCCTGTCAACTTGGCCTTGCTCATTAGGTGCAGTTCTGTAATATACAAAAAATAAAGGTCCCCAAATCTCCCTCCCCGTCTCTCAGGCCAGCATAAACATTGCAGGCTGGACCTTTTAGCCCATCACGAGCCACGGTTGGGTTAGAAATTACGTCGAACAATGTGGGCCGGGCTTAGACACAGGTTGGCACAGCCCATTGACACCCCTACTAATCTGGTTATCGAGTGTATTGATTGATTGGAAGCAGGCAATGAAATGGCTTGTCAATAGTTCAATCACAAATTGGATGGCTAGGATTGCTCGATGCATTTAACGTTTGTTAGTTGTGAGAATGCACAAGGCGTTGCACGTTTTGGAGCTAATGCCTTACTTTCAAAGCTTTATCAGAGATATCGACCCTTTCGTGCCAGAATCTTGTTGGGAAGGATGTAGGTGGACTGAATAAATGATTGGTTGGGGTCTTGCCAACTGTACGGTTGAGATTTGAGATCATTTGGCAGATGACCTTGCAGCATAAATGATTGGTCTGGGAGTGTACAGTGTTAGTTGAGTTAAATTCAACCACGAGGTCGGTTCCTGTGATGTGTGGGACCCCCTGTGATGCGTGCATGACATCGAATCCGGACATAAGCTGCGGGTCTTTCAACTTCAACCCATAGCCCAAAAGTCAGCCGACTTGAAAAGAAAGGTGGGTCACACGCACCACGGGAAGATTTTTTTTTAGGATGGGGACCCACCATTAAAGCCTTTTAGATTGTATGTGAGGCCTACAATGTTTTGCATATGCTATCCATTCCCAAATATCAGGCTATTTCCACAAAGTGAGGCTATTTGAAATAATCCAATCAAGAGTTCTTGTTGCCTTTCCACCATGCAAAGTGAGGCTTGTTGAACAGTGTCGCATTGCAGTTACGGGTGTCAATGGGCCGGGATCGGGCCTGCAAAATTTAGAATTTGGAATAGGCCCGGTTCGAAACAGTTCGAAATCCGGGCCGAGACCAACCCAGGCCTGGTCCGTTGACAGAGGTTTGCTGGGCCCAGACACATGTAAGGTATCACATCTACGTGCCATCACATGTGTCAGATTGACATTCTGGCTCAACATCCAAGTGATCCGACCGATCCATCAGATGGGATCATGTAAATGATCTGGCCCAAAATTCACCGCTGGTCCATACATCACGGAAGGCCACAAGAGGGTGCGAATCAGGTGTTCCCGGGCTAACAGCTTAGTGCGTGTTACCCCTACCGTGGGGCCCACATTAATGATTTTGGGTATATGCACGCCGTCCATCCGTTTTTATAGACCATTTTAGGATGAGATACCAAAATTTATACAGATCCAAATCTCATGTGGACCACACCACATGAAACAGGGTTGATTGAGTTCCTCACCATTAAAAATTCCAAAGGGCCCATTGTAATGTTTTATTAATGTTTGTTTTTAATCCAACCTCTTGATAATGTTAAGAGGATATGGATGAAGGGAAATTAGAAAGATCATATTGATCCAAAGCTTTTGTGGCCCGCAAAATGTTTTAATGGTTATTCATCACTGTTTCTATTGGTATGGTCCATCTGAGATTTGGATCTTCTTATAATTTTGGATCTTGTCATAAACTGAGACGGAAAAACAGGTGGACGGCATGGATATAAAAAAATACATCAAGGTAGGCCCCACACTAGGCCCCACACGGTTGGGGTAATACCCACTAAGATGTCACCAGGGTAACAGCTAATACGCTCCCGTTACAAGGGGACCACTTAGAAAAACTAGGGTCACACACACACATGATCTCAATGGACTTTGGTTAGTCGCTTTTGTTCTAATCCATCTGCAGGTCTGACCTTTTTGTGACAATAACCGTCAGATGATTTCCCATTTGAAGCTTCAAATTCTGCTAGTTTCCAAACTCACTTGAAATTATAAAGAAAAAGATATAGCTCAAAAAAAGAAAAGAAAAGAAAGAAAAAAAAAAAGAAAAACACATGCTGTGCGTTTGGCACATGGATTATAATCGGAGATAGAGACAGTCCAGTTTAATCAAAGAGCAAATGGATATAAAAAAAAAAATACAAGGATATCAACTAGGATTCATGAAAAGATGAAGGTAATCACGATTCAGTTATTTTTGCTTTGCTGAACTAATTGTGGAAACCCAAATGGACGATGAAACCAAATACAACTATTTGGATGACGGACAATTATATGAGGTTATGTGAAAAATAGCTCGGCTGCTTTGAAATCATAGAGGCAGTCTTTTCCATCAGTCTGCACATGCACCAAGTTGTCGTATATGTACGGGATCCAAACCGTCTACTAGGTGCACTACCGTGTGAATCCACCCTGACACAAAAATCAGGGCAATCCAATCTCAGGTGAGCCACCATATGGGGAGAATCTGAACCATAAGTTGGCTTCCCCATTAGGCGCCTAAAATCAATGGTTTTTCTAGACATCCAAAACAAGAAAAAAAGAAAAAGAAGGGAATTAAATATTGGAGGGTTCCTTGAAGTTGCTCAACATTCCAACCAAAAGAGCCCCTTATAAATGCTAGAAAAAACTCTCACAAATACACCTCAGATTAATATATCATAAAAGGAAAACACATGTTTTTATGTCTATGTATACAAATGCTCCATGGAGAGCCAAACGACCTAGCTGTATTTGACGGTGCCGTTTGAGTCACCCACCTATACTACAAAGACATCCGTGGCTCAAAATCTTGCCTTTCTCTCTACATTCACTTGGATATATCAACACAGAATCTAAACAGAGCCCCCCTTTTGTATGGGTGCAATCAATCTGGGTCATTGAAAACTTGACCTTCGTCAGGGTGTCCGAATTCTCAACCACAAAATCACCTACATGGTAATGAACCCAGTTTCCAGGATCGTCTAAATAGCACTGTGATAAAGCCTGCTGACCATCTGAAGTTGATAGCTGAAATCGGACTGGCTTTATATCCCACCCATGTACATGTTCGGGATTACATACTCGACGGCCAAGTCGCTTTGAGGGCCGGCCCAGATGAAGCCTGAAGAGGAGGCTGTAGGTCCCCGCTGGGAAGTGTAACTCGACCTCTCCATCTACCTCAAACCACCAAATTTGATGAAGATACGCAACTGTGTGAAACCTACAAGCACGGCAATGGGAGCTTTGAATAAGTTCCTAGATTCATTCTTCAATCTGCATCTCATTTTCAGCTAGCTTTAAAGTAAGTTCCACTCAAAGCATTCACCAACTCGCTAAATGGCTACACCAAAAGATATCAGAAGATTATCACAGAAAATCCTATGAAACCAAACACACAAGAAATTAAAATATTACAGAGTAAGGTGTGTGATCATGCTCCTTTCCAAGTGTTTGGATCTATGGTTCTCCAGTTCCAGGATGTAGGTAGTGTAGTTACTATCATATTCCATTCCTAAGAGATGCGCGTCGATGCGGAAGCTATAGCATCATCTAGGGATGGATCTATTTGCAATGTGCGAAGGGACAAAGCACATGGAATTGTTGGCCTCCATGGTCTCCATCTCCTTCTTGTTACTTACAAGGAGCGATGGACACCCCATTTCTTTTAAATAATTGCCATGTTGGCCATATATGTTGAGCAAGCTTAGGTAACGGACTTATCTGTACAATCATGTCCCAGGTAAGCAGTCAGTTCAGGTCCCAAGTCTCATGGAACTCTTCAGATGAGTGTTGTCCCAAGTAAGCAGTCAATTCATAGTACAACAGATTACCCAGGAGTTATTTGTAGGAACAGGTTTATCCAGCATCTTCAGTGAAATTATGGTGTTGTGCTGATGTATATCTAAAGGAGAAAAAGAAGGCAGTTGAAGAAAGATTTCAAAAAAGCGCTAGAATCATGGATATGAATATCGGTATTGTTCGGCTGATACGGCTGCATCGTATCAGTATTGGCACGAGACGATATGTGATACAGGGTCATATCGGCTCAATGCAAAAAAAAAAAAAAAAAAAAATTGTATCGACCCGTATCAGCCGATACAGGGTGTATCAGCACCTATATGGGGCCGACACGGCCGATACAAGCCGATACGCCCAAAAAAATCCAATTTTAAATTTATTTTTTCAAAATTTCACTCATGTCTCCTCTTCTTTTTTTCATTTAAACCATGGAAGAAGCTTAAAAACTCCTTTTAAGCTAGACCTATTTTGGGATCAAAACAAATGATTTGATAAATCAAAGCAAAATAGACCATTATGGGAAAAATTGGAAAGAGGGTAAACCTTCACTTTCTTTTTTATATTTTCATCTTCTTTTTGTTGTATTTCAATATAATAAGCCCTACTTCACCAAATCATGCTTGATTTGTATTCATTTAAGGCCCATTTAGTCGACTTTCAACAAGTCAAATCGACGGACAACATTCTCATCAAAGAATGGTCCGATACACTGTCCAATACACCATTGAATACATGGTCAAAGCACAAAATAACGACAAATTCTTAGATATCTCATTTTTTGTTCTTCCTATTTTTCTAATAATTTTTCATATTTTTGTTTTAAAAAAATTCTAACCGACACGGGCTGATACAGCTTCGATACCAATACGTGACACCGTATTGTATCATTTTTCTGCCGAGCAGATACGCTAACTGATACCGACATTCAAAACCATGGCTAGAATTTGGTGTACCATAGCTACAATTAGTGGCAACTCATCAACTTACACATGGTATATATGACACCAATCCAGACTGATCCAGATGTGGGCCATATCATTGATCAGATGCTTCTCACCATCAAATAGAGAGTTGAAAAGAAAATGGTTGGGGTGAAAAATCAGATTGCTAAAATAGTTTGATCAGTGTGATTTTCATGCTATTCTCCATTCTAAACGGGCCCCAATTTGGGTAGTTTGAATGAACATACCATAATCTATTCCTTCAGAGAATTGATTACAGTAAAAACTATACTTCTCCCAAAAAAAAGTTGAAGTAAAGAGTAGACTTTGGGAAACTGGAGAAGCTGTGAGAGAATCCAATTTACCTTTAAAAAAAAAAAGAGCGAGAGAATCCAATTCTTTGACATGAGCAAGGTGGGACTCTCATAATTGCAGTTGCAAGGCAACTAAGTGGAATATAAAGGTGGAAACATGCACAAACAACTAAGTGGAACAATTCCCGAGTCCCCTATTCTACAAGATCTGTCCCAAAGAACCACGTGCATAGTAGTATTCCAAAAATAATAAAAAAAAAGATTCTAAATGTTGTAGTATTCCCTAAAAAGGATCGCCATGATGTTGTCAAAACAAACTTCAGAACATGATTCCTGATATTCAAGATTGTGTATATAACCAGAAACAGGATCTAGAAAGAATCTCCAAACCCAGCTAGGAATATTAGAAAAACAAATCAAATGAATCCCAAACTCTTGCTTTTCATCGTCCAATATCCAAACCCACCATTACATCACTCTAGATATTTCCAGCAATTTACGACATAAAACAACATGGATTTCATATAGATAAAGGGCCTGTTTGGTCGCAAAAGTGAGTTCATCTCATTTTCATTAATATTAATAACATATTAGAGATCACAGTTGCTGGTGTGTTTGGTTGCATCAAATTGGACTAATTAATCATGAAATTTTAAATGAGATTTGTTAGGGATTCCTTAGGGCCTGTTTGGATACCACTAGAAAATGAGTCCAGTTCATTCTATTTAATTGTAACAATGTTTTAGAGATTTTTTTTTTTTTTTTTGGTAAGGATTAAAAATATAACCAAGAGTTTATATAAGGCTTTGTTTGGTTGCACCAAATTGGACTAATTAATCATAAAATTTCATTATATTTGGAGCAACCAAATCCCTACAAAAATTGCTGGTTATGCTTTTCATCCCTAGCAAAAAAATTGATCTAAATTGAATAAAACAAGATGAACTCATTTTTAAGCGGCACACAAACAGGCCCTAAGGAATCCCTAACAAATCTCATTAAAAAAAAAATTCAAAATTCAATATAAATAGCATCTAAAAAAACCTCACCTAGACTCCACAGTCTGAACATAATTCCAGTATCTTCTGTCATCAATTCCTGTAATCGATAATGCCTTGGCAGAAATTGACATGCAAATCCCGCCGGTATTCTTCTCCAACCAAGCCTCCTAAAATAAAGCAAAATAAAAAGTCGATCTTTCTCCTACTCGAAGAAAAATAGTAGAGAGAGAGAGTTGCAGGGAGAAAAAAAATCACACCTTTGCGCCACCATCAAACGGGTTGGGTCGGCAGAGCCTGGCGTAGATCTCTTTCTTGCTAAGGTCTGCAGGAATTTCATTGAACAACTTCTGGACGAGGTACCGATAATTCTTTGGAAGCTTCAATTCCCAGACGAAGTCGGCAGAAGCCGCGCCGCGGAAAGAGCGACTGAGCCTCGCGAGCCTGCAGATCTCGGTAGGGCTGAGGTGTAGGAGAACGGAGGCGATGCAGCTCTCAGGAATGTCGTCGAGACCCGTTTTCAAACGAGAAGAGGAAGCGCCTTCTGATGATTGTGGTGGTGAGAAGGTAGAAATGCCAGCCCCCATCAAAAGCCCTAATTTCTGTTGTGTGGGATGGGATGAGATGAGATTTTAGGTAGGAAAGGTAGGGGATTTTGGAGTTTTGGAGGGTAGAATTGGAAGAAATGGGATAGGAGTATGCAGATTTCTTCGCTCGCAGATGATTCTTGTAGATGGAGAGATGCCCATTCGCAGTTCTTCTAAGATGGGAGGAAAGGGAGAAGGAAAGAGAGAAAGAGGGGTGTTTAGAATGTATGCCTGGATTGGGTTCGAGGAATGGAATTTAAAAGGATATTTTATTTGGAGCACGATTGCCCTTTCCTTTTGACTGAATTACGGGTTTGGTCGGTCGTTTGTAGCATTGAGAGAAGAGGGAAAGGCAGGAGTTATAAATCACCCCGTTTGTCGCCTTGATTTGGCGGTAAATTATTCTCTCTGCAAGTAAAGTAACTGCTGTTTGTGTTTTGCAGCCTTGTATTCGGAGACAAATGGAGTTAGATGTATTTCAAATCTACAGTTTTGATGGGTTATTAAATCTTATCAAAACGCTAAGTGCAAATGCTTTTCCCCCTCATTTTTAAGGGTTAGAGAGTTCAACATGTCACAAAAGTGTCTCTAGGCTACTAATTCACCAGGACACATGCCATGATGATAATGCCCTAAAACAATATAATTATTGGATGCAACACTAAAATCATATGGAAAGAATGATTTGAACCGTTCAAACATTAGACATTTAAATAAATGGCTAAAATGCATTGATGAGTCGCTTGTTTGTAATCTTTGCATTTGTGGCTCAACTAAGGTTCAAAATTTTACTTTTTCCTTTTTTTTTTTTTGTAGTAGTTTATATTTTAATGAACTTATTACAATCATCTTAGCAAATATCTCACACACACACACACACACACACACACTAATTTGAGATATAATAGTTGATTTAGTCATTCAAATCTAAATTTGTGAATATAGGAAGAATCCACATGCCCTCTACATACAAGCTCCAAATGAAAGATTAGATTCCAATGCATTTCAACCAATCACAGATAAGAAATTGGAATCACCTTAATTCTAATGTAATAGCTGACTTTGGATTCCAATGCATTCCAAATCCAAACTCCCAAACGGGACCTCATGACTAGAGAAGTTGAGTTCTATTGGATGTAGATTGCATCCTAACTTAATATGGACGCAAAGTGTCCAAGCCAAGCTGTGGAGGGGCCCACCATGATGTATTTGTTTATCTACTCCGTTCATTTATTTTTTGAGATTGAATGAGATAAAAAAAATGAGGCAGATCCAACACTAAGGTCCGCCACACCAGAGATGACCCTTGCATTTAATGCAGCCGAGCTCAGTATTTTGGTGTGGCTGGCTCCAGCATTGGATCTGCCTTATTCTTGGCCTCATGTGGTTAGCTTGTTCTTAGACGGGGAATGGACGGAGTGGGTAAACAGATACATCACAATGGGCCCCTCCACAGCTCGGTTTGGACACTGAGTTTGGACGCAAGCCACGTGCCTCTGATTGCAAGTGGTGTCTGTGGTTCTCGGTAATCCAGACCGTTGAAATGATGGTCAAACAGGTGCGTATTTCTGCCACACACGAGGACGCGAATTCCGTGTAACGGGGGTTTTACCATCAACCAACGAAAAGAACTCGGGTTACCTGGTAATAGGAGGTTTGCCAGTGTAAGGCGTGGGCGAGCAGTGAAAAGCAAATATAAAAGATTCTCTCCGGTGAAATGACCTTTTCACTGCAGCCGACATTTTCAGTGCAGCCACACCTGTAGTATTCACACATTGCATTTTTTCACGGAAGCAGATTGCTAGGTGTGCCACGCACTTTCACTACGTTTTGTGGGCCCAACATGATGTATATGTTATATCCGCACCATCCATCCATTTTTCCAATCATTTTAGAACATGAAATAAAAAAGAAGCAGATCCAAAGCTCAAGCGGACCACACCATAGAAAGCAGTGGGTTCAATGATTCCCACCATTGAAACCTTCCTAGAGTCCACCGTGATGTTTATTTGCCATAAAACATGTTCATAAGGTCATGTAGACCTGGATGAAGGGAAAAAAAAAAATCAGATAGATCTAAAACTTCTGTGACCGCTGATAAGTTTTCAATGGTAGGCGTTCAATCCCCTCTGCCTTTTGTGGTGTGGTCTACTTGAGATTTGGATCCACCTTGTTTTTGGACATATGCTCTAAAACAATCTTGGCAAATGGACGAATGGTTTAGATATAAAAAATGCATCATGGTGGGGTCCACATGATTTGGTAATGTTTTGTGAGACGATTAGGTTATTCAAAATAAAAGAAAAACTTCAACAGTGACATTGGTGACAAAATCCGAGAAATAACAAGTAGCGTGAGACAAGTAGGTGACTTTAATAATGATTTTTGAGATGTAAACGACTGACACTTCTAGCAAATGGTGCATAATCTAGTGGAACTTTCATTGGCAGAGATTTCAACCATTACTTTTTTTGATGGACGCATCTTTCTTATTGGGGATTCCAGCCATTGCTCTTTCATGGTAGAAATTTTCAATAAGAAATGGGGACACCATTGGTTCCAGTTAAGAATGGATTCAATTAGAAAAGAAACATATTAGCAAAGGTGAAGTAAGCCATCAATTGAATGAGAGCAACGACGAGGATTTGCGGTCAAAGTTGAATGGACGGCAAAGGCAATTCCGATTGGTATGGTGCGGGTAGAGAACATGTCTGCACCCATGGAGCACTAAAATGGGCACCTGTGAAGCAGCAAAACCAAAGGAGTAATGGGAGAAAATGTGTGCACCTATGGAGCACCAAAATGTTCAAGATAGTACACTTAATACATGGTACACTCACAATGCACCAAAGATAAATTACACTAACATGGTAAGCTAACCTTAGGTGCAAATATGCAATGATTAATTACCAATGTAATTCCTTGCCTATCTTTTATGGGGACAACGACTGCTTGCTTTTTTATACTAAGAATGAAGGAATGTGTGAATTTCATATAAGGCCCTATGTGATTATGCGGCTTATCCACACCGTTTTGTCCATTCTGCTGGCTGATTTTAGGGCATGAACCTAAAATTGAGAGAGATCCAAAGCTCAAGTGGACCACACCACATGAAATAGTGGATTGAATGCCTACCATTAAAAGCCTTTTATGACAATTATTTCCTATGGTGCGGGCTACTTGAGCTTTGGATTTGCCTCCTTTTTTGGGCTCATGCCCTAAAATCAGCCCGCAAAATGGATGGATGGCATGGATATGTTACGGACCTTACAATAGGCCCATGAATTTAAGCCCATCCTTTTTAAATGACATTTCAAGGAGGAAATAGTCATTTTATGCCAAACATATGTAAACGGTCATTATTACCCATTTACTTACATTTTAAAATGAAATTATAAAGCAAACACCAGCCTCCTTTTCCAAATATAAACTCCTTTCTTTTAATACTTATGAGTAGTGATAGCTGGTGACAATGATGCGCGCCCACTGAGAAGAGGGTTTGATGGCACAAGTCTAGTGCATTGATGTTTGTTGATGGTCAGAATCAATGGTAGGAGGGATGAGCTAGGGGTGGTTGGCAACCATGGACACTGACTCCAAAGATAAATGAGCCAAATTTGATATTCAAGCAACTGGCTTTGAGATCTAGAGATCAAATGGTTGAGATCTCATATCACTAACATTTTCCAAGGATGATGATGATGGTGATGGAAGTTGCAGAAGACAATGATGATGGGTGCTGTAAATGTGGTGAACAATGATGAATAGGTCTAAAAACCTTGCAGGAGTGAAAATTAGTCTTGTCAAAAGGTTTAATGTGAAAGAAAATACATCATCAATAGTGTACAAATAAGATGACTGAGGCACACCCAAGTCCATAGCTAAAGTGGCAGCCTGAGTGAAGATAGCCTAGTTTCAACACTGAGGTCATGACACCGGCTCCTATAGTGGGGGTGGCTGACATTGTGATGTGGCTAATAAAGGTGGGTGAGATGATTGAAGCTTGTAAGGACCAAAACCTTCGCTTGTGCGAATTTATTAGGCAATTATCTATTTGGAAGCAACTCCTTGAATCTAACAATAATAGAAGATGGATGCTCAAATGTTGGATTTTCTCGGACCAACTTCTTCTACTTCATAGTTGATCTCTCTACAACTTGTATTGATGCTTGGAATCTTTTTTTTTCATCATCATCAAGTCATGAATCCTTGACACATTTTGTACAAAATGCAGCTATGATGGTTATTAAACTGTGGGAGAAAACTGCTCATGCAGTTTGGAAATTGTGAAAGTAATGGGCAGTGGGTTACCCCGAAACCGCCACATTTCATCTCTCCATCTCCTAGAAAGTGGGGCCCACTTGGACCGCCCACTTTGCAGTTACAAAATCCAACCATCATGCAAGCCTCGTATGAATTTGGATGTTTTCTTGGGTGATTATATGTTGTTTTCTAAGGTGGGGCCCACTCAATGGCTGTTATGAATGATCTTTGTGGGATCCCTGTTGGAAAATGGGGTGAGGCTACCGAGCAGGTTGGATGCCACACACACACACACGACACGACGGTGGGCCCCACATAAAAGGTCTATAATTTCATTGGTCCAATCAATACATCAATGCCATAATTTTAACCATGGTTAAACCAATACCACAATTTCCTGAAGTGATTTGTCTTTTGGAAATACTCCGCTGCGAGTGTCTAGATATTTTGGGAAGTGATGGGGGAAATTTGTCTAAGGTGGTTTGGTGCATCCATCAATAACAAGTCCTAACCACGTATCAGCATCCACTCCTCTTTAACACGGCATGCTCATGATGATTAAAGCCATACGTTTGTTGAGAACACCATTTTAAATGGTTAGAATTTTCTGATCATCGGCAGCAATATGATGAAGGACGCGGATCGTCTGGAAGCCTTTCGCTCAACTTCCTGCCATGGAAAGCTAGACGGGGCCTACTGTGAGGTTTGTATAAATCCACACTGATCCACTTAGCTCATGGGACAAAAAATGGAGCAGATCGAAAAAACTAAATTGGGCCGCACGAGAGGAAAAAGTAGGTAGGAAAATACTCACCATTGAAACCTTCTTGGTGCCCACCATGATGTTTATATGCTATCCATACTGTTCATAAGTTCATTCCTACTGGGATGAGCTAAAAACACAAAAATGCTAGTCTAATACCAAACTTTTGTGGCCCTACAAATGTTTCAATGGTGGACATTTAATTCTCACCATTTCCTATTGTGCAGCCCACTTAAGTTTTGGATCCGACTCATTTTTTAGACCATGTGGTAAATTGATATGTCAAAATGGATGGACGGGGCGAATTCCTTACAAACATCACGGTGGGTTCCACCTAGCTTCCATTCACAGGAAGTTGCCTCTCAGGCCATCTGCGTCCTATGATGAATGAGCAGTATGGAGTGTTTGGCATGCAGGGACTGTAAAATGACCTGTGGCTAAGTCCAAACCACAAATCATTATGTTTCGTACCAGAATGTGGTGCAATTCAGTTAGTTTTGGTACATTGCTAGTTGGCAAGTTCGTTGAATCATGTCACTTGAAAACGAACCGACCTAGCACCAGTACGGCATCCATCTGGAAAATTAATAGATATTGAATCCTAATCGCATTTTGGTACTATGCACCCGTTTGGATGTCCCCGTATTGTGGTCCATCCATTGCTCGACATTGCTATAGACAAAATGCTATTTTGTCAGTGATGCCCTCTCTATCACATCCATGGACACCAACGTTGTTAGAAATGGCCCACAATGCGACAGCCCTGGGCCATGCAAAAATCAATACATTGAATAGGCCAGCTCAAGCAGCTCAAAATCCGGGGTTGAACCATACCCAGCCCCTGAGGAATGCTACGAACGAACCCAGCTCAAACTCTACTCTCACCCCTCAGGCCAATGTGGTACTTTTGTGCGAGATCCAGGCCGTTCATTACGGGCTGGATGGTGTATGTATGATTGTCTGAAAATCAGGGTTGTCCAATCATCATGTGTGCCACAATGTACAGTTGAATAGAACTGAACCGCGATCCGCATTCAACTTACACGAGTGGGCCACTTGATTTGGCGCCGCGTTGATTTTTAGCCATCACATGTAAACCATGTGACCCAAACAACCAGCAGACCCAAGCGACAGTGGGATTCTGCATCTGCATGGCCATGGGCCATCTGACCCGCCATGGACCGGAATCCTCTGCAACACCTGTTTTACACAGTGCCTAAGGCACCCAAGTCTGTGGGGCCCACAATGTTGTGTATGTAAAATCCACCCCATCGATGTTAGGCACTAATGCCAAAAATGATATAACTCCACAACTCAGATGGAACCCATCACATGGAACCAGGGGATGAGATGCCAACCATAGATTTGTGTCCGGGCCCACCATATCGTATATCTTTCGTGAAACCCGTTAATCAATTTGACTAACTGGGATGAAGATAACATATGAAAAATCAGCCTAATACCAGACTCACTTAGAGGTTTTGAGAGCAATTTTACATTGTTCCCATTGATGTGGCCCATATGAGTTTTTTTATCAGACTTATATTATCTATGGTCCCAAAGGTTTCTCACCTGATGAATGGAGTGGATTTTACATAAACAACATGGTGGACCGCACAGTTAGATGATTTCTGTCCATGGGGCATGGGACTATATATATAGTCACTAACGATAAAAGGCAAGGTTATTTTTGGGCATGATCAACGACTTAAAGCAAAAAAGCATGCCATGCCCATGAGCTACGCCTACCATTAAACATTGTGTAAGTGCATAACTTCGCGTTAATTTTCTAATATATATTCTTTTACTTAGATAAATGATCCTCTTGGACAGTCCAGGAGGTTCATCCGGACCGTCCATTACGTCCACAACACATTTCATGGCTAACCATTCAGAAATTGCACCAATCAGACGATCCTAACACGCCAACCAATTGCCTACAGTATGGACGGTTAGGATAATTTATATTAAAATAGGCCCTATCTTCCGTTTTATGCGCCGGCAATTCTTTCACATTTTTATATTCCTCTACGCAGGTGTGATCGACGTGAATAGTGAGGGAAATGGTCGTACACACGGCTCATACAAGATTAGAAAAATGCTGACTAGAAAAATGCGGGCTCAACTAGGTTTTATTCCTGAGAAGACATGTACAAGGTTAGACCAACCTGGTGGATGGATTAGGTCTCCCATAGGGCTGCACACAATTCAATTTATGATCAATTTATTGGTAAAATCGAATTGTTCTCCAAGATTAATTCAATTCAATTTTTTTTTTTAAAATTCAAATTTCAATTTTCGGTTCCGATGGATCGAATTGAATCGAAAATCAAATTGATCTGTATTGAATTGAATCGATCAATCAAATTAAATTGAATATATATATATATATATATATATATATATATATATATATATATATATATATAGATGAAATAGATACATTATAGTGTATTTTATCTATGTTGTTCATTCGTTTTTACATTTGAATTTAAGGAAAATTTTAAAAAAATAGAAAGATATATATCTCAGATTACTACACCACAACAAAATAATGGGGATTGAAAGTCCATTATTAAATTTTTCCTAGGGCCCATTGTAATGTTTATTTGTCATCCAACCTATTGATAAGGTCACATAAACCTTAAGGAAGGGAAAAACCAAATATTAGATTGATACCAAACTCCTAAGGCCCCAAAAAGTTTTTAACAATAAGTGTTAATTCCCCACTGTTTTCTTATGGTGTGGTCCACTTGAGATTTGGATGTCTTATTTTTGGGATAATGTCTTAGAATCAGATGAAAAATGGATGGAGGGCCTAGATAAAATATATACACCATGGTGGGGCCCATAGAGCTTTGAAACCATCCTTTTGCATATCCGCGCCCACCCAAGAGTCCAAGACGAATCGGACCGCGTACTTAGTAACTCAATGCGATTGGTGTACTGAGTAAACTCTATGGAGCCCATGGTGATTTATTCAATTTATCCACTCCGTTCATCCACTTTAAAGGATAGTTTTATGGCTTGAGCCCAAAATTGAAGCGTATATAAAGCTCAAGTGGCACACACCACATGAAACAGTGTGAATTGAACCTCTACTATTGAAAAACTATTGTAGGCCGCGAAAGTTTTGAATCAAGTTGATATTTGTGTTTTTCATTCATACATGTCTATCTGGTCTTACGAACAGGTTGGATGACAAATAAATGTCACCGTGGGCCTTAGGGAGGTTTCAATTATGGAAATCATTATTCCCACTGTTTCATGTGGCATGGTCCACCCAAGTTTCAGATATGCTTCAATTTTGGGCTCAAAGGCTAAAATAAGCAGACAAAACGAATGGATGGTGTGGTAAACTAAATGTATTCAAAGTAGACTTAGTATGACAAAAGCATACTAACTTAGTAAGCAATTTGAAGTTCACCTAAGAGTGAATTAAATGTTACGTTGGTGACAACTTAGTGGGTGTTACCCCTACTGTGTAAGGCCTTCCTTGATGTATTTTTGTATATCCATTACGTCCATCTAATTTTAGGTCTCATTTTAGGACATGATCCAAAATTATAAGAAGATCAAATCTCAGGTAGACCATACTAAGAGAAAGAGTGATGCATAACTATTAAAAATATTTTTTCGAGTCTTAAAAGCTTTGGATAAGTACAATCTTTTTAATTTCCATGTATGGATTAGTTATTATGCATATGTTAGAAGTATTTATACTAATATTACTATTTGAAGTACTATAAAATTCAAATCTATAAAACTTATAAATTTTCAAATTACAATGTGTGAAAAATTGCATAAAAATTTTTTCAACAATTCAATCTCAATTCAATTCCAAAAAAATTGAGTCAATTCAATTTCAATTTGAAATTTCAAAATTGAGATCAATTCAAATTTGAAATTTTAAGATCAATTTAATTTCAATTTCATCCAAAACCGAATTGATCGAATCGATGTACAGCCCTAGTCTCCCATGTATGTGCCATGGTAGCACATTGGCAGCGTGTGACCGTTTGGACCACAAGCTACAATAGATAACTTCCAGCCTATTTTGTGCACGTGACATCCAACCGTTCCAAGAGGTTGTCCTTCTATGATGATCTCCTAATGCAAACATCAGCCCTATCTACCCATCAAGTGGGCCACACCATGGGAAACAATGCCTATCCATTGATAAATAATAAAACATAAGTATTGTCCAATTGATACGTGGATATGGTCTTATTTTTTAAAAAGGTGATCCCCATGGTAGGGCCGACCTATTGCACGAGTTGGATGTTATCCACGTTTAAAAAGTTGGAAGTTATCTGCTAGGTGGACCATTGGACTTGAGATCCCTCTCTCTGCTGCTTAAATGGGTGGAAGATACACGCAGAGTAGACCCGAGCTGGTAGTGGAGCGGATTGCGTGTGACCCCGGGCATAGAGATATCTCTGTAGCCGGGGCTGTGTAGGGTTCAAAGTGATGTCCGTGACAAATCCACTCCGTCTATCTGTTTTGGAAGACCAAGTTAGGACAGGATTCTAAAAATATTGCAGATCCAAAACTCAGGTGGGCCATACCACACGAAACAGTGGGTCTTGGACACTTAACGGTGACAAAGTTTGGAATCAGGAGGATATTTTTTATTACAGTATATCTGAATGTTAATAATTCTGTGAACGGTTTGGATGGCATATAAACATCATGGTAAGCTCCAGGAATGTTTCAATGGTGGACGTTGGTGTTTCCACTGTTTCGTTGGTGTGGCCCATCTGAGTTTTGAATATTCCTGATTTTTAGATTACTGATCTACTTTTGTCTTTAAAATAAGATGGACGTAGTGGATTTATCACGGACATCCCTGTGGACCCTACACAGCCCCGGCTACAGAGATATCTCTGTGCCCGGGGTCACAGGCAACCCTACACAGCCACTCAAGATTCATTTCATGGCCTTAAAAAAATTATTCTTTTGGGGTCAAGTTGGAGGGGCTAACGATTAATTGAATGCTTCTTTGTAAAGCGTTTATATATAAATGTGTGGTCTACAAACGATTTGAGTCAGCCAAAACATCCATATAACGTGGATCCGAGTCAGCATTATCCATAGATTAAGTATAGCCTATCCAACCACGTGCCACCCTGTCAGCGTTTTTATCCAGAGAGAGCTGACGATTGAGGTGGAGAAGGTGCCACTGCTACCGTGTAAGGTGACAAACGTGCGTGGGATCTAAGCCATTCATCAGTTGGATAAACCGTTCCATGCCCTGGCCTGAAAAATAGGTTGATTTGTAGATAAGGTGGGCTAAGTTGAATGTTCATGTACGGACCAGTTCTATTTTTGGGACCCACATGATAAATAAAACGGTTCTCCATGTGTTTGCTGCACTAGAATTACAAGTGTGGGTATCTTATTTGTTACTCTGGGAGCGAATAAGGCTTGATAAGCAGGCACTCGGAAATCATACGCGTAGCATACAGTAGCCCAAACCAAACTTACTAAACCTTTTTAACTGATTTCATTTATAAGCCATTTAATAAATGTCCAGCTATTGGATGGTCAGATAATCAAATGAGCATACCTTTCGTTCATGATAAGCATTTTAGTGTGAACTTGTATATAAGCAATCTTTGAGTGCCTGTGCATCATCCATCACACTCTGTCAGAGTACGAAACTAACTTTCTCTCTCTCTCTCTCTCTCTCTCTCTCTCCGTCTCTCCCTCCCTGTTTTCAATTTAGGGACTTCTCAACAGTGTTTGGCACATGTGAGATATCTAGGTCATTGGTCAAGTGGGTCCCACCATGAATAAGCCTGCTCCAAAAAATAAGGTTGATCTACAGATCCGGGAGAGTATGGGGAAAATAGATGGGTAGAAAAATGGGCAACTGTCCACATTAAGCATACACCCGTGGCCTGCCTGATGTTGGGTCCAGCACATTTTCCAAGTGGGACCCACCAGATGAATGATCCAGATCTCACACCCGTCTTCTGCGTTACAGAGAGGGAGAAGGGGATGTATAAAATTAGTTGGTTAATGATGACTCTAAGGTGACATTTTCTGACAGGAGTTAGGTAGGTCAATAGTCAGTAACAAGATCCTGGACCAGCTATTACTCACATGGGTCCCTTTGGTCAGAAAGCTTAGCCAATTACAGGTTTTGTTGATAAGAGTTGGGAGATTCTCGAATCAAGAGGTCCCATTGTGATCTGTCAGCCTAGCTAGGAACCAAGGTGGGCCCACCATCAACATCAATCTCTGATGCTAGCTGTGTAGCCATATTGATTATCATCTGTCATCACTAATGGGTGATTTAGATTTTCCTTTTTACTAAGTGAAGAGGCTTGCTCTAGTTTGGGTACCGGGGTATGTCAGTACCATAGTTTAAAACCTGAAAATAGACTCAATCCTGAGCTGGTTCGAGGCAACTCGAAGACTCAGTGGTGTTGCGCAGCATGCCAACAACGTTGATAAATCGACATCTAATCTCCGATCTCACCTACAAACAATAAACAAGAAGAAATAACAATTAGAAGATGAATTCAAACAAACCAACAATCCATGAGACAGAATTTACGTGGAAAAACCCTAACAAGGGTAAAAAATCATAGATGCAAACTTTTACTATGAAGAAAAACAAAGTTATAAGCAATACACTTACTTTTCCTGATGCTTCCATGCATAAAGATGGCCTTTTTTGCTAACCTCTCGCCTCTTTCTCACCTTGGACGTATAGAAACCCTAATCCCATAGCCTAATCCCGGATTACATACCTTTATATAGTAAGACCCGAAACTACAACTCAAAATAGGAACCTCGCACTTTAGTTCGCGGCCGATCGGGCGCCTGGTAAAATTGAGTCAGGCGCCTGCCCATTATAAAAAATGTCTAGCGAGAAACATCATAAATCAATCGATTATCGGGCGCCCGGTCAGGTTGACCGTTGAGCGCCTGACTGTTCCTAGAACAGTCCAGAGACAACAGTCTCTAAAACATGAATATCGGGCGCCCTAGTCCAAAGACCGTCCGACAATCTCCCACTTAGAGACACATCATTGTAGTCCTTCGTCTTCTACATCTGGAGTGCACCACCTCCCAGTCTTCAAGCTTAAAACCAATCAAAGCTGAATAGAGCTTCAACTTCTCCTGTGTGATCGCCTTGGTCAACATATTCGCATGGTTCTCACTTGTATGAATCTTCTCCAGAGCAATCGATCCATCTTCCACTAATGAACGTTTGAAGTGATATCTGATGTCAATATGCTTGGTCCTTGAATGAAAGGCTGAATTCTTAGCTAAGTGTATTATTGCACTTTGACTGTCACTGTACAACTTGCAATCTGCTTGCTTCTTCCCTAACTCTTCCATAAAACCTTGCATCAACACCATCTTCTTGCATGCTTCTGTAGCTGCAACATATTTTGCTTCCGTTGTACTGATGGACACTATCTTCTGTAACTGAGAGACCCAACTGACTGCAGCACTACCCAGAGTAAAGACATACCCTGTCGTGCTCCTTCTGCTGTCGATATCCCTTGTCAAATCTGAGTCAACGTAGCATTGTAGCTTGATTTTCGATCCTCCATAATACAGCCCTGTATCCACAGTACCTACCAGGTATCTGATGATCCACTTCACAGCTTCCCAATGTTCCTTCTTGGGATTGTTCATGAACCTGCTAATAACTCCCACTGCTTGAGCAATATCTGGCCTCATGTTAACCATAGCATACATGAGGCTCTTTATAGTTGACGCGTAAGGGACTTTAGCCATGTAGTCATGTTCTTCCTGCGTCTTCGCACCTTGCTCCTTAAAAAGCTTGAAGTGGTTGGCTAATGGAGTGCTAACCGGCTTAGCACCTCCCATGTCAAATCTATCAAGTACATTGGCTATGTACTCTGCCTGTGACAAAACTAGCTTCTTGTTTTCCCTGTCACGCTTTATCCTCATGCCTAGGATTTATTTTCCAACTCCTAAATCTTTCATGGCAAATTCTGTAGACAATTGTCTTTTGAGATCTGAGATATTCTTTATGCTTGATCCAACTACAAGCATATTATCAACGTACAGAAGAAGGATGATGTACGATGTATCAAACTTCTTCAAGTAACAACAGTGATCAGCATGACATCTCCTGTACCCGTTTTCCTGACATAAAACTGTCGAACTTCTTGTACCACTGCCCCGGGGCCTGCTTCAGGCCATATAGACTTTTCTTCAATCTACACACCTTGTTCTCCTTTTCTGGTGCCACGTATCCTGTCGACTAAGGCATGTATATTTCTTCTTCAAGGTCTCCATGAAGAAAGGCTGTCTTAATATATAGCTGCTCTAGATGTAAGTCCTTTGTAACCACTATACTCAAGACCATGCGAATCGTAGACATCTTCACTATTGGTGAAAATATTTCAGTGAAGTCGATACCTACATTTTATTGGAACCCTTTCACAACCAATCTAGCCTTGTATCGCTTCGAACCATCGTGCTCCTCCTTCAATCTGTAAACCCACTCGTTATGAAGAACTTTCTTACCTTTAGGTAGAGTGACTAGCTCCCACGTACGATTGGACTCAAGAGAATCCATCTCATCATCCATGGCCTGCTCCCACTTAACCTCCATATCTGACTGTAATGCATCTTTAAAACATTCTAGCTTACCATTATCTGTCAGCAGTAGATAATGTAAGGAGGATGAGTATTGGACCTTGGGTCTCCTCTCTCGAGTAGACCTCCTCATAACCAGTGTCTGTGGCTCTGCCTCATCATGCTCTTATGCATGCTCATCCTGTGGCACTGTAACACCCGTGTCCGGTAACTCTTCCAACTCTACGAATTCCTTCTCATCAGCCTTGTTTTGCTTTTGCTGTACACTGTCCTTATACATCACTTTTTCATTGAAAACTACATCCTTGCTTCTGATGATTTTTCGGTTCTCTGTGTCCTAAAACCGGTAGCCAAAATCATTCTGCCTGTAGCCTATAAACGTGCACCTCCTGGACTTTACATCCAGCTTGTTTCTGTGCTCTGCATCAATGTGAACATAAGAAGTGCAACCAAACACTCTGAGATGTGCAAGGTTCACCTCTTTTTCAGTCCACGTTTCTTTTGGTAGCCCACCATCCAATGGTGCTGAGGGACTTCTATTGATGAGATATACAGTAGTATTCACAGCATCATCCCAAAACGTCTTGGGTAACACTGCATGTAGTCCTCATGCTTCTGGCGCGCTCAATGATAGTCCTGTTAATGCACTCAGCCACATCGTTCTGCTGCGGTGTCCCTAGAATTGTTTTCTGATGTTTGATTTCATTTTCTGCACAATATTCCTCAAATCTCTTGTCACAGTATTCTCCCACATTATCCGATCTGAGACACTTCACAGTTTTACCTGTCTCATTCTCTACCATAACCTTCCACTTCTTAAATACATCAAATACCTTAGATTTATGTTTTAAGAAATAGACCCATAGTTTTCTACTAGCATTATCAATAAAAGAAACAAAATAACGTGATCCGCCAAGAGATGATACCTGTGCCAGTCCTCATACATCAGTATGTACAGGCTCCAACAGATGCGTCTTTAGAGCGCGTCTTGTCTTCTTGAAGCTTACTCTCTTCTGCTTGCCATACACGTAATCCTCGCAGAATTCCAAATCGATTGCCTTCAACCCTAGTAGCTTTCCTTTGACAATGGCACTTTCATCCCTTTCTTACTCATATGTCACAACCTCTGATGCCATAACTGCCCATTCACTCTAGTTAATGCGACTGTGAGTGAACTATACAATCCGAAAGTCACGTACAAGGTACCTTCCTTCTTGCCTCGAGATATCACCAAGGCACCTTTTGTGACCTTCCAAGAATCACTAGTGAATGTTGTCATATATTCGGTATCGGCTAACTGCCCCACTGAGATTAAATTTCGTTTCAAACTTGGTACATGTCTGACATCCTTCAATTTCAAGATCGTTCTATCTTTCTGGCTTAAGTGAACGTCTCCCTTGCCAACAATACTACACGGCTCATCATCACCCATGTAGACGCTTCCGAAGTCACCTGACACATAATCACGAAGAACTTCTTTTGACGAAGTGACATGAAACGAAGCACCTGAATCTACAACCCAAGACTTATTCCGCGCATCAAGAGACAAGATCAACGCCTCCGTGTCACTCTCCTCAGATAGATTCACTGAATCCTTCCCACCTTGAGAGCTTCCTTCTTGTTTCTTAAGCGCCCTGCAATCATGCTTCATGTGCCCCTTCTTCCCGCAATGCCAACTCCCGTCCTTGTCTTTCGATCATTTGGACTAATTTCTCAACTTAGAACGCCCGTGTTTATTGCCTCCTTTATTCAAAGATCTTCATCTTCCTTTAACATTTAGAGTATTCCCTGAATCCCCTAAAGCTCCCGATGCCTTCCTTCTAGATTCTTTGCTGAGAATTAGACCGGACACGTCATCGAATTTCAACTTCGTAGACCCTGAGGAATTGCTCACGGCAATTACCAAACCATCCCAACTGTTCGGCAAACTGGACAAGATCAATAGCGCCCTGACTTTGTCATTAAAAGTGATGCCAACGGATTCCAATTGGATCGTGACTGTATTGAACTCGTTTAGATGTTCAGTCACGCCCCTACCATCTGACATCTTCATGTTGAATAGCCGTTTCATAAGATGAACCTTGTTGGATGCCGATGGTTTCTCATACATCGTAGCCAAAGCTTGCATTAATTCTTTTGTGGTCTTTACTTTGGATATATTGAAGGCGACGCTCTTAGATAAAGAGAGTCGGATCGTTCCTAAAGCCTTTCGATCCACTAAAGCCCATTAATCATCTGTCATCTTCTCTGGTTTCTTCTCTTTTCCTTCTAGAGGAATATAGAGGTCCTTTTGATATAGATAATCCTCCATCTACGTCTTTCAGAAGGCAAAGTTTGAACCATCAAACTTCTCAATTCTAGTTTTTCCTTCTTCCATCATCGCTTCTACTTGAACTAAACCAATAGCTCTGATACCAGTTGTTGCGCAGCACGCCAACAGCGCCGGTAAACCGAGATCCAATCTCCGATCTCACCAACAAACGATAAACAGGAAGAAATAACAACTAGAAGAGGAATTCAAACAAACCAACAATCCACAAGACAGAATTTACGTGGAAAAACCCCAACAAGGGTAAAAAACCACGGGTGCAAACTTCCACCATGAAGAAAAACGAAGTTACAAGCAATACACTTACCTTCCCCGATGCTCCCATGCACGGAGATGACCCTTTTTGTTAACCTCTCACCTCTTTCTCATCTTGGACGTATAGAAACCCTAATCTCGGATTACACCCCTTTATATAGTAAAACTTGAAATTACAACTCAAAATAGGAAACCCCGCACTTTAGTTCGCGGCCGGTCGGGCACCCGGTCAAACTGGGTCGGGCGCCTGCCTATCCATTAAAAAAAATGCCCAGCGAGAAACAGCATAAATCAGCTGATTATTGGGCACCCGGTCAGGTTGACCATCGGGCGCCCAATTGTTCCTAAAACAATCCAGAGACAACAGTCTCTAAAACACGAATATCGGGCGCTCGGTCCAAAGACTGTCCGGGTGCCCCACCATCCCTTGAGTGATTGACTCCACACTCAACAAGTTGAGACTTTACCTGACTCGACTACAGCTGTAGACCAGCCGAGTTAATTCGAAAAGTTCACTCAACTCAGCTCGATTTAGCTTGGATCGCCTTGGCCCGAAAGGACGACTTGGGACGGGCTGAGGCTTGTTTAACTCTGCTCATTAAAAAACAAACTGAGGTCGAGTATTGGGTAGCTTGGCTCAGCTCGAAGCTCGACTCAAACCTTGACTTAGCTCTCTCTCTCTCTCTCTCTATGTAATATATGAAATTTTCACAAGCACATGTCTTACATGCCATTTACGCTCATTTGCACCTCCATTTGTTTGAAAGAGGCTAATTATTCATATTATGTTGTTATTACTAGTATTGAATGGATTATATTTTTAAATTATTGGTTTAACATTTGTTATACTATGTTAAACATACGTTTTTAAAATATTGATGATGTTGAATGAATTATACTTTTTTGGATTTATTGTTATTTAAATTACATGTATCATATATTGTTGTTAGGCTTTTAGCTGTTACTAAGGATAATTCACCTTAACTTGACTTGATCCAAGCTCGACTTAGCTCGAACCATCGGGCTGAGGTGAGCTAGTTTGTTGAGCTCGAAGGCCAAGACGAGTTGAGCTTAAGCTGGAGTTAGAGTAGGGTCGTGCTGAGATAAGCTTGGCACAACTCAGCTTGACATACAGCTTTAGACTCCACGCTGTATCCAAGTAATTAGATTAAAACATTTATAGTAGTAATAAATATAATCTTTATTATATATAAGACAACAACTTTAGACATTTCCCCCCTCACAATTAGTCTTGATATCATTGGTAAACAAGTGCCAATTCATTGTAAAAATGTAGTTAGTTGGTAACGAAACTGCTGGAATATTTTTGCACACGAGATGACTTGGATGTAACCTACTTCATTTCTTTCTAATGTGGGTAGCCTATGTAGACTTCTCTTCTTTGCATGTAGGCTGAACAAAGAGAAATCACATGCAACTTATTTAGTGGGCCCAAGCTGCACATGAAAAATCAGCTTTTGTCCATTGGGCGAGGACTATTTTTTAAACCGCAAGTATAAAAAAATTAGACCAAACGGTGTAAAATGCTCATCGAACTGCATTCACATCACTCGAGCTCATTTGAGTCTCTTTTCATGCTGATTATTGTATGTTCTCTTCATATCGATGGCTCAGATGTGAGCAACAGGTTTGATGAAAGATAAACTTTTATGTTTCGTAAATTTCCATACAAAATTCGAGTGCGTATATAAGCTACATTGTTAGAAAAGTTGTACAATCCCATTAATTAAGTCCTCCAATATAGGAATCCCTAAATTAGTACTAATAAGATCAAATTTGTGTCTTCGCTAATTGCGTGAACGCTAGACGATGAACTTAGTACCTAAACCCTAATTATTGTACACAAAAAATTTCGGTACTCAAATAATCATAGAAATGCCTTAATTATCAAACAGTTATTTGACCGTTCGTTGGTGGGTCGCTAAACTTGAAACTAAGGAGATACGTTCGTCTTGCCGGGCTTGACAACCCTCGCGGGACATTAAGCCAAAACGGTACGCCAAAACACACAACTTGGAGTTGAGAGGGTAGCACATGTAATATATGATCCTACCTATAGAATTATCCCAGGACTTAAACAATTTATGTCCTTTTAAACTTTTCCTAAGTTGTGGCGTTTGAGCCATTAAATCACGATGCAACTTAGGATCCTAGTCTCAAATATTTCTCCTCAAACATTTTTAATACCGCGGTCCCGATTGATGATCGATGATCGTTGAACGAACACCGAGTCATAACCGTTGATCTCTATACCTGAAATGTGGATAATCATATCCTTAGATGGATTTCCACTTGTAGCAAAGATCCTATTGAATGATGGGCTCGGTCGCCCGGGTGGACCCTAATGTGCCCTAAATTATAAGTTCTTAGGGCTATTTATACTACATCTAGCATTATAAATAAAATTGATTTGGGCGTTTCTCCCCAAATTCAAAATTTTAAGGATTGGGTAAGAAAGAGAGCAATAGAGAGAAAGAGAAGGAGGAAGAGAGATTGTGAGTGGTGAATGATTGCTTGGGTGTTCATCACCTTATGAGTGCAAGTTCTACAACCTAGCCGCCGATTCCTTCATCTAGATTGACTCCCTTATGATTGGAAGTAAGATATGGATCATACCTCCTACTCCAAGTTATTCTAGGTCTAACTATACGAATCTTACTATGATTTCGGTATTTGCTTAGGAATCACCGATTTTCCCTTCAAACCCTAACCCTAGGTGCTAAAAAATCGAGAAACCTTAACCTTAAAGTGTGAACTATAGTTTTAGGTTTCCATTTATCAACCCTTGAAGGTGACAGATAATGATTATAAGATGTAGATAAAATTTTATGCATTATAAATAGTTACCTTAATTCATTTATTGCAAATCTTGATATATGTTTATGTTGATAGTCCATGTGTTTGATGAAATACTTGAATGACTTGAGATATCCATTGCTAGAGTTCTATTGTGACTCGATCTCATTTGGTTTAGTTGATTGGTATGGGAAGACACATATGCTTTAATGATTATGCCTTGATGTTTACTTCGATAATTTCATAAATATGAATAGCCTTGTTAGAATGAATTAAGATTTTTGGTGGTTTAAGAGTGGCAAACCAAACGAATATGTGGTTGACTTGGTTGGGTTGGCTACCCCGAGTTGGTTTGATTGATCGAAGTTGAACACGAACGACCAACAATAGTTAGAGCTACATGGGTTCCTTGCACCTAATGGCGGTCCGCTTGACGTTCTCTCTTGTTAATCAGATCAGTCTAATGCCTGATTTAGTTGATTGATATTTATTGGTGAGTCACAAAATTTGTAATACTATCGTTGCTAGTGGAAGAGTCCACTTAGAATCATTAGTGTGATACGATCCCACCAAAGTCTCACGGGCCGAGCATGGTGGTATGGAATACTGTGGCTGAGTTGTCGGCCTATGCTGGAGTGACAACCCTCCCTGTAATATCCGTTGAGTATCTGTGAGGGTGACGAGCCTTGTTTGTATTAAATTGATTTGGCTAACGTGAGCCCTTATTCTTAAATTGTGAAATGAATGAAATGTGTGGACGTGGAAATCAAAATAGGGACTAAGGGACACGGGCGGTGAGCCGTAAGGAGCTACGTAATACGATTTTGATTCGTGATATAATGGTGGTATCTCAACTTTGCCAATACTGTTGTAAAATGATTAATAAAGGCCAAAGTCATCATGCATACATGACATGTGTGTTTCAAGTAATTGTTCGATTGTTAAAGGCCAGTGTACCGAAGTACGACCCTTATATTTGTATTTGTGGGGCGGTTGATTGACTGTTGAAAATCAACGTATCATTTACTTTTATGTTATTTTTTGCTCAAGATATACATATTTCTAATTGCTTGAAACATTTATGCACCTAAATAACGAGCTAAGAAATTGTTTGTTTTGTATGTTGTCATTATTTAAACCAAATTGATTTGATAATATGATTAACTTAAAATTATAGTATTACCGAGTTGATCACTCACTCCCACCTGGCATGAAGTTTTAAAACACCGATCAAACTCTCGTATCGATGTAGGTACTTTGGAGGCTGACGCGATCGAAGATGAGGGTGAGGAGTACGTTGATGACTTCTCCTATTTTCAATATTCGCGTTGATGACTTCTCCTATTTCTAGTATTCGGATGGTTAAACTTAGTTAGAGTGCCATGCCATCTTTTGCATATTTTGGAGTCGTAGGCTTGGACGTTATAACATTCTTTTTATATATCATTCTAGACATGTATTTAGGGCCACCAAGTGAGTGGACATCGTGGTATGATGGAGCAAATGTATATTTTTGGATATTGGCTTAAGTTAATTAAATTATGTACTTATTTCATTGCTTAGCTTACTCTTAGACCTTAGTTGTGTTTTGATGCCGTATTGTCGTAGCCGATAAATCACATTTCTACAAAAGATAAGTGACACCCTAAATTTAGGAGATCGAGTTCATACTCAATCTTTGAAATTCGCGGTGTTATATAAACCGGTGTCCTACTCACAACCACATAGTCAACATCTTATTCTCATTGTTTCATGTGGTGTGGCCCATTTGAGTTGTATATGTAAATGATTTTTTACCTGGAAACTTAACATTGAGTATGAAGCTTGATGAGCAGACTGGATTTTACATTTAAAACATGATGGCCCCCACAAGCTTGGGTGTTTTACAATGTGCGTGAATCAAGTGTTGCAGAGGACTTCTTGCGATCCCCTCCTTGCTCTACATGCAACATGCACCGTACTCTTAATAAATATAATAAAAATAACTAAAGTATCATATCTCATTGATGGCCTTGGTTAAAAGTGATAGTTTTCATAAAAACATCATTGTATTTGCTTCTCACGCCTTAAAAATGGAATAACACTTAGAATTGAGTTTTTCACCGACTTGGCAACTAAAACTATGATGGCATTTTAGCTGCTGGGTAAGGGTCCTTTTCCTTTTCATTGACCCGTATCGTTTGTGTGGATGTGTGGTGACAAAATAATAATGACAACAATATTCATAAATTGAAATATTCCAAAATAGTCGAATTATCAGAGCAAACATTAATAGCTCTTGTTTTTGTCAATTCCCTGTCTGTCCAGAACAAGGTCCATCATATGGATGGTTTGGACCATTGACTGATGACTCCAAATCTAGGAAGTGAATTGCCTAGTCACTTTGGTAACCCAACATGGCAGGATTTAATTGGACTATGTGCCATTGTCAGAGATGGGGCTGGTGGAATACCAAACAACTTTTCAAGGGACGTGATTTCAATAGATTGGGGAACCACCTAGCTGTGAATTCATCTCTATGGGGCCCAACATGATTTATATGTTTTAGATCCATGCCATGCATCCATTTTGCATGCTCATTTTAGGGCATGAAAATAAAAGTGAAGTAGATCAAAATCTAAGAAGAACCACACCACATGAAGTAATGCGTATTGAATGTCCATCGTTAAAAACTTCTTAGGTGCCATAAAAGTTTGGATCAAGATGATATTTGTGTTTTACCTCCAAGTCCATGTGACCTTAACAAAAGGTTGGATAACAAATAAACATTACAGTGGGCCTTAGGAAGTTTTTAATGGTAGATGTTCAATCACCACTGTTTCTTGTGGTGTGGTCCACCTGAGAGCTGGATCTGCTTCAATTTTTGGCTCATGCCCTAAAATGAGCTGAAAAAATGGATGGACAGCATGGATATTAAACACATACATCAAGGTTGGCCCCATAATCAAAGATCCATTAAGCTCGGTGGTTCTTGGAATCCATTGACTTGGTGTCCCTTTCAAATGGATGTAGATTCAATGGATTTGGAAACCATTGGAGTACATGCCGACCTTTATTTGGCCCACGTTCCGTAGTCAGAGACAGCACCAACAAAACGTGTATAAAAGTTGCTAGGTTGAGCGCATAGTAGAACATGGGTACATCTCTTGCAATTACACATGACCCAATCAAATCTTGCGGTGACAATGGATTACTCCATGGTTCCATGGTTGCCAGATCCATTAAATCCATATCCCTTATACTTTGCCTAGGCTAGAGTCCGGACCACATGTTCGGCATGCATCTAGCAACCCTAGGTAAAAATCACTGCGCATTTGAAAGATGGACCAGTCCATGAAATACAAGTCCCTGAATTTCAACAGCTTAGAGCTGCTGGTTAAAACGCAATTTCGCATGGATCCCGCCGGAAGCACGTTATATCATATGCCTGATGTACCTCAGTACTAAAAATAGTGATCGGATGCAACCCATTCCCAACATCCACATGCGTAGCACATCAGAATTGTGTACAAGAGGATCCATCATGAAGAGGTCGACTCATCAAGGTGGGCCCCACTGTCAAAATCATTTGATAGAAATCGAACCCAACTTACTTCTAGATGTTTGGTGCATGCTCCATTCACAGTGAGACGGAACTAGCGGTCTGAATTACCAAACCGTGGGCCCCACTTTGCAAGCGGTCGAGAACGTCCCTGCTTTGCTATCATGCTTTATTGGTGAGCTACTGATATTGACACATGCGATGATGTGTTGGGCATTGCCGGGCCCACCGTGATGTATATGTTTTATATCCACACCGTCATACGTTTTGCCAGCTCATTTTAGGGCACGAAGCAAAAAATTTAATCAGATCCTAAGTTCAAGTGGACCACACAATAAGAAACAGTGGGGATAATGACCACCACTGTTGGAACCTTCTGGAAACCCACCATAATGTTTTTTTGCCGTCCAAGCTGTGTGGTCCACTTGAGCATTGGACCTGCTGCATTTTTGGGTTCATGCCTTAAAATGAACTGGTGAAATGATATATGGCTGCCGATATAAAACACATACATCACGGTGGGCCCAATTGTGCCCAACACATCACCACACCACAGCTGTGGGTGGTGTGGGCGACACCACCCAACCTGTCGTCCAGATATGAACGTCATGCGTAAGGGGTAGTAGTTGGGGCACAAGTGCCCACGTGAGACGTGTGCACCATCTAGACCCTGTAAGTGGGGCCCGTGGTGAACATGTTAACCAAGGGCCCAAACATCCTGACGGTCCACCTATTAGGTAGCCCACGACACCATGCATGTAAACTCCATAGTTCCATCTTGGATCATTTTCAGTCTATTTTCTAGACGTGGTGTGGCCCACTTATATGAGCAGACCCACCTGATTTTTCCGGACCAGGGAATTTCCATGGTAAGGCAACACCCAAAGAATGGCCAAGACATCACGAATAGTTTCATCAATCACATCTTCATGAGGAAAGAAAATATTTATAACAGAGCAACAGCACTGCTTCAGAATTTTTGTCTGAAAGGATTCTTGTACGGACAGATGATAACATTGGAAGAGAAATCAACTTCCATTGATATCTACTTCCTCCTGTGCAAGAATAATAGGTATGAAAAATTGTTTTTCATTTTCTAAGGTTTTATTAAAAAGCATTTTTCAAAACTCTCAAGTAATAAGAGACAACTTCTGACGTTCGATAGGTGAGTTTTTAACGTTTCTGAGGAGGAAGTCCCTTTCCTGACAGTTGTGCCTTGTCTTGGGGTACTTGTGAATGTTATGAGCCAGCTCAAACCAAACAACAAAATTACTATTGAATTCTGTACCTCTTTTTCCAAGATTCTATAAAAATCATTTCTGTCTATGTTTTGGATTCTCACGAGGAATCCTTGGAAAACATACTGCACAATTCAACAGTTCTTTTATTGTTTGGTTTTCCTAAGCTGGTATCCATGAAATTATTAAAAGTTGGATGGTCAGGTATTAAAAGTTAATTATTCTTTTTTTGTAACTGTGTGAATTGATGCTTGGGGAGTGTTTGATTTTTTTAATCCTATTATAAATACAAGTAAATAAGTTATTATTACTTTCAAAATCAAATCGGAAAGGCTTATTGAAATTTATGAGCCCCACAATGATGTATGCGACTTATCAATGCTGTTCATTTATTTTACCAAAACATTATAGGACATGATCCAAAAAATGAGGTGGTTTTGAAGCTCAAATGGGCCACAACACATGAAACGATGGTCCTAAAAGATGTCCACTATTGAAAGTTGTTTCCTTCTTAAGCCCATAATAATATTTGTTTGTAATCTAAATGGTTCAAAATGTCACAAAGACATGAATAAAAGGAAAACATAAATATTAGCTGGATCCAAGACTTCTAGGGCACCCTAAAAGTTTTCAATGGTAGGTGATCAATTCCTTAATGTTTCTTGCAGTGTAAGAGCTTAAGCTTTGAATCAGCCTCATTTTTTGGTTCATGCCCTAAAATGAGTTGGCCGGGAGGGATGGACAGCATGGATAAGTCACATACATCACAGTGGTCCCCACACCATTTGCGTTCTTAGCCTCTTAGCCTCCAATATTTTAGTGGCATACCATATTAAAAAAGTCGGCCAGTCAACGTCACATTAGGAAGTATGCTACAAATACAAAAGTAAATAATTATTATTCATTTACCCATTTTATTTAGAGGAGATTTGAGAAATCAAACACCCCTTAATAGTTTTTATTCCCTCTCTCCAAAATGGTTTTTCTTTGTTTTTTTTATAGAGAAAACTGAGAAGGAAATGACTTTTTCCTCCTTTTGGTTTCTTAAATTGAGGAAACTAAATAAAGAGGAATTTATATTATTTTCCACAGTATTCATGCCCCAAATGAGCTCTTAAGGTGATCTATGATTGATGGATGAACGAGACAGGGACGTAGATCGTGGTCACATTTGAAAGAAAACATGATAATAATAATACAGAATGCATGGAACTTTTCCAATAAACCAATCCAATATTCTTCATTTTAATTATGTGATTTCCAAATATCTGATGTTGACATTGCCATAAAATATCTGTAGTAACTGGAATGAGCGGTTTTACAAGTCGATGAGCTTTGAATATGGTGATCTTGAGATCATAGTTGATAGAGTGGTCCCAACATGGCTGGCAAATGCGCAAGCTGATCTGTAAATACATGAATTGTGGGGCCCACCATGGATGATCCATATCTGAGATTTGTGTTGTTCGAATGATTTTACTTCCCAGCCATGGTTTAGTGATCTGGACCATTGGTCTAAAGGACCATATCATCGATGGACAGGGAATTGACGGGATACCAGAGCAGAAGATCCTTACATGACCATTCATTTCCTCTTCTTCAGTATGTGAACTGTTTATGTATTTCCTTTCTTAACCATCTGTTAATGGGCCATTGATAGAAGATTATGACTGTTGCATTTAAGGAATTTTGGGACATGGTCCATCCATGGCAGAACCCAGCACCCCAACTGCTTGACCATTCATGCAATGTATCAAACTGATACGAGTTTGTAAAATAAAGAATTTTATAACTATTAAAAGATTTACTAGGAAAAACCATTAAAATTGCATCAATTAAAGAGGGTTTACAAATTATTACAATTAATTGGGATTGGCATAAAAAAATATTTAAAATGATTAACATATTAATTAGGGAAATTCTTAATTTTTAGTAATTAATGAGTATTTACAAATAACTCATAGAATAAATAATTTTAAAGTTATTAAAAGATTTATCTAGGAAATTGTTTAAAGTTTCAATACTTAAATAGTTTTAATATGTTAAATTATAAAATTAGATGGAATTCATTAAAGTTTTTGAAATTACATTTGCAAATATTATGTATTTATCTTAAATTTCTTCATTTCCCCTAATGTTTACTTCTTATGTTTACAATAGGAGATTGTGTGAGGCCCAAGTATTATGATGTAGGGCTAAAAGTCGGGTGGATTGGGTCGGGTTGGTGCTCAACCTTAACTGAACCCAAGGTTTCTATACCTCAACTCTAACCCAACCCAACCCAACCCAACCTCGGGTTGGGAATTCTCAACCCAAGCTCAACCCAAGCAGGTTCGGTCGGGTTGACCAGGTTGGTCGGTTTGATACATTCTAATATTTTCGTTATTATGTTAGTTTATTACGTTTCAATCCACATCTTACTTTTTGTACCTAAGGCTTTATTAATTATATATGTAGTTATTTATCGTAAAGAAATTCACTTTTTCTAAACAAACAAGCTAAAATACAGGATAACAACTCATTTAACAATCAAGCAAATTAAATTCAAACATATCACATTTTAAGTATTATAAGTTTACTTACTAAAGTAATATAAACTAATATGTTTACTTAACTAAAATATAATAAAATTATAGGTAACTTGTACATAGATCGGGTTCGAGTTGGGTCAGGCAACCTAAGACTTCAAACTAAGCCCAACCCAAGCTTTATCAGGGTTGGTGTTTGCATAACCCAAGCTTGAGATTGGATCTGATACTTCTTACCCAAGCCAAACCCAATGTCAAGGCCAATGACATGTCAATCGGGTTGAACCTGCCTGACTTTCAGCCCTACTATGACAGGCACTATTGACTTGAATGCAACTACAACTTGGATGAAATCCCTAGCACATAAAAGATGGGGACTCACATTTATCTCAAGGCACTCATCATATTGGCGGTCTAGATCAAGGAGACATGGGCTCCCAAACCCTACAATTTCAATAGATATTGTTGGATGATGGCTGTAAAAAGCTTTCTATCATGGTGTGGATGTTGCATGATAGAATAAAAAATTAATTAAAAAATATAAATTACTTGAACATGCTGGTTAAACTTGTCATAATCTTTTAAGCAGACCGCACTTGGAAAATTACAATAAGCATTCAAAAAGGTGATGTACGACTTGTAATTTTAGAAAGGGATTGACAAGTAATTGAAAGATATGTATATTTTTTTCCAAATAAGAATTCCAAAAGAGGGTTGGACACCAGTCTCATCATATGATTGGATGCATACAAACACTGAACCGTGGGGTATCTGAACCGTGGATATAGTTGATATTGGGCCTCAGAGCTAGCATTGAGGACAGGAACATGATGGACCGAGTGGATTTAACATATACAATATGGTGGGGCCCATATACTTATGAGTTTTACTTACTGGGGGGGTAGGTGTTGTAAAGGATTCGAGTCCTTTAGGACTGGAAGTGTTTACACTAAAACACTCAAGCTCTGTGAGGCCCACCATTTTTTATATGTAAATCCACTCCGTCCATTAGGTGAGAACCATTATGTAAATTGTACATACACAAAAAGCAATCCAAATGGTAAATAAGCCAGTTTGGTAAAATCTCCCAAAAAAAAAAAAAAAAAATACTCTTATTTAAAATAAGCATGTTTGGGAAAACTTTCAAATAAGAGCTTTTTTTAAGGGTAATTGATGTCATTTTTAAAGATTACAATAATTTAAACATAAGAGCAATCCAAATGGTTGTTTGGGTGGATCGTCCATCATGCGGGGTCAGCATCAATGCTAATTGTCCTTTATGTGGGGCCCTTCAATGTCCACTACCCATCACCATGACGTGGACTCCACAATTGATGTGTCCATAGTGTGGGCCCTACCTTTGAAGTGTATTGTCCATCACGTGGGGCCCAATTTTGATATACCATTCATTATGTGAGGTGCACCTTCTATATGGATCATCCATCATACGGCCCACTTTGGATATGGGTCATCCATCAGTGAGAGACCTTGGATGTGGACCGTCCATTAGGTAGGGCCCACTTGATGTCAACTATCCATTATGAGGGGCCACACTTTTATGTGAGCCATCCATCATGTGAAGCCCACTCTGACCATTATGTGGGCCTACCTTGATGTGGACCATTCTTTGTGTGGGGCCCACCTTCATTATGGGCCGTTCATCATGTGAGCCCATCTTTGATATCAACTTACCATCATGTGGGCCCACCTTCAATGACCATCATCTATCATGTGGATCCCACCTTTGACGTGGACTGCCATTTAAATGGGACCTACTTGATGTGTATGTTCATCCATTCAATATGAGGGACCCATCTTTGATGTCCACCATCCATCATGTGGGTCCTACCTTTATTGTGGACCACTATCATGTGGGGCCCAAATCAAGTAGGTAGTCCATCATGTGGGACCCATTTGATGTCCACCATCCATCATGTAAGTCCCACTTGGCTGTGGACTGTCCATCATGTGGGGTCCAACCTTCAGTATGGGTCATTCATCATGTAGGCCCACCTTTAATGTCAACCTTCCTATCATATGGTCCCACATTCAATATCCACCATCCATAATGTGGGTCTCACTTTTGTTGTGGACCATCTATCATGTGGGGCCCACTTGATGTGGATAGTCCATCATGTGGGACCCACCTTTGATGTCCACAATCCATCATATAGGTCCCACCATTGCTATGGACAATCCATTATGTGGGGCTCAACCTTCAATATGGGTCATTCATCTTGTGGTCCCACATTTAATGTTAATCTTCCATCATGTGGTCCCACATTCAATGTCCATCATCCATCTTGTGGGTCCCACCTTTGATATGAACTGTCCATCATATGCGGCCCACTTGATGTGGATAGTCCATCCATCATATGGGGCCACATTTTAATGTGGGTTATCCATCATGTGAGACCCACCTTTGGTGTTTACTGTCAATCATGTGGGGCCCAACCTTCAATTGGGTTGTTCATCATGTGGGCCTACCTTTGATGTCAACCTTCCATTATATGATCCTGCCTTCAATGTCACCCATCCATCATGTAGGTCCCACTTTTGATTTGGGTGTTCATCATGTGGGGCCTACCTTTGATGTCAACCTTCCATCATATGATCCTGCCTTCAATGTCACCCATCCATCATGTAGGTCCCACTTTTGATTTGGGTGTTCATCATGTGGGGCCTACCTTTGATCTGACCATGCATTATGTGGGCCCACCTTGATGTTGAAACCCTCTAAAAATTAATTAAAAATGTCTACCTGCTTAAGCTAAATAAGCTCTTAAAGAAAAAGTAACCTCGCTTTTTTTGTTAGTTTCTAAAAAAATAAATAGCTTTAAAATGAAAGCTTTACCAAAATGTCTATTTTCATTTTCGTGATAAGAGCTTATTTAGCTTTAAAATGAAAGCTTTACCAAAATATCTATTTTCATTTTCGTGATAAGAGCTTATTTTTTAAAAATAAGCAAATAAGCTCTTATCAGTAGATTTGCCAAATACACGATAATTTTTTAATCTAAAAAATCACTCAACATCTCTTCTTATCTATGGCATAAATTAATTTTTTTTGAGAAAGAAGAGTGTGATGGAGGCGTCTGAATCCAAAATCAGGATTATTTAAGGGTGACGATTGCTTCATTTGTCTCGGCTTCTTTGTCTGAATTGCTACTTCTCTTCAAGGCATTGCAAGGAAGCCCCACCATGATTTTTGTATGAAATCCACTCCAAATATCAGGTGCCTCACTCCATTTTAGTCTGCGGGCTCAAACATCAGCCCCATTCCTGATTCAGGCAGACCACACAATTGTAAACAGTATATAGGTCAGCTCTAACCCTCAAAACTGTTTTACTTGGTGTGGCCCACCTAAATCACGGATGGGCTTTGGTGTTTGTGACTCAGGCATAAATTTTGATGTGGCATTTAATGGTTAGAGAGGATTTCATAGAATCATCATAATGGCCCCATAAAAAATTAAGAGTGGACATCTCTCATTCACTTGAATCACAAGTCATCTGATTTTTTTGGTTCTCGCCAAAAGTGGGATTAATGATGGCCGTAGATTTCACATACACGTCATGGTGGCCCCAACAAAGAGAAATCAATTGTGGCATCTTGTGGCAACTGTTAGAAAAGTAAAGAGCGGCCTCCCTCTCCCCACCATTAAAAAATGATATTTTAGAAAATGATTTTATAGGGGCGCACCCTTAATTTTTACTGGTCCTACCATGATGTGCAATCCTACGGGGCTCAGGGCCACACTAAAGGAAAGGAGGCAGTTGAGAGAGACATCCACCCTTAATTTTTGCAGGGTGTAACATAATGATTATATGAAATCCACTCCAACCATCAGGTACCACACCAAAATTTATTTGTAGGGCAAAAAATCAGGTGCATTCGTGATTTAGGTGGGCCACACCAAGGAAAATAGTATGAAGGGTGAGTGTTGCTCAGTACATTGTTTCCAATTGTTGGTCAACCTGAATGACTGATGGAGCTGAGTCTGGTCCATGGGCCTAACAAAGCGTGACACATTTGATGGTCGGGATGGATTTCACATAAACATTAGGACCTTAGCTGCGTTGATAAATCCAAAAGTACTCTTAAGTAGTCGAATTAATGAGGTAGATTCGAGCAAGGAGATTTACAGGCGTAACGAAAGTATCACGAGGTTACTAATCCATTGTACATGTGATGACACAGCAAAACAATTCAATTATTAATTACAACCCTAACATTACATCAATAGAATGATCCAACCTATCCAAACATTGGCTATTTAAATGATGCATGGTTAAAAGATATTGGCCAGCAGATCTTTTGTGAACTTACTTCTGTGGCCAACCAAAGGCTTGAAATTTCCTCACTGTTGGCAAGAGTATATATTTAAATGGGCTTATTACAATCATTCTATCAAATATCATATACATCTGCTAATTTAAAATATTAAAATTAATTTTGTTAATCAAAATCACGTCCTGCTAATATGCTAAAGAATTCAAATGCATTCCGGATACAAACTCCATACCAAAGGTTTGGATTCTAATGCATTCCAGTTACAAGTTGTCGAATACAACTAACTAAGGATTCAGAATCACTATCAATTCCACCGTAATTGTGAATTGGAATGCATTCCAAATATAAGCTACCAAACGAGCCCTTATCGAAAACATTTTGAAAATTGTCAAGTAAAAATTCTTAAGAAAAAAATAAATTCCTAATGGCTATTTGAACGTACCAGATGAACTGCACATGTGGCCTAAACAGTGTATATGAGGTGACTGAATAGTGATGTAGATGATAGATAGGCTGGGATAGAAATTTTCTCCTTTTAAAGCAGTATAGAAAAGGGCATTCAAATCACCGCACTAATGATATGGACCATTCATCCAAGTGGACCACAATGTTAATGCGCAATATTGAAAGAAACGTGCACCCGTCGGATGACAGTAACTTTCCACTTAAAGGCCTGCAAACAAACCACTAGCAAAAATAAAAAAAAAGCCCCTTTCACTATCCTGTCCAAATTCGAGCCAACAATTGGACGGTCCTGATCGTTTTATTGGTGCAGTTTCGTACTGTGGCCCATCCACAACATGACCAACCAGTCGACTTGTTCGGTGATCTTGGATGGGGCCCTAATTTTGGGGTATCCTCAAGGAACATCGTCCTTTTCTCTTCATGCAGATTCATGGTGAAAAAAGGGATGCATGTGTGCCTGTTCTGGACCTTTCAAAATCAACGTTTTCAAAAGGCCCGGATGATAGGCTGGGCCCACTAGTTCAAAATCCAGGCCTGAACCAACACCGGGGCCTACCAGTGGGTTCAGATAGGGTTTGTAACAAGATGATATTTGTACCTACAGTTTATCTGAGTGGTAATAACCTTATGAACGGTTTGGATAGCATATAAAGATCATGGTTGGCTTCAGTAAGGTTTCAACGATGGACGTTTCTGTTTTTGGATTTGCCTGACTTTTGGATTCTAATGGTATAATGGTCTTGCGAAACTGATGGACGGAGTGGATTTATCATGGAAATCTCTGATGGCCCACATAGCTTCTGACCACAGGAACATCCTGTTTTGGGTGGGCATGCAAGTCGCGTCCAACCACACAATGTTGGTTGCGTAATAAGTAAACTCTGCGCGGCTCACCGTGGATGTATATGTCTAATCCATACCGTCCATTCCTTTTGTCAGCTTATTTTAGGACATGAGCCCAAAATTGAAGCATATCCAAAGCTCAAGTGGACCACACCACAGGAAACATTGGGGAATGATGATGTCCACGATTTAAACCTTCCTAGGGCCCACGGTGATTTTTAATTCTCATCCAACCTGTTCACAAGGTCACACAGTCGTGGATGAAAGGAAAACACATATATCAACTTGATCCAAAACTCGTGGCCCCAAGAAGTTTTCAATGGTAGGCATTCAATTCACACTGTTTCCTGCAGTGTGGTCCACTTGAGCTTTGGATGTGCGTCTATTTTAGGCTCATGCCCTAAAATGAGATGGTAAAACGGATGGGCGGTGTGGATAAGATACATCATCACGGTGGGCCCCACAGAGAGTTACTCAGTATGCAATCTGCTCCCCCAACCCCGGGCCCACTTGGTGCCAGCCCCACCTGCGCTGCACAGCATGGCTGACGCATTTCGGCACTAGCACGCCACCCAAATCCAAATGCACACACAATGGTGTGCTGAAAGGCTGCACGGTACGGGTTTCAGAATGGACAAGTGGAGTCCATGATCATTTCATCAACGGTTTAGATCATTGAACTGCGGGCTCCCTTATCAGATGAACGGTTTGGGCCACTGAAAAAAAAAAAAAAAAAAAAAAACTAAATCCAGTGGCTAGAGTCCCCACATATCTTATTGGAATAGTTGGGATGAACTCTAGCAAACCTCTTCCTCCTCTGCATATCTCTACTGTGAGCTTTACTAAGCCCACATGTGCCTGCAAGTAAGCTCATGCACACGCCACTACATATGCTAGCCATGGAGACAAGTGACATATCCAAGCCATCCATCAGGTGGACCTCACTGTGTAAATGTTACTGCATGAAGATAAAGGTGGTCCATTTAGTAGGTGTGCCACAATATTAGAATTATGTTGAGGCCTGACCAACCTGATTCTTGGGACAGGGAATCTATATAATGGTACTCTTCTAATGGATGGCTTGGATGCTAAGCTGCATATGTGGTGGTATGTGCATTAGTTGACCTGTGCGCACGTGTGGGCTTGGCAAAGATCCTCTACTGTATACAAACAAGGTGAGTAGCTTTGGACAACCTCACTCACTAAATTAGTAAGAATGGACCTTAATATAGGAAATCATCCAGATATTTTTTTCAAACTGGAAGCATCTTTGTTCTTAATTTTTTTTTTTTTTCATGTTTCTTTCATTTGTCGCGTCAGCTCATGTTAGGATATTTGCCTGAAAATGAGACAGATCAAAACTCAAGTATGGTGTAGCATAGAAAATAGTGTGATTGGGACATGAATCATTGAAAACTTTGTCGGCATTCTCCCTTATCTCTCTGTTTTTAGCCAGCATCTCTTTATCTATCTGTAATGACACCCTTTCCTTCTTAAGGTTTGTGAGAACACCTACCAAGGCATTGCTGGAATACGATACATCGGGACTTTAGTCTTTGAATCCAGGGCATCTTCCACTGATCCTAACTGTTTTTATAATGGGTTCACTTTGTATGGTGGATTTTTTATTAGTACACCCTGATCCATAACTCGAGTTGTAGACTGAGTGAATATAACCTTGTTTCAACTAAGCGCCCCCCCCCCCCCCCCAAAAAAAAAAAAAAAAAAACAGAAAAAAAAGGTGGTGGATTGACAACTAATAAGAACTTTTAAATTGCATTAGTTCAACTCTTTTGACTGTTTGGTTCTTTTGCTTTGTATATTGACAACCACCTTAACCTCTGTATAATCGACAGGTTGAAATATTCAATCTGGGAGTTTTTCCATTCTTTTTTCAGGCATATACCATCCAAGGTGTGCCCTATCACATGGACAGTTTGGGTCACTGAACATAACCCAAATTCCAACTGCTAAAATCCGAATGTAGCCTATTACAATAGGTCATAGCGCATGTGCCATATGCACACTAGTCATAAGTAGACTTATGTATCTGTAGATTCTGGTATCATATAGTGCTAGGCTGATGGATTGCACCGCACATTCGGGCATTACAGTTTGTTGAAATGTGGCCATGTTCTGTGATGTAATAACTGTCAACACGATGGGACTCATTGAGGATGACCCATGTGCTAAAAATAACGCATAGGAAGATCCTAGCCATAAAATATTTGCCTCCCATTGGTTGAATTTTTTATTTTTAATGCATGAACCACTCAATGGACCCATAACATCGACAGGTTAGGTCCCTGAACAGCAGGTCTACCTTTACAAAATGACAACCCAAATACTACCCATATGATTGATTTACCTGAGCATTGGATAATATTTGATCAATTCGATTTTGAAAAATATGCAGGGACCTTCCCACATGCATGGGGATTAGCATTTACACATGTGCCATGCCGAAACACAAGTGGGATTCAATTCACCTATTTTTCATCCTCCCAAGTCACACATATACCTGTTTGATGATCAAAATAACTTATCATAAGGTTACATCACCTCCCACATTCACATTGGGGATGTTAGTAATGTCCACAAAGCAACCACTGATCGACATTGTACATTCATTCCATGACGCAAAAATCACACCAATTCGATGGTCCTGATAATTAGATCAATATCATGAAAAATGTACAGTCAAAATCAAGTAGAGAAAAGGCAGAAAAGGAAAGAAAAAAAGGGGTTCAATTGCTGTCTTAAAACTTTTATTTGACACCCCACTACAGGTTGCTTAAATTGTCGTCTTAAAACTTTTATTTGACACCCCACTACGGGTTGCTTATGATTCTTAAGAAGCATTTGTTGATGTTTTTCAAAATAAATAAAATTGTGTGTTTTGTCAAAAAAGTTTGATTAGTTTTTCAAATCTCGAAAGCTACTTTTAAAAAGTAAATAAACATATTGATGTAATTCTCACAAAAAGCAAATGGAGAGCAAGAGGGAACTTCAGGCTTGTTTTTTACTTGGGTTCAAGTCTCCATAGGGTTGATTTGCAGTCCACACTGGTGTGAGAGACATGAACAAGGGTGCTTGAGGAGCTTTAAACTTTTCTCAACCTGGATCATGTATTCAAAATCAGTTATGTAAAGGTAGCTGTCATAACTGCTATGCGTTACAGGGCTGAAACAGCTGTAATGACCATTACAGAAAAAACAGGCTGTAACGGTCACGTAACAGTCCGTAATGGCCTTGTAACGGACTGTAATGGTCCTGTAACAGTTTTCCTGTAATGGTACGGGGCTGTTATGGGCCCTATCATAATGGTAATGGTGGTGGCCGTTACAGCCACCATCATCATTATGGAACACCTTGCCTGGGATGAATCACCAGGCTGACAGGGTGCATCCAAAAGCACCTTCAGATGCACCAAAGTGACTCATTTGGGTCTCTTATATACCAGGAACCATAGCATTCCGAAATTAGGCTATATAAAGTTCCCAGCCTCCCGCTCTCTGACTTTTATTCTCTTTCAAGAGCTGCTATTTCAGACTTTTCTATTGTAACAAAAGTCTGAATCCAAGTCTGCTCTTTGGTTTTGCAGATCGAAGAACACGATTCTCAGTGATTGACAAATTAGGCTTGATCTATGCCAAAAGTGGATTTGTTATTAACCCTCTTGAGAACCCATTTAACTATCAATAGGGGCTAACATCACTTTAAAGAAAGCAACATTGTAAAATGATTCGAACTTATATTTTCTGTCTCCACTCAATTCAACCTATTGTTGTAACAGCATTTTGGTCAATCATATGTTAAGTGGCTCATAAAAAACAGACAGTTAAAAAAACGATCAACATCCAAAGGGTTAGGATCATCCAATCATATGGAATGAATGGGCAGTCCAGATTGATGAATGGGTGATCCATGTGATACTTAAAAGCTTTGAAGACATTGCTAGCGTTCCCATAGAAAGATATAATCAGATATGAAACATATCAACGATAAACAGCATTATTACATACCAGGCCTGTCAACATGTTGTTTCAACAAATAGCATAAATTACAACTAAGAGCTCTCATGAGCCATGACATCATTTATAAACTTCCAAGCCCAAGATATATATAATACTATTATTCTTCTTCATGTCTTTTATTCCAAAACATATAAGCTATTTACAGTAAAAGTAAGCTCATTTCCCTTCCTTGCAGCTTTGTCATGATCAAGACCCAAATACCTCCTCACTGCAAACTGGGCATGCCTGATACAAAAACACCAGAATCCATATGTAGTGATAAATCCATTTCAAGAATGGCCGAACAGGATTCATGTAGCTGACCCCACTTAGTTGGTATAAGACTTAGATGATGATACTGATAATGAGTGCTAAATGGATAACTTTCTCCTAACAGAATGACTAAAATCACATGGAATGAGAAAACTAACGTAGGCATTGGAAAACACAAAGTTTGGATAGAAAGCAGGCTGAAATGTTAGGTTTTCTGCACATATATTTCTAATAGGATGGGCTCGCTTCAGATTTCAGAACCTGAAATTAACGTTAAATTGAGTAGCTTGTTTTATTGAAGTGGGTGTTGTCATTCATTCAAAAGGGATTCTTTCCCTGAGGACTGATCACCTGCAGCTGTTGCCCGCGAGCATCATGTGCAACCTCGTTCAAATGCGAATGTAGGTATGCTTGTAGGACATCTTAAGCATGCATGAGGTGGGCCCTACTCTGAAGAACCCAGCAACAGTTCGATTCAACTGACATGACTATCATGCCTGATGAGTGGCCCGGCCTGATTTTTGTTCTAGGCGATCTTCATGGTGTGCCCACCTTAGGCATGGTTCGTCTCTCCTCCATGCATGCCTACATTGGCATTTGAGCAAGGTTGCATGGGACACTCACATGGAATCAATTGTGAGTGAGCAATTTTCTTCTTCTTTTTTATGAGAAAATAACAGAAATCTTTTTTCTTTAACAAGAAAGAAAAAGTACATGAAGAAAGAGGGAACCCAATACATAATGACACCTCCTCTAGCTAATGCACCAGCCATTCTATTCAACCCTCTATGAATGTGAACAAAGGAAATGAGAGAATATTAATTTTGTAAACACTGTGAGCTAGTTTTCACAGATCACTGGAGCTCCCACTTCAGATCTGAGCAATAAATTGAGTCCCCTTCAGTGATAACTGGGCTGGAGCACATATTGCCTAAAATGCGCAAACTACACTCTTAAGGGCCAAAGCCTCCACTCTAGCCCATAAGAAGATTTGGGTTGCAAGACTAATTTTTTCATTCCTGATGACGGATCCTCAGGACAGCACTGGATTATGCATTAGAACATGTATCAATGCCAAGAACCTTTGATGCATATGTCCATCAACTACTCCCACATAAGGGCCGCAATGGGTAGGGTTCGAGTCTGGTTAGGATCAGTCCGAGCATGACCCATTTACTAAATGGGCCAATAATTCCATCCAGGACCCAAACTGTGACCCATTAGCCCATGGCCCAACCTGACACACTTAAAATTCATCAAGCCTGACCTGACTCGACCCGATCCGACCCGACCTGACACACTTAAAATTCATCAAGCCTGACCCGACTCGACTCGATCCGACCCGACCTGACCCAATCCATTTAATTGTAGTCAGGTTGGGCTTAACCGACCTAACCTGACCCAACACGACCACACTTGGGTTTAGGAATGGAATATGGGGCTAAAGGTATGCCTAGCCCAGCCCAAATAGAGAATACATACATACATCATGTAATGTATCTATACCAGTGTTTTAAATAGCTACGCTATGTAGCGTGTAGCTTACGCTACGTAGCGTAGCTTAGCTTAAACGCTACATAGCTCATGAAAATAGCTTAAGTTGTGTGTAGCCTACGCTACATGATTAATTTGGAAACGCTACACGCTTCATAGACTATGCTACACGCTACATAGCTCACATTACAAGTCATTTTTCACGATAACATTAAAATCAATCATTAAAAATGATTTGTTACATAATTCTATTTCAATGAAAATTCGTTAGTCTTTTCGATGCTTATAGTAAAATAATATAAGAAATAGTTTTAAATCGGTTTTGTTGCTCTTTCTTCACTTTTATACTTAATCATTACCCTTGCCATTACTTTAGGTTGCATTTGTTGCACCAAATATCATAAAATTTTGTTAAATTTTATTATTAATCATCTAATTTGGTGCAACCAAGTGCAACCTTGATTAAAAATCTAAGTGTTGTGTAGCTTACGCTACATGCTATGTAGCTTACGCCTCATGCTTCAAAGAGGTGAAGGCAACGCTACACGCTATTCGCTATTTAAAACATTGATCTATACTTATTGTCTATTAATTTATTTAGGCCTTTTGGGCCAGATTGGGTCAGGTCATCTGGCTTGGCACACTGACAAGCTATAGGGGAAGGTTAGGTTAGGTAGGGTTCAGCCCAAGCCTGATCCATTTATTTAAACGAGTCACATTTATAGCCCTAGCCCGACCCACTACCCATTTAGCTTGGCCCAAACCTGCATCAGAAGCAGGGCAAGCAAGTTGACCCTCAAGTCGCCCAACCCATTGCCACCCCTACTCCCACAGCCAAATAAAGCACAAAAAACTTCATAGGGCACTTCCACTGGGAGATATTTTCACAAATGTCACCAATTATTCCACAACTTCCATTTTCGTAAGAACATAAGAGATGCTCCACACAGACATCTCAAGAAGATATGCTGAACATTATGCTACATGTCACAAAGTTTATTTCACGTGTTAAGCTCCCTAGTATCCCAAATTTAATAATTCTAATGAGTTGTGACATGGTCACCATCAGCTCCTTGGACCTCCTTTCTGTATTGATGAAAATATTTTTGTTTTCGTAAAGTTTTGTTTTCAAAGCATCAATGTGTACCGAAGCATAGAGGCATAGAACAGGTTACAAAAACAATAAGGTGTTCTATTGGTCTCAAACAAACATCCTAACAACAGTTAACTTTGACAAGAAACAAAATAACTCCAGCAATTATGAGCATAGCAGATTACCTTATTGAGTTTCAGCCACCTAGAAACACAATTTGAATGATATTGATGCTGACAAGGCAGTCTGATCAAACTTTCTCGGTTCTTGTACGGCATACAACAGATGACGCATCTGCATTGCAACCAGATGTTAGAAGGAAGCACTAAAAGGTGAAGTTTGCAGCAGCAATAGAAATGCTTGATGATCAGAACGTAATATGCGCACCTTCATACTAATAAACTTAGAAACTCATCATTGGTTAGAGGTGTCTTGATTCTTTTGGTGTGCATTTGGACCCTCAGTTGAATTGAAAGGCCGTAATTCAATTCAATAGAAAGGACATGACCATATGGAGATGGTCTTAGTCACAATGACAAACCCCTAATTGCAATTCCATGCGTTTCAAGTTCGACTTGGAACGATTTGAATTTCTTTTTTGGGACCAGCCCCACATTATGAATGGAGTGGGGATAGCCCCACTTGGTCATTTCCACTATATTGAATTGAATAATAGTGGTTCAGTTCAGTTGGATATTTAATACAGTCTTGACTTTCTCAACAGAGTCGTTCAGTAGCATTTGTTTTTGCTTCTAAACTCGAACATATGGCTACCCCAGGTTTCCAGACCCCCATCCTTTTTCAGTTTTCCTCAGTTCAATAATTCATGAATGTTGTTTCTGGCAGGTTTTCCTATTTTAAGTTATCAGATGCCTTCTAAAGCGCTGATGCTGATGGCAGGCAGTGTATGTTTTTTGTTGTCTGTGTATGCATGTGTAACTTAAAGGTTTCTAATTATTCATCAAGGTCCATCATCTTGATTGGAATTTTCCATCTGAATGGCAGGAAGAACAAATTACTTCGAATGCAAAGAAGATCCTGCAACCGGATTACAAGGAACTACAAACTCTAGGATTGGTTTAATGGCATATTGTAATTTGGAAGATAATGAGAGGTGAGCAGTTCATTGTCACTTAATATTAGTTGTCTTCAGCAACAATGAATAAAACTTCATTATTTCTGTATTTGGAACTCAAGCCCTCTGCCTGCCATAGAAGTGGGTTCTGGGTTGGATTTGTCACTTGCTTTAAGCACTAATATTCATGAGCTACCAAAAAAGAAATCATTGACTGGTCTGCTACTAAATTTCCAATTCTTACCACAGAAAAAAAGTAAAATGCAATCTCTTAAAAAGATGATAACATGGATCTTACTCCTCATGATTTTCTTTTCTCGAGAAAAGGCTTGTTTTGTACTTGAAAGATGGCAAGAATGAAATAAGCTCCTCTGAAAGTCCTCGATTCTGAGTGCCAATGGCTTCTCCTAGTGATTGCAATTCCTGATATGCGAAAAAATATTTGTAAGTGATTTTTGGTTATCAATGAGGAAAGATAAACTTAAAAAAGAAAGAAAGAAGTTTGAACAAATTATTTATCAACCAAGCAATGTGGATTTATAAAAGGAATCTAGTTTCTGTTGTAAAAATATATATGCAGCCCTTCGGCAAAAAGCATAAAAGATTTTGATGTATTATATGCTGCCCATCCCAAGACTATGTACAATTGCTTCAGACTTCAGTTTGTATAAGTGGAGTCCATGCTTCATTAATGCAAACCATAGATATGGTGAGCCCACAAATCTCTCAGATAGGAAATTCTAACCCTTCAATTAATGGCTGGAGCAAATGGACGGTTAAGAAAGAAAATACAAAGACATTCCAAATTCGACCGTGAGAAGGCAAAGATCTGATGGCTTGGATCTTCTAGTACAGGAGATTTTGGTGCATGGTGCATGCACTCTAGGGTCCACTGCGCCCTATATCAATGGTTTGGATCACTGAACCATGGGCTCCACTAGCAAGAACTGGTCCAAGAAAACCAGATATATTCTAGGGTCAAGCTTTCACCTAAGATTTTAGGGAACCATAAACACAAGAATAGACACTACATAGGAAAATCCAACAAGCATAAATATCCAGTCCTTTGCTCTATTGAATGATTGTATAAATATGTTATAGGAAATTGTACCACCAAAAATACCTTATAACTCTATCAGTAGCATTTTAATAGTTGCAAGAAGTAGGGCTGCACCCAACCCGAGTTCAGGTCAGGTTGGATCGGGTTTCCAAGGTCCTCAGGTCAAGCTCAGGTTGGAAAATGCCAACCCGGTTTGAAATCGGGTTGGGCAAATTCAGGTTGGATTAGGTTTGGGTTGGGAATAATCGCATGTATTTGGGTCAAGTTGGGTCGAACATGGAGGAATTTGGGTTGGTTTTAGGTTGGGGACCTCAGGTTCGAATTTGGGTTGGGCCGGGTTGTGGGTTGGGTCCTTTTGAGGTCGGGTTGGGTTTGGGTTGATCCTCAACTCGACCCAACCCGCCCTCGTTACACCCCTAGCAAGAAGCAAGGACAATTAGTTTTAATCCTAATACACATGTCCATGTGCACCTTAGACTGAAATCTTTCATGAAGGAAGAAAAAAATGGAGTGTAATTGGTACATAGGCTTCAACAAACTCACCTCATAACTCATATTATCTGGGTCAATATTATCTTGCCTTGCAACCTGCATATCACCATAATCAAACCAAGGTCCAGAACATCCTAGGAATTTGAAAAACTGAGAAGGGGGGGGGGGGAGGGAGTGGTAAATACAAATTTACATATATTACCAGAGCAGTGGTATCTTCAGAGTTGGGTTCTCTGTTAACCGTGGAAGATGACGAGGGGGTGATTTCTTGATTATCCATGTCAAAAGCATAAAAATCAGCCAGGATAGAATCATTACATGGAAATGATCATGAGTTAAAAACATATATATAAGCATGACTATGAGGATGATGACTTCGAAGAATATAAAAATAAAATTCTCAAGATAAAGCATTTATTCCTTTAAAAGGATCCATGCAAGCATAGTACCATTCAAAACTGAGAAATAGCATGTATACAAGTTGCTGTTAAATGCGAGCAGGAGCTACTAAATGTTCATCTGGTTGGATCCTCCTTTACAAAGGTGCAGAAGCCAATCAACCATGGAAGTTGGACAAAAACAGGTGTCTCATGAGAATCAAATGTATAACAACTTTTCCTTGTAATGGCTATGAAGTTAATGTTGTTTTGAGAAAGCATATTTAGAGAGAATTTCCTTGATTTTGGGCCTTTTACCATATCCATTCTGAATAATCACCAAAGGATGAATGTGTCGAAATACAGTCTAGACGACAATGTTCATTTGCCATAACTCACTAAGTTGTGGCAACTCATCCAAAATATGCTACAATCACCACTCCACTCTAGCCTGAAAATCACACAGATTGGACTATTCTAACCAACCACTTAATGTCAATCAAACAACAGTTTAAAAGAAAATGGTAAGTGGTCCAAACTCAATGAGCGAAATTGGATGGCTAAGGTCATCAAATCATATTTCTCTTTCGGGGAGCATCCACATTGGGAGCATGATTTGGATTGACTGCATTGGCATGCATGTAGTCCATGTGTATGTCAGATGAATTTCAACCACTTAGTGAGTAGTGGCGAAAGCAGATTGTAGTGTATCGATCTGAAAATCATGCATACATCACACCCTTATTAAAAATGTAGAATTATTAAAGCCAAATTCTGACCTATATGTTCAAATGATCTTGGAAAGCTTCATAGCACCGGCAACGGCCAACCAATCTTACTTACAAGAGAGACAGAAATAGGAAGAATAACAAAATCATATCAAAAGTGGTAATTGCAACTCCATATACCAAACAAATATCTGAAGAAAGGAAAAGAAAAAAAGAAAAAAGGAGCTTCATGTAGACAAACACATCAAAGTGATAGAGATCTCATTGATGAGGAGAAATCATCTTTACCACTATTGCTTCCAGTAGTTTCACTTAAATCATATTTCTGAGGAGAAATCATCTTTACCACTATTGGTTCCAGTAGTTTCACTTAAATCATATTTATGAGGAGAAATCATCTTCACCACTATCTTTACCACTATTGGTTCCAGTAGTCAATCCAAACTCAATGAGAGAAATCAGATGGTTAAGGTCATCAAATCATATTTCTCTTCCAGGAAGCATCCACGTTGTGGTATGATTTGGATTGACTGGATTGGCATGCATGTAGTCCATGTGTATGTCAGATGAATTTCAACCACTTAGCGAGTAGTGGCGAAAGTAGATAGCAGTGTATGGATCTGAAAATCATGCATACATCACACCCTTATTAAAAATGTAGAATGATTAAAGCCAAATTCTGAGTATATGTTCATATGATCTTGGAAAGCTTCATAGCACCGGCAACGGCCAACCAATCTTACTTACAAGAGAGACAGAAAAAGGAAGAATAGAAAAATCATATCAAAAGTGGTACTTGCAACTCCAGATACCGAACAAATATCTGAAGAAAGAAAGAAAGGAAAAGAAAAGAAAAGGAGCTTCACGTAGACAAACACATCAAAGTGATAGAGATCTCATTGATGAGGAGAAATCTTCTTTACCACTATTGGTTCCAGTAGTTTCACTTAAAGAAGTAACATCGAGTTGATTCTCCATATCTTGCAAAGCTCTCGCAAGAGCTTCATCCAATGCTAATTGCGACTCATGATTAACAGCGGATGAGGATTCTCCCTCTCTTTCTATAGTCCTTTCACGCCCACTTTGTTCACGATCAGAACTAGAATCTGCACTTGATGAACCTCTTGTCAAATCATTTCCAGTGCTAGTCTGGAGTGACCGGTACATGATTTCCTGCAGAAATCAGAATTTGATTATCAAAATAGCAAATCATATTACACAATTAAACAGAAGATCAAAATCCAGTTCAACCAATTCGAAGTTCAGTAATTGAGCATGAGTATATTTGCTGGTATCAGCACTTATCTGTGGCAGCTGAAGAACCAGAGATTTGTTACATGGTGATGAATAAGCTCAAGGCGTAAACTACTCTGTGAAATTTCCACCTTCTCTTAAATGCTGGGGACTCCTCGACTGCACATGCAGCATACATGCATGTCAATCTAGAACACCCAAATCTTGATCACCCTTGTGGATAGAGCAAACCCAAATTGGATGACACCATCTAATATGGGCTGAAGCTGGATTTCTGACCATTTTCCTTCTAACTTCCAATCTGTGGCCATCATTTGGATGGTTTGGATTGTCCGATCAATGTCATTTTTAGGATATGCTACATCCAGTATGGCGCCCATGATTTTGTGGTCTGGATTGATGTACAATTTTTGTTAACCAAATTTAAATACTTTTTTGACTAAATATTCATGGAAATATATGACACTTGGGACTAGGTGTTTAAGATCGGGGCACAATCAGACACCAACCTTCCTCTTTTACCCGAACTGTCCCTTGCAAAGGCTGGCATTAACCACACATGCATGCTAACATGGTCCACTTAGTGCTGAGTTACTGAGTCCAAGCCCAAATAATACACAGACACCTTGAAGTGCAAGCCAAAAAAGTAGGGCAGTGGAGGGGCAGTTGCAAGATGTACCACCAAGCATGAAGCATATACACATAAGAGTTCCTTCTTATCAAGTAAAAAAAAAAAAAAACTATATAATAGTATTTTCTTCAATCACCCATGATGTTCCAAACTTGCGTGAGATTTTCTTCACTCGAGGTGTACATAATCCGCAGAGAATTTCAAACTTATTTGACATTGATGAATTGATTCTACCTTTTGAATCTCTAAACGACCTATAGTTGCACGAGATGTGAAGCTAAGCGGCAACAGATTCTGGTGCAGAAGCAGAGAAGCATCTGTTTCAAAATGTTTTCGAGCATAACAGGTAGGAGGGGGAGGGGGGAGGCGGGAGGGGGAGTTTGAAGTGCAATTCAAAGCAGAAGAATCACCTAGTTAAAAGGATCGTGCAACTAAATACAACTGATTTACATGTGTAAATCATTTACAGGCTGTCCTGTTTGGCTTTAAGCTGTAATTTGTTTATAGGTAAATAGTTGTCTGTGTTTGGATAGCTTGTAATTGTTTAGAGGGATTTCCTTTGCAGCTAAAAGTTCAAAATTATAGCCGTTAGGCTGGAAACAATTTGCAGGTAAATGAAATTACAGCTTTTCAGAGAGATTTCATTTGCAGCTAAAAGTTGTAAATACAAGCCTGTAAATGATTTACAGGCATTTTTCAGCATCCAAACATTGCCTGTAAATCATTTACCTGTATTTCATTTACAGCTAGCCCAATTTACAGGCATCCAAACGACCCCTAAGAAGCAACCATGAATAAAACGAATTAGAACTTTGATAAGCGCAGACATCGTAACAAATCTCTCAAGATGGCTAAAATATCAAAAGTCGCAATAAATCATTATTTATCTCTTTACCAGTCAAGTTACAGGCATCCAAACGACCCCTAAGAAGCAACCACACAGAACGAATTAGAACTTTGATACGCGCAGACATCTTACCAAATCTCTCAAGATGGCTAAAATATCAAAAATCGCAATAAATCATTATTTATCTATTTACCATCAACCAATGATGAGAGATACTAATCAAAGCTCACCTGATCTTGGAGAACCTCTTCGATGGGAAGATCGCCGTGTAAAAGGTAATGCCCTTCGAAATTCTCTTCAACCACACAAGGGACGCCAGCATTTACGTAATGAACTTCCACCTCCTTCCTCCCAGTCGTTTCCAATTCAGTGCTCATGACGTCAATCTTCTTCTTCAAGATGAACAAAATGTAAGTCTCTCTATAAAACATAAGTAAAATTTCAAAATCTGCAAAGATAGAATAATCCTAACTCAAAATACATCCTAGAACCCATTGATCAACCATATCTGTATCGACCAATCTCCCATTTCAGCATTTGGGTCTTTGTATCTTCACATTTTCTTCATCTAAATCTTGCGTTGACCAGGAAACGGGTTTCTAACCACCCTCTCATAGACTTAAACAAACACTACTGGGAACAAAACCGAATAAGTTGTAATTCCAGAAAGTACTTAATGGGTGTGCTGAATTATAAGAAACTAGTCGTCATGAACTTCAATTCTATACAAAAACACAAATTCCAAGCATACATTGCAGAAAATCAAATGACCCAGTTGAGATTTGAGCTAATGAAAAGAGAAGTACCTTTGAGAGAGAGAGAGAGAGAGAGAGAGAGAGAGAGAGAGAGAGAGAGAGAGACTTGCTCTAGTGTTCTCCAATCTCAATCATCTTTCCATTGAATTATGAGTGATATTAATATGTTCGGTGCGAGTGACAAACAGCAAAGCAGAGGTAGAAAAAAACAGAGGCTCTTCTTTGAAAATTCTTCAATGCAAATAGATCCAAGAGGATCCTTGGTCCCGCTTTTTCACCTTTTTTTGTGAAGTAGAAAAATGCCTTTTGGTTTCGCCTCTCGTCCATGCTTTCCTCTTCGAACAACAATGACCCAACTGGTATATTCGGTGGGACCCATCATGGGTGGGCCACAAACGAAGATCTCACCACATTTGTTTATTATGACGGTCTCTAAACAGACAGTTGAAAATAAATTACGGCACACGGACTGATATTGGTCCGTATTTAATGGGCAAAAAGTCTAATTTTCATATGGTCAGGGTCATGTGATCGACTATGGTGTGGTCCACTTGAGCCTTAGAACTGCCTCCTTTTTGGGTTCATGCCCTAAAATGACTTATAAAAATGGATGGACGGAGTGGATAAAACACATACATCATGGTGGGCTCTACACAGCCCCTGACAGGACCGTCTGTCCTGGTGGGCGTACTACCCAATCCGGGCCCGCAGTCAAGACCTCCAAATCGAGAGCGGATTAGGTGAGACTGGACGCGGATTGCCTGCGAAAGAATCTAGGTGGGGCCCACAGTGATATTTGTGAGAAATCTACACCGTCCAACCGTTTTGTGAGATCATTTTAGGCGTTGCGACGAAAAATGAACGGAATCCAAGTCTCAAGTGGGACGCACTAAAGCAAAAGGTGGGTAGGGAAATTCCTAGTGGGGTCGACAGTGATGTTTATATGCCATCCATACCGTTCACAATGTCATTCCTGCCATCCATACCGTTCATAATGTCATTCCTAATGAGATGAACTAAAAACACAAATATTATCCTGATTCGAAACTTCTGTGGCCCCACGAATATTTCAACTGTGGAAGTTCAATCGCACAATTTCGGCCCACTTGAGTCTTGGATCCTGTTCATTTTTCGTCGCAACGCCTAAAATGATCTCACAAAACGGTTGGACGGCATAGATTTCTCACAAACATCATAGGCCCACCTAGATTCCTAGCGCTGGAGATGCCTGCGAAAGCAATCCGCGTCCGGTGAGACCCCGGCTGGGGCCCACCTTGATGTATGTATTATGAAACCACGCAGTACAACCGTTTGTACACATAATTTTAGAGCATGCACAAAAATTAAGAAGATCCAATTATCAGGTAGACCATATCATAAGAAGCAGTGGTAATTGACCATTAATGAGCCACGAGAGCTTTGGATCAAACTTATATATATATATATATATATATATATATATATATATATATATATATATATATATATATATCTTCATCCAATCTTATTTAACCTTATCCACTGATTGGATGGTAAATAAAAATTACGGAAACATTAAGGAGCGCATTGAGAAGTTTTTAATGGTAGGACGAGCAATCACCACTGTTTCTTATGCAATGGTCCACCTGACAATTGGATCTGGTTAATATTAGGTATAATCCCTTAAAATGATGTAATAAAATGGATGAACCGCATGGATACATAATACATACATCAAGGTGGGCCCTACGGTAAACCCGCGGTAAGGGTCGCACTGTCTTAGGTGAGGCCGGGATCTCACCTAATCCGCTCTCCTCCATGTCGGACGCGGATCAGCTGGGGACCCCTCCCCTAGCCAGGTAGCTGGTGGAAAAGTCGTGGGCCCTGTCATGATGTATGTGTTTTATCCACCCCATCCATCCACTTTGCCAGCTCATTTTAGGGCATTTTAGGGCATGAGCCCAAAAATGAGGCAGATTCAAAGCTCAAGTGGACCACACCATAGGAAACAGCGGGGATTGAGCACCTACCGTTGAAAACTTATTGGGGGCCGCGCAATGTTTATTTGCCATCCAACTGTTCATAAAGTCACGTAACCCTGGATGAAAGGGAAAATACAACTATCAGCTTGATCCAAATCTTCTGTGGCCACAGGAAGTTTTCAATGGTAGGCGTTCAATCCCCGTAGTTTCCTGTGGTGTGGCCCGCTTTGGATCTTCTCATTTTTGGGCTCATGCCTTAGCTGCCTGGCTGGTGTAGGGGTCACCAGGCAACCCGCATCCAAATCTCCAAATCGCTGCCCTCAATTTTGATGGAGTGTAGTCTGAAAATCACAATGATCAGACGATCTGAACCATCAGATTTCTTCAATCGAATGTTGACCCTCTACTTCTTTTTAACCGTCCTTTCATTACTGCAATGTGGATGATAGCCATCGTTTGATCAGTGAGATTTTCAGTCTCTGCTCCATCCACAGTGGTTCCTATGATTAGAATGATCTACGTTGCCTACCCTATGCCACACGGGCTGCATCCTGACCTTGCATGCAGCGCTCCCTTTCCCACCAAGGTCTCACATGAATACGGAGAACATCTAGACCGTGCAAAAAGTGGGCCAAAACATGCAATCACCTACCTCGAGAATCAGACAGATCCACAAAAAAGGGGTCCCATTTGAACGCTCAGCCAGACCATTGCCCCTAGTTCACTACCGTTTTTCCATGAGATCATCCAACTTGTACAGCTCATTGCAGATAGAGCCCGAACCATCATAGCCATCCAGATGGTAACTAATCAAATAGATATTGCTGATATTGAGTGTAAAATGATCAGCGCCCTAAATTTCAAATTGCGAAATGGCTAAAACGGTGGAATCTCACCGTGGATGCCCCACATGCCCAACCAAAAATCGCTGTCCAAGCCATAGAGAATTTGGCCCTCCAATTCAAGGGTGACCCTTGTATTTTCTTTCTCAACCAATTCTTTGTTGGACGGTTGGACCCCTATCAAGAGGTTGAGGATTCTTTTAAGGTGATTGGGTTTTTTTTTTTTTGGGACTTTGGATCACGAACAATGGCCCCACTTGGACAAAGTTCAAAACCAAACAGTACTGAATTGCTGCATGCCTCGTGGCTTTTGCTATTTATCCATGCAAGTGGGTGGCTCTTGCTAATGAGGCGGCTCCCATGGCTCTATATAAAAATCGTTAGATTCCATCACATCCATCCAATGAGAAAGAAAAACAAGACCCTTTTTTCTCCATTCTAATGTAAATTAATACAGGGAATGGAATACACGCAGGCATCTTCATCACAGTGGGGCCCCAGCTGCTTCAGAAGCTTACAAAACTTCAATAATGCATCCTCAATTATAAAGAGTACAAGCGCAAATCTCCTATCATCATTAGGATTGCCCTTTTTCTATGGACATTATGATTAAGACACACCAACTCATGCCCATGGCATGTGTGGAATCATCATCCATATTTGACTTATACACTCAGCCAGTGAGCACATGGCATGGGGCCCACCTTTGATGAGTAACAACCCAGCTCCACACTGAATGGATGGATGGTCATAACTGGTCTGTCGGTGTCCTACCAGTGAGCTGTCAACATATAAAATCAATCAACATCAACTAAACAAATGTCTGCTGACCATACGTTACGATCATTTAACGGTTCTGATTCTGGGGCCATACCCCATCTAGAGTAGGTCCATCTCCATCCATGGAACATGACACAAGGTGTAAATAAAGGGAAACAACCTTTGTACAGACCATACACACTGGTGCTATAGAGGTACCAGTCAAGATCTACATACCATGAACGTCCATATTAGTTTTGTTCATAGTAGAAACTTAACAGGAATATAGGATTGATATCAGTTGAGATGTAGAGAGATTTGTCACCATCAGTCACCCCCAACTTGCCTCTTCCAAGAGTCTTCTACAATCAGCTCATCAACCCCCCAGTCCTCATAACTGCCATGTTTCAGTGTGAACATCATCATGCATGCATGTAATAGGAAAAGGGGAAATTATAAAAAAGAAAAAGAAAAAAAAAAGAATGAAAATCTCACCTTCCATCTGGCAAATAGCGGCGGATCGTAAATGGTATCTTGCGCTCCCGAAGCTCTTTCATTGCAATCTAAATAACAAGGTGATAGATCAAACAATCTGATAACAGTTGCCATTTCCGAAGAACCGAAATGTCAAAAAGGCTTTACATATGGCAATGTAGCTGTTCTGACTTTTCAGTAGTGGTTATAGAAAACTGAAATTCATTTCACATAAGAAATGCGCAAAACAAGAGAAATGCAAGCGTAATCACATTGGGAATCTCGTGGGCGCACTCTTTGGCATGGGTGGTATGTGTTAGAATCAGACTGCTATTAGCTAGGCCCCACCACACCCTAGCCTAAAAACAAGGCTTGTCCATACGTTAGGTCACCATATGGTTTTTTTTAAGGGTTTTGCCACATGTAAATGTTGAATGTGACTTGTTGACCCTTTCTTTATCCATCCTCTGTTTCTGTAAATGAGTGGATTGTCCTGTTTTTAAGGCCAGGAAATCCACATGGTTTCCCACCCAATGAACAGCCTGGATCTCATGTGTCCTGCCGATGTTGCCACATGTGCCCTCAAGCGCCATTAGCAGTGCTCCATGAGAAATTAACAGTTGTCATTATTTAAGTCTAAGCTTTTACAAACACAACCAAGACAGGAAAGACAATGCTTTTAGAAAATAAGCTCCCCAAACTATCAACAACCTATTCATTTATGATAATCATAATCATCATCTTAAGGTCCTGTTCGGTTGCCACTTAAAAATGAGTTCAATTCATTTTACTTAACAGTAATTATGTGGTAGAGATTGTTGGTAAAGGATTAAAAGTAATCTTGGTAACCCATAATTGACATAAACAATGATTTCGTAACAACCAAACAAGGCCTCAGTCATTTTAAAGAATGAAAACTGGAAATTGGGTCAGGCAGACTTCCATAGGTCTAAACGTTTGGGGACATTTTATCCAATCAGACTCTGCAACTAGCTTACCTCCAGCGGATCAGTCTCGCCCTCCAACTCAACCATCACTGGAGCATTCATGCTGCACCAAAATAAAGGAGTCCCGAGTATAATAAAAGTGTCACTGTGATTCATTGCAGTTCAGAACAACAAAGATGCCAAGATGTTTCAAATGCAAAACCTGATCTGCAGGGCACGGGTGCCCAAGATTCTTGCGCGCTCATACTTCGTCATGTATTTTGACGTCTTCCGAGGCCGTTGTACTGGTTGCTCCTCCTCTTTCTCCTCACCTTCAGGCCCAACAAAAGCATCGGCAGCCTCTTCATTATTATTTTCCACATCCTCTTCTGCTCCTTCCTTCAGCCATCCGAATGGTGGTTAACAATTTCAGTTAGATCCAACAAAAAGTCAAAATAGTCCTCCAGAATTTTTGGGAGAAAGTGGAAATTGCAGGTTTAACCTCAGGCTCAGGTTCTGGTGGCTCATCATCGTATCTGTAGCAAAACAGTTCACATCAAAGAGTTTGTATTTGACCCAAAAATAAGATTAGAAGGAAAGAATAACAAGACAGGACAGCAGGAAGGTTGAGAGATTTTGAAGATTATCAATGAAACTGCTTTAGCAGTCATCCAGGGAAACTGAGTTCTCAAAGTGCTGCAGGCAGGAAAAGCACAAAATGGAAAGCAAATGAAGTGTGTTATTTATGCATCTTGAACTCGCAGCCAGCTCAGATGCAAGTCACAACAGCAATCTGGAAGGTGTTAACACAGCATTTTAAAATATGTTTCAAATTTATAATGCCTTTCTATTTCCACGAAGATTGACTAAACATTTGCATGGATAGCAACAGGTTTCTCTATAATATGAATGACCATATAACTTTCTGACTACATGCCATTCTACAGCAATGTGATTTGCTTCCCTCTTTTCTGTACACCCTAAAACTCCAGCAGGATTGCCAAAAAAAACAAAAAAAACTAGTTGCTAGGTAATATTCCCTTGAGGCTTAAGGTATCATAGCTATTGAATTGACTGGAGTTGGAAGAAGTCCATGGAAAGATAAAGTGATCAACATAGACTGGGCCGGGCCAAGAATCACAAGTCCACTCGGAAAATGAGACTCAGCCACGCAGAAACCAGAGTGGACCTGGTTTTCCTGATCCAGTGACCCAGTTAGCAATTTCGACTGGTTTGCTTCAAGTGATTCCCGATTTGATCAGCCAGGTTTGCAAATTATGATCTTACTTCCAAATGCAGCCCAGATCACTTTTCTGAACTTATATCAAACCATTGCAGTTCTTACTGTTTACAGCTTGGTATCAAACAACCTTTTTAAGGTATGTAATATATGAATGCTTTATATGAGACATAAGGCAGGTACCATGCGCATATTAAGTCTCATTAAACAGAAAGAAGAATACCTAATGTGTCTCATGAGGCCTCGACCATTCATTCACCTTTATCATTGTGAGGCCTCAATAGTAGTCTGCATTTTGTTTTGTTACCTTCTTAAAAAAAATGTCTGCATTTTAAGCACAAATACCCATTTTTTGGCTGAGAAGAATCATGCTCAAAGAGTCATGTAATACTCTGGCAGCGTCATGATTGGGTTGCAGGCACTCGGAAATTAACACGTGGCATCCATTACCTCAAATTAAATTATCAAAATTTTGGGACTCACTGTAGATGAGTCATCAATGGAAAATCAGATTGGTGGAATAAGCCTAACCTCTAATTCACAGGCTTCATTGAATTTGGACCTTTGGTTATTTTTCGTCCCAGCCGCCCAATAAATATTCACTAATCGACTAGTTAAGTAATCAATTTAGTGTAACTCTTAGTTTATGATCCCATCTAAAGTGGGACTGACAATTGGACGGTTTAATTTGAGTTACTGCATGCCACATGGACAATTTCTTAGTGCATTCGTATTAACCATCACAATCTACCAGAGTATCAGAATTTCTCATGCCGGAATGGAATTACCACAAATGATCTTTTTGTAAATATAAGATATTAGCTCATGTCGCAAGATTAAAATAGTGGTGGCAACCTCCCATGGTACTACAATTTTTTTTTTTAATTTATTTTATTTTATTTGTGTTGATGGCCCATAAGGGCACTACCCTCAATCTCCATGTGGTCAATGTTGAAGCTCAAGGCAAGCCTCCCATGCTAGTACAAAAATCTTTTTAATTGTGTTGATGGCCCATAAGGGTATCACCCTTAATCTCAATGTGGTTAATGCATACACTCAATGCAAGCTATAAACCATAAAATAGAGTAAGAAATTCGGCTGAGTTGCTATTACAGTTCATATGTGTAAAGCTATTTGCAGCAACAAACTCTACAAAATCACTTCAAATAAGAGGGATCCCCCATTGGTAGGTTTTTGACAATAGATTCATCAAAGCTAAGCTTGATCCATTAGGACTTCTAGTAGGTTTGTTTGCCAAGCTTTGCGCTTCAAGATTTGGAGGGATCCATTTGATGAATGTGACGGGGTAGAGTTTCTATTCCCCTCTGTTTTTATTTCAATAAATTGATTATCAATTTGAAAGATCAACCTTGACAACAATCCGGGTGAATCGGGCCCTCTTCTTATTCTCTATTGTTTTGTCACTCTTAAGCGGTCTTCTAGTTTATTTTGTGATCATGGATAACACATTCCATTTTAGTGTTTCATTAAAAAGTTATTAGATCTGATCTAAATTGTCATATGAGTTATGACAACATTAGGTGGGAAAAATACATGGCCGTTGTTAGAGTATCAAGTACCGTCTCACCATAGCTCATGGACAGTTGAAGGTATAATTATCTAGGTCTAAAATATAAGTGACTTTGAAGAGAGAGAGAAATCATTCTTTCTTTCCAATATCTCAACATTCCCTTTTGTTCTCCATATCATTGAAATTTTTTTCTAACGTGTTGGCGGTTGTGCATACAGTTTTTTTAACAAAAAATTACCCATTAAGTTTAGGTCCCATCCCTTAAGATTCTCCTGAAAGATCCACTTTTCGATTTTGATCAAAATTTTCTTCTTTCATGGAAGCCTTTACCCATCATGGAAGCCTTTACCCGTCGGTTCACATTCCATTTATTTCCCTCACCAACGTCCGGCATCATAACATTGGCACTCTTGCCAGCCAAAGTTTGTACCATGATCTAAGTTCTTTATCATTGCATGGTTCCCAAGTCCTTTTCATCGCATAGTTCCTAAGTAGATGGTTCAAGGGGAGAGAGAATATACTTCTCTTACCTTTGTCACTGAGTTTAAAACTATTGAAGGGGTAAAGTATATATAGTATGGTTTTGGCTAGCTAGAAAGGTTGTTTTTTGAGTTTGGAATGGTGGACTATTTCAGTGGTTTGGGGCGGTGGACTATTACAGTGGTTTGGGGCTTGTGCTATGTAGGGTATGGACCTATCAAGGGTTTGGGAAAAAATTTAGATGGATTTTTTTTTTTCTTTTTTCTTTTTGAGAAACGATTGTTTTTTTAAGAGTAGCCCTTTCCATTTCATTAGTTGGGCAATTAACTGATGATGCATGCACAGGGGAAAAACCAAGGGGCTTATAGGTAATAATTGGTCTTATACCTTCCCCATCTACCATAGCTGCGTCTAGTAGGGTTTCTTTATTGGTGACTGTGGGGACGCTATTGTGTACCTTGCTGTATTGGGGATGAGGATGAAGTATGGAGGATTAGGATCAAGAGCTATATTTCTTCAGCTTCTACTCTCACTTTAATGTTCACCCGCTTTCTCACCCTTCGCCATTAGAAGCCCATTACATCAACTTGCTCTCCTGTTGTCTCGTTCCTAAGTAGATGGTTCAAGGGGAGAGATAATATACTTCTCTTACCTTTGTTGTTGAGTTTAAAACTATTGAAGGGGTAAAGTATCTAGTATGGTTTTGGCTAGCTAGACAGGTTGTTTTTCTGAGTTTGGAGTGGTGGACTCTTTCGGTGGTTTGGGGCTTGTGCTACGTAGGGTATGGGCCTATCAAGGGTTGGGAAATGACACAAATGGATTTCTTTCTTTCTTTTTTAAGAGTAGCCCTTTCCATTTCATTAGTTGGGGGGTTAACTGATGATGCATTCAAAGGGGAAAAACCAAGGGGCTTATAGGTAATAGTTGGTCTTGTACCTTCCCAATCTACCATAGCTGGGTCTAGTAAGGGTTTCTTTAATGGTGGGAGGATTAGGATCAAGAGTTATATTTCTTCCGCTACTACTCTCACTTGGCCCACTACATCAACTTGCTCTCCCATCATCTCTCTCTCTCTCTCTCTCTCTCTCTCTCTCTCTCTCTCTCTCTCTCTCTCTCTGTATAGATACAAATCTTTTTAGGCAAAAGACTCTTCATAAATACAAACATCCATCTCTTTCTGCAGTTTAAAACCTAGTGACACTGACTTTGGCTAGTGCGGGATCATGGTGCCAACTTTGGCCAGTGTGGGATAGTTGATGTTATGATGATAGATGGCAATGAGAAAGAAAAGTGGAATTTAAACCGATAGATAAAGGATCCCACGATAGAAAAAGAAGAGCCCGATTAAAATCGGCAAGTGAATTCTCGAAGATAATTTAAGGGATGGGCCAAACTTTTATGGATAAATTCACGTTCAAAGAACATATGCTCGACCGTTGATACCCCTGGAAGAAATTTTCAATGGTATACTTGACCTTACATACCTCTTGAAGAAAATTCCAACAGTATGTAGAACAAAAGGAGAGGTAGAGATCCTAGAACTGGAGAATGACTTCTTTGTTTTCAAGTTCACCAATATGGAAGACATGAATGATATCTTCGGCCATCCATGGGCTACGACAAAACAATACCCGATGCTGTAATGGTGAAAATTGAATTTCTTCCAAGTTAATATGGTAATAACCTATACAATTATGTAGATCAGATCCAAAAACCTCCCAATGGAATGTTGAAAATCCACAGTCACAGGATAAGTCAGAAGATTGCTTAAGAGTGATGAAACCAAGGAAATAAAAAGAGGGCCTGGTTCATTAGAATGAGCGTCGAGGTTGACCTTTTCAAATCGATAAACAATTTTGTGGAATTGAAATGAAGTGGGGAACAAATATTTATCCCATCAAATTTGGTGTCATTAGTTGAGGCCATCGCTTAAAAGGAGATTATGTCGGTTCCAATCTACAAAGGTGGTCCATGAGTCTCTCACTTGCTTTTTGTAACCAACACATTAATTTTTTTAAAGGCCACAAGAGGAGATGTGAAAAGATATTGATCATTCTAAATTTGTACAATATTGAGGCTGGGCAAAGTATTAATTGTGACAAGTTGGTTGCCATTTTCTCTGCAAACACTAATGATAGAGTGAGCAAGGCCTCAGTGAGCAATTTAGGTGTTTCAATCAGAGTGCCTCCAATCCAATATTTGGGTACTATGGTGTTTGGGTTTAGGCCTCAGCCCCCTAAAGTGTTTTAAATGCGACCGCATATTTGTATATGCGATCGCACATGCGAACTCCCATATGCCATGATGGCATATGCGATCACATATGCAAAATATACGAGGATATGCGATTGCATACAGCATATGCAATCGCATATCTGTCAACGGTCAGAAATCTAACCATTGGCACATTATTATTATATATGCCATGATGGCATTTGCGATCACATATGCAAAATATGTCAGGGTATGCGATTGCCTACAGCATATGCGGTCGCATATCTGTCAACTGTTAGGAATCTGACCGTTGGCACATTATTATTATTATTGCAAAAAATCAAACTTTTGCCTATAAAAAGGCACATTATCACTCCAAAAATCTCTTTACCCTCTTTTACTCCAAGTGCCGGTATAATCTCTCCCTTACATAGTTTCTACTTCCAACCAAGTTCCAACATCCAAGTTCCTAGTTCCTACTTATCTACAAGATTAAAGAAAGAAGACCATTCAAGAAGAGAAGTTTTTCTCTCTCTCTCTCTCGGAAGATCAAGAATCAAGCTTCAAGCAACATTACAGTAGTGTAACTTGTAATTGTAAGTTGTAACTTGTAAGTAGTGTTAATGTTATAGTGTATAAATAATAGGCATTAATATGTGACTTCAAAATTGTATTTGTACAAATAAGCCCCCCCCCCCCCAGGCTTGGAAAAGTAAATTACTGTCGCAAGCAGGAAGAGTCCCGCTCATCAAAGCAATGACAGTTGGGATTCATTACCACATCATGACTACAATTGTCCTTTCATGCAAGAACGTGGATTAAAGGCCTCCAGAGGAATTTCCTTTGAAGCTTGAACAATAACCGGGTTACCTTCTTATCAAGTGGAAAACAATCACGAAACCTAGAGAACCAAGGACCTTGGAATTCACCTACTTAGAATGTTCGACAAAAGCTCTAATCATGAAGCTATCTTGGAGATTCATCTCTGCTAAATATGAACTTTGAATTATGAGACTAAGGAAGAAACATCTCTCAAGGAAAACTTTTAGCAGTGCCTGAGCCTCTCTAGTCACTGATATATCCAAAAGGCCATTTGAACAACGAACATTGCTTCCTGAGGAATCCTTATGGCAAATAGGGGAAGCCAATTGTATCGGCATCTGGAAAGATAAGTGGATCCCTTTGAACAGGGATGCCACAAGTCTTATTTCACAAAACCTTAGGCAGCCCAGAGCATGATCTCATTGGTGACTTTTTGTTTTCGACTAGCAGCTGAAATGAAGACCTAATTTGATCTTTGCGGAAGGTAACCTGGTTATGGTGGGACCATGGGTGAGATCTTTTCAATTCAAATCCCAAGCAGTGTGCTGACTTTCTCTGTTGGAAAATGGACCCAAAGGGATCTTTACATTAAGGTTAGCTGTCAAGCTAGGAAAATAGTACCCAAAACTTCCCATGGATGAGAATCTAGAACCTTCCACATACTCTATAGATTCAAATATTTATGGAAGGTGGCCCATCACAAATTGCCTATGCTGAATAAGAAGAAAGCATATGATCCACTAGACTGTGGAGTTGAGGAGTGCTTGATTATTTGTTGCTTAATTACAATCTTGCAAAAGGTTTGTAGAACACTAGATCTAGCTGACAGTGATTCCAATTATGTCCTCTTAATGATTCCTAGATATGGTGGGACCATGTAAGGGGCAACCACCAAATTCACTTCCTCTAGAGAGTGATCCTTCATTGCACTTGCTAGCATATTTGGAAGGCCAAAAATGAGTCTAATTTTGACAATAGAGTCGGACCATGGGAGGAAATTTTCTTGAGTGTTCGAAGGTCATCAAGTTTTACAACCCTTGTGGAGTAAAACAAGAACCAATCATACTCAACAAGTAGTTGCAATCAAGTGGAAAAGCCAGAAGTTTGTCAAAAGGACCCCTCCAAAGCCTAGATGCCCAAGCCCAACTTTGTTGGTTCGCTTTATGCCTGGCGAAAAGGAGCATTGGGATGGTCTTAGCTACTGAATATTCAGACGATCAAAATAAAAAAGAAGGAAATGATTACATTGAGACAGTTATGAAATTCTATTGAGTTTCCGTCACTTGACTGAACAACCCAAAATTCAGTTATTTCAACTACATCGAACGATCTTTCGAATTGGCCAAGACTCTCTCCAGTACATGGCCGCAAAATATCAAGGGCCGAAAGGAATTCTTCGATGATATAAAAATTATCAGCATTTTATTAGATATTAGAAGCTTTCAGCAAGTTTTTCAGAACAGTTCATCTCTCAATGCCATCTTAGAAAAAGATATATTTGGATGGCTCTACGGAGGCAGGGCAGGAGAGGTCCTACCTGAAAAGCACTTAATATTGATTTGAGGAAAAAATGGCGGAAAACAGAATTCCACCAATCGCGGTTCCCGTTTTCCAGATGTAAAGAAAACGGACAACCATGCATACCACTTGAAATTTGCGTTCCATCCAAAGTAAAGAAAATTGAAGGGGGGCTTCGAAGACACAGAAGGATTCTCTGTGAATTGTGAAAAGGAAAACCAAAACTCCAATAGTCATCCGTCGTTTCGATTTTCAGCGAGGAAATAGCACGAACACTACACAGACAGATATATCAAGGGGAGAGAGAGAGAGAGAGAGAGAGAGAGAGAGGGAGGGAGAGGCATACGCCCCAATGTTGTCGTTGTAGTCTTCGTCCGCCATTGATGAAAATCTAACCTCTCCGCGATTGTTTTCGTTTTCAAACCCTAAACCCTGCAATGAGGACGGAAGTTATTTATGCATGCTATTTTGGAGCTGCTCATATAAATATACGACTTGCCTGTAACCGGACGCGGATTGCGTATTAACCCGCCCGTCCCAAGCTCGGAACAGGCACACGGCTCTGAGTGGCCACCGTGATGTACTGATTTTATCCACAGTCCATCCATATCTCCGTGTCATTTTATAATAGAGTGCCTAAATTTAGGAAGATCCAAGGCTCAAGTGGACCACACAACACCACACCACAGGAAGCAGCGGTGATAATGAAAGTCCACCGTGGAAACTTTCCTAAGGCTCATCGTTATGTTTATTTGCCATCCAACCTTTCATGAAGTCAACACAAATATCAACTCAATACAAAACTAAGAAGTTTTCAACGGAAATTAATACCCAATGTGTGAACCACTTGTGTCTTAGATCTGCCTTAGGTTTGAGCATACATATTAAAATGATACAGAAAAATGGATGAACGGTGTCGATATAACCCATGCATCACGGGTGGCCACTCACAGCCCCTGCCTGTTCGGAGATCGGGTGCGCCCTGTAACCCCAAGCTCTGTAGGGCCACCATGATTTTTTATTTTTTTAATATCCAGTCCGTCCATCGGTCTTGCCTTCTCATTCTAGGACATGAATCCAAACATGAGAGAGATCTAGAACTCAAGGGCCCAATGCTCCCCCGCTGAAACCTTCATGGTGCCACATAAGTTTTGGATTTGGCTGATGTTTCCGTTTTCCCTTCGTTCAGATGGGAATTACCTTATGAACGGGTTAGATGATACATCAAAGTCACTCTGGGTCAATAAGGCTTCGACGGTGGGCATTTCCGTCTCCATAATAATAATAAAAAAAAATAAGAAAAAAAAAAAAAAAAAAAACGGCGGGGTTAGGAACGCCGATTGTGTACTACCCAGCCCGTCTCCCACTGGTAACGGGCAGGAGCTTTGAGTGGCCACAGTGATGTATGGGTTTTATCCACACCTTTATACGTTTTTTCTTATCATTTCAAGATATAAGCTCAAAACTGAGGTCGATCAAAGACACAGGTGGAGAACACAATGGAGATTAAACTCTTACCATTGGAAACTTCACAGGAGCCATAGAAGTTTTGGACCGAGCTGATATTTATGTTCTCTTCATCCAGGTATATGTAACTTTATGAATAAGTTGGATGGTGAATAAACATCAAGGTGGGCCTTAGGAAGGTTTCAACAATGAGAATCATTATCACCGCTGCTTCCTGTGGTGTGGTCCGCTCGAGCCTTGAATCTGCCTAACTTTTGGTCCTATCCCATAAGATGTCATGGGAAAATGGATGGACAATGTGGTTAAAACCCATACATCATGGTGGACACTCAAAGTTCCTGCCTGTTCGCAGCTGGAGATGGCCAGGGTAGGATGCAATCCGCGTTCCTGGATGAAGGCCGGGCAAAACTCTGTCCAGGCCCAGCATGTATTTTTCAGCATATAATTAAGCCCGGACGAGGCTTGTAATGGGCAAAATTGTCCCACCCGAGCCCCACCCAAAATAGCAAACACAACTTGAAACCAAGATCCAAAGACCGTTAGGTAGCACATCCAGGTTCGGGTCCTAAAATATGAGACTAGGACATGAAAGAACTGGGATTTCACACGATCTGAACCCGATCAGCCCAGGTACAAATAGTCTTAGTACCCAACCTGTATCAGACCGGTTGACAGCCCTAGTGCTAGTTTGATACATAGTTCTAAATGAGTTAGGCCAAGGTGGGCCAACTCAAGTGGGCATCGGGATGCAACAGACCCGGATGCTAAATACAGCAACTGGGCCATGAAACAGGTTTTTGAACTTGCCCAAATCTAATCCAGATCGTAATTGGACTGGGCCATATCTACTGCGCCAGTCCCAGTTGCAACCCAGCTTGTTTCAAGTACCAAGGAGAGTGTTATGTGGTTGGCAGGACATGTTTGTTGCAGGGACCGACACGACCACCACACTGACCGAGCGGACCATGTCGGAGCTGGTTAGAAATTCCATAGCTATGAGAAGTGTCCAGGAAGAATTGGAAATAGTCGTTGGTGCCGAGAATGTGGTGAAAGAGATCCATCTCAACCATCTCCATGCATGCATAAAAGGAGTTCCTTCGACTGCACCCGCCAGCGTCTCTTCTACTCCCACCTCAAGCCCTCGACACATGCGTCGTGATGAACTACACCATACCAAAGGACTGTAGTGTGATGGTGCATATGGGCCCCTAGAAGAGACCCCGGTACTTGTAAAAACCCGCTGACATTTTCGCCAGAGCGGTTTCTGGAGATTAGATTGGATTACAAGGGAAGCCATTTTGAGTCCACGCCATTTGGTTTTGGAAGGAGAATCTGCCCTGGCTTTCTGTTGGCTACCCGTGTCGTTCAGCTGATTCTCGCTTTCATCCACAGGTTCGATTGGTTGCTTCCACATGAAATGCAGCTTGATGATCTGAACATGGAGGAGAAGTTGGCGCAGGCGTAGGTGTAGGTGAAGTGAGATAGATGTTGCGCAGCACGCCAATAACGCCGGTGAACCGAGATCCAATCTCCGGTCTCACCCACAAACGATAAACAGGAAGAAAACAATAACTAGAAGTAGAATCACACAAACCAACAATCCACAAGACAGAATTTACGTGAAAAAACCTCAACAAGGGTAAAAAACCATGGGTGCAAACTTTATTATGAAGAAGAACGAAGTTACAAGCAATACACTTACCTTCTTCTATGCTCCTATGCACAGAGATGACCCTTTTGCTAATCCTCTCGCTTTTTTCTCACCCTGGACGTATAGAAAACCTAATCCCCTCGTCTAATCCCGGTTTATAACCCTTTATATAGTAAATCCCGCAATTAAAACACAAAATAGGAAACCCGCACTTTAAGTCTGCGGCCGGTCAAGCACCCGGTCGTAATTGGGTCAGGCGCCTGGCCATTACAAAATACGTCCAGGAACAAAAAAGGTAAAAACAGTGTATTATCGGGCGCTCGGTCACTTTGACCGTCAGGCGCCCGACCGTTTCCAAAACAGTCCAGTGGCTGATGGGTTAAAACATATGAATATCGGGCGCCCGGTCATTAGACCGTTCGGGCGCCCGACCATCCCCTGTTGAGATTTGTCTCCACACTCAACAATCTCCCACTTGGAGACACATCATAGCATGATCCTTCGTTTTCTACATCCGGAGTGTACCACCTCTCAGTCTTCAAGCCTAAAGACCAACCAAAGCTGAACAGAGCTTCAACTTCTCTTGTGTGAGCGCCTTGGTCAACATATCTGCAGGATTCTCACTTATATGAATCTTCTCCAAAGCAATCGATTCATCTTCCAGTAACGAACGTATGAAGTAATATCTGATGTCAATATGCTTGGTCCTCGAATGAAAGGTTGAATTCTTAGCCAAGTGTATTGCACTCTGACTGTCATTGTATAGCTTGCAATCTGCTTGCTTCTTTCCCAACTCTTCCATAAAACCTTGCATCCACACCATCTCCTTGCATGCTTCTGTAGCTGCAACATATTTTGCTATACTATCTTCTGTAACTGAGAGATCCAACTGACTGCAGCACAACCCAGGGTAAAGACATACCCTGTAGTGCTCCTTTTGCTGTCGATATCCCCTGTAAAATCTGAGTCGACGTAGCCTTATAGCTTGATTTTCAATCCTCCATAACACACAGCCCTACATCCACAGTACCTACCAGGTATCTGAGGATCCACTTCACAGCTTCCTAATGTTCCTTCCCGAGGTTGTTCATGTACCTGCTAATAACTCCCACTGCTTGAGTAATATCTGGCCTCATGCTAACCATAGCATACATGAGGCTTCCTATAGCTGACGCATAAGGGACTTTAGCTATGTAGTCCCGTTCCTCCTGCGTCTTAGCTCCTTGCTCCTTAGAAAGCTTAACGTGGTTAGCTAATGGAGTACTAACCGGCTTAGCACTTCCCATGCTGAATCGATCAAGTACTTTGACTATGTACTCTGCCTGTGACAAAACTAGCTTCTCGTTTTTCCTGTCACACTTTATTCTCATGCCTAGGATTTGTTTTGCAGCTCCTAAATCCTTCATGGCAAACTCTCTAGACAGTTGTCTTTTGAGATCTGAGATGTCCTTCATGCTTGATCCAGCCACAAGCATATCATCAACATACAGAAAAAGAATGATATACGACGTATCAAACTTCTTCAAGTAGCAATAGTGGTCTGCATGACATCTCCTGTACCCGTTTTCCGACATGAAACTGTCGAACTTTTTGTACCACTGCCTCGGGGCCTACTCCAGACCATATAGACTCTTCTTCAGTCTACACACCTTGTTCTCCTTTCCTGGTGCCACGTATCCTATCGGCTGATGCATATATATCTCTTCTTCAAGGTCTCCATGAAGAAAGGTTGTCTTAACATCTAACGGCTCTAGATGTAAGTCCTCTGTAACCACTATACTCAAGACCATGCAAATCGTAGACATCTTCACCACAGGTGAAAATATCTCTGTGAAATCGATACCTGCCTTTTATTGGAACCCTTTCACAACCAGTCTAGCCTTGTATCGTTTCGAACCATCGTGCTCCTCCTTCAGTCTGTAAACCCACTTGTCATGAAGAGCTTTCTTGCCCTTGGGTAGAGTGACTAGCTCCCACATACGATTAGACTCAAGAAAGTCCATCTCATCTTACATGGCTTGCTCCCACTTAACTCGCATATCTGACCGTAACTGTCACGCCCCAAAATTCGGGTACCCGAATAGGGTTATTCAGGACCCGAATCCCGAGCTCGTGAGTTTTAATAGATCGATAATAATTGCAATCAACATAATTCCATCAAGATTTACTAGATATTCAAACTTATCTAAAATGAAAATACTATTAAAAAAAATTTCATGAATGTAATATTCGCTTACTTGACTCTCTTAATAGTTTTATTACATCGGAATTTGAAACACAAACTAAATTATATCTAAATTCAAATTCGAATTAAACTTAAATTGTTGGAAATGAAAAATTAGTAGTAGAGGTCCGCTTGCTCATAATATTCCAGCTCTGCACCTGTAGATGGTTGTAATTGTATGAGCACAATAGCCAAGTGGGATCATTTCTTATCCAAAATTTGAAATATACAGATTATATACAAATTGATAAATAAAATAGATAATCGAATTACAATATAAAGAACAAATAAATATGCAGTACTGAAATTGTAAATATGCCATGAATGTCATACCTTTCATGAATTTTTTATAAACAATCAATTAAATATAAATCATCTCTTACAACACCATACCCAAGTAGATGGTCACGTTGCATTAACGCCCACACACTGGTACCTAGAGGTGATGGACCCATTCATACATTAGCTGGTCAGACTACTACTCCAGTTGTACATCTGACGTATGTCCGCGTACACAATTGTACTCATACGCCGTACACAAAGGAGACTCCAAAGGATCCAATTAATGGGTTCTAGGGTCTTTCACCCAAGGGTCACGATCGCCCTACTTGCTTGCTTTAGGGTCTTCCACCCAAGGGACACAATTGTCCTACTTACTGGCTTTAGGGTCTCTCACCCAAGGGTCATGATCGCCCTACTTGCTTAAACCTTTTTCTCTTTCCTCTTTTTTTTTTTTTTTTTACAATTCAATAACTAATAGAGATGCATGTCATATCATGAATGATTCAAAATCAACAATAAAATAATAAATTAAATTTTCTTACAATGTTGCATAATTAACAAATATTATTAAAGTTAACAAGATATATAATTAATTTATATAATTTATTATTATTATTATTATTATTATTATTATTATTATTATTATTATTATTTAATTTTTTAAATTTTAAAACAGAATAGAAAAATATAATTTTATGATAATTAGGGATTAAAAATGAATAAATAAATAAAATAACGCTAGAATTACAAGTTTTATATTATAGTCCAGGAGTTTTTGAAACAAGTACAAAATAGTGCCTATAATTTCTGAAAATTATATAGAAGTCCCTGGAATTGTAGAAAATTACAAAATAGTTTAGGAAGTATGAATTTTATAAAATAAACATGTAATAACTCTAAAAAAATTTAAGAATTAAATAAAAGATGAATTAAAAATTTTCAATTCAATTAAATGAAACTTTTAAATTAAAAATTAATTTTTAATTTAATTTCATAAATAAAATCATAGAAAGTGAATCTTTCTAGATCATGTTTGAAAAAAAATTAAAATATTAAATATTTTATATTAGACTTTAGATTAATTTAATTAGTTAATAAATAAATACTATTATTTTAATTTATTCAAAACAAGAATTTTAGTAATAATTAAATCAACATAAATAATAAATAAATAGTTAAGCAGAAAATACATAATTTCAATAATCTGAAAATTTTAACAGGGATAAAATCACCCACCTTGCAAAAGCTTTAGGAAGCTTCTTCCTCTCTTTTTTTCACTCTTTTTTTTTATAAGTATTCTTTTTTTTTTCTTTTTTTCTTCTTTTCTCTATTCTCACGCTCTCTCCTTCATGCCCACACCCTGGGCCCTATTTATAATAGGGATGTCCCACCACATGCTAAAAAGAATTAAATAATTAAAACTCACCTCTGTAATGCACTGTTAACACATCTTCTTTCGTAACCAACACACACACATATAGGTCTTATTTATGATGTCAAAACCTCACTTGCGTGTATAAAGTGAGGGTGGTGCATGGTGGTGCGGTGCATGGTGCTCATATGGGGGTAACATTTATGTGGATGTGCATGCGATCATGGATGACGATGGACGATTGATCGGTGAGTGGATTGATTGATCAAATAAAAGGATGGATTTGAGTGACAGTTGGATTTTGATGCAAGTTGGAGATAGCTTGCTGTATGAATCTAACGGTTTTCTGTTGTTGGTCTAAGTTAATAAACAAGTGGTCGGTTGATCTTGTAATTTGGATATTTTGTAGTATTTAAGCTGTTAAGTATGATAGACGGTCTAGATCACTGACCCTCTGATCATAACCACGTGCTTTTTATTTTCTAAAATCTCATACTCATGTAAAATTAATTTTACTAATTAATAATATTTAAAACATGTCATTAATTCTTTAACATGTTGGAACTTAAATCGTCATGCAACACATGTTTGAACTTAAATCGTCATGCAACACATGTTTAAGACATGCTGCATGATGAGTTATATCGTACATGGATGGATAGTCAAGTGGGTTGACGGATAAGATTGTAGTGATCAGGTAGAGATGAAATGGATGGATGAATGGATGATCACATACTTGATCATGTGTGTGGCATATGATCAAGTGGGAGAAATGAGCGAGCGAACAATTAGATGGTCACACGTGTACAAAAATTTTGGGTTATTACAGTAACGCCTCTTCAAAATACTCTGGCTCACCATTATCTGTCAGCAGTAGATAATGTAAGGAGGGTGAGTATCGGACCTTGAGTCTCCTCTCCCGAGTAGACCTTCTCACAACCGGTGTCTGCGGCTCTACCTCATCATGCTCCTGTGCATGCTCATCCTGTGGCACTGTAACACCCGTGTTCGGTAACTCTTCCAACTCTACGAATTCTTTTTCATCGGCTTTATTCTACTTTTGCTGCACACTGTCCTTATGCATCACTTTTTCATTGAAGACTACGTCCTTGCTTCTGATGATTTTTCGGTTCTCAATATCCCAGATCCGATAGCTAAAATCATTCTGCCCGCAGCCTATAAATGTGCACCTCCTGGACTTCGCATCTAGCTTGTTTCTGTGCTCTGCATCAATGTGAACATAAGAAGTGCAACCAAATACTCTGAGATGTGCAAGGTTCACCTCTTTTCCAGTCCACGTTTCTTCTGGTAGCCTACCATCCAATGGTGCCGAGGGACTACTATTTATGAGATATACGACAGTATTCACAGCATCTGCCCAAAAAGTCTTGGGCAACCCTGCATGTAGCCTCATACTCCTAGCGCGCTCAAGGATGGTCTTGTTAATGCGCTCAGCCACACCGTTCTGCTGTTGTGTCATTGGAATTGTTTTCTGATGTTTGATTCCATTTGCTGCACAATACTCCTCAAATCTCTTGTCACAGTATTCTCCCCCATTATCTAATCTGAGACACTTCACAGTTTTATCGGTTTCATTTTCTACCATAACTTTCCACTTCTTAAATATATTGAATACATCTGATTTGTATTTTAAGAAGTAGACCCACAGTTTTCTATTATCATCATCAATAAAATAAACAAAGTAACATGAGCCACCAAGAGATGATACATGTGCCGGTCCCCACACATCAGTGTGTACAAGCTCTAATAGATGCGTCTTTGGAGCGCGTCCTGTCTTCTTGAAGCTAACTTTCTTCTGCTTGCCATACACGCAATCCTCGCAGAATTTCAGATCGATTGCCTTCAACCCTGGTAGCTTCCCCTTTGACAATAGCATTTTCATCCCCTTCTCACTCATATGTCCCAACCTCTGATGCCATAACTGCCCATTCACTCCAGTTGATACGACTGCGAGTGAACTATACGATCCAGAAATCACGTATAAGGTACCTTCCTTCTTGCCTCGAGATATTACCAAGGCACCTTTTGTGACCTTCCATACGTCGCTCGTGAATGTCGTCACATATCCGGTATCGGCCAACTGCCCCACTGAGATCAAATTTCGTCTTAAACTCGGTACATGTCTGACATCCTTCAGCTTCAAGATTGTTCCGTCTTTCTGACCTAGGTGAACGTCTCCCTTGCCAACAATACTGCATGGCTCATCATTACCTAGATAGACTCTTCTAAAGTTACCTGACACATAATCACGAAGAACTTCTTTTGATGAAGTGGCATGAAACGAAGCACCTGAGTCTATAATCCAAGACTCATTATGCGCATCAAGAGAGAAGATCAACGCCTCTGTGTCACTCTTCTCAGACAGATTCACTGAATCATTCCCACCTTGAGAGCTTTCTTCTTGTTTCTTAAGCGCCCTACAGTCACGCTTCATGTGCCCCTTCTTCCCGCAATGTCAACACCCATCCTTGTCTTTCGGTCCCTTCGACTTATTCCTCGACTTAGAACGCCCGTGTTTATTGCCTCCTTTGTTCGAAGATCTTTCTCTTCCTTCAACGTTTAGAACATTTCCTGAATCCCCTGAAGTTCTCGATGCCTTCCTTCTAGATTCTTTGCTTAGAATTAGACCGGCCACATTATCAAATTTCAACTTTGTAGATCCTGAAGATTTGCTTACGGCAATCACCAAACCATCCCAATTGTTTGGCAAACTGGACAAGATTAATAGTGCCCTGACCTCATCATCAAAAGTGATGCCAACGGCTTCCAATTGGCTCGTGACTGTATTGAACTCGTTTAGATGTTCAGCCACGCCCCCACCATCTTACATTTTCATGTTGAATAGCCGTTTCATAAGATGAACCTTATTGGATGCCGAGGGTTTCTCATATATCGTAGCCAAAGCCTGTATTAATTCTTTTGTGGTCTTTACTTTGGATATGTTGAAGGCAACGCTCTTAGACAAAGTGAGTCGGATCGTTCCTAAAGCCTTCTGATCCACTAAAGCTCATTCATCATTTGTCATCTTCTCTGGTGTCTTCTCTTTTCCTCCTAGAGGAATGTAGAGGTCCTTCTGATACAGATAATCCTCCATCTGCATCTTCCAGAAGGCAAAATTTGAACCATCAAACTTCTCAATTCTAGTTTTCCCATCTTTCGTCATCGCTCCCACTTGAACTAAACCAATAGCTCTGATACTAGTTGTTGCGCAGCACGCCAACAACGCCGGTGAACCAAGATCCAATCTCCGGTCTCATCCATAAACGATAAACAGGAAGAAAATAATAACTAAAAGTAGAATCACACAAACCAACAATTCACAAGATAGAATTTATGTGGAAAAACCCTAACAAGGGTAAAAAAATCACAGGTGCAAACTTCACTATGAAGAAGAACGAAGTACAAGCAATACACTTACCTTCTCCTATGCTCCCATGCACAGAGATGGCCCTTTTGCTAATCCTCTCGCCTTTTTCTCACCTTGGACGTATAGAAAACCTAATCCCCTCGTCTAATCTCGGTTTACAACCCTTTATATAGTAAACCCCACAATTAGAACACAAAATAGGAAACCCACACTTTAAGTCCGCGGCCGGTCGGGCGCCCGGTTGTAACTGGGTCAGGCGCCCGGCCATTACAAAAAAGGTAAAAACAGTGTATTATCGGGTGCCCGGTCACTTTGATCGCCGGGCACCCGACCATTTACAAAACAGTCCAGTGGCTGATAGGTTAAAACATATGAATATCGGGCCCGGTCATTAGACCGTCCGGGTGCCCGACCATCCCCTGTTGAGATTTGTCTCCACACTCAACAATAGAACACCATCTCTCCCAAGGATAACTGATCTGAATCTATGGACCTCATGGTCCTTGATTTCTCATAAGGCATTAAAAAAACACGAGTAAATAGGTAAGAAATCTCAATATTATTGAATAAAAGAGAGGTAATAATGCTTAACAACAACGAACAAAAAAGAGTTTAAATAGTCTAAGATGCGTAATAGAAATCCTGAGTCACGTAAATTAAAAGTCCTAAACCAAAACGGAAACAAATCATTTGAAAATGAAAAGTTCACGTGCAAATCTGTGCATCCGACGACCTGTCATCAGGGGGCTGTGACCGGTCACCACCCACGAGCGACAGGTTGCAAACTGACTATGACTGTCCAGAGAGTTCAGCCTCTCCATGCATGATTTTGCGACTGGTCGCAGGAAGTGGCTGACCAGTCGTCAGTGGTCCAGGGAGTTTGGATTGTTTCGGGATTAAATTAGACCGGTTGCCCAAAGATGGAGACCGGTCACTGGCGACAGGTCACCGACGACAGTGTAATCGGTCGCAAAGGGCTACGACAAGTCGTTTTTCCTGACCTTTGTGCTCTTTCTTCCCTCCTTTTGGTTGATCCAAACCATGAATTCTTCAACTACCCTCTCTACATCAGTCCCTCCTTCAAAAGAACTCGCCCTCGAGTTCTCGTTCGCTTCTGGTTCATGGTACTCGAACAAATCAGCGATGTTGAAAGTGCAGGAGATCTTGAATTCTTCGGGAAGGTTGACAACATAAGCTTTGTCATTGATCTTTTTTAGAATCGACACCGGTTCAATCTTCTTATGCTTCAGCTTGTTGTATGTGCCAATAGGGAAGCATTCCTTGCGTAAGTGGACCATCACTTGATCCCCGACCTCGAACACTTTGGCTCGATGATGCTTGTCTACGTCGTCCTTGTATTTCTTATTTGATTTTAGCAGCTCGTTCCGCACTTCTTCGTGCATTTTTGTAATCGGCTCAGCTGTGTTCTCAACGGCCATGCTTATTCTAAAAAACTTGGACAAAGGAACCAAGTCGAGAGTGTGACAAGGTACTCAATTATAGAAATTTGAAAGGGGGACTTCCCTGTAGATCGGTTCACCATATTATTGAGAAGAACTTAGCTTGAGATAGGGCCAAGTCCCACTGCTTCGGCTTATTCCCGGAGATGCAACGAATGAGATTGCCTAGAGTCCAATTCACCACTTTAGTATGGCCATTATTTTGCGGATGATACACACTGCTAAACTGAAGTTGGGTCTCGAATCGACTTTATAAAATTTGTCAAAAGTGACTCATGAACATCGTATCATGGTCCGAAGTAATCGTTTTGGGAATGTCATGCAATCTCACTACCTCTCAGAAGAAAAGATTGGCTACGTTCGTCGCGTCGTACATCTTCTTACAGGGGATGAAGTAAGCTATCTTTGAGAATCGGTCTATTACCACCAACACAGAGTTTATGTCGTGTTGTATTCGTGGGAGACTTAGGATGAATTCCATAGAGATGTCCTCCCAACCTTCAGGAATGGGGTAACGAGGTGTAGAGCCCCATGTTTTGTGAGTGTCCTTTGGAGGTCTGACATGTGTGGCACCGCTGCACCATGCTCCCAACATCTCGGCCTAGGTGAGGCTAGAAATACTTCTCTTCTATTAGGGCTTTTGTCTTGTCATGACCCAAATAACATCCAAGACCACCACCATAGAGTTCTAGGATGATCTTGTCATGCAGTGAACTTTGTGGGATACATAAGCAATTCTCGTAGAATAGATAGTCGTCTTAAATATGAAAATAATTTGAATGGCCTTCCTTAAAACGTAACCACTTTTCCTTGAACTCTTCATCTTCAGCATATATTTCCTTGAGGCAATCAAACCCAATTACCTCATTTGGTAAGGTAACAAGAAGGACGGCTTGGTGGCTTAAGGCATCTACAACCTTATTTTGTTGGTCCGACTTGTGCTTCAACACGAACGTGAATTCCTGTAGAAACGAAATCCACCTAGCATACACATGGCTAATGTTAGTTTAGCTATTGATAAACTTCAGAGCCTGATGGTCTGTGTATAGAACGAACTCCCTCTAGATGAGATAATGCCACTGATGTCATAGAGCTTGTACGATAAGATACAATTCAATTTCATATGTGGATCACTTCTTCCTTGCATCACTCAACTTCTCACTATAAAAGGCAACAAGTTTGCCCTCTTGTGATACACTAATACCCACGTAGGATGCATCGCAGTCCACCTCAAATATCTTTTTAAAGTTTGGAGTAACCAAACATGGGGTGGATGACAATCGTCGTCTGATCTTAGAGAAACTCCTATCAGCTTCCTTGGTCCATTGGAACGAACCTTTCTTCATGCAATCAGTGATCGGGGCCATTATAGAGCTAAAATCTCTGACAAACTAGTAGTAAAATGTGGTTAACCCATGAAAACTGCGCACTTCATGGATGTTAGTCGGAGTTGGCCAATCGCGGATGGGCTTCACCTTATCTTCATCTACCCGAATGTTCGTGGAAGATACAATAAAGCCCAAAAATAACAAGTGGTCTGTCAAGAAGGAACATTTCTTCAAGTTCATATACAACTTGCTTTCCTACAATACTTAGAGAACCTTCCTGAGATGTTTCATGTGTTCTGCTTCATTCTGGCTGTATATCAAAATGTCGTCAAAGTAAACCACGACAAACTTTCCTGTGAACGGCTTTAAGACCTGATTCATGAGACGCGTAAAAGTACTTGAAGCATTCGATAAGCTAAAGGGCATTATAAGCCATTCATACAACCTCTACTTGGTCTTAAAAGCTGTCTTTCGTTGATCACCAGGATGAATATGGATTTGATGGTATTTGCTCCTCAAATCAAGTTTAGAAAACACCTTAGATCCCTCCAGCATGTCCAACATATCATTTAGGCAGGGTATGAGAAATATATCTCGACTACTATCTTTCTTCAGCGTCAACAACGTTGGTACTACACAAGGGCTCACGCTCTCCCTCAGAAACCTCTTTTTCAGTAATTTTTCAACCTGCCCTTGGAGGATCTCACTCTCCTTTGGGCTTAACCGATACTGTGGCTTATTTGGTATACTAGCTTCCGAGATGATATCAATGTGGTGTTGAATGTCTCTTATTGGGGGTAGTCCCTCTAGGAGGTCGTCAGGCCATATTCATCTAAACTCATTTAACAAAGGACGAAGAACTGGGGGATGTTCGGTGGTGCTATATCCTCACCCTTCATAACCAAGGCGTAAATCTGACAGATTTCTTTAGATTCTTCAACAAACTCTCGTATGGTAAGAGAGAATTTTCCTCCACTTTGGAAGTCTCGGGGTGGCTCTTCGGTGCCATAGGAGCTAGAATTCTTTTTTGACCATCATTTATGAATGTGTAGGTGTTGTCTCACCCCCGATGGGTCGCATCTTGGTCCGACTACCATGGTCGACCGAGAAGCATGTGACATGCCTCCATGTTTATCATATCACACAATGCCTCATCTTTGTAGCTTCTACCAATAGAGAATGAAATTAAGCATTGCTCGGTTACCTGAGCGTCGTTGAGCTTCTTAATCTAACCAATGGAGTACGGGGTTGGTTGTTTTATTGTCGGCAACTGGAGTTTGTCCACCATCACCATAGACATGATGTTTTCACTGCTTTCGCTATCGATGATGACAACGCAAACCTTCCCGCTCATTATGCAATGGGTGGGTGCAAAAAATGTTTTGGCGCTGATGATGAACTTTAAGCTTCGGAGCGTAACATAAATGCCTCACTACCAAGGACTCGCCATAGTCCTGATTTAGCCATTTGGTGTCATCACCACTCTCATCAATGGCCTGCTCGTACTCTTCATTCATGGGTTCACCCTCAATGAATTTTTTTTCAACTCCCCCATCATTAGTAGTTAAGTTGGCAACAGATGCTAAGGACATGCATTAGAAAGGTGGCTTGGTTGGTCACATCGCCAACAATGATTCGACCTAGGGCAAGCATATGGGTTGGGCACCCAACTTGGGCTTACAGTTGGGGGTGCGATGTGCTGGGGCCTTAATGGATCGCTCCCCGAATCTTAGTTCATGGTGCATTGGGGGTTGAACATGCCCACCAATAGGCTCCTTTCCCTTCGACATGGATGTATCCTGAACGGTAACGGTTGTAGGAGCATGAGGCGTGGGATAGGGGTGCGCAGGAACTCTAGCGATCTGAGTTTCGGCATGCGTAGCATACTGTAAAGCCTCTTCTATCGTCCGGACGGGAAGCATCTGTATGCAATCATGTATATTGGTTCTCAAACCACCAATAAACCTCGCGGCTCTCTGAGCGTCCGTCTTTAATAAAGCATTGTGCGTCGCTGATCGACTAAACTCGGCTACAAACTCATTAACGGTCCAGTTGCATTAATGGCAATTCTGAGACTGCTGAAACAATACTTGTTCGTAATCGCGGGGTAAGAATCACAAGCGAAGAAGTCGCCTCATCCTTGGCCACAATCGGATGGGCAACTTATTCTGTTGGATTCAGAAAACTTATAATTGTTCCCATCGCATGAAAGCTCCTGACTTCAATTTATAAGACACTAGCTTCACCTTCTTCTCCTCCGAAACATCCATGTGGTCAAAATAATTCTCAACCTCCGCTAACTAGTCTAAAACTTCCCCAATGCGCAATAAATCATTAAAAGTAGAAAGTTTAGCTTTACCTCTATACTCTCGCTCAGCGCGATCTCTGCGATCGTTCCCTTGCATGTGTTGCTGAGCAATGTGGGCCTTGACATCTCCTTCTCTGCCATCGAATCCTTCGTGGTAGCCTGACGAGTTGTTACAAGAAGTACTTGACAGAACGTTAGATTGTTCCGTACTGCGATCACCGGCGGTTGCCCGTCGTCCTAGGCTTGGCGCAGGGCCAATGACGCCACGATCTGATTGAGAGATGCTTGCAGCCCTTGCATTGACATCTCAAACGATCGTTGGAGTGCTTCCATCTTCTTCGCAAGGTATTGAGTCCCCTTATCACCGTCAACGAGATTACTGCCACGTCCATTGCTACATGCCATCATCTCGAGGTTGTTCCTTGCTTTGATACCAACTTGGTGCAGACATAGGCGAAGTAAGATCGAACACCATCTCTCCCATGGATAACTGATCCAAATCCACAGACTTCTTATGAATCCTCAACCAGGACCTCCTATGAAGAAATCTCAATATTATTGAATAAAAGAGAAGTAATAATGCTTAACAATGAATAAAAAAGAGTTTAAATAGTCTATGATGTGTAATAGAAACCCTAGGTTGCGCAAATTAAGAGTCCTAAACCAAAATGAAAATAAATCATTCAGAAATGGAAAGTTCGCGCGTGAATCTACGCGTCTGACCACTGGTCGTCAGGGGGCTGCGACCGGTCGTAGTTGAGCTATGATCGGTTATAGGAAGTTGGTGAATAAGTGGCTTAGAATTAATGATAGAGTTAAAGAGTTTGTACATGTCAGTTAAAGATGAAAACAGATGGATTGGTCCACTGTCCTAGTTGGATTTGGATAGTTTGGGCACGTTATTATATGTCTTAGATGACTGATTTAAATATGGGTTCAATTGTTATTAGTGATACTAATCCATGGTGTAAATCAATGGTCAAATGTAAACCGATTGAACTCAAATTTTATGTGGTCCGCTTCAGATAAGTTTAACTCATAACTATACAGTTGTGAGTAGGTTGACTTAGAGTGCAAATGGGTGAACCAATTTGGACAAATTTTTTAATGTAAAAAAGAGGTTATAATTGGGTGAATTTAGTACATGCATAGTTGATTGGGTAAGTTTAATGCATGTTCAACGGGTAAAATTAAGCAAGTTTATGAATGAATGGTTTATTTGTGCATGAGTGGTGAGATGAACATGTGCATACGTGTACATATTGTTATACACATAATTATATAATCACTAATTTACAATTAATGAGGGTCATAAGTTAGCTAATTTTTTACATAGATCAATGGTTAACACTTGATAGATCTAACACACATATTAATGGTTCGAGGATGAGTTTATTTCAAGCAAAAAAGTTTAATGTTAGATAAAACATGGATGATCTTATGGAGACCAAGATTGAAAGAAATTAGGCCATAGAGACTGAGATTAGCAAAAAACAACCTACACACATTATAGCTTCTAATGTCAATAACTTTGTTACTAGTTGGCTATTAAAATTACATAAATAATATGTTATTGGAAAGTAATTTATAGATTTTATGTCCGAGGGAATTCCAAAATCCATCGACCCAAACAATTTTTTTTTTTGTTTGGACGCAATTTATAGATTTTATGCCCTAGGAAATTCCAAAATCAATCGACCCCAAACAATTTTATAAAATAAAGTTATTTTAGGGTTAAATTTTAAGTTTAAAGTCAAAATTTTCTTTTGGTAAGTTACGATTTTATCATTTTTAGGTATTTTAGAGTCTAAAGAATCTTATTATAACTTGAATTTTTTTTTTTTTTTAGTTATCTGAGAGAATTTGAATCAATTTAGACATCTTATGCTACTTTTGAAAAGTTTATTATATTATTTAAAAAATTACTAATTCAGAGAAGCTATAAATTTAAGACTTATACAAGCTATATCAATTAAATTATGGAAGAAGAATATTATCATTCTTCATATATACTCATATAAAGCTTTTCTACCTTGTGAATTCAAGAATTATGATGAATGAAGAAGATGATAATATTTTCCTCTCATTTTCTCCATTTTCACCCTGCACTTGCTACGTTAAATTTGGAATGTAGAAGTTAATTATGGTCGTCAATTAGTTAGGTTTGAATAGGGCTTAGGTGTAACAACCCGAGATTTTCGACTCTCGTGTATAACACGACGGTTGAATTCCCAAGTAATTTATGGAATAATTAATTTGTCAAATAATAAAATATATCATTCAAGCACAATGGCGGAAACAATTATCATCTTATTCTATCAAACTTACTACGTCGTCATCATCAATGTTTAAATAAGGGAACCAACCAATATCCATACTGATTACTTAAAATACAAAACAATGTCATCTCTTGAAGACTTATTACAATTCCATAAATGTATCAACTACTCAAAAGAAATATTTAATAAATGATAACACCAATTAAGTTTCTCTAACATCGTCATCCGTCATGTGATCGTACGACCCATCGAACTCTTTTCCTTAAAAATCGGGTTCAATACCTGGATCTTCACCTGCATCATCTAAATTGTGTTTGAGATAGTGTTAAACGCTATCATAGTGGGGAATATTTCCTCCAAGACAATCAAGAATAATAATAACGGTACAAAGTAAACGCAAGCAGGATATTATTATTTAATCAAATCAAAACAACCAACTAAAAATCTTTGTTAATGCGATGCATGGAATGCATGCTCTGGCTAAGGCACCCTGGCTAGAATCACAATACATGAAGTGGGAGACTCCCTGTTACGACTTCATGATAGCCACTAGTCACCAGAGGTTCCTGAGACGCACAAGCCCATAGTTTTGCCCGACCACGTGAGAAACAGGATACTCATAGCCCAAATCTATACGTGACAGTGTACGGGAGAAGTAGGACGCTCTAGCCTATTCTCAATTCCGTACACCCACATGGAGCCAAGTGATGCATGACTTTAGTTTCACCTTTATTTAAGTATTTTCGCATTTAAATAAATCTCAATGGTCACTATGGAGAGTCGCAAGCAACCCAACATAGGCCGACAGCACGAGATTAGTGTACATAGCACCAACCCCTGCTCATGAGAATTTGTATACCATTAGTGTCTACTCATTGTCCCGTTTTATGATTTCATCATGTCCCAAAAAGCCAATATTGTACATCATAACCAAATTCATTAAAATACTCATGTAATGTAAATGGATCCAATCAAGCATCATGTACATGTAAGGATCCATTGACAAACAATCACTTCATTCTCTCAGTTAAGTCAAGAGATATTCTTCCATCATGAACACCTCTCACGGGTTTCATCTCTCTACATCGAATAATTTTACCAACTTAAGGACAAAGAATATACAATAATGGAATGTCTATATGATGATCTTATACACATATTTCATATATATCACAATATGAAAACCAATGTTACTTGTAACACATAGACTAAGAAAATAAGGGTATAGATTTCACAAAGATAAATAACACAAATACACATGCTTCTTAGTCAAAAATCTGAACAAGGAATCACATCATTATATAATGATATTCATTACAAATCCTGCATTATACTTCATGTTATATGGATCAGCAATTTAAAACAAAATAACTTCACATGCCACAAAAGAAACTTATGATAATCATGATATTATTAATGAAAGGCTTGAAGGAAAATCCTCACCTTAGGATAGACTTAGAAGAGGGTTGTAAAAGATCCTAGCCGCTGGAAAAATATGAGAAAGAACTCCATTCTCTTCTCTATCTCTCTCTCTCTCTCTCTCTCTCTCTCTCTCTCTCTTTCTCTAAGGCATGGAGGCTAGGGTTAGGAGTAGGGCTTAGAGGTGCGTAGTAGGAATATGGAGAGGGATGTGCGTACATGGGGAGAGAAAAGAAGGGCGTGCGCGTAACAACCTCTTAAGGTAGGTTTCTCAAATCTCAATATTCGGCTGATATTTGATCAATTCCAATTCGTTCATCTTATCAAACTCGAAGAGTAGAGTCAGAATACGCAAATTTCTTGATGATCACATGATAGAGTGACCGATCCTTGAAAATGGCCTAACGGGTGCTAAAATGGGCTAGATCTCAATTAACGGTCTACGCTTGATGATCAAGACCCAAATTTTGAAAAAAATATGTAGTCATGATAGGCAAAAAATTTTACAAAGTTTAGTGGTTGATTGATGGTGAGAAATGCCTAGATATGAAATTCCAACTTTTGGCGGAAAATGAAGGTGCTGTCTTTGTGGTTCAACAGTGTAGGATTATAGATCAGGGTCCAAATTTTGTGTAAACTTGTAGTCATATGAGTATAATGGGTAGTCCAAATTTGAGAAGCGATTGATGGTGAGAAGTGGGTAAATTGAAAGGTTCAGATTTAAAAAGAGTTGGTAACTCGTTAATTTCTAGAATAGGATAACTTAGTGCATAAGAAAGAGGCTTATCAAGGTGGGGCACTCAAATCGCACTATTGGTCCATGATAAAGACGATCCAAGTCACTTATATGAAGAGAAATATTTGACTACGACTAACCATCTGCTTTCCTCACTCGATGGACATGAAAATCAAGGGTTAAGGGGTTGATTTGACAATTAGACCACTTCTACTATGATTTAAGGGTTGGAATTTGACGTGTATGATTAATATGTGCCCAAAAGCTTAAATCCAGAGTTTTACGTGAAAGTGATCGTCGAAAACTATAATACTTAAAAATGACATCTTAACTTAAGTTTAACTAATGACATTTTTGTAATTATCTGAAAAATGCACGATTTTTGAAATCTGATCTTTCTACGATGTTTATGGGATCATTCTAAGAAACTTTTGTAAAGGGTCCTCTATCGGATCTCCTACGGATGTCCCGCTATTATCAAATCAACGGTAAATATACGATAATTAATAAAAAATAAATTAAAAATTAATTTTAAAAAATTTTCAAATAAATTTCAAAAATCCAGGGCGTTATATTAGGTCTATCAAACACATTACTTTTGCTCAAGCCCAATCAGTAGAGTTATTAATGGACAGTGCTGGTCTGACGGGCTTTCGGGCCTGGGCATGGACTAGAGTATCAAGCCCGCGGGTCAGGTTCAACTTGGACAAGGCTGTTCAAAAGCCCGATAACCCGACCTGACCCGAATATATTTTTTAATTTAAAATTTAAATTAAAATATTTTCCCTCATTTCAAAATTTAAAATTTACACAAAATTTTCCCAAAAGTCCATCTCCCTCCTAAAACTCTTTTTATTCTCTATAGTGTTAACGTTTTTTTTTTCTTTTTTTTTTTTTATGGAAAAACTCAAGATTAAAGGATAATTTCTTTCTTTATGTGAAAAGCGACTCGGGCCGGACCTTACATTTGTATTTTGGGCCAGGCTTGGGCCAGATTATTGTGGCCTGCCAAGGGTCCGAGTCGAGTTTGGGCATAAGTTGAGAGAGCCAGGTCGGGCTTGGACAGAGCTTGGTCCGGCCCTAACCCGGCCCATTGACACCCCCCAAGGGCTTGTAACAGGCCAAAACAAATGGGCGCAGATTAGGTACTACCCATGCCTGTTTTGAGCTTGGGATAGGCGGGGCTCTAAGGGGCCGCCGTGATGTATGGATTTCATCCAAACTGTTCATCCATTTTTCCAAATTATTTTAGATCATGAGCTAAAAAAATAAAAAAAGATCAAAGGCTCAAGTGTACCACATACTGAGGATTAAATTCCTACCGTTGAAAAATTCTCAAGGACCACGGAAGCTTTGGATGAGGATGATTTTTTTTTTTCCCCACTTAATCTATGTGTATATGACCATATCAAATTGGATGGCAAATAAACAACATGGTGGGCCATAAGAAAGTTTTAATGGTGGGTGTCTTTAGCACCTCTGCTTTCTATGATGTGGCCCACTTGAGCCTTGGATCTGCCTTATTTTTGGGATAAGAATCTAAAATAACATGGAAAAATGGATGGACAGTGTAGATAAAAGCCATACATCACGATGACCCCTTGGCGCCTCCGCTTGTCCTGAGCTCCGAACAGGGGTAGTACCTAATCTGCGCCCAAAAGACGCGGATTGGCTAGTGACCCCAACACCAGCTAGGGGGCTGGTGCGAAAGCTGTGTGGGCCCACCATGATGTATGTGTTTTATCCACGCTGTCCATCCATTTTTCCACCTCATTTTAGGGCATGGGCCCAAAAATGAGGCAGATCCAAATCTCAGGTGGACCACACCACAGGAAAACAGTGTTGATTGAACGTCCATCATTAAAAACTTCCCAGGGCCCACCGTGATGTTTATTTGCCATCCAACATGTTGATAAGGTCACACGGAACTGGATGAAGTGAAAACACAAATATCAGCTTGATCCAAAACTTCTGTGGCATCCAAGAAGTTTTCAACAGTGGACGTTCAATTCCCACTGTTTCCTGTGGTGTGGTCCACCTGAGATTTGGATCTGCCTCATTTTTTGGCCCATGCCCTAAAATGAGGTGGAAAAATAGATGGGCAGTGTGGATAAAACACATACATCATGGTGGGGCCCACACAGCTTTGGCACCAGCCCCTAGCTGGTGTTGGGGTCACTAGCCAATCCGCGTCCCGACTTCAGCAGTCCCTTTGTACCTCATGTATGATATATGACAAAGTTGCCCTTGAAATCCTAAGTGGGTTGAGCGGAGCTGATGAACTCCTAAATGAAGCTAAAACTTAGCCTGGTTATTAAAAGGGCTCAAATTTAAGCAGGGTCCCTTTCCTCCGACCTAATATTCCCACCCAGTGGAAAGCAGACAGCCCCAAAAGCTGGATGGGCCAGCCTGACCCCTTGACAGCTCTCATAAGTAGTATTTCTTGTACTTTCAATCTTATTTTTACTAAGAAAAACTATTGTTTTGTGTGGAAGATTAAATAATGTGGCATGACAGAATTTTGTTCTCGATCATTTCATAAGATCTACTTTCGAGATTGAAGCACGTTTATATCGTGCAAAGACTAATAGTATCTATAAAAATAGTGAAGATAAAGTCCTTCCCACAGTGTCGTTTCTACCGAAAGGCCTTCCTTTTAATAACATTAAAAATATATATATATATTGAGCAATTATAACATTTTTTCTTCTCCATGAACTAATTTACCGAAAAACCCTTACCGGCCACGACACTTTTCAGGGATAAATTAAAGTATATTAGAGCCATCATTCTGGTCCAAGTCCGGATATTTGTTTATCAATTTTCTTTTATTGGGCCATTGCATGGAAGGCCGCATATAACTATCAGTCATTATTATCTAAGGGCCCATTTGGTTGGTATCTGAAAACCTATTTCCCACTTAAAATATAAATTCCAACATAATCTAATTTCAACTTGTGTGTTTGGCAGCAAATTTCGATTAAACAGGATTCCACCTGAAAACCTAAATTGGTTGGAATCAAGGTTAGTAGAAACGGTTGGAAGGGAAAAGAGGTGGAAGTTAGCGTCACTAGGGTGGTGCCCACCTTGATGTATGCATTGTCCATCTATAATGTATGCGATTTATATCCACGCGGTCCATCTGTTTTGAGAGCTCAATTAAGGGCAATAGGTAAAAAATGAGGCAGATCTAAATCTCAAGTGGACCACACCAAAGGAAAATAATGTTGATTAAACGTCCACCATTAAAAACTTCCTATGGCCCACTATAATGTTTATTTGTCATCCAACCCAGCCATTTATCTTGCAGGGCTACTATAGGAGGAGTCAAGTTCTCAGGCGGTTCCAAAGCTTACGTGGGCCATGCCACAAGCAATGGTTGGATTACACAGTTTTCAACTATAGGTGTTCAATTCACACTCTTTCCTATGCTGTGGTCCATTTGAATTTTCCATATGCTTAAATTTTGAACTCATGCCCTAACGTGAGATATTAAAACAGATGGACGGTGTGGATAACACACGCATGTCACGGTGGGCCCCACGTAGCTTTATGAGTTATTTAGTACGGAATCCGCTTCTTAGTTGCCCATGTGCAAGTGACCAATCAATGTTCCTGCCTATCCAGACCATTCATCTGGACGGACACACTGAGAACAGACCCCAGCCTTGAAGTCAGGCCGGGCCACTCATCAAGTTGGCTATACAAGTACGAGAAACATGGTCCGTACGCTGATGATAAATGACGACAATTGCACTTGCGTTCTACCTTCCCGACCTTGGAGTAGGTTCACGGCAGGCCACCCATTTAGCGGCATAAAACCCACACACATGTGCACGATGGCATGTGCGCTGAAACTCCGATCGGATTAGGTACTATCCGAGTATGTGAAGAGCTCGAGATAGGCTCACTTTGTCACACCGGTATTGGTGGAGAACACGTTGTAAGAAAGAAACCTGTCACATCAATAAGCCTGACATAAGCTTGTGATATCTATTCTCCATCAATATACACGTGGGACATACTGGCCTGTTGTGAGCTTTGCACAAGCTCTAGTAGTACCTAATCCACTTCCCTAAAACTCCCTTTAAGGGGCGTTTGGATAAGAGTAAATGTGGATAAATGGGTGGAATTTGAAGTAAATGGAGGTAAATGATATTTGGAGTGTATTTGGATGGAAGTAAACGAGGGTAAATGAAATGAAATAGGAATAAATGTGCATGTAAATGAAATCCTCTCTATGAAAGAGGATTTGGAAGTAAATGGGGGTGAAATGCCTTTTTGAGCTCCCTTTGAGAGTCGTATGTGTGGACAAAGGTGCCACTATGCACATGTCCACCATACACATGTCACACTAATGATGCTCCCCAACCATCCAAATATTGTCTACATCACTAAAATCACACGAAAAGAATGATCCAAATCATTTAAAGGATGGCCATCTAAATGGACAGTTGAAAAACATTCATAAGTTGCCTATTCGTGATATTTACGTTTGTGGCCTACTTGAGGCTCAAAAAATTCTTATTTTTTGCTGTAGTATACATTTCAATGGATTTATTACAATCATTCTATTAAACATCGTATATGTACACTAAGTTAGGATATTAAATCCAATTTGGTATATCACATATATTCATGTGAATATATTGAAATTTTCAAATGCATTCCAACTCCTCCCATTTACCCTAATCCAAACGAAATGTTTTGATTTCAATTGTATTTCATTTACTCCCTTTCAAACGCAACTATGCAAAGCCATTTACTACCAATTCATTTATCAACAAATCCATTTTCCATTTACCTCCTTTTACAAGCTCCCAAGCAAGTAGTATTTTTTTTTCATTCACCTTTACATCAAGTACATGTGGCTGTCCATCACATTATATAAGCCATTAATACCGAGAGCGGATTAGGTGAGACCCCAACCTCACCCAAGACGGTGCAGCCTTTACGTAGTTTTACCGTGGGGCCCACCTTGATGTATGTATTATGTATCCACGTCGTCCAACCATTTATACACATAATTTTAAGGTATCATACCAAAAATTAAGCATATCCAATTATCATGTGGACCATAGCATAAGAAACAGTGGTGATTGACCATAAATGGGCCACAAGGGTTTTGGATCAAGCTATTATTTGTTTTTTTTACCTTCATCCAGTCTTTTTTAACCTTATCCAGAGATTGGATGGTAAATAAACAGTACGAAAACATTAAGATAGCCCTAAGAAGATTTTAATGGTACGACGGACAATCATTGTTGTTTCTTATGGTATGCTTCACCTAATAATAGGATCTGCTTAATTTTCATATAATGCCTTAGAATGATGTGAAAAAACGGATGGACGGCATGGATACATAATACATACATCAAGGTGGGCCCCATGGTAAACCCACGGTAAGGGCCGCACCGTCTTAGGTGAGGCCAGGGTCTCACCTAATCGGCTCTTGTACCTACGGTGTCCTACCCGCACTCGGCTCTAGCCACAAATGGGCAAATCTGTGTGGGGGCCCATTGTGATGTATCTATTTATCCATGCCGTCCATCCCTTTTCTCATATCATTTTATGATGTGAGATCCCTTGCCAAGTGTTACATAAAAATGTCCGTAAGCAATAGAGGTGAGGCCAAAATACAAAAGAAGGGAGCGAATTAGGTGTTACCCCTACCATGTGGCCCACTTTGTTGATTTTATGTATATCCATGCTGTCCATCCGTTTATCTAGACCATTTTAGGATGGGTATCAAAACTTATGCGGATCAAAATCTCAAGCAGACTATGCCACAAGAAGTAGTAGTGATTGAGTACTTCATTAAAAATTCTAAAGGGCCCATTGTCACTTTTTCTTAATGTTTATTTGTAATCCAACCTATTGATTATGTTAAGAATATCTGGTTTAAGGGAAATTAAAAAGATGAGATTGATCCAAAACTTTCGTGTCCCCTAAAACATTTTTAATAATTATTCATCGTTGTTTCTATTGGTATGGTACACCTCAAAATTGAATCTTCTTATGATTTGGGATACCGTCCTAAAATAAGATGTAAAATTAGATGGGATGACAAAGATATACAAAACATACATCAAAGTAGGCCCAACACAGTTAGGGTAACATTCATTAAGCTCTTACTGGGTTAACAGCTAATTCACTCTTCATAAAGGGTCAAACAAAGGCGAAATGCTAAATAAAAATAAGAGATAAAGAATCACAAAGATTCACATATTCTGCTAAAAGATTTCTCAAATTTGACTTTGATACTAATTATTGCAGAAAAACACTGGTGTGAATGGCTTTGTGTTATTTACCATGGAGAAGGTATATTGCTAAACTATCTAAATCCTTATGCCTCTTATTTATTGTTTTGGTTTGTCATTTTCCTTTGTATTTTGGCCTCCCTGCAGTCAAGGGTGGAGCCACGTAGGGGTGAGGGGCTTGAGTTTTCAATAGTAAGAGTTCGATCCTTTGGCTCATATGGTGTGGTCCAGTTGAGCCTTTGATTTGCCTCTTTTTTGGGCTCAAGCACCAAAATGATCTTTCAAAATAGATGAACCATTTGGATAAAATATATAGATTATCATGGGCCGCACAGAGCTCCTGACAAGACCATCCGTCTCAAGTGGTACCTGGTCTACAGGAAATCTCGGACGCAGGGCGCCAATTTCCTTTGGCAGGAAGTTCTTATGCGAACCTAGCTGGGTCTCACCACGATGTTTTTGAGGAATCCACCCGGTCCATCCGTTTTTTGAGCTCATTTTAGGACATGAGACTGAAAATGAGATGGATCCCAGAGTCTTCCTACTTGGATGAACTGAAAACATAAATATTAGATTTATTAGATTGACTCAAATTTTTTTGGCCCCACGAATGTTTCAACTATGGTAGTTCAATCCTCACATTTTCGGCCCACTTGAGCCTTTGATCCGACTCATTTTTGGCCGCATGCCTTACACTGATCTCACAAAACAGATGGACTGGGTGGATTTCTCACAAACATCACAGTGGGCCCCACCTAAGTTCCCAGGCACTTCCTGCTCAAGAAATCGTCTAGCTCGGTTCGGTGGCTATCTGGCCATTACGTCACCAAGTTCTCTGGCCCCACCGTGATGTATGTTTTGTATCCCCACCATCCAACTATTTAAAGAGATCATTTTATGGCTAGATGAAAAGAATGGGCCAGATTCAAAGCTCAAATAGACCCATCACAAAAACAGTAGGAACAATGGCACCCACTGATGCGTCATGCTCGTGCCTTGCCCCTCTAGAAGAAAATCCTGGCTCCGCCCTGCCTACAATAAGGGCGATTTTCCTCAACATGGCTCACTTCCGTTTTTTGTAGGCATGTAGTGTGGTCCACTTCAATTTGTTATAGGCCCCATTACCAAGTTCTGTGGGCCCCACCATGATGTATGCGTTATTCCACACTGTCCATTCATTTTACCATATTATAGGGAATGACCTAAAAATGAGTAGATATAAATTTCTAGTGGACCACAACATAGAAAGTAGTGGGATTGAAAAGTCTACCTTTGAAAGCTCATTGGGGGCACAAAAGTTTTGGATCAAGCTGATATTTGTGTTTTCCCTTCATCCAGGTGCATGTGACCTTATTAGCAGGTTGGATGGCAAATAAACATCATGGTGGGCCTTAGTAAGATTCCAACGGTGGGCATCATTGTCCTGCTGCTTTCAGTGGTGTGGTCCAATTGAACTTTAGATCTGCCTCATTTTTGGGGCCATACCATAAGATGATCTCATAAAATGTATGGACAGTGTGGATATAACACATACATCATGGTGGAGCCTACAGTACTTGGTGACGTCAACACACCAATGAGGTTGGTGATCTGTGGCACACCACGCAATCCGCTTCCCCATTTCCTTGGCTTACGTCCTAGTTCGCACTACACAGTGGTTTTGCTCCATGCTCCTAATCGGGCCGTACAAAAGTGAGGGCGCGACTTGGGTGAGACCCCGGAACCAGCCAAGTGGGTGGGATCCTGACGTGGCGCGAGATGATTGATCCAGCTAGGCGGGCTTCATGCGAGACCAACTCACGTGGGAGAGTTAGATGCCAACCGACGTTAGGTCTGAAATTCGGGGTCTCAGCCCCTCCTCTCATTCGTCCCTCTCTCTCTCTCTCTCTCTCTCTCAAATCCTCCTCCTCTCTTGCAGTCTCTCTTCCTCTCTCGCACATGTGACAGCACCCCCCAACAGCGGCAGGGGCCGACATTGGGAGCGGCAATAGCAACGGCTTCTAAATCTCTTGCAGGTTTTGCTTCAATTTTTTGTTCTTTTAGAGTAACTTATGGTTGTGAATCAAACACCCTATGTGAATTTCTTTATTTATTTTGTGAATGACTAAATGCAGGGAAAATCAATATTTTTTATTTTTTATTTTTGTTCTTGATTGATTTTGGTGACGGTTGATTTTTGTTCATGATCTAACAGAGGTTACATGCTGTTAGACCTCTGCTCACACTAACATTGAGAAGGTTTGTTTTAGCATTTTTATTTCCGTACAAGGGCTAACTACGGTGGAAAATGTTGGTTGTTGTGTAAAATGTCAACCAAATAAAAAGGATTTTGGTTGGACCTTGTAATAATACTTGTCAAACCAATAGCTGGTGATAGTTTCACAACCACTTAAAAAATTTGGCAAAATTTAACCCCATGTCGTCTCTCAAATCCCCCTCCTTTTTTCCATCTAATTGGTTGGATGTAACTCTTATATTTTCTATTCTGTTCTTTTCTCTAAAAAATCCATTGGTTCCTTTAGAGCATTTTAAGTTTACATTTATGTCTGTGTAATGCTTTACTCAGAATGTTTCATTTTAAGATGAGATATCTTGTTCATCATTTTGTTTGGTGGTTTTGTTGAAACTTTCCAGAGGTACAAGAGTCACTGAAAGGCCACTGAGACCCAAATGATTGACATTTGAAATCTCCATTTCAGGTTGTGATTCTTGGGTTTGCATGTATCATCTTAGTTTTAAGTTTCCAATCATATTTTCACAATGTTTATTGAAAATTTCAAAAGTTTTGAGTTGAATTATGGTCTTTTAGAGCCATCTAAAACACTATACTGTAACAAGTTTTTAAGCTTATTTTAGCAAAATCACATGAATTTTTCAGAAGTTCCAGTTGAAACTTCTCTTCTTGAAAATTTTGGACCATATGTTGGCATTTAAATACTTCTGATATCATGGACCCTTTTTGGGCATTTGAATAGCTTATGATTATTACAAGGAGCAACTGCTCCAATACATGGAGGTGGACACTGATAACACCGATCTATACAGCCATGTCACATGAAGGGTGATTGTCCGTTGACTAATTTCTTTATTTTCTTTCCATGTAGGGTTACTCGAGATCAGTATTTGCATACTAGGTCATTGATGCAGTGGCAGAGGAGCTGAAAGCGAGGTTGTCCAGAAAATAAAAATTGGGTTGAAGAAGACAGATGCGATCTTGAGCTGTCAATTTCTAGTTGTGGACACATGCATTGCGAGGAGCGGCCATTTCTGTGCAGAGCTTAGCTTTATGCTGTCAGCTCGTGGTGCTTTATGTTGTTATTTATTTGTGGTGACTTGGATGGTGGTGTTGTTTCATGAACACGGTGGTTTGGTATTATGTAACATGCTAATGCTTCATCGAATGGCTTTTTAGGATGAATGCATGGATTTAGTTTGTTGTAGATTTTTTCAGAGTCAATAGAATTTTGGGTCTTTTATTCTTTGTAAACAATTGCATTTTGCAATGATACATGTTAAAGTGGAAACTAAAATAGATGGCCTTGATTCCGTGCATTGGCCCACCTTGATAATACTAGCAATTTTGTACTTCTATTGTGGGCTTCTTCCACTATATGGTCCTATTTAATGGTTAAGATGATTCAATTCCCATAGGAATTTTGTACTTCTATTGTGGGCTTCTTCCACTATGTGGTCCTATTTAATGGTTAAGATGGTTCAATTCCCATAGCAATTTTGTACTTCTATTATGGGCTTCTTCCACCATATGGTCTTATTTAATGGTTAAGATGGTTCAATTCCCATTAAAGCATTTTTGTCATGGGGCTTCCTCCAACCGACTAAGACTTTTAGCCTCTAAGCTACAGCTACATGATTTGACCTTTTTTTTTTCAAGAAAAAATGAAATATTAATCTCGAAATCAAGATGTTATTTTATTGGAGACTTAGCATAGATCCCACCGTTTAGCTCCATATGAGACCCTCCAAATGATGTTTACCACATTCCCAATATGAAAGATGTATCATCCATAACTCAGTGAGTTTTCCTGATACAGTGTCGTACCTTGAACACAAGAATACATGCATGCAAGCATTGGGCCCGATGGCAGCTGAGTATGTGTCCCTTCAAACTGCTTTGTGTAACCCAAATTAGTAATTCATACATTAACCAGCACACAAAAAAATATGCATATTACGTATGTAGGCGCCTTTGTACACAAACACAACATAACAGGTAGAATTCCATGCATAAGTGCTCTTGTGGGCAGACCATATCACCAAACCAATGCCAATGGAATTTCTTCCGGACGTATTGTACAATCCAGATCAACTGATTGCAGTGTTTAAGTGCAACTAAGAGCACTATAAGTTGCAGTGATCTTGAAGACAATGATCATTTATCAATTCTAAATACCCAAAAATTAACAGGTCTACCAAAATTTGCTATGTATCATAATTCATTGCACTCAACCTGGGTACCAGAATTTTGTCTCAGAAAAAGGAAAAAAAAACCCATACACAAATGACATAAAAATTATTTACAAACATGTAACCCATCAACCACCTCTCTCTCTCTCTCTCTCTCTCTCTCTCTGGGCCTCCAACAGATAAGATGCATGACCTTCTTAGCATATCTTATTCAACATTTCTCATTTGAGCTCGTCCTCGTGGTCCCTGAATCAAAGATGAAAGGCCATTGAAAACCACCACATGCACCTGCAAATTGCACTAAAGAAGAGTACCCCCAATGAGAAGGCTCAAAGGTCCGAAAAAAGACTTATCTTGACCATAGCTTTAACTCATGATGCTCAAGTGCCCAATGTTGCTCTGTATGCAGTATTAATTGGCATTCCAAGCTTCAGCGTTCCATTGACCTGAAAATACGAGCCCTTGTCAGGAAACACATTTTAGAAGCATTTTCTAGATACACATAAAAAAACAAGGGAATAGACATTCTTATGGGAAAAAGTGAGGAAAAACAAACACAGTATTGCAACATCCATGTCCATGACAATCTTAATAGTGTAGCCATAGTAGGGATGAAATGGATTCTGTATTGCAAATATAAATTATCAATACCGTATTAATATGTTCTAATATAATAAAGAACTCAACACTGACAACACAAGCAAAAATAGGTCCTCACATATATTTCAAGGCACACTACAGTATGCTATAGTGGCATGCCACAGTAACACCACAGAAATCTAGCATGGTGTGGAAAGAATTCTAATAATATATGAAGTCTGTTCCTATTTTTCAACAGATTCTAGATTCCTTAAATCGTACAAGCCTAAACTCTAGTAGATTCCAGATTCCAACCCTGCTTTTGCATGATTAGGATGTTAGGTGAAACTTGATTGAGACATGAATTCAAATATGCTTCTCTTTTATTTGGTAGCACTTTGGGGGATGGATTTCTGTTATTTAAAACAAACACATAAATGAGATGCTATTTGGTACACAATTATGCAAAGGTGTAAGGACAACACGACATTATAGACAACATTGAGACCGCCAGCAGATGATCCATGAAAACTCAATTGAACAAATAATAATTAAATTCATAAAACAAAGAATCAACAGTACAATAAACTTCAGATGTTTCAGAAGGAACAAATAAGGTCACTAAGATGCCACTCCATATGGCACTCGAACTCAAATACTCCAAACGCCACTAGTTCTTAACTTCTAAACCCACTTAGACTGGTGTTTGCAATAGTTGAAATTCAATTTGCTTTCACCCTACTTGTCATCATCCAAATGTAGACACATGCCTCTTCACTTTTGGGTAAACATCAACATCTTTGAACATCGTTTATGCTTCAATTAGAACAGGGGGGCAAATATCAAGAAATATCCAACTACTCAGTTTCTCTCAAATCATCTGACCAATGACAAATTCCTCACATTAGGTCCCCTAATTTTTCAGTGGTGGCAGAGCAACTGTGCCTGGGACATCAAACTAATCCTCTAACAGAACGATCATGCATCTTCCTCAATCCCTGAAGCAACCCCACAAAGCATGTCAAATACAGTTTCTTCTGCTATGTTCTTTTCTTTACCATTTCAAAAAAATAAAAATAAAACATACACATGTATAGATGATCTCAAATCTTGTTTTATGTATGTCCGTGCCAACATCCCTTTACATAGAGGGTTTTGAACACTAGCGTTCAAATTAGCCTATAGTAGCGACAATTATTCCTCTTATTGGAGGACTAAGCACATTATAATAGTTAGACACTCAAGGCATAAACAAATAGGAGTTTTTAGTGATTTCAATTAGGGAAAGATTCTGAACATGGAAAATCCCCGAATAGCAAAAATCCATGGTTAGAATTCTTGATTCAAGACCGTAAATCAATCTGCAAGAAAAAAAAAAGTTAAGAAAATTACCTGCCAGCGATTTGGAAGCCGAAGCCGCCGCCGCTGCTACTTCTGGTGTCGCCCCGCTACCATTGCCAGAGAGAGAGAGAGAGAGAGAGAGAGAGAGAGAGAGGCGGCTTTTGGGAGAGAAAGAGAGAGTCGGGCCAAGAGATGGCGAGAGAGGAGAGAGAGTCGGATCTCTAGCGAGAGAGGGATCTGATCTCTCGTGAGAGAGGAAGGGAGAGAGGGAGAGAGACAAGAATGAAAGGGAGCGACTGGACCCGAACCCTCGTTGACGGCGTTAGAGACTAATGGGACTTGCCCTTTCTCACGTGAGGAAATCTCACACAATGCCGCTTACGTGGACGAATCATGTTAAGACACGTCATTGTTGAGATCATTCCTACTAGGATGAACTGAAACACAAATATTATCCTGATTTGAAACTTCTGTGGCCCCACGAATATTTCAACTGTGGAAGTTCAATCGTCATGTTTTTGGCCCACTTAATCTTGGATCCCGTTCAAATTTGGTTGCAACACCTAAAATGATCTCACAAGACGGTTAGACGGCGTAGATTTCTCACAAACCTCACGGTGGGCCCCACCCAGATTCCTTGCGCAGGAGATGCCTGCGAAAGCTTTGCGCAGGAAGTTCCTGCACTGGGAACAAAGTTAGGGCCCACAGTGATTTTTTTTTTTTTTTTTTTTTATGAATCCACCATGTCCATCTGTTTTGGGAGATCATTTTAGGACGTGAGAATAAAAATGAACTGGATCCAAGACTCAAGTGGGTCGAGGATTAAACGTCCACAGTTGAAATATTTGTGGAGCCACAGGAGTTTCGAATCACGATAATATTTGTGTTTCCAATTCATCCCAGTAGTAGTGACGTTATGAACGGTATGGATGTCATATAAACATCACTGTGGAACCCAGGGAGGTTTCAACGGTAGTAATTTACCTACCCACCTTTTCCTTTAGTGAGGCCCACTTGAGTCTTGGATCCGGTTCATTTTTGTTCTCACGTCCTAAAATGATCTCCCAAAACGAATGAACCGGGTGGATTCAAAAAAAAAAAATCACTTTAGCCTCACCTTGGTTCCTAGTGCAGGAACTTCCTACCAAAGCCTTGCACATGAAGTTCATTCACTGGGAACTAAGTTGGGGCCCATAGTAATTTTTTTGATGAATCCACCCAGTACATCCGTTTCGGGAGATCATTTTAGGACGTGACAAAAAAAACGAATTGGATCCAAGACTCAAGTGGGTCGAAAATGTGAGGATTAAACGTCCACAGTTGAAATATTTGTGGAGCCATAGGAGTTTCGAATTAGGATAATATTTGTGCTTCCAGTTCATCCCAACAGTAGTGACGCTATGAACGGTATGGATGTCATATAAACATCACTGTGGACCCTAGGGAGGTTTCAATGGTAGTAATTTACCTACCCACCTTTTCCTTTAGTGAGGCCCACTTGAATCTTGGATCCGGTTCATTTTTGTTCTCACGTCTTAAAATGATCTCCCAAAACAGATGAATGGGGTGGATTCATCAAAAAAATCATTGTGGCCCCCACCTTGGTTCGCAGTGGAGGAACTTCCTCGCATGGCTTTCACAAGAAATCCGCGCGCCCCCCATGGGAAGCGGATTTGGTACTGCCCGACCCTGTCCCGAGCTTAGGACAAGCCCGCCATGGCACGTACGTGTCACATTTGTATGGGTGTTGGCACGGTGTCAGAGGTAACTTGCCACGTCAGCAAATTTAATACGGTCATGTCACGCCTCCTCTCACCTAATGCCCACACGCTACGTAATAACCTGTCCTGAGGCTAGGGATAGGCCCGGTAGTACCTAATTCTCTTTACGTACTTATCAAAATTAGTGTCGTCCATTCTCATTGGTCTATGTCGTAACCAATGATGTCAGCTAAAATATCTAGCCTGGGCCTCAGCCTAATGTTTTCGTATTATTTTAAAGCATAAGATAAAAAGTAAGGCACATCCAAAGCTCAAGTGGACCACACAACAGAAAGCATGCGGTTGAACGACTAATGTTGAAACCTTCCTATGGTTCACTTTGAGGTATATTTACCATCTAACACCTTCATAAGGTCACTCAAACCTTGATTCAGGGAAAACACATACTTCAGCTTGATCAGAGCCATACGTGGCACTAAGAAGTTTTCAAAGGAAGGTGTTCAAGTCCCCCACTTTCTTGTCGTGTGGCCCACTTGAGCCTTGGATCTGACTTATTTTCAGCCCCGTGACTAAAGTGTATGAAACAAAATGGTTGGACTGGATCTAATACATACGTCATGATGAACCACACAGAAGTTCCACATTTCAACTGTTCGGTTTTCTTCTCTTTAGCCACAGCAGAATTTCTTTAGGTGCTAAATTTAAGCAGGCCATGATGACTTTTTTTTAGATCCACACCGTCCATATAATTTTTCAGATCTTTCCAGGTTATAAACCAAAAAACAAGTTAGATCCGAAGCTCAAGTGGAACACACCATAGGAAACAGTAGAATTGATGCTACCATTGAAAACTTCTTAGCCCTGGACGGCTCTGATCAAGCAGATATTTGTGTTGTACCTTCATCCAGGTATCGGGTGGCCTTATGAGCATGTCAGATGTCAGATAAAGCTTCACGCTTGGCCTAAGGAAGGTTTCAACCAGAGTTTGTGTAATCCTGACTGCTTTCTTTGGTGTGGTCCACTTGAGATTTGGATGCACCCTATTTTTGGAATCATGCTCTAAATCTATTTGGAACAATTGATGGACGGTGTAGATGTAACATGAAGGTCATGATGAAGGGCGGTGAAGTTACATGCGTTAAAAGTTGCGCCATGTAGCATGCAATCTGCCCAAAGAGACAAATTCAGGATATTTTGTGAGAGAGATAACGAAAATGACGTGGTTAAATGAGAAACGCCCACACTAGAATTTCCTGTGCTTTCAGCACAGACGATCCGTACTCGGCGTAAGGTCGTTATCCAAAAGATATCGAACGATTCTGCTCTCAGTAGATATATATTTAAATCTGGACCGTTGACCTGGAGAGACATTGTTGTATGATCCTCGATCCGAAAATATGACGCACATGATTCTTTTACGTTCATTTTGTACAAGTGGTCTAGATCATCGGTTTGGTGTGACCGTCCATGGATAAATCATCCCAAACAATCTCATTTATAGAATAATCCTGACCTCTCATTTGGCGGCCTGAATATATACGATGGAAGAGAAAAGCAGAAATGGTCCACATAGAACTAAGAGGATGCCCAAGATGGGGCAACTAGAATCTTCCACTCCATGAGACATTCTGGATATGACCCATCCATGGTTGCGTTAGGACAACCGTCTGATCTCTGAATCATGGTCCCACTTAGGCAGGACGCGTGGAACTCATGGTGCATGTACAACTGAGAGAAGGCTTGAAATAGGTGGTCAGGATCTTCCAATCGGCGAGAATTACAAAACATGATCATGGGTGGGGACACATTATGCATGGATGAGATGTACCGATTTGGCAGATGTTGGGGGAGGGTACATGTACTGCACGTTTGGATGTGCAGGCCGTTTTGAGAAATGTAGGGCACGTGCCGTTTTGGCTTATAAAACAAGTTGAAAAATAAGGTGGGGGAGAAATTAATCAGAACATTGGGATATGATTTCTATTGGATTTCTTCCATTGCTCTTTCTCTTCTTCGTTCTTGTATTCCTCAGGCCAACATCCAAACGACACAAAAATCTCCCACCTGGACCCCACCCATGGCCTATCCTAGGCAACCTTCTACAGCTTGGCAACAACCCACATGCCACACTGGCCCACTTCGCCCGAATCTACGGTCCACTAATCTCGGTCCGGCTCGGGGCCAAGCTCCTCATCGTCGCATCCTCCCCGTCGGCTGCCGCTGACGTTCTCAAGACCCAAGACCGCCTTCTCTCCGCTCGCGATGTCCCACACACGTACCGCGTCAAGGATTACATCTCCTTCTCCCTGCCGTTTGCATACGAGTGCGACGAGAGGTGGAAGGGGCTGCGGACCATCTGCAAGACTGAGCTCTTCACGACGAGGATGTTGGATGTTCAGGCCCATTTGAGGGAGAAGAAGGTGTTGGAGGTGATCGGCTTTATATTCAGTAAAGAAGGAGAGGCGGTGAAGATTGGCGAAATGGCATTCGCTGCAGTTTTCAACATCATCGGCAATGTTGTTTTCTCAAGAGATGTTCTACATCTGGGGGATGTTAGTAAGAATGATGCTTCTGGGCTGAAGCATGCTTTTTCGAGAATTCTCCAACTGGGGTTGGCGCCAAATCTGGCAGACCTCTATCCGATGCTGGGTTCCACGGATATTCAGGGACTGAGACAGGAGGCGACGGTGTTCGTCCAAAGGATTTATGATATATGGGATGAGTTTATTCGAGAAAGGCGAGCGGCAGGCTATGATCGTGATCGTGGTGATGCAAAGAGTGACTTCTTGGACGTTTTGCTCTGTGCCGGATATGAAGATCTTCCGATTAAAGCGTTGATTTCGGTTTGTAATTCCTTATACATCTTATACTTAATCAGTTGCAACCAGCCAAGCTGATGCTAGTCCAGCCCTGGCATAAGGGCGGCAGACTCTGATTCTGGCCACCCCAAAACATGGTTAAATGACTCAGCGACTCGGACTGACTTGTTCAGTCCTGAATGGAGCTGGGTTTCACCCGAGTCAGGTGTGACTCGGTATTGAAAACGATCGGGCCACCAGGTCTGGGTCTGAAAACCATGGCTTAAAAAGTCCATTGGGTATGGTTTGGGCTGAAGCCTGAACTGTCCTACTAACCATGTGCTAGTTTGGGCTGTCAATAGGGATGCGACTCGGTGGCTTGGATCAGGTTGAGGGTCAACCTGAACTCAAGAAGGCCACCCGGCAACAGAACCCAAGGTGCCTGATTTGAACCCAAACCAGATTCCTCTAGACTCAAATCCAACTGGACCCAAAGGCGTGATTATTTCCAACATTATCCAATCCAACCCAAACCCAACCTGATATAAATTTGTGTTGGTGTTTTCAAACCTGAACCTAACCTGAGGACCTTGACATCCCAACCCAATTGGGTCACCAGAACCCAAGTTGCAGCCCTAGCAATCAATGGGTGCCCAGACCTGCTGGTCGGGTTTGGGTATCATTTTGTACCCGATTATAAATCTGGCCAAGTTGGGTTAATGGCTGGTCCGCACTTTGGACCTGGTTAAAATCGGGTCTAGGGTTGGATCTAGTTAATTTTATTAGTAATTATATAGCTAATATATATATATATATATTAACTAACATATGCTTTTTATTCCCATGATTTAGTGCGGTCCTGGCCGTGGGACCCACCATGATATATGTCTTGTATATCCATGCCTTCCATCCGTTTTTCCAGCTCATTGAAGCATATATCCAAATCTCAGGTGGACCACACCACATGAAACAGTGATGATTGACCTTTAAAAACTTCCTGGATGGAGGGAAAAAACAAATATTAGTTTGATCCAAATTGTGGCCGACAGGAAGTTTTTAAATGTCAATCATCACTGTTTCATTAAGTTTTAAATGAGCTAGGCCATGGTGGCCCAACTCAAATAGCCATCAGGATGAAACAGACCGAGATGTTAAATACAACGATTGGACTAATCAAACAGGTTTTTGAACTCCCCCAAATCTCATACAGATCGTAATTGGACTGGCCCATATCTAGTGGGCCTCACCCAGTTGCAACCTAGCTTGATTGAAGTACTAATTAGGAGAGTGTTATGTGGTTGGCAGGACATGTTTGTTGCAGGGACCGATACGACCACCACACTGACCGAGTGGACCATGTCGGAGCTGGCTAGAAATCCCAAAGTGATGAGAAGAGTCCGCGATGAATTGCAAATGGTCGTCGGTGTCGGGAATGCAGGTGAAAGAGTCCCATCTCAATCACCTCAACTATCTCCATGCATGCATTAAGGAGTCCCTTCGACTGCACCCACCGGCCCCGCTTCTACTCCCACGCCATGCCCTTCACACATGTGAGGTGATGAATTACACCATCCCAAAGGACTGTAGAGTGATGGTGAACATATGGGCCATTGGAAGAGACCCTGGAATTTGGAAAGATCCACTAACATTTTCACCGGAGCGGTTTCTGGAGACTAGTGTGGATTACAAAGGGAACCATTTCGAGTTCACGCCATTTGGTGCCGGAAGGAGAATCTGCCCTGGTATACCGTTGGCTACCCGTGTCGTTCAGCTGATTCTCGCTTCTTTCATCCACACATTCGAGTGGTCACTTCCACATGGAATGCAGCCTGATGATCTGAATATGGAGGAGAAGTTCGGCCTAACACTCGAGAGAAAACATTCGCTAGTGCTTGTGCCGAAATCAGTGGTTTAGATTGCTTGCTATCAAATGCATTTATTTGAATAATCCTATTGTATTTTGTATGATTACATGTGCAACCTTTTCAGTTTCCTGTTCTGTTGGGCTGCAATATTGGGAACTGGCCTGTTGGGCTTTTGGGCCTCAGCTATTTGGAGTGTGGATAGTCTGTGTTGAAAGCTTAATGGGTGTTACCCTATCCCTGTGGGTCCATCTTGAATGTATTATTATTTTTTATCCACGCCATGCATCTGTTTTTACATCTCATTTTAGGACTTTATCCCAAACCCTAATAAGATACAAATCTTAGATTGACTGTATCACTGTATCACTAGAAACAGTGATGAATGATCATTACAAACTTTTTGTGGGCTACAAAACTTTTGGATCAAGCTGATGTTTATATTTACCTTCAGCCAGATCTTCTTGACATTATCAACAGCTTGGATTGCAAATAAACATTAACAAAACCTTACGATGGACTCTTGGGAGGTTTTAATGGTGAGGAATTCAATCACCATTGTTTCCAGTGGTATGGTCCACTTGAGTTTTGGATTATGGACAATTTTTGGAATCCCATCCTCGAATGGGCTGGAGAAACGGATGGACGGCGTGGATATACCAAATATCATCCATGGGAGACACACGGTATGCGTAACACCCACTGAGCTGTTCCCCGGTAACAACTAATTCGCTCCCACAAAATAGGCGGAATTTCTCTCGAAATAGATGGCCTGCTGCGAGACGGAATTTTTAACGTGTGGAAATTTTTCTGGCCACCATGATTGTTGTTTAAGATCCACACCATCCATCAACTTTTCCATACAATTTTAAAGCGTGAAGACAAAAATGAGTTACACCCAAAGCTTAAGTGGACCACACCACAGAAAACAGTGGGGATTAAACAAACTGCCATTGAATCCTTCCTAGGTCCAACCGCTAGGCTTATTTGTCATCTAACCTGTTCGTAAGGCCACCCATACCTAGATGAAGTTAAAACACAAATATCTGCTTGATCAGATCGAGTCATCTCTGAGCCCAAGAAGTTTCAATGGTAGCATCAATTCTTAATGTTTCCTATGGTGTGGTCCACTTGATCTTTGGATCTGACTTATTTTTAAGTTCATAGCCTAGAATCATCTAAAAAATGGATGGACATTATACATCTAAGAAATACATCATCATGAGGCCCACGTAACTTTCAAGCGCCCAGAAATTCGGTTGCTGGAGAGAGAAAAGAAAACCAGTGTTGACATGTGGAACTTCCGTGGCCACATCATGATGTATGTATTACATCCATAATGTCCATCCATTTTTCCATACCTTTTAGGACATGAAACAAAAAAAAACGAGGTAGATCCTAGGCTCAAGTGGGCCACACTACAGGATAAAGTAGGAATTGGACGTCTCCTGCTGAAAACTTCTTGGGGCTACATAGGACTGATCAAGCTGATATTTGTGTTTTCTGTTCATCCAGGTGTGTGACTTTATGAAGAGGTTATATAACATATAAACCTCACACTGGACCATAATAAGGTTTCAACATTTGTCGTTCCATCTCCACTGCTTTTTGTAGTGTGGTCCACTTAAGCTTTGGATGAGCTTCACAGCTTTTGGGCTCATGCTCTAACATAATATGAAAAAATTATGGACGGTGTGGATCGAATACATAAACATGGTGGGGCCTAGAGAAGTTTTACACGTCAAAAAGTTGGGTTGTATGGTACGCCTGTTAGAGAAAATTGGGCGTGGTTTGTGAGCTGACGTCATCATCTATGATGTTGACCAATGAGAAGCTACGCCACTGAATTTTCCTGTGCCTGGTATGCTGACGATCCACACTCAACTCTTTGGGAGTGAAACCGTCGCATCTTTAGATCCGACGATTTGGGACAGGCCTGTTTTTACCTGTTTTTAAGGGTTTTGTTTTTCATATGGTGCGTCTACATTGGTCTACTGACTAAAAAACTGTTACTTTTTAAATGATTTCTCTAAAATCGTCTATTATTCTCACCATTAGCCTCAAAACTGCTCGCTGCCAGTTTCATATATGCTCTAACTGAAGTATTTTTGTATTTACAAATTTACCCCCCTTTTAACTACAAAAAAGCTTTATTGCAGTAATTTAAAAAGCACATGAAACTATGTTGGCCTACTTTCGTGATGCTCGTGACAAATCTGACCCATCCACCATTTTAGTAATCTCGTTTTAGGGTATGGACTCAAAATTGGTGCAGGTGTAGACATGGTGAGGTTGATCACCGTTTTCACTTCAATGAGATTTCCTCAAATTCATGAGAAAAATTTCGAATCTTCGAGAAGAAATTAGGTAAAAACCAAACTTTTATTAAGAATAATCAAAAGATAATAATCATAAATGAGTTTAACAATTATTTATACCCTAAACAAACTCTAAAAACATAATAGGAAAGTTCTAATCGAAAATGAAAACAAAAATCGTAATTTTGCGTAAATTGTATAATGTTGCCAGTGGCACCTTAGGTCGTACTAAAGCCAACCGAAGGTAACTTCAGTAGCATCGAAATGGGCCAAAACTTCATAGCACGTGTAGCTCTTAATTCAGTCGAACTGAAGACTTGCTCTGTGGGATCGAAAATTAGTGAATTTCTGTCACTTTTCTTGGATCTTTTTGATCAATGTGTGATAGGAATGTGGCCGCTCCTCGCCCTTCATCAGGGGTTCCTCTCCCTACATAAAAAATTCAGACTAATTCAATCCATAGGTGGGCCCCACATAGGGAAAAGCCTTTACTAGTCGTCTCCTTCTTGAGTTCCGGCCCACTTGAGCCTTATATCTTGCTCATCTTTAGATAACCCAATTAAAATTAAGTGGCCAAACTTGTGAATAGGGTGAATTTCTCTTAAACATAATAGTGGCTCCACCATCACGGAAGCCATCTCCAGTGCACTATGACACGAGCCAAAGATGTGACGGTGAGTCACTTCGTTATCATGCAACCGTTGAATCTAGGTGGGCCCACTTTCATCTGATTTTAGGGTGTTGGCCCAAAATCAAGGCTGATCCAATGCACAGGTGGATCCAAAAAATGTTGGACAATGGCCTTTAGCAGTCCACTCGTTGGCCCACTTGAGTGTTGGATTTGACTCATCTTTCAATTCCCCAAGTAAAATTACCTGCACAGTTTTACAATGGATAGATTGTATGTCTTAGGCAATTCCAAAATCCATTGACCCCAAACCTTTTTACAAAATAAAGTTATTTTAATGTTAAAATTTAAGCTTGATGTCAAAACTTTAGTAATTTTAGATTTTAAACAGTCTTGTGATAGCTTGAAAATCCTCTTATTATTATTATTATTATTTTTTTTATGAGTTACTTGAGAGTGTTTGAATCAGTTTTAGACATCCTCTACTACTTTTAAAGAAAGTTTAGCACCTTAAAAAATTACTATTTAAGAGAAGCTATAAGTTTAGGACTTATATAAGCTATATCAATTAAATTGTAGAGGAAAGAATATTATTATTTTTAATAACATCCTCATATAGAGATTTTCTGTGAATTCAATGATTATGATACAGGAAGAAGAATTTAACACATGCACTCACACCACAGTGGAATTTTACCAAAATGGGTAATGTACTTGAGATTTGGATCTACCTCATTTTTGGACTTTGCCCTAAAATGAGCTAGCAAGATGGATGGATGAGGTGGATAAAATACACATCATGGTGGGGGCTAACAGAGCTTAGACACCAGCTAACCAGCTGGTGTTGGGGTCACTAGCCAAATTGTGTACGTCTAGATTAGGTCTACGCATTCTAGAAACATGGAGGATCTGTAAATGACGACAGTGACACTTAAGTTCTACCTTCACAACTTTGTAGCATGTTCACGGCAGGCCCACCCATTTAGTGGCATAAGACTCATACACATGTGTATGATGACATGTGCGCTGAAACTCCCTTCAGCATTTCTTTGTTATTTACCTTTACATCCAAGTACACGTGCCTGTGCGTCACATGACATAAGCCCTAACGACGGCAGGCCACTCGGGCAAGAAGCGGACCGCTATGATCATCTGCCGCACCAAACGCATTTAAGAGTTAGGTGCTATGATCATCTGCCGCACCAAACGCATTTAAGAGTTAGGTGATGCTGTGGAAGAATACCGTATTTCATTCAAGGCTATTCTCGAGTATTAGCCATACACGTCCGTTCGAAAGCACATGCAACAAAAATGTCCTCGAGATCTGATGTGAGGAAAAAGAAAAAAAAATCAGGTTGATAAAAGTTCCAGAGTCTGAAGCAAGGGGGGCCCACATTGATGTTGGTGAGAAATCCCACCCATCCATCATTTTGTCACATGGCATTAGGACATGAGCCAAAATGCTAGGCATATCTAAAACTCTAGTGGGCCGCATCAAAGCGAGGACTGTGTATGTCTACTGTTGAAACATTTGTAGGGCCACCAAAGTTTTGGATCAAGCTAATATATTTGTGTTTTTAGTTCATCCTGATAGGAATGAACTTACAAATAGTTTGGATGGCATATATGCATCAAGGTAAGCTCTAAGGAGGTTTCAATGGCAAGCATTTTCTTACCAGCTTTTTTCTTTTATGTGGCCCACTTCAGTTTTGGGTATCCATACATTTTTGGCCTCATGTCTTAACGTTAGCTGGCAAAACGTACGGTTGGACATGGTGGATTTCTCACAAATATTGAGTCTACATAGCTTCTGAACACAGTAACTTCCTGTCGCAAGGTTTAGCAAGCAATACTCGAGCTCAAGATCCACGCCATAGAATAAAAAAAAAAAAAAAAAAAATTCAGGCTGACAGACCACAGGAATTAGTACATCTGATGATGATCAATGCTCAGATTGAATCAAAACCATAAACCATTACATGAGGTATAAAAGATTGCAACATCAAGAGATAAGATTGTTGGGATTTGGGATTGAGTTGTCAAAGATTACAACTCTAGAAAGAAGCCCGTTAAAGATCTGGCTTCTAGTCAATGGCTCAAATTGAGTGAAAACCATAGATCATTTATGAGTTGTAATCTAATTGACAACTCAGTCCCAACGGTCTTATCTCTAAGTGTTGTAATCTTTGACACCCCTTGTAAAAGTCCACGATTTTGATTTAATTTGAGCCAATTGATTAGAAGTCAGATCTTTAACGGGCTCATCTTATCTGTCAGCATCAAACCCTTTCATAAGGTGAGTACATCCGGGATGAAAGGAGCAAACAATTATAAATGAGATCTAAAAACTTTAGTGGGCCTTAATAAAGTTATGCATCCCATTACCACTATTCCTTGTGTTACCCATCGTTGATCAAATTTTAGAAGTACAGCTGGGGCAAATGATGGACGGAATAAATGTTAGGTGCATTAGAGCGGATTCACCAGTAATTTTGTTACAGGTAAAGTTAAGATGGGAGTAGAGCTGAAGATGAGCCAAGCTAGCTCAAAAAGCTTGCTCGGCTTGACTCATTTTAGCTCAGTTTGTACGGCAACTGAGGTGAATTGAGCTTGTGATGACTCAGCTCATTCTCAAACGAGCTGAGGTCGAGCATGAGAGAGCTTGGCTCGGCTTGCTAAGCTCAAAATATAATAATAATAATAATAATAATAATAATAACAATCTCTCCCCTCCTCTCTTCGGCCCTCGCCACACGGCCTGCTCTTGAGCGAACTGCTGCCCTGACTCAGTCGCACGGCCCGCTCTCGAGCGAACTGCTGCCCTACTCAGTCACACGGCCCGCACCCACTCGAGAAAGTTTTCTCTCAACTCAATGTAGCTACAACTCTTTACTTTAGGTTTTTTTTAATTGTTTTTATGAAATTGTGTTTAAAATAGGAAAACTCCAAAAATGGACCTGGTTTGAGTCAGTGTTTGGGGTTGGGTTGGGGTGTGGTCAGGTTGGGTCAGTTGGTAGAGTGAGGGGCTGTGTGACCTTAAATTTATACTTACATTTTCACTTTTCAAAATGAAAAAAAAAATAGACAAAGCATGGCATGACTCGACTCAGCTCAGCTCGAATAGCAAGCCAAGCTCGAGCTACTCGAGCTCTAAGTCAAATCAAACTCGAGCTGAGATGGTCATTGGTTGAGGCAAGCTCAAGCAGGGCAGAGCTCAGCTTGACTCAGCTGGTTGTACAGCTCTTGATGGGAGGCACCATAGAATAACAGGTCGAATCATTGTAGCTTTATGAGTCCTTACTCATGCCTATGCCTCAGTGATAGACTCACAAGAGTTTTACCATGAGGACATGGGTTTGACTACTCATTGTGATGAAATTCTACTTGATATGATTGCGTGCATGTGTGTGGGGGTATTTTTTCAGGTCATTTTAGGACGTGATCCCAAAACTTAAGTAGATCCAAATCACAGGTAGACCATACTATTGGAAACAGATGGGCTGGAAAAACAAATGGACGGCTTGGGCTTGGATATACGACAAATCAACAAAGTAGGCCCCCAGGTAAGGGTAACGCCGACTAACTGTTACCTGGGTAACACCTTATCCGCTACCAATGCCAGACCATTTAAGAAAGATGCAAATAAGCAACCTTGAGAGTGATTTACCTAGTTATACCTGCATCATTTTCGGGTGTAAGTGCAGTGCAGTAAGAAACAGTGTGATGTGGGGTCTAAGTATGTATGAAATGAATACCGTCCATCAATTTCCTTGTCTCATGTAAGGACATGCGCCCAAAAATAAGCCCATTCGAGACTCAAGTGGGAGAGGGTAACAGTGCCATTGGGACACCCATTATTGAAACCTTCCAGAGCCAGCATTCATAGAGTTTGTTCCAGGAAAATCCAAACATAAGCATGTTCCAAAACTTTGGTATCGTCTCTGTCCTAGCCGTTCCATGCAGTGTGGCCCACTTCAGTATTGAGTAGGCCCCATTTTTCTTGGCTCACGGCCGAATCGATAGAGGGCATAGATTTCACACAGAGATCATGGTTCGCACCACACCACAGTGGTTTTGCTACACTCCCTGCATTGAACTTCCCATAGCTTTGAATGAGTCCAGATGGGGGTGTACAATTATCAACGCGAATCGCTCCTCGGCCAATGGGACCCGGTCACTCTCAAGTCCAACCGGTTGGACCACAGTTTACGGTCCACCCAGTAGATTTCTTCCAACCTGTTAAGTACTTGTGACATCCAATCCTTCTAGTAGGCTGACCCCACCATGAGGATCACCTAGTGCAAAAATCATCCCTATCCAATTATTAAGTGAGCCACAGTACAGAAAACAACATATAGCCATTGGTTAATAGCAAAATATAAGTGTGGTACATTGGGTTAGTGGATGCAGCTTCTTTTTGCATGAGTTGTTCTTCATGGTGGGGCCAAGTATTTGGGAAGATTGGATGTAACAAGTACGTAATAGGCCGGAAGCAATCCACTGGGTGGACTGCAAATTGTGGTCCAACCAATTGGACTTGAGAGTGCCTTATATATATATATATATATATATATATATATATATATATATATATATATATATATATATATATATATATATATAGTATGAGGTCGACCTCATGGGAACTTCCCATGAGTTTGAACTGTGTGGCCCCACCATGATGTGTGTCGGACATCAACACCGTGCTTTTGATGGGTCCCCTTCAGGTTATGAGACCCAAAAATCATCTGTATGCGAAACTCAGGTGGGCCATATCATCTAAAATCACATAAAGACATGCCTAAAACATCTACAAGCACTTGGTGGGGCCCACTTGAATTTTGGATGCGGCTGAAACTTGGTTTGACCCCTCATCCAAGTGGGACACACACAATGGATGGGTTGGATTTATGAACCACATCTCAGTGGACCCAATAAATGATCATGAAGGTTTTAATGGGCAGGTAACCCCTCTCAACTGTTGTATGTGGTGTGGCCCACCTAAGTCACGAATTGACCTGATTTTTAAGTCCATGTCCCACCATGGAATGGTGCATCTGACTGATGGGGTAGATTTTTGACACACCTCATGGTGGGGCCCACACAGCTCGACCTCATGAGAACTTCCCATGAGGTGGACCTTATAGTACCATACTATGTGAGCTGTGTGGGCCCCATTGTGATTTGTGATCGGCATCCACACCATGCATTTGGTGGGTCCTTTGTTGGGTATGGGATATCCAAAAATCAGCTGTATCCAAAATGTAAGTGGGCCATACCAATTGAAACAGTGTAAAGTCATGCCTACAACATCTAAAAGCACTTGTTAGGGCCCACCTGAGTTTTGGATATGGTTGAAAATTGGTGTGAGCTCATTTTTAAGTGGGACACTCACAATGGATGGGCTGGATTTTTCAACTACATCTTAGTCGTTCCTATAAACGATCATAAAGGTTTCAATGGGTAAATATCACTCTTAACTGTTTTCTATGGGGTGGCCCACTCAAGTCATGGATTGGACTGATTTTTAGGCCCATGGCCTACCATGGAATGGTGCATTTGACTGATGGTACGGATGCCGATCACACATCATAGTGGGGCCCACACAGCTCGACCTCATGGTAAGTTCACACACACACACACACACACACACACACACACACATATATATATATATATATATATATATATATATATATATATATATATGAGTAATGCTAATGCGCAATTAAGATAACTCAAAAATAAGGTTGATCCAACTATTAGGTGGGGTACATAGGAAACCATGAAACAACACCTGTAAACTCCTCAGTCACATGGAGCATCACATTTTCTTGGTTGGATCGTCCTGATTTGTGGTGCATCTTATTTTTATAGTGCGACGATCTTTCTGTACGGACAGAATATCATATGAACACCATAGTGGCCCCCACATGCCAACTAGTTGGACGTACAACTAGTTGCATGCGAGCATCTCTCTCTCTCTCTCTCTCTCTCTCTCTCTATATATATATATATAGCACTCTCAAGTCCACCCAGTTGGACTATACCTCAGGTTCAACCGGCTTGGATTTCAGTAATTTCAATGAATGTTAATAAATAAAAGGGAAAATATAATTCTTTTTAAGATAAACATCTTACATAAGTGCATTTATTGTGGTTTAACATATGTGATTGGTACGGGAGAGAACCATGGATCAATTATCTCCTTTTTTTTTTTTTCACTTTTTTATCTTTTTAAATGCTGGGTGTTGACTTGGCAATGTTCTATGGGCCCCACCATGATGTTAGTGTTATATCCGCTCCGTCCATCTATTCTGCCAGACTACTTTAGGTGGTGAATAAAGAAAAATGAGGCAGATCCAAAGATCAAGTGGACCAGCAGAAAGTAGCACGACAGTGATGCCCACCATTGAAACTTTCATAGGGCCCCATCATGATGTTTAATTGCCATCCAACTTGTTCATAAGATCACACAGGCGGGAAATACACAAATATCAGATTGATCCAAAACTTATGTGGCCCCTAATAAGTTTTCAATGATAAGCATTCGATGGCCACTGTTTTTAGAGGTGTGGTCCACTTGAGCTTTGGGTCTGCCTTATTTTTGGCCTGATGCCTTAAAATGATCTGAAAAAATGGATGGATGATGTGGATATAACATATACATCACGGTGGGGCCCAAATACTTTTGCCACGAAAAACACTACCAGGTGTGGGCTGCACTACAGCTAGGGCTCTCAATGGAGCGGGTAAGATCTGATATCCGATTCGCTCTGAATTTGGATAATGCGGATTTGGATCTTAAAATAAGCCCGATTAATTAAATGGACCAGATTGGGAACTTACAATAGGTTTGATTACTTAAATGGACCGGATTTGGATTCACAGGAATCTATCCGAGTTCGATCAGAATCTGATTAAGATCCCACCTCATTGTCACCTTACTGAATATGTTATATTTATGCTGGCCATCCATTTTACAGTTTATTTTAGGCCATGTCTCAAAATTGAGACATGCCACTCTTAGGTCGACCATACCATAATAAATAGTGGGATTTGCATCATTTTTCTACTAAATTAAATATATTATATTATATAATTTTTTAGATTTGTAATGGGGTGGATTCGGACCTAGGTTCGACCTGAATCTGATGGTTATATGGATTTTGGATCGGAAATGGATCTAACAATTAATAAATGGATTAGATATGGATATCGCCTTTTGGATCCGAGTTGGATCCGAATCTGATATGAATCCGTCAACAGATATATGGACTTCGAGCTGGATCCGATCCAGATCCGACCCATTGAGAACCCCAACTACAGCAATCGGAGGGAAGCGAATCCCCTGTGAAGGCCTTTCGCATGAACTGCTGACCAGGGGAACCTAGGTGGGGCCCACCGTGATGTTTGTGAGAAATTTACTCTGTCCATCTGCTTTGATAGACTATATCAGGACATGGGCCAAAAAATGAGGCAGATCCAAAATCTAAGTTGGCTGATGGACAGGAAAAAAGTAGGAAAGGAAATTCCTAGCGTTGAAATCTCCTTGCGTTCCACCATAATGTTTATACGCCATTCACTTGAGTTTTGGATCAGCCTCATTTTTTTAGCCAAAATCGGGAGCCCACCTTGATGTATTGCCTTATTTCCACGCGGTCTATCTGTTGGCATGATCCAAAAAATGATCCAAAATCTAAACAGTTGTAGTCGATCATTAAAAACTTCCCCGTAGGTTACAAAAGTTTTGGATCAAGCTAATATTTGTGTGTCTTTTCATCCATGTATTTGTGACCTTATCAATAGGTTGGATGGAAAATAAACATTCCTGTGGCCATATGGAGTGTTTAGTGGTGGGAATTTAACCTGGTATGGTCCACCTAAGATTTGGATTTCCTTCACTCATGAGATCATGTCCTAAAATGAGCTGTCAAAATGAATGTACGGTGTTGATGTAAGTCGCATCACAGTGGGCTCCACAATTAGGTGGAACCTAATTGATTCCCTCCTTATCAGTAATGACGGACACGACTTAGGTGAAACCTAGTTTGCTCGGAGGTGAGTGGATCCACTGTGGGCCCACCATTTATGTATGTGTCTTATATCCATGCCATTCATCCATTTCACTACCTCATTTTCGGAAAAGAGCCTAAACATACAAAAGATCCAAATCCCATGCGGACCACACCATAGGAAACAGTGGTGATTGAATGCCCAACATTAAAAACTTCTTAGTGGCCACAAAAGTTTTGGATCAAGATGATATTTGTGTTATCCCTTCATTCAGGTCTGTGTGTCCTCATCAACAAGTTGGATGGAAAATAAACATTCTGGTGGCCGCCAAGAAGTTTTTAATGATGTGCCTTCAATTTTCACCCTTTACTATAATGTGGTCTACATGACATTTGGATCTACTTCATTTTTTCGATCATATCCTAAAATGAGCTATCAATATTGATGAACGGTATATATATATAAGGCATGTCCATCACAGTGGCCCCACAGCCAGGCATCCCCCAAAGCCGCATCATAAACGACCAAGCAAAGCTATGAACCGCAATGTATTCCTTTCTTCCTTAAACCGTATTTGCAATAAGGGCCCATTTGGATAGTAAGTTGCTTAAGTTACTTATGCCACAAGTTGCTTATCTTTGTTTCTACTTACTAAGAAAATAAGTACATTTGGTGAACAACATACTTATCAGCTTTTTCTCTCTTTCATCTCTCCAAAAAAGCTAAAAAGCTAAAAAAAATTAGCTGAAGTGATTATGTACTTCTAAGTAAAAAAGTTAATTGTGATTACTAATCATAAACCAAACTTATTTGTATGAAATAAGTTACTAATCTGCTGTAAGTAGAAAAAGTAACTTATTTGGTAGTATCCAAACTATTGAGGTGTGGATCCAATCACATCAAGGGATGGTCGGGCGCCTGGATGGTCTTTGGACTGGGCGCCCAATATTCATGTATTAGAGATAGGAGGTTTCTGGACTGTTCTGTGAACAGTCGGGCGCTTGGGTAATTTTCACTCATAGCTCGTTGGAGGATTTCTACATTGGGCAGGCACTCGATCAAGCCTGATCGAGCGCCTGAACGGCCGCAACTTGTTTTGCGAGCTTTCCTAATTTAGGTTCTATTTCCCTATTTTACCATAAAAATGGTTGTAACTCGGGATTAGGCCATGATATTAGGGTTTTTATATGTCCAAGGTGAGAAAGAGGCGAGCTGTTAGCAAAAAGGGCCATCTCTATGCATGAGAGCATCGGAGAAGGTGAGTATTATGCTTGTAACTTTGTCTTCTTAATAGTGGAAGTTTGCACCCGTGGTTTTTTTTACCCTTGTTGGGATTTTTTCCAATTAAAATTTGTCTTGTGGTTTGTTAATTTGTGTGAATTCTACTTCTAGTTATTATTTTTTCCTGTTTATCATTTGTGGGGGAGACCGAAGATTGGATCTTAGTTCACCAACGTTGTTGGCATGCTGAGCAACACAAACGGGCCCTAAATATAATAATACATCATTAAATAACTTCTGTCTCGTATTTATTTAGAACTTAATTACGGTAACAAACAAGGCATAAATGGACGGCCTCCAACCACTGGTTCGACCGGAGGTATATATATATATATATATATATATATATATATATATATATATATATATATATATATATATATATATATCTTTGGTGTGACCCTCCGTCAGAAATATCATCCCCAAAAATCTCATTGATAAAATAATCCCGACCTTTCATTTGGGGGCCCGAATATAAACGATGGAAGAGACATGCAGCATTGATCCACATAGAGCTGTAAGATATGCTGGACATGACCCATCCATGGTTGCGTTAGAACAACGGTGTCTGGATTGCTGAATCAAGGTCCCCACTTAAACAGGATCCCCCATGGTGTATGTGCAACTTAGAGAAGACTCTTAAGGGCCCATTTGGATTGTAAGTTACTTAAGATAAGCTATTTATCTTGGTTTTTACTTATTAAGTAGATAAATATGTTTGGTAAATAACATACTTATCAGCCAATAAGTAAATAAGTATGTTTAGTAATAACACATTGATAAGTTACCTTTTGAAAGAAAATTTCAAATGTACATATAATAAGCAACATATTGACATGAAAAGAAAAAGCTAAGCGTTGAGGCAGTTTTCCTAGCAGAATGAGCTTTTCTAATCCCACTTGCGTGCAATAAAGCTCATGTACATGCCGTGCATGTGCTAGCATAGCACGATTGGTCTAAGATGCTTTCCATCCATCAGAATGGGACCACTATATGGATGCCCTGGCACAAGAATCAGGTTGATCCACTGGTCAGGTGGGCCACAATCTGCAAAACAAATGTATGGCTCTAGAAGACTTGGCTGTAGTTTTTTAACCCATTCACTTGTTTCCAATAATCGGTCCCATGGTGAGTGGACTAGAACCATTTTTGGGAAAGATGTAGAAGATCAGATTAACCTGATTGGTGGATTGGATCTTGCACCAATTCATGTAGGCCCCATCTTTGATGTGGGCGGTCCTCTGTGTGAGCCCCACCTTTGATGGGACAGTCCATCATGTGGGGCCTCCTTTGATATGGACAATATGAGAGAGCAGTAATTGAGTGAACCATGAGAGAGAACTTTGATATATAGCATGACCTAAGAGATAAGTAGAAAAGCCAAATTGGAGGGTGGTAAATTAACATGGGTGGGTGAGTAACAGTGTGGGTGAGTACTAAACTAAAAAAAAAGAAAAAAAAGAGCAAAAGTGTGACATGATGGAGATAAGTAGAAAAGTCAAAAAGCTAAAAAAAAAAAAAACATTTTAAGATAAGTAATTTTTAAAAGATAAGTTACTTTCCAATTATACTTACCAAACGAACTTACTGCCAAAAGTGACTTAATATCTTAGGTTTAGCCGAAAAGTAACTTATTTGGTGGCATCCAAACGAGCCTAAATAATTTCTTTCCCGTATTTATTTAGAGCTTAATTATGGTAGCAAGCAAGGCATAAATGGACGGCATCTAACCACTGGTTGGACCGGAGGTATAGTCGTAACCGGTTATATATATATATATATATATATATATATATATATATATATATATATATATATATATATATATATATATATTAAATCTGGACCGTTGACTCTGGAGAGACATTGCTGTATGATCCTGGATCCCAAGATATGATGCACATATGATTCTCTTATGTTCATTTAGTAATCTAGATCATCGGTTTGGTGTGAACCTCTGTCAGTAAATCATCCCCAAAAATCTCATTGATAAAATAATCCTGACCTTTCATTTGGGGGCCTGAATATAAACGATGGAGGAGAAATGCAGCATTGGTCCACATAGAGCCGTAAGATATGCTGGGCATGACCCATCCATGGTTGCGTTAGAACAACCGTCTGGATCGCTGAATCATGGTCCCCACTTAAACAGGATCCCTGGAACCCGTGGTGTATGTGCAACTTAGAGAAGACTCTAAATATATGGTCAGGATCTTCCAATCGGCGAGATTTACCGAACTTGATCCATCCACTGTGGACTGAATTAGAACAACCGTCTAGATGGCTGGATCATGGGTCGCACTTGTACAAACTCGAAAAAAAAACACGAGAAGATTGGATATGTACCAGACACACCTTTACACATGGCACGTGTCAAATTGGCATGCGTGGGATACATCCGAACTAGTCATCCAGATGAGCTGGTGCAAAAGTTAGGCTCATCTACTGATCAGGTAGGCCGCAAAATGACATTGATTTCTTGAATGTGGACCGTTGGAGACTCCCACCAAAAGCTCTAATGGTTTTCGCAAAGGGATTGCCGACCAAGCGAGTGGACCGACCTGATTCCGTCAATGTCATGGTTGTGGAAACATTAATGCATGGCTGAGATGTACTGCACGTGCCGTTTTGACACATGTGTGGGGAGGGTACTTTTGTGCCTAATAAAACAAGTACAAAGATAATGTACTGGTGGAGAAATCAGAACACTGGAAGATGATTTCTATTGGATTTCTTCCATTGCTCTTTCTCTTCTTCGTTCTTGTATTCCTCTGGCCAACATCCAAACGGCACAAAAACCTCCCACCTGGGCCCCATCCATGGCCCATCCTAGGCAACCTTCTACAGCTTGGCAACAACCCACATTCCACACTGGCCCACTTCGCCCGAATCTACGGTCCACTAATCTCGGTCCGGCTCGGGGCCAAGCTCCTCATCGTCGAATCCTCCCCGTCGGCTGCCGCTGACGTTCTCAAGACCCAAGACCGCCTTCTCTCCGCTCGCGATGTCCCACACACGTACCGCGTCAAGGATTACATCTCCTTCTCCCTGCCGTTTGCATACGAGTGCGACGAGAGGTGGAAGGGGCTGCGGACCATCTGCAAGACTGAGCTCTTCACGACGAGGATGTTGGATGTTCAGGCCCATTTGAGGGAGAAGAAGGTGTTGGAGGTGATCGGCTTTATATTCAGTAAAGAAGGAGAGGCGGTGAAGATTGGCGAAATGGCATTCGCTGCAGTTTTCAACATCATCGGCAATGTTGTTTTCTCAAGAGATGTTCTACATCTGGGGGATGTTAGTAAGAATGATGCTTCTGGGCTGAAGCATGCTTTTTCGAGAATTCTCCAACTGGGGTTGGCGCCAAATCTGGCAGACCTCTATCCGATGCTGGGTTCCATGGATATTCAGGGACTGAGACAGGAGACGACGGTGTTCGTCCAAAGGATTTATGATATATGGGATGAGTTTATTCGAGAAAGGCGATCGGCAGGCTATGATCGTGATCGTGGTGCTGCAAAGAGTGACTTCTTGGACGTTTTGCTCTGTGCCGGATATGAAGATCTTCCGATTAAGGCCTTGATTTCGGTTAGTAATTCCTTATACATCTTATACTTATCGGTTGCAACCAGCCAAGCTGATGCTAGTCCAGGCCTGGCATAAGGGCGGCAGACACTGATTCTGGCTACCACAAAACATGGTTAAATGACTCAGCGACTCGGACTGACTTGTTCAGTCCTGGACTGAATCGAGCCGGTTTAGCCCGTGCCGGGGCCGATTCCATATTGAAACCGATAGGCGTACCAAGTCTGGTTCTGAAAACCGTGCCCTAAAATTTCCATTGGCTAAGGTTTGGGCAGAGGCCTAGACTTTTCCACTAACCATGTGCTAGTTTAGGCTGTCAATAGGGATGCAACTTGCAGTAGATTGGGCCAGGTTGAGGGTCAACCTGAACTCAAGAGGACCCACCCCGCAATCCAACCCAATCCAAATTCCAATCCGTGGTGCCTGACTTGAACCCAACCCGGATTCCTTTATACTCAGATCCAACCTGACACAACCTGATCCAACCGAACCCCAAGACATGATTATTTCCAACCTGATCTTATCCAATCCAAGTCTTTTTAACCCAAACCCAACCCAACTTCAAATCGGGTTGGTGTTTTCAAATCTGAAACTAATTGAGGACCTTGATATCCCGAACCAACCCGACCCAAACTTGGGTTGGGTATACATATGAACCCTAGTTGCAGCCCTTGCTTTCAATGGGTGCTCAGATCCGCTGGTCGGGTCGGGTCGGATCGGGTCCGGTTTGGGGCCGGTCAGGTTGGGTTAATGTCTTGTCTGCCCATTTTCGATTTGTTTAAAATCGTGTCCAGAGTGGGATCCAGTTAATCTTATTAGTAATTATATAAATAATATATATTAGCTAACACATGCTATTCATTTCCATAATTCTCTCCTTACTGTCAGGAGTGGGATGAGTGATACAATTGATAGCAATGGAATGGGGTTTGCGGAGCCACATGCATTAAGAGAGCCCGTTTGCACATCATGGATGAGTTGAAGAGGCACAGCTGTGTGCAATCTACTCATCCATCAGGTGTTCCTGACAGACCCGACCCAAACCCGACTTAAAACTAAAATCCAAAGACCTGAGAGGTAGGTATGTGATGGGTAACCGACTCGAAAGCTTCCAGGTTTGGTTCCCAAAAAAATGAGATTCGAACCTGAAAGGACCCGGATCCTGTTGGACCTGAACCCCATTAGCCCAGGTACAAGTGCTCTTAGGACCCCACATGAATCAGACCGGTTGACAGCCCTAGTGCTAGTTTCATACAAGTTTTAAACGAGCTAGCCCAAAGTGGTCTAACTCAAATGGCCATCGGGATGAAACAGACCCAACGATGGGAATCATGAAACGGGTTTTTGAACTCGCCCAAATCTAATCCTGATCGTAACTGGACTGGGCCATTGCTAGAAGGGCCGGTCCAGTTGCAACCCAGCTTGTTTGAAGTACTAACGATAGTGTCGTACGTGGTTGGCAGGACATGTTTGTTGCAGGGACCGATACGACCACCACATTGACCGAGTGGACCATGTCGGAGCTGGCTAGAAATCCCAAAGCGATGAGAAGAGTGCGGGATGAGTTGCAAATGGTTGTCGGTGCCGAGAATGAGGTGAAAGAATCCCATCTCAACCACCTCAACTATCTCCATGCATGCATTAAGGAGTCCCTTCGACTGCACCCACCAGTCCCACTTCTACTCCCACGGCAAGCCCTCAACACATGCGATGTGATGAATTACACAATCCCAAAGGACAGTAGAGTGATGGTGAATGTGTGGGCCATTGGAAGAGACCCCGGAATTTGGAAAGATCCACTGACATTTTCGCCAGAAGCGGTTTCTGGAGACTAGTGTGGATTACAAAGGGAACCATTTTGAGTTCACGCCGTTTGGTGCCGGAAGGAGAATCTGCCCTGGTTTACTGTTGGCTACCCGTATCATTCAGCTGATTCTCGCTTCTTTCATCCACACATTCGAGTGGTCGCTTCCACATGGAATGCAGCCTGATGATCTGAACATGGATGAGAAGTTCGGCCTAACGCTCGAGAGAAAACATCCGCTAGTGCTCGTGCCGAAATCAGTTGTGATCTAGATTGCTATCAAATGCATTTATTTGAATAATTCTATTGCATTTTGTATGATAACAGGTGCAACCTTTTTAGTTTCCTGTTCTGTTGGCTGTCTTTGTGGGGACTGGCCTGTTGGGCTTTTGGGCCTAACCATTTGGGCTAGACGGACGTCATCTTTAGATCCCAAGTTTGTGCCCAAGCCTGATTATACTCTGGGTTAATCAATATTTAATTAAAAAAACTTCTAACTGATCATAAAAGTAGGGATGGGCGTGGCATCCCGGTTCCATAGGGCCAAGGTCAAGGCCCTAACCCTAACCTAAGCCCCAAGGTGGGTGTTCGAGGGCTTGAAATTCAGGTCCTTTTCTCAGGCAGGCTAATGATGAATGGCCCAGCCTGGGCTGTTCGCCCGGTCCAAGTGGATGCCATTATACAAAAGGAATGCATGGTTTAAAGTCATTGACCCAATTTTCACAAACCGCATTCAAGTTAGATGCTTAACCATGAGCGTGTGTAGAGAGAGAGAGCGAGTTGCAAACTGTTTTCTTTGGCTTTTTTTTTTTTTTTAAATGACAAAAACAAGTCCAATATTACATAGGGACAAGATATTTTGAGCTGTTTATAAAGGTTTCTTACCAAAATTATATGAAAAGTGCTACATTATGCTTTAATTTGTACGTGTCCACAAAGTTAGCTTAAGAAAAAAAATATTTTGTTTTAATTAAACTTTCTAATTGATTTTTTTTAATTATTGAATATAGTTGGATGTGGCTCACTTTTTAAGACCGTTTTCCTTAAGAGACGTCTCTTTCCTATATTTATTTTAGGGAATTGCATCATGGAGATGACGCTTTTGAGAGTCTACTGCATCACTTGATTATGTTGTGGAGCGATTTATTTTTAAAGAAAGTGACATTTATGTGCCTTGCTTCGATAAGAAATTAGATTCGTCATCACCTGGGTCACTATAATTTCAAATCTCAAATCTTAAACATGTATTCCATGTTGGTCTGATTTCTTTTGATCCTCTGTCCCTTTCAGTCAGTTACATCCATCACATCACACATTAGACTTTTGTTCTCAATTATCTCATAAGCCTTGAATTTAGGCTTCCTTGGTCTTTGCAAATTTTTATGAAATATAATGCAAATGACCCATCATCATCATCATTTCATGGCTGATAGAGTAAATTGTAACAATTACATTTCACCTTGAAACTGAAATTAGATTGCCCACTGAGTTACTGTACTTAGTAAACTCTGTTGAGCCCATTGTAAATGTATGTAGTTTATCCACACTGTCCATCCGTTTTTTCATATCATCTTATGGGTTGAACACAAAATTAAAGCATATCTAAAGCTCAACTGGATTGCTCCATAGGAAATGGTGGGAATGATGATTTCCACCATTGAAACCTTTCTAGGGCCTACATTGTTGTTCATTTGTCATCCAACCTGTTCATAAGATCAAACAGACATGGGTGAAGGGAAAAACAAATATCAGCTTGAGCAAAAACTTCTGTGGTCCCCAAGATTGTGTCAAACGGTATAAGTTCAATTCACACTTTTTCCTGTGGTGTGGTCCACTTTAGATTTCTAAATGTTTCATTTTTGGAATCTAGCCCTAAAATTACCTTATAAAATCAATGGACGGATTGGATATAATACATAAATCACAATGGACCCCACGGAGTTTACTCAGCACCCTCATCGGACTGAGTTACTCACTCTGGCAATCCGCTTCCAATAAAAATTTAAAATTACTATTTTTACGCTGATTTTTTGGTAAAGCGAACAATGTAGTAAAATCATCATTGCAGTATAATGAAAGTGACGTCACCACACAATTACAAGAGTACATGAACATTACTTATTTACGGACGTGGATTTCCTGTCAAAGCCTTTCCCATGAAGTTCCTGCTTGGGAACTAGGTGGGATCCACGGTTATGTTTGTGGGAATTCCCTATCCATCTGCTTTGTGAGCTCATTTTAAGACATTTGACTAAAAATGAGCTAGATCTAAGACTCAAGTGGGCCGAAAACGTGAGGATTGAACGTGCAGGATTTATATTTGATGTTAATTTAAATCAACCTAATTAATAGATCAATTTAAATTAAATTAACCTTGCAAGTATATGAATCGAGTGTAGACATAGCCCGCATTACGAGGTCGATCTCATGAAGATTGGTTGCATAAATTGAATGTTAGGAATTTACTTAACTAATCCAACAAATAGATGAGATGTTTAAATTAAAATAATGGAAAACAATGGAAGAAATAACAGAGAACAATGAGAGATATTCAATAAGAGAAAAGACACTATGATTTTTGAATCCACCCCTAATTATCTTAACCTCTGTTTTACTTATTTATTCACCCAAATTCATATTGATATAAAATTCAAATAAAGCACAACATGTATCCTTGTTTAGGCATACATCTATATTCCCTAAAAGTGCAAGTGAGTTTCCCCTTAACAATAATTGTCCATAATGTATGCACTATAATGCTCATGTAAATACAAACATTAAAATCAATCAAACCACTAAAATCATCTTCCACCATCTGTTATTTTGGTTATGAATCACAAACAATGGAATTGGAAAAAAACCTTAATGAAATACATCATCATATCCATGGTCAGGTATGGAAGATGTAAATCACATTTCTTCTCTATAGATAAATCTGTTCATGGTAATGACACAAGCATACCTAGTATAAAATTATAAGCATCACCCACATCTAGATTATGGTCAAGCTCATAGATGAGAGAAATATGAAAATTTCTAATAAAGCACAAATATAAGGAAATAATTAAATCAAATATGAAATTTGGACTGAAATTAACATTCAAGCAAAAATTAATCCAATTAGGGGTTTCATCTCAGCCTAGCAAAATAATTCAGCCACTCATGGTATATAATGTGTAATAAAAAAAAAGATAATAACTTTAGCTTTCTATTTATAGTGTAGACATGAAGACAACAACAGAGCAAATATTATTTTGCTTGGTTCGGGATAACCAATGGTCGGATTGCCTTGAAATTTGATATGTAGCTTCTCTGACATATGAACTTTCTCATTAATGCTTTAGATTTTCAAAATTATCTTCTGAGTGCACCCACGAATCAGATTAGTGACCATCTCTTAAAATCACGCAATTCGGGTACCTCCACAACCAGTCATCTTGCAATCGACAGGTAGGGAGTGTAAAAATGTTGGATTGATCTTAAATTTTGAACATTGGTATAAAACTTTTTCCTCTACATGATAGATGGCTTAAATTGTCCAAAACAATTTTAAAATTGGGTCCTGAAAATTAGAATACTTAGAGCTTTTTATAAAATCTGTGCAGTTGGAATCTTTCTGGATGGTCCATCTTTCTTCAATCGGTGCAATCAAACCACACATCCGTTTGATCTGAAACTTTGTGGTTATTCATATATCGATGTTCTCTAGAAGATGGTCAGTTTGGATTTTTCATATCAGTATTGGTGGGCCACTTGGACTAGCCTAGAGTTGAGTAGGCGAAATCAGGAAACATTCTGGCCGGACAACACATATTGTTTTGGCCACCACGATTAATTTGTAGCTCCGATCGACACGAAACCACTTGGGTTTTTTCGATGTCGAGCTGATCTTCGACATAGATGGGTTAGATTTCACAAAATCATCAAGGTGGGCCCCACGAACTGGTCCGAATTTGGACAGCGTGCAGATTTCCTTTTCTGGTTGAAATTCTCAAAATGGAAACTCTTCGTTTCCTCTTTCTTTTAGACCCAAACCGGCAACAATGTTTTGTTTTCGTTTTTTTCTTTATTGTTTTCTATTTTGACGGCAGTGTAATAAGGTCCTTCCATCTAGGCTGTTCATGAAATGATCCACCTTGTTGTCATTTACATCTGCTGAACGTGGACGTTGAATGAATTGCTTGCTCCTAGTTAAACGATGGGTGTGAAGGACAGCTGAGATTGGTAGGATGGAATTTGATTAGTGCAGATTTCGCACATGTAATTGTGAGATGCAGATAGTTGCTGAATGGCTGGAATCAACTGCTATTTGATGGCGGCTGATTGGGCTTAGCAGCCACTAGCTGTTGCATGTGCAAAGTGGGGCTGAGATCTTGCTGGAATTTAGGTGGCACATGTGGCCTGTATCATGTGATGGTTGTGAAGTGCTCAGTTATGCATGTATGAGATTGGACGGAAGCGAGCATAGTGTGGACTGTCGATCAGTACCTGTGTTGCTTTTGCTTGTCCCACACGTATGAAGATCGTGGACACTTCAAGATCATTGGATGTGCTGTCAGCCTCACTCTCCAGAAATCCAAACCGTTCATCAGGTGAGCCTTAATGTGAAGAAAACTTGGCCTCAAAATCAAAAGATCTCAATGAAATAATTCAGATCAAACCATTCATTTTCTAAGTGGAGTACACTCTTCCACATCTTCTTTGTATTTTCACACCATCTTCCATCATCTGCAAGAATTATCAAAATCACATAATCAGATAGAATTGAGCTAAAATAAGATACTAACAACCATAATTTTAGGGGTATGAACTATCAATTTTACATGTATATCAATATCCACGTGATCTTGAATGGTTGTGGCAGGAGTTACACCTCTCTCCTCCTCAAATACAAAATTCCTTATGTTTGTGCTCCAACTATTTTTAGTGTCTTCAATAAATCTGGTATTTTCAGTCTCAACAATCCTAATGGAATGGGAAGGACAGTAGAATTGATAGTCATTTGATCTTTCTGGGTATCCTATAAAGAAACAACTTATAGTTTTAGGATCGAGTTTCCTTTCTTGCGGGTTATACACTTTGGCCTCAGCAGGACATCCCCAAACGTGGAAGTATCAGAGACTTGGTTTTTCTCCCATTCCATAACTTAAAAGGTGTTTTCATTACAGCCTTACTGGGACCCTGTTGAGAAGATGTACTGCAGTTTTAATCGCATCACCCCACAAAGATTCTGACAATGTCGAATTGCTTATCATGCTACGCACCATGTCCATTAAGGTGCAATTGCGCCTTTTAGTTACACCATTTTGCTCTAAAGTTCCAGGCATAGTGTATTGGGCGACAATACCACAATCTTGTAAACATTTAGTGAAGGGTCCTGCATTACGTCCTGATTCGTCATATCTGCCATAGTAATCACTACCATTGTCAGACCTAACTACTTTAATTTTCTTATCAAGTTGATTTTCAACTTCGACCTTATAGATTTGATGGATGGAGTGGATTTCACATATACAACATGTTGGGCCGCAAAGAGCTCAAGTGTTCGAAGTGCTGTGTAAAACAGGTGCTGTAGACAATTTGGGTTTGGGTCCGCGAATGAGTTGCAGTGGGTATGCCAGACCCATGGCCGACTGTGACGGGCTGGAATCCTTTACAACCCCTGTTTTACCAGGTGTTTAGAACACCTAGGCTCTATGGGATCGACCATGTTGTGTGTGCAACATCTATTCCGTTTATCAGGTTCTATCATCGACTATAGGCCATGGGAAAAAAGAAGAAGCAATAATAAAAAATAAAAAATTAGACATACCTATAATTCAGGTGGGCCACAACATAGGCAAGAGTAGATGGCTTAGATTGTCCAAAACAATTCTAGAATTGGGTCAAAAAATTAGAACACTTAGAGTTTTTTTTTTATAAAATTTATGCAGTTGGAATTTTTCTGGATGGTCCATCTTTTTTCAACCAGTATGATTAAACCACACATCCGTTTAATTTGAAACTTTGTGGCTATTCATATATCGATGTTCTCTAGATGATGGTCAGCTTAATTTTTTCATATCAATATTGGTGGGCCACCTGGACCAGCTGAGAGTTGAGTAGGAAGAATCAAGAAACATTCTAACAGTTCATATTATTTTGGTCTCCACGGTCAATCCGTAGCTTTGATCGACACGAAACCACTTAAGTTTTTTCGGCGTCGAGCTGATCTTCGACGTAGATGGGTTAGATTTAACAAAATCATCAAGGTGTGCCCTATGAACTGGTCCAAATTTGGACAGCGTGTAGAGTCCCTTTTCTGGTTAAAATTCTCAAAACATGAAACTCTTCGTTTCGTCTTTCTTTTAGACCCAAATCGGTAGCAATGTTTTGTTTCTTTTTTTTTTTCTTTATTGTTTTCTATTTTGACAGCAGTGTAATAAGGTCCTTCCATCCAGGCCGTTCATGAAGTGATCCACCTTGTTGTCATCTACATCTGCTGAACGTGGACGGTGAATGAACTGCTTGCTCGTAGTTAAACGATGGGTGTGAAGGACAGCTGAGATTGGTAGGCTAGAATTTGATCAGTGCAGATTCTGCATGTGTAATTGTGAGATGCAGATAGTTGCTGAATGGCTGGAATCAGCTACTGTTTGATGGTCGTTGATTGGGCTTGGCAGCCACTAGTTGTTGCATGTGTAAAGTGGGGTTGAGATCTTGCTGGAATTTAGGTGGTATGTGTGGCCTATATCATGTGATGGCTGTGAAGTGCTCAGTTATGCATGTATGAGATTGGACGGAAGCGAGCATAGTGTGGACTGTCGATCAGTACCTGTGTTGCTTTTGCTTGTCCCACACGTATGAAGATCGTGGACACTTCAAGATCATTGGATGTGCTGTCAGCCTCACTCTCCAGAAATCCAAACCGTTCATCAGGTGAGCCTTAATGTGAAGAAAACTTGGCCTCAAAATCAAAAGATCTCAATGAAACAATTCAGATCAAACCATTCATTTTCTAAGTGGAGTACACTCTTCCACATCTTCTTTGTATTTTCACACCATCTTCCATCATCTGCAAGAATTATCAAAATCACATAATCAGATAGAATTGAGCTAAAATAAGATACTAACAACCATAATTTTAGGGGTATGAACTATCAATTTTACATGTATATCAATATCCACGTGATCTTGAATGGTTGTGGCAGGAGTTACACCTCTCTCCTCCTCAAATACAAAATTCCTTATGTTTGTGCTCCAACTATTTTTAGTGTCTTCAATAAATCTGGTATTTTCAGTCTCAACAATCCTAATGGAATGGGAAGGACAGTAGAATTGATAGTCATTTGATCTTTCTGGGTATCCTATAAAGAAACAACTTATAGTTTTAGGATCGAGTTTCCTCTCTTGCGGGTTATACACTTTGGCCTCAGCAGGACATCCCCAAACGTGGAAGTATCAGAGACTTGGTTTTTCTCCCATTCCATAACTTAAAAGGTGTTTTCATTACAAGCCTTACTGGGACCCTGTTGAGAAGATGTACTGCAGTTTTAATCGCATCACCCCACAAAGATTCTGACAATGTCGAATTGCTTATCATGCTATGCACCATGTCCATTAGGGTGCAATTGCGCCTTTTAGTTACACCATTTTGCTCTAAAGTTCCAGGCATAGTGTATTGGGCGACAATACCACAATCTTGTAAACTATTTAGCGAAGGGTCATGGATTACGTCCTGATTCGTCATATCTGCCATAGTAATCACTACCATGGTCAGACCTAACTACTTTAATTTTCTTATCAAGTTGATTTTCAACTTCGACCTTATAGATTTGAAAAGCATCCATGGCATCTGATTTTTTCTTATAAGATAGAGGTACCCAAAAAGAGAGTAGTCATCTATGAAAGTGATTAAGTATTTGTGTCACTCCAAGATGCTATAGGGAATTGACCATAAATGTCCGTATGTATCACTTCCAAGAGTTCTACACTCCTTGTTGCACCTTTCTTTCTTATTTTGGTCTGTTTACCTTTAATACAATCTGTGTATACTTAATTTATAGTCGGAGAAATCTAAAGAATGAAGAATTCCTTCCCGCACTAGCCTTTCCAATCTCTCACAAGAAATATGGCCTAATCGCCTGTGCCACAACATGGAGGAATTTTTATGCTCCAACTTTCATTTAGATCTTACTTTATTTCTATGCAGGGCATTCACATTATAGATGTGTGAGATATCAAAGTCTAATTGGTATAGGTTGTTCACCATAGAGCCAGTGCCAACAATAATTGAATTAAAATAAATATTCAATATTTTATTCTCAAATTTAAACGAATATCCTAAGTTGTCCAAACGAGAAATAGAAATCAAATTACGTCTTATAAAAGGCACACAAAATGTATCAACTAGATCTAACGAATGACCTGACCCTAACCTAAGCCTACAGACTCTGAGTGCCTCCACGTCAACTTTAACATCATTGCCTACATAAACTGAATGTTCAGCATTAGTTGGTGGCCGGCTCTGCAGTAAGTCCTGTACAGAAGTACAGATGTGAATAGTTGTTCCCGAATCTATCCACTAGAAATTTACCGACACATCAATCAAATTAGATTCAAAATAGACCATGATAGTGTTATTACCCTTCTTTATGAGCCAATGTTTGTACTTTATGTAGTTTTTCTTTTGATGACCCGGCTTCTTGTAAAAGAAGTAATTATTCTTTTTAGCCCGCTTATTGTTCAATCCATTTGATCCATTCCCATGTTGATTGCCTGCAGGAGGTCCTGAGGATCCCTTATTAGAACCTTGTTTCCTTATTTCCTTTTCATTATATCCATGTCCATTTCCATGTCCTGAGGTTATTAGATTAACGTTCTGTACCTTGCTTAGTTGCTTGATCCTATCTTCCTCTTGGATACACCGAGAAATCAGTTCGTCCAACGTCCATTTATCCTTTAGCGTGTTATAGTTCACAAGGAACGTTCCGTATTGAGGAGGTAGGTTGTTCATGATCAAGTGAACTAATTGATCGTCCTTGATTTCCAGGCCTAAAGAGCGGATTTTAGAAACCACTTCAATTTTCTTTATAGTATATTCGCGAATGTTTCCTTTTCCGTCATAGGATGAGCTGGTCAATTTGTTCAGTAAGTGACCCACTTCAACCTTATCCGATTTCTTGAACCAGTTTCCCATTTCGAATAAGAAAACCTTAGCCTTATCTGTATCAGGCACGTCACCTCTCATTATCTCATAAATCAAATGCTTTAATGATTTTGAGACACATACTATTAGATCTGGACCATGCCTTGTATTGTTCAATCTTTGATTTAATAGCCTTTTTAGATGGTTTTGTAGGCTCTGGTTTTACTAAGGCAAGGTCCAGCTGTAGGACTCTCGGGACTATTTATATGGATTCTTTCCATTGGACATAATTGGACCCAGTTAAGGCAGGAACATGATGCGTTTGAGTTGGAACTGTAACTGGTTACAAAAATATATACTCACATTAGTAATTTATTTACTTTAAATAAAACTAAATATCAGACAATTAATCATTAATTCAATTCATTAGGGCCTTCAATTGAACTACCCAGGATGAATATGGGCCCAACCAATCAATCCTGGCGAGAATCGGCCGCATCATCACCACTCCTCCTATGAGTAGTTGTGGCGACATGTTAATGATTCTCCTATACATGAAGCTAAACAATGCCGATGATGTAAATATGAGATGCTCTATACCTGTGGGCGAGATGAGTTTCTTGACCTTACACCACCAGCATCGCTTACTCCACACCGTCTACGTCCCTGCCAAACAATGAACATCTATATTTTTGTCACTGTCTGCATTGAACGCAAACACCACTCTATGCAAGCCTCTAAATGAATCCCAATATGACGAGTCTAAATTCATAAATATCTTCATCAATTGAGGTCACCATAGTGGCTAACACAACTAAATCCAATATCACAAGTATAGACTCTGGATTGCAATATTAATTATGCCCTCAACGGATTAATCGTAAATTAATCTGATTTGGCCATGTAAGTGGCTGTCATTAACCGTTGAAAGATTGAAAATACATAAAGTGAATAAGATGGCTAGGTTCCACTTCCAATTTCAACAGTCTATGTTAGCTTACAAAAGATGGGTAATGGGCCAGTATTGATCCAAATCAGAACTATACCCTTATGATCTTTTCATCAAGAATGGGTATTGCTAATACAACTAAATATATTCATAAGATGGGTGATATAGGCAGAGTCATTATAAACTATAGAAGTGGACAACCAGATTTATCATCGTGGTCCACGCAAATGAACTGCCAGGTTCTGATAATAAAGTCCATGAGATTAAGTTTAGATGCTCAATCACCTATCTGATGAACAATCCAGCAAAACATGCCCACAACAGATGTTCCATATCTTAGCAACTGATGTCCATATCATAAAGTGGCTTGTTTGTAAAATTATAGATATGATGTCATACAGCACATAATGGATGGATAAATATGATAAATAATGCTCATAATGGTGCTAAATGCAATCATCATTTTTAAACTTAAATGGGCCAAACATCACATATGGTGGTCCACAACCCATGAAGGAGGCCCACTCCAAGGCTGGAGTACTGGAGTAGGCGTTGGCCAGGCTACATGTGCTAAGAGGCATGGCCCACAACACCAGGAGCCATATCCTCTATAAAACGGATGGGTCCACAGACGCATTGGTGATAAAAAAAAAGGGGGCCCACTATTTAAGATGTTGCCTGGCCACTAGAGTTGTGCACGAACCAAGCTAGCTCGAAAAGCTTACTCGGCTCGGCTCGAAAAAGCTCGGTTCGACTCGGCTCGGCTTGGCTCGTAGGGTTGTACAAGCCCAAGCCCAGCCTATTTTATGGGCTCGTTGAAAATTCAAACCAAGCTTGAGCCTGTCCTTAACCTGATTCAGCTCGGTATGTTTACAGGCTCTATATTTAAAATATATTATATATTGTATATTAATATTATTGTATAATATGTAAAAAAAAGTTTAAAGTAAAAAATAAAACCCTAAAAGTCACCCTCGCTCGTGGCTGCCTGACCGCCGCCCAGCCTCCACGAGGACCACGACCCTATGATCTCTTTCAGTTCTTCTCTCTCTCTCTCTCTCTCTCTCTCTCTCTCTCATCTTCTCTCTTCTCATCTCTTCTCTCTCCGCTCGTCGCTCGGCCATTCTGGCAATCCCCAAACTTGTCTGACAGCCGACCGCCCCTTCGACAGCTGACCTCCCTCTAGTTGAAGAATTTCCCTGTCCGACTGCCCCAACCTTGAAAGACCAACCTTGATTTGAATCAAATGCCCAAACTCGATAGTGGCTCGAAAGCTAGGCTCAAATTTAGGCTCGAAAGCTTGAAGCTCAAATAGGCTTGAATTCGACTCGAAAGCTCGACCAAACCAAGCCAAGCTTGCCAGTAGGGCTCGAGGACCAAGTCGAGCCGAGCTTGAGCCTAGTTGCCCTGCTGACCAAACTAAGCCAAACTGTCCAAAGCTTGGTTCGGCTCGGCTTGTGTACACCTCTACTAGTGGCCACTCGTTCAAATAAAAAAAGAAGAAGAAGGATATAACCTTCGAGTTATTGGCCGCTTGTCCAAACCAAAAGGGGTTGGGTTTTCACTAAAACCCTAACCCTAGCAGCTGCAACACTCCAGACGGCCGAAACTTGTGATGACGTCCTAGATGCGCCACCGTCTGTAGTCGAAAAGATCTCCTCTGGCCACTAGGTTGAGAGGACGACAGCCATTGTAACGACTCAACTCTCCAATAACGACTGTGTCACCTTGGACAGAGAACCACTTGGAACTTGCAGTTGCCATTAATGGCTTTTGCAAGCTCTCTGGCCAAGGACAGAATGTCTTCGGCCATGGTGGTACCTTCTCTCGGCGGCGCGCTTAGCAGTGAGGTTTTGCACAAGGTGCTCAACAGAGGCTGGTAGCATCACACCCAAGCGCCGTTAATGGCCGTCAGATGATGCTGATAAAAAGGGAAAAGGGTTGTCGCTAATCAAGGCTGCCGACTGGTTTCATAGCTGCCGACTGGTTTCATAGGTAAGGATTTCAAAATCCCTCTGCCGAAATCCCTAAAAAATGGAACAGGGTTTAATCCCCTGCTATCAGTCGGAATCCGACAATAACTTAAGTCGGCTACAAATATCGGCAACAATGGCAATCTTTACCGCTTATAAGGAACGATTGTAGAATCGTATCTATGGCTATGATCTGATTTACACATATTCGACCCTTAGGGTTTTGAAATAGATACTATAATCTGTATGAATTTACTAATCTGAATATATTGTTGGCTCTTATACCAATTATGAAATCTGTATTGTGGAATTTAAACAGACCGTACAGTCTATTCAAAGATGGGGATTAAGAAAACCTAAATCATAACTCGTACCTGGAAGAGATGCCATAGCCGTAGATCAAATACTGTAGTCTTCTGCCCCTTACACCTTTAGGAAAGCACTAAAATGGGATGTAGAGCTTCCAACGTGTGTAGGATTGGGACCCAGCCCTATTTATATAGGTATGAGGGGTGAGGAGTTTGAAACCCATCGAAACTCCTCTACCCTAAGCTCCACACAAATTTGAATATCCTAATCCCATTATAACACTGTGCATGCGACACAGGTCAAGCGTACCGCCCCTATATGAATTAGATCAATCACTTGATATGCCCGATCATCAGATTCAATGCTTAGGTAATTCCAATCTGTTGATCAGTTAGGCCTACTTAACATAAAATCTTACACATTAGTGGGTGTTGCCCAACTATGGTTAGATGCCAAATAAACACCACGGTGTGTCCTAGGAAGTTTTTAGAGGTGACTGGGAGCTCTCAAGTCCACACATGAGTGTCTGCAGCTTCGTTGGTATGCAGACCTTTCCTTCTTCACGTGATCTAACACCAAAGTTGGGAGAAAATGGGCTACTCGATTCAGCTAGTGTAGGCCATCTGGGCCCAACACTTCTTTGACCTTCAGTTGCTCAGGTGGGATCTGCATAATCACCTTCTCCCTCAGCCTGACAAGCCCAGACCAATCCTTCCACCAAAAGTTGCAATTGCCTTGCCCCAAAAGCCGCCTAAAATTACCCTTCACCATCTGGAAAAGGGATGACACCTCTTTCCATGGAGGAGACCTACTGCCACTGTGCGAAGCACTAGTGTTTCCTATGGTGTGGTCCACTTGAGATTTATATTTGCTTTTGGGACCAGGCCCTAAACTGAGCTGGAAAAATAGATGGACAGCATGGATATAAAACATAAAACGGATGGACAGTGTGGATATAAAACACATATATCAGGGCGGGCCCCACAAAGCCCAACACATCACACACTTCTCGGGTGTCAACACCCACCTAATCTGTTTCCTTATACTTCCTTCTCATGGGCCACAAAAGTTTTGGAAGAAGCTAATATTTATTTTTTCCCTTCATCCAAGGCTCTATGACCTAATCAACAGTTCGATGTTGAATAAACATTACACTGTCTTGAGAGGTTTTTAATGGTGGACAATCACTACTGTTTTCTTGTGGTGTGGTCCACCTAAGTTTTAAATCTGCATCATCTTTTGGTATCAAGCCTTTAAATGATCTGAAAATATTGATAGACGCCGTGGATAAAACACATACATTATAGTGGGTCCCACATAGCAATGACCAGTAGAACGACAGGATGCGTAGAACCCATGGTTTACAACTGAGAGACGGCTCGAAATAGGTGGCCTGGATCTTCCAATCCGCGAGATTTACTGAACATGATCCATCCATTGTGGACTGAATTAGACAACCGTCTGGATAGTTAGATCATAGGTCTCACTTGTACAAACAGGAAAGAAAAAAAAGAAAAAAAAAAAAAAAAAAAAGGATATCGCGCATTAGGAGGCTTGCTAGCCCGACACACTTTTACACACGTTGCACGTGTTAAATTGGCATGCGTGGAATACATCTGAACTAGTCATGCAGATGTAACTTGATTAATTCAATGTGGACCATTGGATTGTCCTTCCAAAAGGTCCAATGATCTGGAAAAAATAAAAAACAAGGCGAGTGGACTGGTCTGATTCCATCAATGTCACGGGTAGATAAAACATGGCGTCAAGGCCATTTTGGGAGTGTACACATTCTGCACGTTTGGATGTGTAGGACGTTTTGGGACATGTACTTCACGTGTGTCATTTAAGGCTATGAAAAGAGGTAGAGAGATAAGGTGATGGGAGAAAGTGGATAGGAAGATGATCTCCTTTGGATTCCTTCCTTTGCTCCTTATCTTCTTCCTTCTTGCATTCCTCAGGCCAACATCCAAACGACACAAAAACCTCCCACCTGGGCCTCACCCATGGCCTATCCTAGGCAACCTTCTACAGCTTGGGCGCAACAACCCACATGTCACACTGGCCCACTTCGCCCAGATCTACGGCCCACTAATCTCGGTCTGGCTCGGGGCCAAGCTCCTTATCGTTGCATCCTCCCCGTCGGCTGCTGCTGACGTTCTGAAGACCCAAGACCGCCTTCTCTCCGCCCGCTTTGTCCCTCACACGTACCGCGTCAAGGATTACATCTCATTCTCCCTGCCGTTCGCACACGAGTGTGACGAGCAGTGGAAGGCGCTGCGGTCCATCTGCAAGACCGAGCTCTTCACGTCGAGGATGTTGGATGTTCAGGCACATTTGAGGGAGAAGAAGGTGTCGGAGGTGATCGGCTTTATATTCGGTAAAGAAGGAGAGACGGTGAACCTCGGCGAAATGGCATTCGCTGCCGTTTTCAACATCATCGGGAATGTTGTTTTCTCAAGAGATGTTCTACAGCTGGGGGATGATAGTAAGAATGCTGCTTCTGGGCTGAAGGATGATATTTCGAGACTTGTCCAACTGGGCCTGGCGCCGAATCTGGCAGACTTCTATCCGGTGCTCAGGTCCATGGATGTTCAGGGATTGAATCGGGAGGCGACGGTGTTTGCCGAAAGGTTGTATGATATATGGGATGAGTTCATTCAAGAAAGGCGAGTTGTAGGCTATGATCATGGTGATGCAAAGAATGACTTCTTGAACATTTTGCTCTATGCCGGATACGAAGATCTCCCAATTAAGGCCTTGATTACGGTTTGTAATTCCTTTTGCATTTTATACTGATCGATTGCAATTGGCCAAGCTGATGCTAGACCAAGGCCTGGTACAAGGGCAGAGATCTCTGGCTCAGGTCCCCCCCAAAACATGGTTAAATGAGTTGGCGACTCAGACTGACTCGTTGAGTACTGATCGAGTTGGTACTTGCCCAAGTCGGGCCGGGGGTGAATCTGTATTGAAACCAATCGGGCTACCAAGTCCGGGTCTGAAAACCATGCGCAAAAATGTTCATTGGCTAAGTTTTGGGCAGATGCCTGGTAAAGTCCCATTAACCATGTGCTACTTTTGGCTGTCTATAGGGGTGCAACTCGGGTGGCTTGGGTCTGCTTCAGGGTCAACCCGAACTTAAGAGGACCCACCCGGCAACTCAACCCAATCTGAATTCCAGCCCGAGGTGCCCAACCTGAGCCAACCTGACCAAATGTGATGATTTCCAACCGGAATTTGTTCAGCCCAAACCCAACCCGATTTCAAATCGGGTTGGTGTTTTCAAGCCTGAACCTAACCTGAGGATCTTGATTTATTTATTTATCTTCTCTTCTCTCTTTTCCCATTCTTTTATCTTCTTCTGAGGTATCCGAGCTAGTGATTCTTTGATAAATGATCACTTATGAGACAGATTCAATAGAATTTAATCATTCCTTTCTTCTATCATTGAGGTCATGTCATAGCAGAATGAACCAATATGAATGAGCGTAAGCTTCATTGCCCAAACACGGTGGGTGCTGATCCTGACTCATCCCGAGTCTGGATCCTCTGTTGGCTTCCAAGCCGGAAATCCCTGCTTGGAGCCTTTTTATTAGTCCACATCACACTGTATGATGTTATGTGACCAAGTTGCACTTAGGTATGACCAGGTTGCATTGAGGATGTGATAGGGTTGCAGACCTATGTGATGATGTGGACCAATGAATTGGCTCCAAGCAGGGTTTCCTGCTTGGAAGCGAACAGAGGATCCTGACTCATCCCACTAAGGTACTACGTACAGACCCAAGTTGCAGACCTAGCTGTCAATGGATGTTGGAGAGCCCGTTTGCACATCATGCATGTGTTGAAGGTGCACATGTGTGTGCAATCTACTCCATCCATTAAATGTTCCCCACAATAATGTAAGTGCCCTTATTTGGCCCGAACCCGACCTAAACGGATCTTGAAACCAAGATCCAAAGACCCGATGGGTAGGTATGTGATAGGTGCATGCCCAACTCAAGACAGGTATGGATCCCAAAAAACGAGACTAAGACCTGAACCAGATCAGCCCAGGTCTTAGTTTCATAAAGAGTTTTTAATGAGCTAAAGGTGGGCCAACTCAAATGGCCATCGGGATGAAACAACTATTTGGACTCACAAAACGGGTTTTTGAACTTGCCCGAATCCAATCTAGATCGTAATTGGACTGGGTCATTTCTAGTGGACCCGGCCCAGTTGGAACCCAGCTTATTTTAAGTACTAAGGAAAGAGTGTTATGTGGTTGGCAGGACATGTTTGTTGCAGGGACCGATACGACCACCACACTGACTGAGTGGACCATGTCGGAGCTGGCTAGAAATCCTGAAGCCATGAGAAGAGTACGGGATGAATTGCAAATGGTTATCGGTGCCGAGAAAGCCGTGAAAGAGTCTCATCTCAATCACCTCAACTATCTCCATGCTTGCATTAAGGAGTCCCTTCGACTGCACCCACCGCTCCCGCTTCTACTCCCGCGCCAAGCCCTTGACGCATGCAACGTGATGAATTACACCATCCCAAAGGACAGTAGAGTGATGGTGAATGTATGGGCCATTGGAAGAGACCCTGGAATTTGGAAAGACCCGCTGATATTTTCACCGGAGCGGTTTCTGGAGACTAGTGTGGATTACAAAGGGAATGATTTCAGGTTCACACCATTTGGTGCCGGAAGGAGAATCTGCCCTGGTTTACCATTAGCTACCCGTGTCGTTCAGCTGATTCTCGCTTCATTTCATCCACACATTCGAGTGGTCACTTCCACATGGAATGCAGTCTGATGATCTGAACATGGATGAGAAGTTTGGCCTGACGCTTGAGAGAAAACATCCACTAGTGCTTGTGCCGAAATCAGTGGTTTAGATTTCTATCAAATGCATTTATTTGAATAATGTTATTGCATTTCGTAGGATAACATGTACAAACTTTTGGGCCTAACTATTTGGGCTTTAGACTTACTGTCAATTTTATATCCGACCATTGGGCCCATCTTGATTTTTACTATTTTCTTTTACCTTTTATTAATATTTAGAAAAAATATTCTAACTGATCAAAGTAGGGAGGAAAATGGCAATGTGCGGGGCATCTCGGGCCCATAAGGCTAAGGCCAAGGTCCTAACTAGCCCTTAGGGGTGAGTCGGGATGTGATGTAAATAAGCTGAGTTTGTGCAGGCAGTTATACACACATTGAGAAATACAAATCTACTTTATATGAAACATAATGACATTTAAATACATTAGAGATTAAAGATGAGTATCCTCATCCAAATCACTTGGTGGGTGTGAATTGAATTTCGAAGAGAAAATTTCTGTAAGGGGTAAAATGTAATGATTTAGAATTTTGGTGCATATGCGTAATGCATACGTATATACTCGCATTAATCTAAGCATACATGCCTAGATCCATCCATTTATCCATTCATTTAAACATACTTGTATTCATTAATTCTTGCAAGGTATGACCACTGGCATGCATAGTAGATTTGGTTAATGTTAACCATTGATTCATGTAGTTAATGATTATATGATTTTATGTGTATAATTAGTGAAGTATGTATTGGAGTGAGTTTATTTTTTACGGCAGTCAACCATCCAATCAAAATCATACCTATGTGCCCGTGTAGGTGAAATAATACCCAAATCCAAGTCCCAAATTATCCAATTTAAAGGCTAATATGTAAGCTGCAATTTACTACCCAACATATGTACATGTGGCATGATCCCATAAGATTCGTATGTTCATCCAGTATGCATGGGTCCATAAACCATGGTGATACCAGCCAGACGATAACAACCACACGTGGCATAAATTAATTACCTCGTAAATTGTAGAACCCACTATCAAAAGTCACGGTTCCAAAATCAGATTGTTGAGCAATCCTAACCACTGATTCGTCGACACTTGTTTAATGAAACAAGAGCATTGGATGTTTTCATTTTTAGCCTTTTGTCCATCTGTCTGATATTCAGACTATCGAAAAACCAGAATTTTTTGCTCTAACATGTAATGTGGACAGTTTAATTTGAATTACTTGTATACTCCGTATGAATTCTCTATGTAATTATAAGTGCATGTACATTGTCCGTCACCCTCCATCAGAGTATTTAAGTTTTTCTCCTTATTTTTAAACAGTTAATTCAACAGCCAATCATTGGATGATCAAGACCGTTGATCTATGTGATATTGAAGATATAGTACTCCGCCTGACATGAACCCACAATTTGAACGGTCTGCATTTCAGTGGTGATTGGTGAATGATCACGGTTGTATTGTCCATAAAGAATATTGCTTTATTCGGTGAATCAAAGGAAACGTTTCCCTACAACGTAATACATTTCTACGTTCACCCAAGCAAATCAATAAAATGCCGAAAGTAGTCTATGCCATTGACTATCAAGGGTCTGGGAATTTTGCACCATTTAAAAAATAATGATGATGACTATTCAAAGATTAGACAGGGCATAGTTTCAAGGGAATCCAGACCGTTAAAATAGCTGACCCAACTATGAATGGGTCATAACCTAAAATTCGCATGTAGGAAATATTTTTAACCATGTGATTTTTCCCTTTGAAGCCCTCATTATTATTATTATTATTATTATTATTATTATTACTACTTTTAACCATCCATGGGATAGTCTTCAATTGGATTGTTTCAATTTCTTCATCAGTGTAATTTTAGACATATGCTCCATGGACAACAAGAACACATGATTTGGATGGTCTGGATAGCCGTACGTCAGTGTCGTGAAGATGATCACTGCCATGTTTTAAATGGTTTGAAGCTAACTTAGGAGTCGATTCAATTCAATATATTGGGCAATTACTGATCATGCAGTCAATGGGCCAGGACACCGTACTCTGTTATAAATTACATACAAACAGAGTAGATAGGTGGGGTGCAGATTGGGTACTACCTCTTATGGCTGAAAGTTGGGTAGGTTCAACCGGCTGACCCAATATTGGGTCGGGCTTAGGCAGGAAGTATCGAACCCGCTCTCGAGCTTGGTTTATGGAAACACTAACCCGATAAAGCTTGGGTTGGGCTTGGGTTGATGTCTCGGGTTGCCCAACCCAACTCGAACCTGAACTCGAACCCGATCTATATTCAAGTTAATTATAATTTTATTATTAGTTAAGTAAATTTATTATAATGTTTGAAATTTGATATACCTGAGCGTTAAAAGAGTAATTATCTTATATTTTGCCTTGTTTGTTTAGAAAAAGTGAAGCTCTTTACAATAAATAACCATATATATATATATATATAATTAATATAAAGTCACAAGTACACAAAAAAAAAGAAAAAAGAAAAAAAGAAAAAAGAACGTCTATTTTAAAACATGATAGAGTTATGTAATGATGAAAATATTATCATGAATCAACGCAATTGACCTAATCAACTTGACCGAGCCTGCTTAAGTTGGGCTTAGGTGGAGAATTCCCAACTAAGGAACCTTGGGTTGACATATAGGAACCTTGGGTTGGGTTTGGGTTGAGCACCAACCCGACCCAACCCGCTCCACTTTCAGCCTACCTCTATTTTAGGCTAAAAGAAAAAAAGAACATGTGTTTTAAAATAGTATGTGCATTTGGACATACTATTTTAGGGCAAGATCCAAAAAATTGTCAAATCGAAGGCACAAGTGGACTACATAGCAGGAACCATTACGCGCACCATTGCATGAAACCTTCCTAAGCTTACTATGATCTTTATTTTCTATCCAAACTGTTCATAAGGTCACATATACCTGGATTAAGGGAAAACATAAATATTATCTTCATCCAAAACTTCTGTGGCCCCAAAGAAGTTTTCAATGGTAGCCGTTCAATCCCTACTCTCTCCTGAAGTGTGGTCCACTTGAGTCTTCAATTTACCTCCCTTTTGCCCTAAAATGATCTGTCAATATGGATGGACGACATGGATAAAACACATACATCAAAGTGGGCCCCACAAAGCCCCTGTCAGGACCGTCCGTCTCTAGGTAAGTCCTCGTGGGATAGTACCCAATCCGCGTCTAGGTACGCCTAGTGGCATGTGATCTATGGAGAGAAACTTGAATACTCTAGCGGAGTCTGATAGTTCATACACATGCACTCAGATATTACACACCTGGCATACCAGTAACAAAGAACAAAAGTGTCCAAAATCTAAATAGGACCCCTCTATGGATTGTTTCCAGGACAATGATTATGCTGAGCTGATGCCCTAGTGGACATCTAATGGATGGCCAAATGAAAAGATCGACGGTCAAGAAACAAATGTCTATCAATTAGAGGTTAGGATCAGTCAATCAATCTGATTGTATGGTTTTGGTCCACTTGCCATGTATTCTACCACATGCACGGTTTATTTTGAGTTACATGCATGGCACGTGTGCTTCTGATTGGGCGTGGATGAACAATCATGATCTGCCGGGCCACCCGATAGGTTTGCTAATTCCACACGCGTGCGAGACCTGTACGTATCACACGCAGATGTTTGCATCCCTATGTGACACGTGTGTGAGATCTGAGCTCTCAATCAGGTGATATACACTTTTTAGATCTTCTGGCCTAGAATCAGTCTATTTGAGATCACTGTGGGTCACAAAGATATCAAAACAATTCAACGACTAATAAAGTTGTAATCCCTCTATTTGATTTGGATGTTGTGGTCCACTTGAAGAGAAAAATTGTCTAATTTTTAAGTCAATAGGTCTAATAACCATTTCCAACCTTATGAAAATATTAGATCTGGTACGTGTGTTTCATATTTGCATGTGAGCCGTGGGTGGATGCGTACGGCTCTACACGCGCGTGGAATTAGCGACTCTCCTTATAATATTTAACAAAAATTCCAGTTTGGTAGTTAACGGACCACCAATTTACGTACATCTCCGCTCCTTTTGATGGGAAACGGGACCCACTTCGTTCAGTGGTTGGCCACACAACTTCCACAAACATGAGCCTTGGAAATGCCTGAACTAGCGGGATCAAATTGTGGAGTGAGCACATTTTCTATATAAGCAATCTACACCATCCATTGTATAGTCTATTGATCGAAAATTCAGAGTCGTCTGATTGGTGAGATTTTTCATGGCAACCAAGTAAATAGGTACCCCACTCAAATGAATAGTTCAAAACAATAACTGCATGGTTCAAATGTCCCGATGAAAGCAGGAGCACTAAAACTTGTAGTACTCCGAGAGCACCGGATTATTTATCCAAAACATCGCTGTCCAAATCCCACCTACGGCGCCGCTCCTCATCAGCGGCCACGATCATCTTAAAATATTTCCATCTCTCTCCCGCCTTTCCATACGGTACATGCACAGATAGCTGAAAACCCATCTCTTCTTCTCTTTGAAACCCACCAAAGCAGAGAAGAAACGCAAAAGAAAAGAAAAGAACACAATGACAGGGGCGTATACACCCTACTCCGGAGTATTACACCTCTACTTCCAGAGAAGAAAGCTCCTCCCCATCGCTCTCATCACAGCCCTCTGTTCCCTCTCCTACATCATCGGATCCTGGACCCACAGCTCAGTGGGCCCCACCACATCCTCCTCCATTCTCCTCCCTTGCCCCCAATCAAAACCTCAAAATCCCACCATCACCGCCCTCGACTTCTCCACCCACCACTCCGCTGACGAAGCGTCGGCAGCGCCCGCGCAGGCTCGCGAGTACCCGGCCTGCCACGTTAGCTACAGCGAGTACACGCCGTGCGAGGACACCCGCCGGTCGCTAAAGTACGCGAGGGAGAGGCTGGTGTACAGGGAAAGGCACTGCCCTGGGAAGGACGAGCTTCTCAAGTGCCTGGTGCCGGCTCCGTATGGGTACAAAAGCCCGTTTCCATGGCCCGCGAGTAGAGAAATCGCGTGGTTCACGAACGTGCCCCACAAGGAGCTGACGGTCGAGAAGGCGGTCCAGAACTGGATACGGGTGGAGGGTGACCGGTTCAGGTTTCCTGGTGGTGGGACCATGTTCCCACGTGGGGCCGACGCTTACATCAACGATATCGAGAGGCTTGTCCCTTTGACGGACGGCTCGATCAGGACCGCCATCGATACCGGTTGTGGGGTGAGTTCTTTTCTTTCACGCGAGAAACTTCGATATTCTGGTAGAATGTGATGGATGATACACAGGCACTAAGAAATTACTTAGAAATTGCATACGTGGCACATAAGTAGTTCAATTATGGAATCTAGTGTAGATGTATCAGAAAAGGAAAAATTTAAGCTTATATAATTATCTAATTATCGGATTGGTGGACATCTATTGGACGGTCGAAGATGAAAATTTTTCGACGGTCCTATTTCCACAAGCATGTGTCCACAAATCAGATGTTAGGATTGTTCAACCATTAATATTTTTGGGTTGTTACTTTTAACCATAGTGATGCACAATTTAAGTCGGTTTTCTTTTGAGTTTTTGAATTCCACTTATACAATTTCTGAATGCCTGCGTATGAAGTGTCATAGGCAGCCAGAGTATCGTATAACTCTTCTTTCATTTTCGTTTCCTCGGCGTGGACCGGACGCGGTTGGTTCAGAACTCAGAATCGGAAACTGATCGACTGCATGCAGCGTACGCAACTTGTGGTCCAGCTGACATGGCACTCGTGTAAGACATCAGTACCATGAATTGTAGGCCCCACTAAGGAACAAAAAAGATGCTGGTCCGCTCATCAGATGGACCACAACTTTCAAATCAATTGACAACTGGCTGTCTGACTCAGCATACAGGTGCAGGCCCACCTAGTTAATGGATCAGCCTTGTTTTCAACAAGGGTGATCTTCATGGTGGGGTCTATCGTTTTAATGGTTCGGATTTCCTTCATAAGAATCATCTTCGGTGGGAAAATGGTATGTACCACAAATGGTGGTGCGTTGCATGTAGGTAATCGGTTGTCGTCTTTGAGTGCGTGGGAATCCATCTATTGCACGTGGCGTACGTGTACAGACAGTGTTGAGTTGGACGGTTTAACTACAGTCTAACTGGTAGACATCAAATGGATGGTTAGAATTAATTGATAAAAGGTCCTAATTTTTGTGATTTTTGAGTTGTGATCCATCCAGCATGGGCCCCACTATTTCGATGGTTTTGATTCCATTACACGAATGTCCCACTCACGTTGGATGAATCATCACCATCTAAGAAATGGCGGATGAATCATCACCGTCTAAAATCAGATGGATGGCATAAAGTCTTCTCGCTTGATACAAACAATTTTTTTAAGCCTGACCATATGAACCGTTTAATTTGATCTGGGCCGTTGAATGGATTGATCACCGTTTTGGATCGGCTTCCGTATGCTCATTTCATTTTTCAACGTCCGAAATACACTAATTAATACACATCACAGTTTGTTTGTACAGTATGCCAACGGTTTTAATGTTTTTGTGATCTAAACCGTTGATCAGATGGAGTCACCGTGGATACCCATTTGTCAAAATTTTGCTTAGACGATAATTTTGTAACTCTTGAACATTTCTCATTTTTCGGTGAATGTAGACCGTTGCTGTATTTTCTTTGTTATCATTTATTTTTTGGAAATTCTTCAAAGGATAGGATATTCCTGTCTGGGATATTTTGGCTATGGGCCATCTAAGATGGGGCCTAAAGTATCAACGGTTTGGATCGCTAAACCATGGGATCCACTTGTGAAAAAACTGAGAAACCATGCCTACCAGACGATCGTGGGAGACGAGAGCACGTGTGAGGTCCGGTGCCAGAGCAAATACGTAGTTGACTCAGGGCAGGACTCCATACATTTGGGGCCTATGCTTTCATTGATCCTGACCATTGATTGGATGGGCCTCGCTACGAATGGTAATGCACGGAGAATTCTCCTAATTTGATTATGGAGGATCCTCAACCGTAGATCAGTGCTCAATTTACAGGGCACTGTTTGAAGGGTTAGAATAGTCCGATCCTGAATCCTTTTTAGGGCATCTCCCATCCAGAATGGGTCCCATCAGATCAACGGTCTTGATTTATGTACCATTGTCAGCAACCTACATTTAGTCGGGGAGCGGATTAGGTGTTATCCGGGTAACTCCTTAGTGGCTGTTGCCCTGAATGTGGGGCCCATTTTGATAATTTTTTGTACATCCACGCCGTCCATCCGTTTTTAAATCTCATTTTAGGACGTGGTCCCAAAATATAAGCTGATCCAAATCTCATGCGGACCACACCACAGGAAAGAGTGGTGATTGAAAACTCACCATTAAAAACTTTCTAAGGTCTCACCGTAATTTTTATTTTCCATCCAACCTGTTGGTAAGGTAAGAAAAGACCTGGATGAAGGGAAAATACAAGGATCAGCTTCATCAAAAACCTGTATGGTCCACAAAATGTTTCTAATGGTCATTCATGACTGTTTCAAGTGGTGTGGTCCACCTAAGATTTGGATCTGCTTACATTTTGTGTTCGCGTCCTAAAATGAGTTTTAAAAACGGATGGACGACGTGGATATATAACATATTCATCAAAGTGGGCCCCACACGGTAAGGGAAAAACCCATTAAGGTGTTACCCGGGTAACACCTAATCTCTTCGTCAATCGTCAATCGTTAAACTGCCATACTTTATTCCAATATTGAACGCACCTGCACAGCTGGCCATGCACCTTCGGGAGCGTGAGTCCCGCTAGATGTACCTTCCTCTGGTCAGACTCGTCTGACAATGCAGCTAGTCGCTTGCGAAATTTATTAAATCTCGAAACGACTTCGGCTGACGCAGCAGAGTGTGAATAGTTTCCTGAGCAATTGATGCACTTTTCTGCATATATAGGTCTCATGATTTGGAGATCCAGACCGTTGATCGAATTGGACCTGTCGTGGATGGGGCACATTAGAACAAATTCCTATATTAGAGGTCTATGACCGTTCAATCAGTGGCTGAAAATAGATGGTTAAATTAAAATATGCCAACGGTTAGGAAAGTTCCATTGATTCTATTGAGAAGATCTCCTAATATGGAAGATTATTGGGTCGTCCAACACCTGGATTGGTCCTCCTACGATTAACAGTCTGGATCAACAGAACAGGGGCCACTCTTGCCTGTGGTGTGGTCCAATTGGGCTTTTTTTCTGCTTCACTTTTGGGCTTGTATTCTAAAATGAGCTGGCACAACGAATGGACGGAGTGGATAAAATACATACACTACAGTGGGCACCACAGAGCCCAACATCCCCAAGTGGTGTCCACTTGGAACGCGGCCTTGTTTGAAGTATCCAAACGTCGAGTCTAATAGTCGGCAAACTCAAATTATTGGGCCGAAGTATTCCAACCAAGGTGTCCGGTAGCAGTATCGGTAGGTGTAATGGTGCCCACCGTTTTTGATATGGATACGGGCTGTATCGGCCGATACGCCCTCCGTAATGGTCCAATTTTTTTTTTTTTTGGTCAAAAAGTTCTAAAAAAATATGGATTAAATCCAGAAAATTTCAAACATCCCAAATATGCATTCATTTATAATTTTGAATATGTTTATGGTGGTGAAGCGGTTTACTCTTTGGTGAAAAAGTTGTATCGGGCTGTTTGATGAATTCATGAAGCTGATAACTAGGAATTAACTGCAAAACTTATAAATTCAAATTTCTAACTGTTTATTATAAGTAACACATATTATCCAACCTTTAAACAAGAATTTTTTTTTTGAAAAAAATGATTTTCCCTAATTTTTAAAATTATTCCGAAATTAAAAAAATACAAAAAAAAAAAAAAATAACAAACCTTGTGCGTAATCAGTAAAATGCACATGATTATATTCTATTATAACTAACACATACTATCCAACCTTTAAACACATATTAGAAGATACACATATCGGTTGTATCACGGAATGTATCGTACTTTTTGGGAAACATGGGGAAAACATTGGGAAATTGATTGAATTTTTCAATGAAACTTCAGGGATTGTTAAAATGGACCTCAATACACACATTTAAATCATAATATGTATGTAAAAAAAAGTCCACATAATAGAGTTCCTTTGTAAAAGGATCCTAAGCTATGCACTATCTGACTGAATTGATGCAACTATTGTTTAAATTGATTCCATAATATATACAAATGTAACAAGACATTAATGTGAACACAACCAATGCATTGACAAAGTAAAACAAGCAAGAGAGTTGAGAAATATTCTAGTTTTGACTGAATGAGTATCCTCCAAATGAAGTTTTGACAATTGAACTTCAACGCAATGCAAGCTATCTTGTATGGCCTAGATCTATATGAGGATTCAATAAAATCTAGAAAATAGCTAACTGGACTCAACAAATTATGACCCCTACGCAGAGTCGGAACGCGAGTCGAGCTAGAGGATTCAATAAAATCTAGAAAATAGCCCAACCTTTTTTTTTTTTTTTTTTTTTTTTTTTTTTTTTTTTTTTTTTTTTTTTTTTTTTTTTAGAGAGGAGAAACTAGAAGAAAATCGAAAAAAAAAAAGTTATTTTTTTTTTCTACAAAATGAGGACTCTTGTGTGTGTAACCGATATAGTAAAATAGGCCGATCTGCAAACACTGGTTTTTAGCAAAAAAAAAAAAGATTAAAAAAGAAATGGGAGAAGAAAATTGTGAAAAAATTAAAAAAAAAATCAGATATATATATATATATATATATATATATATATATATATATATATATATATATAAAACTACCCATTTTCTGACCGTTACGGGGGGCGTAACGCCGTTTTGGGGCGTAACGGTCGTTACGCCCCCCGTAACGGCCGTTACGGGTCAAAATTTTGGGGGTCCCCGTTTTGGACCCCGTATCGCATAACGGCGTCAGCCGTTTCCGTTACGTATCGGCCGATACGTAACCGTTTTGGCACACCTTGATTCCAACTGAAAAGTTTGTATTGCAGGCCATCACTAACAAACGTGCCAATTGAAACAATCGTGTGGGGTGTGGCCCACCAGACAAACCTTGATTATGGTGGGCCCCACACCGATAACTATGAGATCAAGATCTCATACATTCAATTGCTAATTGATCTCCCAACGTTCTACAATTTTCCCGCCAGTTTTTGAATGACGACGATCCTATGGTTATGAAAATTTCGATCTGTTTTGTGTTCGTAGGTAGCGAGCTGGGGAGCTTACCTTCTGTCCCGAAACATCACAGCCATGTCGATTGCACCAAGAGACACGCATGAAGCTCAGGTGCAATTCGCACTGGAACGAGGTGTCCCGGCCATGATCGGAGTACTCGCTTCCACCAGGCTTCCATACCCGTCGAGGGCTTTCGACATGGCGCATTGCTCACGTTGCCTCATTCCGTGGCACCTCTATGGTAATTCAGCTCAAGAAGGAAACAAACCATATTCCTTGAATTTTCCAAAGATGGAGCAATGGGATTTCTACTTGCACTGATTATGTGTTGGATTTGTGAAATAGATGGGCTTTACCTAATTGAAAGTCGATCGGATTTTACGCCCGGGTGGGTACTGGATCCTTTCGGGCCCACCGATCAACTGGAAGAACCACTGGAAAGGCTGGGAGAGAACAGAGGAGGACTTGAGCAATGAGCAGTCTGCGATCGAGGCCATAGCAAGGAGCCTTTGCTGGAAGAAGTTGAAGCAAAAGGGCGATATTGCTGTTTGGCAGAAACCCACTAATCACATACATTGCAAACTCAACAGAAAGGTCTTCAAGACGCCAAAGTTCTGCCCTGCCGAAGATCCCGATTCTGCATGGTAAGTTTTATTTGATAGGAAATTTTACTGTATGAATGGTACGGCAATTCGGAAGAAGAAAGATTGAAGAGGTGATTCATGGCCTATTTGTCAACAAGGTATACTTGGATGGTTTCAGCCATTCATCAGGTGGGTCCCTGGGCTCATCCATTTGTGGAGTGGGCAGCAAATGTACATTGAATATAGACAATTAGTTCTAATTTCTCTTACTGTTTGTTGGTCTCCTCCACAATGTTTGCTGCCTGATGAGTGGACCTGCCTGATTTACGAGACAGGATACATTTGCAGTGTACCCCACTTGATGAATGGCTAAGTACTTCTGGCACATGTGTTTCCAATCACATCTTCAATCTCTCCTCATCCCAATTATCGTTTCTCATCACAGTGAATTAGAACCATTTGGAATGCTGCTGCAGGTACACTAAAATGGAGGCCTGCATAACTCCCCTACCTGAGGTTACCACAATACAAGAGACCGCCAGCGGGGATTTGAAGAGATGGCCCGATAGATTGACAGCAGTGCCGCCAAGGATTAGCAGTGGAAGCCTGGAGGGAGTCACGCCGGAAATGTTCTTACAAGCTTCAGAGCTCTGGAAAAGGAGATTAGTTCGCTACAAGTCTCTCGTCAATCAGTTGGGGCAGAGCCGGTACCGGAATTTGCTCGACATGAATTCTCACTTTGGAGGGTTTGCAGCTGCGCTTGCTGATGATCCAGTGTGGGTCATGAATGTCGTCCCTACCGAGTCAAAAATCAACACGCTGGGAGTAGTCTACGAACGTGGTTTGATTGGGCACATACCAAAATTGGTAATGCTTAGGCAATTCCTTGATAGGGATCACATATATTTCGAAGATTTGTGTTCCTTCACATATAAGAAAGAAAAATTGATTTCCTTTTCCTAGCTTTACCTCAAAGAAAATGAGTAAAAATGATTTTCAAATTAGAAGAGACAGGTCTCATCACTTTACTGTTGACCTTTTAGCATTTTCAAAAAAAAAAAAAAAAGACACTTACGGCCAAATAGAACTACGGTTGTTTTGCATTTTTCTATTTCCTATGGATTCCATGAGGGATTTTCCATTTCTACATTTTGGATATTCTCAATCAGAGCAGAGTCATATGACTTTGTTTTGTTGCAGGTGCGAGGCCATGTCGACTTATCCAAGGACGTATGATCTTCTTCATGCTGACTCGGTGTTTAGCCTCTACCAAGACAGGTGATTAATTAGACAGGAGCCCAGCTAAAGGGGACTCAAACTAGTGCACTTGCAGCCTACATGTATTAATGTGGTAGGCATGCGCCAATACCGTGTTGCGCAGCACGCCAACATCGCCTGGTCTCACCCACAAACGATAAACATGAAGATATAATAACTAGAAGAGGAATCACACAAATCAACAATCCACAAGATAGAAATTTACGTGGAAAAACTCCAACAATGGTAAAAAACTACAGGTGCAAACTCTACTATGAAGAAGGAATGAAGTTACAAGCAATACACTTACCTTCTCCTATGCTCCCATGCACAGAGATGGCCCTTTTACTAATCCTCTCGCCTCTTTCTCACCTTGGACGTATAGAAGCCCTAATCCCACATCCTAATCCCGGTTTACACCCCTTTATATAGTAAACCCCGCAATTAGAACACAAAATAGGAAACCCGCACTTTAAGTCCATGGCCGGTCGGGCTACCGGTCATAACTGGGCCGGGCGCCCGGCCATTACAAAATACGTCCAGCAACAAAAAAAACATAAAAAAAAGTGTATTATCAGTCGCCCGGTCACTTTGACCGCCGAGCACCCGGCCGTTCACAAAACGATCTAGCAGCATATGGCAGAAATCCTATGAATATCGGGCGCCCGGATCATCAAACCGTCCGGGCGCCCAACCACATATTGTTGTGACTGGTCTCCACACTCAACATGCCGCTAATCAGGTGGGTCCGATAAAGTAGATACCCTGGCCATAATATCATGCCGATTTACTCATCAGGCGAACACTTGGACAACTGAAACGAATAGATGAAAATGTCGACCAATGGTTTGCACTCATCATACATGTGCAGCCCACTGTGCAAGCAAAATGGCCCAATATTTTGCTAGGGCATTTAAACAGTGGGCCCCACCTGATGAGTGGCTTCAATCCAGCACACACATGCCCTATTTTACATTTAAAAAAAACTATATTATGTTATAAAATGCTGCATTTGGGTCCTTTTCAGATGTGAAATGGAAGATATTCTGCTGGAGATGGATAGAATTCTGAGGCCGGAAGGCGCAGTGATCTTTAGAGATGATGTAGATATCTTGGGGAAGATCAAGAGCACAACGAATGGAATGAGATGGGATACTTGGGTAGTGGACCATGAAGATGGGCCCAAGAAGAGGGAAAAGCTTCTCATAGCCATTAAGCAGTATTGGACAGCACCTGACCCTCATCAAGAAGAATCCAACAAAAGTCAGACACCACAGTGAGAGTGGCATAGGGAGCTCCACCCATGTTATTCCGTTTGTTTTTTCATTCTTAAAATGCAATTCTTTCAAAATGTGATTGGTTTAACATGTGTTAATTTCTGGTCTAATAAGAAAATGAGAATGAAAATATTCAGCTCACTGTCTCTCTTCTTCATCTCTAGTGAATTAAAATTAGTAATGCCTTTGAATTTAAGAGAGACCATTGTGTCTGGTGCTCTGGAGCATTGATCTGTATTAACCGAAAACAGAGCAATGGCAATGCCAGGTTATTATCAACTTTGAGGATCTCACTACCTGTGTGTCACCACCAAGGTGACGTTTCATCAAAGGAAATTCATGTAATCCGCATGACAATTTTCAGAACCTTCTAGAAACTCAAGAAAAGGCACTTGGTCATTCCAAAACACGGCGCTTCCATTTCTAACCACACCTTGAGCGGTTTGGATTCATGAGAGCGGGATGCACACTCATTCATTGGTTGAATACAACCCATCTTAGGTAGATCATGCAAACTAGGCCTTTCATCGTTGCACTATATATTGTTGTAGAGTTTCTGGAAGTGTAGATGTGGTTGGGAGTCATGGCAGCTGCAAAATCACTCCTCTCTCTTTGCTTAATGTCGCAGGCTGTGGTCGTGCTTTTCCTCCTCTCTTTAATGGCCCACACCCAAGTGGTCCGGTCCCAGAACTGCACAGCCGAGCTCATCGACCTCAACTCTTGCGCGCCCTATGTGGTGCCTGGTCCAACTACAGTCCCTAGCACTCAGTGCTGCTCTGCCGTCCGAGAAGTCAATCGCGATTGCCTCTGCGAAACCTTGAGGATCGTCTCCCAAATCCCTACCCAGTGCAACCTTCCACCGATCTCCTGCGGTCTCTCTCCCTCTCCTCCCTCTGTGTACATGATTTATACTTCTGCACCCCATGGCTAATGTGTGCGTGAGATCCAGACCATTCATCAGGTGGGCCGCACAGTGCGGCCAGTGTGGCCTGAGAATTAGGACTGTCCAGTAATCAGGGCCACTCATGTACATCAAATCTGCACCATTGGTAGATGTTTCTAATGGCACATTTCTTTTCCTGCAAATGTGCCGCATGCGATGACTGGATGGGCCTGATTTTTTTTTAATTGTGCATACACAGCGGCACCCACCTAATTCATGACCTGGATTTTGCACAAACATTTCCACCTATGGTGAGATTGGAATTGAGCAATTAGCTTTTATCTCAATTCTAAGAGAGAAAAGAACCAGTGCCAAAAGCCCACAGCAAAACACCAATATGGAAAGTGAATCTCACCTGGATTTATAATAAGATGCAAGGGACATAATATTATTCACCAATAATGGAACTTTCGTTATGGGTGCTGATCTAATATTATTCACCAATAATGGAACTTTCGTTGAGGGCGCCAATTGCTGCTGATCATTTTCACCTTAAAACACATTAGTTGACTAACTTGCATTTTTATTTTTCAGTGACAGTACCATGAGCAGGCCGTGGGCGGAAGACGGAATAAAAATCCCACATTTCCTCTGTTTTTCTTTAGTGTTCCCATCTGATTTGTAAATGAGCAATGCCATGCAAATCAGATCAGATAGAAGGTTTTGATGTTTTAATAAAGGAATAGTTACACTTTTAAGTGTTTTACTATCATGTGATTCTCCCCTTTTACTTTTGCTTGGTCATTTCTTGATTGGGCCTACTTGCATTTGTGTTCATGTGATCTTGACTGTCCATCTAATCAGCTGAATAGTTATGGGAAGCTTGACGTAGTTTGGACGATCTTTTCAACTAATTAACAGCTTTCGAACAAAGTTTAAAAACATTAATTCATGGCAAATTTTATTGGTTTATTAGGAAAATCAGGCTGACTATGATTGCTACAATAAAATCTAGGACTATTGATGTGGCCCACTTGATGAATTATAAGTGCACTTTAAACGTACGACCTCACACTTTGAAAGAAGGAACACGCTTGCAAGACCGGAACCGCTCATCAGGTGATCCCCACTGTCTAGACGCTCGATGAAATGTGTTAGAAAACCAAGTCGGTCTAATCTTAAGGTGGGCATACATGTAGGTAGAATTTGGACCATTTTTCAATTTATCTTAACCATTCATTTATTTTGTACCAGAGTGGCCCACCTGATGATTACAGTAACCTGATTTTGAGAAATGCCATTTGCCTGGTGGATAGATTGTCCAACGAGTGGTTCCAAGCTTGTGAGAACACAATAGAGCACGCATGCTGTGAGGACACATCACCTTAGTATGTGGGAACCATTTTAACCCCGTAAACACTCACAGAAATTTATTCATTCTTTTTAATGTCTTATTATTCATCATCACCTTATGAAATGACAGTGGGCCCCACCTTTTGTAGAAAAATAATACATAGGTCCAGTATGCAAATGGTGGGGCCCACTCCACCACATTTCATACGATGATTTTGAATAATAAAACATTAGAAAAAAAAATTGAATAAATTTCTGGGAGTCACCTAGAGAAGAGTTTCACGATTACGCTCCCCCTTTTAATAGAAAAGAACGTGCTAATGAGCAGGGTTTGGTAATGGGTTGGATCTGCCAACGGGTCAACTAGCCCGACTCCATCCATCAGAGTCGACCCAACATTTTTGGCCATGAGCCTACAAAGCTGGCCCAATCAGAATTCAGGTGTTTCACAAGAGAAGAATGAGGTAAAAGGACACCATAGAGAGAACTCAGGTGTGCCACACCGCTTTAATTTAGAGGTTTTACTTTGTATCCTGTGGTGTTGCCCACAGATTGGATAAGCTTGAATTTTTCCATGCTTCTTCTGCGTAATGAGGCACACCTGACCAAAGGTTTAGATGCCACGTGCATACATCATGGTTGGGCTCACAAAAACTCTGTATGGTCCTGCCCTTGGAAAATGGTGGTGACATGCAACTATTCAAATGCTGCGTTGACATTAAACCATCTGAATCCAATCGTGGGTCCCATTGTAGTCGTGGCATATATCTAAAATCACACTGATCAAGCAATCGTAACCATGCAAGTCACGGCTATCAAAAGGATGGTTAAAATAGTCCAAATTCCAAGGGTAAAATAAGCTGGTAGCGCCCACCAGCATCTACTCATTGTAAATTCTGGGTTACGTTCCATCCAAGACTCAGTGACGGTAGGTACTATCCTACATCTATGCACTTTGTACGTTTGAAGAGTCCCTAACCATTTTTTAAATGGTGCAGACTTACCACAGGTGTCTGGGACCACTGGGCATTCAAGTCAATTGCATGGAACTTGAAATATTACCCCTCATTTGTTTTATCAAATAGTACAACTCATGAAAAGAGTTAATTAGAATAATTAAGACAATGGTTCCTATTTGTTCCACAGTGGATGGACCATTCCCAAAGAACATTTCAGATTGGGAGATCCAGAATCAATTATATATTGATGTGTTTCTCTTCTCAACCGTCTATCTATTGCCCACAAAATCAAAAGGCTGGGATGTCATTATGATGGGTTTGTGTGTGTTTGGGGGGGGTGTGGGTTAGTCTATCCATGATGGAACACATCCCATTTGTCAGAATTGAAATGGCTTTGTCGGTATCGGTTTGCCTGTGAAGTTTTATAGATAAATTAACGATAATCAAAGTATGTACAAATTTATATAAGCTGGCGAGTCAACAATCAGATCAATGACAGAAATAACCTGTCATCCAGCCGATTATTGCATGGGGATGATGAATGATGGCTAGAGAGAGTGAAATTCAATCAACTTCCCTCAGCTTGAGTTGAAAAGCTTTCTTTCCTTGATTTTGGATGATTTTGGACATGGGTATTCTGATCAGAAATACCCAGACCTCAAGTGATTTGTATCAATTGAACTTTAACGGGAAATCTTGTGTCACAGTTTCACTTAGAGGAGGGCGACCCTTAAATCAGTTCTAGGAACAGTGCTTCTTGCTTGCTGGTCAGGCCTAGTTCACCGAGAGACAATCCACCTTCAGCATCACCAAAAACACGGCGAGGATATGGCCGCACCTGTCCCATACAGAAACCATGAGTAATCCCACACATTATGTTAGCTAAATTCATGGCTTTGATAACTTCCAACGGAGGAATTATATGATCCTTGACCCAAAGATGCAATGTCCTCAGGCCTCGAGTTGTGCAAGTCACCCATCTTTTTGGTGCTCCAGACTGTTGACCTATTGGGTTCCACTGCAGATGGACCACACTGAAAATATCTCCCTATGTGACATTCCTACCCATTGATAGGCAGTGTGCAAATGGATGGCAAAGAAGTTAAGCAATGGTCCACATTCAACAGAGGAAAATAGTCAGTGAACGTTCTTCAAAACCTTGGAGATAAAATAGTGAGACAAGTCTATCCACGGTGCATCCCATCAGATCAATGAATTGGATTACCAAAGCATGGTCCCCACTTATACAGGCCTAGTTCATGAGGACACTGCATTTCATGTGACCGAGGATCATGTAACTCCTCTTGTGGCTGGCAGGTCAGGCTCAGAGCAATGACCCCAACTGCAGTCCAAGCCTGGCACCTGTTCATGCCAATCCTGACATATCAATGAATTGTATTACCAAACCATGGTCCCTGCTTAGACAGACCTAGTGACTGACGATACTATGCATGTCATGCAACCAAGGATCATGCAATTCCTCCAGTGGCTGGCAAGTCAGGCTCAGCCCAATGGCTCCAACCGCAGTCCAAGCTGGCACCTGTCCATGCCAATCCTGACAGGTCTATGGCTCAACATGGTGCAGTGGCAGCTTTAGTGCCAGCTGACAGTTCTTAAAAATATTTACCAGAAAACTGATAAAATTCAGGATGCGTGAGTAACAGGCAGAAGAATTACCAATCTGTAGGCCCCCGGTTTAACTGATCTACCAATGTCTATAAAGTCAAAAAGAGACTGCAAAACAAAGCAGCTGTAAGACATAGCCACAAGAAGATGAAAATTGAGTACCATCCAACTATTTGCAAATGATGCCCATCAAGAAAAGAAAAAGAGGGAATTACTTGGAGCTTGTCAGACTTTTGGAAGCGACGACCATGGCGACTACCGTCAGGCATTCGAACAAGAAGTGTTACAGAACTTGCATCGTCTGCAGCTGGTTCCTGAGGAAGAGAAGCTTGTTTTGCTCCAAGTAGTCTCTCAAACTCCTGTCATTAATATAATTAAGGACACGTAAACATCCGAGAATTTCTGGAAACACAAGTATAACAAATGAATTGAAGTGTAATTTATCTGATATGTGAAAAATGCTATAAAATCACCCACCTTCATGGGGATGTTACCAATGTTCCCAGGGCTTTTAAATAACACACGGGATGGCAAATCATTGATCAGGACTGTCCATTCGTTAAGTACAGATATCAGATGATCATAACCCTTCGAATGTTGCCCATTATTATAATGACCATCCCTTTTTTACGATCCATAGATTGAATGGTTAGCATCATCTAACTAAAATGCTGCTTTGGAATCATAAGCAACCCAAATCACTGATGACTCATCCATCATTCCTGTGGCATAAAATATATGGGAATCGCAAAAGATCATGGGCACCATTGCATACAGAGTATAACCCAAAAAGGCAAAAATTCATACCGATCACATGATTGTGATAAATGATTTGGTCTACTGAATTTGGACCAGCTATTAGTTTATTTTTGGTAACACTGAAGGTAAGCTTTGAATCTATTTAAAAGCTATGACAATGATATGCTTGTTTGTTGCATTTCTAAAACTAGCTGCCAGAGGATAAGCTTTCGGTGGAAGTCAAGAAAATGGAGGGATGGGGATAAGCCTGTCTTAATCCTTGATAGGTAAACATTAGGATCAGAAACCCTAAGAAGTCGCAACTAGAACACCCAGGTAAGAGATTAGGAAGTCCAGATTACCAACTAGAACACTGATATTTGCCTTTACTGGGAATGAAGGTTGATAAATACTGGAAAAGTTAGTGCTAAAGATGGTAACACCAATATCAGTTACCCAGGATGCTCCAAAGGTAGAGATCAGATCGCATTCACCAGTGATTCTAAAGGAATTGTCGAAGCAATCTAAGCATTGAAAAAGTTGTTCCTCAAGTTTTGCACTCAAAATATATATATATATATATATATATATATATATATATATATATATATATATATATATATATATATATATATATATATATATATATATAGTCACAACATATGTTTGCAATTACGAAAGACCTTTATTGCTTGTGGCCAAAAAATGGTGTCTTCTAGCTAATTTGGATTAGAACCACTTGTATAGTCCTTAACCATGCAAGGATCAAGCTCTACCTATGTAAGTTGGACATGGATATAGGTAGCAATGCCAATATCTGGTCAGGATATTAGTATGTTAGACAGTGGCATCCCTACGAAACCAATCGAAATGTCGATGTATGTATGATCAATAATACCCCACATATATTAGAAATTTTTACTGCAAAAATCCTTTCCGAGTGGTGCTTTCTAGGATGAAATTACCAAAATGTGCTCATTTATATTTTTCATTAAAAAATAGTGAAGTTGAGAATTGTGGGTCCCACGTTGTGTGTATGACATCCAATCCGTCCATCAGATGAATCTCACCACGAAGATTAGAAGAACGAAAATCTGGCAGATCCAATCATAAGGTGGGCTGAACCATAAAAACAACATACACCACCCAGAGATGTCCAAATTGCATGGATATGGGTGACAATGCCAATATCTGGCAAGGATATTAGTATGTTAGACAGTGGCATCCCCATGAAATCAATCAAAATGTCGATGTATGTTTAATCAATAATACCCCACATATATTAGGGATTTTCACCGCAAAAATCCTTTCCGAGTGGTGCTTTCTAGGATGAAATTACCAAACTGTGCTCATTTATATTTTTCATTAAAAAATAGTGAAGTTGAGAATTGTGGGTCCCACATTGTGTGTATGACACCCAATCCGTCCAACAGATGAATCACACCACGAAGATTAGAAGAACGAAAATCTGGCAGATCCAATCATATGGTAGGCTGCACCATAAAAACAACATACACCACCCAGAGATGTCCAAATTCATGTGTAGCTCATCTGATGAATCGAGTTTTTGGTTCAGGTGATCAACATGATGAGGTGCATATGTTAGACAGGTTGAATATCAAACACATACCACGTGGGCCCCACCATTGTCAACTACATTACTTTTTAATGGAAGAAAAAAAAGTAAACAAGAGCATTTTGATAATTTCATCCCTCAAGAAGCAATGCCCAAGGAATTCAAGTCCTGGAGGCCTTGTGAGGTAAAACTCAACTTCCCGAGGAATTTTTTGAGGTAAAAATCCCAACATATCGAGGGTTAATAAGGACAATACCCAAATATTAGCAGCAAGGTAGAAATAAGGAAAAAGCACAATAATAATAACAATGACGATGATGACAATGACAATAGTTGATAAGGCATAATAGAATATCATCACTCTTCCTTGTTTCTTTACAGATTCTATGTTTTCTTTACCATAGGTATATTATGGTGTGTAGATATGCATCTGTGTCAATACACAACATTGGAAGGGAGAGAAAGATGCATCTTTTTTCACTGGCCTCCATTACAATCTCTGAGATATTGACGAAATTTGAGGTTACATTTTATGTTTTAGATACATTATAGTAGTTTCTTAACTCAAGAAATGAAATCAACGGCATTGCCTATGTCGCAAATTGCATGTTTCTTCTGCAAGGTCACCTTGAGCACATATCACCATCATTTTTTTTTTTTTAAGATTAGTTCATAATGAAAAGCAATGACCACATATAGCTTCAAAATGGAATAAAGTAGTTCGAGAAGGACGAATTTCCACATTCTGCAAGTTGAAAAACTCAACACCAACAAGTATCATTCATCCTAACTCAATTGATGGACAATGCCAGGACATCAACTGATAGTACCTCTTCCTCGACCAATTTCCTGCGAGATTCTTCTTCTTGATGTTTTTCTTCTTCAAGGGCAGCTTCTCTGGCGGCAGCTTCTTCTAAACGGCAAATTTCTGCCTGCTCTATTGCCTTCAGTTCTTTTTCTCTGTCCGCTTGGAGAGCAGCAAGATATTCACTATCCTGAAAGCATACATTTGACATCATTCCTTTGCAGGCTAAATATCATCATGACCATGGTGGTAATGTAAAACAGACAAACCTGCTGTTCCCGTAGTAACCGTTGTGCCACTAGAGTGGGTGATGGCGGAGGAAGCTCTTGCCGAGGGTAGAAATAAGCATTTCCATCAGAACTGGTTTCTAGGGGTTGATGTGGGTATGCAAAACGATAGGCAGCTCCTTCAGGAATTCCACCAAAAAGTGCAGCCTCGAGCATAACTGCTTCATCATGTTCCTCAGAAGATATTCCACCCCACTTCACTTACAAAAAGAATGGAGACGCCAACTAGTTAGTGTAACAATAATCTCTCACCAAGCTGGGAGAATTGCCAATTCCCCGTGCATGCAGATCCCACTCCCCCTGCATGCCGCCACACATGTGCCCAAGCAGACATGTGTATAACATCCAAGCGGTCCATCAGGTGGACCCCACCATGTAGACGCCCTGCCCAAAAAATCTGGCTGGTCCAATCATCAGGTAGGCTACAGTGTATAGAAAACTGAAGGTTAAAATAAAGCTTAGCCAGATTTTTCTAGCCATCCATTTATTTAATATGCTTTGCCCGCTTGATAAACAGACCAGACTGATTCTCAGAACAAGGCACATACATGTCGGGATTCACTTGATGGCAGCTTGGGCAGCACACAACTGGGCCAAGTTGGCAAATATAACAGTGTAGTGGTACTGGGACCTACACATGTGGAATGGGCAAACTTCTTAAGATGGATCAACATGTGTGTTTTGGGACCCCTTATGAGTCATGTATTGCAAATTACAGTTTTTGTCACCATAATAGATAATACCTCATCAGAAGGGAATGCATCTCCATTGTTCTGGGGATGACTAGTGATACCATGTGTGCCAGAAATTGATGTTAGGCTATCCACCATTTCTCCAATTTCTGTGGCAGGTACTGCAGCTCCAGAAGCATGGGGTAATGACCTGTGCCTCACCAATGGCTGTTCCTCTACATCTTCGGCATCATCTTGGATGGATGTGTTTCCCGCCTCCAATTTAAATTGACTTGAAGTTTCCGCGTTTGACGAACAAAATTCTTGCCTCCACCAGGGAAAAAAAATCACAAATCAGGAACATACCTACTTACACATGCAGGCACATGGACATGCATAGAATGAAATAGAACCAGTAATCATCCTATGCAATTTATTCTCACAATACATGGACAGTTCAATCATCAATCCAGAGAATCCATAGGACGGGCCCCACCTTTGGTTTCCCTTGATTTAGAAGTCAGACAAACCTAACCAATTCTGTAGAAACAGACAGTGCCACAAAAATTGATTTTATTTTTTTATTTTTAACCATCCATCCAGCAGTGGCCCCACTCACCAGATGGATGGTCTGGATCAATGATTGGACTGGCTACATCCAGTACAGCTCTTTTGCACTGTTATATGGTTTGAATAAGTAGCATAGGTGATGCGGAAATCAGTGGTGCACCCTTTAGAGTGTACCATAGGAGGCGACGTCGCAGATCGAGTGTTGGAGCAGACGAGTTGATGTGAATGGACGCCGGGCCTATTGGGCCCATTTTCTGACGCGTTACGAGTACGCGAGATGCAGGATCGCGCAGGAGCATCATGACCGCTGGACCATGGAACGGATTTACATTTAGGCGCTTTTCTATTTATTTCCTTGTTTCTAGACGCTTTAGTGTCGTTATTTACTTTAGACGTTTTTATGTTATTTCTTTGGTTTTCAGGCTACTTTAGTGCACTTTTTTTATTTTCGTAGCTTATATATACTGTGAGAACCCTACTTCGAGATTATTGAATGAATAGAAAATTCGTGAGTTTCTTCTCTTTGTTGAGAGATTAGGGTTTCAGGATTGGCCCACGGGTGTTGAGGATTCCACCCCGGAGTTTCCGTTTTCTCTTCTCTCTTTCTTCAAGGTGCGAGGAAAGGTAAGCTTCTTTTGATTCCTAATTCGTACTTCATGATAACCCATTGTTTTTTTTTTACATCCCTCGTCCTTTTCAGAACCCCCCCCCCCCCCCCCCCCCAATCTTTTTTGGTACGATCGAAAAGAGGGATGCCTAGCCACGATAACCGGATCCAAACTTGACTATGGACTGGTCTATGCTAGATCTGAGATATCCTCGTATCCCTAAATCCTCCCTGTTTTACGATTTTAAATGGTTTTATGCAAAGGGGCATGATCCGGACGGCCGGATTTCATCTTCGTGTTGAGATTTGTTAATTTCCTCTGATTGAAAGTAGTTAGTTTCGTAATTTTATTATTTGAATATCTTCCAACTTGATATACATGCATCTAGGGTTAGATCATCGCATGCCCCTGCATCAATAGGTTCATCCCCAATATACACATGCAAGTATGAACAAGCAAAAAGTGCACAAATCACATTGACATGCAAGGCAATAGCAGATATTCACCTTTCATTTGCTGCTTCAAGTCTTCCCACATCTTCCACACCAGATGAACTAAAACCCCCCTGTTCGGCTGTTCCTACTGCTTGCTTCTGTTCACGCAGTGTTTTCTCTAACTCTGCAGTCTATACTCGAGACATGTTAAATTGGGACAAGGAGAATATGAGCAGAAGGCTGAAAGGCAGAAAACTAAAAGAATATGAGCAGGAAAAAGGCAGAAAACTAAAAAAAAGATGTTAGAAATTAAAAAACCTTCAAGGACAATGAAACTGCATCAGCAAGCTCAACATCTTCTACATTAGACGGCCTTCGCTCAAACCAGGGACCATGTGAGTCCTACATTAACATGAAAGTGGACCCAGAGATATATGGCATGAAAACCATAGTATAGACCAAACCATCATCAAGGAATTGAGCGAAACTATGTGGATGATCAAAACGTACATCTGAAATGCGGAGTTGGTGGCTTGGGTATCCATCTTCAACCTCCCGTTTAGAAGCCTCAATGGCAGCTTGGACCATTTCTTCTTCTATGTCATTACTGTAGTCCGTCACATTGTCTAATTGAGGAACACTGTGTCGAGAACGTCTACCAGAAGCATCTTGTACTTCATTTTCACCAACAGCATGGGCAGCAGGAGCAATTGTTAGATCCTCATCTTCTTGATCAACAATTCTGATGTTCTCACATGTTTCTGGTCCACATGGATAGACACTTCCAGAAACACCCTCAATGGTAGGATGAGGACCAGAGTGACTAGATTGACTATTCTCATTATTAAAGTTAGCAGCTCCTCTCTCATCAAAAGAACTTTGACCAAGATTCAGGTCAGGGGGTCCAAACGGGTTTGAACTTCTTGTAGACGATAAAAGGGGTAGATGAGGTCCCTGAGATTCTTCTTGATTTGGATCATCTATAGCCATAAAATCATGTTGAGGTACAGGAATAGATGCCGGATGTGTGCTGGACAGTGGAAACAAAAAAATTCATTACATCTTGCTAGAAGTAAATAATTAGAAGGGAAACTAGAATTAAAACAAGGAACAGATCTTACGTACATGGTTCTTTCTTGTCCACTGAAATGTGCATTCACAGCTTGATTGAGATCCCCACCATGTTCCTGATTATTGGTCAGATGTCAAGTACAGACTGACAAAATGTTTCAGTGGAGGGGCTATAGAACTTACACAATTTTTAGGAAGAATAAGGAGCTATAAATTTTGGAATGATGTCACATGGCATTCAACAGCAAAGAACAAGATGAAAGATAAATATACATCTCTACTGTATATATGAGCCAGTAGCCGTGGACAATTTTACCCAAACTACTTGTCTTCACTCTTCAGGGAGTCAAGAACGTTCAGTTTTACAAGGACATCAGATGGGATTTAGAAAGTTGAAGGTATTAAGTAAATTGGACGTGCATGGCTGCTTAACAACCCACAGTTGTGATTTACCTGCAAATTACCCGCTCAAAGTCTCTCTCTTATTATGTGTATTCTGTGTGTAGTTCTCTCCCCTGTCTCTGCAAATAGAGCGCACCCTCTCTCTCCCTGTGAATAGCTGGCACTATTCCTCTCTTTGTGTGTAGCACAAACCCTCTCACCCATTCTCTCTGTGTTGCCTGCACCTTTTCCCTCTTATTCTCTCTCCACTATTTCATCCAATCATGGTTGATCTCTCTCTCCCACGGCCCCCATGAACCAAAAAGACAACCATGATGGGATGAACATTGCTATACAATCAAGGCCATGCATAATGTAAGGGTAAGAGTGAATGGCTGTGATCAGTGAAACAGGGTGATATACTAGGCCACGTGCAATCCACAATGAACCATCCCATCCAAATGTTCCACTGTGATCATAGGTTGGCCCACTTGTGCCTTACACATAAATTCACACCTTACAAAGGCTAGGTCATATTGCTACTAATCCATTTCACCCAATTCTTGTGCATGCAAAAGTAGCATCAAGGAGGTATCCTGCAAAGTATTCTAGGACAGATGCAGCCATGCAGGAAGTGATGTGAAGATGTTACAGATGTATACAGAGGTTCTTGGGAGCTACACAGTTGTATGGATGCACTTGAGCGTATCTGTACAGCCTCCAGCTGAGGCCAAAGCAGGCTCGTGAAGCTTTCATGTGCCTGTACTACCAAAGAATCATGTCTAGTTCACAAACTGCCTGCAAATTTCAGATAAGTGTTGCCCTTACAAGAGAATGGTTTGGATTGTTTATTTCTGTAGACACCCCACCCTCAAACAAATTTAATCCTACTCGTAGACTTTAAGTGGGCCCCAATCAAGGCACATTTATGGCTAAATCCCAGACGCACCCAACGGGTCAGATTGGCTGTTGCCAGGGCACGCAGAGGGTGGGCCCACAGCGGTGCGTAGCTTAAGTAGTACTTGTGGAGCAGTGAAGAATTTTCAAATACTGCCTGCAGCGCACCCGGTTTAGCAAAAACAGCATCTGAATGTGCAATATACACAGAACCGATCATGGGATGACCAGTTGTGCGCCAAACCGGGTCATCCAGTGGCCGTTTTTGCATATTTGGTGCACTGGACCGATCGCTTCGCTTCGTCCAAGCCTGATGTATTTCCAAAGCTGAAGCAGCTTTTGCCCTTACATGTCCCCCCTACATGTAGCTTCGTTTAGTCCAAGCCTAATGTTTTTCTGAAGCTACAGTAGGTTTGGGATGGTCTGGTCCTCTCTTTGGATCTCTCTGCCCCTTACGTGTCAAGTCTCCCTTTGCCTATTTAAACCCACTCATCGCAACAGACAGATAAAAAAAAGAAAAAAAGGGAAGAGTCGAGTTACTCAGATTCTCCACAGTAGCAGGAAAAGCCAGAAATCTTTGCAGAATCCTTTGCAGACTTTCTGTCTTCCACTTTCAATAGTTTCAACCAAAATTTCCCTATATCTGTCAGGAGCTGCTCCTTGCCTCTATTTTATCCCTGTCTCTTTCAATTGAGAAGTCAAAAGCCAAAGGTAAAGCTGAAGTCAACAAAGTAGGATCAGAATTGGAGATATCCGACCGTCCCTTTGGCAACAAAAGGGTGTTGGATCTCCCATATTTCTTATCACATCTCAAATCAGCTTGCATTCCAGTCCACACATTTTAAACACATCACTAATACACACACTCACCTTTTTACTTTACTCCTGCATTCCTCTCTCTTATCTACTTTCTTTTTTATTTTATTGTACAATTAGATGCAATAATGTCAAAACTCTGTTGAATCCCCTTAAAAACCGTAAAATCCCGTAAAGTAGAGACTGTGCGTTGCACGAGTGGAAAAGAGTGCCTAACCCCTTCCTTTTCCATAATTGAGGCTCTTACTCGGAATCTACGGTCGCAAACCAACCGCATGAGTCACTTGAGTTAGAGAATCTTATGATTCCCCAACCTTTGAGTGATTCTACGGTTTTTAGTCGGCCGTAGATTGCAGGGTTCATTTGTCTAGTAGCGACTCCAAGTCAAATGTATATTTACCTCTAAGTCAACCCCAATCAATCAAATCAAATCAGAACATAACAGAACCGACAGATAGAAAAAGCCAAGAAAGTGAGGACATCATTCCGCCACATCTTTGCATGCGCGAGAAGGGATTCACAGGTTCCCATTGGGCGTATGCTCTATGACTTGCCGAAATTCTGGATCCTATCACATCAAAAACTCATGGTCACCTAGTCCTCCTACATGTCATCCTCTGCATCATCACATCTTCTCTTAGCCCCCTTTCTTTTCTAAACTCTCCCTAGATGTATGCTCTATGGCTCGCCAGAATTCCGAATCTTATCACATCAAAAATCTGAGTTTGCCTAGAAGGAACATGTAGGTGCTATTTTTAGTATTCATACTTTCAAAGTATAATATTGTTGGACATAGTTACCCATAGGCAATGACATCCCCCTAAATAGATGGAGAAGAAAAAAGAAATGACATAACCATATTTGAAGCTAACTCCAACATGGATCCACCTTTCCCAGAGTTGATGATTCATGAAAATGTGGGTTCTATGATGGTATCCTTTGGCCATGTTTAGAGAGAGATGAAAAGAAGCAACGGCTATTCATTGTAGAATCTAGTTCCCCACCAACTGGTGTAAAAGAACACGCGTGCGTGCACGCACACATAGCCAATTTCATCATTTGTTAACATCATCACCAATGAGTTTATGTATGTGGTGAAAGAAACCTCAAAAAACATCCTAGATACATAATTTCTACTGTTCCACCCACTAATCAAAAAGGATACCTCCGTAATAATATCAAGAGATCTCTCTCCACTACTAAAGGGCCTGTAAGGCAAGTACATTGTCACGTCCCGAAATCCGGACTCAGAGTGTCCTACCCTCCGGCCCAGTTTACAAGGTATAACCAGTGCACTAAATGCATTTATAATGTTAAACCACTTTAACAGGCATAAAATAATGAAATACTAAGTTAACATTTGTTCATGAAATATTCAACTATAAACTAAGTCCACCCATTTGGGACTTTATTAGATGTCTACTAATTATTGAAAATAACAAAATAAAACAAAATTAGTCTAAACGTCTTGGTTTAGGACCGCCACTTCTTCCTTAGTTAAATTAGGCCAATAGTCTTGCGGTTCCTCTAATGGTCCCATTTCATTATCAGGGGCATTCTCTGAAAGTTCAATGTCCACATCATCTGTATATTTTTAATTCACAACAGTCAGCTTGAAAGCCCAATGAGTAACCCAATACGGTTCATATACATTTCAACTAAGCAGGATAAACACATGCCATCAATTACATGTAATACATAATTAATGCAAGAATGAGTTTAATATGAAATGATGCATCAAGTGGGCATATATTCAGTCTTCCACTTGTTTCGATTGGATCCCATCAATCGGCTCCCCCTTCCTTGTAGGGCGGACTTCCACATGTTAGTAGGCTTCCAAGATGGTCCCTGGGTAACCGGGTACTTAAGTACCTACCGATCTTCCAAAGTCGAACTCCAAGCACAATAACTCATGAATGCATGCAATAATTCGCATCCATACAATAATTCACATCCGTACATTCCATCTCTCCTTTTAAAAGGCAACATTTCATGACATTTATTATAAATGAATATTATTTAAATGATATTTAACCAAGCATTAATCAATCAATATCACATATTATGTCCATCACACAACTTAATTAAAATGACTAGGAAACGTGTTGGGATGTACTCACCTGTTGATAGTGGCGATTACTTTATTAATTCTATCACGTCCTGAGTAGAATCGGTCCTGAATCTATAATAATTGTAATTTATATTTATTCATCACCAATCTAGCCTTAAATATACATATTTTCAATTTGAATTATACTTTACTAAGGTTTGGTTCCCTAATGGACGGTCCAAATTTGATTATTGTGACCCACTTTTCCAAAAGGAATGGCCATTTTACTTTTTTTCTGATAGTACGGCCCGCTTGACTTGTGAATCATCCTATACTTGGTCACAAGTTCCCCAATGGTATACCACCAAAGATGATTAATTACATTTTGCAAAAGATCTTGTCGTGGGATATCCTAAAATGATCCATTTATGAGAATCCATACCATACCACCCCACTATTTCGCTTGGCATGGCCCACCTGGATCTCTGATTGAGCTGATTTTTTGTCACAAAACTAATAACCCATTACTCAAGAGATTGGGTGGATCAGATTTTCCAAAAACTACACGGTGGGGCCCACAAGTTCCCAACTTGTGGACAAGTGTTGTCCCCACTGTTTGTCTTGGTATGGCCCAATGGAATATCCTATATGGACCATTTTTTTTCCTCAACCAGAAAACTTGTTTTTTAAAATATTGGACGGATTAGATTTCTCAAAATGTCTCCAATTGGATCCCAAAAGTGGACAGCAATCCAAAATCGGACTACCTCAACCATGTGTGTTGTTATCATTACTGTTTTAAGTGGTGTGGGCCACCTGACATTCAGATTTACCTGATTTTTGGACCCAAGCTATAAAACATTATAATACAACATATGATCAGCTTGATCTACTGATTTCATCACAATGGGGTCCACACCCAGAATTTCTATCCTTTTGTTTTCATTTTTATTTTATAATTTTTTCACTATTAATTTATTCCAGATGGTGTAACCCACTCGGACCTCGGTTTGGGTCCAAATTTAGACACCGGTCCTAAAATGAGTTGGAGAAATAAATGGACGGAATGGATATACAAAATCCATCAAGGTGGGTCCCATGAGTGGGGCCCCCACGTTAACTTCAAAGGCCTCCAACGCTGGACGTCCAGCAACCTTTTTTCTTTTTATTAGTATTATTATGGTTATTATTATTTTAGGCTTATATGTGGGGTGGTTTACAAGAGATCTGGTCCGACCATTGGGTCGGCCACCTCATTATGGGCCCAATAATATTTTGGAATAAAATAAATTTATTACAATTAATTTAATAATTAAATAAAACAATAATAAAAAAATTTTAAAGCTATCATTCATCCAATCGATGTGGCCCATCTGTAAGTCCAATCGATCTGAATTTCGTGGCCCATGTACATTTTGGCCTTATGGTCATTATAATTCATTCAGATCGATTTCGACCCACCCAAATAGTCTCCACCAATGACGATCTTATATTCATGGGTTAAGATAAAAATAGGATCCCTAGATCTATACAATGAATGGACGGACGATCCAACCCGTTCATTGGTTGGGTCTGGCCCACTTAAATGAAATAAAAGGAAAGGACTGCCTACTTGATTTAGCCGCAAGATCCTCCGCTCTTCCTTCTTTCTCTCCTTTTCTCCCTTTCTTTTCTTTGCTTTCTTTTACGATGAATAACCATCTCGTTCTCTCTCTTTTTAAAGAGGGAGTTTGTTGGGATATGATGTGTTGGTTAATATAAAAGAAGTTTGAATTTCAAAATTCGCATTTAGAGCAAAAAGAAAATTAAGTTCTTATTAGTGATAGGACTTGATCACTAGTCTTTCCTCTCGCTTAAGAGAGCTTTAACCAATCAGTCAATGTTTTTCTTTTGTTTGTTATCTTAAATTTATTTACTTAAACCCACTATTGTTCCTAAAAGAAAATTTTCCTACCGAAAATTTAATGTAACAACCTCAAAATTTCGGTAGTAAATTTTTCTTTTAGGAACAATAATGGGTTTAAGGAAACAAATTTAAGATAATAAACAAAAGAAAAGTATGGACTGATTGTTTAAGCTCTCTTAAGCGAGAGGAAAGACTAGGGATCAAGTCCTATCACTAACAAGAATTTAATTTTCTTTTTGCTCTAAATACAAATTTTGAAATTCAAACTTATCTCAACAAACCCATCTTATTCCAACAAACTTCCTCTTTAAAAAGAGAGAGAACGAGAGGGTTATTCATCATAAAAGAAGGCAAAAAAAAGAAAGGGAGAAAAAGAGAGAAAGAATGAGGAGCGGAGGATCTTACGGCCAAATCTAGTAAGCAGTCCTTTCCTTTTATTTCATTTAAGTGGGCCAAACCCAACCAATGAACGGGTTGGATCGTCCGTCCGTTCATTGTACGGATCTAGAGACCCTATTTTTATGTTAACCCTTGAATATAAGATCGTGATTGGTGGGGACCATTTGGGTGGGTCGGAATCAATCTGAATGAGTCATAATGATCATAAGGCCAAAATGTACATGGGCCACGAAATTCAGATCGATTAGACCTACAGATGGGCCACATCGATTGGATGAATGATAGCCTTTAAAATTCTTTTATTATTATTTTATTCCAAAATATTATTGGGCCCACAATGAGGTGGCCAACCAAATGGTCGGACCAGTTCTCTTGTAAACCATCCCACATATAAGCGTAAAATAATAATAACAATAATAATAATAATAATAATAATAAAAAGAAAAAGAAAAGAAAAAGAAAAAATAAGGTTGCAAGAGACCCACTCATGGGACCCACCTTGATGGATTTAGGATATCCACTCCGTCCATTTATTTCTCCAACTCATTTTAGGACTGGTGTCCAAATTTGGACCCAAATCGAGGTCCGAGTGGGCCACACCACCTAGAACAAATTAATGGTGAAAAATTATACAATAAAAATGAAAACAAAAAGATAGAAATTCTAGGCGTGGACCCCATTGTGATGAAATCAGTAGATCCAAGCTGACCATATGTTGTATCATGATGTTTTACAGCTTGGGTCCAAAAATCAGGTAAATCTGAATCTCAAGTGGCCCACGCCACTTAAAACAGTAATGATAACAACACACAAGGTTGAGGCAATCCGATTTTGGATTGTTGTCCACTTTTGGGACCCATTTGGAGACATTTTGAGAAATCTAATCCGTCCAATATCTTAAAAAACAAGTTTTCTGGTTGATGACCAAAAATGGTCCGTATAGGATATTCCAATGGACCATACCAAGACAAATAGTGGAGACAACACATGTCCACTGGTTGGGAACTTGTGGGCCCCACTGTGTAGTATTTGGAAAATCCGATCCACCTAATCTCTTGAGTAATGGGTTATTAGTTTTGTGACAAAAAATCAGCCCAATCAGAGTTCCAGGCGGGCCATGCCAAGTGAAATAGTAGGGAGGTACGGTATGGATTCTCATAAATGGATCATTTTAGGATATTCCACGACAAGATCTTTACAAAATGTAATTAACCATCTTTGGTAGTGTACCATTGGGGAACTTGTGACCAAGTATAGGATGATCCACCAGTCAAGTGGGCCGTACCATCAGAAAAATAGTAAAAGGGTCATTCCTTTTGGAAAAGTGGGTCACAATAATTGAATCTGAACCGTCCATTAGGGAACCAAACCTCAATAAAGTATAATTCAAATTGAAAATAAGTATATTTAAAGCAAGATTAGCGATGAATAAATATAAATTACATTTATTGTAGATTCAGGACCGATTCTACTCAGGACGTGACAAAATTAACAAAGTAATCGCCACTATCAACAGGTGAGTACATCCCATCACGTTTCCTAGTTATTTTAATTAAGTTGTATGATGGACATAATATGTGATATTGATTGATTCATGCTTGGTTAAATATTATTTAAATAATATCCATTTATAATAAATGTCATTAAATGTTGCCTCTCAAAAGGAGAGATGGAATGTATGGATGTAAATTATTGTATGGATGTGAATTATTGCATGCATTCATGAGTTATTGTGCTTGGAATTCCACTTTGTAAGATCGGTAGGTACTTAAGTACCCGATTACCCAGGGACCATCCTAGAAGCCCACTAACATGTGGAAGTCCGCCCTACAAGGGGAGCCGATTGATGGGATCCAATCGAAGCAAGTGAAAGACTGAATATATGCCCACTTGATGCATTATTTCATATTAAACTCATTCTTGCATTAATTATGTATACATGTAATTAATGGCATGTGTTTATCCTACTTAGTTGAAATGCATGTGAATCGTATTGGGTTACTCACTGGGCTTTCCAGATGACGTTGTGAATTAAAAATATACAGATGATGTGGACATTGAACCTTCAAATAATGCCCCTGATAATGAAATGGAACCATTAGAGGAACCGCAGGACTATTGGCCTAATTTAACCGGGGAAGAAGTGGCGGCCCTAAACCAAGACGTTTAGACTATTTTTGTTTTATTTTGTTATTTTCAATAATTAGTAGACATCTAACAAAGTCCCAAATGAGCAGGACTTAGTTTATAATTGAATATTTCATGAACAAATGATAGCTTAGTATTTCATTATTTTATGCCTCTTAAAGTGGTTTAACATTATAAATGCATTTAGTGCACCAGTTATACCTCGAAAACTGGGTCGGAGGGTGTACACTCTGAGTCCGGATTTCGGGGCGTGACAGAATAGTATCAAAGAGAGGCTTTTCTTAAAAACCTAGTTGACCTGTAGGTTATGACCCCACCCTTATACATAAATGGTAGAACCCTGAAAATTAAAAACCAAACTTAGGACATTCTCTAAATTATTGTGGTAAATGTAAAGAACTAAGAAATCAAAATTTGGAATCCATATAAAAAAAAAAAATGAAATGAAATATTTACTGCTCATCTGAAGTCCAATATAGACTCAAAGTGCTTTATTGTTATTGATAATTAATTTATAGTTCATTTTATAGCAATTATGTATTTTTAGATGATTTTATAACACAAAAATCCTGCTGGACAACAATGTTCAACAAAATTATTGATTTTTGTAAAATTCATATCTATTAATATACAGCTCCGATCAGTGGCCTAATCGTAGCTGGGTAAGTTTGGTTTAATATAAAATTAGTAAAAAATATTAACCCATTAGTGACTACAATAAATTAGTAAATTCCTACAGACTAGTCAGAAATGTCCCAAATACCAGAGAGATTATAATGTACGAATTTTATAAAATTTTGTACTTCTTGGAACAGGTTGAAATTTTATGACAGATAAGTAGACCCATAAGGTAATCTATAGAAATTTTTTTATATAAAAATATATTTTATAAAGTAGTGGATCAGTATTAGAATTACCCTGAACATTATTCTGTTGGACAGCAATGGACAGCAGAATTGGAGTTACTTATGAAATTCGTATCTATTAAAGTACAACTCCGATCTAGATGGTTCAAAATCTTAATTGTAGCTGGACAAGTGTAGTTTAAAGGAAAAATAGTTAAAAATTCGGAAACATCATATACTGTACAGATTTAGCAAATTTGTAAAGACTGGTCAGAAAGTATCTACTTCTGGACAGATTACACCGTGGGAATTTTAGAAAATTCTGTAATTAGAAAAAAAATATGAAATTTTACAATGATAAAGTGAACTCATCAAAAAAGTTACATAAAAATTTTGGTGTAAAAATATAACCAATAAGATAACAAATCAATGCTGAAACCGACCATGAATGTACATCAAGTAAATTTTCCAGATGTCTACCCTCACTGTTCTTTCTTATTTCAGTATAATAAACCCCTTAGTCGCTCCTTGGCACTAAATTTCGTTATTCCTCCTAAGTGATTATGGCTCCTAGGAAATCCAAAAGCCTTCGTGATATAGGCTCATCAACAAGTGTAACTGTGGCCCAAGGACCAGTAGTGAATCCTGCAATAGTGGTGGAAGAAGAGGTGTAGAGAACATGATGAAAATGATATAGAAGAAGAAAAAAACTTTGATGAACAATAGAATCTTGCACCACCCCCACTGGCGGCAAATTAAAATGAAGCAGGGCCCAGTACTCGATTACCATTGTCTCCTAGGACAACGCAGGCGAATCCTACAGGACCCAACATTCAACCCTTGGATGCAGCATTCGGATTACTTCACCAAATGGCGGCAATTATGAAACAACAACAGGAACAGTTTGTTGTACAGTGGGCTGACATGACTCAAGCACCACGTGAAAGTCGACAGACAGTGCCAATGAGTTCGAAACAACCACGAGAAGTGGACTTGCCGGAAAAGTTCACCAAACTCAGGCCTCCGATATTTCAGGGTGCTACAAATCCAACTATAGCTGAAGATTGGTTGGTCCAAGTAGAGAAGGTACTAAAAGCAATGAACTGCCCTGACAATCAAAAGGTTCGATTGGCTTCATTCATCCTTCAAGGAGAATTAGATGTCTGGTGGCGTGCGGCAAAGCAGGTGGTGGAAGCTAATCATGAGTGGACATGGGCAGAGTTTGAAAAGAAATTTCGTGAGAATTATTTTCCTCGGGCCTACAAAAATCAGAAAATGGCCGAGTGCACTAAGTTAGAACAAGGCTCAATGATTGTGGCCCAGTATGAGGCTAAGTTCGCAGAATTGTCCAGATATGTTCCGAAAATCTTGGAAGATGAAGAATATAAAATCTCTAAGTTTGATGAAGGACTTCGTCAGAATGTTCGAAAAAAGTTCTGCACCGACACTATTAAAAGCTATGCTAAGGTTGTGGACAAAGCGTTCAAGGCTAAAATGGATAATGAATGGTTCCAGAAATCTCGCACTCAAATAACTGGAAGTCAGTCTCGGTCTGCACCAAGTCAGCAGCAATCATTAGAGAAAAGGCAAATGGTTAATGTGTCAACTTTCGTGGCGAACAATCAGGACCAGTTCTTTGCTGGAAACTGTGCTCACTGCAATAAGTATGTACACAAAGCAATACACTGTCGGACCCGACTTCGCGACATGGGCTTCCTACCTTCCTTATCTTCCCGTGCGCAGTTCCCTGCTACAATTCAACAATCAGGCATGACATCTCAGGCATCGCGGTTAGCAAACCCCTATCCCCAATCTTCAAAGTTGTTACCTCCTAGGCCGCAACAGTTCCAACAAAATCGGCCCCAGCAGCCAGCTCAACCTACGACTTCTCAGAATCGAGGGGGACAACAGTTTAAACAATAACCTATGCAAGGGAAAGTGTATGCGATTGCACCAACTACTAAACCAGAGGTGGACGACAATATGGTGGAAAGTATGACGAATATTCGTGATAAATCTGTTACTATTCTTTTCGACTCTGGTGCTAGCTTATCTTTCATATCAACTGCTGTAGTAGAACGATTAGGCCTTAAATCAGAATACCTTAGAAAAACAATCTCAGTTGAGACACCTGTAAGAAAGGCAGTAGTCTTGAACCAAGTGTGTAGAGTCTGTCAACTCAATATTGGCAGTGTACTTATGCCAGCAGATTTGATTATGATGGACATGCCAGGGTATGATATAATCCTAGGTATGGATTGGCTTACCTCAAATCGAGCTAAGATAGACTGTCATGATAAGTCAATTACTTTCTCTATTCCTCGCAAAGAACCATTCCAAATGCAAGTCATAGAGAAGGGTAAAGAATTTATACATATCATGGTGCTAAAGGAAGGTGAGTCACAAGAGCAGACCTTGGATCAAATTCCGGTGATGAGTGAGTATCCCGAAGTTTTTCAGGACATTCCTGGATTACCACCTCGACGGGACGTCGATTTCAATATCGATCTCTTACCAGGTACTGCACCAATCTCTATTCAGCTATACCGAATGTCGACAGTGGAATTAAAGGAATTGAAAGATCAACTGAGCGAATTAACAAAACAAGGTTTCATAAGACCTAGCACATCCCCGTGGGGTACACCTATAATTTTTGTAAAGAAGAAGGATGGTAGTATGCGGTTATGTATTAACTACCGTCGGCTGAATGAGGTGACCATCAAGAACAAATGGTAACTTAGTATTTCATTATTTTATGCCTCTTAAAGTGGTTTAACATTATAAATGCATTTAGTGCACCAGTTATACCTCGTAAACTGGACCGGAGGGTGCACACTCTGAGTCCGGATTTCGGAGCGTGACATACATGATGACTGAATCCATTTAGTCGAGGAAGAGCTTCCACCCCATTCAAGTCCATTATGCTGAGAAGACCATGTAAGTTAATCTTACCACTCCTAAACAATATTAGATAAAATAAAATAGACGTCAAATGTTTACCCATCTTGGTGTGTCAAATACATAAATGGGTCAAGAAAATTATTTATTATTATATGATAAAAAAAATCCCCCGCCTCCTCTTCCTCCACCTTCATTTGCCTCCTCCTCCGCTTCCTTAATCAACTCAATTGACTCTTTGAGACCAGACTGAGCTGAGTCCTGAGTCAACTTAGGAAACCAATGCCCAGTCACTCATGAACAAGGGCCAGCTTGGTTTTTCCAACTCAATGACCAGGCTCATGACCTGGCAGGTTTGACTTGGGCAAGATCCAGTCCTAGTTTCCCCAACCATCCAATAGCCAAGTCCAAGTCCATAACCAAGTCCCAGGTTGACTGGACTAGTCTGAAAACTCTGGTTTTAATTGTAAGTACTAGGATTTCAAAAACATGCTAGCAACCTCGTGAAGGTAGTTGCACAAGCAAAAACCTTTCCCACCAATCATTCAAGAACCCTGCCAGATAAACACCCACAAAAGGCAAGTCTTTTGGAGTTTAAACCTATAATCAGGGCCATCAGTTCATCATTTTAGGCCAATCATGTTCGAGGTGAAGATCCACATTAGCAAAAGCAAAACTCTACCTAACTAACAGCCATGATCCACCACCTTATCCCATCTTATCAAAGTTCAGCATCCTGATCTACCAAAAATTCAATACATTTACCTTGTAATGCATATGATAGTTCAATATAAAGGAAAACATTATTGACAATACAATACCCTGATACAACAGGGAAAAAGGAGTGACATTATCCTCAACACCAATGATATCTGTTTAGCAACCTTGGGTCCTAGCATGAAGAAGTACAACCCTAATTCTATTATCCAGGCCATCAACTGGGAAGGCCCTACTCTGGATGGACCGCATCTCTCAACGGTACAATCTTATCTCATCTAGAGGCCTCATAAAAGATGGTTAAGTAAAAAAAAATACAGTAGCCTAATTAATGGAATAAAGACCAAGGACGAGATGGATAGGATCAACCAATTTGAAAAACAATTGGGGCATACTCCATTCAGAGTGGAACTATGGGCCCCACATGTATGAAAGCCAGAGGATTGTGAACACTACAAACATCCTCAAGGCAAGGACCATTTAATGACTCCATCACTGATGGGCCATTATGCAACTTTCACACATGTAGATGAAATATGAGACAAATGGTACAGCTAGGAGGACTAGGATACGGTAGTGACCCCTCTAGTACTGACGCTGCTGCTGGAAAAGATGTGGGCCCCAACATGATCTACGTGTTTTATCCACCCCATCCATCCATTTTGCCTGCTCACTTTAGTGCATGAGCCCAAAACTAAAGCAGGTCCAAAGCACAAGTGGACCATACCATAGGAAATAGTGGGGATTGAACGCCTACCATTGAAAACTTTTTGAGGACCTAAGAAGTTTTGGATCAAGTTGATAGTGGGGATTGAACGCCTAACATTGAAAACTTTTTGGAGGCCTAAGAAGTTTTGGATCAAGTTGATAGTGTGGATTGAACGCCTAACATTGAAAACTTTTTGGAGGCCTAAGAAGTTTTGGATCTAGCTGATATTTGTGTTTTCCCTTCATCCAGGTCTGTGTGACCTAATCAACAGGTTAGTGGCAAATAAACACTACAATGGACCCTAAGAAGTTTTTAATGGTAGGTGTTAAATACCTACAGTTTCCTGTGGTGTGGTCCACTTGAGATCTGGATCTGCCTCGTTTTTTGGGCTCATGCTCTAAAATGAGCTGGCAAAATGGATGGACAGCATGGATAAAACACATACATCATGGACCCATGGTGGGGGTCCATAGAGCTTTTCTAGCACCCAAATTGTTACTGGAAGGGTCACTATCAAAACCGCGTCTCACCTACGGACGTCAATGGGCTGAGACAGCCCATTGGGTTTCAGGCATGAACCACTTCTAGCTGGGCTTGAACTAAAATATAGGGCCATGGCTGGGACCAGCCCAAAATTCAATCCCATCTACTAATCGGGCTGGACTCGTACTATGTCTAAGAAACTTCAACCCGCCCTATTTAGTGTTCCAAGGGCATTTTTGTCATATATCCTGCACGGTGGGGCACACTTAATGAACAGCTCAGATCTTGCAAAAAAAGGGCCACCTGACTCGGCCTGGGCTGGGCTCTGGGCTAGGTTTTACTATGTGGGCCCAGCTGAGACAGACCTCGTCTCGCCCGGAGAGCTAAATTATAATTGTGTATGAAGAGAAATACATAATTCATCGCGATCAGCTATCAGCATATGTTTCGATTCGATCTAATCAGATTACGCGCATTATCTGAAAACGACTAGCATAAATTGGAAGAAACGTAACCCTAATAGCAGAAGATATTGAATAGAAGTAGTAAAGGGGCGACTTTCCGCGAATCGGAGAATTCGAATAAAGGAAGAATTGAAAAGGAAGGAATCGAATACGGGAGATTTCTGGACAACTTACCTCGAGTTTCAGCAGGGCCATGGGCTCGGAGGCGCCGGTAATACTCATGAAGCTATCGATCGCGTCCTGATGTGGCCTCTCCATTGCAGAAAAATCAGTTGATTTTGAAGCTCAAATCTCAGAGAGAGAGAAAGGGGGATTTTTAAAATGCTTAGAAGAGAGGGAGACCCTTTTGGAATGGAAGTGGAAGAGAGAATACAAAGAGGGATGCTTTTTCTGCTTTCTTTTCTTGTCCACAACAGATTCCTTTGGGGAAAAGGGCATAGGGACGCGCTAGCGTTACTTTCGGTGACCTAGAGCTATTTAGGTCAAATTTTCGTAAGATCCAAACCGTCTATTAGGTAGGCTTCCTCATTTTGACCATGTAACTTAAGATTCATGATGATCCAAGAATCAAGTGGGTCATCATAATAAATAGTTGGGATGGAATGTTCACCGTTAGTTTTGGATAGGGCCACCGTAGTGTTAACAATCCATCTAATCCAATCATACCATTTTCCTCACCAGGATGAAAGAAATACCAAAACTATAAAATATTTCAGAAATAGGTGCATCAGACCACGTGATTTTATAGCTTTTTAAGTATTATTTAATGGTGTGGCCCACCTGAGTCTTAAATCAGCATATTTTTTCGACTTAAGACTAAAACTCTGGTGTTTTACCTAATGAACGGTGTGGATTTTATGTATATATTTTTTCTTTACGCACGTAAGAGAAAGTATCCCTGGTAAGTACGTACGCGAGGTACGCCGGTTTTCAAGGGAATACGCTTCATTTCTTGCAAGTGAAGATATCTGAAATCATCGAGGGCAATTGGATTAAATGGCTGATGATACGGTAGAGGCGGAAGAACCATAATATAGTACAGCCATCTCTTTACAGGACACGTGCCAAATTGATGTATTGATCGGGTCCACCCATCTACTCGCTTTAAAATAAAATATACCAGATCGATACCATCCATTAATTTTATATAGTTAATCTCAGTGCATATCTGACCGTAAACTATTTTGGTTTTCTGCGGTTGCTTTAATGGATAGATAACAATAAATAGAAGTAGTCTCATAGGAGCGATGTTTTAGACATAAAACATCCATGTTAGGGTCCCACATATGAACGGACCTGATTTACAAATAACCTATCCACGTGTCCTGTGGAAAGATGGCTCTGCCAGATTATGGTTGTTCTGGGTCCGCACTGGATCATCGCCGGATCTAAGGATGACGTGAGAGGAATACCACATGCATACGCTAGTGCGGGAACACGTTAACGAGATCAGGGCCATTCGTGGGGCCGACCAAAATATCAACGGACGCCGATAAAGTAAATCCGGGTAACAGCTTTTACTGGATGAATCCCTGACCGTGGGCCCATCTTGATGGGCTCGGATTAGGTACTACTCTCCACCCGGACGCAAAGGAGATGAACACCTACATGGCATGTCATGATCGGCTGATGCACTGTCTATGTGTCCTACCCATCGCATCCTATTATTATTACTGAGGTGTCAGTCCACACTGACCCATCACATCCTACTAATACCGAATTGTGAACCCACTGCACCGGCCAGTAGAGACGCACCACATATGCATGTTGGTCCTTGTGGCCCCAGGTGGGGCAGTGACGGCCCCATCTTGATGCTTGTGTTGTATGTCCACGCCACCTTGTCCCGGTTTTCCTAGCTCATTTTAGAGGTGGATTGTGTCTTGCCCCTTCCTGGACCCCAATACGTCCAGGTAGTGCTCTGCAAGGGTCAATGCCATGTATGGCTTTTATCAACGCCTTCCATTCATTTTGGAAAATTATTCAAGGTATGACAAAGATATAAGGAAGCACGGGTGACAATGATGCCTAGTGTTGAAACCTTCTTAGGGCCCACCATATTATTTATTTGTCATCAAACTGTTCATAAAGTTACATTGATATGAATGAAGGGAAATCATATATATCAGCTTGATCTAAAACTTCTATGGCTCCCAATTTTTTTAATGATAAGCTTTCAATCTTCCACTCTATGGCTCACTTGAGCCTTGAATCTGCCACATGTTTGAGTTCATACCTTAAAATGATCTTTCAAAATAAATGTACAGTGAGAATAAAATCCATATATCGTGGTGGGGCTCGTGGAGTGTTCGCAGGATGGATTAGCAATCAAGAGGGGCAGGACTCAATCACCTTCCTTCATTTTAGGGATGGTCCCAAAATTGGCATAGATCCAAATTTCAAGCGGACCACGGAAATCATTTTCCATCCACTATTAAAAATTCTTAGAGCCCACCATAATGTTTACCTGCCATCCAACTTGTCGATATAGTTATAAGACTTTGATGAAGGGAAAACACAAATATTAACTTGGTCCAAAACTTTTATTTCCAACAAGGAGCTTTTAAATGCCAATGACCATTATTTCTTGTGGTTGGTCCACTTGAGATTCCAATCTGCTTCATTTTTTTAGTCATACCCTGAAAATAAATGAGCTAGAAAAATTGAAAGAGTGGATATACAAGACACATATTAAGATGGGCCTTATTGCCAGGGACTCTCCCATAAGCTGTTATGCCCCAGCCTCACCTACCTAATAGCAAGCGGGCCACATGCGCCTAGTACTGGATTAGGAACACTGTAGATGGAGTATAGACTAACAGGCACGCCGATCAGATCTAAGGTTAAAATGGTGCTGACTCATCCTTCTCAATGGTTATCTACCTTTTTCAAATTGTTGGCTTATGAGAGATGAACCCTCCCATAGATATTCGGTATTAATAAAGTGGACAAATTTAAAAAAGAAAAATAAGTTAGTTAGCATTAATTTTAAATATACTCCATTTACAATTGGGTTAGCAATTTTTCTTTCATCAAACCCACTTACACTCACACGCCACAACAGACATTTGAACTCATGACCTCAATGTTGAAACTCATAGTCTAAAACTGAGCCATGAGTATCATGCAACTAGGTCATATATATGTGGTTGAAGAGTCACCACTACTCTAAAACTGGTAGTGAACTACTATAAGATCCCAACATGTTAGAAATTATAGTGAACTACTATAAGATCATAACTCTTTCTTGAATAATCTACTTCCAAACCAAGTAGTTTCCTAACATGTTAGAAATGGTGATGAATGAGGACTCTTGCAATAAACGGAGCTATTTTGGAATTAAACAAAGCATGGTTTTTTCCCAAATAAACATGGATTTGCCGAATTTTTTATTTAAGCTTAACCAAGTAAACATCTAAACAAACTTGAAACATTTCACAAATAAACTCTGTGATGTGACTTACATTTTTGCTCTATTTAGTTTCCTTTTTTAATTTTTCTTGCTTTGTGTTCCAAATTGATTTCTTTTTCTTCATAAAGTGTGGTGGGTTTCTTCTTACTTGCATAGTTTTCCTATAAACGGATTGATGGGATCTTCAAAGGGAGGGACATGATTCAAAAACTTGAAGCTCGGACTAAACTCACTGTTGAGCTGTGACGAGTGTACTCAAAGCCTCATACAAGTTTTGATTGAACTCAAATCCATATTTAACAATTTAACAATATTTAGACCAGTAATAATCAATATTAATAGCTCTATGTGCTTAAGATATATATAATTGCTAATGGCTTGCTTGGATAGCTGAAAGGGCTTTCCTAATGAAAAATGTTGTAGTTCAGTTAAACATGAGGTCATAGATGTTAACGAACAACTTGTATTTGGTCAAATATGTGTGATTAAGATAGTATGTTAGGTGTGTCAAAGTCTTACTCAACTCAAATTTGATTGAACGCTTGTAAGCTCAGGCACCAAATCAGTCGTAGGATCAGAACTATGAAGGTTGACCTGACTGTCTAACTACAATTTTACAGCGATCAAACAATTTAAAAAGAGAGGTGGTTAGTCCTTCTGAAATGCGATCTTTTTATCTTGAGCTAAGGATCTTTTCTTTCAATGATAATCATGGTTCTCATAGTTCTCAGTAATGCAATAATGAATTAAAAGAATTAAAAATAAAAACTAATTATTGATTTTATTGATTTATATGAGGATCAATGCAATTAGCAAGAACATAAAATAAGTAGAGAAAAATAAAAAATAAATACATGTGATTGCTTGTGTGGACAAACAATTAAGGTGAATGGTTAGCAAAATGTGATCGGTGTGATCTTTAAAGTATAGACTCGGTTGATTGAAATCTAACAACGATGGGTCATGGATATTTACATTACTCCTAGGCATACTGCAGCAATGGTGTTAGACAATAGCAATCTAAGCTATGCTAAATTCTAAACTTTTTGAAGCGGAGCTGGACAAAAGTTAAGGGAGTAAGACTAAAACTAAGATAGAAAGTGTTGTGCTGTGAGAGAGGTTATATGATGGCTCGGTTAATTACCTTGAGCTCTTCATTGAGTGCTTCTTTTATAGACTTGGAGAGGCGGTAGCCGTACGTATGACTCAATATCATGAAAGATTTGAATGGTCAACCAAGGAAATTTCCTTAATTTTTCAAATAAGTAGCTTATTGCGTAAAATTACATGTACAAGAGATCATATACACCTCTTGCAATTTCAGTAGGCATAGGGTTTGTTGGTGTCTCCAAGTCATTAAACTCTTATATTGGAAGGCTTTTGTAAATAGTTGCTTTGGTGGGACTTTTAGCATTTGATGCTTGTAGGGAATCATGCTTTGATGGAATTTGAGCATTTAAAACTCTCTCATGTACATGTTTCTACCTCCTCTTGAAGTTCATCTAACCCACATGTGGCATGGCTTCCACGTGATGCCTTCTAAACCATTCGATATGGTTGTGATCGATCAAATGTAAATAGAAAATGAAAAGATTTTCCTAATTAGTAATGCAATGTTTTCCTCTCCACCTTTCAAAAACAACTTCATGTCATTTTAGTTCTCTAATTGTAAGGAGGAAAACACTTGCATACCTTGTCCTTAGTATCTAGGGTGGTACTTGAGTGCATGAAATCCACCCTGTTTGTGAGGCATGCTACCACTTGTTTCGCCTTGATTCAAAAAATCAAGCTAACCCCACTTATGGGTGGGTGCATCGTGTGACTAACCATGTGGGTGTGTTTCATGACTAATTATTATTATAATGATAATAATAATAAAGCTAACCCCACTCAATCAACTCCACAAAAACATACATAAAACCTTGAAATTCACATGACATGGCCTAATTGAGTTTTGAAATACTGTGATTTTTAATTTATCCTTTCATCCTAATGAGGTATAATAGATGGATAAATTGAATGGCATATAAATATGATTGCAAGTATGTATATGTCATGATTGTGTGGATCACCTTAATATTTTGAGTTGGATTTCCACATGTTTGCATGCCAATACAAATAGATAAAAGGGAAATAAAGAATACATTTCACAACAAATGTTGCCAAATGCCAATCAAAAGGTAGAAAGAAAAAGAAATTAAGTAGTTTTACCTATCGAAATAGGCCCTAAAAATAATATTTTGCCTATGTTACAAAGGTTCGATCAAGTCAAAGGCAAAGAAAACTGAATTGAGGCCAAGTCTAGGACTGAGTCTTGGACATTCTAAGGGACAACTCGGTGTAAGACCCATCTAAAACCCAGCTGAGTTACCGAGTTTTCATACTTGTGGTGAGGGACGCTAATCAAGGGACCCATCATTTGAACATGATGGTTGCATCCTTAGATGTGCCGTACTAGCAGGTCTAGTGTGTTTGCCTGAAATTAGCATACCTACAGCATGGAGCATCGGTTGAAGAGTCAAAAGTCAAGAAAGCAGCCGCAGGATGCAGGTGGAAGTAGCATCATTGCATTCTTTAAAGTCATTTTTTCTCTTGCCTTGTTCACACATTGTTAGCTAATTCTCCTCTTAAGAGACCCAAGGAGCTAGGATGGGGCCCCTTGGTTTATGCATGGCCATCCTGATTATCGCGTGGGTTAGCCGTTGGATCTACAGATGGCAAAACCCAATATGCAGTGGGAAGCTCCCTCCAGGGTCGATGGGTTTTCCTCTCTTGGGGGAGACTCTTTCCTTCTTTCCTCCAATCTCCATCCTTTTGTGAGGACCCGCATGGAGAGGTAATGAATCTAACCAAGGACCGTCTAAGCTTTGAGACTGGGTCTTGTAAGGTCTGGTCCGGGTCCTGGTATCCAATCAGGCTGTCTTTGGACTGGGCTTAGACCTATTAGCTTGGCTATGGGCTGGACGTGGTCTTAAAATGCATGGTGATTCAGATTTTGGGTCAAACTTAGGCTCAAGCCATTTTAGAATGGCCCGACCCACTCCCACTCCATTTGACTTTATTTACACTTACATTCTACAAATATACATTTTAGTCCTTAAGGCAACCCATGGATTTCGTTTGGATCTTTACATTGTTTATTTCTTTGTGCATATGTGGCCCACCTGATCAGTGGATAGAGTACGAACATGCAAGTTTCTTGTAGGGGTTTTATCAATTTCAGAGCGTAAGATCAGGTCCGGCGGGCCCAGGCAATTTTTTTCAGTCTTGCACTTGGGCCTGCTATGCTAGGCCAATCTTGGGTGAGGCCAGGCTCATTCCTTGGACCTTAACTGTCGGAATGGGCCTGGCCAGCCTGAGCTCGGCCCATTGTTACCTATATCTATGGATGTCCATGGTTAAAAAATCACACGGATTTCGAAGCCAGAAATGTCAAGTGTTAAATAATGTTATTCTTTAAAGGCCAGCAATTGGACGCGAAAAGATTACCCAAGCTATGAGAGGTTATCCATGGTAGGGTCTACTACGTTGACGGTCCTGATGCATCATATCCCCTGCCAACCGTACAGCTGTGGGGGGGACCCGAATCGTCTACTATACAGGCATATTTAAAACACCCAATTCTGTAAGGCCCACCATGTTGCATGTATAAAATCCACTCCATCATGTTCTATCCTTTCATGCTTGGCCTTGGGGCAAAAATTAGCCTGATCTATATATAACTCAAGTGGGTCACACCAGAGGGAATGATCGATGAGGATGGGATGCCAACCATAACACCCATTAATCAGGTGTAATCACTGGGATAACGAGAAGACGCAAAACTCAGCTGATCCAAAACTTCTATTGGTCTGATCTGTACATATGTACAGAGAACATCATGCTTCTCACCTGAAGGACGGTGTGGATTTTACATAAACAACATAAATGGCCCCACAGAGCTTGTGTACGATTTCAGTCCCTGCTGTGGCGCGTCTTTATTGTATCATTTCCAACTACTGAATCTCATACAACATCTGTTGCTCACAACATGTACAACAACCACAACTGATACACAGGAAAATGGATGCAAGTTTGTTTGGACTTGCGAGTCAACTCGCTTTAGTCACCGTTCCAATTGACTCACTGAGATTCAAGCGATCGACTAGAATTTTTAATTAAACGATCAGAACTGAACATGCCATGTTCTTCTTTTCTCCTTATTTCCATGTGTAATGTATATGTAGATGATCATACGCGGTTGGTTGCAGGAATGGCCCCATCTTTAAGACCAGCTTGGTGGGCCATCCAATCATAGTCTCTACCGATCAAGAATTCAACCATTTCATCATCGAGCATGAAGGTCGTTTGTTCGAGAGCTGGTACAGGTACGGAGTCGTTGGTTGAGATGACAGGGATCCAGAACGTGGGCCCACTCCACGGTTTCATGCACAAGTATCTGAAGAGCCTCGTCTTGAGAGTTGAGACTCTTCGGTGTGGAAAGCTTGAAAGAAAGTCTCCTTCCTCAAGTTGATCAGTGCGCCCGTAGGACTCTCATCTCAAGTCAAGGTCAACCCAGCCCTTTTTAGAAGTCAAAGAAGCAACCTCTGCTGTATGTCATCGCTAACACAAAATGTCCTCCATTCATAGCTCAAGAATGATTATGTAGAGTCGACTGTACAGTACCGTTCATTCCACCGAAGTGCGGACGCGGATTTCTTGCGAAAGCCCAAGAAGTTCATTGCGCGCTGGAAATCTAGGTGGGGTCTATAGTGATGTTTGTGAGAAATCTACCCGTCCATCCATTTTGTGAGATCATTTTAGGATGTGTGGCAAAAAATGAGCAGGATCCAAAACTCAAGTGGGCCGAAAACTTGGGGATTGAACGTCCATAGTTGAAATATTCATGGGACTACTGAAGTTTTGAAGCAGGATGATATTTAGGTTTTCGGTTCATCCCCGTAGGAATGATATTATGAACGGTATGAATGGCATGTAAACATCATTGTGGACCCTGAGAGGTTTTAACAGTAGAAATTTCCCTACTCACCTTTTCCTTTTGTGCGGCCCACTTGAGTCTTAGATCCAGCTCAAGTTTTGGTCGCACGTCCTAAGATGAGCTCAAAAAATGAATGAACGGGGTGAATTTCTCACAAACATCACGATGGACCCCATCTTGGTTCCGAGAAAGCCTCTTGCATGAAGTTCATATGCTGGGAGCCTAGGTGGGCCCACCATGATATTTGTGAGAAATCCAGCCTGTCCTCTTGCATGAAGTTCCTGCACTGTCAACCTAGGTGGGGCCACTATAATGTTTGTGAGAAATCCAGCCTGTCCATCCGTTGTTTTTTTTTTTTTTTTTTTTAATTCTCATGAAAACAGAAATGAACCGGAACCAAGACTAAGTGTGCTGTAGTAAAGGAAAAGGTGGGTAAGAAAATCACTAATGTTGAAACCTCCTTGGGTCCACAGTTATGTTTATGAGGTTCACAGTGATGTTCATATGCCATCCATACCTTAATAACGTCATTCCTAGTGAGATGAATTGAAAACACAAATATTAGCCTGATTCAAAACTTCCGTGGCCCCATGAATATTTCAGCTGTGAACATTCAATCCTCATGTTTTTGGCCCACTTGAGTCTTGTATCCAATTCATTTCTGGTCTTATGTCCTAAAATGAGCTCATGAAATGTATGGACGGCATAGATTTCTCACAAACATGAAGGCAGCCCCAACTACGTTCCCAGCAAAGGAACTTCCTGCGGAAGGCTTTCCAGTAAATCCGCGTCCTACAAAGTGAGTGACCGTTGTGGTGAATTGAAACAAGATAAAGCAATTCTCCTAGTGGAAATTAAATGGGTATAGGAAACTCCCAGAGGGCAGGTGCAAATAGTGGATCTGATACTGTAAATCGAATAAAATGCCTGTCTCTGGCTCATTAGTAAAGATGGTCGGCCGTAAATCACAGAGGGCAGGTGCAAATAGTGGATCTGATATTGTGAATCGAATAAAATGCCCGTCTCTGGCCCATTAGTAAAATGGTCGGCCTTAAACCACAAAGGGCAGGTGCAAATAGTGGACAACGTTGTGTTTGCGTGCAATCCTAGGTTCAATCCAGTATTCGATCCCTGGTTATCTTACCTTGTAGGCCTTACTAAGTACTGGAAAATAAAGTGGTTGTGGATTTCCAATATTAATATCTGATCCCATATGCTTTCTCTATTGTGTATGCTTTCGATATATAATTGATATGGTAGTGCTTTCATGCTTTCTCTCCGTGCATCATGGTGCGACATTGATGATCAGTAATGATTGCATCTGGAATTTTTTTTGTAAAAGTAGTTGAAATACCAGCCCATCTTTGGAAGATTTATAAAAGAAATTTTTGGAAATAATTATCCAAGCAATAGGATATTTGCAACTTTTTATTATACTAACAACTTGGTCTCCATTAACCCACCCGTAGTGACGATATAGATTAGATTCGTTTGACACTTAAAATAATTAAGAGCTATTTTAAGGCTTTTGATCAACCCCTAGTTAGTGTTATACATGATAAACAGTTGTTGCTTATTATGGATCCTACCAACTTAGGTAGTTGTCGAGCCCTTAGATCATCCGATATTGAATAGGGGCAATTCCTCCCTTGAGGTCAATCCTTCATTTCAAGATCTCTCACACTCTAAGACAAGGCAACTCTGTTGTTGATGGTCTAACCAGGCTCGAAAGTGGAGGGAGGCAGAATTGTCTATCTCATAGTGGAGAGGAGCTCCTAAGGACTTTGGACAATGCAGGTCGAGGGTCCTTGCAGAAGGTTGGTTGTCTGCCAAGATCCTTTGGGGTGAACGTTAGAACCTTTGTAGGAGATGTGTATATTGGTTCATCCTTTTGACATTGTTACAAGCGATTTTTAGAAAATATAAAAATCTTGGAACTACAAGAATAAGAAGATATGATGAAGATATAATTTTTCTAAAAATAATAAATTTTATCTAAAATCGTAGTATTAAATCGGAGGGGTATTCTTTTTGGTGAAATGGATGAATTCAGCCCACATGGAAGGCTAATTGACTCCTAAATGTTTGAAGAGCCTTCAAATTGACCCTTGGATTGTGCACCAACAGGTCTTGACCGGTCGGCCAGTGTTGAGGCAAAACCTGTTTTCAGTGTATTTTCTCCCTGGACTATTTTTTGGGCTGGTACGACCAGTCGGCCATGGGGTTCGACCGATCATGACCAGTTGGCCAGTTACACAGTGTCTTGCGCAACGAGCGTTCTCTTATGCTATTACGCAGGAGTATGTAAGACGTTTCTAATTCGAGGTTTCTTGTTATATATATGGTATGAATCCGGGATTAGGAGTAATCCTAAGGTGTCCAAGGTTTCCAAAGTGGGTTTAGGAGAGGGGAGAGTGTTTTGAGAGAGATAGAGAGAGAGCTTGGGTTTTCTCTGTTTTTCTTGCTTGTGGGCTATCAATCCTTGCAATCTTCTATTCATCATAGTAGATCACTTTGTGCCATGGTTTTTTACTTGTTGAGGGGTTTTTCCACGTAAAATCGGATTGTCTCTTGTAGTTGAATGCTTATGTGGTTTGATTATAATGTGTTTCTCGTTTGATCTCACATTCTGCTGTGGTGTTGTTCGGCTTCCGCTTCTGCTGTCGGTATCTCTATTCCCAACAAGTAGTATAGAGATAAAGTTGGGATGGAGTAGAATTCGGATCTGAGACGAGAAGATGAGATTAAGCATAAGGTTTGAGGTAGAGAAGTTATCCGGTAAAAATAACTTTGAGCTATGGAAGATGAAGATCAAATCACTTCTAATTCAGCAAGGGCTTGATGAAGCTTTTGGAAAGCGACCTAAGGTTATAAAAGATGATGAGTGGACGGAGCTCGACAAGAAGGCTAGAACCTCGATTTTGTTATGCCTTACGGATGATATCCTCTATTACGTCACGAAGGAGAAGACTGCGACTGATATGATGGCGAAGTTAGAGAAGGTTTATGTCAAGAAGTCTCTAGAGAATCGCATGTATCTGTTGATGTAGTTGTTCACCTTGAGGACGGCTGAGGGGACGAATGTGGAGGACCACTTAAACAAGTTCAATCAGCTAGTTTGCAAGTTAGTGGAGATAGATGAGTCGATGAAGGATGAATATCAAATATGCATCCTATTGAATTCTCTTTCATATTCATATGAGTAATTCAAGGACTTTGTGTGCACAGGGATGGAGAACCATCAACGTCGAGACCGTTATCTCAGCCCTCCAGTCGAAGGCGATGAGAAAGAAAAGTGGTGATGTGGATTCTCATTCTTCTTCAAAGGCACTGATTATGAGGGGAAGAAATTTTGAGTATGGTGGAGGATATGCAAAATTAGGATTTAAGGCCAAGAGCAAAGGAAAAGCTAAGGTAAAAGGTTGGAGTTGTGGTCAGGAAGGCCACATGAGAGGAGATTGTCAGAATCCCAAGTTGAAGCAAGAGAGGTATGGAGATTCTTCTGGAGAGGAAGCTAATACCGTAGAGGACGGTGGACGATCTTTGTGAAGTTCTGATTATATCTGACAAGGGATCTCACGGTATATAGTGAACCTAGATTCAGGGGCTTCATGTCATATTTGTCCTGATCGGAGTTCATTCACGACATACAGGGAGTATGGTGGTGAATCGGTGTTTGTGGGTGATGGATATGCTCATAAGGTGGTGGGTATTGGTACGGTGCGCATCAGGATATTCGATGAGATCGAACGAGTCTTGAAATATGTAGAGCATGTCCTCAAGATGAAGATGAATGTGATTTCTCTTGGTGCACACTGGTGAAAGTGTGTGTGTTCATCGGCTGTGATCGTTGTTGTAAATGTTGATAGAGGCACTCGTGTGGATGAACGTACGAAAGTGTGACCATCTTTCAAGTTGATCGGGAGCACAATTCACGATGGAGCTATGGGATCAACAACGAGATCCATAGCTGCTTGTATGTAGCAAGTGCCTAAGGGCCACATGAGAAGAGTGAAAAAGGGTGTGAAAGTATAAGGTTAGAGTTTATGGTGGCATGAGAAGCGGTGGAGCTATGATGAAGATGAGATGACGAATAAAGCGAGGATATTCTGATTCGACGTTAAAAGCATCGGTGGAGTTTGTTGGAAGAATCTTCAAAATGACCCCCGGACTATGCAGCGACCGGTCATGACCAGTTGGGCAGTGGGGGCCGACTGGTCTTGACCGGTGTTGAGGCAAAACATGTTTTCAGTGTATTTTCTCCATGGACTGTTTTTTGGACTTGTTCGATCGGTCGGCCATGGGTCCGACCAATCATGACCGGTCGGCTAGTTACACGGTGTCTTGCGTAACAAGCGTTTTCTTATGCTATTTCGCGATAATACGTAAGACCTTTCTAATTCGGGGTTCTTGCTATATATATGGCATAAAACTAGGATTATGAGTAATCCTAAGGTATCCAAGGTTTTCAAAAGTGGGTTTAGGAGAGGGAAGAGTGTTTTGAGAGAGAGAGAGAGAGAGAGAGAGAGAGAGAGAGAGCTTGGGTTTTCTCTATTTTCCTTGCTTGTGGGATGTCAATCTTTATAATATTTTGTTAATCATAGTGGATCGCTTTGTACCGTGGATTTTTACCCGTTGAGGGGTTTTTCATATAAAATCGGATTGTCTCTTGTGGTTGAATGTTTATGTGGTTTGATTACATTGTGTTTCTCGTTTGATCTCATATTCTGCTGTGGTATTATTCAACTTCCGCTTCTGCTACTATCGTCTCTATTCCCAACACTAAAACATCGTTACATAAAAATCGATACGTTGTGTGTTTCGCAATCGTGCTCAGATCAAAAGTTACCATTGATTAATAGTTAACATTTTGAACGACAATTTTATTCGTGCTTGGAATGAATTTCTTTGAACTAGACACAGTTGGGGCCCAGATAGTCATCCCTTTAGCGAGCATTGAGGGCATGCCTCTAAAGAGAGCTCTGCTAAGAATGCATTTGCAGCCCACTCAACATCAACAAACCCAGTGGTATGGTACAGACATCATGGTGGCCCCACGGAGCTTTTAGTTAGACAGACATGGCTTGGCTAGTAACCCCAACACCAACCGGCTAGCTGGTGTCAAAGCACCTGTTGGCCCCACCATGATGTATGTGTTTTATCCACTCCGTCCATCTATTTTTCAGCTCATTTTAAGACATGAAACAAAAAATGTGGCGGTACAAATCTTAGGTGGACCACACCATTGGATACAGTGGATATTGAATGCTTGCCGTTAGAAACTTTTTGGGGGGCCACGGAAGTTTTGGATCAAGCTGTTATTTTTTTATTTTTGTTGTTGTTTTTTTTTTTCATCATCCAGGTTGACCTTATCAACAGGTTGGATAGCAAATAAAGATTATAGTGGGCTTAAGAAGCTTTTAATGGTAAACGTTAATTATCAGTCAGACGAGCTCTGGCTGTCACAGTCGTACTTGTAGGGGATTCGCCTCCATATGCATCCCACCTCAAGCAAATCCCAATGATTCAATTACCCCATTTGATACTAACAAGATCAGATAATTAATGATCGACGCTTCCCACGTGGTTGACCTACACATGGGCTGTATTACGACCATCCAACCTCCGGTTCCTGCTTTAGACAACTGTGTTTAAAAAAATCACACTATCATAGCATTACATACATCCATTTGCTTGGCTTTCACACATTTGATGCTCATCATTCAACATCTTTGCTTTGTACCATCAGTTCAAATACAGATGATCAGATGGCTAGGATTATATGATACCTGTGTATTTTGAACCACCTGTCATCCACTGTTGGGGAAACTAACTGGATGGTCCTGATTGATACATCACCCTGCCAGTTATTCGATGTCCATGAGAGATGGGTACGTAGTGTCTTGGTTCTGCCTTTCCTACCATATCATATCCCATAGAGGGAATCCCCATATCTCATCTCATCTCATCTCATCTCATCTCCTCCCCTCCCCAGAATTATAAAACTGGACCGCCCCAGCCATGTACCCCGCATGTGTACCGTTAAATGAGTAGTATTCAGTACAAGATGCTACTCGTGATGCAACGCAATATTCGTCTAAAGAGAAATGCTCCGGTGCTCTAGAGCACTATAAATTACACTGCTTTTAGTTGTATTGTGACAAGTTGACAGTCCGATCGATGATCTGAACCACCCATTAAGTCCATACCACATTTCACATGTTACCAAGCAAAACTCGCACTGATCTGATGGTCCAATTCATCCTTGATTTGGCCTTATTTTCAACAGCCATCCTTCTTTCTAAGTGATGAATGGGCTTGTTCAATTGCCTAACAAAAGTGATTCTTCAGAATCATAAGCAATCCATGATCGGCCGTAGCAATTAGATGGAATAAATTGTTGATTGGACTAATTACCTTTGTATGAACAATCTGAACCATTCATAGTAAAGACCATTGATCAAATGGTTAGTATTTATCAAATTGGTATGACATTTGCATGGTAGCTAGTGTAATCTATGCACTACGTAACCAATAGTCTAGATCAATGAATTGGATGGTCTAGGTGTTCCAATGTAACTTGGAGAACTATAACACATAGCACTCTCAGAGAACTGGACAATTTCTCCCTCCTGAAAATAAATGCAAATTTTACAAATAACTACCTAATTAATATGTGGAATATACATTCCAGTGGCTCTTTTAGAAAGGTTTTCAAATAGCTACTTATTTATTTATTTATATCATTATCCACTACATTAAGCTACTTTACAGACGATTGCATTGGATGCCAACAAATGGGTCCATTGCTTGGGAGAACCACACTGTGGTGTTTATGTATAATTTATCCGACCCAGAAGGTGAATCACCTTATGTTAAGCCAAGGGCAAAAAATACACCCCATTTGCGATTTAGGCAGACCGTGTGATGGGAAACATCGTAGAAGGTAACACTCACCCTCCAAATGGTTTTCCTTAGTATGACATACCTTAACTGTGAATGGGCATGAATTTTAGGGCCCAGGCACAAATCTTTATGTGACATCTAATGATTGGTGTGAATTTCATATAATCACCATGCTATGCCATATGAAAATTAAGGGTGGGTACCTCTCTCCCAATTGTTTTCTTACTTTATGTCTTACATAAATCACAAGTTAGTCTGATTTTTTGGCTGGCGGATTAAATTGTGATTACACATCTTATAATCGAAGTAGATCTTAAATAAACATTATGATGGGCCTCACCAAAAATCAAATCCCTCTCTGAATGACATGTCATATTCAGAGAGGAGAAAAAAAAAGATGGCAGGAGAGGCTGTACTTAATTTTGACAAAGCCCTCTGTGATGTTTGTATGAGATCCATACCAACCATTAAATATTTAGTACAATATTAGGCCCAAGGCAAAAAGATAAGATTGACTATTGATTCTGATGGGCAACACTAAAGGAAATGGTTGAGAGAGAGGCATTCCACCTTTGGTTTTTACTGGACCCTAAGCTCCAATCATTAGATTCAATACAAACGTTTAGTTTTGTTTCTTAAAAAATCATACTCATAACACATTCATGTGGACAACTCTAATGGAAACAGTTTGGATGGCGGGCGTTGCCTTGTACATTGTTTTCAATCATGTGATCCACTTGATTCACAAATGGAGCAGATTTTTGACTGATCTGATTTTTAGCCTGTTGATATAACCTGGGTAACACACCTAATAGTTAAAGTAGATTTTACATAAACATCACGGTGGGGCACACTTGATCCACCCACCCATTCAATATCATGGCCGCGTGAGGGAAGGTAGTGGAGTAATATTAAATCCATTAATAAAGTAGCTTTTTAAAAAAACGTACCTAAATGTAAATATCATATTAATTAGCTAGTTATTATTATTATTATTATTATTATTATTATTATTTTTTAAGTTCCCAATATAAAAATAGACCTTTCCTAAGCACAGATGCCTGCAATAGGCTCCTGTACCGGCGGCCACACATGTGCCACATGGCACATAGGTATCCGATTGGGACGTTCTAGCTGTTTTTTTTTTTCAGAACTAACTCTGGTTCATACAGCATGTGGGCCCAATATCAGAAATATGGAGATATTTTAGATAACTTCATGCACGTTTTTCATACTTTACATTTGTTTCACTAACTGTGGCCCACCTGACTGGTGGATCAACCCAATTCTTTAACTGGGCAGTCATATAGAGTTGGATTTCTGGTGGATGGATTGAATCTCAAACCTATCTTACCATGCTGGCATATGTGTGTCGTGTACACGCAAGCTCTATTGCACACGCATGTTCACTTAGCAACAGTGACCGATAAGCAGGTAAAATGGAGCCACATAGGGGCGATGCCTCCCATGAGTTTTCAACCTTAAGAGTTTATTACCGACTGGTTCATGTGTTGTAGTTCATTTGAGCCTTCCATTTGCCCTTTTTTTTTTTTTTTTTTTATCTCCTATCCTAAAATAAGCAGGTAAAACATATGGCCAGTGTGGATTGATTGGAAACATCAAGGTGGGCCCATGTAACTTACTAGCGCAGGAGCTTTCTGGGAACGACTTTGGCAGGATATCAGCGTCTGTTCGTCGGAAATCGGACATGGATTGCTACTGACAGGTTCAAGTGATGTCACCAATGTATATGTTGTATCACCGTCCAACGGTTTAGAGAGTTCATTTTATGGCATGAAACAAAGAATGGGGCATATTCAAAGCTCCAATGAAAGCATCAAAGAAACAGCGGGGACAGTAGGCACATACCATTGAAACTTTCCTAGGACCCACCATGATGTTTATTTGAGATCTGTTTATAAGTTCACATAGGCATGGATGAAGGAAAAACACAAATATCAGTTTGATCGAAAAGTTTTGTGGCAAACCCAAATTTTTTTAATGGTAAGCGTTAAATCCCCACTAGTTTTTTGTGGTGGGGTCCACTTGAGCTTTGGATCTGGCTCATTCTTTAGCTTATGCCCTAAATGATCTCTACAAATGTATGGACGGTGTGGATACAACACATACATCATGGTTGCCCCACAAAACTTTGTGACGTCACTTCATTAGCCAATTTCACTACTCAACTCTCCAAATGTCTTGCTAAAGCCTTTCGCATGAAGTTCCTATCTACTCTCTATTAGCCTTCATGAAGTTCCTATACTGGGTACCTAGGTGGGGCTCACTATGATGTTTGTGAGAAATCCACCCTGTCCATTCATTTTATGAAGTCATCCTAGTACATGCGACAAAAAATAAGTTGGATCCAAGACTCAAGTGGGCAAAAAATGTGAGGATCGAATGTCCATAGTTGAAATATTCGTGGTGCTAGAAGTTTTGAATCAGGCTAATATCTAGCCTCCCGGAGGAAAATCCTAGCCCTGCCCTGCTCCTCTTTACGATAATTGTGTACGATCCACACCAACGATTGGATATTTAGTACAATATTAGGCGCAAGGCGAAAAGATAAGATTGACTATTGATTCCGATGGGCAATAAAAAAGGAAATGGTGGGGAGAGAGGCATCCACCCTTGATTTTTACCAGACCCTAAGCTCCAATCATTAGATTCAACACAAACACTTAACTCTGTATCTTAAAAAATCATACTCATAGGTGATTTATGTAGACAACACTAACCGAAACCTTTTAGATGGCGGGCATTGCCTTATACATTGTTTTCAATCACGTGATCCAATTGAATCACAAATGGAGCAGATTCTTGGCCAGTTGATCTAACATGGGTAACACACCTAATAGTTGAAATAGATTTTATATAAACATCATAGTGGAGCCCACTTGATGTGCCAACCCATTCAATGTCATGGCAGCTTAAGGAAAGGTCGTGGAGTAATATTTAAATCAATTAATGAGGTAGCTTTTTTGAAAAAGGTACAGAAAGGTACCTGAACGAAAATCCCAGGTAGTTTTTTTTTTTAACTTCCCAATATAAAAATAAAGCTTTGCTAAGCGCCCATATGCCTGAAATAGGCTCATGCTCCGGCCACACATGTACCACATGGCACATAGTTATCCGATTGGGACCGTTCTGGCTGTTTTTTTCCAGAACTAACTCTGGTTGATACAGCATGTGGGCACAATATCAGAAACACGGTAGATATTTTAGATAACTTCATGTACTTTTTCATACTTTACATTTGTTTCACAAACTGTGGCCCACCTGAGTGGTGGATCAACCCAATTCTTTGACTGGGGAATCATATAGAGTTGGCTTTCTGGTGGATGGATTGGATGTCGGACCTATCTTACCATGCTGGCACGTGTGTGTATACACGCGAGCTCTATTGCACACGCGTGTTCGCTTAGCAACAGTGACTGATAAAAATACAAGTTGCTACTATTTAAGGAAGCTGATTGCGTCGTGCGGACGTGTTTTCGGTGGATGCTACCTACTGTGCTGTATTTTTATTATATCCACACTGTCCATACGTTTGGCCAGCTAATTCTAGGGCACGATCGTAAAAATTCGGTACATCAGTGTCGATGCATGCACCACATGATAATTGAATGCCCACCATTAAAAATTAATTGGCCCACCGGAATGTTTATTTGCCATCAAACCTTTTGATAAGGTTACAAAGACCTGGATGAAGGGACGACAGAAATATCAGATCGATCCAAAACTTTTATGGCCCACAAGAAGTGTTTAATATTTAATTGCTACTACTTCCTCTGGTGTGGTCCACAATAAGAAAAATACATCACGGTAGCCCTACGGTCGGGAATCGACGGAAGCTGCGTCCTTTCCCGCGGGCCTTGACAGACGCGGTACACGCAGTAGTCTGTGGGGTCCACCATGATGTATGGAATTTATCCACGCCGTTTATCCATTTTCTAGATCATTTTAGGATATGATCTCGAAAGTGAGGTAGATCCAAGGCTTAAGTAGACACACAATGGGGATTGAACACCCACCATTAAAAACTTCTCGGGGGCTACAGAAGTTTTGAATCAAGTTGAAATTTGTGTTTTCATTTGATCCAGGTTTATATGACAGTATGAACAGTCTGGATGGCAAATAAACATCACGGTGGGTCCTAGAAAGGTTTCCACGGTAGGTGTCATTATCATCATTGCTTCCTGTGATGTGGTCCACTTGAGCCTTGGATCTGCTTAATTTTTGAAAAAATGAATGGAGGGCGTGCATAAACCCATAAATTATGGTGGATCTCAGCCCGTGGACCGAGTCCATCCAGGCGGGGGTAGGGGCGTAGGGCGCCTCCGCTTCCACTGCGACAGCCTGGAAGTCGCAGGAACTTAAAGCTGGGTGGGGCTCGCTATGTTGTTTGTGAGAAATCCACCCCGTCCATCCGTTTTTACATATCATGTTGGGGGACTCGGATTGCATGCGGAGTAACTCCGCACGCTCTTATCGTGCGGAGTAAACTCAGTTGGGCCCACCTAGAATGCATGTGCTTTATCTATTCCGTCCATATATTTTTCCAGCTCATTTTATTGGTTGAGCCCAATATTGAAGCATATCCAAAACTCAAGTGGACCATGCCACGGGAAACAGTGGGAATAATGATTTCCACCGTTGAAACCTTTCCAGGCCCTACAGTGATGTTTATTTGTCATCCAATCTGTTCATAAGATCACATGAATATGGATGAAGGGAAAACAAAAATATCAGCTTGATCCAAAACTTCTGTGATCTCCGAGAATTTTTCAATGGTAGACATTCAGTTCACACATTTCTTGTGGTGTGGCCCACTTTAGATTTTGATATGCTTCATTTTTTGGCACAATACCTAAAATTTTCTGTTAAGATGGATGGACGGACGGAGTGAATAAAATACCTAAATCACCGTAGGCCCCACAGAGTTTACTCCGCACGCTAGCGTGCGGAGTTACTCAGTACGCAATCCGCTTCCCATGTTGGGGCTTCGAATAAAAAATTAGGCAGATCCAAAAACCACAGGAAAAAGTAACTAAGGAAATGCCTACCGTTGAAGCCTCCCTAGGTCTGCAGTGGTTTCTATATGCCATCCGCACCGTTCATAAAGTCATTACAACTGTTTTTATATGCCATCCATACGGTTCATAAGTTCATTCCTGCTGTGACGAACTTAGAACACAAAAATATTAGCCTGATTCAAAACTTCGGTGGCCCCATGAATTTTTCAACGGTGGACGTTCAATCCTCACTGTTTCCCATCATGCGGCCCACTTGAGTTTTGGATCTGCCAAATTTTTAGGCCCATATCATAACATGATCTGAAAATCGGATGGACGGGGTGGATTTCTCACAAACATCATGGTGGGCCCCACCTAGCTTCTGTACAGGCAATCCACGTCCCTATTTAAGGGACGAGGTGGTGGTCGTACTTGAATCGCTCAAATCGGTTTCCTTTGTCAATGTTCAGATATTGGTAGCTCTTCCCCTCTTTGATTCCCAAGAAGGAGATAGAAAGGGAACACAGATGGGACCCATTGGAGTATGCATGGTCACCTTTGCTATCGTTTGGATCAGCCGTTGGATTTACAGATGGAGAAATCCAAAATGCAATGGGAAGATCCCTCCAGGCTCCATGGGCTTCCCTCTCTTTGGGGAGACACTGTCTTTCTTCTCTTCTTATACAGCGTCGGATGTTCATCCCTTTATCAGAACACGCATGGAGAGGTACTAACCTACCCAACTCAGTTGCAAAAACTCAGTGAAATCTGATCAAACCTGTAGAATAGGGCCTGGTTAGGCCCACCCACATCATGACTGATGGCTTAACCGTCGTGACTCATCCAAGTCGACACGGCTCAGTTGATCCATCCCGTTGGGCACGTTGAGTCAGGATTGAAAATAGAGGGTGACTCGGCCCGACTCAGCCTTGTCTTGACTCGACTCCGGACTGAACAATTTGTTCAAGTTGCGGGATGAAGAATCTATTGTTAGAGTCAACACCACACATTTTTATTTGTTTCTTTGAATCATTAAAAAAAAATTGATTTTTTTTTTTTTGTGTGTAAATTTGGACCATATCCACCAATGGATAGAGTAATCTCCCCTGTAACCTGAAGCTCTGTGAGGCCCACCATGATATTTGTGTTATAAGCCCTCTATCCATCCATTTCACCAGTTTTTTTTATGGCATGAGCTCATACATATGATGGTGATCCAAAGCTCAAAGATTAGTTTGCCCTTTGATGGGCTTGTGAAAATATTTTAATGTCTTTCTTACAATTCTTTAATATTCAAGAGTAAAAATTTCATTTCACATTTTAACTACCTTTGTTAATTGACAATCAAAGCTTTTATAGGATGGTTTTTATTTTCATGAATGGTGTAAAATGTAGAGGGTTATTCACAAATTCTGATAATTTCCGGGTTTTTACTGTCATTTCACAAATATGATTAGTCCATGTAGAATAAGCCATTTCTACAAGTTCACCTTAATGTGAAAGGTTATTCTTTTTTCTTTTCTTTTCTTTTTTCTTTTTTCTTTTTTTGGTTTAAGTTTATTCACCTAACTATTCATGTGATTAGGCACTTGCTTATATAATATTGTTATGTGAGACCCACTGTGTTTTCTGCATGCCATCCAACCCACACATTACGTGAGCCCCACCATTATGATGGAATGCCCGAGTAAACTAGGAACTATCCAAACATTTGGTGGGCAAATCCATAGAAAATAATTGAAAACCACTTAAAAAAAATACATCGAAATCCATGGTGTCCCACATGATGGATGTAGGGGCGTCCAACTTTGACAGTAGGGCAACCCTGCTGGACATAGTTGGACTCCATATGCCAATATCCAATCCCTGTAGAATACCATGTAAATGCTCGAATGCTCCCGGAGCACTATATGTAATAGTGCTCCTGTAACATCGGGTAATTTGGACAGTCCGTTTAGAATACATTTCAAGCGATGGCTACCTTGCAAAAAATAATACTGATTGCATGATGAAATTCATACTAGATTCAGCCTTATCTCCTTGTAGCCATCCTTTTTCCAGCCTTTTTTTTTAGATGGGCAACGCACACCCACCCAGTCAGCCACACGATGCTCCCACCCACTGGGGGGGTTAGTGGGTTTCGAACCCCAGACCTGCGGTCGAAACGACCAGGCGTCTACCAGCTGGGCTAGCGGGTGACCCCCCCCCCCCCTTCCAGCCTATGGATGAGATGGCATGGTATGTATAAAAAAACATAAGTGATTCTTTAGAATCATAATCAAGCCATGACGAGAACTGTCAAATAGATGGATTGAATCATTTGTTAGACTTATTTTTTGTGCAAGTGATCTTGACAGTCCATATTAGAGGCCATTAATCAGATGATTAAGATCATCAAATCAGTGTGATATTTGCATGGTAGCCTTCTTCTTCTTCTTTTTTCTTTTTTCTTTTTTCTTTTTAATTCAAAGAGGGAGAAAAACTCTCCCAGTAGTTACATTCGGGCAGCCTGAGAACACTAAAACTGCCTACGCCGCCTATCATATACGACCAGAGAATCCAACAAGAAAAAATTGACAAAAATATTCTCTTCACTTCTCCCCGAGGTAAAAATGTAGCCACCTGATGATGTTTGTGGTTGCAGATATGGCCCCATCTTTAAAACCAGCTTGGTGGGCCAGCCAGTCATAGTCTCTACAGATCAAGATTTCAACCATTTCATTTTTCAGCAAGAAGACCGTTTGTTCCAGAGCTGGTGGCCAGAGAGCTTCAGAGAGATCTTTGGGACACAGAGCATGGGCTCATTGCACGGTTTCATGCACAAGTATCTCAAGGGTCTTGGCTTGAAAGTCTTCGTCGTAGAAATCTTGAAAGAAAGTCTCCTTCGTGAAGTGGACCAGTTCGCACGTCGGACACTCAGCTCATGGTCCACCCAACCCTCTATAGAAGTCAAAGAGGAAACCTCTACTGTATGTTCACAACATCTCCGAATCTCGGCCTTTGATATTGGTTTGCTAATTCCGCACGCGTGTGGGAGCCATGCAGATCCACATGCGGATGCGTGTGTGAGATCTGCGCTTTCTGTCAGGTGATCTACATTTTTTAAGATCTTCTGGCATGGAAATCAGACTATTTAACACCTCGGGTGGGCCACATCGTACCAAAATAAATGACTGGCTACAACAACAGTTTTGACATCATTTTACTTTGAATGTTGTGGTCCATCTGAACAGTGAAATTGCTTATGCTTTTGGGAATAAGATCTAAGCACTATTCCCAGCCATATGGAAAGCTCAGATCTCACAAGCCCTGTTTGTTATTTGCATGTGTGACCACATGTGAATGTGTGCGGCTGTACTCGTACGCGTGTGGAATTAGCAAAACTCCCGTTAATAATTACGGATGGAGCGGATTAGGCGCGGCCCCGGCCTCACCCAACACAGTGCAACCCTTACCGTGTGCTTACCTTGATGTATGTACTCTATATCCATGCCGTCCATCCGGTTTGCCCTATATTTTTAGGACATGAACCAAAAACGATGAAGATTTGTCAATCTCAGGTGGTCCGTACTATAGAAAACAGTGATGATTACTATCATTTACTGTAATTTTCCGGTAATGCTTATTTGACATCCACCCTGTTGATAAGGTCATGTAAACCTGGATGTCACCACTATTTCCTATGGTATGGACCACTGAGAGTTGGATCTCTTCATTTTTGGGATCATTACCTAAATTAATCTTCTGGCAAAACATATGTACATTGTGGATATAGAATACATACATCAAAGTTGGCCCAGTGGTAAGGGTTGCACCATCTTGGGTGAGGCCGCACCTAATCCGCTCCCATCCACCGGCATCATCCAAAATGGTGTGGCCCTTACTATGAGACCCACCTTGATGTATATACTTCATCTCCATGCCATCCATTCATATTTTTCAAATCTTAATTGTACCATGCTATAGAAAACAATGGTGATTGAATGCTCTACAATTAAAAACCTCCTAGGGCCTACATTAATATTTATTTACCACTTAACTTGTTGTGAAGGTCACATGAACATGGATGAAGGAAAAAGTAAATAATAATAAATATCAGCTTGGTCCAAAACTTTTGTGGCCCATTAATGGTCAATCACCCATTATTTCTTATGGTATGATCCACCTAGAGTTGGATTAGTTGGGAAAATCGACAGTAGAAACGAATCAAACGAGCAAACCACCATGGCAATCACACAAGTAATAATCAAACATACACAAAAAGGCAATCCGAATTAATTTAATGTGGAAAAATCCCTCACAAGTAAAAAACCACAACATAAAGCGAACAATCCACTATGATATCAAAAGTTAAAAGAGAGAGAAGAAACAAAATCCGGATTCCAGCCCCATAAGAGAAATCTCAAGCTACTCAAAGCTTATTCTCACATAAGATGGACAAGTATCATCCATTTTCTCATCCTATAAAACCCTAAGCTTTCCCCAAGCCTTTTCTTTTACCCTAGAACTCTCTCAATCCCCTTTAGGAAACCTGGCCCTAATGGTAAAATTCCTAATCCTGCATTACACTCATTTTATTGGCATAAAATTGAAATTAGAAACCTCTTGCACAAAACCGCGCAAGAAACCAACTTTCACAAGTAAACTTGCCGACCGGTCAAGAGCTCTTGTTGCAGAAGATTTAAGGCATTCAATTTTAACAAGATTTGCTTCCTTTTTTTATCACACCCTAAAATGATATGGCAAAATGGATGAATGACATGGACAGTAGAGTAAACACATCAAGTTGGTACCCATGGTAAGGGGCCCACCGTCTTGGGTGAGGCTACGGCCACACCTAATATCTCTCTCTCTCTCTCTCTCTCTCTCTCTCTCTCTCTCTCTCTTTTGTTACTTCAAAAGTGATATAAGGCTTATCTTCTAATGGATCCATGGTATGGCCCACCCAAGTTTCCATTTGAGCTCATGGTGTGCATCCAGTTGACAAGGGTTGATCCGATGCACTCATCATGTGGGCCCCACATCCCAGCCATCGACATTATGGTCCACCAGATTAACAGTCGCCATTACCAGCTCGGGCTCAGGATGTACTCTTTTGGCCCATCACGCCCGGCTGGGCTGGGTTTGGACATTCATTGCACATGCCGGGTCGGACATGGATAAAGCTGGGCCCGGCCATAACCTGTCCCGTTTACACCCCTAGGCGGCTGTGCATCTTTCTACTGTACATTGGGTTGTACAGTCGGTAAATGTGGACCATCCACCTGGTGGACCCTTGTGTGGATGGAGGAGCATACAAAAACCTTTAACGGGTGGGGTCAAATCGAATTAATGGACTTCACACCTGATAATGCTGAACTTAACCACATTAGGTTACCAATGTTCCCTTGCACCAAATGGACGATTTGGATTAACTAAGTATGCATCCGCTTGTAAAGTGGTGAGTCACAATAATTGCAATGAATTACAGATCAGACATCTTCCCACTCAATGAACGGACCATCTATACCTATGCACACTCGCACCATATTAACAGGCTTCAAAATTGGCTTGCCTTAAATGTGAGAATTTATGACTTACATAAAAATTTCTTGGTTCTTTGATATTCTTCCACAGATGATATTTGATCTAACTGCTAAGAGGTTGATGAGCTACAATTCATCGGCATCCACAAAGAAATGGAGAGAGAACTTCGTCGCTTTCCTTGATGGACTCATCTCCTTCCCGATCAACATTCCTGGCACCTCTTTCTATAAATGCATGCAGGTGATTTTCACTTCATTGGTAGCTATCGACATTGTTATATATTATTACAAGTGGCACAGTATAATGCTTGACCTACCAATATCTAAATTTGCTAAGGTTTTCAGTTTGTTATGTAAACTTCAATAGAACATAATGAATGGTTAAAATTCACATATCTAGAATCATAAAACGCACATATAGGTAATAATATCAAAGAAAACCATATATCAGGAAAGAGATCGATCACATACCATGAGCCATTGCAAGCAGGAGACGCACGGCATGGTTTCTTCCGTGTGTACACACCTTTTGGCTCACCTTCTCCTAAATGCTCTCCAGAGTTGTGTACTTAAAATAGTTAACCTTACATATTTTGAGCTTGGTATGAAAAAAGTTTAGAGTCTTTCTTATTTATACGCTTTTGATTCACTTGTCTTATGGTATAAATCAAGACTAGTCTCACTAAGGTTCTTTTTTTTTATACATACTAGCCTCTTTCATTATAGGTTCTTCATGCAATTGGGTTTTGGAGATTTAGAGTCTTTTCCTGAAACCATGGAGACGCACTGGTCACCAATCATGTGGGCTATGCTAACATGCTCAATTGGGCCCATGATTCATCAATTCAAAGTTCCAAACAAATTGATGGACCCACTGTGGATGGTACACGAACCAAAGTTCCCCATGATTAAAAAGATTAAATAATTACTTCGTTGATGGATACAAATAGAAAGTTAAGAAGAAAAAAGGCAGTAAACTCCCACATTACAACAAAATAAGTCCAGTGATTTTTTTTTCTTTTTTTTAAGAAGAACAAATTCAATGGCTAGGATTTTCCTATCTTGGGATCATTGGTTTTTGGTTCACTAAACAGGTCCTGCACAAACTCAAAATCAAGGCCAACTTAATTTAGTTAATCTCAAGCTGATAATTTATATAGTATCTCTTCCAAACAAGCCTACTTGTCTGAAAAAAATTCAGTATTTGGGTCTTTACAGGGACGGAAGAAAGCGATGAGGGTGTTGAAGAATGTGCTAGAGGAGCGACGTGCTTCACCCGAGAAACGCTGTGGAGATTTCTTCGACGCCTTGATTGATGAGCTGAAGAAGGAAAGGAGTATGTTGACGGAGAGGTTGGCTCTCAATCTGATGTTTGCTTTGCTCTTTGCTAGCTTCGAAACGACTTCCTCTGCTATAACCGTCGCAATGAAGCTTCTTACAGACCACCCACATGTGGTTGAGAGATTAACGGTCTTTCATCTTCTCCCACTCTCTTTTTCACTAACATATGAAAAGATGGTACGAATCTGATTGAATGATTTTTCTTAGGAGGAGCATGAAGAGATTTTGGGAAGGAGGGAAAATCCAGATTCCTCAATCACTTGGGAAGAATATAAATCCATGACTTTTACTTCTCAGTTGATCAATCGAACCACTAGGAGCTTTTTACATGCCATACGGCAGGAGATCTGAGCTTTTCATCATCTGGGGCCCACGACCACTAGGCCTATCTGATGGGCTCAAACGTTCTTGGAAATATGGATGGTTTAAAAAATTGACTAACGGTCCATAGGTCCCATAATTAACGTACCCACCCAATGAGCTGACGGGTCTGATTCTTGGGAGAGCGCAGATCTTTCACAAATGTGCCACACTGACATGTGTGGAGGCGTCTGTGTTTGGCGACAGCATTTTTTTTTTCTTCCTTTCTTCATCATCCAGCTTCCCTTGCATGTGATTGTGATTTTTATGAGTTGATTCGTGCACGGAGATGCAGGTTATCAATGAAACGGTTAGGCTGGCTAATATTGCCTCTGGAATTTTCAGAAGAGCAACGGAGGATATCCAGATCAAAGGTAAATAAAGAACCCACTCAAACATGTGTTGTATTATTTGAAACGTGCAAATATACAAATTCCCTGAAGTGTGGCCCACACCAGACTCGTGGCAAATGATTGTAGTGATTAGGACCACTGATATGATGGACACCATGTGTGGGCCATCTCCCCAAAATTCTAAGGATCAGATAATCCTAATCATCCACCGGCAGTTCGTAATCTGATTGCTAACAAAGTGACTACAATAATTTGATTGCCATGAGTTTTTGGGTCATCACCCATCTAGATGCCATGCTGGAAACAATGAAATAATAATAGAGATAACCGTCATTCTCAAGTGATTAAAACTTTGAATTCATAAGAAGAGTTCTTGAATCCACAAAAAAATAAGAGTTAGAATTTGAAAATTTTATTCCGTTATATATAATATCTATGATTTTTGGATTACACCACTAATATGGAAGAAAGAAAAAATCCTGAATTAAAATTATCTAAAATAATAAAATTCTAACTCTAACAGAAGTCCTAATTCAATTAGAGTAGAATATATTCAAAACAGAGGATTCGTAACGTGATTACAAGTAATTTCAATAAAGACGAAAATTAAAAAAAAGAAAAGAAATACGATAAAAATCATAATGATTAAAAATAACAATTTTTTTCTAAAATTATAATTTTGAACGGAAAGTGTGAATTTTCTTACGAAACGAAGATACACAACCTGCATAGACTCCAGAATCATCGTTACATAAAGATCGATAGGTTGTGCTTTCGTGATGACATCTGGATCAAAAGTTATGGCTAATTTATAGTCTACATTTCAAATGATAATTTCTCCCAATCAAATATGAATTTTCTTTTATTCGGATGCGCCTAGAGCTCAATTACGTCATGCCTATATGTAGGACTGAGCCCGGATCTAATGGACTACTTCTGCTTCCATTTGGCTTTCTTTTAGTCTAGCCAGGCATGCTAAGAATGCATCTTTGCCAAGTCCTACATTAAGATGATGGCCAAGAAAATAAAGGACTTGATCACAATGAACATATACCCCATCATACGGACATGATATTTACAAGTGCACTTCAACGAACTCCACAAAGAATGCATTGTTTCCATGCGATTGATATTACTCGATGTGATAATAGTTTTCACATCTCATTCTTAACGTGACGCAGGGAGGACGTGGTAGGTCGATCACCGTCTCCCTAACCGATAGTTTCTCGAATCCACGAGAAGAAATAAAAGATAAAAAGAGGAAATAAATTCTGAATAATTGAATAATTGATAATTGAATGAATAAAAACGGAATTACAATGCATATAAATAGGAAACTAAACCCTAGGTAAAGTATCAAAATCCAACTCCAACTAAAACTCCTAGAAAATGCAACTTACTATAAATAGTAAACTTACTATTTATAGAAGTCATTCAATCCTACTAGAACTCTTGGTTTTCGGCCAAAAATAGAAAGTTTTCAAACGGCCTCAACCACGCTGTTCTACGAAATATTCTAAGCCCTTTTCATGTTGGGCACTAACTCTAAAACCATACGGATGCAAAGTTATGATCGAATTAAAACTTACTATAAATAGTAAAAACGAAAATAAACTAGCCTAATGACCGTCGATACGGTCGATTCTCGCGATTCCGGATTGGGCAACCCGGCGTAGCGGGGTTGGTTGGCTAAAGTAGCTCGAGCTACCCCAAATTGATATATTATACGTCCCGTAACTCATTCCGGATTGTGAGATACGACCGATTCACGGTCCTGACGGTCCGGATCACTTACGGCCCCGTCCGGTCTTCTTTTGCTCCATCTGGGCCATGAAATAGTCAGCGACCCGTCCTACATCATAACGACTACAGTGTTTCTTTTTCTATTTTTAACTACTTTTTGATGGCACAGGATATACAATCCCGTCCGGATGGTTGGTTATGGCGTGCCCTCCGGCTGTCCACTTAAACCCTTTAACGTATGAGGACCCACTCAAATTCAATCCATGGGGATGGGAGGTGGGCCACTGTAGTTGAGTGTTGCCATTTAAACCATGATCTTGTAGAGGGTGTTCCTAGGAATGCCATTTGGCAATATTAATCAAGAACATTTTCAATGGGATTTGCTTGATTGACAGAACGTGGATACGAGCCAGGGTTCTAAGAATTTCATGGCCTTTGGCGGGGGAACAAGATTCTGCGTGGGGGCCGACTTCAGTAGGCTACAAATGGCAATCTTTCTTCATCACTAGGTTACAAAATACAGGTACCATACATACAATCATCCATCAAACAATGCATACATATCTTACATCATATTATGCACTTACTTTTGCCATCTTGATATAATAATTAGAGACACAGATGTGGAAATCCAAGGGCTGTTAGCAGATATTCGTCTTTGGACAAATTAACAGAATCGGATTCGATATGAATCCTAAGGGCCTCTTTGGTAGACGGATAAAAATGAGTTCATCTCATTTTAGTTAACTGACAATTTTAATCTCTAATACATAATTACAGTTAACTAAAATGAGAAGAATCAATTTTAGGTGTCAGCCAAACAGGACTAAATATGTTCACCAACTTTGTGTGACTCCCTCCAAAAGATCAGCAACTTCAAAATAGGAATTAGAATACCTGCATTAATGGCTCGTTTGGATGTACATTGGTTTTGGTTCTTTGGCAAAACCAATCTGCTGGCTGTTTAATTGATACAGATTTAAAACAAACAAATAACATCCCCAAGCATGTTTAGTCCCATTGGGCAGGCCGAACTCGAGAGATTGTAGGTTGATCTGCACACAATCCAATGATCAAGATGAAAGAATGATCCTAACCATCGACTTTTGCACTTGAATATGAACAGCTGAAAAAGTTCTTCTCGACAGTCCAAATTCATGATCAGAACCATCCATTACATGCGAGTTCTAGACCGTGTTCCATCCTTGATAGTGTCCAAAAGTTGTGCGGTTCTGATCATCATACCATTTCCGCATTATATCAAGATAGATAGTCCCATGTGTTTGGGGTGCATGTGCACCTCTTACAACTGAAATGGGCTTTTGAAAATTTGGATTTTGAAATGCTCAATGGATTTTTATTTTTATTTTTTTGCAAAAAAATTATAAAATCATATATTTAAATAAGCGATTAATTTAAAATAAGTATTTTTAAATATTTTTATTTTCGGGGATATTTTCCCTACAATATTCCGAGAAAAACTTCAAAATTTGAAAATCTCCCAAAAAAATTAAGGAAATCGAGATTTGTCACTATGGTTTTGCTAACCTACGCATGTAGTTAACAGAAACAATTCCTCCCTTGCAGGTGGATAGCAGTCAAAGGAGAAGAGACAGTGTGAAATCCGGGCATATCATTTCCCAATGGTTTTCACATTCAGCTCTTCCATAAGCATGAATGAATACAGCCAAGTCAGTGTTGTAATAAGAGCTGAAATTCACACCCATCCTCAGATTTTTCATACACCAACATCCAAATTATTGCAATTCTCCAAGTGGAAAATGAGTATATGCAAGTGCAAATAGTGGATCTGTAAATATTGTGAATTGAATAAAATGCCTTGTATCTGGCTCATTATTAGGGATGGTCCCCCGAAAATAAGAGGGCCGGTGCAAATAGTGGACAACTGTAGTGTGTGCCAGCCATCCGAGGTTCAATCCCAGATTGTCTTACCTTGTAAACCTTATTAGTACTTGAAAAATGAAGTGACAGTGATTGCATCTGGAGTGTTTTGTAAAAGTTGAAATTAAACTGTTGAAATACCACCCCCTCTTTAGATGGTTTATGAAAGGGCCTTTTCCAAATAACTGTTCAAATGATAGGGTTTTTTTTTTTTTTTTTTTTAATTCTAATTTTAAATTAAAAGATCTTGGACACTAACTTGGGTCGTTGGCCTCCCTAACGCTCTCCAGCCCCACCCTGTCCAGAAAAAGATGACCACGGATGAGTTGAGGAAGATCTGATATGGCCCAAAACACCTGGCCACACTGCGAAGCACTACCTAATGGGGCTAGACCATCCGCCACCCCATTGGCTTCCCTTGGGGCATAAACTATGGAGATAGGGCTTTCCTCTTAAGATGATCAACCTGGGCCCACCAGTACCATAGGGCCCAATTTGACGAGACACCCGAATTAGAAAATAAAAAATGAAAAATAAAAAAATCGACGGTTACCTTTGAGTCGCTCTTCAGAATCTTCTACTACCCTTGGCGCACACCCAAGGTGAGCCCCTCCACTAAAGCTCGAGCTTCAGCTCGACTATTAGAGCCCCAACCAAATCCCCTTAAAAAGGCAAAAACAAACTCACCATTGCTATCTCTACATACCCCACCCACCCCAGACAGACCTTGGTTTCCTTTAGAGGAGCCATCTACATTGTTTTTGAACGACTCCGCCTCTGGCTTATACCACTTAACCACGCTAATGTGGAGAGGGCAGGGCTGCCGCAGAGAGAGACCCAAGGCCTCTAAAACCAACCACTGCACGGTTCCTTACAGGTTGAGGAAGGCACTGGCCAATTAGCTTGAGCCAATGACGGATGCGGGATATGGCTTTATTCGAGTTCGCTTGCGACCCATCAAAACGGCTCTTATTCCGCTCCTTCCAAATCTCCCAAAATATGGGGGCTAGGAGCAATCCTGTTAATTCTCCCACACTGTCCATCAAGGAAGCTTTCGTCCACCAGAGATAGGCACAACCCATGATCGACGGTTGGCCTAGTAAGGGAATGTTCCAAAGCTTAGAGAAAAAGTCCCATACCTTAGACACTAGATCCCCATTCACGAAGAGATGATCCAGAGTTTCCTCAGTAGGAAAGGATTGGTGCCCACAGTAGCTGCATTTTGACACAAGCTGAACCCCCTTGGACCGGATCCTGGCACTGCACGCTGAAGGAGCTTCCATACGAACGTCGAAATTTTTGGGGGCATCTTAGAGTGTCAGACCCATCTGGCCCAAGCTTGCCTCGGCTCCTCTCTGATTAATTGCCACGCTGAATTAACCTGGAAGTTCCCTGACGGCGACAACGACCAAACCTGTATATCTCTACCCTTTGACGTGCAAACACTTGAGGATCAACTCCCACATGTTGTTCGGCAAGAGGAAGGAAATATGATTTGGAGTGATGATACCCGATGGACTCAGAATATCTTTGACTTTAAGACTGAGGACGGGGGCTGGAATCTGATCGGCAACCCACACATTTAGGGCCCGTTTGGATACATCTAAATAAGTTACTTTTTTACTGATGGCAGTCATTAAGGTAATTATTTTGGATTAGTAGGCTTGGTTAAGTGTTCGTTATAAGTTACTTTTTCACTGAACAAGGCTTCAGTATTTCAGTTTTTTTTTTTTTTTTTTTTTTTTTGGCCTTTTCTACTTTCTCTCGGCTGCTGAAAAGTGGAGAGGAGATGATCATTCCTTTCCATGCGTGGTAGAATCACGGTACAGTACGTGAAATGGATTCGAGTTTGGCATAAGCAGGGCCAACATGATGGACGGTCCACATTAAAGGTGGGCTCCACATTATGGGCAGTGGACATTGAAGTTGGCCCTCACATGATGGATGGCCCATATTGAGGGCCCCCACATGATGGACGGTCCACATCAAAGGTCATCCCTTAATGATGAATGGCCCACATCCAACGCGAGCTCAGCATGATGGGCAACCCGCATTGAAGGTGGGGCCCACATGATGGTCAGTCCACATCAAAGGCGGGCTCCACATGATGGGCAATTAATAATGGTGGCCACAACAAGATGGATGAGCCACATCAAGGTGGGCCTCATGTGGAGCCACATTAATATGGAAGTGACTCGTTAATATTGGGAACCAAACATGCTTATCTGCTTTTTAGTTGATAATTATGTCATTTACCAAACATAATGTTGGGGTCCCAAAAGTCAGGATCCTGAAAACAGGGGTTACAAGTGCACAATTTGCCCCATCACTGAATTTAGAGTCAATGCATCGAAAATCTTAGCAAAAATCACAACACACATCAGACTTAACAAAAAATGGAAAGCTGACCTGGTGGTGGGCCTCACCATTCATCATGATCAGAACCCTCCAAATTTGGGAGGGTTAGTTCAATAATGAACAAATATAGCCAGTGCATCGATGTTCATCGCAAAGCGGGCCCCACAAACCATCGTTTTTGCAAGATAATCACAAAATAAGTACAGTCAGCGCATCAAGAAATTCAACCCAGCGTATCATGAAATTCAGTCGTTTTAAAAGTGAATTTCGGGATGCATTGACCCTCAGCGCGTCGAGAAATTCACCCAGCGCATCAAGAAATTCAGACAGTTTTACAAAGTGAATTTCAGGACGCACTGACCTCAGCGCATTCAGAAATTCACCCAGCGCATCAAGAAAATCAGACAGTTTTACAAAGTGAATTTCAAGACGCACTGCCATCAGCGCATCGAGAAATTCACCCCAGCGCATCAAGAAATTTGAGAATTTCAGGACACACTGACACTCAGCGAGTCCAATAAATCAGGTATTTTCTAGAATTTCTGGACGCACTGACAGCCAGTGCGCCCTAAAAATCAGCACTTCAACGAAAGCATTTTCTGACGCGCCGAGTGATTTTCTCGACGCGCCAACATCTTTTCTCGAAGCGCTACACGTGGCAGCATCCTATTGGCCGGCTTCCGGTATTTTCAGGTATAAATACCCCTCTGTTACTGTTTATTTGGACGGATCCAGAGAGAGAGAGAGAGAGAGAACTTTGTCCGTTGGGTATTCGAGAGACCGCCGGAATCCCTTGCCGGAATCCCTTTTCCGACCAACGGAAACCTTTTCCGATCACCGGAAACCTTTTTCGATCACCGAAATGTCTTTCCGACCGACGGAACCTTTCACTGGAAACCCCATCTCAGACCACAGCAGGTCCGGTGAAGAAATGACTTAAAAATGTACAAGTATCCCACCGCATCACAAAAATACTTGAAAATCCGATTTAACTTATTTTTGGACGCACTGGCCTCAGCGCATCATAAAAATAGGCCAGCGCATCATGAAAATCACTATTCACAAAACAAGTCATTTTGGACGCACTGGCATCAGCGCATTAGAAAAATAGGCCAGCGGATCATAAAAATACACATCCTAAAACAGTTATTTTTGGACGCACTGGCCCCAGCGCATTATAAAAATAGGCCAGCGGATCAGGAAAATAGAATATTTTAACAGTTATTTTTTGGACGCGCTGGCCCCAGCGCATCAGTGAAATCAGACCAGCGGATCACAAAAATCAGCACTTTGAACGTCCGTTTCAGCACCTTGAAATCTTCATTTTATGATGTTTTCGGGCCCCGTTTGGGCCTATTTTGGGTATTTCGAGCATTTCGGACGCAATGGAACAGTCAAATAACTCATTCGGGTCACCCAATGAGCAGAATGCAAGCCTTCGGAGTCCGATCCAGTCTAACGCAATGAATGGAGCAAGTTTCTCGGAGAGATACCGCCAGTGTTTGGAATCATACTGATGTATCATCATTATATGTACTATCATAATATGACCTGGATTCAGGTCCGGACTAAGCAAATAGGACTATGGTTAACACGATTAACCATACAGAGAGAGTTCTGAACTATTACACACAATTTGTTAAAGACTGACACTTCAAGAACAGTCGATGCCCTACCCATTCAAACGGCATCCGCTGGTTGAGCTGCCCAGGTACATGCAACTGTAGATCGGTCTTCTCGCGGTCACCCGTCATAAATGACGGGCGCAGGCCCAGAGTCGCACCCCTCGGTTAGAACCCCTGACAGTCTCAGCCCGGATCTCCGGTCAAAACATGGGACATAGACATCTGACTCGTACAAAGATGGATCAGTCCATAACAAAATACAACAAATACAGGTCTCCGGGACCATACAAATACAGGTCTCCTCGACCACACAAAACACAGGTCTCTACGACCACGAACTCTGAGACCATAGTCCCCGCTGACTAGTCTTCTGCCTTTTAATCAAGGGTCATCGATCATTCGATGATGTAATTAAGGGCTCGTGCCAGATCACGGCCTGGAATGTACAAGATCTCAAGATCTCTGGAATAAAATTCGCCTTGCGATATCTCTTCTCTTGTGTACTTTTTTAAATGCTTGCGATTGTCTACGAATGTTTCTATTATTCAGAACCCCAGAACAACAAAACACAAGAAAATTGCGTCCGAGCAATTTTCTAGTTCTGACAAACTGGCGACTTTGCTGGGGATCGAACCTAGAATCTCGGGTTATATCTGAATATAGAAGCACTCTAAGATCAATTACTTACAAACACGAATCTGCGCATAAGAAAGTTACCACGAGGCGTAATGTTTCGGTGCCCCTCGGGCACCAAACTGGCGACTCTCAACGGGAACGTTCTTCCCTTCATCTCTAAGGCAATAGACGCTTTAAAAGGTTTTCGAACCCACAAATTTCCACAACTACACGTATTTGTCTCCTTCTTGCTCATTTTTGTCAGTTTATGCACCGCGATCGATAGGTTCATTCTTCCGACTGCATTTGTGAACTGTTGTAATGATTTTTTATGACGCAGCAGAATTAGCAAAATACTAGAACAGTAGAAGAAATGTCATGCTCGATGAACAGTTCATACACCTTCCTTATCGCCGGAGGCTTCAGCTTCCCCCGCTTCACCCCAACCACAACAAGTATTGGCAACTCAGGATGGTAGTTGGTTGAAACACGCCGACAGAAGCAAGAGCAGAAGAAAGTAGCCATCTTAGCAGCATGTAAGAAGGCGAATGCTGCAAGACCTCGCCCTGCAATCAGGAGACAATGGCAGCCAAAACAGGGGCAGAAGATCCCTATTAGCAGTCAGGTCACATTAACTAGATCCGCAGTGCCTGTAATGACAATCGAACAGTTTCCACCATTATCCGGGGTTACTTGCGGCACACGCAAGTCGACTGAGACCACACATGTGAAGAGCTCCCAACCCATGGCAGTTCTTAAGCCAAGACAGGGGCAAGTTCAGAAGGCACGACCGGTGCTGATCGTTATGGTTCAGGTAGAAGAGGAAGAGGAGGGACTGTACGAAGCAGAAGAATTGCCGACAGTCCAAGATCAGATTGATAGATTAGTTCCGGCCAACCATGAGATGAATGAACGAATGAGGATCATTCAGGAAGCACTGACCACTTTGATATCTCAGAATGCTACCAGAAGTCCTGTACCACCCACATGTCAGTCAGCCGAAGAGTCTCAAGGGGTAGTGGAAGGACCAGCCGACGCCGAACAGCTTACCTAGGCCAGGAGAGTCTTAGCAGAGCGAATGCCAGTCCCGACTGCACAAATGTCAAAAGAGGAACTGTCGCAAACGATCACAAGTCTTATGCGATAAGAGAAAGAGAAGGAAAGAGGAACCGGGTATAAATATCAAGTTCCATACCCATTGGAGATAGAAGAAATACCGTTTCCGGTCAACTTCAGATGTCCGGACTTTGGAAAATTTGACGGTAGAGGATCACCAGAGGAGCATATTACTCATTTCCTTACAGCATCGGGGAACTGGTCAGCCGTCCCACAATACTGTATGCGGCTCTTTGGGTCAACACTGATAGGGAAAGCTTTCCAATGGTACATGTCACTACCAGCCGGATCAGTGAGGTCGTGGGAGCAGATGTGAGACAGTTTTATCTCGAAATTCTTCTCTACAGAAAGAGAAACGTCAGTAATAGATCTGGCCTTGATCAGATAGAGACAGGGCGAACCTGTGGAGAGGTTCATGGATCGATGGGGGACGATAGCCGCTCAATGCCAAGAGTTACCCAGTGAGAAAGAACAGATGAAGATGTGTATGCGAGCCCTGGACCCAATGATATCATACGGGTTATCGGGGAATAGTTTTCACTCTTTCCGAGAACTGGCCACCAAAGCACACCTGGTAGAAGAAGCCGCAGCACGAGTGAACCTCAGGCCCGAAAGGCAAAGAAGAGAAGGAGTACGGATTGCAGAAACACACAATATAAACAAAGGTAAAGGCACAATGGATCGGAAGCGGCCGGTCGTAGAATCCAAGACAGACATGAAAGCAGCACCTACCCAAGATAGAGGTAAGAGGCCTTATATTTCTCGAGGAGTAACAATAGCCGAAAGAGAAAGAGCCAATGGCCCGTATACATTCGACATGGCCGATCTGATCCCCATCATGGAGCAACTAGTGGAAGAAAATGTAATCCGCTTACCAGAACCGATTCGGCCACACGAAGTTGGGAAGGTGAATGATCCCCTGGTATTGTAAATACCATCGATGTCTGAGCCACAAGACAGAAGACTGTTTTAGTCTAAAGGGGAGGATACAAGGGTTGATCAACCAAGGGGTGATTAATATGAAGTCACCAGAAACAACAAGGAAGGAAACATCTGGGGTAATTTCATCATTCCCCTTAGAAGAAAGCATCCGATTGCACATCCCGTTCCCTAAACCCGAAGAACTCTGGACTTTGGTTAGTAGTAGGAAGAGACTTGAGAATAGACGAAGACTCCTTAACCATAAGAAGAAAGGGACGAGAAAGAAGAATAGCCAAGAGAAGAGCCAACTTATCGAGGCTCAGATACATTGCGCAATGGTATCGTTCACAGAACAACCATCGACAGGAGAAACATTACGGGCAGGCGAAGAAGAAGTCAATGCCGTCATCCTCCGATCCGGAAAGCAAATGCCGAAACGTGTTTTTCCAGAACCAGTCGACCCGATGCAAGAAGATGGAATCTCGGATATACCATCGACAAGGCCCCAGGGGCAGAAGTTGAAAGAGAAAGTTGTTGAAACCACGCCCAGTCGGCCGGAGCCAACGCGAGGGGCATCACCAGTAGCATATGATGTCGTGTCACACCTGCGGAAGGTCCCGGCTCTCTTGAGCATATATGATGCCTTATGTCTCTCAAAAGTATATAGGGAGATGTTGATCAATGCATTTTTAGACAGTGAAGTCAGAGAAGTGATGATGACAGAGATCGAAGCAGAAATGAACGATCCCGATAAATTCTGGGAAGGAAATGCACCGATTCAGCAAGTAATGCAGATAGATCATCCCTCTGTAATCACATTCTCTGAAGAAGACCGCATGATTGAAGCAACAGACCATAATCGCCCGTTGATGGTCACAGGAACGATTAGAGACACAGAAGTTAAGCGATGTATGCTTGACGATGGGTCCGCAGTAAACATCATGTCGTTGAAAACACTACAGAGGTTGGGTTACCGACCGTCAGCCCTGAGTCCCAGCACCGTGGTTATTTAAGGGTTTAATCAAGATAGCCAACGCACTCTGGGGTCGATCACCGTGTTGCTAGAAATTGAAGAGTTGAAGACGAAAGTAACATGTCAAGTAATTGACGCAATAACAACGTATAATCTTCTGCTAGGAAGGCCGTGGCTCCATCAGAACCGCGTTATTCCCTCAACCTATCATTAATGCTTTAAGTACAATAGAGAGGGAGTTCAGCACAGAGCAGCTGCTGACCCAAAGCCGTATACGATTGCAGAATCATTCTTGGCCGATGCCCGGTACTATGATTTGGTCGACAAAAGAGAAGTCATGAAGAAGCCCGATGTAACGCAGAAAGGGCAAGGGGCAAAACCTCGAGTCAACAAGTTTGAACAGAAAAGAAAGCCTCAGTTTATTACTCAGAAAGAAACCGCAAGTCAGTTAGCTGAAGAACCTCAAGAGACTACCAAAAAATTTTACATAATCCCAAAGCACTTGCGACAGCCTAGGGCAATCCGTCTTAGAGATGATATCGAACCAGCACATGAGTGTGCTCAAATCTAGCTTTAACGTGCCAGTGCCGAAAATAGGAAGAGTTAAGCCTTTTCCAAGGGCTCCTAGTCAGTTTTTGGTACCACTAAGTGCCAATGCGAAGAAAGAAATCAAATTTTATTCAGTACCAGATGAGACTGTGCAGTTTAAGGGTGAGGTTGAGAAATCATTCTGTTTACCTCAACCGATAGAAGAAGAAAGATACAGTGAAGCCAGCCGCAATATCATGAAGAATATGGGCTTCTATTACTCAGAATCAGTCCCGAATGAAAGAATGTTAGCGCCATTCGAAGAAAGCACCTAAGCTTACCAAGGCAGAGAAGGGCTAGGGGCAAAGATGAAGATTAGACATGTCAACATGGTGACAATTAGTCCCACAGAAGAGGTACAGCCATAAGAGGTAGTCGACATCATTCAACCCAGTGCCGCACCCGCACAGATAGAGGACGGGGGACAGCCCACGATAGATGAGCTTGAAGAAATAAATCTAGGAACCCTAGAGGACCCTAGAAATACGTATCTGAGCAGGAATGTCCCAAAAGAAGAGAGGGAGAGATTCCATTCTCACGGATCTGAGGTATCATCTCTCTAGCGCGTCAGAGAATGGGTTTCTCCCAGACGCGGCTACGCGCTAGCCTTAGCGCGTCATGTAACAACATATCCGTTTCACACGAGCTTCTGCTCCAGGATCCGCCGTATCATCTCCATGGCGCGTCAGAGAATGAGTTTTCTCCCAGACGTGGGTACGCGCTAGCCTTAGCGCGTCAGAGAATGGGTTTCTCCCAGACGAGGGTACGCGCTAGCATTAGCGCGTCATGTAAATCATGGGTTTTATGAAGTTACATTTTAGTACGCGCAGGGCACCAAATTTACAATTATGCGCTAGCTGGCGCATCGCATAAATAGGAAAAATTCCCCAAGTCCAAAATATGGATGCGCTGAGGGTGGCGCGTTAAAATAATCACCAACCTTAATTTTTCGATGCGCGCGAGAATAAAACGATGCACTGACGATATTTAAACTACGCGCTGGAGATTTTCTGGACGCGCCAAGCAGAGCTCTCGCACAAACACTAAAATGTGAAATGACGAAAATAACCCGGATTCTCCTATTTATAGCTGGACCCGAAAAATCTGATGTGCTGCAATAAACGGTCAATGTTCATCCCATCACATCGGAGGGGCATCTGCTGGGGTCCCAAAAGTCAGAATCCTGAAAACAGGGGTTACAAGTGCACAATTTGCCCCATCACTGGATTTAGGGTCAGTGCATCAGAAATCTTAGCAAAAATCACAACACACATCAAACTTAACAAAAAATGAAAAGCTGACCCAATGGTGGGCCCCACCATTCATCATGATCAGAACCCTCCAAATTTGGGAGGGTTAGTTCAATAATGAACAAATATAGCCAGTGCATCGATGTTCATCACAAAGCGGGCCACACAAACCATCGTTTTTGTAAGAGAATCACAAAATAAGTACGTCGGCGCATCAAGAAATTCAACCCAGCGCATCATGAAATTCAGTCGTTTTAAAAGTGAATTTCAGGACGCACTGACCCTCAGCGTGTCGAGAAATTCACCTAGCGCATCAAGAAATTCAGACAGTTTTACAAAGTGAATTTCAGGACGCATTGACCTCAGCGCATTCAGAAATTCACCCAGCGCATCAAGAAAGTCAGACAGTTTTACAAAGTGAATTTCAAGACGCACTGTCATCAGCGCATCGAGAAATTCACCCCAACGCATCAAGAAATTTGGGAATTTCAGGACGCACTGACACTCAGCGCGTCCAATAAATCAGGTATTTTCTGAAATTTCTGGACGCACCGACAGCCAGTGCGCCCTAAAAATCAGCACTTAAACGAAAGCATTTTCTGACGCGCCGAGTGATTTTCTCGACGCGCCAACATCTTTTCTTGAAGCGTTACACGTGGCAGCATCCTATTGGCCGGCTTTCGGTATTTTCGGGTATAAATACCCCTCTGTTACTGTTCATTTGGACGGATCCAGAGAGAGAGAGCTTTGTCCGTTGGGTATTCGAGAGACCGCCGGAATCCCTTGTCGGAATCCCTTTTCCGACCACCGGAAACCTTTTTCGATTACCGAAATTTCTTTCCGACCAACCGAACCTTTCACCGGAAACCCCATCTCAGACCACAGCAGGTCCGGTGAAGAAATGACTTAAAAATGTACAAGTATCCCACCGCATTACAAAAATACTTGAAAATCCGATTTAACTTATTTTTGGACGCACTGGCCTTAGCGCATCATAAAAATAAGCCAGCGCATCATGAAAATCACTATTCACAAAACAGGTCATTTTGGACGCACTGGCCCCAGCGCATTAGAAAAATAGGCCAGCGGATCATAAAAATACACATCCTAAAACAGTTATTTTTGGACGCACTGGCCCCAGCGCATCATAAAAATAGGCCAGCGGATCAGGAAAATAGAATATTTTAACAGTTATTTTTTGGATGCGCTGGCCCCAGCGCATCAGTGAAATCAGACCAGCGGATCACAAAAATCAGCACTTTGAACGTCCGTTTCAGCACCTTGAAATCTTCATTTTGTGATGTTTTCGGGCCCCGTTTGGGCCTATTTTGGGTATTTCGAGCATTTCGGACGCAATGGAATAGTCAAATAACTCATTCGGGTCACCCAATGAGCAGAATGCAAGCCTTCAGAGTCCGATCCAGTCTAACGCAATGAATGGAGCAGGTTTCTCGGAGAGATACCGCCAGTGTCCAGAATCATACTGATGTATCATCATTATATGTACTATCATAATATGACCCCGATTCAGGTCCGGACTAAGCAAATGGGACTATGGTTAACACGATAAATCATATAGAGAGAGTTCTGAACTATTACACACAATTTGTTAAAGACTGACACTTCAAAAACAGTCGATGCCCTACCCATTCAAACGGCATCCGCTGGTTGAGCTGCCCAGGTATATACAACTATAGATCGGTCTTCCCGCGGTCACCCGTCACAAATGACGGGCGCAAGCCCAGAGTCGCACCCCTCGGTTAAAAATCCTGACAGTCTCAGCCCGGATTTTCTATCAAAATATGGGACATAGACATCTGACTCGTACAAAGATGGATCAGTCCATAACAAAATACAACAAATACAGGTCTCCGGGACCATACAAATATAGGTCTCCTCGACCACACAAAACACAGGTCTCTGCGACCACGAACTCTGAGATCAAAGTTCCCGTTGACTAGTCTTCTGCCTTTTAATCAAGGGTCATCGATCATTCGATGTAATTAAGGGCTCGTGCCAGATCACGGCCTAGAATGTACAAGATCTCAGGATCTCTGGAATAAAATTCGCCTTACGATATTTCTTCTCTTATGTACTTTTGTGAATGCTTGTGATTGTCTACGAATGTTTCTATTATTCAGAACCCCAGAACAACAAAACACAAGAAAATTGCGTCCGAGCAATTTTCTAGTTCTAACACATACTTATCTGCTTAATAAGTAAAAACTAAGATAAGTAGCTTATCTAAAAAGTAGCTTATCTTAAGTAACTTACAATCCAAATGGGGCCTTAGCTTCCCAAGGCCTGACATGGCTGTCCAACATCGGGAAAAGTCTGAGAAAACCTTTACAAAAAGGGGATCGCACTGCTCCCTTAGCCCTATCTGCAACGATCTGCCCTATACTTCACTTTGCAGAAAGAGGACGAAACACTTTTCCCTTCTCTATATTTGACAGCCCAGGCTAGTTTTAACCGATTGGACTTCATAACATCAGCTAGTTTTTTACACCCAGCCTTCCTTAGGATTTTGGGGTTGCGACCTTGCGCCAATTGACCCAGTGGAGCTTCTTCTTCCCCTCTTTCCTGCCCTATAAGAAATCTGCAAAGCATTTCTCAAGCCTCGATATAATCTGCTTCAGAAGATCAACTGTTGCCATAGAGTGGATAGGAATACCACTTAGCAGGTGGTTAATGAGGACTAATCTCCCTGCTTGAGCTAGAAACCTCCCATCCCACCTTGAAATGCGGTTTCTGACTTTTTCAAGCAACTTATTATTATACTAACAACTTGGTCCCTTGTAACCTTGTAGTGAAGAGATTAATTAGTTAGATTCTTTTGACACTTTAATGTTAGAATTATGGGCCATACATGGCCTAAATTAACATGGCAATGCAATGATCGGATTGGTTCAATTGCATGACCATCTGGGTGGGACCCACATTGCTGGGTGGACACTAGAATTGCGCATGAGGTGCGGTAGTTGTATTGGGACATGACTATTCTTTCAGGAGGGATTGAGGAGACGTGGGAGTGGAAGAATCCTATGATGGATTAGATTTTTCTCACAACCCCTATCTATTTATAGTGTTACCGGTCCCCAATTCTACCACACCCACGACTTGTAGCATGCTCTAATGGGAAGAAACATACACGAGATTGCCAACACTCCCGACTACATGGATATTGAAAAAGTACAAAACATGAAAATCTCATGTTAGATACAACTTGCATGCAGACTTCCAAGCGGTCTAATCATTTCTACTAAGAGATGACTCTACCTCATTAAAAGCCAATCACATCTGTTATTATTTCTTATTCATCCACAATGGGAATAGAGATCAAAACTGAAATCGTTGATAACCACAACTGCGTATGTCAGCTCAACGTATGTACGTACTCCCACTGATCCTGAATACCCTACAGTGTAATTATCAGCTGAGGTTTACAAACACTCGACGATTACACATCCTCTTTGTTTCAAGGATTGCAACACTGCAACGTCCAACACCTGGCTTTGAGATAGACATTAAAATTTCGTTATAAGACATGGTGTCATAAGTGCTCAAATCGAATCCTACCGAGCAACTACACCCATGCCATGAAAAAATATGAAACTGAACATCCCACTGATGAGGCACTTAGTGTAGACCAAGCTTTATTTATCTTATAGTTCCACATGACTGGTGTCACTATATCTAAGCTACATATTTGTATCACTTTTTTTTATGGATCCAATATGCCCACAATTTCTCCTATTATGATTACCAAAATATTTGTAAGGTTAAGTGCATGCCCTTATATTATCATAATATTGAGAGTGATTCCCACTGTTCCTTCACTAATCAAATGATTTTGAAGGCAAACATGATTATGAGAGAGTCTCATGTCGCATATATCAAAATTCTCAAGAATTTAAGGCAGGCGTAACTTATCAATTCCAGGTTAATCTTTATTCTTATGGGTTCTTGGCTCAATGTCTTGGATGTCATTATAGCTAGGTATATCCACCTCAAAATGATAACACTACCTATTCGGATAAGAACTTTTGTGTACATCATTTTTAGGAATCAAACATATTTATTACCATTAATTATTATTCTCATCTGTAAGCGAGGTCGCCTTCATAGACACTCACATACCATACACCACTAGATTATCGAGTCTTTAAACTAACATTCGAATTTTAAAAGAAAACCAAATGAAATATTTTATTTCAAACCAACATAAAATAAATGTAAATGTTCTAAAATTCAAATGCAAACTAATTTAATGTATTTAAAGAAATACAAAATCTTTATTCTCAATTCTTCTACTAAAAGCCACCCACTAGATAGTAGTGCTCTGCATCATTGGGTCTCGGACTCCTCAGGTGTATCTGTACAAGATACAAGTTGTGAGTGTACGACCCAAGATTGATGCACATCATGACAGTTGTGTGTCAATTAAATCCTCATAAACTGCTAGTCAAGAATCTTTACCTTTTATTTTATTTTTATTCTTCTTGAGTAAGCTTTATATATACCTATGACACTATTTCTTTAAGTGACCATCTTGATCCCAAAAGTAGCAGGGTCCAACCACTTATTTTTTGTCCTTCGACTCTGCACCATTGCCTGTAACCTTTCATTTACCCTTACCCTTATTCTTAAAACCTCTCAAGCAAGATAATCAATAGCTATTTTAAAGCTTATTATCTACCCCTAGTTAATACTACCCACCATAAACAATTGTTGCTTGTTGTAAACCATATAGACTTAGGTAGTTGCAAATACTAACAGAAAAATAATACTTTTGTAAATAACCATATCATTAATTCATGGTTATTGCAAATAACTACTTTTAGTTAGTTTTTTTTTTCTAATGATGGTTAACTTTTTTGGCATAGTTTAAAAAAATGATGTGACTAACCCTACTCTAAAACCTCTTTCTCTTTCTACAACCCAAAATAATCCCAATTGAAATTATTTTGTGATATGTTCCATATGGAGGACAATTAAAGGATATATATTCCTTTGGAGGAGAATTTTGTAGAATATATCATTGAGTTGTGCATCAAGACCCTAGAGGATTAACTCCTTGAGATGTCCGTTGGTGCAGGCTCGAGCGTTGGTTCAAGGGCTTTCTATGGGTATCCAATTGGGGTTTCGAAGAATCATGGTTGAGAGCGACTCCAAGGTAGTCATTGACATGATTAACTAGGAGAAGCCCAAATCTTGGTCCCTTTAGTATTGGTGGGCCCGAGCCCAAAATCTCAGGAACGTAGCAAAAGTTTCAATTTGCTATCTGTCCATGGAGGTCAATGCGGTAGTAGACACATTGGCCAGGTTGGCTAGTGAGACTCAAGATCGTTGGATTTTTAGAGACTCTTCAGACCTCCCTAGAGAGGCTCGTGGAGCCTTGTTCCTGGATCGAGTGGGCTTGGGTAATGTGGTGGGCAATGTAGAGATGGAAAGGTGACCCAGCGTGAGCCTTTTTTTGTTAAGGAGTTAGGGGTTGGTGTGTTGAGGGGTAATTTGGGTAGCTGTGGTGTTTTCATACGGTCTAGTTTGTATGTTCCTGCCCTATTTTCAATAATATTTGTACGTGGCATTCCTCACCTTAAGAAAAAAAAGAAAAGAAAGAGAGATGTCCTTAGGAACATGAAATTGGACACATAATTGTTGACCAAGAAGAGTTTTAACTATCATAGGTATGTCCATCATAGGTACTTGGGACATACCTGTGAACATCCATTGTGAGATCATGTATAACTTCCTGTGCGATGGGACTGACTTAGGTCATGAAGAACATTCTTGACCACGGGGACCAACTTGGTATTGGTGTGCCTTCTTTCCCTATTCCACATAGGAGTGTATGCATACTACAGATATAGGATCCAAGGTTGGACCTTTGGATACATAGAGGTAAGATCGAGATCAAGTTAATGGTTTATGGGCTCATTGGCCTAGACTATGATTAATTAGTGACCATGGACTTGATGAAGCATGAAAGATGGCCATCTTTACACCTGAGGAAGTTTAAAGGTCATGATTTGATTAGTCGACTTTAAGTATGTTAGCGCATTTTACTAATAGGCTTTGAAGCAGCCAAGTTGAAAAACTACTGAGCGTTAATGTGCAGTTTACTACTAAGCTTTTTAGCTAGCTGAAAAAATGTATGCATGACTTTTCAGCCATTGCTTGCTGGCTCAAAAATAATGCAGATAGAAACTTTATGGGCCACCTATTTTGACGGGGCAACTACAACAGGTGGTGGTGCTGGAGTCATCTTCATAACTCTTGAACAAGATGTCATGTTGTGGATGTAAGAGCATCAACTTTGTTCTTGTGGGCTTTTGAGGAGTGAGAGAAATTGTTGGAATTCGGTGAAAGAGTCTTGGGAACCAAGATGCATGCCAGATTCTCTTCTTACAAGGTCACCATGGGACCATTGAAAGTGGACATAGTTGGTGCTTCCATCAAGAATCATTGGTTCGTGCAGGGTCCAACAAGTGATCTACTAAGTATACGGATGGACATATATATGGCTAGATTTGATTAGATCGGAACTCATTAAGTGGTTTATCATAAGGTCTGAAACTTAAAAGGTTTTAATAAATTTTCTAAGGTTTTCAACCATTGATGTTTTGTTTTAATCGTTAAAATATTTTTCTTTCACACTTGATGATAATCTGATGTTCTAGATTTGATGGTTCCTTGTATGATCAACAAGGGATATAAATATTTAATAGGTGGTAATGATAATGGAATGATGAGATTATGAGTATACATATTACTTAAGTATTTAACAGACTTCCTTCATAGTAGGGTATACCAAAATTCATAGGGTGGAGCATCATTCTTGGGTGCTCTGAAAACCTAACTCTTCTATATATATATATATATATATATATATATATATATATATATATATATATATATATATATATATATATATATATAGAGGGAAATGTTACTATGAGGTCGGCCTCATGGGAGTTGTGTGGGCCCCACCGTGATGTGTATTGAACATCTACCCCATCAGTTAGATACACCATTCCATGCTGTCTTACGGGCTTAAAAATCAGGTCAATCCATGACTTATGTGGGCCACACCACATACAACAGTTGAGAGGGGTCACCCGCCCATTAAAACCTTCATGATTGTTTATTGGGCCCATTGAGATGTGGTTTAAAAATCCAGCCCATCCATTATGTGTGTCCCACTTGGATTAGGGGTCAGACTAAGTTTCAGCCGCATCCAAAACTTATGTGGGCCCCGCCAAGTGCTTTTAGATGTTTTAGGCATATCTTCACATGATTTCAGATGGTATGGCCCACCTAAGTTCCGTATACGGCTGATTTTTGGGATATCCCATAACCTAAAGGGGATCCATCAAATGCACGGTGTTGATGTTCAATACACATCACAATGGGGCCCACACAGCTCGACCTCATGGAAAGTTCCCATGAGGTCGACCTCATAGTACCATTTCCCATATATATATATATATATATATATATATATATATATATATATATATATATATATATATAGAGAGAGAGAGAGAGAGAGAGAGAGAGAGAGTAATGGTCTCCTGCACACTACACCGTAGGAAACCTTTGTGCGGTCCAACTCCCCATGGCCTTGAACTTACACAAAGTGGGCCCCACCATGATACATTCATGAAAACCACTCCCAACCATTAGCTATGCCATGAAAATTCATCCATAAAACCAAAACTTAGGCTCATATGTGATTCATGTGGGTCGCACCATGTGAAAAAGTTTGGATGGTGGGTGTTCTCCTGCACTGTTTCTTCTCACATGGCCCACTAAAATTATGGGTATTGATGATTTTTTTAGCCTATATCTAAATTCTCGGCAGACACCTTATTATCGGAGTGGATGTCCCATAAATACCGGGTCAGACCCACGCCAGCTCTCTGTCTTGGTTTTCTACTTTTCTTGCCTAGAGCCCCCGCACATCAGAGACCTGATTGCATGCTACCTCACCAATAGCCACAGGCTGCTAGTGGGTACTGGAGGTGATCTTTGGGCACACCATGCTTGATGTGGTTTTTCCAGGCCGTTGATCCATTTTGACGTATCATTATAGGGAATGAGCCCAAAAATAAGAGAGATCCAAATATTAGGGAAACACAACACAGGAAACAATGTTGATTGAAAGCTCACCGTTAAAAACTTCATAGGGGCCACGAAAGTTGTAGATCAAGCTATTATTTATGTTTTCCCATTATCCAAATTTGTATTACCTAATCAACAGGTTGGATGGCAAATAAACATTACAGTGGACCCTATAAAGTCTTCAATGGTGGGCCTTCTATCACCGCTGTTTTCCTGTGGTGTGGCCCACCTGAGATTTGGATCTTTCTCTTTTTGTTGCTCATGCCATCAAATGAGTTGGAAAAATGGATGGACGGTATGGATAAAACATATATTGTAGGTTCACGAGTACTGACCCTGGCTATTGTCATGCATGGTCAAGATGCAATGTGATCCACGTCATGGGACAGCGTGCCAACCAAGTCACAGCAGAGGCGGTGGGCTGAGGGTGGGCCCACCATGATCCTTATGTTAAATCTACTTCGTCTATAAAGTGAGAAACAAAAGTTTATGTTTAATTTTTATTCCCCATGCATGAAATTTCTCGAGGCAGATAATGGTTGGAGTGAATTTCACATAAACATAACAGTGGGCCATGTGAAAATCCAACGTTAACCGTCTCCATCTCCCACGGTTTCCTTGGATGTGGCCCGCTTAAATCATAAATCTGATAGGCGTTTTACTCCTATGAATAAATTTTCATCACTAGACTAATGGTTACAGTAGATTTCACGAACACATCACAGTGAGGCCCACCCAATTTATATCGTCAACACCTCTTGGAGTTGGACCGCATAAAGGTATCCTGCGGTACAGTGCGCAGGAGACCTACTCTCTCTCTCTCTCTCTCTCTCTCTCTCTCTATATATATATATATATATGGTCTTATCCCAGAGATGAGAGAGCCCTGGATGTTACTCCCTTGAGCATCACTTGGTGAGAGAGATCAGTGTATGCCTTATAAAGTTTTCTCCCATCTACATCTCTCTACACGTGTGATCATCTGTCGACTTCTCGACAAAATCAACCCTAAAACTCCATCATAGCAAAAATCAATTAGAAAACTTCCTTTACCAAGCTGATTGAAAAAAAGCAGGCTTAAAATCCTCCATTTGCAAAAACCTCCTTTTAAGGAAGTTCTGCCAAACGAGCCCTTACATGGATTAGATATTATGACCATTTAAGTAATATTATTTTTTGTCTTATAACCTATCTACAGTGAGTAACACGATTTAAACCATTCATTTAAGTTAGATATGTAAAAATCCAAGGGCTTGTATATCATCCATCACCCTATGCAAGAGTATCAAAATGCTTCCTCTCAGCACCCAGGAAAATAAATACTTAATTAATTACTTTTTTTTGTGTGTTAGTCATGCAACACACGCACCCACCCAGTCAGTCACACAATGCTCCCACCCACAAGTGGGGTTAGTGGGTTTCAAACCTGAGACCAACAGTTGAAACGCCTACGCGTCTACCAGCTAGGCTAGCGGGCTATCCCCTAGAATTACTAAAAGAATTTAGACTTGCTTCTATCTTGGAGTGGTAGTGGCCCTAAGCTCGACCAGCCTAGCTTAGTTGTAGACCTGAGTTGGGCTTAGTATGTATGGCTCGATTACAGTCTAGCTAAAAATTATAATATATATAATTCAAGTACTTATAAAAATTTTAAATATATATCATGAAATTATTTAGGATTTTAATAATTTTTACCTTAAAATTGCAATAATTTTGCGATAAAATTGCAAAAAGAAGAAGAAAAACAGCATAAAACTTCTTTGTAAATATAGTAATATTAACACATCAATATCATTTTACAAGTTTTCACTAAAATATCCAAATATTTTCAAAATCAGAAACGTTGATTGTATCCAATGAGCCAACCAAACTGAGGATCAGATGAGTGAATTAGTTCCATCTTACTCCCTTAGTGCTTTAGCAGATCACTTAAAAGACGTTGTCTATCTTCGACTTTGTAAAGGTCCACAAAAGCATATTATTTAAATCCATTCGTTCCTACATTTTTTTGTTAAATGGGTCTACAAGAAAAGACTACATTATGGAAATTATATCATATTTATTTCATTGGGAATGATAGAAACATTTAAAAGAAGTGAGAGATTTGTGGCAATATTACAATTTGGAACACATACGAAGAAAAAGATGACAGTTAGCATGGGTCATCCCTCTGCCTCATACAAAGCATGTGTGTATACCTAGATCTTCAAGTGTTGGTTGCCAGTAGATTGAGCTTTCATTGTCCGTTGAAACTTCTCTTTAAATAGGAGGCCATCCAAACATGACAACCGTCACGCCACATACAACTTTTCACATGCAAAATTTTCTCGAAGACATATGTGCAACATTGCATAATAACACTTGAGATGAGGGATTACATCGATGATGGCAATTGAAGAAAAATGTGCAATATTGCATAAAATATTAGTGAACTACACTCACAACGGTTAGCAATGCCCTAACAAAAAGGAAACTATCAAGTGGAGGAAAACGAAAAAACTCGAAACAGCAAGTGATGAGTAGGGATGGGAATGAGAGATGGCTATAAGAATCAAGTGACTACTGATGATGGGCACGATGGGTATGAACCCAGGCTTTATTTTCTATTTTGGGCCCAAGAAGAAGCTAATTAAGGTGCATTGAAATGATTGTGTCAAGGAGCACAAAAAACATGAAAAATGGAAAGAAGATCATATTGCTATATATGGGGTTGGATTTGAGTTGATGCCGAGCAGTGTATACAAGGCAGCGGATTGCAGATTTGGGCTGACATGGGTCCCAGCATGGGGCAGATGCAGCTGCAGTGTCAGGTAGAAGCAGTGATCAGATAGGCTAGGAGTTCGGGTCTAGATCTGGCCGAAGGGGCCTGGGACTGGTGTCACAGTGCTACAGGTGGTAATGGTTTCCAAGCGCAAGGGAGCAGATCCAGAGTGACGGAGAAAAGTTCAGTGCACGCAGCTGGTGTGAGAATAGAGAGATTATAAGCGATTAGTTCGGGTGCTGATTCCAGCCAAATCTAGAGTAGAGGGGCAACAGGTTCGGGACCATCATGGGTTTGGGTCAGCTTCTATAATATGCATGTGTTCGGATCAACTTGATTTTCAATCCGAGCAGATGAAAGGCAATGCATTTGGGAAGGTGGATCGACGAATTCGACTGACTGTTGCAGAGATGGGTTCACAAGTCTTTTTAAACAATTGCGTTTTTGTGCATACATGTTGGTGCAGTACTCATGATGAGTTGAACAAAATGTTTTTTTAGGCCGTCTTCATGGTGAGGGTGTGAGGCCCACTTGAATGCTCAGATTCTCAATTTGATCCAACCCATTCTTCATATGTAGGTGCCTAGAAACGATCACACTGAGTTGATCAACTGCCTATCAAGGACTGAAGCTGAGTACATGGCAGCAACTACCGTAGCATAGTAGTGTTAATGGTTCAAACTGTTGGTGAAGCTCAGGCGCTCCTGGATGGCTTGAAAATCTGCAAGAGTATGGATTTATCCAATGTGTTGGTGGAGACAGATTCTCGAATTTTAGCAGAGGTGGTTGCCAATCCTCAATTCGAAGCCCCTTGGAGCATTTGGTACCGATTAGGAGCCATTCCTACCCTTTGTGAATCAGAAAATTTTAAAATTTCTCACACTCTACGGAAAGCCAATGCGGTGGCGGATGCTCTTGCGAAGATATGAAGTGATGGAAGACCCAATTCGAGATACATTAGTAGATCTGAGCTTCCCAGTCTCATTAGGGGCCTCATCACTCTAGACAATACAGATTAGAATGGGCCGAGTTAATTTTTGTCTATAAAAATTTATAGATCCTTGTGCATGGGCTTGGTAGAGTTTTTTAGTTAGGGCCTGCCCGAAGTTTATGGTTGTAATCTCTTCTTAGCAATAAATTCTAGGTGGTGCTTCCCCACCTGTTCCTTAAAAAAAAAAAAATGGTTCATGCTGTTGATGAGTATCATCAGTGTAGGGTAATGGTTTATAGTGTCAATGGCTTTCTGGGTTTTTTCACTTGTATAGGCTAATGCTGTGGGCTGTAAGTTTCATGTGATAGGTGAGTCCTGTAGTTCTTGTAGAGCCCACTCAAATATCTGTACACTTTTCTTTTTCATTTCAACAAGTTACAAGTGGTGTGCTACCACCTTTTGGGGAAATTAAAAAATAAAAAATCATCGGCCAGTTGTGATTGCACTTTTGGGCCATACTATGATAATAAGTGCAATTCAATTGGCAGGGAATCCAACGTTTCATGGACATATGAAAGACATAAAATTGCGTCGCCACTTCATACCGACAGTGTTGTGAAGCAACATTGATCTTCTACTATTAAACACAAAAGAGTCGACTGCAGATATCTTCACCAAGTTTGGAGGAAAACTCCGCATGATGGGCAGAGAGTGACAAGAGGGATTGCTATAGTGGGGGCCTCTGACCCAAATACCAGAGGAGCTAAGCTGGTGAGATGCAAGAGTTATATGAGTGGGAAACTAGCTGGCGCAGAACAATTTGAGATACTTTCAGTTTAGGCATTGCTTTTTAGTTATTTGTTTTTTCTAAGTTCATAAAAAAACAATGCAGGAAATGAGTGGATAGTAATTAGCTTGGTAATGAAAATTAAGTTTTATTTTGGAAAAATAAAAATGTCAGAAGTGGGATTTGAACCCACGCCCTCAAATGAGGACCAGAACTTGAGTCTGGCGCCTTAGACCACTCGGCCATCCTGACTAACATTTAAAAGATTGATAAACAAATTTAAAATAATGATCTATTGAAAAACCCCTCAAAACACCCCAAAAATATGGCCGATCCAAACACATGAGCCCCCAAGTGAATATAGAACTTTTAGAGTGGATGTCCATTGTTTTTCATTGCATGGCCCACCTAGTGATTGTCTAAACCTGATTTCTAAGGCATCTTGTCATCATAGTGGGACTCACTCTGTGCACATGTTAGATGTCATACATGTAACAAAGTAGACCCCAAACAAATAGTTGAATAACATTTACACTTAGGTTAGTAAAGTCCACACATACAATCACTGCAACATGTAACACTTATAGAGACGAAAGTATCCGCTAGTATATCATGTCATATCTGCCGCTATTACATTTAGTAGTGGTGTAACAACGAATTTTTATATTAGCTTAGTCCAATATATAATCCAACTGTTACATTTCATTATCAGCTTAATATGATAGTTGGATTTCAATATCAGGTTAATCCAACTGTTGGATTTAAAACTCAGGTTAATCCAACCATTAGATTTCAATATAAGCTTAATCCAACCGTTGAATTTCAATATGGGCTTGCTTTAATCCATCCGTTAGATATCAATATCATATCAATCCAATCATTAAATTTCAATATCATCTTAATCCAACCGTTAGATATCAATACTAGCTTAATCAAACCGTTGAATTTCAAAATCAACTTAATCCAACCATTATATTTCAATATTAACTTAATCTAACCCTTAGATTTTAATATCAGCTAAATTCAGCAGTTAGATTTCAATATATTCCTAATCCAATTTCATTGCATAAATATCGACTTAATCCAACTGTTAGATTTGAAAATGGGTTTAATCCAACCATTATATTTCAATATTAGCTTAATCCACTGTTGGATTTCAATATGGTCTTAGTCGAACTGGTACATTTCAATATCAGCTTAATCTGGCCACTAGATTTCTATATCAGCTTAATCCAGCCGTTTGATTTTAATATCAGTACAATCCAACCGTTATTTCAATATACGCTTAATCCAACCATTAGATTTCAATATCGACTTAATCTAACCTTTAGATTTTAAAATTGGCTTAATCCAACCATTAGATTCCAATATCGACTTAATCTAACCTTTAGATTTTAAAATTGGCTTAATCCAACCATCAAATTTTAATATTAGCTTAATCCAAGCTATAAGAGCTGTATCTAGCCATTAGATTTCAATATCTTAATTCAATATGGGACTTGCTGTGGCAGATATATGTGGTTGCCACTACAAGAATATATAATGACGAATATTCCGTCGTTACAGATTAATTCAGATGTGCGGGCTTAATGAAAGTTGTATGGGATATTAAAAGTTATAATGACAAAGAATATTATCGGCTGCAATATCATATTCAGAAATTTAGTGGTGGAAACATCTCATTTACAACGATGGAACTTATATTTCACCACTCTTTTACATTGTTATATATCATTGAGGATGGCGAGAAGGATGGCGGGGGCTGAAAAATCAGTTTATAGCGTCAGATAGTTGTATCTAACGTTGTTTATCTACTTACAATGGCGATTTACGTTATTCGTCGTAGAATGTGTACTTATAGTGGTGGATAAGTATTTCCGCCCCTGTATTGCATATTTCTTATAATGAATTCATGTACAAGGAGCATGGGAGAGAGAAAATAGAAATTATGAGAAATAAGGAAAAATTGGAGAGGGCAGTCTAGGGCTTTATCTACTTAGTGTTTTCTTTCCTCTTAAATAAAATATTTAAATAATGAGGGGTTAGGGTTTTCGGGGTATACACAGGCATGGTATACCACCTCCTTATGAGCTTTTTTGTACCATTATGAAGGATGTCCATTAAATTACCTTATCTATGTATATGATCATAATCTAATCATTCCACTAAGTTTACTATAGATCTAAATCCCATAACGATTAAGTACTTGACTATCAAATCTGGGTCATCGGTAGGATGTATGCTCATTACCTAGCTTTTGTGTCTGGTTGTTGGACTTCTATCGTTGTGTGGTCTGTACGGAAGGATGCATGCTCGTTAGCTAATGCTATATCCCAGTCCTGTTGTCTGTGGTTGTGGCCCTACTTTAGGTTTGTTTAAATCACAATCAAAGTGCCCAAGAAGCGCCTTACCTGCAGATCTCACATGTTGGTTTTCCTCTAAGTCTGCTTCTGTTTTTGCCTCTGTTTGCTGCTGTGATTTAAAGGTATGCTTCTATGGTCTATGCTTCTATGATCTAATGCGAAGCTAAAGGAGCAAGTCAATGTTAAGTTGTGGGAGTTGTACTTTGTTGGATTTTAGATGGTATAGGGCTATAAAGGGTGGGGTTTTTGGTGAAAAATAAAAATCTTTAGCTGCAACAGTTTCAGGTGAAACCATTGGTGGGTGTTGTTCCAATTTCCCTTCTTCTGGTCCTCTGCTTAAACCAGTGATGACGGCCCACTCATTCATATGTGGATGCTGTGTAAATATATGGTGATGGTGTATGGGCCATGAGTGTGCTAGTTGAGGGATGGGTGGTTTGGAAGTTAAAAATGTTCTTTTAGAGGTCGATGGAGGTTTCATTACGAGTTTATGAGCTGTGCACGGGGCTTTGATCTAGGCTAGAGAATGGGCCGGTTGGGAGGAGTGTTGTGATTTTTCGTTTGGCTCACTATGCATAAGGAGTTCCCTACTTTAACAAGATCATGGTTTTGGTTTGTTCAGATAGGCTATCTGCTAAGTCAGGCCTTAGGATGTGTTGTCGCTGGTTTTTCAGTAAGGCTAGCTGTATTGCATCCCTTGGTGCAAGATGTTGCTATTTGGGGAGGCCTAGGCTAATTGGGTGGTTGCTGCTCCACTCGGGTTGCTAAGGGCTCATGCTTAGGGTCAATTTAGGTGGTTGTGAAGGTCCTTATATAAATTAGAATGATTTGCAGAGGTGTTCTATTATGTAGTTGTTAGGTATTTAGTGCATGCAGCCCTGCCTCATTATTATCTTTCAAAGTACTAAGGTTTTTCTTGATGTGGTTGAGATGATAAATTGTACCTTGCCTTATTTTGTGATGCGTAAAGAATCTATACAATTTGTGTGGCCTGGATATTTTGTGGTCCCCACCTAACTTTTGTACATCCAGTTTTATATCAACATAGTTATAGGCATGTGCTCCCACCTTTCAAAAAGAAGAGAAAAAAAAAGGAGAAGAAGATCGGGTTCATCAACTCATCATCAAATGATAGCTTTAACCGTTAAAAACTTTTGAAAAGTTGTTGGAAACCTCTTAAGTACCGAGTTCAGTGGAAAAATTAATTAATTAATTAATAGATATAGGCTCACGATCTAAGGACTCTAACCCCATGTACATCGACATGTACACACATCCTGAGCTTATTATTAGACTGGAGTAAACATCATTTGATGTATAACGAGTTGGGGATGCATTCATGACTCAGATAGACCAGAGGTAGGAGCCCAAGATAAGATAGCTAAAGTCAGTATAGTTTGGTCGACTGACCAAGCCTAGTCGGTCGCTCGAAATTGCGCTAGGAAGTCTAGTTGGTTGTTGGACAGTTTTGGGTTTGTTCGTTCAATCAACCCCACTGGTCTCTGTCGTAAGAAATTGCTCCGAAAGATCAACTTTGCTCTCTCGATATTGTTTTGGATCCCTTTCGATTAATCAACTAGATTGCTTGGTTGACCTGACCGATTGCTCCAAAGCTCAGGTCGGTTGCTTGATCATGATTGACGAAAGATGAAAGTTTTGCTCTTTTTAAGTTTTGTTTTCTTATTTATTTAAGGAGCTTCTTAATTATGTTTTAGGTCTACTTAGAGTATTTAAATACTTTTTATATTCGTTGTTAGGATTAACTCGCTTATTATCAATTAAAATTCTCTGACTTTTATTATTTTCTCTGGTGGATTCTAGAAACCTCTTATGGATTCAAGGTATTGACCCCATCACGTCTCTCCCTGTGTCAAGTGGTATTAGAGCAATGACTTTTCCTTGGATCGATGGCAACTAATGAAGGTTTGGACAATAACCCCATGGACATCTTCTCACAATAGTGTCTTTCGAGACGTCGCTTATTGCCTTTCAGTGGGAGAATCGGTTAGCCATGCAAGGGCTACAGGCAACCCTCGATCGCATCGCAGAGGCACTAATATCACCTGAAGTTCGGGGCAACAATCAACCTTTATTAATCGCGAAATAGCGCAATCAAGTTGTTCATATGGCATTACCGGTGGTGAATCGCAGGGCCACACCTAACGAAGAAAGTTCTAGCGATGAAGAAGTCGACGATGTGGTTGTTCATCAGCCCGTGCGCGAAGACGATCGGGTGGATCGAGCAGATCGTGATTTCAGAATTAAGGCTAACCTCACAAGCTTCGTTGGCCAATTACATATTGAGGATTTCCTTGATTGGCTAACATAAGTCGAACGTTTTTTCGACTACATCAAAGTGTTGGAAGAGAAGAAAGTAAAGCTTGTCACCTATAACTCGCGCAAACTCAACAGATGATGGTGCCCATCCATTCATGGCAATGGATGAAACGTTTACTATACACACGATTCTTCCCCAGCAACTACGATCATGTATTGTTTCAACAATACTAAAATTGCGGGCAAGAAAGTCGACCAGTGTGAGAGTATACTGAAGAGTTCCATCGATTGGCAGCGAGGAATGATTTGGCAGAAACCGAATCGTAGTAAGTCGCTCGTTTCATCGACGGGTTGTGAATGCTGATCTAGGATCGGGTCTAGATGCATCTTGTTTGGACGATGGATGAAGCAATCAAGTTGGCTATCTGGGCTGAAACGTAACTAGAGAGGTCCAATGTTTGGACCTACCATGTGATGTGGGCCCCCACGACAGGCCCTTCAAAGAATACTTCGTTGGCCAAGGGGAAGGAACCAGTGGGAGTGTACTCAACCTCCTACGGTCACAAACTGTGAATCAGGGAGCCACCCATCAAGACATTAGCGCGCAACAAAGGCGACCTAGGTCCAAGTAGGGTCCCCAATCCTTATGGTCGACCAAGGCTGGACCATTGTTTCCAATGTGGCTAGCTAGGTCACTTCTCCAACACATGTCCTCAATGTCTCACGACCCATTTAGTTATCAATGAAGGGGATGCAAAAGACGTAGAAGGAGGCCCTGAGGTTGAAGAAGACAAATAAGCAACTGGTGAAAAAGCAAAAGAAAATCGGGTGGCCGAAGATCACAGTTAGTCCTTAATTATGAGGAGACTTTTATACATGCCAAGGAAGGAGTTACACCCACAGCGAAATAATTTATACACATTAGGGAAGGAGGTGCACCCACAATGGCACAACATATTTCGCATGCGGTGTACCATGAATGGAAAGGATTTATGATGTCATCATAGTTAGTGACAACAGTGAAAACATCATCTTGTGGGTTATGGTGGAGAAATTGTGCCTGAAGATGGGGAAACACCATTCACCATACTCGATTGGCTGGATTAAGAAGGTGAATGAAACTAAGGTAACCAAATAATACACTATCTCATTTTCAATAGGTAAATACTATAAAGACCAAGTGGTATCTGATGTAGTTTACATGGAGGCATGCCATATATTTCTTGGTCAGCCATGACAATCAGACCGTGATGCGACCATGAAACGACCCACCGAGGATGAGACAACATCTATATTTTTGTCAAGGACTGTTGTAAAATAATCATCGCCCATATGAGACCGAAAGCACACCCAGAAGCTTTTAAAGTGGAGGGGAGTTCTCTCATAACCATTTAGGACTTTGTCGAGGAATCCAAGGAGACAGGAGAGGTGTATGCCTTAGTTATGAAGGGCAAAGGCGTAGAGCTCATGAACATTCCTACAAAATTTGAGACCATTAGAGTGAATTTAGAGAAATCTAGCCCAAGGACTTGCCCGATGGATTGCCCCACATAAGAGACATCCAGCACCACATAAACCTTATCCCAGGGGCTAGTTTGTCAATCGACCTCACTATTGGATGAGTCTGAAGGAGTGAGAGATTCTTCAGGGACAAGTGAAGGAATTGATTTGTAAGGGTTTGGGGTGAGGGAGCATGAGTCTATACACTGTCTCGGCATTGTTAACTTCTAAGAAGGACGGGAATTGACGCATGTGTGTCGATAGTCGGGTGATTAATAAAATCACCATAAATAAGATTTCTCATACCTCGGCTGTATGATATTCTCGACATGCTTAAGGGTGCAAAGGTGTTTTCTAAGTTAGATATGAGGAACGATTATCATTAAATTTGAATATGCTTGGGAGATGATTGGAAGACGACCTTTAAAACTAAGGAAGGGTTGTATAAATGGTTGTTTATGCCCTGTTAGTAGTGGTCTACTTCAAAAGTGTTTTTCAAGTTAAATATGAAACTCTTTATTGGATGGTTCGTGGTGGTCTACTTCGATGATATTTTGGTCTACGGTCAAAATGAGGTGGACTACATGTGGACATCTCCGGTAGATTTTACAGGTCCTGGCAAATAACCTTAACCTGAAGAAGTACAACTTCTTAACAAACAACCTATTATTCTTGGGCTTTATTGTGACGTCCATGGGCATCCGTGTGGATGATGAGAAAGTGTGAGCCATCAAGGAATGGTCAGTTTGACGAACATTCACGAAGTGCAGAGTTTTCATGGATTAGTGACGTTCTATCATCGATTTGTGTGGAATTTCAACACTATCATGTAATCTATTATAGCTTGTATGAAGAAATGACCGTTTCAGTGGATAGATGAAGCTGACAGGAGTGTTGTTGAGATCTAGCACAGATTGTGCATGATCCCGGTTCTCATACTTTCCAGCTTTGCTAATTTATTCGAGCTTGAGTGCAACACTTGTACATTGGAATTGGAGGTGTTTTATCATAAGAAGGTAGGCCAGTAACCTTTTACAATAAAAAACTCAGTGACGCACGAAAGAGATAGTCGATGTATGAGCTTGAACTATACGTTGTGGTTCAGGTACTGTGACATTGGCAGTATTATTTAATGCAACTGGAGTTTGTCCTCTACACTAACCACTAGGCGCTTAAATTTATTAATAGCTAGACTAATGTAAATAATGTATATGATAGATGGATCTTATTTTTGTGGGAATTCACATTCGTCCTGAAGCACAAAGCAAGGCGACAGAACAAGGTGGCCAATGCATTGAGCCGTCGTGCATCGCTTCTGATTACAATGAGTAACGAGGTTGTCAGATTTGATTGCCTTGAGGAGTTGAATGAAGATGATGAGGACTTCAAGAAAGAATGGACGAGATGTTAAGAGTGTCATCCCAACGACCTTCACATTTAAGATGGTTTCCTTTTCAAAGAGAATCAATTGTACATCCACGGAGTTTCCTGAGGGAACATGTCATCCAAGAGCTACATGGGGGTGACCGCTAGGGCGAGACAAGACTAGAGCTCTTATGGAGGAATGGTATTACTGGCCATAGTTGAAACGAAACGTGGGAAAAGCAGTGCAGCGTTGCCATACATGTTAGTCTTCAAAGGGGCAATCTCAGAACATGGATCTCTATACTCTTTTACCCGTACCTGAAGACTAATCTATAGACTTCGTACTTATTCTACCATGGACTCAATGTGGCATGGATTCTATTTTTGTGGTGGCGGACAGATTTTTTAAGATGGCACACTTCATTCATGCAAGAAGACTCTCGATGCGACAATTGTTGTAAATTTGTTCTTCCAAGGGGTCGTGCGGCTACATAGGGTCCCAAAATCTATTACTTCTGATTGTGACATGAAGTTCCTCAGCCACTTTTTGAGCACCTTGTGGAAGCAGTTCGATACATAACTTCAGTTCAACAGTGCCTACCACTCGCAGGCAGATGGGCAGATTGAAGTGGTGAGCTATAACTTGGGAAATCTTATTCGATGTCTCTCTGATGACAAACTGAAGTTGTGGGATTTGGCGTTAGCGCAAGCGAAATTTTCATTTAATAATATGCCAAACCGTTCCACAGATAAATCTCTGTTTAAGATCATGTATGGACAAATGCCAATGCATACCCTTAATTTGGTTCTATTGCCCAAGCTCTCAGACATGAGTGTTTCTGCAGAGCGCATGGGTATACATGCAGATGTTCAAGCCAAGTTAAAAGCTTCGAATGAAAAATACAAGGAGCAAGTTGAGAAGCATCGATGGTTAAAGGTGTTTGAAGTTAGTGACATTGTTATAATTCATCTGCGCAAGGAGCAATTTTCAATTGGGAGTATAATAAGTTGAAGAATAAGAAGAATATTGGATTGGTGCCTATCTTTTGTAAGATCAATTACAATGCCTACGTTGTTAATCTTTCGGACGATATGGAGATCTTGTGTATGTTCAACATCGCAGACTTTTTCGAGTATCACGAGCTGAATCATGAAGATAAATCAAGGACGAGTTCTTTTGAAGTGGAGACTAACGTAAAACGGGTCGCGAAGGCATTCATGGCTCGGATGAACCAGAGGAAGGAGCCTAGGAGAAAACAATAGAAGTCAGTGTAGTTAAGTCGACCGACCAAGCTTAGTCGATCGCCAGAAATTGCGCCAGGAAGTCCAATTACTTACTGGATAGTTTTGGGTTTCTTCGGTCGACCGACCAATTGATATTGGTCAGCTGAAATTACTCTGAATTGCAAGTTTGGTCTCCGGACACTTTTGGAGTACTTCGGTCAACTGACCAACTCCATCAGTTGACTGACCAGTTGCCTGAACTCTCGAGTTGGTTAACGGATGGCGATCGATGAACACCAGAATGTTGCATGCTTTTTAGTATTTATTTTTTTATTTGTTAAGTAGGTTCTTAATTACATTTTAAGGTTGCTTAGGGTATTTAAACACTTTTATAATTCTTTCTTAGGGTTACCTCTCTTATCATTCAATCAAATTTTCTGACTTTGGTTGTTTTTCTCTCGTGACCTCGAGAAAGCTCTTGTGGATTTAAGAGAGAATTGTGGATTCAAGGTAGTTATCCTCTAAGGAAGATGGTGATCGACCTCATCACGTCCTTTCCTGCCTCACATTGTGTTTGATTGGCATTGGCCCAAAGCTCTTTCACTCTTAGCTTTCTTTTTTGACATAAGAGGGGTCACTAGCGAATGATCTTTGGAATCAATCTTTATGACGTTCGCTCCAATCAACTGGCCCATTAGCTAATGTGCTGATTACATCTTATCTCTAGGATGCTCAAATGTTCTTTGCCATCTCCGCGTAATCAACCAGCAATGGCTGATTATCTTCTACAACGTGTAATGATGAAAATTAGTGCCAGCTATCTCTGAGTTGTGCCCACTCTTCGAAGCTATTATGTAACTAAGGCCTTATCGTATTTTGGGCATTCTGATCTATCTGATCGTTTGACTGCTTCTCCCATTACAATGGTCATCTTGGCTCCCTGTGGTATCTGTTGGGATTGGATGTCTCAAATCTCCAAAGCATGGAGGCCACCAGCCGGCCGGTCATAGTGGAGATTACAACAAAGTTTGCTGGAGCTATTTTGGGCCATTCGTCCTACCGACCGGTGGGGGGGTCTGTCCGGCCGGTAGTCTCCTTATAGGACTTGGTTTCTTGCACGGTTTGTGGCGCAAGAGGTTTCTAATTTCGGTTTTCCCCTATTTAAGGGGATGTAATTCGAGATTAGGGTTGCCGCCAATGGGCCAAGGGATTGAGAGAGTTCTTGGGTAAGAGAAAGAGCTAGGAGGAAGCTTGGAGTTCTCTGGGTTGAGAGAAAGGGCTATGCTAGTCCTTCTTATATGAGAATTAGCTTTGTTAACTTGGGATTTCTCTTGTGGGCTGTGATCCAGGTTTTGTTTCTTTTATCTTTTGTAACTTCTGATATCATAGTGGATTGGTGTCGCTTTGTGCCGTGGTTTTTTACCCATGAGGGGTTTTTTCACATAAAAATCGGATTGCCTTCTTGTGTATGATGATTTGCTTGTTGATTGCCATTATAGTGTGTTCCTTGCATACTTTGATTGCTTCCATTGCGGGGCTCCTAACCCCAACAAGTGATATTAGAGATAAAAGTTGGGAAGGAGGCAGAGAGAATCTGAGGCGAGGCATCAATGATGTCTTCTAGCGTGAGATTCGATGTAGAGAAGGATTCCATGAAAGAAAAATATAGAAAGCGATCGGTATCTATGGAAGAAGTGGAGCGAAAGAAGGCGGATCGGTATGCTAATATCTCAATTAGGTTTATCGACTGCGATCGAGTTTGATCGAGAGCACTATTCATAGTGGAGCTGCGAGATCGGTAGTGGGATCCACAGTTGCTCGTGTGTGATTTGCGCAAGGGCCACATGAGCGAGTGGGTGGTGAAGGTGCAAGGATGAAGTTGATGCGGCATGAGAAGTGGTGGAGCTATGATGATGACGGAGTAGAGATGAAGATGTGCGTGGCAAGGTGTTGCATGAAGATTTGAGTCGTGGTGGAGTTTGTTGAGATTGGACGCCTCAAATCTCCAAAGCATGGAGGCCACCAGCCGGTCGGCCGACCTGTCATAGTGGAGATTACAACAAAGTTTGCTGGAGCTATTTTGGGCTATTCGGCCTACTGGCTGGTAGTCTCCTTGTAGGACTTGGTTTCTTGTACGGTTTGTGGCGCAAGAGGTTCTAATTTCGATTTTCCCCTATTTAAGGGGATGTAATTCGAGATTAGGGTTGCAGCCAATGGGCCAAGGGATTGAGAGGGTTCTAGGGTAAGAGAGAGTTAGGAGGAAGCTTGAAGTTCTCTGGGTTGAGGGAAAGGGTTATGTTTGTCCTTCTCATTTGAGAATTAGCTTTGTTAGCTTGGGATTTCTCTTGTGGGCTGTGATCCGAGTTTTGTTTCTTCTATCTCTTGTAACTTTTGATATCATAGTGGGTTGGTGTCACTTTATGCCATGGTTTTTTACCCGTGAGGGGTTTTTCCACGTAAAAATCGGATTACCTTCTTCTGTGTGATGATTTGCTTGTTGATTGCCATTGTGGTATGTTCCTCACCTGCTTTGATTGTTTTCACTGCAGGGGTCCTAACCCCAACAATATCTTCCTCCCTCCAGTCATGTCGGCTGTCGGTCGTGGTAGAGCATTAACAGCAATGAAAACAGGCGTTTTAACAGATAGTTTCATCATTTTAATATATAGCTCATTTCGTCATTTTAAGGGGCCAGAAAGGTCTTCTTCGTCATCTTAACTAAGATAATGTTGCCACATAGTGTCTTTTGGGCCATTTGACTGTGACAACCTCTGATTGGGTGTAAACCATACCCACTATGTGAACACTTGTATTTTGTTATTTGTCAATAGCGAGAATTATTTTTATGGTGTTGCGCACATCATGGAGCTTATTTTTACACAAGGTGCTTATCATGGTGGGGCTCACCTGTTGGACAACTTGGATGTCCCACACGCATGAAACGTTGGAAGGGATCTACTGAATGGCTGGTTGCTTATTGTGTAACCGGTCGGACTTGAGACATTCTCTTAAGTTAATATCCTGACCAACAAAAACAATCAAGCAAATGAGCCAGATGATGTGAGGCACTTTTAATCGAAAGTATCAACAATGTGATGCGATGTTACTGTTGAAATAGAGCCTTCAATCTGGACAAAGAGGGGGTTTTGGGCGACTGAAATTTCCCCCATTATGCAAATTGGTTTCTGGACAGTTTTAGGCAGGTTCAGGAGATTGATCTTGTGAGCTTCAGGCGCCCAATATTCTTAAGGATTTTGAGCAAAACTTTCTGGACACTTTCAGCGGTGATCAGGCGACCGACCTCTTATTATCGGTCGACCGAAGGTATTTTTGGGCGCCCGATGGTGTCGGTTGCAGTTACGCAATTTACGTGGTTTTGCGTGAATTGTTTCTATATTCAGTTGGAGCGTATATAAATAGGGCATCTAATACGTTTCTAAACGTGATTAGGGTTTGGAGAGAGACTTTTGGTGAGAGAGAGCTTGGGTTTTCTCTTGGTTTTTTTTTTTGTTGGGTAGTCCATCTCTTGTATTCTTCTGAGTTTATATTGCATATCACTTTGTGCTGTGTTTTTTCCCACAAGAATTTTTCTACGTAAAATTGAATTGTTTGTGTTGTATTTGCTTGATCACTATGTGGTTTATTTGTTTGATTCTCCTTTGCGCTTCCGCAGGTTTCCCAACATTACCGGATATACCCCAACAAAAAACCAAGGCCACCATTACCAGCCAAGGACTGGTTTAATAGTAAGCTGGAATACTAAATTGTTGCACAATACTTCCGTCGGTTGATCAGCCAACCTCAATAATCAGAACCGTTCATCCCTTGGCCCTCTGCGCATAAAAACCGGTTGTTATTATTTTATTCTATCCTTGATCTCAGGCCACTGCTGTGTCACCCAAGAGATTTTAATGATTTCAATAATCAAGGGTAGGGTATGAACGGGCTGGGTTCACCCAAAGAGTACCCGGGCTTTGCCCAACATGGGTCGGATATGAGTGTGGCATATAAATTAATTGATGTGGGGATAGTTTTAGGTATTTGTTTTCAAGCATGATAATAAACTGGCGAAAATGGTGGACACCAAAGTGGGCCTCACCTAGCTTCAGAAATATTTGTGTTTAAAAAATGAGATGGGCATTCTATCATATACCTGCCAAACCAGAAGGGAAAACGCATAAGATGTGAGGCTCATTCGGGCCACCAGGAACGATGCAACAAAAAGGAGGCTTCGGCCACCTATCATATATCTGCCAAAACGGAAGGGAACACGTATAGGAGGTGAGGCCATTCGGGCCACCCCGATCGATGCAACAACAAAAAGGAAGCTCGGGCCGCCTATCATATACCTGCCAAAACAGAAGGAAAACAAACGTATAAGAGGCTAACGCCCAACAGTTCGGTGCTAACGGTGCAAACAAGAGGCAGTTTTAAACAAGAGGCAGCTTTGGAGATATCGTTTAGTACTAGGGATTTTTTCATATAGCTGCCTGCCTTTTCTGCTATAGACCAAAACATCCCACTTTTAAACTATTTTCCAAAATCTGCCTATGGTTTACAAGATTGAACAGTATAATGCCCGCTGTTGATATATATATATATATATATAGAATGAGTTTGTTGTACTTCTATATTGACAAAACTGCCATTATACCATTGAAATCTTTCATTGGCCGGCCACCTATAATCCTTGAGTCGGATCCTCTGTTCATACTGCGCAAAGAACCTCTGCTTCTCTCTCTCAGATTGGTCCAGCTTAACTGGATTGTGTCAAGGTCGGCCAACTCTGACACAGTCCAGCTGAGCTGGACCAATCAAATAGGTGAAAATAGGATTTCTCTGCTCATAGAATCCGGATTCATAATCCTTGACCATATGTGGGGCTTGCCTGGATGTTTGTGAGAAATCTACCTTGGCTATTTGTCTTTTTTTCAGCTCATTTTAGATTATGGGCAAAGAAATGAAGTAAATCCAATTCTCAAAGTGGGCCATGATGGCCACAGGATGCTTCAACGGTCTCCAATGTGGATGCGGATTGCGTCCGACGAGATTTGTGTAGGTCAGTCCCTTTTATATTTGTTTATCCAAGCCATCCATCTCTTTTATAAGATCATGTTAAGGTATGGGCCTGAAAAAGAAAATTAGGCATATCCGTGCTTGGGTTGCATTAAATGCATAGAGCATTAATGCAAGTTACATTAAATGCCACAGCCATCTCTGGTATGGCCGGACGCGGATTAGCTTCTGACACGTTGAGTAGCTATCTAGCTATTGAAGTGACGTCACCAACTTCTATAGGCCCCACCATGATATATGTGTTGTATCCACAGTGTCTATTCATTTGGAGAGATCATTTTAGGACATGAGCTAAAGAATGAGACAAATCCAAAGCTCAAGTGGACCCCACCAAAGAAAACAGTGGGGATAGTGATGTGATTGTTGAAACCTTCCTCGGGCCCAACATGATGTTTATTTGAGATCCAACCTGTTTATAAGTTCACGTAGACATGGAAGAAGGTAAAACACAAATATCAGCTTGATCGAAAACTTCTGTGGCCCCAAGAAGTTTTTAATGGTAGGAGATCAATTCCAACTATTTTCTTTGGTGGGGTCCACTTGAACTTTAGATATGTCTCATTCTTTAGCTCATACCCTAAAATGATCTCTCTAAATGGATGGACGGTGTGGATATAACACATACATCATGGTGGGGCCTACAGAAGTTGGTGACATCACTTCAGTAGCTAGATAGCTCCTCAACTTGTCAGTAGCTAATCCGCATCTGGTACAACCCACTACCTGAGCTCATGACAACCCCAATGTTGTCACATTGAGTCCGGATCCTCCTGTTGAAACCAAGCAGAGAAACTTTGCTCGTCACTTCTCTAATTGGTCCAGATCAGCCTGACTGTATCAGAGCTGAGCTGCTCTGACACAATCAGGATGAGGTGGACCAATCAGAGAAGCGGAAGCAGAGGTTCTCTGCTCGGTTTCATAAGAGGATCCGGATTCTGTCACATTTGTATTGGTAAAGGTCATGTTGTCAGAAGAGACCTGCCATGTCAGCAAGCCTGACACAATCATGTTACGCCTCCTCTCCCCTATGCCCATAGGCCCCTGGCAAAATAGATGTACATGGTGGATTTGTCAAAAACACCCTATAGACCTATGAATGTCTCAATGGCCCAAGTTCAATCCCAATTGTTTCATATTCATTTGGCCCACTTGGCTTTAGATCAGCCTCATTTTTGTGCCATACCCTAAAATGAGATGGCAAGACAGACGAATGAAGTGAACTTATTACAAACATCATAGTGGGCCCCACCTAGGTGGAGCAATCTGACTGAGATTGCATCGAACCAGATCTGTGTGGGAGCCCACGATGATGTATCTGTTTATCCACACCATTCATTCTTTTTCTAAGATCATGTTAAGGTATGGTCCCAAACATGAGCCAGATACAACACTATAGTGGACCACACCAAATAGTAAGCTTGGGTTGCATTAATGAACAAAGCATTAAATGCAAGAGTCATCTCTGGTGTAGTCCACTATAGCGTTGGGTCTGCCTCATTTTTGGTCCCATGCCTATTAAAAAAAGGGATAGTCAGGGTGGATAAACAGATACACCACAGTGGGCTCCCACGCAGGTCTGATCGGACGCAATCAACGTCCGGAGCAATCCTACCTCTGGACTTAAATGTCCACCAAATTACCTGCCTCGCCCTTTGATTGGTGTTGATTAATGTGATGTTTGTGAGAAACCCAACCCATACATATGTTTTTTCCTCTGATTTTAGGGCGTTAAACCAAAAATAAGGCAGATCCAAAGCTCAAAGTGGGCTCCACGATGGCTCCAAGATGTTTCAACGGCTACTTTTTAATCCCACTGTTTCCTGTCGTGACCCTTGAGTTTTGAATCTGCCTAATTTTTGGGGCCCTAAAATGAGATGGAAAATCCAATGGATGGGGTGGATTTGTCACAGACATCATGGCCGGCCCTAGGAAGGTTTCAACGGTGGGCGTCATTATCACTGCTACTTCCTGTGGTGTGGTCCACTTGAGCCTTGCATCTGCCTCATTTTAGGGCTGATATCCCAAAATAAACTGGAAAATTGGATGGACAGCATAGATAAAATCCCACAAATCACGGTGGGCCCCACAGAGCCCCTATTCGGACCGAGTCCTTCCAGGCGGGGGTAGGACACAATCCGCTTCCACTATTTAAGGGAGGAGGTGGTGGTCTTACTTATTCACACGAATCGATTTCCTTTGCCTTCTTCCCAAGAAGAAAGAAAGGGAACACAGATGGGGGTCATTGGAATATGCATTGTCACCTTTGCAATCGTTTGGATCAGCTGTTGGATTTACAGATGGAGAAATCCAAAATGCAATGGGAAGATCCCTCCAGGCTCCATGGGCTTCCCTCTCTTAGGGGAGACACTGTCTTTCTTCTCTTCTTATACAGCGTCCGATGTTCATCCCTTTATCAGAACACGCATGAAGAGGTACTGACCTACCCAACTCAGTTGCAAAAACAAAGTGAAATCTGATCAAACCTGTAGAATGGAGCCTGGTGAGACCCACCCACATCATGACTGATGGCTTGGCCGAGCACAACGTGACCCGTCCAAGTCGACATGGCTCAGTTGATCCAATCCCATTAGGCACATTGAGTCGGGATTGAAAATAAAGGCAGACTTGGCCTGACTCTATTAGAGTCCCTCAATATATATTGATACGCCATCCTTTAACAGTTCGAGCTTTTAGAGAAAGTGGTTGTCTGACATGGTATCAGAGAAGGTCCTGGGTTCAAATCTCGGAAGTAGCAAATATGTCACCGGTAATATATTCTCCCACTTGGGGCCATTTATGGTATGAGTATCCCTCCACCTGGGTGTTAGCTATGAGTGTCCCTCCACCCTTAGGAGTAACAAATATGACAAATATATTCCCTCCACCCTTGTGAGTGTCCCTCCACCCTTGCCCAGTATGTTCCCGTGCGGAGTTCCTTATTTGTTTCTTTGAATTTTTTTAATTTATTTTCTGTAAATTTGGACCATATCACCAATGGATAGAGTACTCTCCCCCTGTAACTTGAAACTCTGCTAGGCCCACCATGATGTTTGTGTTATATCCACTCTATTCATCTGTTTCACCAACTCATTTTAGGACATGACCTCAAACATGAGGGCCATCCATAGCTCAAAGATTAGATTGACCTTTGATGGGCTTGTGAAAATATTTTAACGTCGTTTTACAATTCCTTAGCACCAAGGGGTGAAAAATGCTATTTTACATTTTTACTTCCTTGTTAATTGATACTCAGAGATTTTATAACATGGGATTTTCTTTTCTTTCTTTTTTTTCCATGAATGGTGTAAAATGTACACGTTTATTCACAAATTCTGATAGTTTCAGGGCTTTTACAGTCATTTCCAAAAATGGTAAGTCCTTGTAGAATAAGCCCATTCTACAAGTTCACCTACAGGTGAAAGGTTATTCTTTTTCTTTTCTTTCTTTGCTTATTTATTTATTTATTTATTTTATTAAGTTTATTCACCTGCTCTATTCATGCCATTAGGCACCAGCTTATAGAATACTGCCTATGTGAACCCACTGTGTTCTATGAATGCCATCCAACGGCCATATATTATGTGAGCCTGAGAAAACAGGACTCACCTAATCATATTAGGTGGAACAAACCATAGAAAATAATTGAAAACCACTTCTTCTTCATTTTTTTTAAAGAAAAATATCAAAATCCACGTGGTGTCCCACATGATGTCTAGATGTGGAAGCATCCAAGTTTGACAGTAGGGCAACCCTGCTGGACATAGCTGGATTCCATATGCCAACATGCAATCCCTGTAGAATAAACTAATTCCATGCAAATGCTCCAATACTCCAGAGCACTACATGTATCGTGCTCCTATAGCATTAGGTAACTTGGAAAATCCAACATTTCCATCAAAACCATCAATTACGTTTATAGAATATATTTCTATAAACAACTCACCACCCTAACATGTTGCACCTTATCTTAGACCACATGAGATAACTTGAAACCATCAATTACATTTATAGAATATATTTCTATAGACACCTCACCCCCAACATGTTGCACCTTATCTTAGACCACATGAGATGACTTGAGCTTGGAAGGCTCTTAGGAATGTAGCCTAGCCAACCTATAACCCCCAGCAGGCCAAATCAAGTCAGTAAGTTTGTGTGCAATTGGGAGTACGAACAGGGACGAGAGTGGCCTACATCACCTCAGGGCCACTCGTTGCAACCATGGCTCAACTTGGATTCGCCAGTATCAGTCGGGCCCCTCGTTGAGCCCGTTTTAACAGGCCTGTACAAAGAAAAAAGCCCAGGGCCTGCCATGTGATGATGTTTATCCTTCAAGTTGCTACAATTCACCAAACTACCAAGGTCATTCTTTATAATAAAGGCTCACCCTCTCATTTCGACAAGAGGTGGGTGCTACGAGAACTTGGATACTAGGAAAAACCTGAGAGCTGAGAATTAGATAGAGACTGGTTGCCCAAGGGGAGAGTGAGAGTCAGTGTAGACAATAAGGTGAGAGTAGGTTTAATGGTGTGTCACACCCATCCTAGCCTTTTGACCCAGCCTATATACCCATCCTAGCCTTCAAACCAGCTCATTTATCTATCCAAGCCATTTGACTTACTTTATTTAAACCTCTAAGCCATCTTAACCATCCAAGACCAACGGAGTAGGGTTCGGATTCAAGATATGGTCATCTCCTCTAGGAGTTTCTTAGCTCTCATTTCTTCCTCTCACGTCACCTAGCATGCCTGTGGCAATTCAACCATCCATCTTTACTCTTTTTTTTTTCCTTCATATTTTGCATATTCCTCATCTCCTACTTGCCTTTAAAAATAAAAAATAAAAAAAGGAGACAATGTATTAAAGAGGGATGAAACTGTACAACCAAGAAATAGTTCGGCGGCCATGGCATACAAGAAGCCCTAAAAACTGCCAATCATAAACCCCACAAAAGAAAAAAAAGAAAAAAAAAAAAGAAAAAAAAATCAGCCGTGGCTAATACTACCCAGGCCCATCAGGTCTAGAACCATGGACCCTCTAATGGATTGGGGAAGCTCAAATGAGAGACAAAATAAACGGTGCAACTGGGTCTCCTACCCACCCTTGCTTATAGTTGAGTAACCCTTGGTTGTATGATCTGCACCTTGCTTTTTTTTTACTGGAGATTGGTGTACCATAAGCCAAGTTTGCTTGGCTATATTTCCTTTTTTTCTTTAATCATTAGCATATTATAGTTATTCAACCTTACTAAATATCTATCATCTCCTTGAGTTCACCTGGATCGAGACATCACGATCTCCCTAGCCGTTAACTTAAGTGAAGTAGTAACATATATTTCTCTTGTTTTTTTGTTTTTTTGCTACATCTTTACATGTATATATATCATATTTTGCATATTCATTTTTTCTCGCTGCTTCTATTTTTGTCAAACACACTCCGGGTTGAGATAGTGTGGTCTCTTTGGTGGGGGTTTGGAGTAGTGGCCTTCTAGATTTTTTTTTTTTTTTCAAAACTTATCTTCACTAACAAGATGGAAGCTGAACAAAAAAAATTCGGGCAGGCCCACCGACAAAAAGATCGCAAGCCCGCCTATCATATACCCCCAGTCTAGCCTCCGCGAAGCGCACCCAGTCCCACCTTCTAGCTGGTTTCTGGTCAGATTGGCCCATCAATATAAGGTTTTCTTAGAACCTCGGAAATCTCAAAAAAAAAACTCCAAATCCTATAAAGTGGAGACCAAGCGCAAGTGCAAGCGGTTGAGGGTACCGAATCCCTTCCCTCACCGTTACCAACCAGAAGTGGTTCTTTAGAATAATAGGCAAACCATGATGAGAACTGTCAAATAGATGGATTGAATCGTTTATTAGACCTATTTTTGTACAAATGACCTTCACAGTCCATGTTAGGGGCCATTGATCAGATATGATTAAGATGATCGGATCAGTGTAATATTTGCATGGTAGACCATGAAAACAGGGTTGGAACTAATGGAGAGTCTAGATCAATCGTCTGAACTGTTAAAGTGTCCCAATGCAACTAGGAGCACCACATCTTATAGTGCTATGAGGGGCATTAATGGAAAATCTTTCTTGAACATGCACCCCCTGATGATATTGTTTGTGGTTTCAGATATGGCCCCATCTTTAAAACCCGCTTGATGAGCCAGCTAATCATAGTCTCTACAGATCAGGACTTCAACCATTTCATATTTCATCAAGAAGACCGTTTGTTCGAGAGCTGGTGGCCAGCGACTTTCAGAGAGATCTTTGGGCCCCAGAGCCTGGGCTCTCACGGTCTCCTGCACAAGTATCTCAAGGGCCTTGTCTCGAAACTCTTAGGTGTAGAAAAATTGAAAGAAAGTCTCCTTCATGAAGTGGACCGGTCCGTACGTAGGGCACTCAGCTCATGGTCAACTCAACCCTCTATAGAAGTCAAAGAAGCAACCTCTACTGTATGTTATCAACATCTCCGAATCTCGTCCTTTGATATTGGTTTGTTAATTGCACACGCGTGAGCCATACAGATCCACATGCGGATGCATATATGGGATCTGAGCTTTCTATCAGGTTATCTGCATTGTTTTGATCTTCTGGCATGAAAATCAGACCATTCCACACCTGGGTGGGCCACATCATACCAAAACAAATGAATGGCAAGAACAAAAATTTCGACTATCGATTTACTTTGTATGTTGTGGTCCACCCCAAAAAGTAAAATTATTTGAGCTTTTGGGTAGAAGACCTAATCACTACTCCCACCTTATAAGAAAACTCAGTTTCACAACACCAGTGGCCCGCACCATTGGAGCAATGGGAATGGGATGCCAACTAGAGGCTTTTGTGTGAGGCCACCGTAGTGTGTATCATTAATCAAACTCGTTAATCAGGTGTAACTAGTCAGGATTGAGCGAAGATACGAAAATCAGCCAGATCCAAAACTCAGGCGGGCCACACCACATGAACTTTAAGGTTTTATGAGCTATTTTACAATGCTCTCATGGTGTGGGCCATCGGAGTTTTTATTATTATTATTATTATTATCAGGCTGATCATTTGTATGTATGATTCAAATATGGTTCTCACCTGATGAACGGAGTGGATATACATGAACAACATGGTGGGCGTACAAAGCTTGGAAGTTCTGCACTCTGCACGAAAGTGCTATGGATGATTGACTCCCAACAAAAATTGAGGAAGCTTTCGAGGACCGGAATCATCTTCAATACCTATTTTACAAATACACAGTAACCTCTGCCTATGAAGGCCCACCATGTTGTCTGTGTCATATTCACTCCCTACATTAGGTGCGCTCGAGAATACTGAGTAACTCGGTGTAGCGTGCTGAGTAAACTCTGAAGGGCCAATCATGATGTATGTGTCTTATGATGCTGTCCATTTATTTTACCATCTCATTTTAGGGCATGAGCCCAAAATTGAAGCATATCCAAAGCTCAAGTGGACGGCAACACAGAAAACAGTGTGAAATGAATAGCTACCGTTAAAAATTTCATAGGGCCCAGAAGTTTTAAATCAAGATGAAATTTGTTTTTTAGCCTTCCATGTCTGTGTGACCTTATGAACAAATTGGATGACAAAAAATATCACCTTGGGCCCTAGGAAGGTTTCAGCGGTGGACGTCACACCACTTCTTGGGGTCCACTTGAGCTTTGGGTATGCTTCGATTTTGGGCTCATGCCCTAAAATGAGCTGACAAAACAGATGGACAGTGTGGATAAGACACATACATCCACAGTGGGCCCCAAAGATTGCTCAGTACGCAATCTGCTTCCCACTCCTTACTGCGAGACCCTGAGCCAAAAATCAGCCAGATAGACACCTGATGTGGTCCACATCATAGGGAAATAGGGATGGGACAGCAACCATTGGTTTATGCGTGGGGCCCAAAATGGTGTGTATATTTCATCAAATCCCATCTATCAAGTGTGGTTCAAAGGGATGAAGGGAAGATAGGAAAATCAGCCTGATCCAAAACTCAGTCTGGCCATATAGCATGAAGTTAGACGTTCTGGGCAGAATTTCACACTGTTCCCATTGGTGAGGTCCATATTAGCTTTTTATCAGGCACATGTAAGAGTGGATTTGACATATTAGGGTGGGCCCACAAAACTGGTGTATTTTATTCTTTTCTGTCCCAGTTGGGAGTCCAGAACCTCATTATGAACGGTGGAGAGCCAACGCAATTTGGTTATATAGGTTTGCTAGTTCCACACGCACGTCGGCATTCGTCAGGTAGGGCATTAGAGGCAAAACTCCCAATTTGGCGGCAGCCGCTAGTGGAGGCAAACTGCAGCCGCATGCGTGTGGTGGCCCACTGCCACTGCTGTCTACGTCTGCTACCGTTGATGGTGGCTGCTAGTGGAAGCGGCCTGCAGTGGCACAATGCTGCTGGTGGCAGGGCAATTCGCTGTCATTGGTGGCCGCAGCTGCTGTTGGCGCGGCTGTAGGACTCTGCTGGAATGTGGAGGCCTAATGCCGTTGGGGCTGATGATAACGTCAATGATGGTCTCACAGATTGGGTGTAGGAGGGAGAGGAAGGGAGATGGTCTCACAGACTGAGTGTTGGGGGAAGAGAGAGAGAGAGAGAGAATTAGGGTTAGGGTTTTCGTTTCCCTCCCCCACGATATTTATTAGCAAAAAATATCATGATGGTGCTGGGGACTAGTTACATCTACGCACACTCTCGCAGTATACTAACAAGCTTCAAAATTAGATTGCCTCAATGTGATTATTTATGGCAAACACAAAAATGTCTTAGTTCTTTGATATTCTTCCACAGTTGATATTTGATTTCACTGCGAAGAGGTTGATAGGCTACGATTCATCAACATCCTCAGAGAACTTGAGACAGAACTTTGTCGATTTCTATGACGGACTCATCTCATTCCCGATCAACATTCCAGGCACCTCTTTCTATAAATGCATGCAGGTGATTTTCACGTCATTGGTAACTATCAACATTTCTATTATAACGAGTGGCACGACATAATGCTTGACGTAAGAGTATCTAAATTTGCTAAGGTTTTCAATATGTTAAGTAAACTTTCATGGAATGCAATGAATGGTTAGAATTCACATTTCTGGATGGTGAAATGAACACAAGTAATATTATCAAAGAAAGCCAAAAGAGAGACCATCCACATACCTTGGGCCATCGCAAACGAGTGATGCATGGCATGCTTTCTTCCGTGTGTGCATGCTCTTTGGCTTACCTTCTCCCGAATGCTTTCTTGATCAGGTGTGTGCTAGTTAGCCTCCGATGTTTTGAGCTTGGTAGGGATTGGGTAAAGAGTCTTCCATATTTATATATTTTGGCTCACTTATACCATCATAGAAATCAAATCTTACTAAGATTTTGTTTTTCTTACACGTGTTAGCCTATTGCATATAGGTTTTTAATGCAATTGGGCTTTGGAGATGTAGTCTTTTCCATAAGCAATGGAGACGCATGCATGGACACCAATCATGTGGGATATACTAACATTTTCAATTTCGCCCATTGTTAATGAATTTGACGCAGGGAAGGACATGATGAGAATGATCACCATCTTCTTCGATCGATAAATACCTTGAATCCAAAAAGGTGCTCTTGAATCCGCAAGAGAATTCTTCAATTCACGAGAAAAAATTGATCAAAACCAAAATCTTATTAAGAATAATGATGGAATTAATTCTAGAAAACGAGTTTAACATGTTTATATACCCCTAACAAACCTTAAAACGTAATTAGAAGAAACCTAAATGAATAAGGAAACAAAATAAAAAAAAAAAAACACAAAAAATCACATAAGGTAGTTGGTTGCACCTTCAGTTGGACTTTAGCTAGCCAACGATATATCTGGTCGAACTAAAACTAATCAAATCTTCACAGTGTGCGAGCACTGAAAACCCTAAAAATTGCACAGTGACAAAACTGCCATTTCTGTTGAAATTCGGTCATATCGAGCCAATTTTCGATCCCATCGAAAATTACCTCCTCTACTCAATAACCTTGGAAGAATCTTTTTGGCTCCTTCCTTTTGTCCATCATGACCATGAATGAATCAGTGACCTATTCTACATCAATCCCCTCCACTTAAAAAGAACTCGTCCTTAAATTATCCTTCGGCCTCGGGTCATGATATTCGTATAGGGCCACTACATTGAATGTGCGTGATCTCCATGTCGTTAGAAAGATCAATGACGTAGGTGTACATTGTCATTGATCTTACAGAGTATGAGTACCAGTTCGATCTTCTTATTCTTCAGCTTGTTGTATGTCTCGGTCGAAAATCTCTCCTTACGTCGATGAACCATGACGTTGTCGCCCACATGAAACACCTTCGACTGCCAATGTTTACCAACCATTTCCTTGAAGCTATCATTGGATGCTTGCAACTTGTCTTGAACATCAGCGTGACTGTTCATGATTTGGTTCACCATATATTCGGCAACAATGCTTACACCTGGAAGCTTGGGTAATGAAACCAAATCAACGATATGCATAGGTACACGTCCGTACACAACTTCAAACAAGGACTTGTCGGTGGAACGATTTTGTATATTTTTTAATGCAAATTTTGCCTTCGCTAATGCAAAATCCCACTACTTGGGTTTATCACCCGAGATGCATCACCTCGGTTTGCCAAGTGTTCGATTTACCACATCGGTTTTTCCATCTATTTGTGGGTGGTAGTGCACTGTTGAATTAGAGCTGCATGTCAAATTGTAGCCACAGAGTCCTCTAAAAGTGATTGGCAAACTTAGTGTTGTGATCTGACGTGATTGATTTGGGAACACCACGTGATCGTGCCACCTCTCGAAAGTAGGGTTGAAAGTCGAGCGGGTTGGGTCGAGTTGGTGTTCAACCCTAACCTAACCCAAGGTTATATACCTTAACCCTAACCCAACTCAACCCAATCCTCAGGTTGGGAATTCTCAACCCAAGCCTAACCCAAGCAGGACTCAGTCGGGTTGGTCGGGTTAATACATGTTAATATTTTTATTATTACATTAGTTTATTATGTTTCAATACAAGTCTTTTTTTTTTTAACCATTGCTTTATTGATTATATGTAGTTAATTATTTATTGTAAGGAACTTCGCTTTTTCTAAACCAACAAGCTAAAATATAGGATAACTACTCCTTTAACACTCAAGCATATCAAATTTGAAACATTATAAGTTTACTTACTAAAGTAATATAACTAATAAGTTTATTTAACTAAAGTATAATAAAATTATAACTTGTATATAGATCAGGTTCGGGTTGTGTCGGGCAACCCGAGACCTCAACCCAAGCCTGACCCAAGCTTTATCGGATTGATGTTTGCATAGCCCAAGTTCGAGATCTGATCCGATACTTCCTACCCAATCCCAAACCAATGTCGGGTCGGTCGGGTTAAATCCGCCCGACTTTCAACCCTACTCGGAAGAATGAATTTGTAACATGTGTAGCATCGATTGTCTTCTTGTACGGTATGAATTGAGCAATCTTGGAGAACTTATCTACCATAACAAACACTGATTAGTCAATTCCACGCTGGGTCCATGGAAGACCAAACACAAAATTCATGGACAAATCTTCCTAGGGTCTGTCATGGACAGGTAATGGAGTGTAGAGGCTTATGTTTTTTGACTTTCCCTTGAATGCCTGACACATATGACATCACTGCACTACTTTTCTAACGTCTCATTTCAGCTATGGTCAATAGTACCACTCTTCTAAGAGAGCTATGGTCATGTCTTGCCCTAGGTGACTGTCGAGGACACCTTCATGTAGTTCTTGGATAACACATTATCTCAACGAACTCCTTGGAATGCATAACTGATTTCCTTTGAAGAGGAAATCATTTTGAATGTGGAGATCACTAGGCTAACCCTCCTGACATCTATTCGACATGTCCTTGAAGTCGTTGTCTTCAGCATATAGTTCTTTGAGTCATTCAAACCTGACAACCTCATTACTCATGGTGATCAACAAGGATACACCTCATCTAAGTGCATGAACCACCTTATTTTTTTGTTCGGCCTTATGTTTCAATACAAACGTGAATTTCTGCAATAAAGAAATCCATTTAGCATGCACGCGATTAATGTTAGCTTAGTTGTTAAACTTTAGAGCTTAATGGTTCACATAAAGTATGAATTCCCGTTGAATTAAATAATGCCTCCAATGTCACATTAATGCCTAAACCACTGCGTACAATTTTAGCTCATACATCGACCATTTCTTACAAGCATCACTGAGTTTCTTGTTGTAAAAGGCTATCGGCCTGCCCTCTTGAGACAATACACCCCCAATACCAACATATGAAGCATCAGATTCAACTTTAAATAAATTTTCAAAGTTGGGGAGTACGAGAACTGGAGTAGTGGATAACCTCTGTTTAATTTCAGCAAAGCTTCTATCAACTTCATCAGTCCACTAAAATTGTCCCTTCATCATGCAGTCGGTTATCGATGCCACAATGGTACTTAAATTCCACACGAATCGATAATAGAACATCACTAACCCGTAAAAACTTCACACTTCATGGATATTCGTTAAAATCGGCCATTCTTAGATGACTCTCACCTTCTCTTCATCTACACGGATGGCCATGGATGTCACTATGAAGCCCAAAAACAAAAGGCTCTCGTCAGGAAGCTGACTTTCTTCAAATTGAGGTACAACTTGTTCTCTACAAGCACTTGTAACACTTGTTTGAGATGCCCCACATGGTCTACCTCACTCTAACTATATATCAAGATATTGTTGAAATAAACTACCACAAATCGCCTAGTAAATAGTTTCAAAACTTGGTTCATCAACCTCATAAACGTGTTAGGTGCATTCGAGAGTGCGAAGGGCATAACCAACCATTTATACAGACCCTCCTTATTCCTAAATGTTGTCTTCCACTCATCGCCTAATCGAATACAAATATGATGGTAGCCGCTCCTCAAATTCAGTTTGGAAAACAATTTTTCCTCCTCTAGTATGTCAACATACCATCCAGTTATGGGATAGAAAATTTGTATTTTACTATTATTTTGTGTATTGCTCGACTATCGATACACATGCACTAACTCCCATCCTTCTTTGGTGCATGTCAATAAGGCTAGCACGGTGCATGGACTCATACTTTCTCGCACTAGACCCTTACGGATCAATTCCTCTACTTATCCTTGTAAAATTTCGCACTCTTTTAGACTCATCCGACAATGAGGGCGATTGGGTAAGATAGTCCCTGGGACAAGGTTTATATAGTGTTGATTATTCTACATGGGAGGTAATCCATCAGGAAGTTCTTTGAGCCAGATTGCCTTAAATTCACATAGCAATGGTTTTAATTTCTTGGGAATATTCGTAGGCTCTACCTCTTGCCCCTTCACCATTAATGCATAAAATTCTCCCCTCTCCTTGGATTCTTTTACAAAGTCTCGTATGGTTAAGAGAGAACACCCCTCCACTTTAAAAGCTTCGGATTGTTCATCTGGACCCATAGAGGCGAGTTTGGTTTTTCGGTCATCCTTGATGAAAATATAAACATTATCTGGTCCTCTATAAGTGGTATTACGATCTAATTGACATGGTCGACCGAGTAACATATGACAAGTCTCCATGTCGACTACGTCACATACTACTTGGTCCTTATAATGTTTCCCAATTGAAAAAGAGATAGTGAGTTGTTTAGTTACCTTCGTCTCGATGACCTTCTTAATTCAACTGATTGTGTATAGGAAGGGATGTTTTTCCTTCTTCAGGTGCAACATCTCCACCATAACCTTGGAGATGATATTCTCACTACTTCCACTATCTATGATCACGTCCCAGAAATTCCGATTCACCATAAACCTTGTTCAAAAGATATTATGTCGTTGTGGGTGTACTTCCTTCTTCGACGTATACAATAATCTCCTCATGATTAGAGATCATCATGATCTTGTGGGACCCAATCTGCCTCATCCACCTCGTCTTCATTGCGGCCTCAACTTCATCAACCTCCAGTTCTTTTTCTGCGTATTCAGCGCTCCCATCATTAATGGCTAGGTTAGCCACTTGTCGCTGAGGGCCGGCATGTGTTTGATAGGTGACTCGGTTAGCCACATTGGTGGCAATGGTCTGGCCTAGGCCGACTGTAGGGATTTGGGATCCTATTCAGGCCAGGAGTAGTTATCACTACTCTTTGGGGTCTCGCTTGGCCACTTCCCCAATCTCAGTTCGTGGGGGTAGGGGGTTAAGGACATCCCCCTACAAGCTCTTTCCCCTTGGCCTATGATCTACCCTGCGAAGGACCCGAAGTGGCTACCCTATTTAAAGGATAAGCTAATGTATTGGATTGTTCAAAATGCGTCTCTATTCAAGTGACCAGTTTGATCGCTTCATCATTGTCTAAATGGGTTGCATCTGAACTTGATCGTAAATCGTCACTGGCAACCCACTGATGAATCGGGTGACTTGTTATGATTCATTCTTAACTAAATCTTTTTTCGCGGCCAGACGATAGAATTCTTTTACGTAATCTCTGATCAATCAGCAAAACTACCGACAATTCTGATATTGTTGAAACAATACCAGATCATAATCGCTAGGAAGGAATTACACGCGTAACAACTGTTTCAACTGCTGCCATGTGCAAATGGGTGCCTTCATTTGCCGCGTCCAGCGAGCTAAAGTTTTTCCCACCAAGTTGAAGCGTCGCCCTTCAACTTGTATGTCATAAGTTTCACCTTCTTCTCTCCATGGATCTCCATGCAATCGACGAAGCATTCAACTTCAAGCTGCCAATCGAGAAAGTCCTCGATGTGGAGTTGGTCATTGAAACTAGGGAGATCCACCATCGTGAAATCTTTATCTGTCCAATCCACCCAATCTTCATATGTTCGAGTTGTTGGAGGATTAAGTCATTGATCTCCTCATCGTTGAATCCACTATCAACAATGGTGAGTCTGCAATTCATTATTGGCATCGCATGACAATCATAACCATCAACACGATTGCAAACTCCAGTGCCTACCGGAGGCAGATCATCACCACGAATACAGAGTTTCCCTAAGGCATTCGTCATGCAGTCCAGAGTAGCCTGCAGCCCTTGCATAGTTTGCTGATTCTCCCGCTGAAAGGCATTAAGCGCTTCCATTATAGAATTGATCCCTGGAGAACTGTTCATGGAATTGTTGCCCAAATTGTCGTTAGAAGTCATCAACTTGAGGAAAATCCTCGCTCTTATACCAACTAACACGGGGAAGGACGTAATGAGGATGATCACCATTGTTCTCGATCGATAAATACCTTGAATCCATAAGGTGCTCTTGAATTCACTAGAGAAAATTGGTAAAAATCCAAAATTTTATTAAGAATAACGATGGAATCAATTCTGAAAAACGAGTTTAACATGCTTATATATCTCTAACGAACCCTAAAATGTAATTAGAAGAAACTTAAATGAACAAGGAAACAAAATCAGGAAAAAAAAAAAAAAATGTGCAAAAAATGTGCAAAACCACGTAAACCATGTAGCGAATGCTTTGGCCAAGTTACCAAGCCTTACTCAATTGCGGAAGGTTTTTAGGGGGAGGGGGAGGTCTATTATCCCTCACACCATTTAAGGTTTAATTTTCTTATATCGGGTGGGATTGGGTACAGTTAAAGATTGATCCGCGCTTCCTCTTTTACTTAGATTGGGTGGTTTATTTTTGGGATGCTCTGCAATTATCTTAGGCGACCTGAGTCAATTTTTGGGGCGATTGGGTTGCTCTATTGTGCTTCTCTATATAGCCCTTTTTGTGAAGGAAAAAAAGAAGCAAGAGTGAGAGAGTAGGAATGGAGAGAGGCTTTCTTAAAAAAAGAAAAAAAAAAAAAAAAAAAATCTGCGTAAGACAGTAGGCTGCTCCTTCAGTTAGACCAAATTCTACTTTTGGTCGAACTGAATTTAGCCAACAATATCTCTGGTCAGACTGAAACTAACCAAATCTTCACAGCGTGCGAGCTCGGAAAACCTCCATAATTCAGTCGGACTGAGACCTTGTTCAGTAGGACCGAAAACCTCCAGTGGCAAAACTGTCATTTCTGCTGAAATTCGGTTGGACCAAGCCAATTTACGGTGGGACCAAAAATTGCCTTCTCTGCTCATTAACCTTGGAAGAATCTTTTTGGCTCCTTCCTCCTGTTATGGCCATGAATGAATCTGCAAACCCGAATTCAAATTTCCAAACCATTGAAATGATTGACCGACTGTAGATGGTCCACGGATCAAAGTTCCCCAAGATTAAAAACCAAAAAACAAAAAACAAAAAAAGCCTTCCGTTGATATGGATATATACAAATAAAAGGTTTAGAAAGAAAAAGCAATAATCTCCCACATTCCAACTAAGTGAGACTGGTGATTCAATGTCCAGTATCTTCCTATCTTGGGATTATTGGTTTTTGGTTCACTGACCAGGGCGATAACATGTACAAACAGAAAATCAAGGCCAACTTTAAGCATTCTCAAGTTGATAATTTATATAATATCTCTTCCATACAAGCCTACTTGTCTGAAAAATAAAATTCAGCACTTGGGTCTTTACAGGGACGGAAGAAAGTGATGAGGGTGTTCAAGAATATGCTAGAGGAGAGACGTGCTTCGCCTGACAAATGCAGTGGAGATTTCTTGGACTTCTTTATTGATGAATTGAAGAAGGAAAGGAGTATGTTGACGGAGGGGGTGGCACTCGATTTGATGTTTGTTGTGCTCTTTGCCAGCTATGAAACGACTTCCTCCGCTCTAACCTTAGCAATGAAGCTTCTTGCAGACCACCCACATGTGGTTGAGAGATTAACGGTCTTTGATCTTCTCCCACTCTCTTTCTTTTTCACTAACATGTGAGAAGATAGTATGAATCTGATTGAGTGATTTTTCTTAGGAGGAGCATGAAGAGATTTTGAGAAGGAGGGAGATCCAGATTCCCCAATCACTTGGGAAGAATATAAATCCATGACTTTTACTTCTCAGGTGAATCGAACCGTCGGGATTTATTTTATTTTTTTACGTGCCATATGGAAGGAGATCTGAGCTTTTCATCATGTGGGGCCCACGACCACTAGGCCTATGTGATGGGCTTACACACTCACACTGGCATGTGTAGAGGCGTCTGTGTTTGGAGACAGCTTTTTTTTTCCCCCATAATCCAGCTTCCCTTGGCAGCACGTGATTGTAATTCTTATGAGTTGAATGGTGCATGGGAGATGCAGGTTATCAAGGAAACGGTTAGGCTGGCTAATATTGCACCTGTACTTTTCAGAAAAGCGACGGAGGATATCAAGATCAAAGGTAAATAAAGAACCCACCTAAGCATGTACATGTGTTGTATTACTTAATTTGAAAGGAGCAAACTTACAAGTTCCAAGAAGTGTGGCCCACACCAAACTCATGGCAAATGAATGTGGTGGTTAGGACCAGTAATCTGATGGACACCATATGTGGGCCGTCGCTCCAAAATTGCAAGGATCAGATAATCCTTATCATCCACTTGCAGCTCGTGATCTGATTAGTAACAAAGTGACTACAATAATTATTTCATTGTCCTGAGTTTTTGGGTAATCACCCATTCAGATGATGGCCCGGAAAATGAAGGACTTGGTCACAACGGATGTGTGCCGTATTTTAAGGACATGATATTTCATCGTCCACTTAAGAACGCATTGTTTGCATGCAATTGAAATTACTCGATGTGATAATAGATTTCATACCTCATAATTAACGACTTCAGTGTTTAACTGCTTGTTGATGGCATAGGATATACAATTCCGTCTGGATGCTTGGTTATGGTGTGCCTTTCGGCTGTCCACTTAAACCCTGCAACGTATGAGGACCCGCTCAAATTCAATCCATGGCGATGGGAGGTGGGTCACTGTAGTTGAGTTTTGCCATTTAAACATAGAATCATGTTATTGTAGGGGGGCGTTCCTAGGAATGCCATTTTGCCAGTGTTAATCAAGAACATTTTCAATGGGGTTTGCTTGATTCACAGAACATGGATGCGAGCCAGGGTTCTAAGAATTTCATGGCCTTTGGTGGGGGCACGAGGCACTGTGTGGGGGCCGACTTCAGTAGGCTACAAATGGCCATCTTTCTTCATCACTTGGTTACAAAATACAGGTACCATACATACAATCATCCATCCAACAATGCATAAATATCTTACATCATGTCATGCATTGTCTTTACCGAACTAGCCATCTTGATGTAATTAGAGACGCAGATGTAGAAATCCAAGGGCTGGTAGCAGATATTCCGCATTGGGCAAATTAAGGGAATTGGATTCTGACACAGGAAAGGATGAGATGAGGTTGATCACCGTCTTCCAAAAAGGGATAAATTTCTTGAATCTACAAGAGAATTCTCGAATTCACAAGAAAAAAATGACAAAAGTCAGAATTTGATTAAATAATATGAAATAAACTCTAAAAAAAAGTTTAAATTAAAGACAATAAATATTCTAAACAAAACCCTAGAAACAAATTAAAATAGTCTTAAACAAAATAAGAAAGGAAAAAAAAACGTACAAACTGCGTCGGACGTCGATCTGTGTTGACTTGTCAAGTCGACCATAAGTGTCGACCGATCGACCAGATCAGTCGATTGGTTGAAGTGGTCAAAAATCATCCGAAGAATTTGGATCAAAATCATGTTGAGTGTTGACTGGTCAAACAACAAAAAGTTGTAATTTCTGAAAATCCTGTCAAGGGTTCAAGTTGTTGACGGGGTTGCTCTATTGGTCAAACTATGCTGAAAATCGTTGATTCTTTTTAGGCTCCTTTCTTCTGTCCATCCTCGTCATGAATGAGTCCACAACTCATATTCTACATCAGTCCCCTCCATTTCAAAAGAACTCGTCCTCAAGTTATCTGCTACCTTTGGTTCATGATATTCGCCCAGGTCCGAGATGTTGAATGTGTTGAGATCTCCATCGCGTTCATAAGATCAACAATATAAGTGTTGTTATTTATCTTACGGAGGATATGTATCGGTCTAATCTTCTTATTCTTTAGCTTATTATATGTACGTTCCGGTCGGAAATCTTTCTTTGTGTAGATGAACCATTACACTGTCACCTACCTCGAACACTTTCGGTCATCGATGTTTATCAGTTAGCTTGTTGTATTTGTCATTAGAAGCTTCCAACTTAGCCTAAACATCAGCATGAATTCCCATGATTCCGTCCGTCATATGTTCTACAGCAATGCTCATGCCAGGGAGCTTGGCAAAGAAATCAAATCAAGAGTATGTTTGGGCACTCGTCCGTACACAACTTCAAACTGAGACTTGTTGGTGGAATAGTTCAGCAAATTGTTAAACGCAAATTCCACCTAAGCAAAGGCTAAATCCCACTGTTTTGGTTTATTTATCTCCGGAGATGCACCGAATGAGGTTTCCAAGTGTACGGTTCACCACCTCAATTTTTCCATCGGTCTGCAGATGATACGCATTACTGAACTGAAGTTGGGTGTCAAATCGCTTCCACAAGGTCCTCTAAAAGTGACTGAGGAACTTCGTGTCACGATCAGAGGTGATTAATTTAAGGACACCATGTAGTGCACAACCTCTTGAAAAAAATAAGTTTGTAACATGCATAACGTCAAGAGTTTTCTTGCATGGAATGAAGTGGGTCATCTTAAAAAACTTGTCTACTACCACGAATACTGAATCCATGCCACGCTAGGCCCATAGAAGACCAAGCACAAAATCCACCGATAGGTTGTTAGGTACAAGCAATGGAGTGTATAGGCCCATGTTCTAAGACTTCCCCTTGGAAGACTGACATATGTGGCATCAGTACCACCTTTCCCACATCTCGCTTCAATTATGGTCAATAGTAATGCTCCTCCACAAGAGTTATAGTCTTGCCTCACCCTAGGTGACCACTAAGGCCACCTCCATGTAGCTCTTGGATAATGTGCTCCCTCAAGGAACTTCGTGGGATACATAATTGATTTCCTTTGAAGAAATCGAAAGGCTGGCCCTCCAAGCATCTAGTCCATGCTTCCTTAAAGTCATCATCTTCGGCATGTAATTCCTTGAGGCAATCGAACCCGGCGACCTCCTTGCTCATAGTGATTATCAATAATTGTGCGCATCAACTAAGTGCATCAGCCACCTTGTTCTGTTGCCCGACTTTATGCTTCAGTATGAATGCAAATTCCTGCAAAAAATGAAATCCACCTAGCATGCACACGATTTACATTAGCTCGGCTATTGATAAATTTAAGAGCTTGATGGTCTATATAAAGAATGAATTCTCATTGGATCAAATAGTGTTGTCAATGTCACAATGCCTGAACCACTGCGTACAATTTGAGCTCATAGGTCGACCACTTTTTTCGTGCATCATTGAGCTTCTCATTGTAGAAGGCTACCAATCTGCCTTCTTGTGACAAAACTCCCTCAATCGCAACATATGAAGCATTGCATTCAACCTCGAATAGTTTGTCGAAGCTGGGAAGTATAAGAACCCGGGTTATGGACAATTTATGTTTAATTTCAGCAACACTTCTGTCAACTTCATCAGTCCATTAAAATTGTCCCTTCTTCATGCATTCTGTGATGGGCACCACAATAGTGCTGAAATTTCTCACAAATTGACAGTAAAAAGTCGTCGACCCATGAAAACTCCGCACTTCATAGATGTTTGTTGGAACCAGCCATTCCCTGATGGCTCACATTCTCTTCATCCACACAGGATGCCCGTGGATGTCACTATAAAGCCTAAAAATAAAAGGCCCTTAGTTAGGAAGCTGCGCTTCTTCAGATTAAGGTACAAGTTGTTCTCTACCAGCACCTGTAACACCTGCCTGAAATGTTCCACATGGTCTTCATCGCTCTGACTATATATCAGGATATCGTCGAAGTAAGCCACCACGAATCGCTGAATGAAAGGTTTCAGAACTTGGTTTATTAACCTCATAAATGTGCTAGGAGCATTCGAGAGACCGAAAGACATGACCAACCATTCATTCAGCCCCTCCTTGTTCTTAAAAGTTGTCTTCCACTCATCACCCGGCCGAATACGGATCTGATGGTAGCCGCTCCTCGAGTACATCTTGGAAAATAGTTTTACACTCTCAAGCGTGTCCAACATATCATCCAGCCACGAGATGGGAAATATGTACTTTATGGTTATCTTGTTGATTGTCTGTCTAGCGACATGCATTCGCCAACTCTTGTCTTTCTTAGGAGTTAATAAAGCTAGAACGGCGCATGGGCTCATACTTTCTTAAACTAAACCCTTATGGATCAATTCCTCTACTTGTCCTTGTAAAATTGCGCACTCCTTCAGACTCATCCGATAATGAGAGCGATTAAGCAAACTAGCCCCTAGGACAACGTCTACGTGGTGTTGAATATCCCGTATGGGAGACAACCCATCAGGAAAATCTTTGGGCCAAATTTCTTTATATTCATGCAGCAAGGGTCTCAATTTCTCAGAAATATTGATGGGTTCTACATCGTCACCCTTCACCATTAATGCGTACACTTCTCTTATCTCTTTGGACTCCTCCATAAAGTCTTGTATTGTTAGGAGAGAACACCCTTCCACTTTAGAAACTTTGGGTTATTCATTCAGGCACATAGGAAAGAGTATTATTTTTCAACCATCCTTTACAAAAATATAAATATTATCTTGTCCTTTATGGATCGTATCACGATCTGATTGTCATGGCCAACTAAGTAACATGCGGCAAGCCTCCATGTCAACTACAACACATACTCCTTGGTCTTTATAGTGTTTACCAATAGAGAAAGAGATGGTTCATTATTTCATTACCTTCATCTCGCAAACTTTCTTAATCCAGCCGATAATGTACAGAGAAGGTTGGTTTTTCGTCTCCAGCCATAATTTATCTACCATGACTCTGGAGACAATGTTCTCGCTACTACCACTATCTATGATCACATCACAGACTTTTTTATTCACTGTACATCGTATTGAAATATGTTGTGTTGTTGTGGGTGTACTTCCTTCTTCAGGGTCTGTAAGAGCCTCCTCACGACTACATACTCATTGTGATCTCTCGTCGCCCAATCTTCTTCGTCCACCTCTTCATCAGCTACATATTCAATTTCACCAATCTCCAAGTCTTCCTCTACATCGTCAATGCTCCCATCATTAACAACTAGGTTAGCCACTGGTCACTGAGGACACGTGTTCGATCGGTGGCCCGGCTAGCCACATTGAAAATAATAATCTGGCCTTAGCCGACCGTATGGATTCAGAATCTTACTTGGACCTGGGGGAAGTTATCGCTGCTCTTTGGGGTCTCGATGGGTTGCTTCCCGAATCTCAGTTCGCTGCCATAGGAAGTTGAGGACACCCCCTACAGGGTCTTTCCCCTTGGCCAGCGACGTACTCTGCGAAGGGCCTGTAGTGGCTGCCTGCGTCGTAGGGTAAGCCCGAGTATTAGAACGCTCGAGCTATGTCTCTGCTCGAGCGGCCAGTTTCATCACTTCATCTATAGTCTAGACGAGATGCATCTAGACCTGACCCTGGATCGTCACACACAATCTACTAATGAATCAAGCGACCTAATAAAACTCTTCTGCGTAGTCGCTCACCGACCAATTTCCTTAACGACAATTTTGGTAATGTTGGAATAATACCATGTCGCCGACTTCTTCATCGCTGGAGCCCACATCGTCAGGCATGATCATGCGATTCACCGTCAGTAACACTCCGAGAACAGCGCGATTGCGCTGTCCAGCGATGACCGGAGGCGAGTTGTCGCCACGGATACAGGGTGGCAATAAAGCCTCCACTATACGGTCAAGGGTAGCCTGCAGCCCTTGCATGACTAGTTGATTCTCTCGTTGCGCCACCTCGAAAGACGATGCTATTAAAGGATAGTTCCTAAGAGCACCATCCATGGATCACTGCCCAACCCATCGTTAGAAGCCATTAATCCAAGCGGAAAACCTGGCTCTGGTACCACTTGACACAAGGAAGGACATGATGAGGTCTATCACCGTCTTCCTCAAAGGGATAAATACATTGAATCCATAAGGTGCTCTTGAATCCACAAAAGAATTCTCGAATCTATAAGAAAAGAATGACAAAAGTCGAAATTTGATTGAATAATATGAAAGTTAACCCTAAAAATGAGTTTAAGAGACATTAAATTCACTAAACAAAACACTGGAAATGAATCAAAAGAGTCATAAACAAAATAGGAAAGAAAAAATGAAAAAATGGGCAAGCTGCATCGGCCGTCAATCTGTGTCGACTTGTCTTTTCTTTTTTTAACACAACCCGGCCCGAACCTGACCCAGCCTGAACCCGAACCCGACCCGGCCCGAACGAAAGCACACAAATGTGCTGCTGGTGTGTCTCGAACCTGAGACTAGCTGGTTGATAAACTCAGACTCAACCAGCTAGGCTACAGGCCCTTCCACAATATGTGTTGACTTGTCGAGTCAACCAGTCGATGCTTAATGTCGACCGATCGACCAAATCAGTTAACTAGTCGAAGTGGTAAAAGATCGTCCAAAGAGTTTAAAACAAAATCATGTTAAGTGTCAACTGATTGACCTTGGACTGCAAACCTTGTCAAACAGGCCAAAAACAGTCTAGAGACAAAAGCTATAATTTCTAGAAATCCTTGTAGGGATTCGGCTAGTCAATGGGGTTGCTCCACCTGTCGAACTATGCTAAAAATTGTTGATTCTTCCTGGGCTCCTTTCTTCTATCCATCCTCACCATGAATGAGTCTGCGACCCGTTCTGCATCATATTCGATGTGAATCCAAAGGGCCTCTTTGGCAGACGCATAAAAATGGGTTCATCTCATTTTATTTAACCATAATTATCTATTTGAGATCAAGATTGTTGGTTTACTAAAATGAGAAGAACTAATTTTAGGTGCCTACTAAACATGACTAAACATGTTCAGCTACTTTGTGTGACTCCCTCCAAAAGAGCAGCAACTTCAAAATAGGAATCAGAATACTCACTTTAATTTAATGGCTCGTTTGGATGTACCCTAAGTCGACATTGGTTTTGATTCTTTGGCCCAACCAATCCACTGGATGTTTAGGGCAGCTTTCAAACAAAGAAAGTACATACCCAAGCATGTGTGGTCCCATTGGGCGGAGCAAACTCTAGAGATCGTAGGTTTTTTCTTTGTTCTTTTTTTTTTTTGTTCTTGTTCTTTTTTTCTTATTTTAGAGATTGTAGCTTGAACTGGACACAATCCAATTTTCAAAGACGAAAGAATGATCCTAACCACCGATTTTTGTACTTGAATGCGAACTGCTGAAAAAAAGTTTGACAGTTCACATTCAGCGCACACCCATGATCAGAACCATCCATTACATGCGAGCTGTGGACTGCGCTCCATACTCGATAGCATCCAAAAGACGCACGGTTCGGATCATCATACCATTTCCCCATTATTACAAGAAAAGGGATAGTGGCGTGTGTTTTGGGTACACGTGCACCTCTCACATTTCAAAATGGGCTTTTGAGAATTTAGAATTTGTAACTCTCCGGGAATTACTACATATATTTAAAAAAATTAAAAAAAATTAAAAAAAAAAAAAAAAAGGCTCGCTGGGTTGTGTCTCCTTTTATGGTTTTGCTTAGTGCCCGTTGAGACAATCAAAATTCCATTGTTGGAATTCAAAATTGCATAAACTAAATTGGAAATACAGATTCCATCTTAAACTTGTTGTTTGGTTGAAAATTGTTTAATCCAAACTCTATTTGGTTGAAAACTGTGTAATCCAACTATTGCTTGCAGCATGGCCCACTTGGGATTTGGATCCACCTGAGAACTTGACCACGAGATATCTTGAATCCATGACGGGATATCTGAATCCACAAGACATTCTCTTCAAATCCATGAAGAACAACTCGAACCCACAAGTAAATCAGAGATTAAACTCAGAAACTTGTTTAAAATAATCAATGATAATAATAAAACAAGTTTAGCATGCTTTAAATACTAAAAATAAATCCTAGAATCGTAATCTAGGTGTCCTAATTACAAAAGGAAGCTAAATCAAGCAAAAAATTAGAAATAGAAAGTTTGAAAGAAGGAAGTTCGCGCACACATCTGTGCATCAGCCGATCGGCCGGTCAGGGGCTCCGGCCGGTCGGAGTTGAGGTCCAACCGGTCAGTCGGCTAGCCGGTTTTTGGCCGAAATAGTCTAGAGAGTTCAAGGACTCTCTGGACCTCATCCGACCGGTCGACAAGGGCAATTCGCCAATGTTTCCCCAGCTAACTCGACTCTTCTCTCAGTCTGATCTCGGGTTCTTCCGGGCCCAATCCTGGGTCCTCTTCCTGGCTCTTGCCTTTTCTCGATTGAGGGATGGCCTCACTACATTAGTAACCCAAAAAGAGTCTAATCTCTAAAGAGAACTAGCACTCTAGAAAATACCCTCGCAACAAAAATTGGACTATTCCTAAAGCAATGATTGTTACATTTAGCCCACACGGCCCAAATCACTGAAAGAAAGATACTCCACCCCTTCTTTTTTTCCTAGAGCACTTCCTGAATCTGCACACCATACGATGAGGAGGCCATCTATAGAGCTTGGCATAACCCAAGATCAACCCCTAACAGCTAATGTAGACCGATCCGCAGACTATTTCATGGCCCAGATGGACCAGAGGAAGCCCGATCGGATACAGAAGTGATTCGGGCCATAAGGACCATAAAACAGTTGTATCTAGCAATTTGGGATGAGTTTTAGGACGTATAATATATGATTTTGGGGTAGCTCAAGTATGCCGAAATCAGATTCGTGAGATTCGATCTGATTATCAGTCATTAGCTTAGTTTTAGTTTGATTTTACTATAAATAATAATTTTTTATTTGCCTATATCTTTAAATCTGCAGGGTTTTAGAAGTTGTGCCCAACATGAAAAGGGCTTAGAAGACGTAGGAGTACGATGTGGTTGGGCAGGATTGAAAACTTTTTATTTTTGACCAAATACTATAAAGTTCAGTAGGAATGATAGTAAGTTTATTATTTATAATAAGTCATGTTTTCTAGGAGTACTAGTTAAAGTATGAGTATGATATTTCATCGTCTTAAGGTTTGGTTTTCTATTTAAAGCATTGCAATTACGTTTTCTATTTTAGATTGATTGTCAAACCAAATGTCCAATTAAAATTTGATCTTGGAGCCTTTTCCTAAGAAGCCGATATTCTATCAAACATTGGCGCAACAATTTGGCAATTCCTTTCCAAAGAAAGGAGAAAGAGTGCTTGGTCCATCATCCTGTAGTAGACACGCCATATTTAGCAACAATGATCCAGTGCCACAGAGATTCTTCCTCACGCCCAAATATATAAACATATATTTAAAGAAGTTATTAATTTAAAATAAGTATTTTTAAATATTTTAATTTTCTGTGATTTTTCCCTATAATATCTCAAGAAAAACTTCAATACCGATAAATTACCAAAATCAAGATTTGTCACTATGGTTTTGCTAACCTACACTTGTAATTAACAGAAACAATCCCTCTCTTGCAGGTGGATAGCAATAAAAGGAGGAGAGATAGTGCGAAATCCGGGCTTATCATTTCCCAATGGTTTTCACATTCTGCTATCCCAAAAGCATAAATGAATACAACTTAGTCGGTGTTGTAATAATTAGAACTGATATTCAAACCCACCCTCTTTGATTTTTCATACACTCATTTTCTACTCCTTTTAGAAAATAGAAACATCTAAATTATTGCAATTCTCCTGGTGAAAAATGAGTATAGGCAAATCCCAGAGGGCAGGTGCAAATGTTGTGAATTGAATAAAATGCCTGTCTCTGGCTCGTCAGTAGAGATAGCCATCCGTGAATCACAAGGGCAGGTTCAAATGGTGGACAATGTTGTGTTTGCGTGCAATCCAGGGTTCAATCCAGGAGTCTACTCCTGGTTTTCTTACCTTGTAGACCTTATTAGTACTGGAAAATAAAGCAGTTGTGGACTTCTGATTTTCTCCAATCCCGAATGCTCTCTCTCTCATGTATGCTTTCTGATTTTCTCTAATCCACCGTACGATATTGACGATTGGTTATGACTGCATCTGGAGCTTTTGCTGAAACTAGATGAAATATCGGCCGATGGTCCAATCCATCCTTGATTTGACTTTTTTTTCAGCATTTTCTAAGCCATGGATGGGGTTGTTACACTTGCCTAATTACAAAAGTGATTCTTAATAATCACAAGCAATCCATGAACGGCCTTAACAAATAGATGGACTGAATTGTTGATTGGATCTATTTTTGTATAAACAATCTAAACCATCCATATATAGTAAAGACCATTGATCAAATGGTTAGTATTTGTAGAATTGGTGTGACATTTGCGTGGTAGTTAATGAAATATATGCACTACATTACCGATAGTACTAGATTAATGAATTCGATTATCTAAGTGTTCCAATGCAAAACCCCTTTAATAAAACAATAGTCATGCTCAAATAATACCTTAAGCTGTCCATCGGTTGATATTCAGTGGACAGTGCACATGATAAATAATCAATGGTTTGAATTCAAGAAACAGTTAGAGCCCATTTTGATGTAGGGAGAGGACCCCCTAATCAAGGGTGAAGATCACTCACATTCCTATCACACATGGATTGGAAGACAATTAAGGAAAAGTCGACAACAACAACAATTTTCGTGTAGATGGACCAAAAGAAGGTGGACCGTAAATCGGCCATAACTTTTTATCCGGGAGGAGTTATGGGACTCACAGCATATGGATTCCTACTGAAATTCTGTTTCGTGGTGAACTGATTCACAAAAATGAGTCGCATTTGTCCATTTCGCCAGAAAATGCACAATCACAGCAGAAAAACGAAATTTTAGTGAAACTGTTTATTTTAATAATTTCAATTTTTAGTTTGTTTCCTTCTTTTTAGAGTTTTATTTTATTTAGGAGTTTCTAATTTTGTAGAATAATGAGTTTTAAAAATACTTTACTTAGTAATTGTTTTTTATTAGGACTTTAATTACTATTTTAGTAATTTTCTATTTCGAAAAACTTATTATTTTTAATAAGTACGAATTAGAGGTTTTAGGCTTAGTTTTATTATAGATAGTCATTTTTATTTCATTATTAAACAGATTATCTTTGATTATACAATATTATTGAGTTTATACTCTGTTTGCTCGTGCTCTTTGAGTGCCCCTTGAGAAATCAAGGAAGATCGGTTGAAAAGTCCCAATAGATCTATGAATTCGGATTAGTTATCCCATGAAAGAGACGTTGCTCGATCTCATCCCCACCCTGGCTGCATTACATGTGAATGAGCGTTTGACATTGAAACATGGTTGTAATTCAAACCGGGTTGGGATGCACTTTGCAAAACTCCCATCTTGACAAAATCAATGCTAAAACACCCAACTTCGTAAAAAGTACATAAATAAGTTATTATAATAATCTAAGTAATATTATTTTTAGTTTTATAACCTCTCTACAATGCGTAACCCGACCGTTCATTTGAGTCAGATATGTACCTTGTGTACAAATCCAAGTGCTTGTGTAGCATCCATCACCCTTTGTCAGAGTATCAAATTACTCCTATCCATGCACACAGGAAAATAAATACTTAATGATTACTTAAAATTTAGAATTGCTTCCATCTTGGAGAGGCAATGGCCCTAAGCTCAACCAGCATAGGCTAGCTATAAACCAGGTTGGGCTTTGTATGTATGGCCTACTCACAGTCTAGCTAAAAGTTTTCAACGCATTGTTGATATTTTGTGACCCTAGCGTGGAGCAGTAAGCCCATGGGCTTAGACTGAGATATTAAGCCCATGGGACCATGGGTTGGGCCCTGGCATAACTTTAAGCCCATTTATTAACGGCCGAATTAATATTTTAAATATATATAATAAAATTATTTGATATTTTAATTTTTTTTTTTTACATTAAAATTGTAATAGTTTTGTGATATAATTACAAAAGAAAAAACATAAAACTTCTTTGTAAATATAGTAGTAATTTAATACCATTTTGTAAGTTTTCACTAAAATATGCAAATATTCTAGAGAATAGAACCATCTGTTGTATCTGGTGAGCCATCCAAACTGAAGATCAGAGAAGTGAATAAGTTCTATCTCACTCCCGTTGTGCTTCAGCGGATCACTAAAAGGAGGTCGTCCATCTTTGACTTAATTTGTAAAGATCCACAAAAACATATTTTGTAATTCCATTTGATCTTGCATTTATTTTTTCTTTTTTTGTTTTTCTTTTTTTAGCTGAACAGGCCTACTATCAGGCTATTAGGCTATGTTATGGACCAACGACTACATTATGGAAACTTCTCTTCTTTTTTTTTATAAAAGGTGGGAGCACACCACCTATAACTTTGTTGATTCAATAACTTTGTTGATTCAAAAATTGATTGTACATTCATTCTGGCGGGCACTACAAAAAGAACCGTGCCTCACCAATCATATACTATCCATATACAGCACAAAAAACAAGATAAGTGAAAACAAAGACTAGACCTATACAGAAAGTGGCCAACTTATCACACCGGGCCACTTCGAACAAAAACCGCGACTGCTCTAGAAACCGCAGATGAAAACATCAAGACACCATAGCTTCCATAATAGGGCAACAGCTTTGTGCCCCACAGCAACCTCAATGACTTGATAATCCTTCTGCAGGTGACTCCTCTAGCTTATCAAGATCACTGGAAATATAAAGCCACAAAACTTCCAACAAAATACAACACAAATCAAGCTTTGACACTCCCCCTCAAGCTACACAAATCAAACTACATTTTGGAAACTGTATCATGTTTATTTCATTAAGGATGACAGAAATATATACAAGAAGTGAGAGATTTGTAGTGATCTACAGGGTATCTTAACAAATATACATAAATCTATATACATAAGTTGTAATGCGTATCTAAAACTTCAACACTCCTCCCTCAAGCTAGAGCATAAATATCAATTATACCCAGTTTAGAATACATATGAAAAAGAAAATGACAACTAGCATGAGTCATCACTCTTCCTCACTTAACATACATATAATTTAGACACTAGATCTTCAAGTGTTGTTTGTCATTAGGTTGAGCTTTCATTATCTGTTGAAGATTCTCTTTAAATAATAGGCCATCCAAACTTGACAGCCATCAAGCTACTAAGGGCCCGTTTGGATCATTAGTTGCTTAAGATTAGTTACTCATGCCACAAGTAGCTTATCTTAGTTTCTACTTATTAAGAAAATAAGTATGTTTGGTAAACAACATACTTATCAGCTTTTCTTTTCTTTCATCTCTCCAAAAAAGTTAAAAAGCTAAAAAAATTAGCTGAAGTGATTATGTATTTTTAAGTAAAAAAGTTATTTAGTACTAATCATAAATCAAACTTACTTGTATGAAATAAGTTACTTATCCACTGCTGTAAGTAGAAAAAGTAACTTATTTGGTAGTATCCAAACGGGCCCTAAATGACCTTTCGCATGCAAAATCCTTTCAAAGAGGCATGTTTAACATTTCACAACAACAGTTGAGATGAGGGATTACACTGATAACGGCATGCCAAGAAACATGTGCAATACTGTATAACATATGAATGAACTATACTCACAATGAGAAGCAATTGCCTAACAAAAAAGAAGTAATGAACGAGAAAAAAGAAGAAGCTTGGAATAGAAAGCGGGAAGCAGGGATATGGGCATGAGAGATGGCTTTGAGAATCAAGTGACTATCAAATATGGGCATGAACCTAGGCTTTGTTTTCTATTTTGGGCCTAAGAAGAAGCTAAGGTGCATAAAAATTATTGTGTCCCATGAGCACAGAAAAGCATGAAAATGGAAAGAAGATGCCGATTAGGGTTGGATTTGAGTTGACGCCAAGCGGCGTAAGCAAGGAATCGGATTGCAGATCTGGGCCGACATGGGGGCCTGGCATGAGGCAGATGTGGGTGTAGCGTCAGGCACAAGAGGTGATGCGATGATGGGCTTGGAGATGGGTCCAGATCTGGCCGATGGGGGCTGGGACTGGTGCGGCAGTGCTACAGGCAATAAGGGAGTTGTAGCAGATACAGTGTGACTGAAATGAGTTAGACTACTGACCTGAACTTGATCCTCAAATACAAGTATCTAAAAGTCTAATACCAAGATCTTGTATCTATGGCACACTTACAATCTTGTGTATGCTAAGGGCAAAGCCAAAACTAACATCTAGTTAGCTTTCAATGGTGGAGACCTTCCATCTAAACAAAAGTCAATCCCCTCACATAGGATAATGGTACATCACATAGTATGATGTCCATGGATGTGTCATAAGTATCTGTGACACTCAAAACACATCATAGTACTAAGATTCGTTATTTTTAGCCTGGTGGTCCGCCCGAAAGCAGTCCTTTCCTTGTGAATAAAAATCCTTTCTTCAAAAAAAAAAAAAAAATCCTTGTGTTACAACTCTCTTCAATCGATGATCACCATGTCCAATTTGATCCAAACCATGCTTCATAGGTGCCATAAAATGATCACACCGAGTTGAACTGCTTTATCTACGACTGGCCGAAATGAGAAACTTCAACAATAACGGCGAGTCTTGACAGGAATTGTTGAATTGAGATTTGAATTGGATTTTGGAGCTGATGCCATAGTTTTACAAGTTTGTCCCAAGGAGCTAGTTTTGGTTAAAGAAAATTCTAGTTGTATGTAAGAATGTAAGTTTAGCTACATGTCTAGTATATGTAATTTATTTTATTTTTTTAGTTCATAAAAAGGCAATGCATGATAGTAAGTTGCTTAGTAATGAAAAATAAGATTCATTTTTCAGCTAAGCCCGCACAACTGGACAAGGCATATCCTGTACACGCCACACACCTGCCAATGTAGCACATTGGTACGAGATCCAATCCATTCATTAGAGCACTACCACTATATACATGCTCTTGCTCAAGAATCAGGTTTGTCCACTTACCACATTCCATAATTTATTAAACAAATATATGGCAGACAACAACCTATCTGAATATTTTTACCCAAATCTCTCCCACCTGCGCGCTGTATGCCTAATTACCAACTATGCTCTGTCCATCAATTGCGCCAGCTTATGTTAAAAAATAGGTGGATCCAAACGAGCGACCCCACAAAAAAACAGCTAGCCAAGATCAAATTAAACATGTGCCATTCAGACTCATCATGATGTTTATATGTGATGCAATGGGTTAATAAGATGGCGAAGCCAAAGAATAGAAAGAATAAAAAACAAAAACAAAAGCACCGCACAGCCCCACGTCACCCAGCTTAAGGTCTAACCCGCACTTTAAAACAAAAGATTTAGCTCTCAAATAAACACTCTTGGACGTACCACTCAAATTCTTAAACACCTACAATTTATTTCCTTCCATTAAATTACTTTATCTATGCACTTGATCATAATATAATTATTCCACTAAGTCATCCACCGTATATATCTAGCTAGATCCCATAACAATCAAGTACTGGACCATCAAATCAGGATCATCAGTGTGGAAGGATGCATGCTCATTACCTTAGCCTTTATGCCTTGTTGTTGGACTTCTATTGTTGGGTGGTCTGTACGGAAGGATGCGTGCTCGTTAGCTAATGCTGGCTTCTAGTCCCGTTGTCTGTGGTTGTGGCCCTACTTTAGCTTTGTTTAATTCACAAGTACCGAAGTGCCCAGGTAGTATACCTTACCTCTCCCAAGCTGGTCTTCCTGCCACCTGCTTCTGTTTTTGCCTTTGTTTACTATTGTGATTTAAAGGCGTGCTTCTATGGTCTATGATTCTGTTTTGAAGCTCTAATGCGAAGCTGAAGGAGCAATCTCCATCATTGTCAAGTTGTGGGAGTTGTGCTTTGTTTGCTTTTAGATGGTATGGGGCTATAAAGGGTGGTGTTTTGGTGAAAAATAAAAAGTTTTAGCTGCAACAGTTTCAATTGAAACCATTGGTGGGCGTTGTTTCAGTTTCCCATCTTCTGGTCCTCTGCTTAAACCAGTGATAGCGGCCCACTCGTTCGTATGCTGATGTTGTGTAAGTGTATGGTGTTGGCGTATGGGCCATGAGTGTGCTAGTTGAGGGATGGATGGTTACGAAGTTAAAAGTGTTCTTTTGGAGGCCGATGGAGGTTTGGTTGCAAGTCTGTGAGCTGTGCATGGGGCTTTGTTCTAGGCTAGAGAATGGGCCGATTGAGGGAAGTGTTGTGATTTTCTGTTTGACTTGCTATGCATAAGGAGTTATCTACTTTAGCAGGATCATGTTGATCATGGTTCTGGTTTGTTCAGATAGGCTTTCTACTAAGTCAGGCCTTAGGCATGTGTTGTCACTGGTTTTTCTATGAGGCTAGTTGCATTGCATCCCTTGGTGCGAAGTGTTGCTATTTGGGAAGGCCTCAGCTAATTGGGTGGTTGTTGCTCCACTCGGGTTGCTAAGGGCCCATGCTTGGGGTGGATTTAGGTGGTTTTGGAGGTCCCTATATAAATTATAATGATTTGCAGTGGGTCAGCTCGGCGGCCCTTATCAATTGCCATTAAAATCCTAGAGGTGTTCTATTGTGTAGTTGCTGTGTATTTGGTGTAGGCGTGTAGCCCTACCTCATCATTATGTTTCAAGAGTACTAAGGTTTTTCGGGATGTGGTTGAGATGATAAATTGTATCTTCCCTTTTATTTTGTGATGTGTAAAGGATCTATATGATTGGATATTTTAGGGTGCCCACCCAACTTTTGTGCATCCAGTTTTCGTATCAACACAGCTACAGGTGATGTGTTCCCACTTCTCACAGAAGGTTTAAAAAAAAAAAAATTCGGTCATCAATTCATCATCAAGTGCGATCAAAATAGTTTCAATGGTTAAAAACTTAAAAAAAACTGCTAGAAAACTCATTAGTACCAAGTCCAAAGGAAAAATCAATTAATAAATTCCTGATCTAATCAGGTCTACTCATAATTAGGTATTCAGTAGATCTCATGTTGGTTATGTAATATCCTGAAAATTTTTACGCATAAATAGGTACACAAGTGGTTTCCAACATAAGTATTTTAGAGTATACTAAACAACAACAACAACAACAACAACAATAATAAATAAAGAAATGCTTCGATGAATTAATGCATATGTACACTATAGTTATATACACATGATATAATAAACTTTAGGTCCTCATATATTTTAAGGTAATCGATAGTTCACTAAACCAACCATTGAACTAACTTATCATCATTAAATAAAGATGTCCGACCATCCACTATAATCTTAGAACACCTTATCATAATAAACTAACTACAAGATCTTCATATCTGCACATACATAAATTTATATGTAAATCTAACACATTCATTTTACACATTACCTAAGCTTAATATATCTTCAAAATCATAATCTAAGGACTCTAACCCAGTGTACATTGACATGTACACGCATCCACATTATTAATTAGTTGTGTGTAGGGTCCATTGACATCAATCAACTCATCCAATGTTCCTCATTGGGATGAAGAATTACCCCAAAAAACACCGTTTTTTCCAAAACTCAAGTGAGCTATACCACATGAGTTTAGATATTTTTAGGTATAATTTTGTGGGGTGGCCCACCTAATTGTTTGCTTAGATTAAATTTTTAGATCAAAGCTAAATAAAGGGTGATGCACCTAATGGACAGGGTGGATTTCATGAAACATTTAATGCGCTCTTTAAAATTAAGTGTGGGCCTCTAACACTATGCTAGCCAGGGACAGCCTATTACAGGAAGTTCTTGAGCTCAAAAGTTAGGTGGGGCACACCATGATTTTTGTGAAAAAACCACCCTGTCCATCTGTTTTTCCAACTCATGTTAAGACATGAGCCCAAAAATGAAGCAGATCCAAAACTCAAGTGGGCCACATGACAAGAAATAGTTAAGATTGGATGTCCATCTCTGAAACATCTATGAGGCCATAAAGTTTTGAATGAGGCTAATATTTTTGTGTTTTCAGTTCATCCCAATAGAAATGACCTCATGAATTGATGGCATATAAACATCCCAAAGAGGTTTCAACAGTAGGCATTTCCCTACCCACTTTTGTCTGTTTAGCAGCCCAATTGAGTTTTGGATCTGCCTCACTGATGGGCTCATGTCCTAAAATTAGTTGGAAAAATGGATAAATTAAGTGGAATTCTCAACAAAATTACAGTGGTCCACACCTAGCTTCTGAGTGCAGGAACTTCCTTTCCTATGGCTGGCTGTCGTAGGCAATTCGCGTGGAACTACAGAAGCCATGAACTAAATGAGACACTTCAACACAAAAGGGAGAAATTGTCATTACAGTTGAGATACTTGCAACAAAAAAGGGGGAGAAATTGTGATTCCAGTTGATCTTGGAATCTTATAAAAAAAATGTTTTATTTTTTGACCTTTGCTAAGCCCAATTGTCAGGTGGGCCACTTGTCACTTGTCAGGTGACAGAAGATAGACCATATCATGTAAACGCCACGCATCTGCCACTTGTCAGGTGGGCCACAACTTATTAAACAAATATACGGCTGACAATAAAAACAATTTAAATTGTCAGAAGTGGGCCACAACTTATTAAACAAATATACGGCTGACAAAAAATAACAATTTAAATTGTCAGAAGTGGGATTTGAACCCACGCCCTCAAACGAAGACCAGAACTTGAGTCTGGCGCCTTAGACCACTCGGCCATCCTGACTTGATTATTAAAGTTTAACAAATAAATTAATATAATTAATACACCAGAAAAATCATTCTAAAGGTATGCCTAGGACTACCTAACTCATTCTAAACATCCCAAACATATAACCGAGCCAAACACGTGGGACACCAAGTGAATTTAGAACTATTGGGTGAATGTGCATTGTTTTCCATAGTTTGGCCCGCCTAATGATTGCATGGACCCGAAGTGGGGCTCACTTTATGCACATGCTAGATGGCATGCACGTAACATACAAGGGACCCCAAATAACTAGTTGCATAAGATTTATATAGATGAATAAGTTTCGCAATATGCTAATGACTTTTAAATGCATGTTAATAGAACTAGGAGAAGTGGCACAAGCAATGCATATAAAAAGAGCAAGGGAGAGGGACAAAGAAAAAAGGTACATCTTAGCCGTCCAATCTCTACTTAGCTTATCGGCCTAGGCTGGAGTGTCTATACTAAGTAAATAAAAAAACAACACTAAAAAATGTGCAAAATTCCGTCGTCTGTCAATCGTGGTTGATCTACCGACCCGAGCTTTCGAGCGATCGATCAATCTTGTCTGTCGATCGACCAAAATAGCTCCAAAGTGTCTAGTGACCAAACTCGAATTTCTAGAGTAGTTTCAATCAACCAACATCGGTCGATCAGTTGACCAAAATACCGCAAAAGTGTCTAGAAAGCAATCTGGATTTTCTAGCATATTTTCAATCAACAAGCTAGATCAGTCGATCGACCGAACTATACTAATTTCGACAGTCTTCTCTTAAGTTTCTTCCTCCAGTCCATCTAAGTCATGAATGCATCCGCGACCCATTCTACATCACTCCACTTGGAGAAAAAAAAACTCATCTCGAGTTCTTCATTGGACTTAGGCCACAATACACGTTCAATTTCTTCAACAGACTTGGTTCATGATACACATTCCTAACCTCTTTCTGGTACTTTGTAATAGGCCTATCTGACTTTTTCTAGACATCAACATGAATAATTGTAACCTGATATGTCATATTATTCGTGTTGTTGAAGACAAACTCTACTAGAGAAAGACCGATCTGGTGTATAGGAAACAATTCTTAAGGAAGTTCGAGGAGCACAATCGCCTTGAACTCCTACAACACTGGCTCTACATCTTCTGGGATGTTCACGGACTCTTACAATACTAGCTTTGCATCCTTTGTAATGTTCATGGACTTTCTTCCTTTTCCTTTAGCTATCTCCTCAGACTGTTCGACGATCTCTGAGATATTTGTGGTTTCTACTTCCTTCTCATTTCCAAATAACGCATTGATTTCACCCATCTCCTCAAGTTCTTTGGCGAAATCTCATACAATTACAAAAGAATGCTCCTCCACTTTAAAAGTATTGAGTTGGTTCTCCATTTCCATAGGGGGTCAGATGCACACCACTAATGAATCTGACTACCTTTTACGACTCCGTCTCAACCAGATCGTCCATCACCGACAAATAATATGATTTCTTTGCATAACCCCTCATTGATCAGCTATTCTGCTATCAATTTTAGGACTACTGGAATAGTACCTAATCATCATCGTTGTTTAGAAATTTTACCTACAATAGTCGTTTCATCCACTGCCACGTACAGATTGACGCCTTCTTCTCAGGGATCTGCATGTAATTGAAGAAGCGTTCGACTTTAAAAAGTCAATCTTCGATGTGAAGCTAGTCATTAAAGCTAGGAAGATCAACATTTCTCCTGAAGGTTCGATTCATCCGATCCACCCAATCGCGAATTCTAGCGCCCACTAGAGGTAGATCATCGTCACGAGCATGGAGTTGCCCTATGGCTTCTGCTATACGGTCGAAAGCAGCCTATAACCTTTGCATGGCTTGCCGATTCTTCTACTATAATGACTTAAAAGTCACCGTCGTTAAAGGATAGTTCCTTGGAGCACCATCCATGGGATTGTTGTCCAAACATTTGTTAAAAGACACCATTCTAAGAAAAAATATTACTTTGATACCAATTGAAGCAAGGAATGACATGATAAGATTGATCACCATCTTCCTCAAAGGATAAATACCTTAATTCCACCAGAGAAAAGTGATAAAAACTAGAATTTTATTGAATAATATGATGATTAAATATGAAAAATAAATTTAACAACCTCATGTCCCTAAACAAACTCTAATTCGTACTTACAAAAAAAATTCTTGAAATAAAAAGTTACTAAAAATAGTAAACTCCTAACTAAAGACTATTACTAAGTAGAGTATTTTTAAACCTCATTATTAAGCAAAAGCAGAAATTTTTTAAATAAACTAAACTCGAAAAATAATGAAATACTACAAAAATTTAATTACTAAAAATAATAATTTTTTTGAAATCTCGTTTTTAAGCTGTAATTACGTTTTTTTTTTTCGTTCTTTCTTTTGCGAAATGGACTAACACAACCCACTTTGTGGGTCCGTTGGCCCCAAATGGCCTGTTCTGATCCAAATCCATAGGTTGTGCGTCCCGTAACAATACTAGGATTAAAAATTATGGTCGATTTACAGTTTGCCTTCTTTTGGTCCATCCATGTGAAGAATGTGCATGCATTTATGCCCCGTCCTATATTAAACTCTAAGAAGTGAGAGACTTTGGACGCCCAAACCCCTTAAGGGCGTACCACATGCATGGAGAGAGAGAGAGAGAGAGAGAGAGAGAGAGAGAGAGAGAGAGATAATTGCTTCTCTCCTTTAGCATATACAACCCTAGCCTCGCTCTAGACTTCCTGCATGGAGGCTCTCCTCCTCTTTTTATCTAGAATAGATCTAAGATAGAACCTTCTATTGCGAAAGTCCAACATTGCAATTGAATGATTTTTTTTTATATAAGCCATTAAAAGGTACAATAAACTTAAGGAAATTGTATTTTTATTAATTACAGAAACTTGTGGCATCTAAACAAAGATCCATAGGCCATTAACAATCTTTTAGTCGTCTATTGTGCATCTAAATTCTAACAAAATTGGTTTCAAAGCAGACCCATTGCTAGATATTAGCCAATTTCTAACTTTAATTGTCTAGGTAAGTATGTCCATTTTGCACTCTAGCCAGTTAGATGATATAAAGCTTAGCAAGGAATACCCATTCTGAATTTGAGTGTCAACGGTCATGCAAATTGGGAGAGATCCAATTAATTCGAGTTAACATATTGCCGACGGTCATTTTTAAATCAGTGAACAATTCGGCCACCATGGGTGTTGTTTTAATTGTTACTTTTAAATGGAGATGATGTGGCATAATTTATAGTGTAGAATGATATTGGTTTTTGTCAGATTTATGGTTGTGATTTATAAGCTTAATTTAAATTTATACGATTAAGATTGAGCAGCATATGTGGTTGTTTCTCACTATACATTGGTTGTAATTTTTCCATATTCTTTTAGATCAATCATTTTATAAAATATTAAATAACTCAGATTAGTTGGGATTATGATGTAAAGTGATGGATCCAGGTAATTAAAATCACAACATTGACCAAGGTCTAAGATTGCTTGATGGAAGACTAGCAAAGAGGATATGTAGAGATTGGACAATCAATTAATCTGTACAGATTTTGTGGGATCGATGTTACTGAAAGATTGGACAATCAATTAATCTGTAGAGATTTAGAAAAACCTTAACAGATACACATCTTGTAAAATATAAAATATTTCTAATATAAAAATATTACTTTAATCTACTTTAACAATTTGAGTATTTTTAATATTTGAGTTTGGATTAAAAAATTAAAATTAATTTATGTTGGTAGATTTCCCTTAAAAATAATCTTGATAACCAACAATCTAATGCCTTATGCATAAATATGACATAACTAAATGAATTTAGCTCATCTTTAAAAGTGGCACCCAAACTGGCCCTTAAAGTTTGTATAGGCTTTTCTAGCTAGCCCAGACCCAAGCCCAACAAAAAATCCAAAATGGTCCAAGGTTTTTAGACCCAAGCCAAACTGGGTTTAAAATCCTAGTAATCCATCTTTATTAGCGATTAATTGAGTTTGGGGTTGGCATAGCCCTTAATCCTACACAATGCATATTGATCCAGACCATCCACCAGCCTTGTTGTGGACAAAGCATGGACCGGATATCCCTGTTTCCAGTCAATCGTAACCGTGGGCTCATTTAAGATGAATTTACATCTTTGATCATTTTCCTTTTACAGCATGGACCGGATAATATGTGGGCTACAATCCATCCACCAATGGAACCCACCACTTAGGCGGTCTGATCAACATAGTCCATGGGTTTTCCACCGTTGTAAGTACGCAAAAAGTCAAAATGGCCAGCGCCGAGTTATTAGATAATATCCAAAGAGCCAACGGACAAAAAAAAAAAGAGAAGCCAAGGCAATTTCAATCGAAGGGTCAATATCCAAATGCTAACATCCAAATGCTGGTCCGTGGAATTTCTATGTAGAGCAATCACCACCGTATACATTGAAAACGGTTACGGTGATCGAGACCATTGATCTAGTGGGTCACCCCGTGGATGTGCCATACTGGCCTTCCATTTGTTTGAGTTTTGTCCACTCCACTGTATGAGACTTTGGTTGCTGTTTGGGGTAACCGTGTCCCTTTTCAAGCCATTGATCGGATGGCTACCATATTCCTATCATGTTGGTTTTTTTTTGTATGACTCGTACGTTAGTTCTCAACAACTTAAATGGTGGTGGAGACTCTTTGTCGACCCTGCAAATGGCGTAGTTGTACGAAATCCAGACGGTCCAAATCTCTGACCCAAATGCGGATGGAGCATAACCTAAAAATTACACAGAGAAGATAATATTAACAATCTAATTTTTTTTCTTCAAATTTCGACGGTTCAGTTTTTTACCCTTAACCATTCATTTGATATCCATTAGCTGGATGGTTAGGATTATTTGATCAGTGTTATTTTAAAAGGAACGAGGCCCGCCAAAAAAAAGGCAAGGCCCTGGACTCATTTCAGCGGATCTGGGCTTTGGGCCCACTTCTCTATCATGGACCAGGCATACTGACACGGCCCAGCCATGGCCCATTGCAACCCTCAGTTTTTCATTGTGACGATATCTCACCTTTACCGTGATTTCGATCTATTCTTCCACAGATGATATTTGATCTGACTGCTAAGAAGCTTAGCTACGATCCCTCCAAGTCGCAGGAGAATTTGAGGAAGAACTTCGATCATCTCCCAATAAGCATATCTGGAACTGCTTAAAGCCGAAGTTCTAAAAGTACAAAACCAAAATTCCTTTGATTTCTCTGTCGTTGGATAGAACACATTGAGTTACATTTTTTCTGGTGATGGTCCAAAGTTACTAAGCTAAATTGCATTTCTTCTCAGTCGATCAGGGCCGCAGGACTGCAAAGAGAAGATGATGGATGGAAGATGCGCTTCCCCCACATTGCGACATGAGGATTTCTTCAATTTGCTATTGGAGGAGATGAAGAAAGACAGCACATGTATAAAGCAGGAGATCGCGCTGGACCTCGTCTTTGGATTGCTACTCACTAGCTATGAGACGACGTGCTTGACTCTAACAATGGAAGTCAAGTTCATCGCTGAGAATCCAAAAGTGTTAGAGAGATTAGTGGTGATCTTTTACATGTTACCTACTCTCTCTCTCTCTCTCTCTCTCTCTCTCTCTCTCTCTTTATTGAGCCCAGTCCTTTGTGGGCCTTGTTTTGTGATGGGTGGGGTTGAATCTAACTAGAGGTTAGATAAGTAGGCCCCAACTGATATAACAATGTGAGGAGGCTGAGTATCTGGGTCATGGGCCCGTGTGTTTTGGTCCAGACTGGCCCAGCCCAGTTGCAATCCTACATGTGATTTACTGAGAAATGAGGGTCTCTGTGTTAGGAGCAAGAGGAGATACTGATGAGGACGGAAGGCCCATGTTCAGGAATGACCTTGGAAAGAGTGCAAATCAATGAAATTCACGGCTCAGGTGATCTTCTTTTATTTTCCTTTTTAAGTTCTTTTCATTTGGCACACTTATGGTGGTTTCCAAGTTAGCCATCAGTGGGCCACTATTTGGATGAGGTTAGACCCATATTCGGTGTAATTGGAAGTTCATGGCCATTCGATCCATGATCCTTTCGATGGTAAAGCAGAGTTTGGAACGATGGACCGAAATGTTTACCAGAAAGAATGGTTGTAGATCATGTGTCCTGGGAATTGGCCTGTCGATTAGGTGGCCCATCGATTAATTTGGCCAGCAACATATGTGCTGATTTTTTTAGTAGAATCTTGATGGGATAATAAACCTTCTGGACATAGGGTATTGGGAAATCCATCTCTACTTCGCTGCGATAATTTGCGTTTGGAAATGCTGGACACTAGAGTACAGGACATTCAAATGTCCCACTACTCTAAAACTACTGAGTTATGATGTCAAAAATACTAGAATTTCTAGACTTACACCAGAAATTACCCTCTCTAGTCAAAGTTGGAAAAAACATGCCATCTGTGGGATAGTTTCGTTGGGTATCATGTCTTCAATCTTGACACCAAGAGGGCTTCAGCCGACCGACGGGACTTGGTCGGGCACCCAAAACTACCTTGAATGGACTTCTGGAATTTGAGCTATTGGAACTGTTTTCTGGGGGGTTGTAGGGCATCCGACGACTATGTAGGGCGCCCGGCGGCTACTGTAGGGAGCTCGAAATTCCTCCGATGTTTTCCTAAAATTCTCTGGACAGAATTTGGTTCTGTCGAGCGCCCGATGAAACCAGGTAGGGTGCTCGACGATCGGCGAACTGTAAGGTCGGTTGCGCGGTTTTGCGCCGGATTTATTTCTAATTCCGTTTATTTCCTATTTAAAGAAGTATAATGCGAGATTAAGGTAACACAAAGAGTCCTAGACGTGTTCAAAGGGTTGAGAGAGTTATAAGATAAGAGAAAAAGCTTACGGGGCTTGGGTTTCTCTTGTCTGGGTTTGAATCCGAGTAAGTTTACTTTGTTATCTTATAACTTCTTATTCATAATGAATTATTCGCTCTGTGCCGTGGTTTTTTACCCGTGAGGGTTTTTTCCACATAAAATTAGATTGCTTTCTCTTATGTGTTGATTTGCTTGATCATTGTGGTTTATCTCGTTTGAGATTCTCTCGATTCTACTACGGGGCCGGTCGCTTTCCCTTCCCAACAAGTAGTATAAGAGCTAACGTTTGGAGTTGAATCGGAACCTGAGGCAAGGTTTTAATGAGGTCCAGCATGAGATTCAACATAAAATAGTATTCCAGAAAAAATAAATTTGAAATGTGGAAGGTAAAGATGGAAGGCCTTCTAGTTTAACAAGGGGTCGAAGAAACGCTCCTTAGGAAGCGACTGGAGACTAAGAAAGAAGAAGAGATGAAGAATGTGGATCAAAATGTCAATGTCTCAATCCAGTTGTGCCTAACGAATAAGGTCCTGTATAATGTCATGAGAGAGAAGACCACGGCTGATACGTGGGCGAAGTTAGAGAATGTCTACATGAAGAAGTCTCTTGAAAATCATTTTGTATATGATGATGCAGTTGTTCAATCAAAAGATGGCGGAGAGGACTGATGTTGAGAGTCACATTAGCACGTTCAATAAGCTCATTTGCAAGTTGTTCGATCTAGATGAATCGATGAAAGACGAATATCATGCATGCGTCCTGTTAAATTTGCTTCTTAAATCATATGAGTCGTTTAAGGACTCTTTGTGCCCGGGCAATGAGACCATTAGCGTTGAGACCGTTATCTCAGCCCTTCAAGCAAAGGGGATGAGAAGGAAGAGATGTAACATGGGGTCATCATCTGACGAGACACTAGTTATATATGAGAGGAAGGAATTCTAAACAGGGTGGAGGATCTTTGTTATCGAGATCTAAATCCAAGGGAAAATGAAAGAGAAATGTGAAGTGCTGGAATTGTAAGGAAAAAGGGCACATGAAGAGAGATTATCAGAATTCCAAACCAAGATAAGAGAAGTCTAGAGATTCTTCTAGGGAGGCAATTAATACCGTAGAAGCTAAAGAGGACAGTTGTGATGATAACGATGTGTTGACTGTATCCAGTAAGGGTCTCTCAATGGAAAGTGACTCTTGGATTCAAATGTATTGTATCACATGTGTCCTAATTGGAGTTTATTCATGACATACAACGCGTATAATGGTGGATCAGTGGTCTTAGGTGATGGTTTCGCATGCAAGGTTATCAGTATTGGCACGGTGCGCATTAAGATATTCAATGGGATCGAAAAAGTCTTGAAAGATGTGAGGCACGTCCATAGGTTGAAAAAGAATTTGATCTTTCTTTATGCACTCGAGGCTACAGGGTGCAAGTTCATCAATTGCAATCGGTATTGTAAAGTAAAAAAGGGACACTTGTGATTTTGAAGACACAACTGTGAGGCAATCTTTACAAGTTGATTGGGAGCACTTCTCACGGTAAAGCTGCGGGATCAATAGCAAAATCAATGGTTGCTTGTATGTGGAAAGTGCGCAAGGGCCACATGAGAAAGGCAAGGTGCGTGAAGGTGCGGGAATAGAGTCAATGGAGGCACGAGAAGCAGTGGAACTATGAAGGAGACGAAGTATAGATGAAGAATGAAACTTTGGAGCAGTGGAGTTTGAAGATTGAAGACACGGTGGAAATTGTTGGGGATGTCTTCAATCTTAACACCGAGAGGGCTTCGGGCGACCAACGGGACTTGGTTGGGCACCCGAAACCACCCTGGATAGGCTTTTAGAATCTGGATTGCTAGATCTATTTTTTGGAGGGTTGTAAGGCGCCCGACGACTGTTGAAGGGTGCCCGACGACTATTATAGGGCGTCCGACGGCTGATGTAGGTGACCTGAAATTCCTCTGATGTTTTCCTGGAACTCTCTCGACGAAATTTGGCTCTGTTGGGGGCCTGACGAAGTTGGGTAAGGAGTCCGATAGCTGGTGAACTGTAAGGTCGGTTGCATGATTTTGCGCGGGATTTGTTTCTAATTCTGTTTGTTTCCTATTTAAAAGGGAGGCTTTAGATCTGGGTAAGTCTTTTTCATTCTCTTATAACTTCTTATTCAATATGGATTATTCGCTTTGTGCCATGGTTTTCTACCCGTTAGGGGTTTTCCATGTAAAATTGGATCGCCTTCTCCTATATGTTGATTTGATTGATCATTGTGGTTTATCTCGTTTGAGATTCTCTTGCTTCCGCTATGGGGACCGGTTGCTTTCCCTTCCCAACAAGTTCGACAAAAGAGATTTCTCGTTTAGGAGCTTATAAATGGAGGTAAATGGGAAATGAAATTGGAGATAAATGAATTGGGAGTAAATTGCTCAGTCATTTGTGTTTGGACGGGAGTAAATGAAATGCATTTGAAATCCAAATATTCTGTTTAGAAGGAGTAAATGGGATGAATTGGAATGCATTGGAATTTTTCAATATATTCACAATAACACATGTGATATCACAAATCGACTTTAATATGATCAAATTAGTGTGCATATGTGATATTTAACAGATCAATTGTAATAAACCCATTGAAATATATACTTTAGCCAAAAATTAGAAAATCTTGAGCCTCAAGTGGGCTACAAACGTAAGGATCACAAACAAGCAACTTGCTAATGCTTTTTAATGGTCCATTTAGATGTCCAACCTTTGGACAGTTTGGATCATTTTATTGGTGTGATTTTAGTGATGTAGTCGGTATTTGAATTGTTTTGGAGTATCACTGGCAGGTCATGTGTTCGGCAGACATGTGCCTAGCACCACCTTTATTTATTCGTGCGACTCTCCAAGGAAGCTCAAAAAAGCATTTCACCTCATTTACTTCCAAATCCTTCATTTACATGCCCATTTAGTCTCATTTCATTTCATATGCATGCATTTACTTCCATCCGAACACACCTCGAATACCATTTACCTTTATTTATTCCCAATTATTTCGATTTACTTCCATTTACTCCCATCCAAACGTTGCCTAAATGGATGAGCAATCAAAGGTGAGACCAAATGATGAGCGATCAACATTGTGGTATGGTAACCATAATTGACAACCTCACTAATGTGGCAAGATTTGATTGGACCACGTGCAGTATGTTGTCAGAAATGGAGCGATAAAACATGTTTAAAAGTGTTTCAGTTGAGTACATACTCAACGGACTACACATGGAGCTAGACTAATCAAATCTTCCCACGTCAAGGCCTTAAGCCATTGATTAGACGGTTAGACAATTAGAACAACCAAAGAAATTTTGAGAGGAATAGGCAATCAAAGGTGACCCAAAATGATCAATGATCTAGATAAATGATCAATCTCATTGTCGTATGTGTTCTCTATTTAATGAAAAATAAGACCACATGTGTTAACGAAGGCCCATATTCGATCAAATATATGCGGTTAAGATAGTGTAGGCATGATAGAGTCATACTCAAGTTCAATTGAACATTGGTGACCCCAAGGGTTAAGATAAACCGATTAAGATCGAATATGTAGAATCAGCCTCCTTTCTAGCCATCAATGGCTAAAGCAATAAGGAGATTTGGAGGGAGAGGGGTCAGTCCTTCCGAATGCGTACTTTTTACCTTACGTTAGAGACTTTTGTTTCACCAGTGATTACAGGCCTTATGTTTCTCAATAGCGTAAAAATGAATAAAAATATATTAAAATTAAAGGTTGATAATGTTGATTGTATTAATTTGTATTTGAAGTTCAGTACAATCACTAGATAAACAAATAAGTAAAGACATAAATAAAAAATAAATATCCGTGATCGCCTGTATGAACAAACAATCAAGGTAAGTGGTCAAGAGGATATAACTGAAGGTGTGATCTTCCAAGTAAGGACATGGTTAATCAGGGATCAGTTAACGGAAGATCATGAATATTTATACTCTTCTTATTCGTATTGTAGTGATAGCATTAGACAGTAGTAATCTAAAACTAACATCTAAGCTCCGAACGTTCTACAACATGGTTGAACAGAAGTGGAGGGATCTAAAGTTAAACTAGGTAAGCGGCGTTGCACTGTGTAGAATTATTGTGTTTAGTGTCAGCCTCAATCTCTTTATTACGTGCTCATTATATAGCTTGAGCAATGGCAAACCCTTCTAGGGTTTCCTAGATGGTTGGGGATCCTTGGCAATCACTAGATCTCTTAAGGTTATGTTACATAGTTGTTTTCCAATCTTCCCAGCCTTGCTAAAGATATCTTTGAAGGTTACAGAATCAAATCGTTTTCTAATCTCCCTTACCAACATGAATATAGAGATCCGTGGACATTATAGGATCAGTCTGATCATTAGACTTGGACTCCTCATGGTGTCTTCCAATTTTCTCCCTCTTTGAGAAGAATCAACTTCTCAAACCTTCGTAATCACCGCAAGAGCATTGACTGTCTCTAAGAAGATTTCTTATTTTGACATGATTGTATAAGACAACCTTGCCGAGCATATCCAAATTACAATAAGATCCTTATTTTGGTGGGTCTTTTATAAACTTGTTGAGAACGCTGCTTCAACCACACATACCGCTTATGTTAGGGCTACGTGTCACTTTTCATAATGTCTTATCAACAAACGTGCATACGACTCTATATTATTCTACTTTTGGCAGATAACGTAGCATTGAAGGATATGGGATAGAAGATATATATCCTCAGTACATAAGTAGGATTTCGGATTTCATTCATTATTTGTGCATAGTGCCGACATGTAGTAGGTTTTCATTGGTCCACGTGGATGCGTAAGGACAGATGTAAATAACATGATTAACTCCAACCATCCATTTCATTATCAATTGATTGGATTATTAGGATTGTTTGATTATTATGGTCTTTTATACAAATGGTCAAACAAGAGTAGACCCACTTTATAAATGGTCTAACTCCGTGATTGGATTGTAGGAGAATCAATATCATGAAATGTTTATTTCCTTAGGTGTTAATAAGAAAATTGGGATAGTACGAGAAAGTAATTATTTTTTAGAGGGGTGGAAAATAAAGGATAGGAGCCTCACGATAGATGGTCTACACTTCTTGCACTATGATGAAAATGCGGGCCATACATTTCTCCATTGAAGGAATAGTTAGGTTAGGTTCATGCCGCAAAAGTGTTTTTTTTATTTTTTAATATCTATGAGCAATCAAGGATGGGATATACATAATGGATTGTCTAAATGAATAATCGGCCATTTTGTGGTGTGATTAATTTGGACCATATATTTCCTTGACCATTAAATGAACAGTAAGGATCACCTAAAAATGATAATTTTTTTTTTAACTACTAGGAACGCCTGAAAATGATTTTTTTATTTTAAGTGGAGGGCAATCGAGATTTGACTACATGATGGATAAGCTAGATAAGTAATCAAAAATTTGTAGTATGACCTATATAGACTGTCATAACCATCCAATGAAAGGTTGGGATCATCCTAGAATATGACTATAGGATAGGAAATCAAGGGTGGGACTCGTGATGGACAGTTTAGATCAATGATATTAGCATTTGTAGTATGAGTCGAATTGAGCAGACAGTTAAAATTATAAATAAATAAAAAAAAAAAAAGGTGGGACCCACATGATGCATGGTTTAGACTAATCATCAAACTATTTATAGCATGATCAATATGGACCATTCATTTCCCCACCCATTGAAGTTCATCCAACAAAAAATAATGTCTAATAGGGATGGGCGCAATCAGGCATGGGACCCATGATGGACACTCCAAATCAATGATCTCACCATTTTGTAGAATAACCACTACCACTTATAATTTACAACAGGCAAGGACATTCACTGTGATGTACATACTGGATCTCGTACATGGATGCCACATCAGCACGTTTATGGTAATGCTGTTCGAGCATACATGCACACTCCTGTTTTGTAGATGTATTGCAGCTAATCAATGAAACTGGTCGGATGGCGAATATCGCACCGTTGATTTTCAGAAAAGCATTGCACGACTACAAGACAAAAGGTATTCCTCCGGATATAACGAGAAATCCTAGAGAACCCATGATTGGTGAGCCGTATACGGGCCGTTGTGGTGTGTCCACGAGCCGTCCACTTGAATTCTTCCACGTATGAAGATCCTCTCACCTTCAATCCATGGCGATGGGAGGTAGTTGACTCAGTGTAGCTGCAATTATTGTATAGAAACGTCAAGATGCTTTCTTCTCAACGTGGTTGGTGGCCATATTCTTGTACGGTTGACGGCATAAAAATCACAGCGGCATGACAATCCAAGGATCCTAATTTCTCCATGTTGGATTTGAACCAGTGGTCTTTTTGCTTTTAACCGTTTATGTGAAGGCCCCATTAATCGGACGAACAGGATTGTCCAGTGTGATATTTAAGTAGTTGCCCGTCCATTGCCAGGCCCACGAGATGGACGGACCACATCAACTGTCAATGCAGCCACGTGGGCACGTTGTGGATTCACTAAGCAAGGATAATTCCCGTCGACCTCAGTGGACACCATGTGAAAGTGGGCCTTGGTTTCTTTTCTTCGTTACAAAGTTTCATTCATCAAAGAGATGTTGAAATTGAACGGTTGGATTGCGTGAAGGGCATTGATACGAGTGGAGGGTCCAAGGATTTCCTGGCTTTTGGAAGTGGCATGAGATACTGCATTGGAGCTCTTTCAGCAAGATGCAAATGTCTGCTTTCCTTCATCACCTACACACACACACACACACACACACACACACACACACACACACACAGAGAGAGAATTCAACTGACTATTTTAATGATGGATATATCAGGTGGATAGCTATCAAAGGAGGAGGGATAGTCCATCGTCCTGAATTAGGATTTCCAAATGGTTTCCACATTCGGTTCATTAGAAAAGAGAAAGTGGAGACATGGGAAGGCCTGGGCCCAGGCATGGTCTGAGCCAAGGACGGTTCCATGTTGAAATCTTCATTAATGGGCCACCTGGCCTGTTGCCACCCCTAATCTTGGATTGTCTATGTTCCAAAATTTTCACAGATTGAGCAATCTTAACCCTTTGGTTGGTTTTTATGAAAATTTGGATGGACAGGGATTAAGAGAAAAGTAATATTGGCTTTCTTTAATAACCATCCATTTTATTTTGCTAAGAGCACTGAAAGGGACAGGTTAGGATTGTCCAATTAGCGTGGTTTTTGGGATATGGCCCTTCCTAGGTAGGGTCTACCTAGTACAAGTATACCATTTCTACATAAAGCCTGCCCTTGATAAGTGAAGCTAAAGAAAGTCAGCGAGAATTCTATATGCTGTGTGGACCTCCTAGTTTTCATAAAAATGACCATAAAAATTCTATATGGTTTTCTAAAATTGTCTCCCTATCAATTTGCATTTGTTGAAGGGAAACAAATCTTAAATGTAGTTCCTAATTGCCAACGAATGCCTTGATTCTCAATCTAAATCCAAATTGCCTGGTATTTTATGTAAATTGGACATAGAAAAGGCTTATAATCATGTGGATTGAAATTTTTTGGATCAAATGCTCATTCAAGTGGGTTTTGGATTTAAATGGAGAGCTTAGATGAAGTTGCGTGTTAGATCTCCTAAATTCTCTATTTTAATTAATGAATCTCCTTTTGATTTTTTCAGGTCCTCAAGAGGTTTGCGTTAGGGAGACCCTCTATCTCCTTTTCTCTTTGTAATGGTGATGGAGGCCCTTAGTGGTATGATTTTGAGAGGTCAACAGTTAGGCCTGTTTAGGGGTGTGTCCATTCCTAATTTCCAAATTCCTATTTCTCACATTTTATTTGCTGATGATAGTCTTCTTTTTTGTGAAGTTAATGAGTTCAAGGTTACCATGTTAAGTTTTACTTTAACTTGATTTTAGGTGGTATCAGGTATGAAAACCAATCTCTCAAAGACTAAATTTTTTTGTATAAATATTAGTTCTAATGAGTGCATTTCTCTCGCTGCTTCTTTTGGGTGTAGGGTTAGCTCCCTCCCCTCCATTTATTGGGCTTGCCTCTTTATATAGGTAAACCTCCTTTCTCTCTGTGGGATGGAATAGTGGAAAAGATGGAATGGAAATTAGCGGCTTGGAGGCAAAATCTTCTGTCTTTGGGAGGAAAAATTAATCTTATCAAAGCCTCTCTTTCCAACTTGCCGGTGTATCTCCTCTCCTTGTTCAGATGTCCCATCTCTGTCATAAGTAGAATTGATAAAATTAGAAGGAATTTCCTTTGGCAAGGTGCTGCTGCTAGTGGAAAATTCCCTCTGCCAAAATGAAAGAAGTTTGTTCTACCTATGAGAAGGGCGGTGCTAATATTAAAGACCTTACTATATTTAACAAAGCTTTGTTGGGCAAATGGGTTTGGAGATTTGGGTGTGAGGAAAATAGTTTATGGCATAACATCATTAAGCTAAATATGGATTGTCTCCCTCTGGTTGGTGGACTAAAAGTTTTTCTCTTTATAGAGCCTCCTTCTTATGGAAAGGAATATCCAAATCAGCAAGCCCTATGTTTGAGAGGATCTCTTATATGCTGGGTAGTGGTAAAAATGTTAGATTTTGGCTGGATATTTGGTTTGGATCCCGAACTCTTGCAGACTTGTTTCCCACTATTTTTTCCATCTCTCAGGAATCTAAATGCCCTCAGTGGTTGAATGCTTTAGCCATCAAGATGGGGTTGGTGGGTGGACGCCTCAAATTAGGAGGTATCTTTCATATTCAGAATTTATAGATCTAAATTCTCTGATGAATTTTCTGCAGGAAGCTCCCACTCCTGATCCTTCGCTTCATAAAGATTCCCTCTTTTGGAAAGAGGAGCGTTTAGAAGAGTTCTCGGTGAAATCTTTCTACAAGTCTTTGGCTGACTCTTCTTTCTCCGAAACATACTGCACTGGCCCCATTTAGAGCTATAGAGTGCCGCCAAAGGTTGCAGCGTTTGGGTGGCTAGCGGGTAGAAGCAGAATCCTAACCATAGATAACCTCAGGAAGAGAGGGATGCAAATTACAAATGGTTGTCCTCTATGCCTCAAAGCGAAAGAAACAGTGGATCATCTTCTTATCCACTGTGAGTTTTCAACAGCGGTATGGTGGAATGTTTTGAAGATAGCCGGAGTCTCATGGATAATGCCTTCTTCAATAGACAATCTCTTGACTCAATGGCATGCTGAGACAGGGAGTAGCCTTGGAAGAAGAAAATGGAGAACTATTTTCATGGCAGTTCTTTGAGCGGTTTGGGCGGAGCATAACAACAGATGTTTTAGGAGCAAATCTTGTTCTGTTGATTGGTGTTTTCTCCCGTGTATTGGTGTTGTTTAGGGATTGGGCCCATTAAGTAATCAGAGGCCTTAGTAGCTGGTAGTTGTTCTGGCTGTATTTTTTAGTTTTTTTTTTTTTTGTAGTTTCTCTTTCCCCTGTTGCTTTGTCGGTTTTTTTCTTTCTCTGTTTGTTTCCTTCTAATAAAAAATCACTTTCAAAAAAAAAAAAAAAAGATGACCACTCCGATGTTTATAGGCCTTTTTGCAGAGCACAGAGCCCGAGCCTAAGCCCAACAAAAACCCAAAATGGGCCAGATCTTTTAGGCCCATGCCCAACTTGATTGAAAGTTTGTCACCCTGGACCTTGCTCATTAGGCAATTTCTACATGTAAAGTGACGGATAAAGCACCCGAGATCTGTGGGGCCACTGTTTTTGCTTGTGACATTCTTTCCGTCCATCCGGACCAAAAATCATCCTGATCCACAACTCAGTTGGCACACACCATTGGAACAACGTAAAATAATGCTTAAAACCTCTAATTTCAAGCATCGTGCCCGCCTGATCAGGCTGATTTTTTGGAATGTCTGTAATCCTGGCAAGGCATACCTAATGAACGGTGTGGATGGAATATAAAAACCATGTTGGGCCACGTACAAACCTATGGTTGGCATCCTCTCCCAATTGTTCCCTGTGGTGTGGATGGTAGAGCCCATTAGACAGACATTTCCCAGTCCGAAAGTAACAGAGAGAGCATCCTAATTTTGAAAAGTGGGGCCCATTAGATGGACAGCCCCATTCCCCCGCCACTTCCATGCCTAGGAATTTTATAATCCTCCAACTGATGACATGAATTGTATACTCAAGGCTTTAAGTTTGCACAAGTGGGCCCACTTTCATGGATCCAAACCGTTGCTCTTATCCCATTAATCTTGGATAGACTATACCCCAAATACATAAATAAAAAAAAATAAATAAATAAATAAATAAAAGAAGAAGAAGGTACTACCACTTTCTGAACAGTCCATCCAGCATGCCATAACAGAATCTGGATAGAATCAAGAGGCCGAACCCAATTTCAATTTGAAGGTCAAATGCACCTGGGTCACAAGAAAATCGAAGACCATGAAATATAAATCTAACTAATAACATGGACCACATATCACTATTCTAACCATCCGCTTGTCTCATCACAAGTGACCCACCTGATGAGTCATGCAAACCACATTAATCGCCATTTTCATTGTACGGAATGGTACAATCAAGTCTATTTTTTTTGCCACAAGTGGTACAATGAGTTAGACTCCCCATGCATAAGTCATCGAACCTATGGCATGCAGTTTCCGTTTCCATTACATTTCTAGCTACTTTATTTATACACATGCTTCCTTTTGTCTCGACAATAGGAATATACGTAATAGCTTACGTAAGCCGCCTAACTTGTTTAAGCTATAACAGCCTCTCTTATTTCTTTTAATGGCTCATGTTTTTTTTCCTGCACATGTACCTATTTAACTACTTTTCTGTATTGGAATGGTCCCAAAATGTACAAGTCCCAGGCTGAATGTCGATAATTAAGGGGTGTATGCATCACAAATTGGGTCCTAAATAGCAGCTCCTCTATCATAACTGCTCGACGTATGAGGCATGAAAGTTCTAGAGAAATGGGAATGGATTCCAGTGAGGAGAGAAAGAGGAGAAGATTCGCAGCAAATGTATGGTACGTGGTATGCATGCAAGGGATCAGGGTCATTCATCAAGTCAGGCCCACCATGACTAAAAGATCATGTCAGTCGCCACACATGTACAATATTGAATATAGCTCATTGTTCTTTTTTCTAACCATCCATCTTCAGCTGCCCAACCAGTTGAACGAGTCGACCAGATTTTCGAGCGTGGACATTTTCACCGTAGACCACACCTGCAAATGGCATGGATATCACACATGTGCCAATGAATCACCACCCAATCTCCTGATGCATATGACCTAACCATTTCTCAACTTTTATTATGTAAACATCACGTAGGTGGGCCATGCTTGCCTTTAAATTCGACTCTCTTTTGAGTAGAAAGTTGAGTTTGTTGGGCGTCGAATCCCAACGCCACCCTTTAATAATAAAGGAAAGTCAATGGCATTCCATATGGCTACATACATGAGACATATATTTTAAGCCATGGTGCTTAGAATTCTAGAAATATCAGTCAATGTTGTACTATCTACGTTTCTAACAAGACCATGTACATTTTACCTTTTAGGTGCTTTTTCCTCCATTATTTGGAGTGACTTGGGAATAGCTTCTCCCACATTTTTTCCGCCTTTCCTTCCTTCTCAAGCCAATAGAATATCGCATTCATTCAAAGCCCTATGATGCATGAGCAACTATTAATTTATTTGGTAGTGGACAACTAACAAAAAAAAATAAATAAATAAGAGGGTAACGACCCGATATTGTTGGTGAAAACCATTGATGCTCATATATATATGTATATGAACTACGGTACCTATTTTTATAAAGGTTTTCAATAAGCTACCCATTAATTTAAGTAAACTTAATGGAAGTTGGGGTCAATCTTGACAACAATGGAATCAATGGCTTAGGTTAGCTCCACCACGATGTTTATGTAAAATCCACCCAAACAACAAGGTGTGTTACTCTATTTTAGGCCTAGGGCCAAAAATTCAACCTCATTTGTAATTCAAGTGGACCACACTTTTGAAATAGTGTACAATGCAATTCTCACCTTCCAAACTATTTTCCTCATGTGGCCCAATTGAATCACTGATAAGCATGACATTTGGTCCGAGGCTTGAATTTTGTGTTGCATCTAATGTTTGACGTGAATTTCATATAATCATTGTGGTGAGCTTTGTAAAAATAAAGGGTGGATGTCTCTCTCCCAATTATTTCTTTTAGCGTGGCATGCATGAATCACCTATAACCTTATTTTTTTAACCTACACCCAAATGTTGAATTACACATTTAATGGTCGCAGATCTTACATAAACATCTTAGTAGACTCGTTAAAAATTAAAGGTGGGCATCCCCTAAATTCCCTTCAAATCTCTATACACAATTGGAAGGGGTACACCATCCCTTTATTTTATTTTATTTTTATTTTTATTTTTCCTTCTTCGGGGGGCCCATTTGATGGAATGAAAAATACCCATTGCTTCTATTTCAATCAACAAGCGTCTTAATTCTGGAACTTTGACTTAATGAGGCTAGCTTGGTCTACAAATTAGTCAATTTAACTTAAAAGTGCCTGTTTGGCTGACGCTTAAGAATGAGTTCATCTCATGATAATCATGTATTAGAGGTCATAATCATTCATTATCAAGATTATGAACTCATGATAATTATATATTGGAGGTTATAATCATTCATTATAAGAAAATATAAAATCTTTTTTGGGGTCTACCAAACAAAAAATGATCAGTGAGAAGGGGGAAATGATGCACCCATCGAATGCAGGTTCAATGTACCTATGCGACTCATGACATGTACTACCTAACCAATGGCCTGGATATAAAACAAATACATCCAGGTCTCAGTGACCTTATCAACAGGTTGGATGACAGATAAATTTATTATGGAGGGCCCTAGAAAGCTTTCAACGGTGGGTGCCACTATCCCCACTATTTCCTGTGGTGTGGTCCACTTGATCTTCTTATCTGCTTCATTTTTGGGTTCTTATCCTAAAATGAGCTGGGAAAACGGATGGACGGCATGGATGTAAAACATATAGATCACGTTGGGCCCCACAGCGCCCAACACATCAACACACCACTGCTGGGGTTGGTGTTGGCAACACCACCAATCCCTCTATCGAAACCCCCTTTTCCCATAATTATCATGTTTTGCGGCTGATATTGTGGGAATAGTGTCCCAACGCATCCATTTTGCATTAGTGTTGCCCATGGTTCATTGATCCAGACGGTTGATATGATTTTATTCACGTGCATGGAGGATTGCTCAAACATTAATTTCCAGATCGGATGATTCTAACCCACCAGATCTATGACTGTAATTTTGGGCCATTGTTGTGTTTATCCTAATCGTTTATTTGTAGGGCATTGATTCAACTGTTAGAATCGTCTTACCTGGGAAATTTTTAGAACATCAACCATCCCTTGTGGGTTACTTTAGATCAACGGTTCATATCAGGAAGCCATTCTTGTTCTGATGCATCGGGACCCTATAATTCATCCACAGTACTTATATGCCAAGAAAAACGAGAAATGGAAGAAATGCTAAATAGAGATTATCCTTGTTCTGACAGCATTGTAAGTTTTAGTGCACTTGCATAGGTATACTCATAAGGTCCAGTCCATAGATGTGGACTTACGCTGAGTCCAGCCTACTCTTCATGGGCTTCAGAAAATAACTCACTAATGATCAGACGATTCAAACCATCTGATCAATAGCACCTATAAAATGGATCGTCAAGAATTTTTCAGGAAAAAAAAAATTTATGTGGTAGTGACACCCTTATGGATGTGCTTTTGAGAGGCCAATTGCGTGTCTGTGGGGCTACCGTGATGTCTGTGTTATCCACACCGTCCATTTGTTTTTCCAGCTCATTTTTTGGCATGAGCTCAAAATTGAAGCATATCTAATGCTCAAGTGGACCGCACCATAGGAAACAGTGGTAATTGAATGCCTACCGTTGAAAACTTCTTGAGGGTGGTAGAAGTTTTGTATCAAGCTGATATGACCTTATGAACAGGTTCGATGACAAACAAACATCACTTTGGTCCACTTGAGATTTGCATATGCTTCAATTATGGGCTTAGGTACTAAAATAATATGGAAAAATGGATGGACGGAGTGAATAAGACACATTCATCACGTTGAGCTCCACAGAATTTACTCAGCTCGGCATAGCGTGCTGAGTTACTACTCAGTAGGCAATCCGCGTCCCCTTTGGAGTCTTGAGAATGTGCTCATTCCCTGTGCAACTCACAACCTCTGCACACCCCTGACATGATTACTTGATGCATGCATGCATCTGAGCTGTCCATCAGGTGGGACCCACCAAATAGATACTTAGGCTCAAAGCATACTGGCACAATCATGAGATGGTAAGTCATTTTAGTTGGTACATTGTGTCCATCACGGCTGTTGATTTACCATTCCTACCCATTAAATTTTAACCACAGTTTTTTGCTGATCAGCCCTTGATGGACAAATGCCCACCGTAAGATTCCATCTTAATACATTTTATCATCTTTGCACCGTCAGATGTGTTCTTGAGCAATTTGGGTCGTTGGATCTGGTTTTGAGAGGTCGAGTGTTGATTGTGGCAATTTTCTTATGAGCAACTTGGGATAGAAAATTCTCAACACTCAGGAGGCACGTGATGTTTCATTGAACCTGATGTCCTGCAGGAGGTGGACCATACCACATGAACGTAGAGGTATTAGATATAATTTCACGGGGTGGCCCACCTGAGTGTTGAATCAGTCTGATTTTTGGGACAAGGTTAAACAAGGGGTGGTGTACATGGACAGGGTGGATTTCATGCAAGTTAAGTCTCCCCACGTTAGATGGGACCCAGCTTCGGTAGTGAACCCTCCATTACCAAGCTGATCGATGCTGGAAAAGCTCTGTAGGCCCCACCATGATGTATGTGTCTTATCCACGCCATCCATCCATTTTTCCAGCTCATTTTAGGGCATGAGAACAAAAAATGAAGTAGATCCAAATCTCAAGTGGATCACACTATAGGAAACAACTGTAATTGAACACACACCATTAAAAACTTCCTAAGGCTCATTATTTTTCATCCAACCTATTAAGTATTAGGTTCGCTCAGGCCTGGGTGAAGGGAAAACACAAATATAAGCTTGATCCAAAGCTTTTGTTTCCCCAGCCCACAATAAGTTTTTAATGGTGGGCATTTAGTCACCACTTTTTTCCTAGGGCGTGGTCCAGCTGAGATTTGGATCTACCTCCCTAAATTAATTTAGAAAAGTGGATGGATGGATGGCATGGATAAAACACATACATTGTGGTCGGTTCCACGGAGCACCGACCAATAACGAGCTGGGTATTGAGGGCTCACTACTAAATCCACGTCCAAGTAAAAGGGACCAGAGTAGGCGGGGCCCGCCTCACCCAAGATGGTGCAGTAGTCCTTACTGTGGGGCTCACCTTGATGTCTTTATTTTATTTTATATCCACATCTTCCATCTATTTTTCCAGGGTGCAGTTATCCTTATTGTGGGCTCACCTTGATGTATTTATTTTATATCCACATCATTTATTTATTTTTCCAAATCATTTTAGGGCACAAGCATAAAAACTCAGCTTTATTCAAAATTTACATGGGCCATACTGCATGAATTTAAAGTTTTTAAGTGTAACTTTACATATGGTAAAAAAAAAAAAAAACTGATTAAGAGTGAATTTTACACACACATCATGCATGGTGGCACCGAAAGCTGGTGAAAAAACTGATTAAGAGTGAATTTTACACACTGTTGCACATGCTGTCTGCAACAAGTGTTGTAGAAGATTCCGGTTCATCATATTTTGCTTGATGCAATTTCATAGTCTAGATTTTAGACTTAAAAAGCACTTATGTACCTCCCTAGCACCTAGGGGTTACTTGGGGAGCGGATTAGATGTGCAGACCTCACCTAAGACAGTGCAGCTCTTACTATGGGGCCTACCTTGGTGGATGTATTCTATATGCATGCCGTTCATACATTTTGCCCTATTATTTTAGGGCATGAGCTAAAAAAATAATGAAGATCCAAATCTCGTGCAAACCAGGCATGCTATAGAAAACAATAGTGATTAAACACCTTACCATTAAAAACTTCTTAGGGCCTACCATAATGTTTCCATGATGTTTATTTGCTAACCAACCTGTTGATGAAGGGGGAAAACAAATATCAACGTATCCAAAATTTTTGTGGCCATTAATGGTCGATCACTCTGTTTCCTATAGTATGGTCCACCTCAGAATTGGATCTAACTTGTGTCCTAAAATGATTGGGCAAAAGGGATGGACATCATGCATATAGAATACATGCATCAATGGAGAGTAGGCCCGATGGTAAGGGCCGTACTGTCTTCGGGCATCTAATCCACTCCCCAAGTAAGCCCCCTAGGTGTTAGGGAGGTAAGTGCTTTTCAAGTCTAAAACCTAGACTTTGAATTGAAATTGCACCGAGCGCAATATGATGGTACCCGAATCTTTTGCAACACTTGTTGTAGAAAGCACGTGCAACACCCAAGCTTTATGGTGCCACCATGATGTGTGTGTAAAATTCACTCTTACTTGAATCAGTTTTTTCACCAGTTTTCAGCGCCAACATGATGTGTGTGTAAAATTCACTCTTCCTTAGTTTTTCTCACTAGTTTTAACCGTATATAACAAAGATATCAAAGCCCAAGCTAAGTCACTATAAGGAGCTACACACATAAAAACTCTACATTCACATTAATTTTGAATAAGTTGTGAGGTTCAACCCAAGATGGCATATAGCAATACAATGGCCCCATGAAGATGGCCTATGAAGGTTTCCATGGGTGACACCTCATCCCCAGCGTTCCCTAAGGCATGGCCCACCTGGGTCTCAATCCATGATTCAGTAGTAGACACACATGGGTTCAAGTGCCCATGTGGGATGTGTTGATGGGGGTGTGTGCGAAGAAAAGAAAAGAAAAAAAAAAAGGCATGGCCCACTTGAGCTTTGGGCTTGTGCCCAAAAATGAGGTGTTGCATCTATCAACAATGAACACAGTGTACGTCACAAATGCATGAGTGGGCCGACAAAGCTGTAGTGTTGCATGCTCTCCCTACAAGGTGTTGTAGAAGATTCCATTCCCTATGTATACATGGTCAATCAATAGACCCAGCTCGAGCCAAGCAAAACTTTTGAATATAGCCAGTCTAACCACCGAGCTCGACGTTCAAAATGCATGCCCTGCAGGCTAACAGCCCTACTTTTGCATCAGGCTCCTTTAAAATAGCTGAGTGTGGACCAGTCAACCTACTCCACCAGAAGAGAAAAATACGCCCAAAAAGGAAAAAGAAAATACATAAAATGGTTTACGTACAGAACGTAGGGACCCTCTTTGGTCTCTTTGTTTCCCTGATATACACCTAACAAGCATCCTGTTTGTCCATCCTTTGAAAAAATAGGAGAATATACCCACTAAACATTTATTAATATGTATTACAACCTTCTAAGAAATTAAGAGAAAAGCAGCATTAGCACAAACCCGCTTTTCTCTCCTTCCATTTGTCTTAAAGGGAGGTGATCAAAATGCATGGAGAAAAAACTACCGCGTGTGACTTAGATATGACATCCAACCCGTCCAACATGTTCAACCCACCATGAAGATCATGTTTGAAAGAAACCACATCAATCCAAACATTGACTGGGCCACATCATAGAAAATAATAGACAACCATCCATGTAGTCTAAATTATAATATGGACCGTCTGATTGTTAGATTGGTCTCATTTTTTTTTTGGAATAAGTGATTTTCGCAGTGGGGATAACCCGTTGGACGGGTTGGATGTGATACACACATGACATTTGTCGTTGCTTAGCTGGGTATACCGCTAGATGGGATCATTTCCTATTATAACGAAAAAGGACAAGAGGCATGCAAGTTGTGAGAGACACCAGTTGATACATCAACATCACCGACTCTCCAAAAAAGCCATTTAGCTAAAATCCTAAGGCTCTAATGAAATCTAAAAGTTAAGCCCCTCCTCGTGAGAGACAACCAAGCTTACATGTACATCACCGACTGTACAAAGCTGTCCATTTTAAAATCAATGGCTAATCTAGTCCGAAATTAATTTTGGTATTTATATGATCTACCCTGCATCTTTGCTATAAGTGGGGCCCATTTGCTCGCTAATCCAGAGAATTGGTCTGTATAGTATCCCACAATGGGTGGGTTGTGGGTCAAAAATCTCCTTGATGGGAGAAATGGTCAACTTTCAATTTGTGAAATAAGAAGAGAAATACAGCAGTGGCCCCCCTCTTCAGACTAATATCCGGTGGAATGGCTTAAAAATCTGTCCTAGCCAACATTAGGTAGGCCACACCATTGAAAACAATGAAAAACCGCCTAAACACCCTTGGAATTGGCCGGCGGACCACTTGATGGCTGGGTCAGCCTGATTTATGAGGCCTCCAACTTTCATGATGGGTGACCTTGGTGGCGGGATGGATGCCATAGACACACCACTGTGGGCCCCACGCACAACCCTAGTATACTGGAGAGCGGATTAGGTGTGCGCGGCCCTGAATCTGGCCCCACCTTGATGTATGTATTGTATATCCATGCTGTCCATCCATTTTCCGGATCATTTTGGGGCATGAGCTCGGAAAGAAAGCAAATCTAAATCTCAGGCAGACCGCAGCACAAGAAGGTGATAGACTATTAAAAACTTCTCGTGGGCCACAAAAGTTTTGGATTCAGCCAATATTTGTTGCTTTCTCTTCATTCAAGTATGTGTGACCTTATCAACAGGTTGGAGGGCAAATAAACATTACAGTGGACGGTACTGTAAGCCTAGGAAGTTTTTAATGGTAGGCGTTCAATCACCTACTGTTTCCTATGGTGTGGTCTACTAGAGAGTTGAATCTGCTTCATTTTTTGGGATCATACCCTAAATAATCTGGCAAAACGGATGGACGGCATGGATATAAAATACATACATCAATGTGGACCCACGTTCAGGGCTGCACCTAATCCGCACCTTATTCTACGGGGCGTTACAGCCTTACAGGGGAACCCGCCTCGAGCCAAATAACAATCTTCCAATTTCATTCACGGAAGCCGATTGTGCACTGAGTAACTCTGTGGGGCCCACCGTGATTTATATCTTTTATCCACGCCGTCCATCCCTTTTATCAGATCATTTTAGATCATGAGCCAAAAAAAAATTGAAGCATATACATAGCTCAAGTGGACAACACCACAGGAAACGGTGTGAATTTAATGCCTACCATTGAAAACTTCTTGGGGCCAAAGAAGTTTTGTATCAAGCTGATCTCTGTTTTTACCTTCATCCATCTCTGTGTGACCTTATGAACAGGTTGGATGACAAATAAACATCATTTTGGGCCCTAGGAAGGTTTCAACGGTGGACATCATTATTCCCACTATTTACTGTAGTGTGGTCCACTTGAACTTTGGATATGCTTCAGCTGTAGGCTCATGGCCTAAAATGATCTTTAAAAACGGATGGACGTAGTAGATAAGACACATAGATCCATGGTGGGCCCCACAAGGTTTACTAAGTATGCTTAAGCATATGGAGTTATAGTACGCAATCCGCTTCATTCCTTCACGGTGCCGGTTGTAATAACACTCCATAGGCCTTTAACTATTTTCAATGTCCACAGCCCACGGACGCGGATTGCCTCTGCCCCCGCCCACATGAAGTTCCTGTGGTCGGAAGCTATGTGGGCCCACAGTGATGCCCGTCAGAAATCCACACCGACCATTAGTTTCTCAACCTCACAGTAGGATAGGATTCCAAAATCTAGCAGATCTAAAACTCATGTAGGGACACACGACAGGAAACAGCGTGGATTGAACGCCTACCATCAGAAACTTTGTGGGGCCATAGAAGTTTTGAATCAGGATGATATTTGTACCTACAGTTTATCCTAGTGTTAATGAAATTATGAACGGCTTGGATGGCATATAAGCATCATGGTGGGCTCCAAGAAGTTTTGGACAGTTGACATTTCTATTCTCACTGTTTCCTGTCGTGTGGTCCACATGAGTTTTAAATCTGCCTGTTTTTTGGATTTCTGTCCTACTATGAGGTATAGAAACTAATGGATGGCGTGGATTTCTCACAGGCATCTCTGCAGGCCCCACATAGCTTCCGGCCGGGGGCACGGGCACAGGCACGAGGCAATCCGCTTCCACAGCCCACGAGCTCAATGTGGGGTCGAATCATATGGCCCATTGAACATGACCCAAGTGCGACAGCATCGAAATCATGCGCTCCATACAGGTACCTTAGAAAAGTAATAATAAATGAGAGAACTACTAATGATAAAAATTAAAAAAATAAAAGAGCTGATTCTCGCATGATGATTGGTTAATATAGGAGGTGGGACCCACACATCTATCACAAATGGTAGTGGGCCAAGCATGACTGGGCCCCGTGCGCTTGGTTATATAGGAGGTGCATTTTTCAAGCCCAATAACTAAAAATATCCAAATAGGTGGGCCCATCCTTACCCAATAACACTATTTGACTTTGAGTAGTTGGCCAGCCGCGCCCACCCGAATCCAATTCCTTTGCTAGTGAACTGGGCTGATCAGCTTGGACCCGGTTACTTAGCTCACTAGCTAGCTTGGTTTTAAGACTTGGAAGCCACTCATCCGAGTTGACTCAGACTCGGTTAGACCCTATTCCATTCTATACCACGAGTCATCTCCAACTTGGGTGAGTCATGACTCGACTCACTTCAACTCACTGAGTCATTTAACCAGCCTGGCCAGTCCTAGATACATTCAAAGGGGCCCAGCTCAGTTAGCATTCCCAAGTCCAAGAATAACAGTGAACGCTGGAGCAATTAACTAATGTCACAAGTGATAAATAAATGAAAGGTACACGAGTGGACACATCTCCCCAGTAAGGACCGTTGATTTAATTTTTAGACCATTGACGTATTCCTTTATTAACCGTCCATTTGCGGACCGCCAACTAGACGCCAGGATCACTCCACCAAGGAGACTTTTGGAATATGTTCCATCAAAGGTGGAGCCCATGGAATCAACGGTCTGCATCACCAATCTCGGACTTCAACTGGCACAAATTAATAATCCAAAGGTATCATACACATCATTGGTAGGAGGATTATACAAGTCCTCAAAATGAAAAGGTCTTTTTGGATGCTTTTATGAATTCTGAATAAAATTCAAAACACTTTCTTTTCTTTTTCTCTGTTTTTTTATTCTCTTTCTAGAGAGATAACAAGATGAGCTGTCTTCCTTGTAGCCTTGAGGGGAGACCTTTCCCACCCCTTACCAAACGGTTAAGCAATCCATGTCATGGATAGCCCACCGAGCATGACCATTTTCTTAGAGGTTTGCTACAATAAGTCCCACCTACTGTTATCCAAAACATGCGAACCGTAGCAGCCAATCTAGGGTCATTTTCAATGATCCAAACCATTCACATGATAGCTTACCATTAATGGGGATACCCCAAAAAAGAAAAACTCGTAGATTTGAATTATTTCAGCCTTTCCATAATTTAACCCCCTTCCTTCGAATATGGATCGTCTTCCAAACCGTCGTTTTCTAGGTCACTGCTCGAAAGGTAAGGATCTTCCAATCTTGAAGATCTTTTAGGCAACCACCACCATCCATGTTTTGGCCCATCATGTAAACAGCTTGGATTATTGAAACATGACCCCCAAATCCACGTTATAGCCAACCTCTTTGTAAGAATCCCAAAGCATCTTTTAGCATTGTGAGACCCTAAAAATGTGGGGGCTACAAAAATCAAAAGGGCATTGGAATCCCAAAAGACCCCTTTACCATACATTTAAGCCTACATACTTGTAACTTTTGTAGCAAGCTCAAGAAAAATAAAGTAATTTAAAAATAAATAAATAAAAGAACACTAATCCCAAAATCAGACAAAGCTCTAGGATTCCAATGTTCATGTTCAACTCCTCACACCTCTAACTCCCATTTCTTAGGCCCCCATTCACTCATTTGCCATAAAATAATACATGTAGTGAGCAATGATCGCCACCCTACATATAGTTTCATGCATGTCTAGGCCCATTTGATAATGCCATCATAGGCATTGATTTTAGATGAGATGGCCACATAGATTTATCTTCTCAAGAACCAATGATAGACACTCTTCCCATCACCATCACATAGATACTACCGTCCATAGAGTATTTAGCATAGATCTTGGGAAGATCTAAAAGGTTGGTGATGCCCACGAATTCTAAGTTTTTTAAGCTGCATTGAAGATTGCTCTTGATTTCAGATCCTTTGAACCTCTATCTACTCAAATCTAGGGAAAAGGATTGCCTCCCTCCCACCCCTTTTAAAAAAAAATGTAGCATATGGGCCTCGTGCTCTTGCGGTCCGCATTGGCCCGTGTGAAATGGACGGCCCGTGTGGCTGTTTGCCTGCCCGTACCCGCCTTGAGACAGGCGAACCTCGAGCCCAAAGGGCTATAGCCAGTCTACATTTTCGATTTAAGAAATGAGACGGGACGTGGGTCTGTATACTCTAGGAACTGACCAGCTGGCTAACAATTGAAGGAATCAGGAAGCATCCTGGGAGCATCATCATGCCTTGGTCATGGTAGGCTTATTAAGCTAACCTGCATTTTAATAAAACCCGTTGACGGGCAGTATTATAAGTATAGGAGAAAATATTCTATCTATTCTATTCTTATCTCCAACCACTTCTACAGCTTTCTCATCAACCAACTACAGAAAAATAAAAGAAACTACGCTCATATGCATTTGTTTATACTGAAGCTTGTAAAACCTGCCTGTCTATTTAAGTAGCATTCTCATGCTTTCTAAGACACATGCTAGCATTCTCTTCTGTTTTCCATCTTTCCATACACACCCAGCTCTCTATCTTCCTCCTCTTCCTTGTTGAGTTCCTTCTGTAGAGAATCCACACCTTGTTTTCCTTCATAACATAAGCTTTTGAGTCATAAATTATAAAGGCATATATAAAAGATGTGGTCTGCTGCATTATGCATTGGAACTTTGGTTGTCATATGCATTATTCATTGGGTGCACAGCTGGAGGAATCCTAGATGCAGTGGGAAGCTTCCTCCTGGCTCCATGGGCCTGCCACTTCTTGGAGAGACCCTACAGTTCTTCTTGCCAAACACTTCTTCTGATGTCCCTCCCTTCATCAGAGAGAGGATGCAAAGGTAGTGAAATGGCCCATCAAGTTCAGTTCGAAAAAGGTCTAGCTTTGTGTGATGTATGTTTGTATGGTTTATAATGTATTGCTTATATAATGCTGTTGTTGTATTTTCAGATATGGTCCCGTGTTCCGAACCAGCTTGGTGGGCCGACCGGTCATTGTATCAACTGACCCAGAGATCAATCATTTCGTCTTCCAACAAGAAGGGCGGTTGTTTCAGAGCTGGTACCCAGACACCTTTACGGAGATCTTTGGCCGCCAGAATGTGGGCTCATTACATGGGTTCATGTATAAGTATCTCAAGAGCATGGTCCTGAATCTCTTTGGTCCCGAAAGCCTGAAAGAGAAGCTTCTTCCCCAAGTGGAACAAACAGCACACAGGAATCTACTTTCGTGGTCGCACCAGCAGAGTGTAGAGCTCAAAGATGCCACTGCAACTGTAAATTCAAATACTATCTTCGTCTTTGAAATTTCACTGAAATGTCGCTGTCTTGACCGTCACCATTTGGGTTTTACAGATGATATTTGATCTGACTGCTAAGAAGCTGATCAGCTATGATCCAGCCAAATCCTCCGAGAATCTGAGGGAGAATTTTGTCGCTTTCATACAGGGTCTGATCTCCTTTCCCCTGAACATTCCCGGTACCGCTTACCATAAATGCTTGCAGGTATCTTGGCAACATCTCTAAATCTTCAGCATCTGAAATACATTGCCTCTGCGCTACACATTATGGGTGTTGGTCTTAACTCTCTCCATCTCTCTGTTCAGGGACGGAAGAAGGCAATGAAAATTCTGAAAGATATGCTGCAGGAGCGACGTGCTTCGCCTGAGAAGCGCCATGGGGATTTCTATGACCATGTATTGGAAGAGCTGAAGAAAGAAAGAACGATTCTGACAGAAGCAATTGCTTTGGATTTGATGTTTGTGCTTCTCTTCGCGAGCTTTGAAACAACTTCCTTGGCTCTAACTTACGCAATCAAACTCCTTTCAGACAACCCAACAGTGCTGGAGAAATTAACGGTTAGTTATATTGCACTTCAGAGCCCAGACTTATAGGTGTGTTTGGAAGCCCATGGAGCATTCTGCTTTCCCTCCAAAATAATACTTGAAACCAGCAAGACATTTTTCAGGGACAGAAAGCAGAAAAATGACAACTAACCCATTTGGGTGTTATTTTAACTCAGCCCCAGATGCTCAGTCAGGATGCCTCCCCACTGACAGATTGAACCAAAATTCAATCTGGGGCACTTCCAAACATTACCGGAAACAAGTTCTCTTTCACTTGGATTCAAATGTCGATTTGACATTGTGCAATACCTTGGCCTACTATCAGGAGGAGCATGAAGCAATTCTAAGAAGCAGAGAAAACCCCAATTCCGGAATCACATGGAAGGAGTACAAATCAATGACTTTCACATCTCAGGTGAGCCAACCAAGAAACTTCTTTCTCTGGACACCTAGAAGTAGCCCGATTACTAGTGTCCAGTTTTGGAGACTCATCGGTCCATCCAAATTGCAGGTTATCAATGAAACAGTTAGGCTGGCGAATATCGTTCCTGGGATTTTCAGAAAAGCGCTGAAAGACATTGAGATAAAGGGTGAGTTCACAACCAATTGAATAATGTATATCCCATCATAATATGGTCCTCCAGTTCTGATGTACCAGTTATGCCACGGTTGATGCAGGATATACAATTCCAGCAGGATGGGCTGTTATGGTCTGTCCTCCAGCTGTCCACTTGAATCCTGCCGCATATGAAGATCCACTCAGCTTCAACCCAGGGAGATGGGAGGTGAGCACTATAATTGCTGTTTCCTTTTTCTATTTTACTGCTAGTAAGGAATTACTGTCAAGATTTCGCTTTCACTCTTCTACTTTTGAGGAATTAAAAGATACATCGACAGGTCCTTGGTTTGTTCAAGTGGACCCATATTTTGGTGATCTAGACTGTTGATCCTATGGGACCCGCAGTAGATGGACAATGGCCCAAAAATCTACTGGCCTACAAAAAGATGGTGGAGAAGGGAGGGGCAGAAATTGTTTATTTCAACTTAAAAAAAAAAAAAAAAGGAACAAAGATTGGATGTCTAGGATCTCCTGCTGGGAGAGTTTTGGGGCATGGTCTATCCAGTAGGACCCATATGGTTCGAATCACTGAACATGGATCCCTCTTGTATAATCTGAAAACCCGAGGATGGTACTTCCTCTCCTATTTCTTACTCCAAATTAGGCTGGCAACGGACCGCACTGAGCAGAAGGTAAATTTTGAATGGGGCCCACCCAATCAAGAGTGACTAACTGTGTGGGTGCGTTGTGCAGCTAACAGGGTGGGTGTGTTGCATGACTAACAAAAAAAAAAAGAGTGACGGCTTCAGTTAATCAGCCTGAGACCTTACAGGACCAACAATCATCACCACTGCTCCAAAATCTTCTATCTGATCAAAACTAATAATAAAATCCTCCTGAGCAGGGCATGGAAGGAAATGGCGGGTCAAAGAATTTCATGGCTTTTGGTGGTGGCATGAGATTTTGTGTAGGAACAGATTTCACCAAGCTGCAGATGGCTGTCTTCCTGCACTGCTTGGTCACAAAGTACAGGTAACAGTACCTCCACACTGATAAGAGTAAACATGCCACATATGCAACCATATACACACGTGAGACAGTAGCACTATCACAAATGCACCTCCACTCACCCAGGAAACTGACCCATTTAAATCTTGATTGATCAGGTGGACACCAATCAAAGGAGGAAACGTAGTCCGAACTCCTGGCTTAGCATTTCCAAACGGTTTCCACATTCGTCTCTTTGAGAAGCACACATAAGGGAAGCCTCTAATGTCATATTCCTCCCACAGTAAAGAATTACAAAGGCAAACAACTCAACATGTTTCGCGGATAAGAGTCACGAGACTCATCAGCTGACATCGAACGTACACTGCCAAAAGAAATAGTTTCCTACACACACCTGGACACCATTACAACAGTTTCTTCTCAAACCAAAACCAGGAAGAGAATTTCTTTCTTTTTTCTTTTTCTTTTTTTTTTCTTTTTTTTCTTTTTTGTTTTTTGTTGGATTTGCATACAAAGAAGTTTCCTGCATTTTGTCTCAATACCCAAACTTGCATAGTAACCAAAGGCACGAATAAGATGTAATTCAGAGAATGTAAGAAAATCCTGCATGAGTTTTTAGCTGCAATGATCAATGTAAATGTTTTGTACATCGGCAGTTACTTATATCCGACATTTCAAAATTTTCATAAGCAACGCAAGGAGTGAACAAAGACACAACTGCAATCGATGTTATATGAATGTGATGCCAAGCAAACAGCTATGGATTCTCTTCAAGCATTTTAGTATTCGGTTGAAGCATAGGTCTTCCTGCTTCCGATCACCGCATTTGTTTATAGCCATCCTGTCCATTTCTGTACACACAATGTTCAACTGCCCATGCCTCAAACATCATGTCCATCCTTTCTGTTCATGGACGAGCCGTGCTTCACATTAACAGAAACCTAAAGGATAATGACCCAACACAGGGAGGCATGCGTGTTCATCATATTATAATGGAGCGCACCTGGATGGGATCTGATGGCCTCCACCTGAACTGGTCCGGAACGTTCCCCTGGTGGTCTCCGCTTCGATCAGTCTAGGCCATCAACCTGGTGGACTCAACATTGGACTGTCCATGGCCAAAGACCAAGGTGACAAAATCATCCTAACTATTCAACAAATGGATTTTCGGTCACTAAATTTGAAATTTGTCTATATTTATCAGTTTTTTAACACCTATTTTCATTATCAGAGCAGATATTGGGCCCTGGGCAATCCAAGCGGAGCCCACATGGCGGATGATGAAAAACGATCCGTATGGATTGAGGCGGGGCCCACCTAGCCACTCCAGCACCCCTTATTATAATATGACATGCATACACTGCATTAGGACACTCCTCTTACTTGGATCCCTGCTGTGACCCTTGTATCTATCTAACATCCCTGCTGTTTTCCTTGTATCCATCTAACATCCCTGTTGTGTTCATTGAACATGCTAATGTTAGCAAAAATCATTAACAAAATCAGGATGTTTGTGCTTGTGAGCTGGCCCACAGAAATTACTGCTTCTTCTGCTCAACGCATGTCCATGTCCAATTGTCTGACACTTCTAGAAACAACTCCGATGAAACTAATTTTTATGTTTTAACTTTTTTTAGATACTTTTTAAATTTAAATAATTAATGTTTAGGTTTATTGCAGTTGTTAGTTATTTTGGGGACTTTTTACATGTAAATAATAGTAATACACTACTAAAATAATATATGTGTGTGTGAGCGTGTGTGTGTGTGTGTGTGTGTGTGTGTGTTCAAATTAGTTGTATGGTATCGGCGGATCTGACTTTAAAGGTTGCTGTGTCCGACACCTCGTATCTATGTCTGACATGTCGGCATCCAAGTCATATAGGATCCTGACGGAAGTCATCCTCTTCATGGTGATGTATGTGAGGCTGTCCAATGTCAACTCTGTGCTGCAGATTCCAGTTTTTATTCCTTAATTCAACAGAAGCAGACCAACTGCAATGAAGAATCCTTTCAACTAAAACAGACAAGGGAGCATAACCGCTGCACCTCCATGTACAAAAGATCTATTCAATTGTTGCAGTTTGAAGACCATCTACTTTTATCAGTAACTAATCAATCAAAGAGAATAACATGTTGCCGGAAACTAAAACGAACATCATTGGCGGCTCTAAAGTCATAAGAAAGTAACATCACAAGTAAATTCGTAAAATCACTCAATGTGGTTTTTTAACCATTAAAGCAAGATGTACAATTTTAGTTATGAAAGTGAATATTGTGGAGAGAGATCATTTTATTTTTGTGATTGACTAGACCATTCGGTTTTGTTAAATAACTTAAGACAAGGTGAGTAAAACATATATTTCATTAATATGTGGACAACATGTGACAACTCTTCGACACAATTATTCGATTTCAAGGTACGTTGAATCCAACATAGGACTAGGGATATCCTTATATGCTCACGAATCCACTCGTTTTAGCATGCATTGAGGAAGCCAGCAATGGTGATGCCTATTGCATATACCACAGACCAGAATAGACAGATACAACAAAACAATCATTTGTTAGATGCTATGTCGTGATGAAAGAACAAAAGAAAAGCAAATGAATGAAATGAAATTAATCAGATGGATAAGTAAAACAGACGACTCACGTTCCGCTTCGATAGACATGCGCTGCAGCGCTGACTCCATGTGCGTAGTAGATCCACAGTGATGAAATTTCTAGCTCATGACCAGTCGGAACGAGCCAACGTCAGTTAAGGCCTTGTTTGGACTCTTGCAACTGACTATATCTCAAATTGGATACGAATGTTTCTGAACTCAAATCACCTAGACCATGTTTTGGATCAGAAATCCAAACAGAACAGAAATCCAAGTCACAAATAAGATGATTTGAAAATTGCGAAAGTCAGGAATTCATGGTTGTCCAAACAGGCACCAATGCAACTGGGTGCACTATCGAATGTAATGAGGAAATCTAAGAAAGCAGAAATAACGAAATAGGGATTTCCTTAGCAGCTGCCTAAAGGGCATTGGCTCCAAATTCGAATTACATTGCTTTCAACGAAAAACTGAAAGTCACAACTTAAAAAACTAAAGGGCAATCAAAGGATCCCTAAAAAATCATTATAGAGGGAATGACCGGTCGATGGTGACAACCCAACACCAAATTGCAATTTTCTCTTCATTGAATAGAGCTATTGCAATTTAGTTGGATTGGACATCCAAACACAGCCATATACATTCAATTTCAACAAAGATAGGAAAATCAGCTTAGCATTGTCTTAGCAATTCAAAAAAAAAAAAAATTAATGATACTTGAAGATATGAGAGAGAGAGAGAGAGAGAGAGAGAGAGAGAGAGCAACCTCAGGTCCTCAACTATACTTGTGTATAGGCGCTTGTCATGTGACAGCCTTCTCTTCTAGTCTATGCTGGGAAGTTCGCCACTTCTGCGACCCCATGTGATCATCCAGACACCCAATCGAAGTAGGACATTCTAGATGAACGGCCTGGATCGTTATATGGTGGGGCAGGAGCGAGCAGCTTGGGCCAACCTTCCTTAGCATTGAAACGTGCAAGAATTTGAGGTCGCACGTGGGGTATCGAGGGAGGGAGCAGAGGGTCAGGTGTGGCAATGGGTTGTGCTTGAGTGAGCTCGGGGTCAGCCCGAGCCTGGCCCATTTACTAACAGGCCTGGCCCAAACCCGACCAGAGATCCATTACTCCAAGGACGGACCAAACCCATTTAAGATGCAACGGCCGGCCCTGACCCGATCCAACCCATTTATTTGTTACTGGGTCCGGTTCAGTCAACGTTGCCCAACCCAACGTGATCATTTGTTTTGGACTTGGGAGTTGGGTCATTTGGTCCAGCCCACTGACTCCATAAATTGTAGGTTGGATAGGGTAGGGTTTAACTCACGCCTAACCCATTATCAAAAATAGGCCACATTTCCATGCCAAGCTCAACTTATTGAGGTAAATGGGCTCCATTTCCAGACTGAGGCTGATCAGGTGCACATTTAGCTTGCCTCAAACTAATCTCCAAAGCGGGTTAGGCCCATTGACCCGCAGGGCAATCGAACCTATTGCCACCTCTAAAAGAGTCATCCAAGGTTCGTTAGTCTAAACCATTTAGGCTCAAGTGCAACCAACCAAAGATCTTGATGACATAAAAAAAAGTTACATTATTTACATTTGACTGCAATGATGATTTAGCTAAGTGGTTCATTTCATTTAAAAATGAGTAGAAAGTGTACAAGATAATTTATAACATAAAATCATAATAATTACAATTTACTTTACTTCCATTATAAATGCATTTGACCATCAATTAACGAGATATAATTCTAATTTAAACAAATACCTTGAAATGATAATAATGACACATGCATGCGCTATGTATTTAATAAGAAATTAGAAAACCAAGCAAGCCAGTCGATGAGAGTCACTAACACAAGAAAAATACTAAAAGGTATACATACAAGCCATTAGCAGCAAGAGCAATAAAAGTCCAAGCTGGCATAAGTATATGATTGACACTATTTCTACTGAGCATCCACGTGGAAGGCAGACATGGATTGCTTGGAGACTTGGCCCCACTGATATATGTATTTTATCCATGCTGTCCATCCATTTTGATAGATCATTTTTGGAGCATGAGACAAAAATGAGGTAGATCCCATGCTCAAGTGGATCACAACCAGGAAGCAGTGAGCTCAAGGATGGTCCTATTAATGCGCTCAGCCCAAAAGGTCTTGGGCAACCCTGCATGTAACCTCATGCTCATAGCGCGCTCAATGATGGTCCTGTTAGTGCGCTCGGCCACACCAGTTCTGCTGCGGTGTTCCTGGAATCGTTTTCTGATGTTTGATTCCATTTGCTGCACAATACTCCTCAAACCTCTTATCATAATATTCTCCCCCATTATCTGATCTGAGACACTTCACAGTTTTACCGGTCTCATTTTCTACCATAACCTTCTACTTATTAAATACATCGAATACATCTGATTTGTGTTTTAAGAAGTAGACCCACAGTTTTCTACTAGCATCATCAATAAAAGAAACAAAATAACGTGAGCCACTAAGAGATGATACATGTGCCGGTCCCCACACATCAGTGTGTACAAGCTCCAATAGATACGTCTTTGAAGCACGTTCTGTCTTCTTGAAGCTAACTTTCTTCTGCTTGCCATACACGCAGTCCTCGCAGAATTCCAGATCGATTACCTTCAACCCTGGTAGCTTCCCCTTTGACAATAGGACTTTCATCCCTTTCTCACACATATGTCTCAACCTCTGATGCCATAACTGACCATTCATTCCAATTGATGCAACTGCGAGTGAACTATACGATCCGGAAGTCACATACAAAGTACCTTCCTTCTTGCCTCGAGATATAACCAAGGCACCTTTTGTGACCTTCCATGCATCACTCGTGAATGTCGTCACATATCCGATATCGGCCAACTGCACCACTGATATCAGATTCCGTCTCAAACTCGGTACATGTCTGACATCCTTCAGCTTCAAGACCGTTCCATCTTTCTGACTTAAATGAATGTCTCATTTGCCAACAATACTGCATGGCTCATCATCACCCAGGTAGACTCTTCCAAAGTTACCTGAGACATAATCACGAAGAACTTCTTTTGATGAAGTGGCATGAAACGAAGCACCCGAGTCTATAACCCAAGACTCATTATGCGCATCAAGAGACAAGATCAACGCCTCTGTGTCACTCTCTTCAGATAGATTCACTGAATCCTTCCCACCTTGAGAGCTTCCTTCTTGTTTCTTAAGCGCCCTGCAATCACGCTTCAGTGTGCCCCTTCTTCCCGCAATGCCAACACCCGTCCTTGTCTTTCGGTCCTTTGGACTTATTCCTCGACTTAGAACGCCCGTGTTTATTGCCTCCTTTGTTTGAAGATCTTCCTCTTCCTTCAACGTTTAGAGCATTTCCTAAATCCCCTGAAGTTCTTGATGCCTTCCTTCTGCATTCTTCGCTTAGAATTAGACCGGCCACATCATCGAATTTCAATTTTGTAGATCCTAAAGAATTGCTCACGGCAATCACCAAACCATCCCAACTGTCTGGCAAACTTGACAAGATCAATAGGGCCCTGACCTCATCATCAAAAGTGATGCCAACGGATTCCAATTGGCTCGTGACTGTATTAAACTCGTTTAGATGTTCAGCCACGCCCCCACCATCAGCCGTTTCATAAGATGAACCTTATTTGACGCCGAGGGTTTCTCATACATCGTAGCCAAAGCCTGCATCAATTCTTTTGTGGTCTTTACTTTGGATATGTTGAAGGCGACGCTCTTAGACAAAGAGAGTCGGATCGTTCCTAAAGCCTTCCGATCCACTAAAGCCTATTCATCATCTGTCATCTTCTCTGGTTTCTTCTCTTTTCCTCCTAAAGGAATGTAGAAATCCTTCTGATACAGATAATCCTCCATCTACATCTTCCAGAAGGCAAAGTTTGAACCATCAAACTTCTCAATTCTAGTTTTTCCATCTTCCGCCATCGCTCCCAGTTGAACTAGACAAATAGCTCTGATACCAGTTGTTGCGCAGCACGCAAACAACGCCGGTGAACCGAGATCCAATCTCCGGTCTCACCCACAAACGATAAACAGGGAGAAAATAATAACTAGAAAAGAATCACACAAACCAACAATCCACAAGACAGAGATTTACGTGGAAAAAACCACGAGTGCAAACTTCACTATGAAGAAAAATGAAGTTACAAACAATGTACTTACCTTCTCCTATGCTCCCATGCACAGAGATGGCCCTTTTGCTAATCTTCTCTCCTTTTTCTCACCTTGGACGTATAGAAGCCCTAATCCCCATACCTAATCCCGGTTTACACCCCTTTATATAGTAAACGCCGCATTTAGAACACAAAATAGGAAACCCGCGTCTTAAGCCCGCGGCCGGTCGGGCGCCCAGTCACTTTGACCGTCGGGCGCCCGGCTACTCTCAAAACAGTCCAGCAACTGAACAGCAAAACGGCCTAAATTTCGGGCGCCCGACCATGGTCTAGTGTGGTTGTCTCCACACTCAACATCATTCACATCATGACCCAACCATTCCTTGCTGCTAAGTGTTTGCTTCTGTGGGTTACTTTATATGAATCAGTACACGTAGCTGTCAAATTTCATGATCTTGTTGCATTTAATTGATTGCATGTGGCGTTCCGCAGACTTCCCTCACATAACAAAAATATGTAATCTTCCAATGCAACATACAAACTGGTTTGGATTTTGATAGGGGGCTGACCGGGCAAATGTAGGTCAGAGCCAGTCTTGTCAAAAGCACGAGTCCATGCAGTGAGGAAAATGTGAGAAGTGGTTGCTCTATCTAGGTTTTTCTGATTTGATTTTGCATGGTTTCCTGGTTCAGAAATGGATCTTCCAGTTCTAGGAGTTCCCAAAATCAGAACCCACAACAGAAGGGGTGCATGCCAGTATCATCTATACACACTACTTGGGTGCCAGGTTTTGGCAATTAAGAACTCGAACTCGTGTGAATGCATGCTTTCTGAACTTTCTACAGCCAATTAAGCAATAGAAAAATAAATGCATTTTTTCTGAACTTTCCACACTTCTCTTCCCTCTGCCTTCATGTGAATGACATTTTTCGTTTATACTACTATAAACTGGAATTCAGTATACACACCATCGTTGTTCTACTCCTTGTGCACATGCCTACTGTTTGGACTCTAATCAATCTTAGCCCAAAATTTCCACACCACAAAGTGATCCCAGCACTGTGATCATTGGCCTGTTTGTGAATTGTGTATGTTCTGCTGATTTCTTGACTGTCACTAATGTCTGCTACTTAATTTATCAGTGTTTGGATAAATTAGCTTCCATCTTGGTCAAAAAAACCAGATTTCCAGAGGAAGATGGAGCAAGGAATCCCAAGGCCATGTTTACAGCTATCCAAACCATTCATCTGATTTGTTAATAGCCCAAGATGGTGTGTGCACAATGGACAGCTGGGGATATTGTAAGTATTGACATCTGCTTATACTCTCATAAGAATTCTTTTATCTTGTTTTGGTTAAGTTATGATACTTTCTGTTAACCCGAGAAAAAAAAAAAAAAAAAAAAAAAAAAACCGCGTCTGCATCCACTATGAATGATGCTTAAGGAGGCTCGTCTATTCGATTCCACCATGTGATGATCTAGATCCTTCATATAGGTGGTCGTATTTTATATCAACGGCATGGGAAAATTTCACTGATTAGAGATCACCACCATCCATAGAGTTTAGAACTTGATTTTCCAGACCCCTATTTCGAAATACCCTTTTATGGATGGTGAGATCTTGGGTAAGAGTTCTGCCCATCTACAGCAACACTATTTAGAAACCTAGCTGAAGGGGTTAGATCATGTAGTTGGAGATAAGGAGCATGCCTGCATTTCCTGTATGGGAAATACTGGGTTGTCAAACTCATGGCCCCAGCAGGCTGCAGTGTTATCCGACCATCAGACGATCTTAACCATCCAATTGATGTGGCTTTCCTCATTGAATGTGGGTTGCTGCTAATCCTTAGCCATCCATTTGAAGGCCGCTGATCAGATGAGAAATTTTGATGCCCATGACTACTGGACAATGGACCCGTACACATGGTCGGTCACCAGTGGACGCCAATTAGCTACTGATCAGCGTCGGTACCCAATCTGGCTATTGAAGTAACGTCACCAAGTTCTGTGGGCCCACCATGATGTGTGTTGTATCCACACTGTCCATCCATTTGGAGAGATTATTGTATGGCATGAGTTAAAGAATGAGGCAGATCCAAATTTCAAGTGGATCCCACGACAGATAACAGTGGGGACAGTGACGCCACTGTTGTAACCTTCCTAGGGCCCGCCATGATGTTTTTTGAGATCCAACCTGTTCATAAATTAACACAGACATGGATGAAGGGAAAACAGATCAAAAATTTCTGTGGCACTCAAGAAGTTTTTAATGGTAGGCGTTCAATCCCTACTGTTTTCTGTGGTGGGGTTTACTTGAGCTTTGGATCTGCCTCATTATTTGGCTAATGCCCTAGAATGATCTCTCCAAATGAATGTACGGTGTGGATACAACACATACATCATGGTGGGGCCCACAGAACTTGGTGACGTCACTTCAGTTGCAAGATTCAGATTCGGTACTGACGCTGTCAGTAGCTAATCCGGGTCCGCCAACAGCATAAACAGTCCCTGTCACGAGATGCATGAGCTGGCAAATCATTTGCTTAGTTCTATTGGTGCACATATTTTTTAGTCTATCTTTTGCTGGTTGTGGGTGCAACGTGGATCAGACTCCTGTGATAGTTGACCACCAATTACAAAATGGTGGTGACTCTTCATCTGTACACGTAGGATACTTGTACGCAATCCAGACCATCGAAGTCTTTCCAATCGTGGATGGAGAATAACTCAAAAATTACACCAAAAGATGATAGACAATAGTTACCATCTGATTTTTCCCTTGGAATTTGGACACTCACTATATTATATTTTAACCATCCATTTGATAGTGTCATCAGTTGGATGGTTGTTTGATCAGTTTGATTTGAGAGATCGTATCCACAATTAGATGGTCTGGATTGCCCTACATGGGTGTCACAGTTGAGGTGAAAATGATGTTAGATTGTAACAAGGTGTGTTCTTTATGCTATATCCAACGAGAGATTCAAGGGGCAAATAAATTCATGTTATTAATTTTAGGATTGCTAGAACCATGCATCATGTTAAGGACACGTGGAGGATTTTAAAAGGCAAGGGCATACATAGCTAGTTTTCAAATGGAGAAACCTTTGATACTCTCAGAGTCCAATGTTGTATTGTACATGTGGCATGGTAGTAACTGAGATTAAACAATTAAATTCAAGCCTATGCGTTACGAAAATTTCAGTATGTTGACTGTCGGTTTCACCTTTGGCCATGTGTAATATGTACGGGCATGTCAAAAGTAATTATGCAGCTTGATTCCAATCAAATGACTTTGACTTCAAGTATTAAAATAGAAAATACTATGATAGGGACTTGAGAGGATCGGCCACCTCCTCAGCCGCTCCCAAAGTGTTGTTTAAAACAATTAGGCAATTATCGAAGGATATGGTTCGTCTTTTGTAAATGGGTTGTACTTTACCTTTAGTAAGAAAAGACTTTTAACATACAATAGTAAATCAAAAGGAAATACTTAGAGTCAGTCATAAGGATCAACTACAAAACACATTTACAAAAGATAATTGCTTGTGTTAAGATAACTTTGTCCAATGTATGAGTGTAAACTTGAATTGCGGTTAGAGATTATAACAATTCATAAATTACCGATTACTGCTAAGGAATATAAAGAACTTATTTGTAACATTCCCAAGATTTCGGCTCCTGTGTACATCACGACGGCCGAATTCCTAAGGTTATTTGGAATGTTTGAGGGTTATACCCCTTACATAATTTTCAAACAAACATGTACATTTCATACTATTTGAAAAATCATGAGCAAGATGGTGAAACCAAACTTATATATTATTTTATTAACTAAACTAAATCATCAAACCATGTAACCATCATTCAATCAAATACCATGTTCATAACTACGTCCTCCACTTGAGACTTATTACAATTTCAAATACTAAATAAATGCTAGAACTATGAATGACTATGCGGTCTCGTCTTCCACCATCTGCTCCCACGAGCCATTATAATCGTCTCCTTGAGGCTCGGGCTCCTGAGGATCGTTACCTACATGTTCTAAATTATTTCACAAAACACTGTCAAAAGCGGCATAGTGAAGAACTACTTTAAGGTTAGAAATAATAATCGCATAAAAATCATAACAAAACATCCATTACTCTTTCTTAATGCAATGCATGATAATGCATGACCCAGCGTAGGAATCCTTAGACATGCCGCCTAGGGGTTTTGGGACACACAAGCCCATAATTTTGCCCGACCACGTGAGAAACGGGACGCTCATAGCCTAAATCCACACGTGACAGTGTATGGGAGAAGTAGGACGCTCTATCCTATTCTCAATTTCATATACCCATATGGAGCCACGTGCATGCATGAATTAGCCATTCTTTATTATTATTACCAATTTACACCAAGTCACTTATCGTCTAACCAACCTTTGGTACCACCATATCCTTCCTTATAGTTCATCACTCATCAAAATAGTCGTAACCGATACATCACATCCCAGGATGGCGGCCCGTACTACTAAGCTTCATAACAACCATACTCAGCTATCGTCTTATGGAGATCCTTAACAACTTTAGGAATAATTATAATAATAGTAAATATAACAATAGTAGTAGTAATAAATGGATTTAACAACCACTTAATTGGGCGATCTTGATACCACCACCACAGATCAGGGTGGCCACTTAACCGGACAAGCTAAAAGCATCGTCTCAGGTTAGGGCAACCTCTTAACCGGGTGTTCCGATATTCATCACCATAGATCAGGGTCCATCCATATATATATAAGGAATATAGCAATATAAGAATCTCCATTAGACAATCACAACTATTCTTTATACAGTATAGAAAGAAAGGTGGTCCCTTTAAAGATGGTTACACATATCTCATATGTGCAACAAACATAATTCTATTCCTTACTAGTTCTCTAAGTCCAATGAATATCCTCATCACCATGAGATGGAAAAAAGTATCTAAAAGCATTCATATATAGCTAACTAAGGAGAGAATAAATAAACATATGTAAACAAAAATACATAAGAATTATCAACCTACAAAACATGAAATTATAAATCCAATCTTAAAGGAGTTCTCACCTTATGATCTTCGACTTATTAGAGATATAAGATGATGAAATAATGACAAGATGGTACTCCTTCTCTCTCTTACCTCCCTCTCACTCTCTCTCCCTCTCTCAAATTGGTGGGTGGGGTCACCTTTGGCTAAGAGAGGCCCTATATATAGAGGTAGGGTTGAAATTAGGTTTTAGAGGTGCGTAGTAGAAATATGGAGAGGGATGTGCACGCGAGGTCTTGTGTAACAACCTCTCGAGGTGGGTTTCTCAAATCTTAATATTTGGATGATCTTTGATTAATTCCAATCCGTTCATCTTATCAAGCTCGAAGAGTAGAGTCAGAATACGTAAATTTCTTGATGATCAACATTCTAGATTGGCCGATCCTTAAAAATGGCCTAACGGGTGCTAAAATGGGCTATATCTCAATTAACGGTCTACGCTTGATGATCAGGACCCAAATTTTGGAAAAATATGTAGTCATAATAGGCAAAGAATTGTACAAAGTTCAGTGATTGATCAATGGTAAGGAATGCCTAGATTTGAAATTCCAACTTTTGGCGGAAAAGGAAGGGGCTGGCTTTGTGGTTCAACGGTGTAGGATTGTAGATCAGGGGTCCAAATTTTGTGTAAACTCGTAGTCATATGAGTATAATGGGTGGTCCAAATTTGAGAAGCGATTGATGGTGAGAAGTGGGTAAATTGAAAGGTTCAAATTTGAGAAGAGTTGGTAACTCGTTAATTTCTAGAACGGAATAACTTCGCACATAAGAAGAGGCTTATCAATGTGAGGCAATCAAATCACACTATTAGTCCATGATAAAGACGATCCAAGTCATTCATATGAAGAGAAATATTTGACTACGACTAACCATCTACTTTCCTCACTCGATGGACATGAAAATCAATGGTTAAGGGCTGATTTGACAATTGAACCACTTCTACTATGATTTAAGGGCTGAAATTTGATGTGTATGGTTAATATGTGCCCAAAAGCTCAAATTCAGGATTTCGCGTGAAAGTGATCGTCAGAAACTATAATACTTAAAAATGGCATCTTAACTTAAGTTTAACTAATGTCATTTTTGTAATTTTTATAAATATTCGAGTTTAACGAAATCTAACTCTTCTACATTGTTAATGAGGTCATTCTAAGCAACTTTAATAAAGGGTACTTCATATGATCTCCTACGGATGTCCCGTTATTTGAATTTTAATATCAATGGCCGGTATTTAACATAAAAAAAAATAGAAATAAATTTCAGAAAATTTTAAAATAATTACGGTAAATTCGGGGCGTTACATTATTATACTAAGGAATATAAAGGATAATTAATAAGATAACTAGATTGTTTTATTTGGTTTGGTTGGTGTGAGACCCCTTGCTTCGTTGATCTCTTCTTCTATATATAGACTTTTGGAGAAAAAGAACTATTTGGATGCACTTTATGTTCAACAATTGTGATAACCATTCAATATTACTTTGATCTTTTGAACCTTTCATCTCCCCTGACATCTGTCTAGTAACCATTTGCAAACTTTGCTCGGCTACTACCTACCTTTAGATTAAGTGTTCCAATCAGCCAATGTCAACTGTTACTCCGAAGAGCACACTCCACGTATCTTAGTGGATCATATACGTATTGTACACTTCTCATGCAATGACATGTCCTCTTCTAATTAGCTTTTCTAGTAACCCTAAAAAATGGGGTACAATACACTGATTTAATTATGTAAATAGTCGATTGGTGGACGTTTTGTGATCAGAATTTATGGAAAAGCTATCCACTAATTAGAGGACAGGATTGCTTAGACAATTCGATTTTCAAAAAGTGACCCAGTTGCAGTGAAACTTTCAACCTTAGATGGTTAAAACCTAACAGTTAGTATAGGTTAAACTATTTGCCGTCGGATTAATGGATGATGAGGAAGATCAGGAACCTGCAAATACCACCAAGGGTTAGGATGGCGCCGGTGGTTCCGGTCGATGTCCCTCCAATGCCTAAGTTAGAAGCCGTAGGATGATTATCAAAGAGTAATGAATCTTTTGTATTTTTTTTATGCATGCATTTGATCGTAGCATGAAGGGATATTTATAACGTAAATCGTTACCGTATTCGAATAGGATCTTACTTGCTATCAAGATTCATCTCCTACTTATGATGGGTCACGATCAGGGCCAGATACGTGATCGCCTTGGAGAGATTGACGAGATTATCTGCGCAATGCGGATATCTATCTTATTCAGTAAAGAAGTGAATCCCGTGACTTGCGGGACACGTGATAGAGTCTTGACTGCTCGGAAAGTAGCGCTCGGTCGGTATAATTTGGCTGGCAAGTATGTTCGTTAGGAGTCAGTCACAGGTAGCAGGAATAGACGACCACTCAAGTGTGATCGAGAAACTCAAGAGATGCCAGCCGCTTAAGCCTACAGAAAATCGGCTCGAGTACTAGGGAATGCCGACCGCTTATGCTTAATAAATAACCGAGCATGGCGGAATACGGGCGCAGTCGATCCGAATGTTTGAGTGCTCGGGTACAAAGATGGAGAATTTCAGTCTACACTCGTGCATAGCTTTAACCATGTGATAGCGGGGTATCCTAAATTAACTCATAACATTTCGTATAACAATTACAATCATGCCATTGCAACAAGATGGACAAAGTATCTAGATCAGCCCGGAGCAATTTTTCGGATGCGGATTAGATACTACTCGCCAGCAACACCTAGCTAGAGACGGGCGATCCTGGCAGGAGATCTATGGGACCCACCTTGATGTATATGTTTTATCAACACAGTCCATCCATTTTGACATATCATTTTAGGTCATGAGCCCAAAAAAGGGGCACATGAAGGCTCAAGTGGAATACACTATAGGAAGGAAGCAGTGGGGATTGAATTCCTACTGTTGAAAACTTCCTATGGCCCACCTTGATTTTTATTTGCCATCCAACCTATTCATAAGTCGCATAGACAAGGGGGGGGGGGGGGGGGGGGGAGTCTGCAACGGTGAGCTTTCAATCCCCACTGCTTCCTATGGCGTAGTCCATTTTAGCCCTCAATCTGCCTCCTTTTGGCTTATTCTCTAAGAATGATTTGTCAAAATGGACGGACAGCGTGTTTAAAACATATAAATCATGGGGGGGGGGGGGGGGGGAGTCTGCAACGGTGAGCTTTCAATCCCCACTGCTTCCTATGGCGTAGTCCATTTTAGCCCTCAATCTGCCTCCTTTTGGCTTATTCTCTAAGAATGATTTGTCAAAATGGACGGACAGCGTGTTTAAAACATATAAATCATGGTGGGCCCACAGATCCACTGACACGACAGTGCGTCTCTAGGTAGGTCCTCGTGGGTGTAGTACCCCATCCGCGCCCCAATTTTTGAAAGAGTGGATGTCGTTTCCGAAGATACACGTGTTGCGATGTTAAAAGAGTCGAAGTAATGTTGCGCGTAATAGTCACAGGTGTCTCGTCTTATAGATTAAAAAAATGGCAAAATGACCTAATACACCTAGGGTTTGCAATCGGACCAGATGCTGAGCATGACCAAAAGCTTATAAAAACATTAATTTAATCGAAGTGCATGTAAACTGGCTTATCTTAACGTGTCAGCATGGCCACCAATCTGAACCGTCCAATCAATGAATTGGCTGTCCTTTCAAGTTCGAACCAACCGAATACGAGATTTCCATGATTGGATAGTTTATTAAGTTATGGATAACTATCCAATCCAAGGTCCATTGAATTGGATGGTTTAGAAACATCTGATCAAAATAATGGCCCACTCAAGAGGTGGCGAGTTGATTGGCTGTCTAGATCAAATGATAACAGTCTACTTCGGCCCTTAAGCACGAGGTGTGTCCATAGCTAGACGATCGATCTAACCTTTAAAATACTCTGATTGGTCCACTTTTTGATAGACAGACAATTGAAGAGATGACCCATCAATCCAACGGTCAAGATTGATGAGATCATTCGGTGATTGTATTATATTAATGGTGTGTTATAGATAACCCATCAAACAACCCTGTCAATTTTCAGAAACGATTGAACGGATGGGAATCATGTGACGGACGAGGGTCGGAATCCGAGAGGTTGGCTCATGTCCAAAAGTAGTAAGTTTGCCTTTGTCACAAGGCAACGACATATGAGTGATATGACCGCTGAAAGCTCCAATGTCAAAAGCTACGTTCTGTATTGCATCTCCCGTCTTGGGCCCCACGGAATCCATCCCCTTGACGTTGGCACGTGATGGAGGTGCTAAAGTGCAGCCGCCTTCGGTGGATCCCTAACTGTGGGGCCCACCGTGATGTATGTGTAAACGGCCGGTGGATCCTCACATCCGGCTTTTACTGCTGATTTCAAAAAATGAAGCAGATACATCTCAGGTGGACGACACTACAGGATACAAGGGTGATTGAATACCCTCCGTTAAAAACTTCTTGGGGACCGCTGAAAAGTTTATTTGCCATCCAACCCGTTGATAAGGTCACAAAGACCTGGATGAAGGGACCACACAAATTATCAGCTTGATCCAAAACTTTTGTCGCCCACAATAAGCTTTTAATGGTCAATCACCATTGTTTACTTGAGCGTTGGATATGCCTCATTTTTTGGCCCATACATTAGCATGATATTAAAACAGGGATGGACGGTGTGGATAAACAGATATATCATGGTGGGATCCCACACAGATCTGGTCGTCCATTTCCAACATCCACCATCCTGAGGCCCATCATATATACCGTTTGGTCACTTGGAAAGGACACCGAACTATGGTTAAAGTTCCAACGTATTCTATTACAATGTGTAGGGATGTATCCTGGCAAACTTCCTGGCACGGGGGTTTCCGATCCACGTGCGCAGCGCGTGCGCGAGAGAGAACCCGCATTCCAATCCTTCTATCGGGGAACGTAAAACCGTTTCAAGGGTGTGTTGTCGTAATTACCTCGAAATCAGGAGGCTTATATGATGCCAAAGACTTCTTTCTCGTTTATGCAGCAACCGCTAGTCCCGACTCCGGACAACCGCCTTATACTTCCATTTATCTGGTCGCGGATTCGGTGGTTCTGAGGTAACAGCTTTAGTGGGTGAGTCCCTCACCGTGGGGCCTACCTTAGATGTATGTGTTGTATATACACGCCGTTCATCCGTTTTTCCAACTCATTTTAGTACAGGGGCCCAAAAATGAAGCAGATCAAAACCTCAGGTGGACCACACCACAAGGAAACGGTGGTGATTGACAATTAAAAGCTTTTTATGGGCCACAAAAGTTTTGGATCAAGCTGATATTTTTGTTTTCCCTTCATCCAGGTCCGTGTGACTTTATCAACAGGTTGGATGGAAAATAAACATTACGTTGGACCTTAGGAAGTTTTTAATGGTGGGCGTCCAATGACCACTGTTTCCTGTGGCGTGGTGCACCTGAAAGTTTTATCTACTTCATTTTTAGATTCATCCCCAAAATGGGCTGAAAAAACTGATGGACGGCGTGGATATATAAAATATACATCGAGGTGGGCCCCATAGTTGAGTACTCACCAACTAAACTGTAAACGCGGACTCACCTAATCCGCGCCCCACTTCTCTGAGAGTAATTACTCCATAGTCCAGCAGAGCACTACAAATCGTGCTCTTCCTCACATCCACTGTTTATTTTAGTTCTGATCTGAACCGTCCAAATCTAATTTCCTACCTTATATGGGGCATTTACCAAAATTTACTACAATTCGATGATCTTGAGCGTTCAATTTTTACTTGATGAATTTGACCGATGACCCTTTCCCCTTTGGACGACCAGTTTGATGGCAGCATAGATATCATCTGATCTTGGCCCATTCCGCTCCCAGTCTGGCCCATAATTTCGGTGGTCTCAGTTTACAAACATGTACAAATTGGAGGAAGGCCAGTTGTAAGTAGCCCGCGTTGGCCTAACCATGATCTATATGTAACATCCTCTCCGTTCATCAGTTGTGCCGGATCATTTTAGGACGTCGTCCAGAAAATCAGGCGGATCCAAAACTCAAGTGGGACATCACAAGAAACTGCGGTGATGGAGATGCCATCTCTGAAACCTTCTTGGGCCGATGTTTATATGCCATCCAACCCGTTCATAAGGTGAATCCTACTAAGATGAAGGGAAAACAAAAATATCATCCTGATCCAAAACTTCCACAAGAAGGTTTCAATGGTGGATGTCCGAAACCCACTGTTTCCTATAGTGTGACGCGCTTGAGTTTTGGATCTGCCTTTATTTTCTCAAAAACATCCTACCATGATCCAGATAGACTGATGGACGGAGTTGATGTCACACTAAAATCATGGTGGATCCCACAGAGCTTTTTAGATTGGTGCGTGTGTACGATCAAACACACTCACCAACAAGAAGACGAGAGTACACAACGTGGCGATGCAAGAAAGCCCAGCCGTCCTGCAAGAACACACGTGGCAGATTCTTGTGAATCTTGCGAACTGTCCAATAGCAGCGCACGAGCGAGGACCCTGAAAAGTAACGGTCCCGATCGCTAACCCATCTCCTGCACACATAAGCGAATTGCGCACCACCCTTGCATTCCAGGCGCCATGTCCGACTCACCGATTCCACCACCCCAACCCACCGATTCGACCAGTCCTGCATCCGAACTCCACCAGACTCTCCTGACTCGGTTCCGAGACCTCGAGTTCAGCCACGAGAAGCTCCAGGAGCAGTTCAAAGTGCTGTTGAACGAGAAAGAGAAGGAGAGAGAAGAAGAAGAAGAAGAAGAGAGGAGACGGAGAATAACAAGCGGAGAGACGAAAGAGATTGAAGGAGGATGTATTCCGGGATTCTTCTCAAAGAACGCGTGCTGGAATGTATTGCAATCCATAGGCCATGCCGTTCATATAAGCAGAGCTTTCACTGGGGAGATCATCTATTGGTATGATCCTTCAACACCGTTTTCATTTCTTCTTCTTCCATGAATGAGTTGTTATGATTCGTCGTAGCTCTGTTTGATCGGAATTGTAGTCTTGATTCTCTATGTAGAAAGATTGACGAGCGTGTTTTCATATAGATGTATTTATTATATTAGTATCTGAATACGTCATGTGAATGCTTATTTGATAATTGGGAGTAGAGCGGCTTTATTTTCATTACTAGCGCTGTTAGAGTGGTTAGCTGTAACCATTGGCATGACATATGGATTGGTCGATCGCTTCCTGTTTGTTGTTTTGTTTCAGATCGTGAAATTGAAGAGTGAGATCAGTGGAGAGGATTTATTCGGTCCTGCTCACTGGAAACACTGCTGGTGTGAAGAAATTTTGTAGGTGTGGTGCCTATTAGGGCTGTCCATAGGCCAGGCTGGGGTTGGCTTCGGCCCGGATTTTGAACTGTTTTGACCGGGCCTATTCAAAATTTTGATTTTGCCTGGCCCATTGACAGCCTTAGTGCCCATGGTCGGATTATCCGAACTGTTGAACAGATGGGTCCCACTGGATGGTGTGGAAATTTTCAAGATTGGAACATTCCCCATCCTTTGATACAGTGCCTTGCAAATGGGCAGTTGAGAGAAAATTCTGTAGTGACAGGTTCTCGTTAAATAATAATAATAATAAAAAAGGGCCAAGTATTGAAGGGTTGGAATCACTGATCTAATTTAGATCCCATCATATCGATGGGTTGAATCAGTGGAACGTGGGACACACATGCCTGGAATACTCACATGAGCAAACTGTACCTTTGCAGACAAGCAGGACAGTATAGTTCCTCTTAACCAAATATGGGTCTTCAGGTTTTGGTGTTTTTAACTAATGAAAGTGTGTTTGTTATCACTTTGTCTAATGGAGGAAGATCTGCTTTTTATGAAAAAATTTGTTTGCTTTAATTGCTTTGTGGCTTTGCAGGACGGTGGAATACAGAGGAGGTCACTGTCGTCTTCTCAAGAATGGCTTTTGATCTCTAAAACGAGAAATAAAAGTGATAATCTCTAAAATGAGAAATCAAAGTGATATTATTGAATGAAAAATGCTCTCTACAATGTACTTGATGGCCTAAATAAGCTTAAGAGGCCCTAGACTCTGAATTTGACTCAAATTAGGACTCTTTCCTAAAATAATAAAAAGTTACTAAAAATAGTAAAAATTGCCTAAACCTACCCAAACTCATAAACAACCCTTGGATGGCTAAAACAAAGACTTTGGACCACAACCAGACTTCTTAAAACCATAAAATAGCAAAAAGGGAACATACTAAAAATAGTAAGTTATGAACAAAAACAAGATTTTGACCCAGAAAATCTGCCTTTTTCCAAGAAATCCCTTAGCGCCAACTGACAAAGTCAGTTGCTACATAGTATGGGCTTGTCGGTATCTTTCCAACGACATACTATATGTGTGAAACGGATAACCAGTCACAGAGTTACAGCCTTTGATAGCTATAGTGCACATTTAGGCTGTTCTCACCATAGATCAAGCTTTGTGGTGGGTTTCTTTCGATCTTGAGCGTCCATGAAGTCATTCGCAACCTATTCTACATCACTTTGTGGTACACACCTTCAGCGTTCAATATGATTGTCATTCGCCATTGATTCAATCAAATCTGATAATTGGAAGAGTATTTCGGATGCCCCAAATTCTTTTATTTGCAATTGTTTCTATAGGGTCTCAGGGATAATTTATGTACAGGCACACCTTTTTTTTTTAATCATTCATATTCCCATAAATTACCTCTTTGCTTTTCAACAGAATTAAGGATTTTAGGGTGATGCTATCTAAGTGGTTTACTTTTTCAATTTCACTATTAGGAGGCATCTTTAACATTCAGTTGACTTAATTACCTTCATTTTAAGCATTGGACTGAATAAGTGCAATTTCCCACATATTGTGGTATCGGGTTGCAATCAATTCTAACATAGTGGGTGTGTAGTAAAGAGAAAAGATCACTCTTCTTCTCAGAAATAGTCCTCGAATACATTAGGAGGGAAGCTCTGATGTAGAACGGGTCGCTGATTATTTCATGGCCCAAATGGATCAAAAGAAGACCGGTCGGAGTCGAAAGTGATCCGGACCGTCAGGACCGTAAACCGGCCGTATCTCGCAATCCGGAATGAGTTTCGGGACATATAATATATCAATTTGGGGTAGCTCGAGCTACTTTAGCCAACCAACCCCGCTACGCCGGGTTGCCCATGCCAGAATCGCGAGATTCAACCGTATCGACGGTCATTAGGCTAGTTTATTTTCAGTTTTACTATAAATAGTAAGTTTTAATTCGATCATAACTTTTGATCTGTAGGGTTTTAGAGTTAGTGCCCAACATGGAAAGGGCTTAGAATATTTAGTAGAACAACTTGGTTGGGCCCGTTTGATAACTTTCTATTTTCGGCCGAAAACCAAGAGTTCTAGTAGGATTGAACGATTTCTATAAATAGTAAGTTTATTATTTATAGTAAGTTGTGTTTTCTAAGAGTTTGAGTTGGAGTTAGAGTCTGATACTTTACCTAGGGTTTAGTTTCCTATTTATATGCATTGTAATTCTGTTTATTATTGATTGAATTATCAAAAAGCAATTATTCGGAATTAATTTCCTCTTTTTATCTTTTTATTTCTTCTCGTGGATTCGAGAAACACTCGGTTAGGAAGACGGTGATCGACCTACCACGTCCTCCCTGTGTCAAGATCCCTCAAAACGAGAAATAAATTTGATATTATTTATGAGAAGTTTTGTTCACAATGTACCTAATGGCCTTATATAACTAAAGAGGCCAATGCTCCTAATATGACTCAAACTAGATAACTTTCCTAAAATAAAGTTTCCTAAAGTAGTAGAATTATTAAAAATAGTAAAAAAAACGTTGAATCCTGCCCAAACTCATAAACAACTCTTAGATGACCAAAGAAAAGACTCTGAACTACAACCGGACTCTTAAAATAATAGTAAATATTATTATTTTTTACTTCAAGCTCAATTTTGGCTCCCAAAATGATTGAACTTTTTGAAACAGTTTGGGCGTCAATGAACCTTGGTGATTGGCCTGGATGTAAAGCTTGTCTATAACTTTTCAACGGTATATTACACGCACAAAACGGATAACTAATCACAAAGTGATGGTCATCGGAAGCCATCGTATATATTTATGCCATTTTTGTCCAATCAGGGCCCTTGTGTCCTAAATTTGTGCGATCCGGCTCTCTATTGAGTTGCCCATGACCCGTCCTACATCAAATTCACAACTACACATCACCATCACTAGGCCGCATTTCTTTTTCCTCTCTGACAGTGGAAGTAACATCTTCACTTATCTCACCATATGATCACTTTATCCTCTTTCTTCCAATCAACTATTTACAATGTTCATCTTCATTCATGGTTTCACCCACTCTCCCAAGTCCATTCCTTCTAACATGAAGTCCCTGTCAAGTACTTGGAGCTCCTCTTTGACAGTTGGATCTTCTCAGAATATGGTACCAAGTTGGTAGCGCTGAAGAAGAAATCTTGAGTCCTTGACTGGTGCTATAGTATATCTTGCCTGGATCCTCAGATTGTAATGGTCAGAAGCTAGCTTCTCAAGCTTTGCAGCAGCCAGTGTACTTCTCCTCACTTGAATAAGTATGACAAAGACAATATAAGTTAAAGCTGATAATGCAGAAAAAGATAATGCTGCTAACTCTAACAAATTGAAGCAAAAAATTCGCTGTCGAACATGGATAAGAAGGTAATGGTGATGCAAATAATCAACTGACAAATGAATGGATACCTATTGCAGAAGTGTGCTAAAATGCAGAGTCTGATTGGAAAATTAATATTTAATCTATAATTCCGCCTTCCACGAGTATCCAGGCCTGCTGCCAGACATTGATATGATGCCCGTTGGATGTTTGTCAATGATGAGTGCTAAAAAGATGAAAGAGTTCAACCTGATGATCAATAATATGAATGGGTGGATTCATAGACCACACAGTTCGATGATATAAAAGATGATGCAAGTTGATGTTTTCAATGTATCTTTGTCAGATTGTTTGCCACCATGGGGTTTGCCTATTGATCAATTCAAAGGTATATAATTAGAAATTATGAGTATCATATTAGCAGCCATTGGTTGAAGAATCATCCTTATAATTTTTCCGTCAACATTTTACTGCAATGGATCTTTATTAAGGTTATCTTTGTTAATGTGATGGCTCTGCTGCTTCAAAATTTTGGAGAATGATGACTGTTTTCATTCGGTGGTTCAAATAGCATATCCTCACATTATGAAACTATTGAATATGATGCTTCACTCCAGTTCCAAGCTTAGAGGAATTATAGGGTCCTGCTCATCAGTGTATGTAAGTTTTCTAGAGCGCATAATTCCTTACATGTGGGACCATGTTTAACAATCCAAACCATTCATCTGATGGACCACACCATGTATACGGGTCACAGGATGCCCGGAAAATCCCCTTGATTGGAAAATCCTAACCCTTTGCTTGCAGGGCTATTTTCCATTGAATATGGATGGTTGATGTATTTTGCCCATAAATGTCTATTTGTAGGTCATCAATCAAAGTGTTAGCTTCCAATTTTGAAACTTTTCACCGTTTCAATTACTGAATATGGTCCTACATGTACAGAATCCTGCTTGTCATAAGCTTTATATTTGCTCCTTTTTTTTAATCTTTTCTTTGAAAGTTTCAAGATGTATATTTGTTGATATTCAGGATCCTACAGTTCCTCTCCCAAGTTCGTTACTTCTTTAAGTTTCATCTCTTTACCTTTTAAATTTCAACACTCCGAATCTTCATAAAAAGAAATGGCTAAATGTTAAACACTAACCATGATCAAGAAAGATAAAAAGTAGAGCAATGAGTGCACCCAAAAGCCCGTGGCATTAGTAGAATCTGTTAGTCCTGCTTAAATTCTTTTCTCTATTTCAGGAACCGATCTGCAGAGAATCTCTTTGGATGGAAAGATTATGAAGTAATTGGTCAAAGAGTTCTTGATCTTCTTATCAACAAAGAAAATCAGGTGTTTGACAAAAAAATCATGGAAAGTTTGAACACTGGTCAATCGTGGTCAGGTCAGTTTCCATTAAAGAAGAGATCTGGTGAGATGTTCATGGCGATGGTAACAAATAGCCCGTTGTATGAGGATGGTGAGTTTATTGGTATTATTACTGTATCAAGTGATGCAGCTGTATTTAACGATATTAAATTAAGAACACGCGAGGAACATGCCCATGGTCAGCCTAGAGAGTGGAAGCAAAACATGAAAAAGATTCAGTGGCACCCACAGCCACAGATTGCATCGTCTGTTTCAAATCTGGTGCTTATGTTTTAAAATTAAGATGCTTTGGTTGCTCTTTTCATTGTTTTCTTCCATTTCAAGTACTTACCAGATATTTTGTTGAACCAAACAGGCATCGAAAGTTTTCTCACTTCGACGCGGAGACAATGGTGGTGACTTAGAGAATTCTGAAAATAGAGGGCTGATGCAGCAGATTGAAACTGTGGAAGCAGAAAAGACTGAAATACCAGTAAGCTTATTTTCTAGTTATAGCTTTATATCTATATGATGTTGAGATGAGACAACAGATCTGTATCCTATGAAATTTCTGAGGAAAACCCGTGAATCCGTCCAGGCATTAAAGCCCATTTTCAGAGTGATTGTTGGGAAGAAAGCGATTAAAGAGAAGGGCAACAGAAAAGAGGAACATGTATCTGAACTTCCTCAACCTTCCAAAATTGTAATGATGCAATTCTCTTGACTCATTCAACACATTCCATTAATGCAATACCACTTTAGGTTGAGTTCATACATCCATTTGTTTTGTTTCCACCCCCACCATTCTTGTAGCTTCCACTTAAAAGATTTTCTTTGGGTTGAAAACTGATTTCATTGGAACTTCTTTGAATCAATGCAGGCAGCAAAGGTTTTGTCAAAATTGCAATTTGGGGCCAACAAGAAAACTCAAGGATCCTGTAGACGTGATCAAGTTGGTTCACCAGAAGATTCAGCAACCAATGTAATGAAAAAGGTATGTCACAGGCTCTCTTTAACTGTCTCTTTCTGCTAAAACACGTCAGTGAAACAAAAGCAAGGAAACTGTGTAACTGTTTTCCTTGGCCACAAATATTAATCGTCTTTTGGGGCTGTAACTAGAAGAATTTAGGTGTTTTTTTTATTTTTTATGATGTAAAATCTGTCCTGAAACATAATGATATAATATAATAAAAGCCCGATACTGTACCTAACCTGTTTGCCACTTATTTGTTTACAATTCTGGATTATTCACTGCTGTAAAGGTTCAAAAGTTTTCGATCTTCATAGAGAGAATTTGCAGATAATGGAATTCAACTCCTTCCAGACAATATTTACGTTGGGAAATTTGATTTAAAACATAGGAAAGACTTATGTAATCTTTTTGCCTTTTTAACTTCTTTTATATGGGAGTGTTCCTTGTCCCATATCAATTAGGGAGAGAACTAGAGATCTCTTTATATTAAACCTTGGTCTAGAGGTTTGTAATGCAAACGAGAGAGAGTATTTGGGGACATTCCCATATGCATGCGCATGCCAAGCTGGGCCGCAGTGCGGTGCGGTGTGTCTCACATGAGTCTCTTTTTCTTTTTCTTTTTCATTTGTTGGAGCCTCCACACGTGCATGTAAAGCTATTGGCGCCATGTCGCATGCATCAAATGCCACCTTGCGCCGACGCATCAGAGTCTCTAGAGCCATACATGTGCCACGTGTCCTAGGTTGGCCATCTTTGTAAGCTATTTCTATTTTAAAAAGGGTTTTTGTTTTTTTAAGTACACAGCAAAAAGAAAAAAGAAAAAATATTTTTGTTCTCCATTGTTTCTTCAACTTCTCTTCTTCTTTCTTTTCTCCTCTCTATATGATGAAATTGCATCGGATCGTCTAACACGACACCCTACACTATATGCGGAAGCTTGGCGGAGCTATTAGAATTATGGCTGAGTCCTAGAGGGGGGGTGATTAGGACCTTCTTTTTTTTTAAATCGCCTATTTAAATTACTCTAACAATTTAAGCTAAGTACTCAAGAACACTTTAGCTTCCAAGCCTTAGTGGATCCAATCACATAGACTAGAAAATGATAAAGCAATAAGCAAACTACCTTCAGCACATAGATTACAAATGATATGATTATCAAGCAACTAATCTATATGCAATGTCTAGACTATAAGGATATACTAATTAAGCACCTAGTCTAGAAGTGAAACTACAAGTTGTGTATGTGAATATACCTATCAAGTGCCTAACATATATTTCAATTAAGCATTCATAATTAAGCAATTAAACATACAATGCATAAGTAGAAATGTGCTCAATTTCATCACAAACACAACGATGTATAGTGATTCAACTACTTGTATATTTCACTCCCGGTTGCCGTACTCACCCCTTGAGTACACCGGATTTCACTAAAGGTTTTTAAATCAGGTTCACCTCACAACCTAGGAGTTTTAAACAGGTTCCTCCCGACCTTACAATCCTCCACGAGGACCTGGTCCTACAACCAAACCTACACGTACGCACCCATGTTGGTGGAACACATACACACACATGTCGGTGGCTCCCCTTGGAGACTTGACAATTTATGCTATCCTCAAGAGCCAAGGTCCTATAACCGAACCTCAATTTAGGCTCTCCAACCAAGCCAAGGTCCTACAACCGAACCTCGATGGTTTTAGGCTCTACAACCGAGCCAAGGTCTTACAACCGATGGTTTTAGGCTCTACAACCGAGCCAAGGTCCTACAACCGAACCTAGCGTATACTCCGGGCGGAAGCTCCCCACTTGGAGGCTTGATTCAGCCCCCACAACCGGGCCTAGGTCCTACAACCGAACCTATCAAGTTTAGCTATTCAAACTCTATACTCAATTCCCCACGGGAAGAGAGTGGTTGGACTCAATACAAATTGACAACCTTACTTGTTAGATTTGAGCCCCGTTGATAAGCCGCTTTGGGTTGCTTGATCGCTGCTCTCCCGTGCTTCAATCAGCTCCCCTTTGCTCCCCCGATCTTATTGCCGCTACCTTGCCAATGCCTCAGCTCCAACGATCAATCTCCTTGCATGAGATCTTTATAAGATGTCCAAGATGATGGGAGATGGTGAATCCTTTACAACTAATAGGAAATGATTGTCTAGAGGAATATACCTAATTGAATTCCTAGGATGTGTTTAGACAAGGGTTTTACCTATGATCAATGTGTCTAAAGACTCTAAACTCTTAGAAATCAAGAGAGAACAAGTTCATTCTCATTTGAGCTTTGAACGCTCAATGCTTGTGATGAATCACAAGGAGAATGACTTGAATATGTTAGGATTAGAGCTTCTAATGGTCTCCAACAATTGTAGCTTCTAAATTACTAAACTTCCTCTCTTAAGCCTAAAGATCGCCTTTCCCGCTTTTATAGATAAAGCTCCAACGGTCATAAAACGGGCAGAAAATGGTATGTTCGATGGATCGAACAATCCGCTTCAATGGGTCGAAGCCAAATTTCAATGGATTAAAAGATTGTCCTGAGAGTTCTGTAATGTTACTGGACGTATGTTCGATGGATTGAACTGTTCCTCGATAGCTCGAAGAGAGATGCTCGATAGATCGAAAACTTTCCAGAGAGTTCAAGTTTGCTAGACTGAATTTACGATGAATTAAACCCATATCTTTAATGACTTGAAGTCCCATCGAACCTAAACTTCGATGGATCGAAGTCCAATCGAAAATTGCTGTCTGAGCCAGTTTGTTTACAGCAGCTTGCACCTCTTTTGTTAGCCTAACTTATCATGTTTTTCCAAGTGTTCCAAGGCTAATGAAGATGACTAAGGGTTTTCCTATTTGGTCCAAGTCATCTAGAGGTTATGGTTGTTTTGGTTTTAAAGGTTAGGGTCACTAAGGCATCTCTTTTACCTGTTCTTCTTCCTTGATGCTTCTTGTCCACTTGAATCTTCAGTCTTCAACTTGCCAAGGCTCAACTAACGTTACAACACATGGATGCACGTGATTGACAAATAAGGTGCACTAGTATGCCACGGACAAGTGCACTAACATCTGGAAAAATCAGTCAAGGCATCTCGAACTTCAAGAAGCTCTGATCGAGTGTGTAACTGATTCGAGCCATCCATCATCGCGGAGAGCTGTTGTATCTCAGAGATAGGAGCTACAACCCGCTGCATCAACTTGTGAGAGCAAATTTGTCTTTAAGACAACGACTGCCTTAGCTCTCCTTCGTTTATTTTATTTTCTTACATTTATCGCTGTCTCCGAACCGAGGTTTCTATTCTATCTCTTTACTCAAGGTCCAACAATTTAAAGAAAGATTTCCGTACCAAAAAATCTCAATCTCAAATGGAAACCATCTTAAAAAGCCCTCAAATCGAGATTTTTATGGAAAAAATTTCAAGAGATAGCAACAGAAAATGGAGTCTTATATGATGTATGTCATAAAAAAACCAATCCAGTCATTTGAGGCAAATGAACTCGCGACCTTATTCAAGCAAATTTAAATGGGAAGAGGACGATTATCTATTCTGTGACCATATTCTAAATGTGATGACAAATGAAAATTATGATGTCTACTGTCATCACACTTTGGCCAAGGAATTGTGGACACATTTAGAGAAGAAATTCAAAATAGAAGATGTTGGGAGCAAAATATGTGGTTGGTCACTATATTTGTTTCAAGATGACAAATGGCAAACCTATGGTGGATCAAGTACACAATCTTTAGAAAGTTGTGCATGAAATTTTATCCAAAGTTATAGTCATAGAAGAGGCCTTCCAAGTTGCTGTAATTATTTCAAAACTTCCACCTTCATGGAAGGAATATAAGAATTCACTTAAACATGAGAGAAAGTAAATGAGCTTGGATGACCTCATTCTCCATATCCAGATAGAAGAAGAGGCAAATAAACAATCTATGGCATTGGAGCCTATAGAAAAAGCCCACCTTGTTGAGAACAATCGGAAAGGTCAAGAAAATTGAAGCTATGGAACTCCAAAAAAGAAAAATCCACACTTACATAAGAACAAGAAAAAAGACAAACAAATACAATAAGAATGTTAGTGGCTTTGCATGTGGGAAGTCCAGTCACTTTGTAAAAGAATGTTTCCATTAGAAATGAGACAAAAAGGAAAAGACTCATGTTCATATGGTTGAGGAGTTTGTGGGGATTATTACTGAAGCCTTCATTGCTTGTAATTAGAGCTGCCAAACACCTTTGCTTCGTTCGAAGTGCATTTTCCACCTTTGTAATGTGAATGAGTGGTGGGTTGACTCTAGATCATCTAGAGCTAAGGTTTTGGGAAAAGGGAAAGTGAGCTTAAAACTCACTTCTGGTAAGGTACCGACTCTTTTAGAAGTGCTTCATGTTCCAGACCTTTGGAATAATCTTAGTTCTGGTTCAATGCTTGATGAGAATAGTTTTAAATTAGTCTGTGCATGGAAAATGTGTAATTTCAAAGAATGTTACATTTATCGAAAAAGGGCATGCATGTGATGGGCTATTCAAACTTGGTATCATGAATGAAAATACTTCTAGTTACGCATATTTAATTGTAACTTTGGATATTTGACATGCTAGATCAGGACATGTAAATTACCATTCTCTTGAAAGCATGATTAATATGGGATTAATTCTAAAAGTTGAAAAGGAGAACAAAGACAAATGTGAAATCTATATGCAATCCAAATTCTCAAGAAAATCCTCGAAGGAGCAAAAGGAAACTCGGAAATACTTACAAGTTGTTCGTAAGTGATTTGGTATCGACACTGCAAACTAATATTTAAGGGCTTCATTCCCTATGGTGTGTATGACCTATAATAATAGAGATTGTACCATGTTCTTAATGAGTTCTATAACTGTGATATAGTAGAATGTATAGCTACAGGTACATTCTCGGACTCACCTATATGAGTTTGGAAATAGGGTTGTTTCCTATTAGAATTAGGGCAATGTCTAAAGCACTCATAAAATTGAGATAAGGCACATGGCCACAATGTGCTTGCTTTATAAAGACTTAGACTTACTTAGAAATGTTGTGCATGTCATATACCAGAAATGTCATTTCACGGGGGCTTAGTTTAAGACACTATATCATTAACCTTTTGGCAACCTAGATACATTCACATTAGGCAAGGTTCAAATTTCTAGATACTTAAAATTAATGCACCCCATTTCCGCTGATTTGCCCATTAGCTTTTAATCTTCTCATCATCTTTTCACTATTTTCCTATATTTTAAATTGTGGGGGATTATTGGGAAATTTTGATTTAAAACAAATGAAAGACCTATTTAGTTTTTTCCTTTGGCTTTTGTTTGGGAGTGTTGCTTGTCCCACAGCAAATAGGGAAAGGACTAGAGATGCCTTTATATTAAGACCTTGGTTGACAAGTTTTTAATGCAAATCGAGAGAGTATTTGGGGACATTCTCACATGTGCGCACGCCGAGCCAGGTTATGGCCATAATGCAGTGTGGTGTCTCACATGAGTCTCCTTTTTCTTTCTTTTTAATTTTTCGTTGCTGCCACGCGTGTGCGTAAAGCTGTTCACACCACATTGCATGTGTCAAAAGCTACCTTACGCCAACGCGTCAACATCTCTAGTGCCATACGTGTGCCACACGTGTCCTGGGCTGGCCATCTTTGCAAGCTATTTCTGTTTTAAAAAGGATTTTCATTTTTTGCTTTTAACTACCAAAAAAAAAAAAAACATTTTGTTCTCCGTCCTTTCTTCAGCTTCTCTTCTTCCTTCTCGACTCTCTGTGTGGGCAAATCAGTCGACGCATCTCTAGCTTCAAGAGGCTTCGATCGAGTGTGCACTTGATCCATGCAACCCATCATCACGTAGAGCTGTTGTATCTCAGAGACAGAGGAGCTGCGACGCAGTGCATCAAGGTTTAAATCCTTGTGGGGGCAAATCTGTCTTTAAGACGACAACTGTAACGTGCCTTAGAGCTCCTCCTTTCATTTTAGTTTTTTATATTTTTGTCTCCTAACCGCTTTTTTCTGTTCTCTCTCTCTACTCAAGCTCCAACAATTCACAATGGGTTTGGTTTCTTGCCTTAGATTGGTTTATTTCACTGCAGTCAGCAGAGTCATCACTGAGCCTAACATTGTTAGAAAGCTGTCATGGTTTCAATGGGAAAGATAGTTATTTCAAACTAATCTATTTGATTTTCCATTGGCTATTTCATTCATTAATATGATGGTGTCCATTGGAGTAACTAGCTTCATGAGGTCTCACTGAAATGAAGAGAGCACAGCATCATTGCTAATTATAGTTCATATTGATACAGGCTCATGGTCAGGCCAGTGCAGATAATTCAGGAAATGGTAGTTCGGGAAATGCAGCACGGAGCATTCGAAAACCCCCAATAAGGTTAAAAGTAATATCCACAGACCATTGCGATCGTGATTCTGAGAAAGGGGGTACAGATCCTGACAAGCGTTCTTGTCATTCCCTTAGAAGTGGATATTCTGATGGAAAGAACTACGGTAGTCATAAAACTTTTGAGGACAATTCTTCTGCAGTACATAAAAGAACTGCCAGCCCTTGTTTGGAATGTGGTGAGTGTGATGCCATGCCCACATTTGGAGAGTGGCAACCTCCTTTAATGCCCGAACATGATGGGAATGGGGAAGCACAGCTTAATCCAGAGAATAGGTATGAAGGTTTACCAGCAGAGACCATGGAACACCAGAATCCAGAGGTTAATCAATCTCCAACATTATCAAGCACAGGAGGAAGCATCAGCCGCAGCCATAGAGGTTCAAAAGATGAAAAGGAGCTGAACTCACTTGTTGACTGCGAGATTCATTGGGAAGACCTGCTTTTAGGGGAGGAAATTGGACAAGGTATTTTCCAAAGTGACATCATTTCAATATCTTCAAAGTATATTCTCCCATATTGATGGCTTGGAATCTTTTCTAGTTAATTTTTTATTTTTTGTTTTATATTTTTTCAGGTTCATATGGTGTTGTACATCGAGGAATTTGGAATGGATCGGTACATCAGCTCAGATTGAAAATTTTCCATTCCAGCTAGATTTTATTCCAACAATACATCGACAGAAATATAATAGACTCTTTCTTATGTTTATCAGGATGTTGCTATAAAAGTTTATTTGGGAAATGAATACCATGAAGGGCTTTTGCTTGACTATAAAAAAGAGGTATAGAATCTATAGATAACCACAATACAAGAGAGATGCTACTTCTTAAAACCCCAATCGTTTGGTGTAAGGGCCCATTTGGACGTAACTTCCACAGGAGGCCTTCTGCCACAAAAGCAACATTTTTGTTGACTCACTGAAAACCTATCTGCTTGGTTTTTGGTCTGGTGAGTGGGCTTTTTAGTGCCAATTTCGTTGGCTGATCTTGAAAATGACGATTTTATATGGGTTCCCATACAGCCACAAAACCCTCATTTCCAATTGAAACAGGGGTTTCATCTCCAAACATGCGTTTTGATGGTGCATCCAAACGGGCCCTAAAAGGAGTTGCCTACTCTAGAATCTGACTGGTACCTATTTCAGATTGCTATCATGAAAAGGCTCAGACATCCTAACGTCTTGCTGTTCATGGGAGCTGTTTATTCACCTGACCGACTTGCCATAGTGACAGAATTCTTACCAAGGTAAACAGATGACATCTCTTCATTAAAATTAGTGCTGACAATGGAATGGAGGCCTAGAAAAATCAAAATTTTGAATAGGCCCAGCCCAAGCAATTCACATGTTGGGCCTAGACAGTAATTAAATGTATAGAAATAGCATATCACATGTAATTCCTATTTTCTTTTCCAATAAACTCATATAATGTTTTTTTCCTAATGCTCAGGGGAAGTCTCTTCAAAACACTACACAGGAACAATCAGGCACTAGACCTTAGACGCCGAATGAGGATGGCCCTTGATGTTGTACGCTTATTTTTAAAATTCCTTGCCCTGTTTTTTACTAGTAATTCTTTGGAATGAAGTGGAGAGCAGGTGGTTGAGCTTCTTAGCAATTGTCAACTGAGTTATGTTACTTTCCTGTTGCAGGCTAGAGGTATGAATTATTTGCATTGCAGAAATCCACCAATAGTGCATAGAGACCTGAAATCATCAAACCTACTAGTAGACAAAAACTGGACTGTCAAGGTATGGGTTTGTAACTTGTGCATGACTGCAGCAGACTCTTTTTAACCGACTGACCGGATTACCCGTGTTGATTTAATCAGGTTGGAGACTTTGGGCTGTCTCGATTGAAGAACTCAACCTTCTTGACAGCAAAATCTGGAAGAGGAACAGTAAGGATCTTCTTCTTTTGAAAAAATACTACTCTATGTGCATCAATATTCAGTTGGGATCAAAATCAAAATCATTCACTTGATTAGATGAAGGAGAAATATTGATCTTCTCCTTTGTACATAGTGCTGATTGTAGTTTTATGCATGATTTACCAGTAGCGAATTACCTTGGCTCGAAGGTCAGTCTACTTTCTAGATGGGTTATTCTAAAATTTTAATGCCTTTTTGGTCTTATCTTACATCTGCTTCTGCAAGTGGCTTTTTCCTTCACATTCAGTTGACTTATTTTGCTTCCATTAATGTGTAGAATCCTACCTATGCTGGGACCACTAGTTGAATGACCATCTAGATCTCAAACTAAAAAACAAGTAGTCTTCGATGGCAATTATCATTCGCAACAACAACAACAACAACAACAACAACAACAACAATAATCCAATGACTTTTTTCACAGGTTCTTGGGCATATTTCTGAAATGTATCCTTTTAGACTTTTAGTTACAGCATACTTGGCTAAGAGTTCAGATTCACATAGAATCATACCAGTTTTCTTTTAGTTTGTCTTCCTTAATAACTAGATGCTGTTGGGTGCGTTTCACACAAACCTTCGGATCTTGCCCCCAATACACTAGAATTATGGACTATGCTAATGCAATAATCAAGAATAAACATCAACCACACGAACACAAGGAGTTTTTACGTGGAAAACCCTCAAAAGAGGTAAAAACCACGGGACCTAGTCCAGATCAACAATCCACTATCTCAGGGAACTGTTACAACCGATCTCAAGCACACACCGCTTGGATCAAACCTTCTTCACCTACGCAGGGATGGATAAACAACAAGAGAATAGTAAAGGAGGAGTGATCTCATCGATCCCGAGGATGTAGAAGCGCTGAGATGACCGTTGCGCTAAAGAACCCTTCTTCAAGCAACTTCTCCCTTCTACAAGCTTCCTCTTTCTCTCTCTTCTCTTTCTCTCTTTCTCTTTTTCTCTCTTTCTCACCTTGGATGTGTTTACAACACCATGGGATGCCCTAATCCCGTTTTAGAACACTTAAGTACCAAAAACGGAGGAAACAGAGCCAGATTAGGAAACTGCGTGATGCAGGACAGCCCTAAATATGATGCATGCTCATGAACACAATTATTCAGCAGAAATAAAAGCAATAATAATAATGAAATCTAGCATCAATCATCATAAACTAAGAAAATCATAAAGGAAACATGCAATGGGACGGGCCATCATCACAACCATGGAGTATGGGATTCAAGTAGCGTATAGGTTGGATCCGGCGAGGGATGGAACCTCCCGATCTTCCATGGTCATACCCAATCGATCAATGATGATCACTAGTCCGAAGAATCAGAAAGTTTCTCGGATTAGGGATTTGAGAATGTGGGGGTTTAGGGTTTAGATCGATTCTCAAGGTTTAGATCGTGGGGAATAAACAAAACAAAAGTTTAGAAGGATAATAATAGAAGATGAAATACCTGGAAGAAGTTGGAGGAGCACAAGAAGAATAGAAAAGAAGGAGATCAAGGAAGAAGAAGAAGCACCATGAGAGAGGGAAAGAGGAAGGAGGCAACCAAAGGTTTGCTCTTTTTCATAAATCAACAACAGATCAAAAAGGTTTAGGGCAACACCCTTATAAAATTCGGAATTAGCATAATTACCAAAATACCCCTACTAACAAAATTTCAAAAAAAAGACATTTGCATGAAAAAAACGTACCCACACTAACCCAAAACTCATATAAGTAAAAAATGCCTAAAATAAACTCAAATCTAAGATGTCCAATGCACTCCAATGATGGTGTAATGAAAGTGGGCCACGATGAACCAATGGTCCGATCACATCATCATCACGATCCAACGGTCCGATCATATCTCCTCCAAGCAACTAACACATGTCTTCCCAAGGTGGGGCCTGATGTCCGCATCACTGCGTCTAAGCAGTTCGCGCCGGGTCGGGCGCCCGGTCACCAGACCGTCGGGCGCCCGGCTAACCCAAAAAACCTCCAGCGAGAAAAACAGGAAAAAATCCCAATTTCGGGCACCTGGACCAACATGGTCGGGCGCCCGACCGGGTCATCGGGCGCCCGGCAATGGACAAAAAACGTCCAGCAGCAAAGCTGCCATATCTGACGAATTCCGGTCGCCCGGCCACTGAAGGGCCCGGGCGCCCGGCCTCACCCAGTAACAACCAGTGTTTTAAATATCGACGATATCGGCCGATATATCCCACGATATATCTTGTATCCCACCTATGCGATACGAAACACACAAGTAGTGCGATATATCACACATGCTCGATCCAGTGACCATTTTCGATCCCTTTTTTTTTTTTTTTGTAAATCATGTTAAATCAGTGTCAATTTCTTACAAATCTATGACTTTTCATGTTTTGCATGAAAAATAATGAATTGGGAGCTTCGGTTCCAAGATTTGGAGGAGATGGTCCAAGTTGCAGAAAATTGAAAAAAATCAAAATTTTTCATTTTCTCGTAAATTGGTTTCAATCTTTGTGTTCAAACATAAAATCAAACATGTATGTAACCTGTTCTAGTGATTCTTCTTGTGCTTTTAAATATATCACTTGTGTTTCCACGTCTTCTTACATTTATAAATTATATGAAAGACTTTGAATATACTTGCAATTATTCAGCTAGACAGCGCATAGATTAGGACCCCATATAAAGAAAACCTATTATGTGCACTTGTTTTTTGTAATGTTTTGACTTCTTAGTGTGCATTAATGTCTTTTTTAACAACCACCGAAGTTTCATTGAAAAATTTGACCAATTTTCCAATGTTTGCCCATGTTTCCGCCAACAACGATACATTATGCGATACAACCGATATATCCCATGCGATAACCGATACGTATCCGGATCCTAAGGGTGCGATACGTAACGCGATACCGATATTTTGAACACTGGTAACAACTTCTCTCCTCTGTATCCGAGGAGGAAAACTCCCATCAAATCTCCTCCTTTCCGACTCAGGAGAAATTCGTCTTCTTCAAGCCAGTCAGGTTTCTACAAACCTCAAACTTGCCCTTGAGCAAAGACTTGGTCATCATGTCTGACCCGTTATCATCCATATGGACTTTCTCAAGCTGTAACACCTTCTGTTCCAAAGTATCCCTGATCCAGTGATACCGAATCTCTATGTGCTTTGACTTGGAATGCTGACTTGGATTCTTGCTCAAGTGTATAGCACTTTAGCTATCGCAATAGACCACGTGCTCCTCCTGCTTCAGGCTAAGTTCCTGTAGGAACCTCTTCATCCAAAGCATCTCTTTGCATGCTTCTGTGACTGCAATGTACTCGGCCTCTGTCGTCGACAATGCTACGACCTTCTGTAGCTTGCTCTGCCAAGAGACCGCTCCCCCTGCAAACGTGAACATGAACCCCAATGTAGACTTCCTGGAGTCTATGTCACCTGCCATATCTGCATCTGTGTAACCTTCTAACACCGGTTTTCCGTCACCATAGCATAGGCTCAACCTGGATGAGCCCCTCAGATACTGTAGTATCCACTTCACCGCTGCCCAATGTTCCTTGCCAGGATTGGCAAGATACCGGCTGACAACACCAACCGCATATGCTATGTCTGGGCGCGTACACACCATAGCATACATCAAACTTCCTACCGCTGACGCGTAAGGTATCTTCCGCATCTCTTCCACTTCCACCTTCGTCTTGGGACACTGCTTGTCGCTCAATTTGAAGTGACCATCCAGTGGAGTACTGACCGGCTTCGCTCCATTCATGTTGAACCGCTCTAGGACTTTCTCAATATACCGCTCTTGTGACAACCAAAGCTTCCTGCTGCTTCTGTCACGGGTTATCTCCATTCCTAGGATCTGTTTTGCCGGGCCCAAGTCTTTCATTGCAAACGACTTGCCCAACTCCTGTTTCAGCCTGTTAATCTTCTTGATGTCTTTTCCCATGATGAGCATGTCATCAACATACAATAGCAGAACTAAGAAATCACCATCTGAGAACCTGCGAGTGAACACACAGTGGTCCAACTCCGTTCTATCATATCCATGCTTCAACATGAACGAGTCGAACTTCTTGTACCATTGCCTAGGAGCTTGCTTCAGCCCATACAAGCTCTTCCTAAGCCTACACACCATATGCTCTTTGCCGTTGACTTCGAACCCTTCTGGTTGACGCATGTAGATCTCTTCTTCCAGGTCACCATGGAGAAAGGCAGTTTTGACATCTAACTGCTCTATATCCAGATCCATGCTAGCCGCTAACCCAAGCAACACCCGAATGGATGTCATCTTCACTGTAACGACCCGAGATTTTCGACTCTCGTGTATAACACGATTGCCGAATTCCCAAGTAATTTATGGAATAACTAATTTGTGAAATAATAAAATATAGCATTCAAGCACAATGGCGGAAACAATTATCATCTTATTCTATCATACTTACTACGTCATCATCAATGTTTAATAAGGGAACCAACCAATATCCATATTGATTACTTAAAATACAAGACCATGTCTTCTCTCGAAGACTTATTACAATTCCATAAATGTATCAACTACTCAAAGAAATATTTAATAAATGAAAACATAAACTAAGTTTCTCCAACATCGTTATCCGTCATGTGATCGTACGAACCATCGAACTATTTTCCTTAAAAATCGGGTTCAATACCTGGATCTTCACCTGCATCATCTAAATTGTGTTTGGGATAGCGTTAAACGCTATCATAGTGGGGAATATTTCCTCCAAGACAATCAAGAATAATAATAGCGGTACAGAGTAAACGCAAGTAGGATATTATCATTTAATCAGATCAAAACAACCAACTAAAAATCTTTGTTAATGCGATGCATGGAATGCATGCTCTAGCTAAGGCACCCTGGCTAGAATCACAATACATGAAGTGGGAGACTCCCTGTTACGACTTCACGCTAGCCACTAGTCGCCAGAGGTTCCTAGGACGCACAAGCCCATAGTTTTGCCCGACCACGTGAGAAACAGGACACTCATAGCCCGAATCTACACGTGACAGTGTACGGGAGAAGTTGGACGCTCTAGCCTATTCTCAATTCCGTACACCCACATGGAGCCAAGTGAATGCATGACTTTAGTTTCACCTTTATTTAAGTGTTTTCGCATACAACCAATTTAAATAAAACTCAATGGTCACTATGGGAAGTCGCAAGCAACCTAGCATAGGCCGACAGCACGAGATTAGTGTCCATACCACCAACCTCGGCTCATGAGAATTTGTATACCATTAGTGTCCACTCATTATCCCGTTTTATGATTTCATCATGTTCCAAAAAGCCAATGTTGTACATCATGACCAAATTCATTAAAATACTCATGTAATGTAAATGGATCAAATCAAGCATCATATACATGTAAGGATCCATTGACAAACAATCACTTCATTCTCTCAGTTAAGTCAACAGATATTCTTCCATCATGGACACCTCTCATGGGTTCCATCTCTCTACATCGAATAATTTTACCAACTCAGGGACAAAGAGTATACAATAATGGGATGTCTATATGATGATCTTATGCACATATGTCATATCACCATATGAAAACCAATGTTACTTGTAATACATACACTAAGAAAATAAGGGCATAGATTTCACAAAGATAAATAACACAAATACGCATGCTTCTTAGTTAAAAATCTAAACAAGGAATCACATCATTATATAATGATATTCATTACAAATCCTACATTAAACTTAATGTTATATGGATAAGCAATTCAAAAAAAAAAATAACTTCACATGCCACCAAAAAAACTTATGATAATCATGATATTATTAATGAAAGGCTTGAAGGAAAATCCTCACCTTAGGATGGACTTAGAAGAAGAGGGTTGTAGAAGATCCTAGCCGCTGGAAAAATATGAGAAAGAATTCTCTTCTCTTCTCTCTCTCTCTCTCTCTCTCTCTCTCTTATCTCTTTCTCTGGGGCATGGAGGCTAGGGTTCTCTCTCTCTCTTATCTCTTTCTCTGGGGCATGGAGGCTAGGGTTCTCTCTCTCTCTTATCTCTTTCTCTGGGGCATGGAGGCTAGGGTTAGGAGAAGGATTTGAAGGTGCGTAGTAGAAATATGGAGAGGGATGTGCACGCGAGGTCTTGTATAACAACCTCTTGAGGTGGGTTTCTCAAATCTCAATATTCGGATGATCTTTCATCAATTCCAATCCGTTCATCTTATCAAGCTCGAAGAGTAGAGTCAGAATACGTAAATTTCTTGATGATCAACATTCTAGATTGGCCGATCCTTGAAATTTGGCCTAACGGGTGCTAAAATGGGCTTGATCTCAATTAACGGTCTATGCTTGATGATCAGGGCCCAAATTTTAAAAAAAATATGGTCATGATAGGCAAACAATTGTACAAAGTTTAGTCGTTGATTGATGGTGAGAAATGCCTAGATCTGAAATTTCAACTTTTGGCGGAAAAGGAAGGGGCTGGCTTTGTGGTTCAACGGTGTAGGATTATAGATCGGGGTCCAAACTTTGTGTAAACTCGTAGTCATATGAGTATAATAAGTGGTCCAAATTTGAGAAGCGATCGATGGTGAGAAGTGGGTAAATTGAAATGTTCAGATTTAAAAAGAGTTGGTAACTCATTAATTTCTAAAACGGGATAACTTCGCGTGTAAGAAAGAGGCTTAGCAAGGTGGGGCACTCAAATCACACTATTGGTCCATGATAAATATGATCCAAGTCACTCATATGAAGAGAAATATTCGACTACGACTAACCATCTACTTTCTTCACTCGATGGACATGAAAATTAAGGATTAAGGGGCTAATTTGACAATTGGACCACTTCTACTATGATTTAAAGGCTGAAATTTAACGTGTATGGTTAATATGTGCCCAAAAGCTTAAATCCAGAGTTTTGCGTGAAAGTGATCCTCAGAAACTATAATACTTAAAAATGGCACCTTAACTTAAGTTTAACTAATGGCATTTTCGTAATTATCTGAAAAGTGCGTGATTTTTTAAATCTGATCTTTTTACGATGTTTATGGGATCATTCTAAGAAACTTTTGTAAAGGGTCCCCTATCGGATCTCCTACGGATGTCCCGCTATTCGCAAATCAACGATAAATGTACGATAATTAATAAAAAATAAATTAAAAATGAATTTTCAAAAATTTTCAAATAAATCTCGAAAATCTGGGGCGTTACATTCACCACTGGTGAGAATATCTCCTCGAAGTCTATTCCTTTCCTCTGACCAAACCCTTTCACCACAAGTCTAGCCTTGAACCTTGTTTGTGAATTCTTCTGCTCATTCTTTTTTCTGAACACCCAATTGTTGCTCAGAGCTTTCTTGCCCTTAGGCAATTTCACCATGTCATAGATGTGGTTCTTATGCAAGGATTCTATCTCCTCTTGCATAGCTTTCAACCACTCCCCCTTATGCTCGTCGGCTAGGGCCTCAGAATAGTCTTCTGGCTCTCCCCCATCTGTGAGCATAATGTACTTATGCGGCGAGTACTTCTTGGATGGATGTCTGTCCCTTGATGTCCTCCTCACCTGTGGCTCAACAGGTGGATCAAGTTGGGGCTGCTCCCCCTGTCCATCTTCTGTAGTGACTCCCTCATCCTCTACACCTTGCTGTACTCCCCCGTCATCAGGCACCACGGGAGTAACTGGATCCATGTCTTCCAGTTCACCTGAACTGGGTTGGGTCTTCTCTGGCTTTTCAATGTCTTCTATACACTGATCTTCAATGAAAACCACATCTCTGCTCCTGACGAGCTTCTTCTCGGTCGGATCCCACAACCTGTAACCGAACTTTTCATCACCGTACCCTAAGAACACACACTGCCTGATCTTCATATCGAGCTTGGACCTCTCGTCCTTTGGTACGTGAATGGATGCCCTGCATCCAAACACCCTGAGATGACTGTACGATGGATCACGTCCAGTCCACACCTTCTCAGGTACTTCTCCATTCAACGGGGCTGATGGAGACCTGTTTATCAAATACACCGCCGTGTGCATTGCTTCTCCCCAGAACATCTTGGGCAACTTTGCATGGGATAACATGCATCTGATTCTCTCTACAATGGTGCGATTCATTCGCTCAGCCACACCATTATGTTGGGGGGTCTTGGGAACTGACTGTTCATGCCGTATACCCAGTGACATGCAATACTCGTGGAAGTCACCTATGTATTCACCACCATTGTCAGTGCGGATGCACTTCAATGATCTGCCTGTCTCCCTCTCGACCATAGCATGAAACAGTTTAAACACACCAAAGACCTTGTCCTTGGATTTCAAAGCATACACCCAAACCCTCCTAGATGCATCATCTATAAAAGTGACAAAATACAATGCCCCACCCAAGGTTTTTGTCCTCATAAGACCACAAACATCAGAATAAACAAAATCTAATGCATGTATTTTATTAGTATGAGAAGCAGTTTTAACAAAAGAAACTCTATGCTGTTTCCCAGATAAACAGTCAATGCAGGTTTTGAGAGGTTTACCTGTCACGTCTAGAAGGAGCTGCTTCTTCGCTAGTAGTTGAAGCCCTTTGTCACTCATGTGGCCTAGACGCCTGTGCCACACGTCAGTAGCTGAATCTTCCGCTGCATTCAATCCACCCTTGCACACACTAACACTTGCCTTGTAAAGGGTGCAACACTTCTTTCCTCTTGCAGCAATCAACGAACCCTTGATGAGCTTCCAGCGCCCACCAACAAACCGGCTTTCATAACCATCATCATCCAGCCTTCCCGTCGACATCAAGTTGAGGCGAAGGTCTGGAATGTGTCTCACATCCCTGAGAACCAATGTGCAGCCCACATCGGTCTTCAAGCAAATATCACCGACCCCTACGATCTTCGAAACACCAGAATTTTCCATCTTCACTGTCCCATAGTCACCTGACTTGTAGCTTGTGAAGAAATCTCTGCGTGGAGTCGCATGAAACAAGGCTCCCAAGTCTATCACCCAGTCGGTGTCCTGACTCGAAGCCGTGAGACAAATATCGTGATCTGCCGAAAGAATAACGACAACGTCACTATCTGAGGCGACCGCAGTAGAATCTGATTCATCTTCCTTCTCCTTTCCTTTACCCTTTTTATCACTCTTCTTCTTGTGACATTCATGCTTATAGTGGCCCTTCTTACTACAATTCCAGCATTCAACATCTTTCCTGGCAACTAACTTGCCTCTTGATTTATCTCGGTCCTTTCCGCCCTTTCTGTTCTTTTCTCTCCCCCTATCTTGTGTCACAAGGGCCTCTTGTTGAGCAGGCCCTAGGGACTTCCTCCTTGTCTCCTCATTGAAGAGACAACTTGTTACCTGATCCATGGATACCTTTCCGTCTAGCACGAAGTTACTTAGAGACACCACCAATGTCTCCCAACTATCAGGCAATGAGCTAAGCAGTAGCAAAGCCTGAAGTTCATCATCCAGGACCATCTTCATGGCGGAGAGCTGGTTCACAATGTTGCTGACCTCATTCATGTGTTCAGCCACAGAACCATCATCTTTGAACTTGAGATTCACAAGTCGTCTTATCAAGAAAATCTTATTGCTGGCTGTCTTCCTCTCATACAGCCCTTGCAATTTTAGCCATAGGCTAGCGGCTGAGGTCTCTGTAGACACATGGTGGAAAACCGAATCATCCAACCATTGTCTAATGAACCCCACCGCCTTCCGGTCCACTTTCTTTTAATCATCATCTGACATATCCTTTGTCTTCGCCGATATGCCTAGAATTAGAGCATACAAGTCCTTGCAATAGAGCAAGTCCTCCATCTTAGCCTTCCATATGGTCCAGTTAGAACCATTAAGGCTGATCATCCTTGATGAGCCACCTTTCATAATTCAGAACCGATCCCACACCGTTCAAACAACCTGGCTCTGATACCTCTTTATTGGGTGTGTTTCACACAAACCTTCGGATCTCGCCCCCAATACACTAGAATTATGGACTATGCTAATGCAATAATCAAGAATAAACATCAACCACACGAACACAAGGAGTTTTTACGTGGAAAACCCTCAAAAGAGGTAAAAACCATGGGACCTAGTCCAGATCAACAATCCACTATCTCAGGGAACTATTACAACCGATCTCAAGCACACACCGCTTGAATCAAACCTTCTTCACCCACGCAGGGATGGATAAACAACAAGAGAATAGTAAAGGAGGAGTGATCTCACCGATCCCGAGGACGTAGAAGCGCTGAGACGACCGTTGCGCTAAAGAACCCTTCTTCAAGCAACTTCTCCCTTCTACAAGCTTCGTCTTTCTCTCTTCCTCTTTTTCTCTCTTTCTCACCTTGGACGTGTTTACAACACCATGGGATGCCCTAATCCCGTTTTAGAACACTTAAGTACCAAAAACGGAGGAAACAGAGCCAGATTAGGAAACTGCGTCTAAGCAGTTCGCGCCGGGTTGGGCGCCCGGTCACCAGACCGTTGGGCACCCGGCTAACCCAAAAAACCTCCAGCGAGAAAAACAGAGAAAAATCCCAATTTCGGGCGCCCGGCCAGGTCATCGGGCGCTCGGTCACTTTGACCGTCGGGCGCCCGGCAATGGACAAAAAACGTCCAGCAGCAAAGCTGCCATATCTGACGAATTCCGGTCGCCCGGCCACTGAAGGGCCCGGGCGCCCGGCCTCACCCAGTAACAACTTCTCTCCTCTGTATCCGAGGAGGAAAACTCCCATCAAATGCCAACTCACAAACTTTGGTGTTTTTAGCCTTTTACAGTATAGCAGAAGATGGTACATTTTATCCCAGAAAGACGAAATTTTTTTCTGTTGTACAGCATTTATTGGACATTGGTATTTTCTTTTTAACAGTGAAATGGTGCATGGTAGAATTCGTGCATTCCCTTTGAAAGCTAAGGTCCAAAAACACCAGCATTTTACACCATGTTCTCACTTTATTATTATTATCTTTTGAAACTATATTCTTGCACTTTACATCCATACCTAATCTTCAATGTCCCATACTATGCTGTGCAACAGCTAATTTCATTTACATTTAAATCCTCTGTTGTTTGTAGATACTGTTATGAACTTCCAGTTCTCAATGCAGTGTGTGTAAAGCATCTGGGGACATTAATAGGCACAATATAAGGTACAAGCCCTATGGAGAGAGACAGTTCTGTGTGTGCTACAGAAGAATTGATGTATAGGACAATAGTAGTTTATGTTTTAGTGCATGATTATGTCTTGAGGTTCTAGTTTTATTGAGGGAAACATCAGAAAGAGATGTGTTCTGTCTACAAAAAAACAGTTGGGGGGGGAGGGGGGGGGGGGGGGGGGGGGGGGGGTGCGCGCAGAGTAGACTATTTTATTATTGTGTATTCAAAGCCTAATTGGAGTATGCTTTTATCTCCTCAATTGGAAGACGGAAAAGTTCTCCACATTCACTTTATGATTTCCAATGGTGTAATTTAGATTTTCATGCCGCATCCGTATATTTTGATGAAGTGCTATATGTTGGTGCAGCCAGAGTGGATGGCTCCTGAAGTTCTTCGGAATGAACCTTCAAATGAAAAGTAATGTAGCAAAACCGACTAAAGCAGTGAAACTCACTACCTATAAATTTACAATCCTATGTTTAAGGAATCTGTTGGCTTGCTGTTAAAGACCCCTTTCTTTCTTAACAGGTCTGATGTATACAGCTTTGGTGTCATACTGTGGGAACTGATGACTGAATCCATTCCGTGGGCCCATTTGAATTCCTTACAGGTATACCTTTAATCAAAAAGCGCGAAATTCATTAGTTCTCTTAAGCAGGTATTTGCTTCTGTGTACTTTTGAATAAATGCATTGTGTTGGAACTTTAAAAATCAAACTGTAAGATCCTGTGTGACTCGTTAGCCAACAGCATGAGTTGGTTGTCAGATACAGACATGAGGACGCTGAAAACCCCTAACAGATTGACATATTTATACAAGCATAGGGTAAGATGGAAAGGCGAATTATTCAGTAAATGTCAGATTATATAAGCTACGATGTCCCAATATGGATTCAGATACAAACACAGACATGAGAATGGGTTGCACCTGTCTTTTTCTTTAAACTGCATCGAGATGGTATCCATTTGTAACATGCTACTCATATTTAGTACTATGATTTTTACTAGAACCATTTGGCCTATCCTGACATTTTGTACTTCTAATCTTCCTAGCATGCTAATTGAACATTTCATTATATACCTACCATAGATACACATGTAATAAGAATGTCAAAGAAATGTTGGAATGTCAAAAGTAATTAATCTAATACAACTTCCTACAGGTATCCTTGATCAGGATTGGTATCATGTCGCATCCAAAACAGTAAGTTGAGCACAAGTATCTGGTTATTTTAGTATATGAGTGTGAAAATATAGAAGAATATATGATCTCTACTATAGGTGATGAGAGGAGAAGACAGGGTCACTTGCGTAAAAATATATATGCAGTTAGATATTTTAATGGCTAAACTATGCTTTATTGAAGGATGAGGAAGGGTGATTAAACAATAAAAAAAAAGGCATTTGGGTAAGTTAAACGAAAATAAGAGGGTTTTACACCATGTTAGGTGATGGTCTCTGCCTGAGGAAAAATTTCATACTTTGGAAGAGTATGATGGTTGATACCTAGGAAGTAGGAAATTGAACATGTGGCATAAAAAGAAGTCAAACTGAACCCTACAAATCATCTTTGGCCCTCGTTTTGATGGCTATCAGAAAGAAAATCAGATTGATTGGATTTCCTAATTGTTCGAATGGTACATTTTCAATGGACGGTGAAAATTAAAGCAGTTGGCAGTCCAACTTTAACAAACAAGTGCTTATTAATTAGAGGTTGCAATCTCTAAATCAAAGTACTTTTGGAGTCGTTCCAATGATTTGGAGGGTTTAATTGAATCAATGTATGCCACATGCAATTTTAGAGTGCCCAAGTATCAACCATCACATTCTGGTAGGGTATCAATTAACAACCTTTACAACTGCTCCTCCACTAACGTTTTGCAAACCACTTCCTCTCTCCACATGCATTGCATGTGCCATATCTAGTTATACAATATAACTACAATTAGGCCATATAATAGAAGAAAGATCACCTTCTCCCTGAAGGTTCCATTAATTACCTTCCACTGTGTGGCTTTTGTGATTCTTGTCAAGAACTATATAACGGATATATGGGTACTATTTGGGTGCATTTCTGCCACCCGAAAATCCCACCTCAGTTAACAAGGTGTATTAAAGCAAGATCATACCTGGTATTGATCTTGCTGTTCATTGTATATACATGCTGCAAGCATCCATCCTTGTGGCCCGGCAGGGTTTAGCTTGTCTAGCAGAAACGGTAAGACCCCCACTGCCTTGTAAAAAGGAAAAAAACCTGTTAGTAAACTGGGTGTTTGCATGTGTTCTGGTCATTGGTGTGGAGATTGGCACCCCAACTCGGAAGTGGATTGCGTCCGACCCCTGGTCAGACCTTTAAGCATCCGCCAGATCTGTGTGGGGCCCACCATGATTTATCTGTTTATCGACGTCGTCCATCCCTTTTCTAAGATAATTTTAAGATACAGGCCCAAAAAATGAGGCAGATCCAATGCTTTAGTGGACCACACCAAATAGTAAGCTTGGTTGCATTAAATGCTTTGTGCATTAATGCAAGAGTCATCTTGGGTGTGGTCCATTATAGCGTTGGATCTGCCTCATTTTTGGGCCTGTACCTAAACATGATCTTAGGAAAGGGATGGACGGTGTGGATAAACAGATATAGCACGGTAGGCCCCACACATATGGTCAGACACTTAATGGTCCGACGAGTGGTAGGACGCAATCTGTGTCCCCCAACTCACCCATTGGCCTGCATGCATTGCTTCAAGCTCCTTTTCCTTTCTTTGTGAGTGCACACTATTTTCTCTCATGCGCATGCGCCTGAGACACATTTTTAAAAGTTTGTAGCAGCATGCAAACACCTTCAAATTACAATCTGCATTGCATTTAAAAGATATTTGTGTGTTCTGTTTTTTGTGTTGAAGGTGGTTGGAGTTGTTGGATTCATGGACCGCAGGTTAGATTTACCCGAAGGTCTGGATCCCAGAATTTCATCCATCATCAATGATTGTTGGCAAAGGTAAAGCAGATCTTTTAACCATTTCTCTGCATTTTCTTCCTTTTACATTGATATTCTGCAGATAGATTGATTTTATTTTGGAATTACATAGTGATCCAGAAAAGCGTCCTTCGTTCGTGCACTTACTTCAACGGATGACAGATGTAATCGGTGCAGTCCTGACTGCACCTGGTAGGAAGAATTCAGAGTCTCAGGTTTGAAGATCTTGGAGAGATTGTACTATGCTTCTTCTTCTTCTTCTTCTTCTTCTTTTTTTCTTTTTCTTCTTTTTTATCTACTTCATAGGAGAGCTGGAGAGTAGAAGGCTTTTTCTTTTCTTTTCTTTTCTCTTTCTTGAAAGTGAGGATTTGGGAGGGAAATGCCAGAGAAGGGAGTACTTACTAGTGCTGAAGGAGGTTTGAAAGGGCGGGGGTTTGAATATTTATATGGTGGTTCTCGGAAAGGAGTGGGAATACAAGTCGTGTCACACGTTTGTTGAATCCAGGCCATTGATCAGGTATGGGCCACTGGGAAGTGTGAACATGCCCTGACCCAAAATCTGGGCCAGTTCCCTGATCATTCAGGTGGGCCACACGTCTTAGAAACATGGTGACCAACAAGAACCCATATTCGATGCACATGTGGGCTTGTTTATGGGCCACGGCATCCAACCAATGAATTTGCATGACCATGGGGATGTGACACGACTGGAGCTGGAAAAAACACGTGGAAGGGTTATCCATTAATCTTAACTGTTCAATTAGTGGGCCTCATGATGGATAGACAATCTTTTGAAAATCATACTTACTTAAGACCATAGCCATTGCTTTACTTTACAGCACTTGATGTTGACTGTCAGCTGTCATTTTTTATTTGAAGGCAACTGTCTATACGGCTAGGATCATCCAATCCGTGGGTATCTAGAATCATTATCCATCTATATTAGGTCACACTAGATGGACAATCCTGATTGAAAGATAATTCCTACCACGTGTAATGCAGCGATTTGGCTCTACCAGGTATCATCTTCCATGCCCGGTCCATCCATATCAGGTAGACCGGTTATCAGCTGGTGCTATTTAAACGTGTGGCAAAGAAAACAGGCGGCCCACCCATCAGGCAAGCCACGTGAAAGAAGCAAGGGGGGGAAAAATGGACGGCTAGAAAAAATTACCAATGGTTTCGACGGTATAGTTGGACTTTGTGGTTGGGACAGGTCAGCCCATGGTCAGTGAGACCCTCAGTTTGGGTGAGCGGTGCAACAAACATGGACCAGATTGGAAAATCCAAACCCATCGGCTAGTGGACCAATTAATAGGCAGTTACAGAAGGCGACATGGCAACGGTTCATATTCAGCCAAAAGAAAAGCCAAATGCTCTGTAACCCACTTCCAATCTCGAGGATTTTTCGTTCACGAGCCATCCATGTGAGGTGCATTATATAAAATCGAACGGTTTGGATCACTGACGCATGGGCGATTCGCTGGGTCAGTGATCATGGACCATCTATGTGGGCCTTATTTTAGATGGGTTTTGGAGTAGAAACCAGATCCATTTAGATGATCTTTCACTCCAATTAAATGGACGTTTGTTTGGACGGGTGAGATTTATGATTTGCTAAGCCCACAAGCAAGTTTCAGGCATCTAAAATACATGTCGTAACATGTGCTGACGTGGCACACCTGCGTGATGAGCTCCAAGCCGTTAATAAGGTAGGTCCGTAATTTAGATTTTCTTGCACAGAAAGCAAGCCACTAAACCATTCAGGTGCACCACATCAGTCGCAAAAATAAAAGTTGGACTGACATTTTTAAAAACCGCCCGTCTATTTTTAAAAGGCCGTCCAGCTGATTTTGGAGCCGATGCATTTACATGGTGGGACACACATGATGGACGGCTTTGATCTCATTCCAATGTTCCTCCCCTGCATGGCCAGGAAAGACAGAACTGATTACCAGCCGGTTGCCATCGTGGCAAGAACCATTAAGTGCATTTTTCAGCCATGAAAAATCCTCCCCCACCCCAGTGATTTTTGTGGCTCAAAGAGGAGAAAGGCCAGCATCTACACCAGGTGCATGGATTTTCAGCCCATTGATCTGATGTGTCTCAGCATTGACAGAGCATGCTCCAAAAATCTACCACATGGGAAGATCCCAGCGGACAATAGAACCACTTTTGTATTTCTCTGTCGACCGTCCATTGGTAGGCCACAAATGGAAAGGTTAACATTAATATATCAATGAGAATTTTGAGGCGTAGCCCATCACCAGTGGGACAGCAAGGCTAATTGGTGTGGATTACTAAACCATGGGTCCCACATGTCTGAACTGAAAGATGTGGGCCACTTAAATCACACATAAAGGAACATTTTCATACATCACTGTCTGTCACGTACCAACAAACTCTTTCATCGTTTTCTAATTAACGGACGAAAATGGAATGATAATAATGTCTTCAGCGGTAAGGAGGTGACGTGTATGGTGATCCTGACCCTTCTCTCCTATTAGCCCCTACTATAGATGGACCACTTCTAAAAAATCAATCTCCATCGATACTGTGGTCCACCCAATTTCTGGCTTTCCTTTGTAAATAGACCACTTTCGATTGAAAATCTTCGTTGTGGGCCCACATGAAACCCCAATTGTTGACCACGTGGACGTGATCGAGTTGCCTAATGAAATGAAAATTTCTTGAATTAAATATGAAATTTACAACATTCCCCCTGATAACAGGGAGATGGTGAGGCGATTCTAGCGATTGGAGATTGCAGAGATTACACGCTGCCATGTGCCAATTTAAGGCACGTGTGTAGGATCAGGGATGCTTATCACGTGGGGGGGCAAGTGAACATGCCCTGGTCCAAAAATTAAGTCGAATGGCTCAGCGGGTGGGCTTCACATGTGTATGGAATATAGACCATTGATCATGCTTATTCCTTACCATCTATGTGGTTCACTTGATGAGTGCACCGGGCTGCTTTTTGTGCCATGGTATGCTCGCAGTTGGACCTACCTGATGAATGGCTCAGATCTCACATTGGTGAGTGTGTCCCCGTGTGGATGGTCTTGGCGCTTCTCCCTACAATCTTTAGGGAGGAAGATGGGGTGAAGGACACCGCCAGAGACGGTGCCAGCCACCACCAACCCGGCTGTCCATCTTGATTAGGTGTGGGGACCACCACCTGATAACTGTTATTGGGACCGGACCGTCCATCTGATCAGGAGTGGGGACCACCTGGTAATTGTGTGACTCATCAAGGCGTCCATCCTGATTAGGTCTGGGACCACCACCTGATACTTTAGTCCTGTGACCGAGCTGTTTGCTAGGACCAGCCCGGATTCACCGGACGCGGATCCGGGGAACAACCAAAGCTCAGAGGATCCATGACTTTGTGACCCACCATGATCCTTTTTTTTATATATATCCACTCTGTCCATCCATTTTTTCAGATCATTTTAGGACATGAATCCAAAAATGAATAAGATTAAAGTCTCATGTGGACCACGCCACAAGAAACAGTGGTGATTGAATGCCTATTACTAAAAACTTCTAAGAGGTCATAAAAGTTTTGGATCAAGTTGATTTTTGTGTGTTCTCTTCATCTACGTCTGTATGAACTTATCAACAAATTGGATGGCAAATAAACATTACAAGTGGACCCTAAGAAGTTTTTAATGGTGGGCATTTAATTCCCACCGTTTCCTGCCGTGTGGTCCACCTAGGACTTGGATTTGCTTCATTTTTTAGCCCATGCCTAAAATGAGCTGGTAACATGGATAGAAAGCATGGATATAAAACATATACATCAAAATGGGCTCCATAGTCACAAATCTACCTAGGCAAGTGGTTTCTGCGTCCACCAAAATGGGCGATTCACCCACCTTATCCCTGGAAGCGGTCAAGCAGCAGGGTGTTGACGTGGCCAAGTTATGTCGACTTCACCCTGATCCATGTGTTATCTACTAGGGTTAAAAGTCAGGCGGGGTTCGGCTCAGCCGACTCGTGGCTGATCGGACATTGAATTAGGCTTTGGGCAAAAAGTATTAGGTTTGGTCTTGGGTTTGGACCATGCGAACACCAACTTAATAAAATTTGGGTCAGTTTAGGTTAAGGTCTCGGGTTGACCAACCCAACTCAAATTAAATCAAACCAAACCTAATTTATATATAAGTTACTTATAATTTTATGGTACTTTAAGTAAATTTATTAGTTTATATTATTTTTTTCTTTTTTAATATAAAAGTGTAATTTATATATGTACTATGCAGGTTATTAAAGTTTTTAATATGCATTTTTTGTTAGGCTTGGACGTCTCAACTCTTCACGCATGAAGACCACCGATCGACTGGCCGGTCACGCTGGACACCAAAGGCAGCAAGGCTGCTGTGTTGATTTTAGCCTATCCGACCGGCCGGTAGGGGTGTCCGACCGGTCGGCAGTGTCCTACCGCAACGCCGTTTCTTGCGCGGTTTGCGCGCAAGAGGTTTCTAAATTCGTTTTTCTTTCCTATTAAATGGGTATTACGAGTTTAGAGGTTACCAAGATTGCAAAGGGGATTGAGGGAGCTTCTAGGTGAGAGAAAGAGCTTGGAGAAAAGGTTTTCTTCTTGGGTAAGCTTGGAATTTCTCTTGTGGGCTTGGGTTTTTGGGTTTTGGGTTCCATCTCTTATAACTTCTGATATTATAGTGGATTGTTGTAGCTTTGTGCCGTAGTTTTTTACCGTGAGGGGTTTTTTCACGTAAAAATCCGATTGTCTATGTGTGGGTGATTGCATGCATTGTGATTGCATTGTGTGGCTTGTTTGATTGAATTGTTTGCTTGTGTTCGACTTTGCTTCCGCTGCCGGCCTTCCTATCCCAACAACTGGTATCAGAGAGATCGTTGGGGTGTAGCAGAAATTCGAATCTGAGACAAGAGCATGGCATCAGGCATGTGGTTCGACATAGAGAAGTATTCGGGGAAAAATAATTTTGAGCTTTGGAAGGTGAAGATGAAAGGCCTTCTAGTTCAGCAAGGATTGCAAGTTGCGCTCCTTGGAGAGCGACCAGAAGCTATGAAAGAAGAAGAGTGGAAGAAGATCGATGAAAAGGCCAATGTCTCAATCCAGTTGTGCCTGGCAGATGAGGTCCTATAAAACGTCATGAAAGAGAAAACTGTGGCTAAAACATGGGCGAAGTTAGAAAATATCTATGCGAAGAAATCTCTTAAAAATCGCATATACTTGAAGCTTCAGTTGTACAACTTGAGGATGACGGAGGGGGCCGATGTTGAGAGCCACATCAGCAATTTCAATAGGCTTATTTGTAAGTTGATGGATGTAGATGAGCCGATGAAGGACGGGCATCAAGCTTTTATCCTGTTGAATTCTCTTCCAGATTCATATGAGTCACTCAAGGACTCTTTGTGCGCAGGTAGGGAGACTATTGGCATAGAACCGTTATCTCAACCCTTCAGGCGAAGGCGATGAGAAGGAAAAGCAGCGGTGTGGGTCCCTCTACTGATGAGGCACTGGTTATGAGTGGGAGGAATTCTGAGCGGGGTAGAGGATCCCCTTCATCGAGATCTAAATCAAAAGGCAAGTGGAGGCACAAGGTGAGATGCTGTAATTGTGGGGAAGAAGGACATGTGAAAAGGGATTGTTCGAATCCTGAGAAAAGGCAAGAGAGATCTGGAGGTTCTTCTAGGGAAGGAACCAATACCGTAGAGGACTGTGGTGACGGTTGTGATGTTTTGACTGTATCTGGCATAGAGCCTCTTGGTGGAGAGTGGCTCTTGGATTCAGGGGCATCATGTCATGTATGTCCTGACCGAAGCTCATTCATGTCATACAAGGAGCATGATGGTGGGTCGGTGTTTGTGGGCGATGGCTACGCTCGCAATGTGGTAGGGATTGGTTCGGTGTGCTTTAGGATGTTCGATGGAGTCGAACAGATCCTTGAAAGTGTGAAGCATGTCCCTGAGATGAAGAGGAATGTGATATCTCTTGGTGCACTCGAGGCGAAAGGGTGCAGGTTCATCGGCTGCGATCGATATTGTAAAGTGATGAAAGGAGCACGCGTGATGATCAAGGCACGGAGGTGCGATAATCTTTACAAGGTGATCGGGAGCACTGTTCATGGTGGAGCTGCAGTATTGGTAGCTGGATCCACGGTTGTTCAAGTGTGGCAAGAGAAAAAAGGGCCACATGGGAAGAGCAACAAGGCGTGTGAAGATGCAAGGATGAGGTCGATGGGGCATGAGAAGCGACGGGACTATAATGATGACGAAGTAGAGGTGGAGATGGTGCGTGGCTAGGAATTGCATGAAGAATTGAGTCGTGGTGGAGTTTGTTATGCTTGAACGTCTCAACTCTTCACGCATGAAGACCACCGACCGACCGGCCGGCCACGCTGGACACCAAAGGCAGCAAGGCTGCTGTGTTGATTTTAGCCTATCCGACCGGCCGGTAGGGGTGTCCGACCAGTCAGCAATGTCCTACCGCAACGCGTTTTCTTGCGCGGTTTGCGCGCAAGAGGTTTCTAAATCTGTTTTTCTTTCCTATTAAAGGGGTATTACGAGTTTAGAAGTTACCAAGGTTGCGAAGGGGATTGAGGGAGCTTCTAGGTGAGAGAAAGAGCTTGGAGAAGAGGTTTTCTTCTTGGGTAAGCTTGGGATTTCTCTTGTGGGCTTGGATTTTTGGGTCTTGGGTTTCATCTCTTATAACTTCTGATATTATAGTGGATTGTTGTCGCTTTGTGCCGTGATTTTTTACCCGTGAGGGGTTTTTCCACGTAAAAATCCGATTGTCTATGTGTGGGTGATTGCATTGTGTGGCTTGTTTGATTGAATTGTTTACTTGTGTTCGGCTTTGCTTCCGCCGTCGGCCCTCCTATCCCAACAATTTTTTCCTAGAAAGAAGTAGGACCAAGAATGAAAAAGATATTCTTTTTTAACACTTTAATAAAAATATAAAAAAATCGAGGTATGTTTTTATCTTTCTAATTTTTATTGCGTTTTCTTTTTTATATTTGATATTATTTGAAAATAATATGCTATTGATATTTAATTTGCTTAAGTGTTAAAGAAGTAATTGTCCTATATTTTAGCTTGCTTTTTAAGAAAAAATAAAGTTCTTTACGATAAATAACTACATATATAATTACTAAAGCCATAGGTACAAAAATAAGATGTATTTTAAAATATAATAAACTAATATAATAATGAAAATATTAGCACGTATCAACACGATCAAGCTCGCTTGGATTGGGCTTGGGTTGGGTTAGGGTTGAGGTACAGGAAACCTTAGATTAGGTTAGGGTTGAGCAACAACCCCCGACCCGACCCGACCCGACCCGCCCTGACTTTCACCCCTAATATCCACATGTCCATCCATTTTGTGAGATCATTTTAAGGCATGAGCCCAAAAATGAGGTAGATCCAAACCTCAAGTGGACCACATCATAGAAAGTAGTGGGAATTAAATGCTTGCCATTGAAAACTTCCCGATGCAACAAAAGTTTTTTTTATCAAGCTTGTATTTGTGTTTTCCCTCCATCCATACCTATGTGACCTAATGAACGGATTGGATGGCAAATAAATATCATGGTGAGCCCTAGGAAGGCTTCAACCGTGGTGTCATTGTCCCCACTAGTGTGGTCCACTTGAGGCTTAGATCTGCCTATTTTTTGGTACGGTGTAGATATAACACATATATCATGGTGGGCCCATAGAACTTTGCTAAGTCAACACACCACCTAGGTCAGGTCACAACATGTAATCTGCTTCCATCATCCATGTGGATGATTGGGATTGACTGAGGGGCATCTTACCATGCTCGGGCAAAAGACTTTGGATTGCATACTGAGTGATCAATTACTCTATGGAACCAGCTCATTTTAAAGGTCAAGGACCATCCAACTAGGAAAAAGGTAGGAATAATGATGTCCACCATTAAAACCTTCATAGGGCCCCATAAGATGCTTATTCGTTATCCAACTCATCTTAAGGTTACACACATGGATGAAGAGAAAACACAAATATCGACTTGATCCAAAGGACCAAAACTTCTATAGACTTAAAAGAAGTTTTCAACGGTAGTTCAATTCCCACTATTTCCTGTGGACCACTTGCACACATGGATGAAGGGACCACTTACACACATGGATGAAGAGAAAACACAAATATCAGCTTGATCCAAAACTTCTATGACCCTAGGAAGTTTTCAATGGTAATTCGATTCTCACCATTTTTTATGGTGCAGTACACTTGAGCTTTTGCATATGCTTCAATTCTGGGCTCATAGGCTAAAATGAACTGAAAAAATAGATGAAGGCATGGATAAGATACATACATCATGGGCCTCAAGGAGTTTACTCGGTGCGCAATCTATATACCTAGCCGAATACCGCTGTCGTTTACAGCTGTTCAGTATCTAAACTGTTGATATTTTGGGAGCACATGAAGTGATTATGCGACAAATCAAAATCTGGAGGTGGAAAAATTCTAAGCCTCTGAACAAGCTGCTAACGAATAAACGATTAGATAGGAAATACGGCAATGGTACCTAGGGCTGGTCATGAGCCGAGTCAGCTCGAGAAACTCGATTGACTCGACTCGAAAAAGCTTGCCTCGTCTCGACTCGACTCAGTAGAACAAGTCAAGTCAAGCCAAGCTTCATTTAGGAGCTCGAGTCAAAAATCGAGTCAAGTTCGACCATTAAGTCACTCGACTCGACTCGACTCAAAACTCGACTCGATTCAAGCTCGACTCGACTCGTTTCGTATAGATATTTGTTAAAAAAAAAAAAAAAAAAACTAATCTTCTTTTTTCTTGGTTCTTTCTCCCCCCCTCCCCCCTCCCCCCACACACATTGGGGTCCAAGCTTAAGACATATAAAACCCTCACACGTGGGGGGGGGGGGGGGGGGGGGGGGGGGGTTTCTTAATCCTACTATTTTGTTCAGGTAAGAACATTCCTTGTTGAGCATATTTGATGGATTGAGTAATTTCAAGTACAAAACATGGTGAGCACACAGTGGTTGTGTGTTTTACATGCTACACAAACACAGGTACTACAGTGAGACCACACACCATACATATCTACAAAACAGGGGCTATGGTAAGACCAAACACCATATGAGGCTATTGATTGCAATTTTACGAGGGAGGTGGTGCATCTGATCCATGAATCAGCTAAGCCTCATCATGAAGATGGTCCACATAATAATCAGGGTGGTCCATTCATGTGGTGAGCTATACATGTACTGTGTGAATTATGGTTTAGAAAATATTACTAGTGGTCTGCATTCAATGCATGTGTGACCTGACCAAAGGAAAAATCGATTAGAGCTAGGTCATTTTAATGGTAGGGTCCCACTTATAGAAATATTGTTCTGCCCTAATATATGTATGACTTCTTGAACTTAATGTTGTTGACTTTTAATTTGTATTTTATAGTAAAAAATATAATAAATTGAGGTGGGAGCAAGCTTGACTCGACTTGAGGTAAACTCGCCTCAACTCGATCCACTAGCTCACCTCGAGCTCACCTCGAAAGTTTTAGCAAACAAGGCAAGCTCCAATGGTAAGCTCGAGGGTGAGCTCGAACTCGAGGAGAGCATAGACGAGTCAAGCCAAGCTTGGCCCACCTCGACTCGACTCGGCTTGATGTACAACCTTAGTGGTACCCATACAAATACAATCCCGCAAAACGCCAAATATTCGATGGTCAGGATTTTACCAGCTAGGGGATTTGGATGGTCATCCACGGTTAGTCCCATCACATCAACTTTTTGGAAGACAAAACCATGGCCCCACATATATAGATTGAAATCGCGACTGTTCGATTCTTGGCAATTCCTCGTCTCGAAAATTTCTCGGAAGATTTTGAAGTTTAATGCTATTGATAAAATCTTGCTCGAAATAAAATAATTAAAAAATATTTTTAAATTATATATTTGGGTAGATAGTGCATAATTTGATAACTTTCGTGGAAAAATAGATCATGAAAAACTGAAAATCACCCACATTTTGAAAACGTTAGGATGGTAGTGCGGAAATATTGCCATGTTTGTTACTATGGGCATATGAAGGAGGCTAATGTGATCCTTCGGATGCATATGATTTGCTGGGAGCGGGTTAGGTGAGACACTGCATCCACCGAGGTGGGTGGGACCTTGACTGTGGGGCTTGCAATGATGTATGTACCTTAATTCCACACTGTCCAACCATTTTAAAAGGTATTTTAGGGCATGATGCCAAAAATGAAGCTGACTCAATTTTTAGGTGGACCACATTGTTGCTGGCATTCAATCAAAGAAGTCGCATGTGTGATCAAGAGTCTGTATTCGAATTTTGTGTGTGATTATGATATACGGGTGTGCTAAAGTCATACTTAACTCAATGTTTGATTAAACATCAATGTCTCGCGTTGAGTCAGACTAACTAGAGACTGGATGAAAGATCTCGTCATCCTCTCAACCATTAGTTTTGATTAGCGATCAGACGGCTTGCGAAAGGGTAGGCGTTGGCCATTTCAAATGGATTCTTTTTTCTTTGTGACTAAGAAATTTTTCTTCCTCAATAAAATTGCAACACACTTCTTTAAAAAAAATTAAGATGAACAAATAAATAAAAATGGCTAAATAATGTTGATTTCGATAATTGAATATATGGCCTGTTACAATTGACAAAGTATTGAAAGCAACCTAAAGAAATAAGCAATCGAGAGATAATTACTTAACTCATCTATCAAAACAGACAATCGAGGTGAATTGTCATCAAGATGTGACCGTATAGGTGTGATCACCTAAGTAAGAACTCAGTTAATTGGGATCCATCAACTTGGGGTTGCAAATATTTAATCTAATCCTACAATATTGTAGCGGTGGACGCTAGACAGTAGTGATCTATGCTAGAGTTAGGCTAAGCTATGCTAATATAAATCGTAATAAATGAAAGGTAAATTGAAAAAGTAGATACATATATTTGACGTAGGGCATTAAGCTCTTTTTCGCATGTTCCTTTTGTAACTAATCGAGGCAATAAAATCCTCGTTAGGTTTCCTTGTTGATCCTTAGATCCTCCATGTTTACATCATGTGTTCCAAAAAGGAAGGACTTGAAAAAGATTCGAGACTTTTAACTTCTTAGATCTTCCTTTCGTAGTTGTTCCCTTTATAAAGATCTTTATGGCCCACTAATTGGATTCGACATCAATCCATAGAACCTCAGGGCTTGATCCCAGACCTCAAATTAATCATGGGCATGCATTTTGATAGCTTGATCAAACCACCTCCTGCATTTAACCTTGAGTCTCATTCCTTGATGATTTGGAATGCTAGAAGGGATAAATTGATAGAATCCACTAGATCATGATCTTCCAAACTCTTGGTCTCAATTAAAGCACAACCACAAGATCGGATCATTAGATTAGATATTTGGTCGGTCTCTCTATCTCTTCCTATTGAGGTGTTGGATGGTCCAGATCCACCTGATACTGGTCTGTTATCGGAGATGAGTTGGATCATCTATTTTGTCAAGCTCTCATATTCTGTTAATTTTGATTATTGTAAGGCTTTGGACCTGATCTGACTGATGTCCATTTCTCTCATTATTTGGGTTTGAACCATAACCAAATTTGCTCGAATAAGGATCTAATCGTTGGATATTCAAAACCTCCTCGAACATCATGGACGCTGTGAATGTCTTTAAGAAGGTCTCCCATTTTGAAAGGAATGTGAGAGATGGCCTTCGCAAGCGTATTATTAGAGGTGAGCAATGATCTAGGCCGGGCTGAGTTAGCCTTAGCTTAGTTTGGTTTGTTTTTTTGTGCCATCCTAGTTTGTGGATTGGCCCGGTTTGAGCTTCGGGCCAACCCATGTGGCCGGAGTTTGGTTTGGTCTAAAAAAATTTAGTTCAAGCCGGGATCAATTTGATAAAAAAATTTGAATCCGCCGGCTGAGTTCGAACATGTGGCGGTTCTTTTTTATTTTTTAGTTTAAATAAAAAAGAATTTAAAAAATTAGAAGAAAAAAAAAAAACAAAAGTATCTTACTACATGATGTTTAACATCCTCCAAAGGAGGAATGCAACTTCAAAATAGACATGTAATAGCCTTTTTCCAAATAAAAGTACTCAAGCATAATTTTACAAGTGCAACGAAACAATGTGCACTCACACACACACATGTATATATATTATCCACGTCATCATGTATGTGTATTATCCACGCCATCCATCTGTTTTTACATATCATTTTAGGACATGATCCCATATTAAAAGCTCAAGTGGATCACACCATAAGAAACAATGTGCTTACAATCTATGAGCCAAATCAAATCAAGCTTTGAGTCGGGCCAAGCCGATATTGCCCTAATTTGAGCTTGGTTTGTTTTTTCAAATGAACTCAGGCTTGGTTTGGTTTGAACTACTATTTGAACCAATCCAAGCCAAGCTTTTTCAAAGTAATATGAGCTGAGCTTTCGAACTGGTTTGGTTTGTGCGCAGCTCTACATCTATTAAAGGATGCATTTTCTATTAGGTTTTTTTTATAGGCACACTACTTCATTAATTGACACATTAATTATAGCCTATTCGTTCCTTTAAAGGCACCTATATAAGTTTGTACTTCTGCATTAATACCAGAGTATGAGGAGGATCAAACAAAGATACATTCAGCGTGTGAGTAAGATTTCCACCCGCACTAATCCCGTAGTGTTAACCTGTAACAACTTCTCATTCATCTGCGTCAGGGCATTGAAAATGGGCAGAAATGGACAGCATAGAAAACAATTGTGATTGAATCCCCACCATTAAAAACTCCATGGATTCAATCGGAATGTTTATTTGCCATCAACCTGTTGATAAAGGCCCCAAACACCTTGATGAATAGACCACGCAAATATCACCTTGATCCAAAGCTTTTGTGGCCCACGGGAAGCTTTTAATGGTCAATCACCACTGCTGCCTGTACTATCGTCCATCGGGATTTGTAACTGCTTTTATGGTTCATGCCTTGAAATGAGCTTTCAATACGGATGGACGGCGTGGATGCAATCACATACATCACAGTGGGCCCCACAGTCAGGGGTCCCACCCACCTCGGTGGATCCGGGATCTCACCTAACCGAAGATAATGTCAAAGTGGGCCAATGTGGTCCGTCCGATGCGAGAGGTTTGCTACGCTGAAATCTAACCGTAGATAATGTCATTTCCTGGGCTTCGCATGGAAAAAAACGGAAGCGGATTAGCTACTGACAGATTGAGTAGCCAGACTCGCTACTGAAGTGACGTCACCATATTTTTTGGGCCCCACCATGATGTATGTGTTGTATCCACACCGTCCATGCGTTTGGATAGATCATTTTAGGGCATGATCCGAAGAATGAGTCAGATCCAAAGCTCGAGTGGACCTCACCACAGAAAACAGTGGAGATTGAATTCTAACCATTAAAAACTTCTAGGGGCCACATAAGTTTTCAATCAAGCTGATATTTGTGTTTTCCCTTCGTTCATGTCTGTGTTAACTTATGAATAGGTTGGATCTCAAATAAACAGCATGGTGGACCCTAAAAAGGTTTCGACGGTAGGCGTCACTCTCCCCACTGTTTTCTATGGTGGGGTTCACTCGAGCTTTGGATCTACTTAATTCTTTGAATTATGCCCTAAAATGATCTCTACAAGTGGATGGACGGGTTGGATACACCACATACATCATGAAAGGCACCAAAAAAAATGGTGACGTCACTTCAGTAGCGAATCTCGCTACTCAACCTGTCAGTAGCTAATCCGCGTCCGAAAAAAACGAAAGAAAGGAAGTCGACTTTTGTACTCATTCCCCAAAAGTAAGAAAAGACAAAAAGATTGATACACTGACAGAGTATGACGCCACATACGCATGCACACGAAAACACGGACGTATCATACGCATATCTCCAAATAAATAGCCCATAAGATATGGCCCAAAATCAAACTGAACATGCCATCTCAACCAAGTGAGCGGTGGACCTTTTAATAGACGGTTAAAACGGAAACTATTCAAACGGTCCAAAATCAACAAACAAAATAGCTATTAATCTGAGGTCTTTTTCATTCCATTAAATCAGATATTGAGATCATGGCGCATCTAAAGTAGCTCCCACTGTTTGGACGGTTCAGTTGGAGGCACACGTATGCCACGTGTACAATTTATGTGTGCATCCACACATTCCACCATTGCATTATCAAGTAAATCCTTCCAAGCCAAAGGGCGGTGGAATCTGGAGTGACGCAGGCCATGATTAGCATTTAACCCGGGGTTAAACGGCTCCTCAGTAACCCAAAGCTCTATGGGGCCCACCGTGATGTTTGTATTATATCGAATCCGTCCATCCGTTTTTTCGGCTTATTTTATTAAATAACACCAAATACGAGATAGATCCAAAATTCAAGTGGGCCATACAACAAGAAGCAGTGGAGATGGAGACACCCACCGTTGAAACCTTCATGGTCCACCGTGATTTTTTATGCAATCCAGAACGTTGGTTAGGTGATTCACACATAGATAAAGGTAAAATACAAATATAACCCTGATCCAGAACTTCTGTGACCCCCCAAAGGTTTTAACGGCAAGAATTTCAATTATCATACTTGTGGCCCACATAAATTTGGGATCTTCCTCATGTTTGGGCCATGTCGTACAATGATATGAAGAAATGGATGGACAGAGTGGATATAAAACAACCAACATGGTGGGCCCACAGAACTTTGGGTTGAGGGCGAGTCATGCAAATGCCGGATTACAGGTAAGTCGCGTGCGGTGACGCAGGAGGGAGAAAATAGAAGGTACCTATTGTAGCTTATTTCTACTTCCAGCGGAAATTACAGCGACCCGTATCAGCCTTCTGACGTTTCACATTCCAGATGAAAGTGGAAATCTGAAACCTATCCTAGTAGTAGAGACTAGAGAGGACGGTTCATCTACCATTCCTCCTCGAATAGGGTTTATTTGACAATGGGTCGCCAGGGGGGCCCACAGAGTTTACTCAGTATGCAATCCGATTCCCCAAGTCTGGCCACCGTGACAGTCGGACCCTCCAAGAATCACGCCCAACCACCTATCGCGTGGCCCATCACTTGATTTGGGAGGTTGGTTTTTAGGTAACTGTCGCTATCATTTTTTTTTCTTCTTATGATAGGGCCCACCTTTTGATTGGATGGACCTGATTTTTGGAATATGGCGTCCTTGCAGTGGGGGATCGGTCATGCACGGGTTAGAAGGATTAGGCACAACATGGGGGCCACCATGCATGTGTAAGCAGGAGAAAAAGCAGGTGAATACTGTTTCCTTATAGATGAACTGGTTTTAAGGTCCATTTATTTCGCAAATTACTATAAAAAGAAATTGTATAATTATTATAATTATTTTACCTACCTCTTCACAACATATGCATTAACTCCAAAATTTATGTTTAATTTATTGATATTAATATTATATTAATAATATTTTACATTATTTAGATGTAAAATTTTCAAAAAATACACTATGTCATTGTTTAAGGTTGTCTGGTAATAAAAGGTGAAATGATTAAATTGGTAGATACACAATGCTTGCTTTTCATACCCTTTTGAGTTAGATGGAAAATATGAAGGTAATTATGGCCTTGAGGACTGAGATTGCATTGGATGTTGGTGGCTAAGTAAAATTTGTGCGTTCCACCTTGATGTATGTATGATTAATGCTGTCCATTCATTTTACCAGCTCATTTAATGGGAAGAAGATTAGCTATTGACAGCTTCAATAGCTATCTTTCACTAAGTTTTGTGAGCTCCATGATGTATGTATCTATTTTGAGAGATGATTTTAGGGAATGAGCCATGGAATGAGACAGATGTCAAGCTCACATGGACCTCACCATAGAAAATAGTGGGGATTGAATGCCTACCATTAAAAACTTCTTAGGGGCACAAAAGTTTTCGATCAAGCTAATGTTTGTGTTTTGCTTTCGTCTATGTCTGTGTTAACTTATGAATAAATTGGATCTCAAATCAACACTACGATGGGCCCTAGGAAGGTTTCAATGGTGGGCATCGTTGTTCCCACTGCTTTCTATGGTGGGATCCACTCGAGCTTTGGTTCTCCTTCATTCCCCAACTCATGCCCTAAAATGATCTCTCCAAATGAATGAATGGTGTGGATGTAGTACATACATTATGGTAGGGCCCACAAGACTCGGTGATATCACTTTTCAGTGGCTAATCCACGTCCCACTTATGGCATGAGCAAAAATAAGATAGATTGTAAGCTAAGGGTGTGTTCGGTAAAACTTAATTTTAATGACTTATCACTTAAAATTGTTAATCTCAATGATTTTAGTAATTCAGACAATTTAGTAACTAAAATAAATTAAGTACTTAATTAGAAATATCACTGAAATTTGGTGAGATTTTTTCAGTCATCACACCTTGACTTAAAACTTAACGCTGAATGTCGTAAGTGATTTGCCTTTAAATTTATTATGAATTATAACGAAAATATCCCTGCCAACTTTTAAAAATAACAAGATTATCCACTAAGAGTTTTCAAAAGTCATGAAGTGGTTCCTTCTTCTCCTGCAAAGGAGAAATCCCTAAAGATACGCAAGCCAAATCATTCTCAAATTCCCATTTTCTTTTCGTTAATCGTAAGGTGAGGTTTTAATTTTTTTATTCTTTCTTTTTTTAAACCTTCATAGGGCTCACTATGATGTTTATTTATCATCCATACCGTTTATATGGTCACACATCCCTGAATGAAGGGGAAAAAAAGTATTAGCTTGATCGAAAACTTCTACAACCCCCAAGAAGTTATAGAAGATAAACATTCAATCTCATTGCTTTATGTGGTATGGTCCACTTAAGCTTTGGATCTGCCTCATTTTTGGGCTCATGTGATAAAATGATCTCAGCAAATAGATGAATGGTTTGGATATAACACATACATCATGGTAGGGCCCACAAAAATTGATGTTGCTGACCAAAAGGAAGTATGTGGTGCTGCGTGACACACCAAACCACATTCAAACCAGATGCAGATTGCCTAGTGATGTTGTTGGTAGCTAAGTGTTATTGGATGGTGCTATGTGAGACCCATCATAATATATGTGTTTTATCCATGTTGCCTATACATTTTGGACAAGTATTTTAGGGCGTAATAAAAAAAAATGAGGCAAATTCAAGTCTCAAGTGGACCACACCACAAGAAAACAGTGGTGATTGAATGCCAACCATTTAAAACTCCATGGATCATTGTAATGTTTATTTGCCATCCAACCTGTTGATTAACCTTCATCCAGGTCACACGTACTTGGATGAAGCGAAAACACAACTATCGGCTTCATCCAAAACCATTGTGTCCACTAAAAAGTTTTTATTGGTGGGCATTCAATCACCACCGTTTCTTGTAGATTGGTCCACATGAGATTTGGATTTGCCTCACTTTTAGGACCATGCTATAAAACAATACCAAAAATTGAATAAACGGTGTGAATAAAGCACATATATCATGGTGGGGTCCACAGAGTACCGACCAAGCAATCTATTTTGACTTTCGGGGATGCGTTGCAAAGGTCGGGGAGTGGATTGGGTACTACCCCCACCAAGACCAACTAGAGACGGAGGATCTTGTTAGGGGATCTATGGGGCCCATTGTGATATATGTGTTTTATCCAAGTTGTCCATCCATTTTGAAAGATCATTTTATACCATTAGCCATAAAAGGAGACAGGTTGAAGGTTGAGTGGACCACACCACAGGAAGCAGTGGTGACAATGTCCTCCACAGTTGAAACCTTCATAGGGCCTACCGTGATGGTTATTGGCCATCCAACCTGTTCATAGGTAACAAAGACCTGGATGGATGAAGGGAAAACATAAATACCATCTTGATAAATAATAAAAAAATTATGTAGCCCCCAATAGGTTTTGGGTGGTAGGCATTCAATCCCCACTGTTTTCTATGGTATGATCCACTTGACTATTGTAGACCACAAGATATTGTTAATAGTTAATCACCACTCTTTCATGTGGCGTGGTCCACTTGAGTATTGTGGCCCACAAGATATTGTTAATAGTTAATCACCACTCTTTCATGTGGCGTGGTCCACTTGAAATTTAGATTCACTTCGTTTTTTGGAATCATATCCTAAAACAAGCTTGCAAAATAGCTGGACATAGTGAGATCTATCGATGTGATCCAAAACTTTTGTGGCAAGCAAAAAGTTTTTAATGGTCAATGACCACTATTTCCTATGGTGTGGTCCACTTGAGATTTGTATCTGCTTCATCTTTGGGACCATGCTCCAAAATAAGCTGTTAAATATGGATAGGTGACATGGATATAAGATGCATACACCGAGGTGGGCCCAAAACTCAAGTAGGTTGCATGACACAAAACAGTGGGTAGAGAAATTCCTACCATTAAAACCTCCCAGGGTGTACCATGATGTTTATATGTCATCTATACCACTCATATGGTCATTTCTACTTGGATGAACTGAAAACACAAAAATATTAGCCTAATCCAAAACTTTTGTGACACCATGAATGTTTCAACGGTGGACGTTCAATTTATCTTTTAATTTGATTTTATGCATTCCGGGTTTACAAATTTTAAGTACCTGCACATCAAGTGGGCTAAGAGATTGTGCAATGCCATTTGTACAAGTGGACAAAGAGGTTGTACATGTGTGGCCCACTTATTTGATCGGCCGAGAAATTTTTTTTTTAGCCAAAGCATTTCTTATTCAAGGTTATGAGTCAAAAGTATGATAGGTGGGACCCTAGAGATGAATGGTTTATTATCATCCTTGTGTGAGACACCATGATCCACCAATGGAAGAGTTATAATTATTCTATAAAAAGAAATATAACACATGGTTCATCAATTGAAGGGTCATTGTTTGAAAGATACATGTGGATGGGCATAGGTGTGCCAAATTTAGTGACAAGGCAATATCATGTTTGTCTCACATTCTACATTGGATAGAAATTGAGGCAATAGGGGCAAATATGACAAATTGTTAATTTTCAGATCTTTACGATTTACTTTTACCAAACACGTTTTTTGTGAAAAAATTATTTATTTTCAAATATCAAGACTTTTTTCATACAAATAACCAAACAGAATTTTCAATACTTATAAGTACTTAAATTAAGCACTTTAAGTTTTCAGCACTAAAATTAAGTTTCGGACCATATTTTTCAGTTTACCAAACGGCACCTAAGTAGACTATACTATAGAAAATTGGGGGTGACAGTGATGTGTGGATCAAATACATCCATCCATCCCAGTGGGCCCAATAGGACTTACATATCTCACTCTTCTCCTTGTCCATTCCAGTGAAGCTGTCAACATCGCACCTCTTCTCATTGAAGTTGCCGACGTGAGAAGGGATGGCTTGCATGAATTTACAAATTACAATAGTAAATAACTATTATCCATTTACTACAGTAAATGGGAAAACAGACAGGCCTTTAATACACATCTGCATTTGACCCACCTGTTTGGTTTGGGTGCAGTAAAAGCATAATGATACCACATTTCCTTTACCCACGGTCCCCCATGCATTTCATATGCTAGGTACCACTGTACCACATGAAAATCACATATATTGGATGATTCTAAACGTCTGATCAATAGCCTGTAAAATGGGTCCAATAAACATTTTGACATCTATTTGATGGGTCCAACCATTGATCACCTATGATCCTAACGAATTACTTTTATCAAACAATGCTAGCCATCATCCAATATCCGGATTAGAAAATGGACGGATATAAAGACGAGGAAAACTTAGCGGACGGATTGGATTATTCTATCACCTGATTTTTGCACTGAACATTTTTACTAATGATAAATATATTAGTTAGAACTACTGTATAATGTAGATGAGATAATGGGAGGTAAGAGAATGGACGCTCCGATCAGTTGATTTGGACTGTCCATCAGGTCCAGCCACCCACATATTCCATCAGACACTATGGAATGACCACAACGATTAGATGGTCTGTCCATTCAAGCATTGCCCATTTTTCCTTGTAGCCAGCCATTTTACAAGCCAGTATGGGAAGGCTAGGAAGGTTTGATCAGGTGACTCTTTAGAGGCAAGCAATCCAAGAGTGGCCCACCAGATGGATAGTTCAAGTGGTTCAGTTGACCTATGTTCTATGGAAAACCTTGACCTTCCACTTTGTATGATAAGTAGGTGTGAATTATTGGACCAATGTCATTTTGCTCGGTGGGGCCTAAAAATTGGCCAGTAAGAAGAAGCGGTCCAGTGCAGGACAAGGACTGTGTACTGAATTACTCAGTACGGTAGCATACTGAGTAAACTCTGTGTGGCCTATTTATCTTATCCATTCCCTCCATCCGTTTTACTAGCTCATTTTGGGGCATGGGCCAAAATTTGAAGCATGTCCATAGCTCAAGTGGGCCACACCACAGGAAACAGTTTGAATTGAATGCCTACCATTGAAAAATGGGGGCCACGGAAGTTTTGATCTACTGATATTTGTGTTTCCCTTAATTCATGTTTGTTTGACCTTATTAACGGGTTGGATGACAAAAAAACAGCACTGTGGGCCCTAGAAAAAATTCCACGGTGGACATCATCATCCCCACCGTTTCCTGTGGTGTGGTTCCAGCGGTCCATATCAGTTGATCACTCAATTTCCATGTCCAATGCAAAGCATGGCACCCCATCAGTTATCATCGCATTAACACCCAAAATGGCTACAACAAGGACCCATTTGGACATGCCTTAAAAGGCATGCAGTATACCCAGATCCCTTTTTTAGCCAAAAATCTCTTTTTTGTGTTTTGCGTTTGGATGCAATTTTGCAGGCAATAGTCCAATTCGGTCATTGAAATAGGCACTAAAAAATCATTAATTTTAGAAAATTGACAGACAAAATCAATATGTAATTGCTTTTAGGGAAAACACTCGTTTGGAAAGTTGCAACAACATGGCCCCAAAAGAAGTCACCAAAACAAGAAAGGGAGTTCTATGATACTAAAAGCAGTTTATAACACTTAATATGCATGCATTGAAAACCTATACATTTAGCATACATTAACTTGATTAATAGTCCAAGCCTCTATAACTAAGTTATGGTCTTAAATCAAATTGTTCGAGCGATCCTAGCCTCATATTTTGTGGACGCTTATTTGTTGAAATAGGACTGATTGATATTTTTCATTTTTAACCATCTAATAATGTCCAACAATCTGGTAGTTAGATAATCAAATAAGGGTTTTTTTTTTTTTAATAAAGAATCAGGGAATCACTATTTCAATAGTCTCATATGTCAAATTATGTAATTTCTAAGTAATTTCCAAGTACCTGCATATCATCTATCACACTCTGGCAGAGTATCAAAGTTTCTCTAATGGCAATAATAGTCAAGGAGTCACAGCCTTGTATCAGTTTCCCAGCACCAACAGGGCGGTGTTAGTTACTGTGCAAGAGATGCATCACAATGCAATCTTCATTGAATTGCGAAGAAATCATGGATCAAACCAATCCCACCGTTAAATCATGATCAGATGATGACCAGATGTGAAGTGCTAGCTGCAGGTGGGCCACCGGGCTATTTTGGGGAAATTTGCCTATGAATGTTCATTTTTTGTTGCTGGATCAAGTATGCTGGCCCACCAGTCGGGCAACCTCGAGATTGAGCTGTCCTTCCAGCACAATTACATCACAAAATGTATACCAAACCAATCTTAAGCGAGCCTAAATCGTGTAATTAAGAAATATCTCATTTAGGTTTTTTAAGTAATGGAAAGAAGCTGCGCCAACCATGTCTGTTTGGCTGACCCACATGTTTCCAAACAGAGAGAAAATTGTTTGAAACTAGATTGATACAAACAGTCACCAAAATATTCCAAATTCCATCACATTCGAATAAGACTATGGAACCTAATGATTTGGAATGCTAGTCAAACAATGGATCATTCCGAGGTGGATCTTCCTCAGCATTGGATACTTGGGCGTTGGTACATGTATCAGAGGCCTCACCTCATCACAAGCCCGAATATAGTAGGCGTCTATAATCTATTGTACCATTCAAGTTAGAGATTCAAATCATTTTGGGCCTGTTTGGATTCTTGTCAAATCACAGTAATATAGTATAATATATAGTAAAAAAGTAATAATTATCATTATTGTCGTATTTAGAAGTAACCCATATGCAATGCTTCTCTTTCATTTTCACTATGGACCAGTAAAGTACTTTAATTGGTTAAATAGACTTGGATGTAATTTTGTGATCCATATATGTTATCTTCACCCTTCTTATCTATCTTGCAGTATTGTTTTAGAACATGTCTCTCAAAAAAGTGAAAAATCTAACACTTGTGGAGACCTCAGAAAATTTACTGCGGCAGATGTCCATTCCCTACTGCTAGATGTAGTGTGGTCCATTTTGGTTCTATATCCCTTATTTTTTGTCTCATTGTATAAAATGGTTACACAAGATGGTTGGACCATGTGATATAACACATATATCATAGTGGGCCCCATAAAACTATACCACATCAACCCATATTCACCCCATGATTTCAAAAGATGTCAGTAATTTTACGGTTGGAAATATCCAATAAAAAAAATGGCATATCATAATGGATTCCATACAGGAATAATAGAAAGATCTCCAACATTGAAATATTTCAATCTTTGAATAGACAGTGCCTTCTTGATCATTTTATTCACAAGCTCAAGGGTATTTGGATATAGGAAATTTAAAAGTAATTTAAATTCTTTAATTAAATATTAGTGATTAGTTGTCTAAGTGAATTTTACAAAGCAATTATTAATATTAAAATTATCACTTAAAAAATTTACATTCAAATTTTAATTTATAATATTCAGCTCTGATGAAAATCTGGAGTATTTCAGCCCTTGTTGTTGAGGAGGATACAATAATTCTTCTCACATGGATTCACTGGCCTAAGATGTTATTGACGCTGCTCGTTCATTTGAATCATGAATTGCGTCCTACCTACCTCGCTAGTCTCTGCTGGAATGGGCAGGGACTCCGGGTGGCCACCGTGATGTATGGGTTTTATCCACACTATCCATTCATTTTGAAGTGGAATTTTATAGAAAAGGACAAAACGTTAGAAAGATACAAGACATAGATGGACCACACAATGGAGATTAAACTCTGACCGTTGAAAACTTCTTAGGAGCAACAAAAGTTTTGGATCGAGCTGATATTTGTGTTTTCCCTTCATCCAGTTCTATGCAACTTTATGAATAGGTTAGATGGCAAATAAACATACGGTGGGCCCCAGGAAAGTTTTGATGGTGAGCAGCATTATCACCGCTGCTTCCTGTGGTGTGGTCCACTTGATCCTTGCATCTGCCTAACTTTTGGTCCTCTTTCATAAAATTCCACGTAGAAATGGATGGATGGTGTGATAAAACCCATACATTACGGTGGCCACTCGTAGCCCCTGCCCGTTCCCAGCTGGAGACCGGCAGAGGTAGGACGTAATCCCCGTCTGTTCATTTGATGGTTGAGAGCGTCTGATGTGTACAAATTCCCATAAATGGCTCATCCTAAGGTGGCCACTCAATTGAACGGCTTGGATTGACGAGCAGATACAGCGATTCTAGATAGCAGATGGTTCATGCATGGGATGTTTACTGTAATAGCCCTGAGGTGTGACTGTTTTTACTAAAAGTCCAATTTCTCGTCTGATTTATCTTTTTTGACCTTTTGATAAGAAATTGAAAATTTATGATCGAAAATGCCCCACCGAGCGAACCCCCTGGGCACTATGGATCCCTGGGACACGGGGATTTTTAATTTCTCGTTAAAAGGCTAAAAAAGATGAGCCAGACGAGAAATTAAACTTTTAGTAAAAATAGCCACACCTAAGGGCTATTGCAGTAAATATCCCTTTATGCATCTGGTTGAAAATACCCGGTCCAAATCAACTGGTCATCGAAGTGGGGAAGCGCAGCCTGCGTGGCACCGAAATCTATTAGTCTCGAATATTGCACTCATATTGATCACGTATCAAAAACATCCATGATCCGGACCATTCATCTAGTGGGCCTCACTGTGCATCGGCCACAATAGAAAAATCACACTGAAACGGATCAACCAAAACTGTGTCGTTTGTGACTTGCGGTTGCAACCAGACCGTAGAATGAATACCTACAACAATCAGCTTTGAGCTTGAAAAGATCCATCAGTACAGGTGAGAAGGATCATCTAATCAAACGATTAGATTCTTGGACCCACTCGAACAAGGTGAGAAGGATCATCTAATCCAACGATTAGATTCTTGCAGTTACCAAAACAAGGTGGGACCCACGCGAAGAATGGTTCAGATCACGGACCACGGGGAGCGGATTAGCTATTACCCAGGTAACCGCTTAGTGGGTGTTACCCTTACTGTGGGGCTCACCTTTATGATTTTTTTTTTTTTATATCCACGCCGTCCATCCGTTTCTCCAGCCCATTTTAGTTCGGGTTCCCAAAAATTAAGAAAATCCAAATCTCAGGTGGACCATACCACAGGAAAAAAGTGTGGATTGAGTGCCTCACCATTAAAAATTCCAAAGGGCCAATAGTAAGGTTTTCGTAATTCTTATTTTACATCCAAACTGTTAATAATGTCAAGAAGATCTGGATAAAGGGAAAAGATATAGATAATATTGATCCAAAACTTTTATGGCCAACAAAAAGCTATTAATGGTCGTTCTGACCTGTTTCTAGTAGTATGGTCCGTCTGAGATTTTTTTCTTTTTAATTTTTGGGATATCGTTTCAAAATCATATGGAAAAACAGATGGACGGAGGGGATATACAAAAAATACATTAAAGTAGGCCCCACACGGTAAGGATAACACCCACTAAGCTGTTACCCGAGTTACAGTTAATCCGCTCCCCGTAACACGAAGTCCATTCGGGTAATTTCACTCGACACTAGTGTTAAAATACAGACTTCTAAATTAGGTAGTGGTATTATTGTAATTTAAAAAGCAAACCAGCATTATCTGGTTGCCGGCAGAGCACAGAAGTCAGTGTCTATCTGCTAGTCTCTAGGAGTAGTCGCATCCCGCCTTATGATATGACCTTTTATAATAATTAAATTACGTAATTTGACAGTTCTCCTTTTTTCAGTACAGATCGTCTCCGACACCTGATTCATATAGCTCGGAAAGCACCCAATCTGTGTGTGTCCACCAGGTGGTATATGCAAAATCTACTCCGTCCATCAGGTGATAACCATTATTTGGACCGTACAGAACGCATATAAAAATGATTAAATCTTGTATGGACCACACCAATGGGAATAACATAAGATTGCTGCAAAATTGCTAAGCTGACACGGCCTGATTTTTTTATGAGGCTAATTTTATTTATCTTCTCTTCATCTTGGCTATATTATATTTGATCAAGAGCTTTGATGAAAGATACATGCCATTCTGGACCCAAAGGGAAACCTATGGTTGGGATCTCATCCTCATTTTTCCATCCGGTGTGAGCTACATGAGCCGTAGATCAAGCCAATTTTTGGCATTACGGCCTACTAGGCAGTACAGGACCTTACGGACGAAGTAGATTTTGCACATACAGCGTGGTAGACTGTATGAACTTGGGTGTTTTACACGCTAGATAGTAGGGGCAACTCCATAGAAGCTTTACTCTAAAATGAGTAAATGCTCGTTTTGTGATAAGGCATGCCGTGGACGATAAGACCTTACAAACAAAGTGATTTCTACACATACAGCATGGTAGGCCATATGAAATTCAGTGTTTTAATGCACCGATTAAAGGAGGCAACACGGAGAAGTTTCAGATTAAATGGTATGAAATTGCATGTCTAAATATTGTTGTTTTGAGTGTCTAATCTCAAGTATAGAATCAAATTATTCTTTTGGGAAAAAGACTCTATTAAGCAAGACCCATGTTTAGAGCTGGAAACAAACTGAGTTTGATTTTTCGGATTGACTCTGTGAAACTTTGTTCCAACATAAGGTCTTCGTTTGTTCGAACACCCAGGTGTGTTTGAAAAAAAATTGAGTCGGTTTCAACCATAGCCCTGTTTGACTCAGCTCAAACTTAAACTCAATCTCAACTCGAATATTGATCGACTCGACTCATTGGTTTGACTTGATCACGCGCGCGCGCGCAGAGAGAGAGAGAGAGAGAGAGAGAGAGGATGATAACTAAACATAACAATGGGCCCTAGGAAGGTTTCAATGGTGGACATCATTCTCCTCACTATTTCTTATGGTGTGGTCTACATGGGCTTTGTATCTGCTTCATTTTTGTTGGTTAAAAACTTTAAACCTTATGATTTGTCATTTGTAGTATGTAACTTGTGAACAAATCAGTAATCACTGTTTAGTAATGGAAAAATAGTTTCAAGCGAAAATAATGAAATTGTTCAAACTTGTCAAAATTGTCCGAAATCCATATGATCGAACATGTTCGAATATGGCTGGGCTAGACCAAATTGAGTTTGAACAGAGCCACCCTGTTCGAATGTTTGTTCGAACACACCCACTCAAGCAGTTGAACGATCCAAACTAGTCCATGTTCGACTCGGATCAAATTGTTGCCCACCTCTACCCATGTTTGGTGGACCATGACCAAATTCTAGACTGATGCTGGTCACATGTACACGTATGCAACTTGAATGTTATGTGTAAAGGGTACATATAGATAGAAGACTAGGGGTGGTTAATGAGCCAAACTATTCATGAATGGTTCGATTTTGGTTCGATTAAAGCTCGTTTGAGTTCGTTTGATTAGTAAACAAGCCAAACTCAAACCTTGTTTTTAGGTTCGATTAGTAATTAAACCAAACTCAAACATGCATGAATTTGGTTCGATTAGGCTCGATTCATTTATGTTAGTGCACTTTTCTGTGTCATACTAGTGCACCTTATTTGTCAATCACGTGAGTCCATGTGTTCTAATGTCAGTTGAGCCTTGGCAAACTGAAGACCAAATATTCAAGTGAACCAGAAGTATCAAAGAAGAAGAACAAGTAAATGAGATGCATTGGTGTCACTAACCCTTTGGACCAAAACCTCTTAAATGACTTGAACCAACTAGGAATACATTTAGTCATTATCATTAGTCTTAGAACACCTTGAAAAACATGATAAGTTAGACTAATCAAAGAAGTGGAAGTTGTTGTAAATAAAACTGTCCAAAAATAGCAATTTTCGATTGGAACTCCGATCAATCGAAAATGATTTTTCAATCGATCGGAACACTATTCGATCGATCGGATATCTCGTCCAGCAACCTGATGAAATCACTCGACTAATATTCCAATCGATTGGAACTATATTCCGATCGATCGGAATAGTCGTTTTATGCCCGTTTTCTGCCTGTTATTTGACCGTTGGGAGAAAATCTATATATATATATATATGGGAGATACGATTTTTTGGGCAAAGAGAGGAGATTTTGACGATTTAGAAGCCACCACCATTGCTTATCATTTGGAACTCTAATCCTAACCCATACAAGTCATTCTCCTTGTGATTCATCATAAGCTTAAGGCATTCAATGCTAAAATGAGAATGAGCTTATTCCTTCTTGATTTGTACGAGTTTAGACACCTTGATCATAGTTAAATCCCTCGTCTAAACACCACCTAGGAGTCCAAATAGGTGTATCCCTCTAGGAAACTCATTTCCTATCATTTGTAGAGGTTACACAATTCCCTAGCACCTTGGGCATCTCCAATGGAGCATCGCATGCAAGGGAGCTGATCTTGGAGCTGAAGCCTTGGCAAAGTAGAGGCATCAAAGATCGGGGGAGCACAAGGGGAGCTGATTCGAGCATAGGAGAGTAAGAAGAAGCAACCCGAAGAGGCGCAACAAAGGAGCTCGATCCGACAAGTAAGTTGTCATTTGTAAGAGTCTAGTTTTACTCTCTTCCTGTGGAGAATTGAGTGTAGAGTTTGTCTTCAAACTCGATATGTTCGGTTGTAGGACCTAGACCTAGTTGTAAGATCAAATTAAGTCTCCAAGTAGAGAGCCTCCGGCAGTAGTGAACACTAGGTTCAGTTGTAGGACCTTAGCTCGGTTATAGAGCCTAAAACCATTGAGGTTCGGTTGTAGGACCTTGACTCGTGAGTGAAGTCTAAATTGATATTCAGTTATAGGACCTTGGCTTAGTTGTAGAGCCTAAAACCATTGAGGTTCGGTTGTAGGACCTTGACTCATGAGTGAAGTCTAAATTGAGGTTCGATTGTAGGACCTTTGTTTGAGTTAGGGCTGAAAGTTGGGCGGGTTCAACCCAACCGACCCGTGACCGACCCGACATTGGGTTAGGCTTGGGCAAGAAGTATCGAACCCGATCTTGAGCTTGGGCTATGAAAACATCAACCCGATGAAGTTTGGGTCGGGCTTGGGTTGAGGTCTCAGGTTGCCCGACCCAACCCAAACCCGATCTATATACAAGTTACTTATACTTTTATTATACTTTAGTGAAGTAAACTTATAATGTTTACTTGTTCTTTAACTTATTTGTTTAGGAAAAGTGAAGTTCTTTACATAAATAAGTACATATATAATTAATAAAGCCATAGGTACCAAAAATAAGGCGTGTATTGAAACATAATAAACTAATGTAACAACGAAAATATTAGCATGTATCAACCCGACCAACCCAATCAACCCAACCGAGCCCGCTTGGGTTGGGCTTGGGTTGAGAATTCCCAACCCAAGGTTGGGTTGGGTTGGGTTGGGTTGGGTTAGGGTTGAGGTATAGGAATCTTGGGTTGGGTTAGGGTTCAGCACCAACCCGACCCAACCCAACCCACCCGACTTTCAGCCCTAGTTTGAGTAAGCCTAAACAAGTCTCTAATGGGAGCCACCAACACGGGTATGAACGTGTAGGTTGGAAAGAACCTGTAAACTTTCTGGTTTGATGGATCCAATTTAAAACACCTTGATTGGGAGAAACCAGATTTAAACTCCCTAGTGAATGCCAGTGTGCTCAGAGGGATTGAGTATTTAAACCTGGAGTGGAGTAGACAAGTAGTTGAACTACTATACATGCTTGTGTTTGTGATTGTATTTGAGCACATTTCTCATTATGCATTGTGTTTAATTGACTAATTATGAATATTTAATTAGAATGTATGCTAGGCACTTGATAGGCACATCCACATACACACAAGATGTACTTTCACTCCTTGAGTAGACTTGAGCTTAATTGATCCATCATCATTTAAGTCTACTTGAGTTGCATAGATTACGTGCTTGATTAATTTAATCATTTGTTAATCTATGCATGCTTAGGCTAGGTTGTCTAATTGTTAATTATATGATAGCCTTGTGATTGGACGCACTTAGGCTTGGAAGCCGAAGTGTTCTTGCTTACTTAGTTTAAATTGTTAAATTGTGTAAGTAGGCAAAAAGAATTTTAAAATATCCTAATCCCCCCCCCCCCAAAGGACTTGGCCATAATTCTAGCTGCTCCTTAAGCTTCCGCACACGTATGCATTGGTGTCGTGTTAGACAACCGACGTAATTTCAATTTATAGCTAAAAAAACATTGTTTCCTATAATATGGTCCACCTAAGAATTGAATCTGCTTCATTTTTTAGCTCCTGCCATGAAACGATTTGATAAAATGTATGAACGGAGTGGATATGGAATATATGCATCAAGGTGGGCCCCACAGTAAGAGCCTCACTGTCTTAACTTTTTTAGATATGGAATATATGTTCGATATGGAATATACGTTGCAAGGTGGGCTCCACAATAAGCCTATCCAAAGCTCAAGTGGACCATATCACGCCGTCCAACTTACAATGAATTATGAGGGTGCAACATCTCATTTACACAGGCATTTAAAATGTTACATATAGGGGTGGTTAATGAACCAAACTATTTGTGAACTGTTTGAGTTCAGTTCGATTAAAGCTCGTTTGAGTTCGTTTGATTAGTAAACAAACCAAACCCAAACCCAAACCCAAACTCAAACTTGAGTTTTGGTTATCAAACTCAAACCAAATACGGTGGTATTCGGTTCGGTTTGGTTCATTTACACCCCTATGGATGACATGTCATTTTACTTCATGGGAATTATACAAATTGGCTTTGTCTAATCTTTGAATTGTGGCATCACACCATCGAGAATGTTTGACAGGAGGTTGGGATCCATCTCAGGTGTGCAAATCTTCATGTGGGGTGCGAAAACACTTATAAAGTGCACGCAACACTCTTAATCTAGCTTTTATATTGGCATCTTTAATACTTTAGCGGTGTGTGATGTATGATATAAGGACATTTTAATTTATTTACAAATCATGTGTAATACAAGTAAATTAAATTAAATTGTCCAAAACATGGGTTTAATTTAAACATATAATTACGGTAATGCCATGCTCATTTGATCATCTAACATCATATTGACAGATCTTTATCATATGGTTATAAACGGAAAAATACCCAATGGGCATATTTCAACAAACAAGTACCTGTGAGTAAGATGTCATTGAACTAGCATGTTTTGGGATTATGACTTAATGGTAATGAAATAGATAAGTTAGCTTATTTAGTTTGACTTAATTAATGTATGGCACATTTACAAATTATAAGGACCCGTGTATTAAGTGTAAAACACACCGTCACTAAGTTTTAATAACAAAGCCAAACCAGGCGAACACTTCAAACCTCTAATGATTGGGCGTTGTTATTTGAAATAGGTCTATTAGATATTTTCATTTTTAACCATAAAGAGTGTTGACCAATCCAATTGCTGGATAATTAAATAGCATGATTTTTGTTGTTGTTCAATTTGAGCGCCTAGCTATGCGTGTAACGAACGATCTAAATTCAATCAAACATGTGCAATTAGGAATAGTGTTGAGCATGCCAGAGTTGTACTCAACTCGAATCGATTAAATGCTTGTGACCCTAGGCGTTAAACTAATTAAATTAAGATCAGACCTGTGAAGGTTGATCTGATTGTTTAACCACCAATTGTTACAGCGATCAGGCAATTTAAAAAGGAAAGAGTTGGTCCCTTCAAATATAATCTTTTTGCATTTAGCTAAAGACTTTTCTTTTAACGATGATAGAGAAACAAGTTTCTTAATAAATCAATGATGAATAGGTAAGATTAAAAATAAGGCTGATCACCAACTTTATTGATTTAAATGTAAGAATGGTGTAATAAGTGAAAATAAATAAATAAAGTAGAGAAGAAAATCACTACCCACGACTGTTTTTCTTGGCAAAATGACTGTGAAAAAGACCAGATGGTCATGAGGCAGTTATGCTGTGAAGTTAGTAGGATTTGACTGCTAATCTACCCAGTAAGAACTCGATAATCAGGGATCAGACGACGATGTTCATGAATATTTAAGCTACTCATAGGGCATCCTATAGCAATGATATTAAGCAGTAGTATGTTTAAACTAAACTAGGGGCTTTAGACTTGTTGTAGAGTAACTAAATTAAAGTAGAATGTTTAAGTTAAGAAGAATTAAGGATAAATAACATTGTGCTATAGAGAGATTGATTGTTTAGGATGAGGGCCTGGAGCTCTTCGTTAAGTGTTGTTTTTATAGGCTTTTGGGAGGCAATGACTACATTCTAGTTTCTTTGTGAATCTTTGATTGCATAGCAGCCATGTCCTAAAGGAATCAGGAATCCTTGCTATATGATGCATCATATATGATTTACTTTTAATTTTGGATAAAAATTTTCATTAATTGTTCTTAATCCTTTGTTACCTTCGAGAAAAAATCTACTTTTTTATGAAAACTTTTCTTTTATGTAGATTTGTTTTTTTATTTGGAATAGTCATGTCGTACACATGTAGGAATTGGATTGTGAAGAATCCACCATCGGTAGGTCTTTCGAAACTTCTTGCGTATGTAAAAGTTCACATATGTTGTGCGTGCATCGATCACGTGTCTTTTGAATGATACCTGCCTTTTTCATCACAGACGTGCATGTAGCTCTTAGCAGGCTTGCTTTAGGCAAGTTACGTGTTGTTGATTATTGAGTTCTTAAGGTTCCTTTCTAACTCGAGTTTAATTATCTCCCGTCATTCGTATATGAATGCTGATCTCTCTGGCACAAGTACAATTGCCTCTTGCCATTCGTACATGAGTGTCGATATGTGGTAGCTTCTTATTAGGCAACGTGGATTGCATTAAGCCATATGTAAACAATTTTTGCTTCATACAATCCGTCTACAATTTAGATAGTTTAAATTAAATTTCTTAGAAGGCAAATTTGTGTGAGTTGTTTGGTGCATGATATTACATGGGATTCAATGGTATGGAATTGCATTTGGTCCTATGCAAATTTCATCCGGTGTTTGATAACAACAGAAAGAATTGGATTAATCATGATATCATATATTCCAAAGCCAATGGTAGATGCTGCAACATTTCTAGTGCATTTTGAAATCCATTATAGTTGTGGGCCCCACATTGATGAGTGTGTTTTATCCATGCCGTCCATCCATGTGTGCCCTTTACACATGACCTTCAAATTGCATATGTATACATGTGGCCGACATTAGTTGTGAAATGTGGTTCATTAATTAGAATTCCATGGTCCACTAAACGCAATCTTCACTTAATACAATGTATTTCTTAAGAGAAGATTTTCATCTCAAACGTGGGATTGGATGGTGAAAATGTCATGAGATTTCCAGACATGTAATCATTGTACGATAATGGTGTTAGTTCCATCTAATACAATTTCATAACATTTAATACGAGACTGTCCAAGTAGGCCCTAAAAACCTTGTGTGCCTGTCCCCACTAGCAAAACAATCTAAGAGCATGTTTAGATTGAAAGTAAACTAAGAAAATGTCAGGGAAAGCAAAATTATGAAATGAGCACTTTGCGCCTGTTTATTTTATTAGAGAAAAAAATGTAGAAGACTCTTTACCCTTCTCTTTGGACTATTTGAATTACATTTTTATAAAGATAGACTCCATTGTGGAAAAAATTCATTTAAAAAATTGCATTAAATACAAACCTTTTCTCCTTCATTTGACTCTTGGAAAAAAGTTGTACCCTTTTATCAAGGATGGAAAAGCAGATGCAGACGATTTACTATGACATTCTTACTTTCAAACTAGATACAAATGTCTTGTTGATATAAATTAATTATATTTCTACTGTTAACATTCTATCCAAACATGTCCATAATCTTTGAAACAAGCACGGTTTGCATTTATTCATTCAGACTATAGGACTGGAATTCTCAGTGGTGCCTGCTTTAACCCGTGCATACAACACCCACAAGTTCTAATTTCCTGTGTATCATCCCCTACACTATGGAAGAGTATAAAAAGTCATTCTCTTGAGAAAAAAGGCAAAAGGCAGGCTGTCCAAGGACGGAGTGAAGTGAAATCACTAAAATGGGTCATCTGGACCGCCGGGGTCGGTGGAAGCCCCAATCGATGGTCCCCACCATTAAAAAAAATGGATTCGAATCTGAAACGTTGACGGATGAACGTTTAGCTGTCCACACTCCACAGAATAAATGGGTTGCATTACCCTTTCCTGCTTGCCCATGTCCTATTAATGTCGGAACTTACAAATGTAACAGTTCCGAAGGCATGGCCCAGCAATTGGACTTCGAAGTCAAATTCAGTAGTCCGCGGACTACGAGATTAGTACACTAATCATTTACCGAAAGAAAATCCCTCCATTTTCAATACTAGTATATAAATAGTCTATCACAAGCTCTCTCAGCTACAACTCTGGAGTCAGCTCTCTCTCTCTCTCTCTCTCGTTTTTACCAAATGGATTCCTCAACCGATGACAATACCGCTTTTCGAAACCATTAGCGGTTTTAGATGGGGAAAACCGCGAGATGGTTTCGCGGGCTATTAGGCGGGAAGAAGGCCGGGGGGCCGGAGGTGGCGTCCGACGCGAAGCCGGCAAAGGAGAAGAAGAGATGGGGTTTCGGGAAATCTTCCAAGGACAAGGATCGTACGGCTCCAATAGCATCTGCAGAGGAGCCGAGGAAGGGGTCGTACAGAGAAGTGCCGAGCTCGTCGTACGGAGACGGTTCCGTCGACCCGAACAAGCACGCGATAGCCGTGGCGGCGGCGACCGCTGCGGTAGCAGAGGCAGCTGTGGCAGCTGCGCAGGCGGCCGCGGCGGTGGTGAGGCTGACAAGCAGCGGCAGGTGCGCCGGGGCGTACGTTAGCGGGAGAAGGGAAGATTGGGCAGCGATTAGGATACAGGCATCGTTTCGCGGTTACCTGGTAAGTATAATACCCGAAACCTCGGCTAGGAATTTCGGTTAATTACAATAATGCCATTGATCGGAATCCTCTTAGGCTCTGAGAAACTTTCCTTTTCTGGTAGAATTAAGAGAAACGCTTCTTACAAACGCCTAAATCGAAGTAATGGCAAATTTCAGAAATAATAAAGATTTATTGAAGGTATTCTCGTCAATCAGCCATTAAAACCTGTCTTGAGCTTGCATTTACTGCGGATTTGAGCGATTTCAATTACCACACCAACATAGCAACTGCAATGGTTCCGTCTCCCAGACGACGATTGACGAAAACGCCCTTGACTGTCTGAGACTAACACGGCCGGTTTCCGTCTTGAGATCTTAAAGGATCCGTGTCCCGCAGCCTGCTTGCACATGATCAGTCCTTCTGGTTACGAGGCTATTTTCGTCATTTAGAAATTCATGGTTTTCCCTGCAAATCATTATTTTAATTTCTAAACTATTGAGTTACCCATTTTTTTATTTTCCTCTTCTGTCCTTCGTTTTGTTTTTTAATTGCTGAGTAGAGACGGATATGAAACCCGTGAATCAACTAACGTCAATTCCTGGAAAAAAAAAAAAAAAAAAGCCGCCTTAGTGGAGAATCGATGATGGTTAGTGAAAGGCATATAATCGAGTTCTTTTCTGTGGGTTGGTTAAAACACCTTTTTTCCCATTTCTGGGGGTAGATTGGTAATTATCATTAATCATTCTAAACTTGGTTTTTTTACTGAAGTCCGTGTGGGTAATGATGTTGGAATTGGGTTTTGCTCGCTTTCACCGATACGGTGCGTGAAGGATCTGCCGATTTGCCTTTTATTTTATGGCTTTTATGGAGATCCGCCATTTTCGCAACTGAAAAGAGCATTCCAGACTTTCGAGGCGTTGTTTGGTGATCCGTCGGACCACCAAATCAGTTTACTAGAAAATTCATCTGACCCACACGTTTCAGTTGAGTAGGTCCCGGATCTTTATCGTGGGTGTGGACGCAGATTGTGTCGTGACTAACTCACCACGCTATAGCCTGATGGTTAGAATCTGTGGGGCCCACCGCTATGCATGTGTTTATCCCTCGGATCTATATGCTAGGTGTGGACGCAGATTGTGTAGTGATGAACTCACCATGCTAATCTGTGGGCCCCACCATCATGTATGTGTTTTATCCATGCCTTTCATCTGTTTATCCAGCTCAGTTTAGGGCATGGGACCAAAATTGTAGCATATCCAAATCTCAAGTGGACCACACTAGAGGAAACAGTGGGGATCGAACGCCTACCGATTGAAAACCTCTTGGGGCTACTACTGAAGTTTTGGATCAAGGTGATATTTGCGTTTTCCCTTGATCCATGTCTGTGTGATCTTATGAACGGTTTGGATGACAAATAAACATAACTGTGGGCCCTAGGAAGGTTTCAACGGTGAATGTCATTATCTCCTCTCGTTACTGTGGTGTGGTCCACTTGAGCTTTGGAAATGCTTCAATTTTGGGTTCACGCCCTAAAATGAGCTGGAAAAAAAAAGATGGACGGCGTGGATAATGACACATACATCACAGTGGGTCCCACAAAGTTTACTCACCAGGCGGTAGCGTGGTAAGTTCCTCACTACACAATACGCGTTCGGTAGCCGGTAGGTGTATGGAATCTGGCTACTGAGTCAGTGGTCGTGCGATGTACCGTACCCAGCAGCTCCTTGGTTATACGCCCTTCTCCTCAAGTGAAATGACCGCTTTGCCCTTGCGGATTACACTGGGCTATTAGCCTCCTATAGGAGAATGGCACCTACGTTGACCAAATAGGACGGAAATACCCCTAAATTTTGACTATCCCTGCAAAAGTCTTGCAATAGGAGTACTTTTGGTAGTACTTGGATCTTCTTATAAAGTCTCGGGTGCTTTAAATCCTTTTATTCATTTGTCTGTAAAACGTCCACTTCTTGGGTCTTAAATTTCAAGTCTTCATTGACCTTTTAATGAATGAGAATTTGAAAAAATACATAAATAAAGCTAAATTGAAGACTTTTACGGAATTTCCAGCAAAAGAAAAAACAGGAAATAATAAGGGAGATGGGAGTTCTATGATACTCCGGCAGGGCGTGACGCTTGATAAGCAGGCACTCAGAAATTGTACGTGGCATAATTAATTCGATTTGAACGGACTAAATTGTGGAATCAAGTCCTGCTAACTTGCAGTATGAAGACCAGATTGTTTGGACAATCCTCACCTATGATACATCTAATAAATATGCATCTAAGTGGTAGTGCCTGCGTCTCATCTACCACACTCTTCTCAAGTATAAAAGTTTCTCCTTATCTTTTTCCGTATCTACATGTTTGTCAGCCAAGCTGGAAAGATGCTTACTTTAGTGGGTTCCTGTAATTTTACTCATACAAGATCATGTTCCGCCTCAAAGCCCGTCCCCAAAACAAAACCTGGAGTTGGTTGATCCATGCTGTTGATCTGATAGGCCCCACGCTAAGGTGTGCTTCTCTATAGCCTCTCACCATTCTTGAGAGAGGGCTGAAGAATGGATGTCCATGATCTAGTGATACGGTACATTTTTGGGCCATCCACACCGTGAGAGTGGGGCCTATACGATAAATGGTTTGGGTCCAACTGACCCATTTGTAATGAGTTGGCGCATCAGGGCATATGGTGATTTCTCATAATAAATATACACATGAATACATTTCGTAAGCCAATAAAGTCGGGAGGTCGTGCATTGCTTTTTAAGATTTTTTTTTTTTTTTTTTTTTTCTTTCGATAGTCTATGCAAACGTGGTGAGATGTCGCTCTCTTCTTCAATGTCAGACCTTTCCCTTCAAATATTTTGACGCCAGATACAGTAATGATTCGAGCAGCCCGCGTCCGCCCCTTTTAAAAATTCCCACCCACATGGCTGTGGCCCCCCTTTCTCGTTTCAGATTTCATGATTTCCGCCTTTTTCCTTGAGCTGATGTGCCCGAAACTGATACGATAGCAACTGCTGTAGGCCTTGGTATCTCTAACAGCCTGCTATTTTATTTTTTTTTTCTTGTTCTTTTCGCGTTTTGAAGGCGAGGCGGGCTTTGAAGGCCTTGAGAGGGCTGGTGAAGCTCCAAGCATTAGTGAGAGGCCGCATTGTGCGGAAGCAAGCTGCAGAGACCCTACGCTGCATGCAGGCACTTGTGAGGGTTCAGGCACGCGTCCGAGCGGTCCGCGCGAATGCCTCAGAAAATCGGCAGATGAGCAAGGGTTCCCAATCCCACCCGGTAAGCTAAATTCTTTTGAACTCTCTCTCTCTCTCTCTCTCTCTCTCTCTCTCTCTCATGAATGTTAACTAAGATAATCTGATTAATGGGCCACATACAGCTATATGTTGCCCATCTATTTGTAGAGACAGACAGCGATACTGCTTTTCTTAGTAATGGTTTATACCCATCACTTGATAATTCCTCTCCTGCAACGTGGCTAAATCCAGCAGTGGATTTGTTTATTTACTGAACGAAACAAAGTAATTTATGTTGCAATCTGTGTGTGTGCTGGTTTCAGCTGTTGAAATTACTGTTTGAAGATGGTTTATTAACCTGATGTGCCATGCTTATGGATTCCATTAATTATCTTCTTTTTTCGCAGGGGCCCGCAACCCCGGAGAAATATGAACGGCCAATTCATGCCAACAATGCCCAACGTGATAGGTCTGCGATCCTCAAGGTATGTGATCAGTTGGGTGCATGATAGACTATGTTTCTTCAATGCATAAGTTGGAATTGACTGAATTTAAGATTGTTGATTGCACTTACAGAGAAACACATCTAAATCAAATAGCACGGATGCTGTCGACCTTGATAAAGTGCATGCGGGCTGGAACTGGTTAGATCGCTGGATGGATGAGCGGTCCTGGGATCATCGCGAAAATGTTACAAAAGTTGGAGGTGCAGACGATGAGAAGAATGACAAGATCCTTGAAGTGGACCCTGGAAAACCACACTTCAATTCCAAGCGAAGGAGCAACAACCACCAGTCCTCGCACTCCACCTTGAATAGTCAGAGCTTTGCCACATTGCCTGACTCGCCGTCAAAGGACTCCACTACTGCTCAACTATCAGCTCCAAGCCCATCTTCTGTTGAAATGCAATCGCTGAGCCCTCTGAGATTCCCCATTCAGGTTGACGAATCCATCTTCAAAACTGCCGACAACAGCCCGCAGTTCTTCTCTGCATCTTCCAGGCCTGGGAGTTCTCATCGAGGGCCTTTCACACCTTCAAAAAGCGACTGCTCCCGGAGCTTCTTAAGTGGTTATTCTGACTATCCAAACTACATGTCAAACACCGAGTCATCAAGAGCTAAGCTCAGGTCCCACAGTGCCCCAAAGCAGAGGCCTGAATTCGAGAAATCCAGCTCAACAAAGAGGCTATTCATCCATGGGTTTGGGGATGCAAGGATGAGCGCCAGTGGGCCGCAATCAACACAGAGATCTTCATCTTTGAATGCAAAGTTCACAAGCAAGGCGTATCCGGGGTCTGGCCGGTTGGATAGATTAGGAATGCCGATTCGCGAAGTGGTCGGTCATCATAGTATAAACCACAACAAATGCTAGAAGACGCGATGCATGAATCTTGTTTTTCTGTTTGGTTTCCTTCCCTTTTGTTTGTGTTTTTTTGGTTTGTTTGCCAGCAACGTCTTATATTCCGACTTGTTTATTTTCAAAGGGTTTCTGTGTTCTGTTTATTCAGATGTGTTAGCTTGTGTAGTTTCAATGTAGACTGTGTTGACATGAACTCATCAGTGGTACTTTTATCAAGGCCTCACTGGGATAGAGCATAGCCTAAAAATCTAACTGATTCATGGTCTTAACCATCTCTACTTATTCCACTTTTTTTTTTTTTTGTTTTTGTTTTTCTTCTGTACATTTCACATTGAAATTACTTAGAAATTGCATGCATGGCATACAACTCAATTTAAACTATGTCCTAACCTAGATGTATCATGAACAATAAATTCTTCTTATTTCATTACCTGACAATGGGATCCTTGGACGTTTGTTGGACAGTCAAAGAATGAAAAATATCCAATGGGTCCTGTTTCAACAAACAAATTGTCTGGTCCCTTCAATCTGATGTAGGGACAGTGGGCTCCACAATTTGGTTCCTTCAATCGGACAGGGATTGGCTGGTGACTCCACCAACCGGGTGGTGGAAAAGCTGTGGGCACCACCATGAGGCATGTGTTTTATCTGCAGACCATCCATTTTGCCAGCTCATTTTAAGGCATGAGTCCAAAAATAAGGCAGATCCAAAGCTCAGGTGGATCACACCACAGGAAATAACCCCCTTAACGATGAAAACCATTGTGGCGCCACAGAAATTTTGTATCAACCTGATGAAAACCTTTTAGGGTCAGAGAAATTTTGGATCAATCTTATATTTGTGTTTTCCCTTCATCCAGGGTTACCTGACTTTATGAACAGTTTGGATGGCCCCTAATAAGGGTTCAACTCCCACTGTTTCCTGTGGTGTGGCCCACTGGAGCTTTGGATTGCCTTATTTTTAGGCTCACGTCCTAAAATGAGCAGGTAAAGTGGATAGATGGCATGTATAAAACACATGAATCCGGATCCTCTGTTGAATCCGAGCAACCTCTGCTGCTACTGCTCTGATTGGTCTAGCTCATGCTGACTGTGTCAGAGCAGACCTGTTTGACACAGTCAGGCTGACCTGGACCAATCAGAGAAGCGGCGAGCAGGATTTCTCTGCTGGGTTTCAACAGAATATCCGGACTCAAAACACATACATCATGTTGGGCCTACAGAGCTTTTCCACCAGCTACCTGGCTGTGTGTAGGGGTCACCAGCCACGTGTCCCCTTCAATCTACGCTGATGTATGCCACGTGTGCATTTTCCGAGCGCCTGCGTATCGATGTAAGACTCTGTATTAGCAATGAGGTGCCTGATTTTGGTTGGTCCGGATTGTTTCTCATTTACGCCGCACCCAAAATTGTGTGATATTTTGTTCAGGCATTTCTAGAAAACCGCTCCTTTCTCAGGTGTGGCTTATCTTCGGGGCCATGGGCCCACAAGATTATCTTTCTACATCACAGACTATGGGCCCATCTTCGTGGTTTTCAGGCCCAAGTACTCTTATTACTTGTTCAGTGGACCATATGGATACAACTCTTTGAAAGCAACAGCTCGTACTCTCACTCGTGCGTGCAACCGTCGGTGGACAACACATGTACCAAAAGTTATGATTTGAACGGTATAAATAGTGGGACCCACTGAATTGGGTACTGTAACACTTAGTCATAATGGTCGGATGATCTTAAAAATTTCAACGTTATCTTTGGGTCCATCAATGTTTCCCCCCCTTCCATAAAAAGTTCTATGATTGGATGGTTTAGGTACAATGGATACTTGCGGTATGTAGAGAATGCGGATGCGAATTGACTGTGCCCCCGCACACATGAAGTTCCTGTCCTCGGAAGCTATGTGGGGCCCACAGATATTCCATTGAGAAATCCACTCCGTCCATCAGTTTCTCAAACTCAACAGGAGTACAGGAATGCAAAAATCAGCCTGATCCAAAACTCATGTGGATCATGCCACAGAGATGAACCTAGCCTTTGATTTTTAGAGTTGAATGCGACCCGTTTGAAATCTTCTTTTCATTGTTCTAAATTCATGTATAGACATTTATAATACAATCATCCTGTTCAGTGAATTGTTTTGGTCCTATAGCATGGATTAACGTGGACGGTTCCAATCATCGGACTACTCAGCATGTGGGCCCCAACAGACAACGCCACACGATGGATGCTGAGTCGCACAGGGACCAAACGACCCGATTCTATCGAGGGAGGGTACATTAGTAACTTTAGGTGCCTGGCCGACGAGATGGTCAGCAATGGCAACGTTCCTACGACATGGTGGGCCCCACAAATCGCACGATTTGACGTGAAGGATCTCTGCCCCTTCACAGTCCGGAAAGGAACGTCGAGTCGTACCAAAATGTCATACGTAGCGTTTCACGAGTGAGACTGCCACGTGCACTCGTGAGCATGCTGGATCCAAGCCGTTCATCAGGTATTCTATCCGATAATCTGCACATCAGGTGGGCCGCATGTACAAAAGAAAAGATGGATTATCGACATTGGAGGGACATGCAAGAAGGATACACAAAAACAGCAATTTCTACTGGAGCTGATTCAGGCCAACCGTCGACCAGGCACCCTTGGTAATTTCCTTCTGCAGCTCATCTACGGCTCACGTGTTTGAAAAATGGAGTGGCGTGTTTTGAAAACGATATCGACATTGGAGGGATATGGAGGGACCACGTTGATGACTGGGACAACCTAGGCTTTTTACCACACATCACAGTAGCATAGGTCCCACCAAGTTGACGTCCTGGATCATAAGTCTCCGACACTGCCACATGTGGGGGCTTCTTTTTGGCCTATTCGGTCGTGGGTGTGCGAACGGCATTCCTCTTACACATGTGCCCTGTAATATGACTCCGCGGCAACCATGTAACTAGGTTGGCAATGAGCCGGGCAGGCCACACCCTGTTGGGCTAGGCCTGGTCCTCGACATAGAAGCAGTCGAGCCAGGTTTTCGAGTCTGGCATATTCAAAATTTTGATTTGGTTAGGCCCATTGCTAGCCTTAGGTTGGAACCGGGCTTGAAAACTAGGCCCGGGTCAATGATGAATTGCCTGGTAAAATTGGCTTGTGCGTTTAACTACATCATTCAGTGTATAACCATTGTACATTAAGAACAGATGGTCTAAGGAAGTTATTCATGAGTTCGAGTGCGGTTACAATCTGATTAGAGGTCCTAGGAGCAATTATGATTATGGGAATGATTACAATCACATTAGTGGTCCTGAGAGCAATTACAGTCCGATTAGAGGTCCTTGGAGTGATTATAGTTCTGGGAGTGATTATGGTCCACTTAGAGGTCTCAGGAGCAATTACGGCCACATTAGTGGTTTCAGGAGCGATAATGGTCTAATTAAAGATCTTGAGAGTAATTACAGTCCAATCAAAGGTCCCTTAAACAATTACACATCCGATTATATTGTGGGATCAGTTGTGGTATACCTAAAAACAAAAACTGAAATTGTTAAAATGTTTTTGTCACAAGGCTGGCCCTGGCCCTTCCTAGTACCTCTTGGTGTGATTAAAGCCAGGGCTTAGGGACTAGGATGGGGTGAGTCAACCCCTGGCCTATCCCTACCATGTCTCATTGCCATGGGCCCGAGGCATGTGGTGTTCCAGTGGATTCATTAGGTAGAGAATTCTAGCACCATTCCTTGATTCAAAATTGAGGTTTTGAACTTGAATTTTCTACTACATCTATTAAAGGTGCTCATGTAATAAAAAGCAACTGCTGAGCCAAAAGCAAATTGGATTTAAAATTTAAAATACAACACAACACATAGTAAAAATTATTTACTTCCATCAAAACCTTTATTATACTAAAGAAGTTTTGGTGGGAATGACTTTATGAACAAGTTTGATTGTATAAAAACACCATCGTTGCCCCTGGTGGGTTTCAATGGCGATTGTCTCTTATGTTGTGGTCCACTTGATTTCGTATCTATTCATTTTCTGAGTCATGTCCTAATATTATACGGCAAAATTGATAGACTGAATATCAAGCGGACATCATGGATAGGACGCCTATGCTTTTTTGTTGCACGGGCTGCCTGAAAAAGGCTTTTGCAGCCCATTAGGTACCGGTGCAGTGGTCAGGAAGTATCTGGTACCATCATTTCATCTTGCTTATTTAACCCGAACAGACAAGCTTGTCCTCGGGAAAATGCTTGCATTGGTGTTGAAAGCCTATTTAGGTTACTTCTATTAACAAAAAACGGTTCAATGTTCATTAAAGCATGTTGTCCACCAAATTATATCGCCTCTAATTTTATTTGTTATACTTTACGTAAGTTTTGAAATACTAAAATTTTTGGGTAGGTCTATTGTCCTGACGAGGAAAATAAGATGAAGGGATTGGATGACATATAAGCACAATGGTGTGCGTTCCATCCCAACTGTTTTAAGTGGTGTGGCTTTTGTGAGTTTTAGATTATCATGATTTTTTAGGTCAATGGTTAAAATGAAGCAACGCATCTGATGGATAGGGTACAGTTTAAGAAAGTAACCTAGATGGGAGTGGATTAGGCCCTTACCTCGGGGCTCACTTTGAGGTATGCATTTTATATCCACTTGGTCTATCCCTTTTGCCGGGCATGAGCCCTCTGGTGGACCGTGCTATAGGAAACTTTGGTGATTGACCATCAATGGGCCACATAAGTTTTGGATCAAGCTTATAATTGTTTTTTTTTTTTTTCCTTCATCCAGGTTATGTGGCCTTAGGATGACAAATAAACATTATTTAAACATTACAATGGGCCCAGGAAGTTTTTAATGGTAAGTCATTCAGTCACCATTGTTTGCTATAGTGTAGTGTACCTTAGATTTGGACCTTTTCATTTTTGCACTCTAAGCTTTAAAACAATCTGCAAAATGGATGAACGGCAGGGACGTAGAATACATATATCAAGGTGGGCCCTATCATGAGTGCTTCACTGTCTTGGCGTAGGCCCGGAGCAGCACCTAATCAGCTCCCAAACCAGACAGGTATGGATTGGGAACTACCCCGGGGACCTAGCTAGAGATGGACGGTGCTGTAAGGGGCTTTGTAGGCCCACCATGATGTATATATTCTATCCATGCCTCCCATACATTTTTTTCAATATCATTTTAGGGAATTAGCCCAAAAAGGAGGCAGATCGAAGCTTACGTAGACCACACTGTAGGAAGTAGTGGAGATTGAAATCTTACCATTGAAAACTTCTTGAAGGGCATGAAAGTTTTGGATCAAGCTCATGTTTATGTTTTCCCTACATACCTGTAGATGTGACCTTATAACAGATTGGATGACAAATAAACCTAAAATGTTTTCTGTACATACAAGTCCACTAGCCTTTAATCTGCTTCCCTTTTAGGTTCATAACCTAAAATGATCTTTCAAAATAGATGGACAGCATGGATAAAATATATAGATTATAATGGGTCTATTGAGCTCTTGACATGAGTCATGACCATCTGTCTTTAGCTAGGTCTTAGTAGGGTGGTGCCCAATCCATCATAGCATGGAGCATTTCCTAACTCGTGAATGGGGGAACCAATTAGGTAAGACACCGGATCCACCAAGGTGGGTGGACCCTTGACTGTGGGGCCATTGTGATTTATGTAACATGTACACTGTACATCCGTATTGAAAGCTTATTTTAGGTCATCGGTTCCCAAAGTGGGGGTGGCTAACATTGCAGTGTGGGTGCATATATTATCAGTTGGACGTGTGCACTAACTCACTGATAAAATCAAGTGGGTCCAAATCCTAGATGAACCATACACCAGAAACACTGGTGATTGACCATTAAAAACTTCTCTTGGACCACGAAAGCTTTGTATCAAGATGGTATTTGTGTGGTCTTTTCATCTACATGTTTGTGACCTTATTAACAGGTTGGATGGCAAATAAACATTTCAGTGGAATCTATGAAGTTTTTAGTGGTGGGGATTCAATCACAACTGTAGGACTGTTTCCTGCAGTGCGGTAGACTAAAGATCTGAGTCTGCTTCATGTTTTGGATCATGCCCTAAAATGAGCATTCAAAATAGTTGGACGTTGTGGATTTAAGATACTTACATCACTGTAAGCCCCCACAGTCAGGGTTCCCACCCACCTCGGTGGATCCAGGGTCTCACCTAATCCGCTCCCACATGAATGGTGGTACCGTCACACACAAGTGGGACATGTTATCGCGTGCCCCCGTGAGAGGGGCGTGCGTCCCTCGCCTGTGAATTAAAATAAATAAATAAAATCAGCATTTAATTCATGTGAGTGACAAAAAGCACCAAAAACCGTAGCCTGACCGGCACTCAGCCACGGCACCGACATTTCCCGATATGGATCCCTGTCCTCCTGAGTACCCAGCAAAGCCAAAGACAGGTATAGCGTCCTCATGCGTCAGGACGGGAACTGCTAAAGCCCTGATACCCTCAGTCGATACAAGTGGGGCCCACGGTGAGATGATCCAGACCATTTATCTGATGGACCTCATAAAAGGATTGTGGAAAAATCTTGAAATCTTCTACATAGGAAGATCCTAGACATCCATTAGTCTAGGATATATTTTTGGACCGTTTACGTATTGTTGTAGGGAACCATGGAGTGGTGAGGATATTACGAGTTACAGGAAATGTTGGACTCTCCCATCGAATATGAGGCCAATCTTTTCTACGGTTTTGATTATCTATACGTATGCCTAGTTGGATTGGCTAGTGGATTAGTACGTGAATAGTGTCCTGACGCGTCTGCTTTGTACAAACGGAGGCAGGTTTAGGTCATCCAGACCGTTGATACGACTGGGTAATTCTATGAAAATTTTCCGAATTAGATAATCTTATCTGTCTCATTGAGGGATTTTATTTTGGACCCTAGCCGGTTATTTTGAGGCTACTGATAAGGGTTGGAGTCTTCAGATCTTGATGATTTTTAAGGTCGTTTGGCAGCATGGATTTGAATTTCGGACTTTGCAAGTGTGCTCTTTGTAAGATTTTCACTTCAGATTCGAAATCAAGAATTTCTTAATGCTAAACATGATTTAGATTAATATGTTTGAATTTTACTTCCCAACTGCTCAAAATTCATGCTACCCACTATACATATTAATGTAGGAAAAATCCGAACTGGCCCATAAGCCACTAAGGAAGCCCACAGGCCCAAAGGCCCACGAGAGAGGCTGACCAACTTTCTCACGGCCATGTCTATGAGGGGAGATCTCAGCCTTTACCGAGTATGTAGCAAGGACGACGACAATGATAGTTCGAGTCTCATGCAATGGCCATTTTGGATACATCAAATAACTCAGGTTGGGTTGTTCTTCTGAACACAATGGTCAGGCTATACCTCACGTGTGTATCATATACAAACAGTCCACTGGGTTCGATCCACAATGAAGATCACCACTGCATAAAAACCAGGCTAATCCAACCGTAAGGTGGACCATTATTATTATTATTATTATTTTTTTGGGGGGGGGGGGGACTGTTCTCAGTGGTTTCTATGTTGTGGATTGGGTTGGACTGATTTTCTCCAAATAAGATAAGTTACAACATGATTTATCCCGAGCTTAGCATACAAAATGTTGTTGCAGATTCTTAGACAACAGACGAGGTGGGTAGAATTGCCACTTAGGATGAATGTATGTCATTGTTTTCTTGTTGGTGAGAAGGCTAAGAGGGTGGCTGGGGATCGGCAATTAATTCTCCGATGCCTAAGTCAGGGAAGTCCAATAGCAAGAGATGAGTGGTAGACTTAGGGTAGATCTGTTTGCGTACCTTGGAATGGAGGCGGATGTCTCTTCTTAGAGCCATTGAAGAGTGATTCATGGGTCACTGTTGTGGCCACAATTATGGGAGTGAGACCCATTGGGCTGCGTAATTTCCGAATACATGGGTTATGCTGGTAATGATTAGAGATGTGTCTGTCTCCTCCAGACATGTCTCTAAACTTCTGCCTGCAGTTATGGGGGTGGCAGTCCCAATCAATCTACTGAAGATTATTGCCGAGGTCGATCTTATAGATGGGTTGGCCCCGTCTGCAAATAGGCAAAGCTAAGCCTCTTTTTGATGTATCCAAAATGACCATCGTCAAAGTTGATCTGTCATCAGCTTGGCTTAGGTTCTCGACTTTCTTCTTGCTTATAGCCTGTCATGCGGATAGTCACAATGTCTGAGTTAGAGGACCTAAGCTTGGGCCCGCATATCTCATGGGCTTTCCCTACCACCTGAATTGATCAGCTCCGATTTTACCCATAACACAAAACAAATGGATATATAGAAAATAGATAAATAAATTTGTTAAGCCGTGCTTTTGGTTTGTACAGTGGCTCACCTGAAAGATGAAATTGACCTGAATTTTTAGCGAGGAGATCTATTCAGACGGGAGTTTCCGTTGTTGGGAGCCCAAGCAACAAAAAGCTCGATGGGACTCACCTTGATGAGCGTGTGACATCTACTCCATCTATCATCATCTCCAGCGCATGCTAGCACGTGTGCCTGAAAATGAGACCAATCCAAAACTAAGTGGCCCACACCAGAGGGAACACTGAGGATGGGGACACCAAACATTGAAACATTCCTGTGGCCCAGATTGATGTTTACATGCCATCCAACCCGTTCATAATAGGTTGAATCCAATTAGGATTAAGGGAAAATCCAAATAAAAGCTATATCCAAAACTTCGGTAGGCCCAAAGAAAGTTTCAGTGGTAGGCGTCCCTGTCCTCAGTTTTCTCTGTGGTATGGCCCACTTGAGTTTTGGACTTATTTCTGGGTTCAAAGTCCTAACATGAGCTGGCGAAGGTGATGGACGGATTGGATGTCACGCAGACACACACACGTCACGGTGGGACCTTCAGAGCTTTGTAAGATGGTCAATGACGTAGTAAACCTCTGCTTGAGTATGGTCAAACGTCTACTCAACGGTCACGAATTAGGTGTTACCCCGGAAACAGCTTAGTGAGTGTTACCCCTACCGCATGGCCCACATGGATGATATTTTGTATATCCACGCCGTCCATCCTTTTCTACATTCCATTTTAAAATGAGGTTCCAAAATTTATGCAGATCTAAATCTCAAGTGAACCATACTACTAGAAACAGTATAATTGAGTGTCCCGCCATTAAAAATTCTAAAAACCCATAGTAAGGTTTTGGTAATGTTTATTTGCAATCCAAGCTCTTAATAATGTAAATAAAGTCTTAATGAAGTGAAAATTTAAAGATCAGATTGATCCAAAACTTTTGTGGCCAACAAAATGTTTTTAATAGTTATTCATCACTGTTTCTCGTGTTATGGTCCACCTGAGATTTGTATCTTCTTAGAGTTTTGGATCACATTCTAAAATGATATGAAAAAACAGATAGGCGGCGTCGATTTATAAAAAATACATCAAGCTGGGCCCCACACGGTTAGCGTAACACCCACTAACCTGTTCCCAGGTTAACACCTAATTCACGCCCCTACTGGAGGAGTGGTCCATGGCCACATGGGCTGGAGACATCAACTGACTCTATAGTAGTATAAAAGACAAAATACGTCCAAATCCATCCAACCTACATCCCAAAGCCAGCATACAGCCTGCTGCATCATCACTTGACATACATTACTATCTTCCGTCATCAACGGTTCACTTGTCCTGGATATCCCAGCCATGCAAAAGGTGGTCCCACCATAATGATCACGTCGCGAAGATCAGGCCAGAGCATTCTTCAGGTAGGCCACACCATTGGAAGGGATGGACAGCCAACTGGCTGACTTAACGGAAAGGACCGTGGCCAGCCTAATGATCCGATAGGCCCACCTTTTGCATGGGTCAGATGGCCCTTAAAAAAGAGAATGCATGGTAAGTTAGCATGCATTGGGCCTTTGGTGATACATCGTTAAAAAAAAAAAAAAAAAGGAAAATGAACTCGGTGTGAGTGGAGAAGGCGCGGCCCTGACTGTGGGGCCCACCTTGATGTATGTATTGTATATCCACTCAGTGCATCCGTTTTTCCAGATCATTTCAAGGCCATGGTTCCAAAATGAAGCAGACCCAAATGTTAAGTGGACCAAAACTCAGGAAACAATGGTGATTGATAATTAAAAACTTATTGTGGGCTACAAATATTTTGGATCAAGCGTATATTTGTTCCTTCCGTTCATCCAGTCTGTGTGACGTTATCAACACGTTGGATTGCAAATAAACATTTTGGTGGGCCTTAGGGATGTTTTAACAGTAGGCGTTCAGTCACCACTCTTTCTTATGGTGTGGCCCACCTGATATTTGGATATATTGCTTTTCTTGGGATCATGCTCTAAAATGAGCTGGAAAAACGTATGGACGGCGTGGATATAAAATACATAGATCGAGTTGGGCCCCACTGTCATGGCCGCACCAGCACCGTGTTGGGCGAGGTTGCACCTAATCCACTTCTGTTCTGGACGTGGCAACGGGCCGGGTCTGGGTCAAGTCAGGGAAGAACCGAGCCCAACCCGATTAGTGGGACCACCCTAATGATTGGGCCTTTATTTTAAGGCCCAACCCTCCTATTAACATGATAAACGGCCTGTTCTCTGTGGGCTCCAGTCTGGCTTTAAAAGTTCTGCAAAAACCTGGACGGGGGCTCAACCATGGTTAGCAAAACGGCAAGTGTCATAATAATAATCCAACTAGGGGTCGAACCTGTTTTGGGCTTTAAATCCAAGCATATACCTGACCGCCAGGCCTCTATTAAAAGCCCAATGGCAACTAGTTTTATGGCAGGCCGCCTGAGTTCTATGAGATTTGAGTCAATTCGAACTCGGTAAGACCTGATTCAGTTCAACACTATTGAGTCAGAATTGAAAATAGGAGGTGACCCGGCTAGTTCGGCACAACTGAGTCACAACTCAACTCACGACCCAATGATTCAATCTGAGTCCCTGAGCCTTAAAACCATGGTCTCTTCACCTGCCATGTGCTTGGCATCGGTGAGAAGTGAAATTTCAAGTACAATTGGATGCTGTGAGATGGACGATTTGGGGGGTCACTCGTTTTGCGAGTGGACTGTTGCATTACCGAACAAGGGATGGTCAGTAACTTTGTAAGTCAGAAACTAAAAATACCATATTGACTAGTTAATGCAAGTGGGGCCCATGATTACATAATCCACGCCTTTGATCTTATGAGTTGTATTGTGGATGGGAGATGAGTATAGAATCTTTAGATTTGAACGATCCTAGCCCTCTAATCAATGAAAATGTTTTTCTTAGTAAATATTCTCCTAATTGCATTTGTTCAAGAATTCGGTCACGCGGTATGCGTGTGTAATCTGCGGGCGTGCCAGAACATATTGTGGTCAGATTTAAACCGAGCGCCTACAACCTCTGGCATCAAGATAGAACGGCTGAATTAAATGGCAGTAGACTATCTATTCTCCCAATTGTCAAGTGCCCTATCAGATGATTTGTGGAGATTGGGTCTCTTTCTTTGATCCATTATTTTTTGCCATGAAATTCAAGGGCCTTTAGCAAGTGCTTAATCGACAATGGATCTTGAAAATAAAAACTTATCACTTTTATGATTATTGTCCTGGCTAAGAGCAGTAGAATGCTTAACCGAGCAATGCTCTGATGAGCAAGAGATATAATGTCAATCTTACAAACTACTATTGACTCAATGTCTTAGCATGGGTGGACGATTTCTAAAACTAAGGTATTCCTTTAAGTCCCGCACACTGGCAGAGATGGAAAGAATTTACAACAAATAGTTATGACTAAGGCAATCTTGTGTAAAGTGAGGACGGATGAAACTACTCTTAAATGCTTAGGGGTCTATGTTGATGAGCAAGGGACTGGATAAGTTGCGTTGTGCAGAAGTAGATTGTTTTTTATTTGATTTTGATCTGACACCTTTGTGTGATATGCTCCTTTACTATTTATAGACTTTCCAACAACATCGTGAGAATAACCATTGTTATGTGATGATGGCATATACTGCCAACTCTAAAGTGACGATTGCCTTTAGTTATTCATGTTTTACCTTTGTCAAATGCATCTATATCAAAGTAGTTGGTTATTATATAAGATTTTCTATATTGTAGAATTCATAGGACGGTGTAGTGCATCGAATATATAGATCATATAATTTGAAACAAAGACATATCTGATTAGTGGGCCATCTCAAATCTTTAGTTTGGATCTTCCTTTCCTGGAATAGCTGTAGAGAAGACTTTAAATGGGGTTTGTTTTCAGTATAATTCTGAATTGGGGACCCAACACCCTTTAAATAAGGTTTGCAGTGGGTGTAGCAGTGTTTGAAACCTATCAAAACACTGTCACCCTTGCTCCACATAAATTTCATATTTTAAGAGTCCATGTCCTGCTATAACATTGCTTCTAGGCAGTTTAGACGTACACCCATGTTATCTCTACGAGATTACACTGTAATGGGGTCCACTGATCAATCATCTTATAGATCTAGCACCTATATCAGATCTGGGTCATTAATCAGTTAAGCCCACCATATAAAAAAACTTACGCATTAATCATACCTTAATGCTAAGTCCTAACGGTTCCTCATTCTTATTCACAAGTTACTCAAGCGGAACGGCTCTTCGAAGTTTGGTCATTAATGAGCTATCATTCATATATTTAACGCATGACGCAAAGATTTTGCTCCCGCTACGTGGTTGCTTCATCGAATTAGCTGCTGCCGGATCTTGCCCAACACATGTATGTATATACAAAATACTTGAATTCATGTTGACAGTTCAAGTGGTAGCAAGCACAGCACTGATCTAAAACTGATGAGCCATGCTGTAGAGGCTAAATAGGTGAGAAGGTGGCCCATGTTTTAGAGAAGCAAACGGTTGAGGATATTCTGTCCAATTTTACATCATTTGATCATCTGAAATGGACGGTGCCAACATGGCAAGGTTCAACATGAGCCCAATCCATTTACTTAAACAGGTCACATGTCTAACCCGAGCCCAACATGGTACCAATTGTTTGTACTGAAGTGGATTGGGCCAGTTGACATGGGCTGAACCAACCAATTGCTACCTCTAAATTGCTGATGGGCTGGTTAGCTTCAGCTTGCGTCCAACCTGATTTTTAATAAAGCCAAGAAAAAAAAAAAAAAAAAAAAAACTCATGCCTGGCATTTAGTAATCGGGACTTAAATTCAAGCCCATGCCGTCTTAAAATCATAAACAGGCCCATCTTGGCCTAATGAGAAAAGTCCGCAATGCATAGGCACAGGCCCTATGTATTGGCTAACTGGGCTTTTGAAAAAGGCTTAGTGCACTTACTAGTATAGGCCTGAGCCCAACCAGTATGCGTCTGGATGCGAAACCAGATGGGTCAGAGCCGCCGTGGACCGTGGTCACCCTTTTTTAAGATATTCCAATGACAAAACACAAAAGCGTGGCCCATCTAATGAGTGGATCAGCCCAACTTTGGGGGTGAGCGATCATCCTGATGTGGTCTACCATTTGTGGGGCACAGATTTCCGACACAAGTGGTACGCTGTGGGGAAATAGGTGGTGAGTTGGTTTGGCCTGTGTCATGACTCAAAGATCACCAGCGTGCGTAGCCATGTGTGGCCAGGCAGAGGGATGGTCCCATGATCAGAACTTTTTTTTTTTGGTGGGTTAATACACACATCCCACTGTTAGTCACCCTGCAATGTTAGCCACCCACAAGGTCTCAAGTCCAACCGGTTGGACCACAAGTTATAGTCCATCCAATGAAATACTTCCGTCATGTTGATTGCATGCCTAATCCAACACATCCAATAGCTTAGCCTCACCATGAGGATCACCTTGAGAAAAAATCCGCCTCATCTGCTAATCAAGCAGGCCACACCATAGAAAACAACGCCTAGCCATTGATAAATAAAAGAATACAAGTGTAGCCTATTCGATGAGTAGATTTTGATGATATTGCACTAGATGATCCTTGTGATAAGTGCAAGCTATTGCATGGGTTGGATGCTACCTGAACTCGTGGACTGTTACTTGTGGTCCAACCAGTTGGACTTGCCACCTTGTCACTGATCCTAAAACACAAGCCAATCGATGATAATCAAATAAGGAATTAGTTTCCATTCAAAGGAAAATTTAGATTCCATATCATTCAAGAAAGTGAAATAACTAATTGACTATAAAGGACCAGCACATCGTCAGGTTGTGTTGGAACCCAATCTTTATCAAGTTGACTCGGTTAATCGAAACAAGATTTGTCTTATTTGTCAAGAGAGGCGTAGTAGGACCGCTTCAAACTATATTAAAAAAAAAATCCAACGATAACTTACAAGAGTTTGAAAAGGAAGCCATGGGCTAAAGTGCTCATTGTGGTGAAATTTCACAGTGGCTGGCGTGAGGGCTTACAATGAAAAAAGAAAGAGCACGAGGGAGACATGATTAGGAAAATTGGCAACATAGTCAACTCAAAACTATGGTGCATTCTCCTCAACTTGAAGGAAGTACAACAGTCAGTTATAGCCTTTTCATACATGCCACTCCATGTGCATGCATGTTAGAATTCATTTAGGTTGTAGACCACAGAACATGAATGTCTCCAATCCTCATACCTCATAACATGTGGGTCCCAATGGCTAAGACATCCAAACATAGGTAAGGTGGACTGAGATTGCCTGACCAACTCTATGAGTCTAACCATGATGTATGTGTTTTATCCATGCCCAAGGCATGGCCCAAAAATGAGGCAAATCAAAAGCCCTAGTGGATCTCACCACAAAAAATGAGGACAATGACACCCACCGTGGAAACCTTCTTAAGACCACCATGATGTATGTGTTTTATCCATGCCCAGACAAACTCTAATGAGATGAAAACACAAATATCAGCTTGATCCAAAAAATTTATAGTCGGCAGTGAAGTTTTCCATATTAGGTGTTCAATCCCCATTGTTTCTTGTGGTGTGGTTTGTTTGGGCTTTCTGCGAGCAAAATAGATGAATGACGTGGATAAAACACATACATCACAGTGGGCCCCACAGAGTCGGGTCGCCAGGGATATCACTAGAGACCTCGTCCATAGAACGCCGAACGAAGATAAACTCGTGGACACACTCATAGGCAATTACCAATTTACATTTTACCATCCACATGCGCAGGGCTGTCTATATTTCCAGTAATGGTGGATCGTTGAAGTAAACAGCGTCGTGCACCAATCTTCACGAATAGTGTCCGTATTTTGGTCGTCCAGACCGTTGCTCTTATGGCCCCTACTGTTGATGGGGACCACTAAAAAAAAGTCTCAAGAGATGTTTAACTTCTTGATCAGTAGCCTGCAAATATGGATAATTAATAGAAACTACAGCAATAGCAAATAAAAAAGGACAAAGAATTGATGGCTAGGATCTTCGAATTTAGTTTGAGCCATCCCACATCTTCACCTGTTCGAAACATCAACGGTCTGGATTAAAAAAAAAACTGTGGGCTCCACTAATGAAATGGCTGCAGCAGTAGACTGCAAAGGCTAAGGATAGGGTGATAGGGTCTTTCAGCCGGGTAACACTTAACTGGGTGTTACCCTTACCTACGGGCCCAACTTGATGATGGGTTGTATATCCATGCCGTCCATCCGTTTCTCCATATTCAGTCGTGATCCAAATGTTTAAGCAGATACAAATCTCAGGTGGACCACACCACAGGAAAAGGTGTTGATTGAGTGCCTCACCATTAAAAATTCCTAAGGGCCCATTATAAGGTTTTCGTAGTGTTTATTTTCCATCCAACCTGTTGATAATGTCCAGAAGACCTGGATGAAGGGAAAATACAGAGATCTACTTGATCCAAAACTTTTGTTGCCCAAAACAAAGTTTCTAACGGTCATTCATTAATGTTTCTAATGCTGTGGTCCACCTAATATTTGGATCTTATTAAGGTTGTAATTTCATCCTAAAATGAGATGAAAAAATAGATGAACAGTGTGGATATACAACAAATACATCAACGTGGGCCCCACACGATTAGGCTAACACCCACTGAGGTGTTGCCCGTGTAACAGCTAATCCGCTCCCCTTTCAGACTAGGAGATACATCATACATGTGGTGTGGTCCGCCCATAATTTGACCCACCAGATCAACGATCAGGATCGCTACAAAGTGGACCCCGTACTGCAAAGACTGGATTGTTGCAGGAACCTATAATAATTCCTTCGAATGATCGAAGCTCTATAGCTGCATTTTCATGGTTCTGCACCCAGACACGAACCAACATGGCACACATGCGACAGAATCAATACATTCATCAGAACGGCCCCACCACGTCATGCTATCATGTCCTCTCGTCAGGTGGGCCACATGTGCAAAAGTAGTGGATCAGATTTTTCCACAGCGTACCTACATTAAGATAACGGATCAGATCTTACACACGTGCACCAGATTCGTACATGCGGTATCTGAGTTCCTTGTGAATTCGCAGACAGGAACTGTTGAACTGGGTTGACTACCGAAGGGTGGCGAAAAGGGGCGCGGCTTCGGTGGATATCCGACTGTGGGGTGCACCTGATTAATGTGCCTTACATCCACACCGTCCATCCGTTTCGACAGCTCCTTTATAGCATAATATCAAAAATGAAGCAGATCCAAATCTCAGGTGGACCACACTATAGGAAACAATGGTGACTGAATACCCATCATTAAAAGCTTTCTGTGGGCCTCAAAATTTTTGGATCAGGCTGATATTTGTATGGTCTTTTTGACCTTATCCACAGGTTGGATGGAAAATAAACATTCCGGTGCAGTTTTAAATGGTGGGTATTCAATCACCACTGTTTCCCGTGGTGTAGTCCACCGGAGATTTGGATCTAATTAATTTTCGGAATCATGCCTTAAAAGGAGCTGTCGAAACGGATGGGCAGCGTGGATGTAAGGCACGTACATCAAGGTGGGCCCCACAGTCAGGGCATGGAGGTAGGGCACATACATCACGGTGGGCCCCACTGTCAGGGATCCACCGACCTCGTCGAATCCGGGTATCCACGGAAGGAGTCCGCGTCCGACAAAAAGGGTTTGGCTCTGGTCGGTATCAAAACATTGGTCCTCATGACAGAGAAAAATGCTGGGGAATGCTCGTAATTTCACATTGAAAAAACGATTTGCGGTACATACTACACATACGTGAGATCCAAGCCATTTATCAGATAGGGTACATGATGAAAATACCTAATCTGAAAATCAGGACGGTCTATTCGTGAGGTATGGCACAGTTGTACATTGAACACCGACCATTCGTTTGCACGCATATACTCTTTCCCTATAGCACACAGCACCGACATGGGACAATGTGCAACTGGAAAACGCTCTGTGGGACCCACCATATTGTATTTATTTTATCCACGCCTTCCATCAAGTTTTTAAGATCATTTTAAGATATCAATCCAAAAATGAGCCAGATCCAAATATTAGGTGGACCACACTACAGGAAACAGTGATGATTGCACGATCACCATTAAAAAATTCCTAGGATCCACCGTAATGTTTATTTGCCATCCCACCCGTTGATTGGGAAACAAAGACCTGGATGAAGGGAAAACACGATTATCAGGTTGATCCAAAATGATGATTGCACGATCGCCACTAAAAAATTCCTAAGGTCCACCGTAATGTTTATTTGCCACCCAACCCGTTGATAGGGAAACAAAGACCTGGATGAAGGGAAAACACAATTATCAGGTTGATCCAAAATTTATGTAGCCCCTGGGAAGATTTTAATGGTGGGTGTTCAATCACCACCGTTTCCTCTGGTATGGTCCACTTGAGATTTATATATGCTTAATTTTTGGTATCATGATATAAAAAAAACTGATGAACGGCGTGGATAATACACATACATCATGGTGGAGCCCACAGAACTTTTCCAGCAGCAGAGAACGTGGTGTGTGCTACACTACGCAATCAGTCCACCTGTGTGCTTCCACTGACCAGCGAACTAATCTGATGTCTGGGCCAAGCAATGCGCATGATACGAGATTCTTGACGAAGGAATCATATCTCTTACACGTGTACCACAACTCCAAACGTGCGACGAAGCCCGTGCATCTAACGCGAGCGAGGACACGCAGTATTCCCCACGAAGCCTACCCCGCCGTAACCGACGCATTGGAACCGAGATCTGCACTGTGAGGAATTCATTCACACGCGGCGCGCGTATTTACGCGGGTTTTCAATTCTACAATTGTGGGAATGGTCCAGTAATCGAGACCGTTGGTCTGTTGAGACCAGGACCTGAAGACCTCATAGACCAATCTCGAGACTCTTTTCAGCTGAGTGGATGGTTGACGATTTCTCTTCTCTGATTGTCTATTTGAAGGCCACAAATCTAATCTCTAGTATTTATATGTCATCGAGACTTTCGAGTAATAATCTATTCTTTTGGAGAGAAAAACATGCTAACGGCTCAGATTATAGAAACATTGGCCACACTGGTCATAATTAAAAACTCGCGCATACTATTTAAAGACGCTGGTCGCGTATCATAAAATAATACTTCTTGCATCTCCCCTCTCATTTGCGTGTTCGTTTTGCGTCTATCGCGACTGAGGTCAGCGTATGTCGCCTCCCAAAGGGGCACACATGCTTATTTATCCTACAATCGGAACCGTCCATATTGTTGAATATATGCTATATGGAATATTTTCATAAAATTACTCTGAACGGATGATTTTGACCATCTTTATCTGCAGATGAATTTAGAACATTGAAAAAAATGGGATTCGCATTCAACTCTAAAAATCAAAGGATACAATCACTAATGAATAATGGTTATGGATTTATGGCGTATACATGCAAGTAAGGAAAATATGGACCGTTAAAATCATTGTACCATCTCAGAATGTGGGCCCCAGTGGGTGGTTACACAGGCAGATCCGTCGCGACAGAGGCAAAACGAACTCCTCGTTTCCTTTACCTCCATTCACCCACCCGCTCAGCTGCTCTCCCCTTTCCAATCAAACTCATTCACTATAACACTAACCTCATTGCAGCTCTCTCTCTCTCTCTCTCTCTCTCTCTCTCTGCAAAACCCTAGAATTCCCTCAACCCCAATGCGGATCTGAAACTGGTCAGATCCGACCCGACCCGATCTTCCAAATGGGGCACGCGAATCACCCGGCATCCAAACGCGCCGTCCGGCAGTGGCGCCTTCTTGACCTTGTCTCCGCTTCCTTCTTCCTTGCTGTAGTTGCCTTCTTCGTGCTTGTCTTCACTCCTCTCGGCGACTCCCTTGCAGCTTCCGGCCGCCAGTCCCTCATCCTCTCCACGGGCGCTGATCCCCGCCAGCGCCAGCGCCTCCTCGCCCTCGTCGACGCAGGGCAGCATCCGGTGATCGAAGCATGCCCGCCCGAAGCTGTCGATCACATGCCGTGCGAGGATCCCCGGCGGAACAGCCAGCTCAGCAGGGAGATGAACTTCTACCGGGAGCGGCACTGCCCCGCCCTGGAAGCAACGCCGATTTGCTTGGTACCGCCGCCAGATGGCTACCGTGTCCCGGTCTCATGGCCTGAAAGCTTGCACAAGGTAAGCAAATTTCATTATCATTTATCCATGTAAGATCGAGCAATGCTTCGTTGCAGTTGTTGTCACCAATTTCAGTTCTTTTCCGTGTTATTTCTTTCTTTTTTTTCTTTTTTCTTTCTTTCGAAGATTGTTATTTTTTAAATTCAGTTGCGTGATTAGGAGTAGATTGGCTAATTTCTTTCTTTTTTGTATTTATTTCGTCAAATTAAGTGTAGATAGATTAATGGATAGTTTCATCATTTGTTAGTTGCCTTCAAGAAGTTCATCATAGTGATCAGTTTCCTAGGTAGGTTAGAACTAGGATGTATCTGACTATAATGGAATCACGGAATTCAGATTTGAGAAAGGTCCAATTTTTTGCCCACATGTCCTAGTCATTGTGCACTCAGGAACACATTTACAGAATCTGAATGGTTCATTTGCTGGGCCAAACCTCAAAATCACATGGGGAAACTGATCCTAACCACTGATTGTAGTACTTTTGAGAAATAGAAATGGGCAACTACGAAAAGTGATGGTCCACATTTCTTTAAAAAAGAAAAAAGAAAAAGAAAAAAGAGAAGCCATGTTCCACATTGAACGATCATTCAATAAAACTTTCTTCTGCATTGCCTTGCCGGCCACTAATAGAAAGGCGGCTGTGAGGATCAGTTAAAGGAATGAAGGCAGGTGAGATCTTTGGGATTGTCTTCTTTCTTAGTGAAGATCCTTGGAAGCTAAGCTGGAAGTTGAGATCAAGGTTGAGTTGCAGGATTCTAGCAAGTCACTTGGTCTATTGTCTCCCCTTCTACATGGAATGTATGGGAGGTTGTGGATTGGGAATGCGATAAGGCTGTCTTGAGAAGCAATTGCTTGTCGCGTTATGTTGTACTTAAAGCATGACAAGTATGAGTGGTTATGTTTTGGAGGTTTGGCGATTATGGAGGTTCACTTTGTTATGAGAGGGATTTTTATGGAGCTTAGGCTCTGTGTGTGTGTGTGTGTTTGTGTGTGTGTGTGGTAATCAGAACTTTTGAAGTTGCCATTTGCGGTCGAAGCAACCATTGTTTTAAAATGATATGGTCCGATTAGGCCCTACAATGGTCCGTGTGACTAATCTGGAGAAACTTACGTGGTCATCTTTCTTCTAAAAAACATAAATATAAAAATAAAAATAAAATTGAAGAAACTGTGAAGTGTCCTTTGGGCTAAAACATTTTGTTTACATGTAGTAAGAGAGGCAAATGATCTGGAAGCCTTTCCCCTTCCCCTGGATGCAATAAAATTCATCATTTCTCAAAAACTAAAAAAAAAGAAGAAGCTATGGGGTGAGAGAATGGAAATGTTTTGTCAGACAGCAATAGCAGACAAAATTCTGACGTGCAACAGCCTCAAACTTCAGAATTTCAAGACTTTGAATGTTTTCATGATGTGTAGTCCACAGGAAGATTCATTTGGTCACCAGTCTAGTCATTTGTCCATGACAGAAGGGGTTTGGAAGGAGTTTCTCAATCTCAAGAGCAGAATTATTGTATTGCTGAGAGATGGGAAGAGCGGATTTAAGTGGAGATGAAAAGAGAAGCTGTTGGTGGGGTTTAAGAGAACATTGGAAGGAACTAGGTGGTACCTTTTGCTTACTGTTATAGGGTACCACCTAGGTTTAGCTTAGTAGAGAAGTTGTTGATAGCTCATTGTTACCAGAATAATTTTAAGTTTACTCTCTTTCAAGCCGTGGTGTTTTACTTGAACTAGGAAGAATACTTGAGGGAACTTGCTGGAGGGGATTACTATAAAGCCAAAGAATATTAAACTATCCATAAACAAAGACTATTAAACTGAAACTTCAAGAAGTGTGCTAGTTGAATTGGAATGTAAAATTCAAAACATACTATAAAAAAGAAGCAAAGTTATAATAGAGGTCAACAGTTTAACCATGTCCTATTGGTTGGGAGAAGTACTCTGTTATGTGTGTTTTTTTTTTTTTTTTTTTTTTTTTTGGGGGGGGGGGGGGGGGGGGGTCTGTATGGTATACAAAATCAGATACGCTATGGCCATAACGACCAATTAGAGAGGAAAGAAGAAGAAGAAGAAAGAGGCCAGTAACAGGCCTGTAACAGTCGTATAGACCTGTAACAGGCCTATACATTTTTTTTCCTTTAAAAACTGAATGTTACACACTTACCATTACCATTATTGACTACCTTGGACTCATCAATGGTGTTTAGGAGGAGGTTACAATAGACTCATCAATGGTGCCTATTGTGATTCTATTGGGCTAGATGACTTTATTATTAATCGACTTTTAGGTTTTTTACCATCACCATTTGTTTATGCTGGTCCCACATGGCTCAGACAAGGTTATAATGATGATTTTTTTTAATCTGTATTAATGGTACTATTAAATATAAAATTTTATCATTTAAGATAATTGGATGTTTGTGTGAGCAAGTATGAGTTTTAAATCCAGTGTCTCCAAACAATCCATACCAAGTTGTGTCTGTTTCCAAATTATGTAGGCTCCAAAACTTGGACAGGTTTTGAGTCTACCAATTCTTTATACTGAGCAGACAGGGTGTAGAACCTCATACACTCCGTCAATTACAGGTGGAAGATGATTTTCCTAGTGTGATTCTATGGGGCTAGATGAGTTATTTCCTCATTAGAGGATTGCAAATGCATTCGGTTATTTATGGACGATCTTGCTCTAGCTAGGCCTGTGTGAGCAATTAATATATATATATATATATATATATATATATATATATTTTGAAAGATGAGCACTTTATTAAGCGGCTAAAAGCCGAAAAGAAAAAACAAAAAAGCAACAGGGAAAGAAGAGAGAGACGACTAGCCCACCCCCACCCCCACCCCCACAACATCCACGGAACTCACGGGGCCCATTCTCTAAACCATATCAGCACTTCGGAGAAAATAGAAGCTGAGGTGGACTGTTTGCTCCTAAAAGTTCTATTATTCCTCTTCGACGAAACCGCTCATATGATAGCTAAAAGGATGCATCTCCATTTCTTTTTTCCCATGCAACCTCCGTCGTCCGCATTCCACAAGGACAGAAGGCTTTCAAACGAGCGCGGCATAACCCAAGAAGCTCCCGCTAGACGAAGGACGCTCCACCAAAGATCAGCCGTGAAGGGGCAGTGGATTAGCCGTGAAAAGGAGAGATGATGTTCGAGAGTACCTTTCTAAGCCTTTGTGAGAGAATTTTGGAGAGAATCTTATACGGGCTGCTCACAAGACTGATTGGTCTGAAATCCTTAATATTCTGAGCTCCCTCCTTTGGAATTAAGGCTAGGAAAGTACTTCCTAATTCCTTAGCTAATCTTTTGTGATTCATGAATTCTAACACAAGCAAACAAATCATCTTTAATGAATTCCCAGAAAATTTTTAAAAAAGTGATTGGGAATCTATCAGGACCAAGCGCCCTATCGCTTCCCAGATCCCAAACAGCTGCTCTGACTTCATCTATATCAACAGGTCTCTCCAGATATATGGCTTCCTCCTCTGAGATTCTTTGGAAGTCCAAATTATCTAAGGAGGGTTTGTCCACTCTTTCCGCAGACAACAAGTTAGAGTAAAATTGAACAATATTATCGCAGATACAGGCTTTGTCTGTGACTAAAAGATTCTCTATCTCCAGAGAAGAAATGGAGTTAATCCGAGATCGAGCATTGGCAAATTTATGAAAATATTTTGTATTTCGATCACCATTTTTTGAGCTACAACGCCTGCAATCGCTGTCTCCATTTAATCTCTTCTTCCTTCAATTTGGCTAAGTATGATTCAGCTAATTGAGACCTCAAAATTTGGTCGTCCTCGGAGAGTGGACCAGATTCTTCTTTAATATCCAGCAATTGAATGGAATCTAATAAGGTAGAAATTTCAGCCTCTCTAACACCAAATACTTCCTTGTGCCAGATTTTGAGTTTAGATTTCAGAAATTGTAATTTTTTAAACAAAACAAAACCCGGAGAGCCTTCCGTGGTGCAGGAGTTCCACCAGCCAGAAATCAAATCTTTCACTCCTTCCACCTCAAGCCAAGCAAGTTTGAATCTGAAAGGCTTGGGCCTTCATTTGATTTCCTTAGTTTCCAACAAGATCGGACAATGATCTGAGACGGGCTTGGGGAGACCCCTCTGTCTCGCAAATGAGAAATGATCCATCCAATCTTAGGAAGGGAGAAAACGATCCAGTAAAGAGAGCAAAGGGGGATTTCTCCCATCGGACCATGCGAACTTAACTCCCCCCATAGGAATGTTCAGCAACCCATTAATCCCAACCCAAGAGGAGAAATTCCTCATGGACTTGGTTATTCGGGATCCATTGGATTTTTCATAGGAAAATCTGATGACATTAAAATCCCCTCCTACTAACCAGGGAAAATTCCATTTAGATCTAACTAAGTTCAGCTCATCCCAGAAAGCCGGGCGTAACTTACCTCTGGAAGGACCGTATACCCCTGATAGCAACCATTTGAAGCCCAAAGATTTCTCACGAAGAACCATATTCACAGAGAATTCCCTTATCCATTCGTCTTCCTTGTCCCACACCGAATTGTCCTAGATAATCAAGATACCTCCCTCCGCACCAATAGAATTGAGGGCCAGCCGTTGTCTCCCTTTTTCACGCCACACTGAATTGACGATCACCCTATCCACCGACTTCAGTTTCGTCTCCTTGAGGATAATTATCTTAGCTTTAGATGTCAAACAAATTTCTTTTACCTGGGATCTTTTTTTAGGACATCCCAAGCCTCTAACATTCCAAGAAAGGATTTTCATTAAGGCTCCTTCTTCACCCTATTCCCTCTTACAATCTCCCTTGATTGATTCTCCAGCAGCCCACACCCGTTTACCCCCACATTCTGCAGATCTCCTTCCCCTCTTACAATTTCCGAATTAGAAATTCCCTCCATCGAAAATTTCAACCCCTTTTTCGCAACCACTTTGAATATAGCTATATAATCATCATTTGCATCTCCGAACACTACCCCCAGCAGACGCCCAACGTGTTTAACCACATCTCGCACCCATTTTTTCTTTTTGATAGCTCCAAGAAGGTTCGTCATTACCTCCGAGGAGATTTCTGGGGAGTGCATACCATCCTTCATCTGAGGCTGCACCAGAGAGGAAAGATCGATCCGCAAAGGAGTCATCATAACTGCTCCATTCAATCTATCCAAAAGGGGACCTTCCTGACCCAATTCCTTAGCTGAGCTACCTCCATCTAAGGGAAGCTCTATCAGAACCCCTTGAGAAAGACATCCGGTCACAAGGCCACTCACTCCATAGTCAACAACTGAAACGTGATTATCAACAGGGGAAGAAGGGGGGGTAAGAAAGATGTCAGGGGAAAGAAACGTACCTTTAGATTGAGACGACAACTGAGAAGAGATATCCTCTTCACCTTCGTGCCTATCAGGTTCAGAATTCAGCAAAGGCAGAAGATCGAGGGGGTTAATGTCAAGAGGATCGGTAATCTTAGCCGCTCAATTTGAATCGAAAACACTATCGTCTTCTCCTATCTTCTTACCAGAGGGCCACGTTTCAGCGTCTTCATCCGTCTAAGAAAAAGCGGCCTCATTATGATTTTCCTGACAAGGGGTCTGTTGAGTCAGCTCGAGAACCATGCTATCGTTCTGAGGGAGGGGTACTAGCTTTGACAAGAAAGGTAACGTGGCTGGAGATAAGAGCCCCAGATCTTGACTCGGGTCGTCCTCTTTGCCAGCTGTACGAGTGTGATCCGTCTCCCTGTTCGATGCCACAGGAACTTTTGACAAGGGATCTTTCAAAGGCTCCTGCACGATTTTATCACCAGAAGGCTGACCTGAGTTTTCCTCCATACCCAAGCACCTCAACGAAGAGTCTCTAAGGAATTCATCTTCAGCTTCCACGTGTCCAAGAGCATCATTAGAATGCTGTTTGCGTGGTACCGTCCATATAGGTGTATCTGCTTCTCAAACCTGCGTCTGACAGGTACTTAAGGGCTCCCATCTTTTCAAAGCGGATGAATATAGTGGACCACGGGACACGTTCGATGGATAGCCTTCTTCCACCACTTACGCTGGTGTCCTGGCTTGCATTGAGAATTCCATATTCTTCGGCATAACATAATTTTCTTCCCTGAGAGCTTTAATCTCCAAGGCTGACTGCCCCGCTCGAACCTTCACAACTAGCTGAACCTCCGCTGAATTCTTGACCCTAATAAGCATTCTGGCGAAGAGAAGATTTTCCCAATTTGTCGTCTCTCTATGAATTTGCAGCACTTCACCTACACAAGAACCCAACGAGGATAGGAAATCAGAAAACCATAGCTCAAGGGGAATACCTTCAAAACGAAACCAAATAGGTTTGGACCCAAAAAAAGACCCTTCCTCCCATTTACAGAGGTCTTGAATTGGTCCCACTTTGTTCATGGAAGCAATGGATACAATTCGTCCAATGTTTTTCCCGAGACTAAAAGATGCCCAAACCCTATCCCTGGAGAAGAATCGTAGGAGAAAATCCCCCGGCGACATGGAACAGAAAAATTGGAACCATAAGGACACATCCTCCAAAGAGAACCCCTATCAAATAAAGACCATAACAGACCATTGCATATTCTCAATAGCCTTGTTCATAGTGAAATCAGGGATCACAATTTGGGGGGGGGGGGGGGGGGGGGGGGGGGGGACTCCCCTGATGGAATGACTAGGAATGGCGACGCCTGGTTTGCAACGGGGGTAGGATACGGTGGGGATGGAACTGGTTGAACTGGCAAAGAGGGTGAAGATGTAGATGGATTATGGATGGGGACTGAAGCTTCCAACGGGCTAGCTGGAGGAACAGGAGGGACAGGGGGGACTGTGAGGGGCCCACTCGACTGAGGAGGAGGGTTGGAAAAGTCCACTAGTCGTGGATTCAGTATTTTAGGAATATTTCCTCGGACGACGTCAGTGAACAATCTCTGGTGCTCTTTCTCAGCTTCAAGAGGAGCTCCCAAGACCCCCTGATCCTTTGAGGGAGGAGGGATGAGGGTTGGCGATTTGGCAAATGTTACCCTTGGCGTTGGACGGGTCGAGTGTTCTGCTCTTTCCTTCAGCAATCGCTCCAGCCCAAAATGAGCGATGTTGACTCGTATCTCCTTCCCGTAGAAACATTTTCCGGTCATACCTACCACTGCCTTCTTGAGTTATTCGTTCATGGAGAACCGGACAAATGCGAACCCTCTAATTTCTGTAGAACCTTTTTGTCTGGGGATGACTACCTCCACAACATGTCCAAAATGCCCAAAGACCCTTTTAAAATGCAGTTCCATCCATTCTTCCGGGAAATTGTCGACATATAACGTAGGAAGAATACATAGTGGATTATAGGTTCGTTGTAAGTTGATCAGCTGCGGGTTTCTGCGCTCTCGCCTAGCAACCGAGACCCACTCTTCCACCTCTTTCAGATTCGTCTGACCAAAAACATCCTTCTCCTTGTTTTTCCAGGATCTATCATAATCCGCAATAAAGTTCCCATCCAAACTTTCCAAACTAGATGAGGGTCTAGATCGGCTTCTATCCTCATTCCGGGAATTATGTCTACGGCTAGGACTCCTGGATGGAGATCTTCCTCTCGACACTGCTCTCTTCTTACCTGATCTATGACGGGGGCTCTGTGGGCTTTCTGCTTCCTGAGATCTTTGTTTGCCTCTGCGGACACATTCCGTTTCCTGATGGGCAGCTTTTCTTTCTCACGATCCTAGATTCCGCCCTATCCTATCCACCTAAGACCGTCGTTCTAGTTCCTCATCTGAATATTCTTTCATTTGTAAATCTCGCAGCTGGGTCTCCCACCGATCATGCTCCCGTTCCTTTTCCTTTTCTCTCGTTTGTTTCTTTTCTCTCGCCTTTTTTTTTTTGCCATTTTCCTCCTATTGAAAGGAATTTTGACCCATGAAGGTTATTGAAAGCAATTGATATTGATCAAGTTTGAATGTCTGTAGGCTTCATTCATTTGATTTGAGGTTTACTATCTCCTCCTTGAAAGATTTTGAACATTGTGTCTTTGCTTTCTAAAACAAGAATCTGCTTAGTGTTTATGTTGGTTGAAAATAAAGTATCCCTGTCCTGGGTTGTTATTGATGTTTTGTTGCTTCCTTCTCTTAATATAATTTAGAAAATAAAGTATCCCTGTCCTGGGTTGTTATTGATGTTCCATTGCTTCCTTCTCTTAATATAATTTTGGTGTATCAAGATGCACACCAGAATCTAATTGAATGCTTAAGTTAATCTCAAACACAGCTGACCAAATAAGTTCCCTGCGGAAACCCTATATCAAGATAGTTTGCAGACATTTAAGATGCTCAATCACTTACCTTCACATGCTTCATCAATTTTTGGAAACCAGCCGGTGTTCTCCTTTGGAGAACTCATAGAGAAGTGTAGCCAACCACTTATTCTAGTGGCTGTAGAAGCTGATGGTAGTACAAACTCCTCTTAGAACACCTTGAGAACAAACTGATTGTGCATTGACAAATCTGAGTGTCTAGTCATGCATTCCTTTCTCATGTCCGTAGTGTTGTTTATATTCTTCCCCGAAAGTTCCTCTATTTTGATGCTTCAACGTGAATTTTCAAGTCCTGTCCACTATTATTGTATAGTAAAATATCCCAAGAGTATTTTATGTAAATTTCAATTGTTTGAGAAAATATCCGCCAAACATTATCTTAATGTTACATAAAATGCTTGCGGTATTTTATATACACTTTTTTATGATATGAGAAATTATCCAGAACCCTGCCTACCCCAGGCTTCGTCAATGCTTTCTTGCTCCGAAACTTTATCCACTTGCAGAACATTGATTCCTTATTTCTGGGGTTGCTTGATTGCAATTCAGAAAGTCTCTTGGTAGAATTGTGTCTGATGTCTCTTCAACTATTCTCAATGCGGTTACATCCTGGATGACTATTATCTGCTTCAAACTCCAGGCCAGAAATGCACTTGATACCATATGCACATCTGGAAATCCCCTAGACTAATGTAGCATCCCCCACACTATCATTCTGCACCTGATACTTGTAGTTTTAGAGATGATTTGACCTTTGAATCTCGGACCTTCTAGTGATAGTAGCAGTAGTCACTAAAGACAGATAAATCTGCTATGTGCATGTAATTTCTAGCGAATAGTCGAGCTTCCAAAATTTATGGCTACAACCAGTGGTGTAACTTTTATATGAGCATAATATCTCTTTTCTCTGCTGTCTTCTTCTTCTGCTTCTTCTTTTTTTGAAGAGCTTTGCTCTGCTATCTATAGGTTCTTTACATAGTAATACTCGATGAAATGGACACTTGGATTCAATGGTGGGCTTATCTGCCATTAAAAATTTGCTCATGGAAGTCCCTTTTTTTTTTTGAAGGATGACAATTTATTAAAAAGAACGGCAAAGCCGAAAGAATACAAAGCAAAGATTTAAAAAAAAAAAAAAAAAAAAAACCCAGCAAAAGCCAACCCCACAACCATTACAAACCCGCCCCCACAAGCATAACCAACCCGACCCCACCTGCTATCTACTCGCTAAGGACAAAACGCTCTCCGCTCAATCACCAAAGATTGGGCATAGCAAAAGACCCCCACCGGGTTACCTTCGATGCCCTTAAAACATCTGCGGTTTCTCTCGTTCCTGATGGCCCACAATCCAGCTAAGAAAAACAGTCTCCATTCTTTAGACGCTTCCCTACGTAACCACCCCCCCTCCCCCCCAATGCCATTGGGAGAAGAAGCCGTCTAAGCTATCCGGAAAAACCCAAGCCATGCCAAAAAACTGAAGGATGAAAGCCCACACCTCCCTGGAAAAGCACCAATGAGTGAACTAGTGTGGAACCGATTCCTCATCCTTCAAGCAAAGAGGGCAAGCATTGATGAGGAAAAGACCTCTCTTACGAAGATTATCGATAGTCAGCACCTTACCGATTCCTCATGGAAGTCTTTTAATACGTGGATTATTTGCTTTCTCTTGATTTTCTGTGTCATTTTTCAGTGGTTAGTGTTTTCTGTTGCTTGTCATATTGGTCATATACACTTAATAATCAATATCTATATATAATGAATGGATGAAAAACCAGGAAACAAGAAGATTCAGATCAAACAGTTCAGTTAATCAAGTACAATTGTCAAACCGTGGAGCAGTACATGCTATCAGCACATCTTAAACCTTATCTTTTTTCGTATGTAGATATGGCACAGCAACATGCCACATAACAAAATTGCTGATAGGAAAGGCCATCAAGGCTGGATGAAACAAGAAGACCCATACTTCATTTTCCCAGGAGGTGGCACTATGTTCCCTGATGGTGCTGTACAGTATATTGAGAAACTTGGACAGTACATCCCTACAAGTGGAGGCTCCCTGAGGACAGCCCTGGATATGGGATGTGGGGTAGGAGCTCTAACCCTATATTCAGTTTGAGCTCTTTATTGGTACATGCAACCTTTTGACCTGTACACGATTGCAACTTTTGAGGATTACATGGTTCATTCGTCTTGCAGGTTGCCAGCTTTGGTGGGTACATGCTTAAGGAAGACATTTTAACCCTTTCATTTGCTCCAAGAGACTCTCACAAAGCACAGATACAGTTCGCACTAGAAAGAGGAATACCGGCATTTGTTGCGATGCTTGGCACCCGCCGGCTTCCATTTCCTGCATACTCATTTGACCTGGTGCACTGCTCTCGGTGTTTGATCCCGTTTACTGCCTACAGTGAGTCCTCAGTTTCTCTCACGTTCTTCCTTGTGTGCTTTTACGCACTGTACTCTCATATTTCCTTGGTATTGATCAAGAAGGAAATGTGGCATTGCAGATGGAACATATTTTATTGAAGTGGATCGGTTGCTGCGGCCGGGAGGATACTTAGTTATCTCAGGTCCACCAGTACAGTGGCCGAAACAAGATAAGGAATGGGCCGATCTCCAGGCTGTGGCCCGAGCCTTGTGTTATGAACTGATTGTTGTGGACGGGAACACTGTCATCTGGAAAAAGCCTTCTGCAGAGCAATGCGTGCCTAACCAAAATGAGTTTGGGCTTGATTTGTGCAGTGAATACGATGATCCAAGTGATGGATGGTAAGTTTTCTGATAATCCTTTTCTAGTTTTTCTAAGCAGTAGCTTAGGCTGATGACCGTGAAGCACTTTCCATCCCAGTGTGAATCTGCAATTCAGATTTTCTCAACCTTGGATGATGGAAGCATGTATCTCATGTTGTGCACCCATGTTAGAACGTGTACTTAAAACTTGAACCCTTTTCTAGGTACTTCAAATTGAAGAAGTGTGTCAGTAAGATATCTCTGAAGGGAGAGAATGCTGTGGGGTCGATTCCAAATTGGCCAGATAGGCTAACCAAACCCCCTGCAAGGGTCTCACTCCTTAAAAATGGGGTCAATGTGTTTGAAGCTGATACACGACGTTGGACCAGACGAGTTTCATACTACAAGAAATCCCTCGGCATAAAGCTAGGAAGTTCAGCAATCCGCAATGTTATGGACATGAATGCATTTTTTGGAGGTTTTGCAGCATCACTGGTGACTGATCCTGTTTGGGTTATGAATGTCGTTCCTGCTCGCAAGCCATTAACCCTTGGTGTAATCTATGATAGAGGTCTTATTGGGGTCTACCATGATTGGTAAGTTTTTGCATATGCCTGCTGCCTTCTCCTGCTGTAGATATGATGATATTACTAATAATGATGATAATATTTCTCACCACCACCACCTTCGCCATGATCATTATCATAGCAATTGAACACTTTGACAGTTTTCCCATCATCATCATCAGAAACTGAATACAACTTAGGGAACGTTAAATACAAGATCCTCAATAGAGGTCTGTTTGTGGATTGGGCTAGTCCCATAGAAGGCAATTGCTGGAGGTTTTTAAGGAATGGGGTTCCAGGGATTCCCTTTGTTTGGGTTTTCTCATTTTTTTGTGATGGGTTGTGGAGTAATAAGTGGGTCACTTGATGCTTTGGTATCACTTGCTTTTCCTTTCTGTTTTTTTTTCTTTTTTTCTTTTTCCTTTCTGTTTTTTATTTATTTATTTGCATTCTTTAATTCTTTTCCTCTCTGGGCAATGGTACTTCTGTCTATTTTGTAAGCTACTGTTGAAGAATTAAGATGTTCCAATCTAGATGATATCCAGGTCATCTGTGCATCGTGGTGCCCATGAGATCAAAAGTCTGTATCACCAAGCCACGGGAACCATGTGTGGAATGGGGTGAATCAGACATTATTCACATCCTAATGCACAAGAAGCCAATCATTCCTCATGGAAATTATTTTATCCATACTACGAACTTCATTGAACCAGAAGGCAAAAGAAAGAAAACAGGGGGAGCACGAAAATAAAAGCCAATGCAGGAAAAGAGTTGGAAACTCAAAGATCACTCAGGTTGGCCCCACCTCTAAGGGGTTCCATGATTTGTCTCGCTCTGGTTGGCCCCACCTCTAAGAAGTTCCATGGTTTGCCTTGCTCTGGTTGGCCCCACCTCTAAGGAGCTTCGTGATTTGCCTCATGACCAATATAAGAGAATTTTTCGAGTTCCATGGCTGGTAACTGGTTCACTCAAGAATATCCGCTATTTTCCAAGCAGAAAAGGCAGACATCCAACGTATTACATTTGAGGAGTCCCTATACCACAATTTCATTCACTTCTATCCTGGAGAAATCTTAACCCACAGAGCACTGCCCGAGCATCGACCTCATCAGAATCACAGTGACCCAGGGTCTGGAAAATTTTGAAAACAAATACCAACTGATCAAGTCACGAATTGTACAATTGTAACTACAGTGGATGGTTATTCATTGTAGTATTAAGACTTCCTTTATTATTTGTATTTCCTCAATTTTACAATCCCCCACCCAAATCTTTTACTTGTCGCAGTGAATAAACTAGAAAGCTCTCTCTCTCTCTCTCTCTCTCTCTCTCTCTCTCTCTCTCTCTCTCTCTCTCTCACACACACACACACACACACACACACACACACACGTAGAACTTAGGAGGTGATCGTTATGGATGCTTAATTGTATACCTAATGGGGTTTAATTGATGTGAACAGGTGCGAAGCTTTCTCAACATATCCTCGAACTTATGATCTCGTCCATGTAACCAGCATTGAATCCTTGACAAGAGATTCCAGTTCAGGCAAGAGCAGGTATTTCTAATTTATCACCTTGAGGTGCTTGGTTTGTTTTCTGTGGAAAGGGGATTGCATTGAGACCAGCATCTCTCCCTACCCCCCCCCTTTTTTTTTTTTCTTCTGTCATCTTTCTAATCTTAGGGTTCAGTTTTATGAATTTTTGGGTTCAATATGCTTTTCATCACAAGCATGGAGATCAGTGCACATAGTTCTCTTGCCTTCACATATTATTTCAATGCCGACTTCATTTTCCATGGAATTGCAATGAATTTCCTGTTTGGATTGCAGATGCCATCTCATTGATGTGATGGTGGAGATGGATCGGATGTTGCGTCCAGAAGGAACGGCTGTGATTCGAGATATGCCTGAAGTCATTGAGAAGGTAGGACGCATTGCCCGCGCCATGCGGTGGACGGTGACGGTGCATGGCACAGAGCCAGAATCAAACGGGAGGGAGAAACTGCTTGTGGCGACCAAGAAACTTTGGAAGCTGCCTTCAGCCCCCCATTGACACACACTGTTGTTGTTCTTTATAGTTGCTGTTGTTCTTTATTTTTTGAAGCCAGCAAGTCGTGCTTCAAGAAATGCTTTTCTTTTTCTTTTTTCTTTTTTCTTTTGTAAGAAAGAAAATTCTTGAAATTTTGTCATAAATGCCATGTAAGTTATTTTCCAATCTTCCTTTGGTTTGTTCCTTTTGACTTTTGGAGTTCCATTTTGTCGTCATCTGATCATGTTGAAGTATACTAGCGGCATCTGGAACATTCATGGGGTGGTGACAATGGTCCATTTTCCTTGGCCAAAAAAATCTGGAATGCATTGGAATCCAAAACACAATTACACAGGAATCAAGGTGACTGCGAATCTTCAATGGTGTTAGGCGGCTTGTAATTGGAATGGCACTGGAATCCAAATCTTCCCCTTGGGAGCTTGTATTTGGAATGCATTGGAATTCTTTGGTACACTCACAATACATGAATTTGATTAACTAAATCAGCTTTAATATCCCAAATTAGTCTACAAACATGATATTTGAAAGAACGACGGTAATAATTCCATTGAAATCAGGAAATACCGGAGGAAGCGTGTAAATTTTTTTTTTTTTACACGCACTCTTTGGGTTTCAAACCCAAGATCTCTTGTTGAAACTCCAAAGAGTCTACCAGCGAGGCACCCCAAAAAAGTGTGTAGTTGAAATACTTCATATTTCATTTACCTCCAAATACAGGGTGCCAAATTATGGATTGGGGCAGGTAGAGGGTGTTTGTGTTTGGCACTTGAAAAGGGGCATCTGGGATTAGCATTCCTCACCTCAAATAAAGATCAGCCAGATGATGAGGACCACTTTTAGAGATAGCCATTAACCTACGAGCATGTGTTAGACATCAAGCGGCAAAGATTGATATATCGATAGTAATCACACAATCACGATCTAAAAGTCAAGGGCACACTCATATTACCATCTGATCTCGATCAGATAATGGTATGAATTACCCACATGCAAGTTTGGATATTGGTGCTTCACAAGGATCATGCGATTAAATGACACTCTTATAGAAAAGCCTCCTATAAGAGGTGGGACACTGTCCTGCATCAATCTGATCCAGATCATTCATCTGGTGGGCCGCACCGTGGCTTGGCCAAAAATTAGAAGTAAATATATAAAAGAAAAGCTTCAACTATAGATTATTTTAACCCTCTGATATATGGGGAATCGATCCTGTTGAATGTGGACATGTTCTGTATCATTTTTTCTAACCGACCATTTACAAGCCACAGGTTGGATGCTATTGTCCACTTTTAGTGGTTCTTGGGCCGTCGCCTATACATGGTTGGACCAACTAAATGAAAGTTCCGGTACTGTGTTCTTAGGTTGTGAGGTATGATGCAATGCTAAACTCAGAGAAACTGTCCGATTTCCAGTATGTACCAGCAGGGCAGATGATGCCTTGATCCAAACTGTTGATATAATGGGACCCACTCCGGACTGGACCATGCACCAAAAATCTCACATATTGAAAATCCTAGTATCTCAACTTGGGGGCAAGAAAACAGACAGCTGAGGAGGAGAATAAAATAGAGCAGTGATTGACATTTTAATAATAAAATAAAATAAATAAAGGGAGGGGGGGGGGGGTCATGGGCCGTGTCAGACCGTACATTCATATATATTAAGTATTATACCTTACGAAGACATACATGACAAGTACCCGTGGCCTAATGGATAAGGCGTCTGACTTCTAATCAGGCGATTGTGGGTTCGAGTCCCACCGGGTATGATTTTTCTTAAATAATTTTGTTTCTCAATCTAAAAATCTAGACCATCGATCTGGTACTCTTTTTTTCTTTTGGGGCGGGAAAGTTGTGTGCGTGTGAGCGTGGGTATACGCGTGTATGCAACTCAACGTTACTCTTTGACAGTGGGCCAACCCTCTAACTTGCCAAAAAATATTGCTAGATGGTCGATCCGTTACTACTTTAGATGGGAAAAATTAGCTGATAGGGCACTCTAATCGGAAGATCCAAGCCATCCAGCGAGTGGCTTTATACCCACCAACGGTCAGAGCAACTCTAGTCCTGGGCATCATGAATGGTCTGCTTTCTAATAATCATGTGCAGACTATTCTAACTATATGCATATGTTATATGTATAGCTAAAACCTGAAACAACTCTTGAAAATTTTCCACCGTTCATGTTCAGCTGCAACAATTCAACGTTACTCTTTGCTTGAAAGTGGGCCAAACCCCACGTGCTAAGACCATTGAAGTACATGATCACCGACCATCTCTGCATTGGGCCCAATCATTAAACGGTGATCTTCATCTGTAAAAATACAAATCTATTCACTGTCTTGGGCCATCTATCATATTCCAAGAAAATCAAAGGTTCTGATCATCTCACGATCTCCACGGTGGGACCCATAGTCATATAAAAATTAAAATTATAGAAAAACTGTACAACTGGTGTCGTGGTGTAGTTGGTTATCACGTCAGTCTAACACACTGAAGGTCTCCGGTTCAAGTCCGGGCGACGCCAAATTTGTGTAATTTTTGCCAATCCTGATGCGAGTAACTGCATCACGTTTCTTTTGCCTATTCTCCCATCATGATGCCTTTTCACGATATTCTTGCCTCCCATCATGATGTAGGAAATTTGCGTTTGGTTGCACCAAATTAATATCATGAAATTACTACATCATGTCTCTTTTGCCTATCCTCACGTCATGATGCCAGCAATCTGTAAGAATCAGATTTATGGATGTCACATGCATCTGTTTCAATTAGGAGCAATGATTCATCCTATGGCATTACTGGGAAAAAGGGGGGCCCACAAGAACTGCTTGGGAGGGCCCCAAGTCATCACCAGCGCATCTGATTTTATCGGGAGGTGATGAACAGCAGATAAATCAATCACTTTGTGGCGTGGGGCCACAGGACCCGCAGGATGCGAGCATCTGATTAATCGGACGGTTGAGGTGCCAGCATCCGACTAATCATGCAGTGGCCATTGGCAGATTAATGGAATTTTGGGCATATAGAATACCGACTATACACCTATTGATCATCCTCCCATCCATGGGCTTGCAGCATTAATTTCTTCTCCACACTGTTTTACTGAAAGAAACCAGAGGCCTCACACATGAGGTGCAAATGGGTCAGGTTGGCCGATGTGTCACTGAACCCAAACCGATGAAATTAAACAGGTCTGGGTCAAAAGGTTTGAACCAATTACTAAATGAGCTAGGAGACATGCAAGTCAAAACCATAGAAAGAAACAGCACACTTATATAGGGTATAAAGTTAGAAATTAAAATAAAAGAATGCCTGCAAAAATAAAAATACATCTCTGCAAATTTGCACCATAGGGACAAAACCCCTAGGATTCAGCACTATAGCACACATTACTGCCACGTCCAGTGGATGGTGAAGGTTCGGCTTTTTTAACTATATACACATGAATATCATAAAACTGGATGTGGGTTTTTTGTTTTCCTTGGCGAGAGAAAAAAGAAGTAGAAGAACATCACTTATCCTGCAAATCTTCCTCTTATGTTATTCAATTCTTACAACTCCAACTTGACGTTGGCACACAGCTCAGATAGTGGCACCAGTGGCAACGGTCATTACCATTCTCTCCTCGGAATAGCATCACCAGGCCAACAGCATATCTACAAGACAAAGAAATAAAAGGATTACTCTGCGCTTCACATTCTCAACACACAACAAACCTGCTAAACTCGAGCAGCAGTGTACGAAAATGAAGAAGGCAATGTTGAATATGAGCCCGTACTGCATGAGAGCACAGTGACTTCTTATTCCCACATTCACGGTGAAGAACTCACAGTAGAAAAAGGAAAGGAGAAGGGACACATTTCCCACTCCTAACTAAATATGGACTAGCTATCGTTTCCTTTCTCGAGGACATTAGCTTGTTTTTGCAATAACTAAATTCTACAGTAAACAAACTCCTAGTTGAACTAGGCTACAGGTGAAATCGCTGACTTATTAAGGAAAATGAGCCTACTTGTGTGCTGATTCCGCTAGCACCCACAATGCCCAAGATCAATTGTCCATAGTGCGCATGCAGTATCTCACATACTAATTTCTGTAAGATCTCTAAAGAACTTACTTTTTAGAGACAAAAGACTATTGCAGATTATCTTAGCTGAAAATGGAGACAACTAGAGTTGACTACTTAGATATTATCAACTTGGCATCTCTGTAACCTCTCTCTCGAAATGAAACTAGACACCACCATTTTTAAAAGCCAGAAACTAGGATAAGCAATCTAAGGAGGGGTAGTTTGATTAGGGTTGAAGAGGCCCGGAAAATGATGAAGGGAAGACTTAGAGGGACTTGAATCTAGGTGGTGAGATGGGATATGAAGGCCTGTTCACTCATTGAGGATAGTGTCATAGGAATGGCTGGTGAAACAAGATTGGTAATAACCCCAAAAACACGACACTCCCCATGTTTTCTATTTCAGATCAAGCGTTCCCAATTATGGGTCATTTGCGATCAGACCACTATTTTTGGCAACCCGAAATTATGGCTCTTTATTCTTACTATTGATCAAGGTAATGTAAATTTACATTTACGATCAAGTAATTTATACATCTATTCTTACTTAGTTATATTATAACATGAAACAAGCGAGGTCTATAATGACAACATTTGTCATTTCATATATAAATACCATATGAGTTCATAGATAAAACGTTATTGCACACGCAGTGTGTTTATTGGAATGACACACATGATCCTACCCCTACTGTACCATGTATTGGAGGAAGAAGTGTACTGCGTGCGTATCTGTTCCTGTACCACGTGCCAAAGTGATCCACAATCCAGGTAACCTTGTTTCTGTGTCATAACCATATTTTCTTAAAAATCATATATTTGTAGGCCACTTAAGTATTAGGATCTTTCAAACTAGGAGGTTTTGGGGCATCTGCCATCCATGCCAGTGTATCGGATCAATCGTTTTGATCACCAAATGTGGGTGTGAGCGGTGCAGACAATGGTTTGAAAAATTGTCCAATAAGACTCGGTATTGGTTCTGTCTGAAACAAAACAAACCACCACACCGATATGGGACTGAGTCATACTCCAAAACCACTATATCCATGGTGCAGAGTGGATGCACCAGGAAAATATTCACACCCTGCTACATCAGTGGCTATTGCTAATAAACTAAACCCTGAAGTTATATACACAAGGACAGTCAATCATGAAAAGTGTTGTCACAAAGGGCTAGGGTGGCTGTTGCGGATTCCTGGCATGTTCACTTTCAAGTAGGCGAAGGTAATCAGGCCACTATTGCAGATGCTCTCATGCTGCCAACTAATGCTAAGCTAGAACTGTACCAGAAAGAATATGCACAGAGGAAATTAATAGGGAAGAATTATGTTCACCAGCACTCACCCAACTATCAGCAAAACCACTGCTATCAACCACAATATGTATTGGTAAGCTTTGTACTTGGACTTGACCCGAACTTCAAGTGGAAGGTTGTGGCGTTCCATCCAACCAAACTGGGGCCGGACCAACAAAACAAAGCCTAGGAGAAAACCCGTAAGGAATCCTCCAATATGAGCGAAGTTATCAACATGAGGTAGTATTCCAACAGCCAAGTTGATGAGAATAATAATCACGAGAGTCAGCAGGGCTGCAGCCTGTAAATGGGGAAAATGCATACATAACAAGATGGATGAACTAAATAAATGCAGCTAAAAAACCCATGAATGGTGCAATCACCGCATGACAAAAATGTAATGATTGTGCTCAATACTCACCCTGTTGGTATAGATAGTCCAGTTTGTAAGAAGCTCTGAAAGCATTGCTCCTAGCAGTCCAAACAGGGCACCAGATGCACCAACAGAAATACTGTTTCTAATGAAAAGGGAAGAAAGGACACTTCCGCCAAAACCTGATATGATGTAAATTATGCTAATCCGCACTGCGAGATCATGCAAAGCAGTTTGAGGATCAAATATTATTTTAAGGTCAAAAGCCAGAAGAATGGGAAATCCAACCAACTCCATTGACATCAACATTCAGGAAGTATTAAAACTGAGATGAAAGACTAAGGCACTGTTTGTTAGACGCCAAAATGAGTTCATCTCATACTAAGATGAGATGAAGTCATTTTTAGGTGTTTACCAAAGAGGGCCTAAGAATTTCCAAATTGAATAAGTCAAATCCTCCATAGAAAATAATCTTCTAAATCCAGCAAATCACTAAACAACCAACCAATCACAACTAATTTGGAAAAATAGAGGAAGAAAACCCAATATGAGGAATGCGAATATCAAGCATAAAAAACCTACCAAAACCAAATTGTTGTTCAAGGCGAATTCCAATGAAAACCAAGCTAAACATATTCACAAGCAGATGAATAACACCTGCATGCAACCACATAGCAGTTATAAGCCTCCATCCTTGATGCTTATGGACCACTTTGTTCCACTCAAGGCCTCCTAACTTCTCCAATCTGCAATGAAGTTAAATCAGAACATCAATTTCCATCTCAAAGCATGAAAATTATAAGCACAATTACGCTGGTTCAACATAAGTGGGTCCCCAATACTGCCAATATTACCATGGTTACTCCTATCTTAGAAAGATCGTTCATAACATAGAACCACAAGCAGATGCTGACAATCTTACTCATCATCATCTAAGCCATATAGCACCTAATTGGTTTTGGCTACATGAATCATGTTCCACCATTCGACTCTATCAAGGAATGACGATTTAACTTAGAAAAATAAGCGACTGCTAATTGGACGGTCTTACCGTCACCACTAAAAACCTTGTACTCGAATCCTACATGGCAGGTATGAGATCACAAGTTAGAAGCAGCCCCATCGACCACACAAATTTGCCACTAGTAATTTGTTTTTCCTTTTACTTGACAGAGTATGGAATTAATTCAGTAGCCTGTGCATTTATCAAAAAAGAAAAAAACTTACTCTGATGACTCACATATAGTTTATCATTATTTAGGAGAAATGCTAAAGCGATTTGCATGAGGAGAGATTACAGATGCGATATGGTACACGCAAGGTATTCCATAACGTTAACGGTGGATATAATGGCCACTACCGTTACCTTTACGACACGGGGCGTAATGGCTATAACGGCTACCACCATTACCTTTACGATGCGGGGTGTAATGGCCATGACCGTGGCCATAATAGCTGTCACCGTCTTTTTATTTAATTGAAAAAAAAAAATAGAAAAACTTGTATCGCCCTTGTAATGGACCATTACGGGGATGTTATAGCCTTTACGAGAGGTGTAAGTAACGGGCCGTTACGGGGGCTGTAACGGGCTGATACGGGTCATTTTTTCCCGTAATGGCCATTACAACCTCTACAACCCCGTAACTTTTAACGGTTGCCACCGTTACCTTTTCGTAACAGCCTTTATGACCCCGTAATGACCTTTACGGCACACCATGGGCACACGTGCATGATCCGTTCCTTTCATCAAATGGAGGCCACCATGAACACCGCCGACTCAAAAATAAAGGTCAACTCATCAGATTAGCTGCACATAACTTAAATACAGACTGTTGGTTTTTTCTGATCGTTCATTGTGTGGTCCAACTCATGAGTGGAACGGCTTTTGTGCCATGGCATGTTCACAATGTCACCCAAATGATGAATGGTGCCATGATTGCCTCTTCAATCTCTCATCACATGAATCGCTTGCCAATGGATGTTATAAATATTTTTCACATTTGGTTACATGATTCCCATCATCAGATCATAGTGTGTAAAGACATGATAATCAACGGTTTCCATCAGTGAATCACACATGATAGACACAGATAACCGTGATTTGCGGCGACTGACATCCCCAAATTCAAGAATGCAAGAACGTTTGGCTTGAGATTCAACCACGGACCATCCATGGCAGTGCCATGTTAGGGACGATCCAGATCTTGTCCAAGTACACTATCTGTGCAATTTTGGATTGACGACCACAGGAAAATTCCCCTTTCATTATTTTTTTTTTTTTTTTGTGTGACCTCAATTTAACATATAATTACCAAAACTCTCCAATTCGAATTGGGTCCACAAGAACCCACTTTCTCAAATAATCACCCAAAACAAAGTGAATAAGAACACTAAGGGTGTGTTTGGTTGCAACAAAAATAATGATATTTTGCACCAACTTATACTGATTAATCATGGAATTTCATGATATTTGGCGCAACCAAACGGGCCATAAGACTCAAAAACATAAAATTGCCAAATCGCATCCATTCCAACAGAATTCTTGAAATCAGAAACAAGATTTCCAAGAACAGAAAAGAAATTGAATCTTACGTCCTCGAAGATGGTCCAAAGAGTGGATTCTGACGGAGCGGCTGGAAGGAGAACCTTCCAAGGAATCTGGCCACACACACTCCAGACGTCTGCCGATTGTTTGGGCAGTTATTGATATACATCGTAACGATGAAAACCGCGATGTTGGCAGCAACGAATGACGGAATTGCCCAAGATGTTGACTTCCTCTCTGTGGTCTCGTAGTAGTAAGGAGTATTTGCTACTGCGTAAGGGAAGTTTCGTCCATCTTTCACACCTCTTCTGCTCTCCAGATCTTCGTTCGCCATCTCTCTCTCTCTCTCTCTCTCTCTCTCTCTCTCGCTGTGGGCAGATTCTTTCTCCGTCAGTCGCGACGGAGGGAAGAGCAAAGGATAACTGAGAACTCTCCCTCTCTATTGGCAGATTCTCTCTCTATATCTGTGGGCAGATTCTCTTTCTCCGTCAGTCGCGGTGGAGGTAAGGGCGAAAGAACATAACTGAAGAAAATCGGTTGTAGGAGGAACTGCAGGATCGAATAACCGCTGTTTAGTGTAAGAAGTAGGGGTGTCAATGAACCGGGCTCGGGCCTGAAAATCAGAATTTTGAATGGGCTCGGACTGAAAGCCCGGCACGAAAGGTTCCAAATCCGGGCGGAGACCTACCCCAGTCCCGGCCCGTTGACTAGTTAGAAACTTAGAATAGGTGCCGTGGGGAGCGGATTAGGTGTTACCCGAGTAACACCCTAGTGGGTGTTACCCTTACCGTGCGGGGCCCACTTGGATAAATTTATATTATATCCATGCCGTCCATCCGTTTTTCCAGATCATTTCATGATGTTATCCGAAAAATCAAGCAGATCCAAATTTCAGGTGGACCAATACCATTGGAAATAGTGATCAATTACCATTAAAAAAAATTCGGGCTACAAAAGTTTTAGATAAAACATATATTTGCATTTTCCCTGCATACATGTCTGGTTGACCTTATCAACGGCTTGGATGGCAAATAAACATTATAGTGGACCCTAGAAAGTTTTAATAGTGTGGTCCACCTGAGATTTGGATATGCTTAAATTTGGTTCAAGTCCTCAATTAAGCTATAAAACCGGATGGATGGCGTGGATATAACACACAGTCTTTAAAGTGGACCCCACACGGTAAGGGTAACACAAACTCAGATTAGGTTCTACCTCCACCAGGACGCTGAGGAGACGGACGGTGGTGGAGAGCCGGTCCAGCTCGCACTGATGTGACGGTCGTCATTGGTGGAGAGCCGGCTGGGCCCGCACTAACGTGCACCACCGTCACACCACCATCACATCAATGTGGGCCCGATTCGTCACCAATGACGACGTGCCACGCACGCCGTCCGTCTCTTCTGGTGCCGGTAGTACCTAATCCGAGCCCGGGTAACTCTCGAATCCGGTGACGGTTTATAAATGAAAAAGGAGAGTTTCTACCTTCTCTGGTCGGACGCTGCTCAGGCAGAGCGTCATGGCTAATACGCAGGCACTTGGCAATTATTTAGAAGTTGCGTACGTGGCAAATAAGTTGAACAGTCTACATGTGTCTCGAAGCAAAAATTTCGCCTTATTCGTTGTTTGAACGTTGGATTGATGGCTATTTATTGGACGGTTAAAATGAAAATTATGAGTTAATATATGCCAGATGTACGATCTCCAGTGCCTGCGTCTCAAGCTTTGTGAGCTGAGGTGGCGTTTTAAATCGGGCCGGCAGTGGAGTAGGGAACTATATTTCAGTGATCCTAATCGTTAGTCTGGTTGGCCAGCGTGGATTGCTATGGAAAAAAAATAAATAAATCACCTGCATCAGAGAATCCTTTTCTAATTTCAAAGGGACCTCCTCTATCTAAATTTTCTGTCTACTAGCAAATAACTATGAGGGCCCACCGGATGAACCGTCTGGATCAAGAAATGGTGGGTTGCCCCTATGCGGAATGGAGGAAAAAGTAAATACCGGCAATCCCCTGAAGCGCTTGTATGCTATTTTGTGATGCAGGCCCATTTTTTCAACTTGCTGCTTACGTAACACATCCTTACCATCCAAACAGTGGTCCCCATCATGAAGATTATACAACTTTAAAATCAGGCTGATCAGGTGATTAGACGAGCCATGCCTATATGTTGAGCCACACCATCGACTATCCATTGATTTCAATAGCGTGGCCCACCTGTGAAGTGGACCAGCCTATTTTTGTGACAGGTAAGTTAACCTTTGTGGTGGGGCCCACCCTTTGCATGATACGGATTTACTACGCAAATGACGTGTGGACTGGGAAGATGGGTCTTCGGGACAAAACTGGTTTTCGGAATTTTCGAGGAGATTTCAAATTTTGAGGTTCTCCTTGAAATATTATTAGTAAAATCTCAGCAGAAATAAAATAAAATAATTAAAATTTTAAATATAAAATTACATAACAAATTCCTTAATTTTTACTCTCTTATAATAAAAAAAAAAAACATGATATTTTAAAATCTGCCAAAATTTTGAAATATTGTGATAATATCATTTAATGTATTTATTTCAATATTATCCGCAATATTTGTTACATTGGCTGTAAGTGATAAGCTCAGTTTCCTACCGGCCCTTGATCCCCAATTTATGTACGGCCCATATGGACCAGGTCTACATCATTTGGTTGTGGGCCCCACCACAAATGAAACATAATTAAAAACAACAATATTTAATTATTACATCCTAATAATTTAATTAACAAAATTGGTATGATCTTGTTCTTGGATGCATCGTATCCTCTCCCACGCGGGTAAGGTATTCTTAATCTAAACCTTTTGTTTTCATAACATCTAACCTGTTAGACCAACCATCACGCAGGCCTCCATATTCATGTGGTGGTCCACATAATGGCTGGACCGGTTTCAATTTTGGGACATCCCACTTTTACGATTGGGTGATTGGTGATCCTTTTGGACGGATTGGATGCCATATGCACACAGCAACGGCCTCACCTGCTAGGTTTTGTATAATGAGCTTGGCCTTCCAAGGCTCCAGAGGGTCCGGCCTGGAAATAAAATACAATAATATTTCCAAGACGTGTTTGGCTGTCTATTGTTAGTTGCTTGTCGTGCAGCCACTTCTCATTTCTTTATATTATTTTGTTATCTATGACTGTTTCCATTTTGCCATATTGCTTTGTCTATGTTACAACTTACAAGTGACCAACTTCCGTTTCTTAGTCTTTAATGGTGGAGAAATGGTCCAGTGATTTCAGAGCACTATAAATTACAGTGCTCCTAGTTGCAGGAGCACACTAGGACAGTCCAACTAATCGATCTGAGCTGTCCATTAGGTCCAGAAGCCATTTCATGGTTATACCATGTAAAAATCATCGTGCCTAGGGTGATCTTAACTATACAATTAACTTAATATAAAATAGACACTGAAGATAATCTATAGAAATAGACCTAATCAACTGTTTGATCCGTCTATTCTTTTTGTGCCATTATGGATTGCTTATGGCTCCAAAGAATCGCTTTTGTTAGAGAATCCCAACCATCCATACACGCTTGGAAAATGGAGGGTCAAGAGAAAGAGGGCCCAAGTGACTTCCAATCGGTGTTATTTTGGCAATGTAACCCATGGAATATATGATAAACCTAATAGACAGCCTGGGTCAATTGATTAAATTTTGTATGTGTCCCAATGCAGCTAGGAGTATGATAACTTATGGTGCTCTGTTTATTATTAAACTCCAATAATAAACAAAAAAAATATATATATATTATAATTGGTCCCCATCACACCGTTGGTGGAGCTTTCAAAAAGGGGTGCTGTCTGGTCAGCCGGCCGAATTTAGCCAGGATATGCAGTTGGTCTCTGTATAGTTTTCATGCACCGTCGGCTGATCGATAGTTGGGCATCGGCCAGCCAACAGACAACCGGTGATTTGCATAGATACGTAATTTTGTATAAATTGTTTCTACTTTCAGTTTCTTTGTAATATAAATAGAGTGTAACCGAGATTAGGGTATTCTAATATGTTTCTAATAAGGGTATTAAGGTTTTGAAGGAAAGAAAGCTTGGGTTTTCTTTTGAGTTCTTTGTTTTTCGGGTTGTTCATCTCTGTAATCTTCTAATATTCATAGTGTTGCTTGCTTTGTGCCATGATTTTTTCCCGCAAGGGTTTTTCCACGTAAAATCAGATTGTCTTCTGCATGGAATTGCTTGTGTTATTTGCTTGCTTGTTTGATTTTACTCCGTGCTCTCGCAAAGTTCCCAACAAGTCGTATCAGAGATAATGTTTGGTGGCAAATTCAAATTTTGAGATGAGTTTCATGGCATCTAGCACTAAGTTTGACGTGGAGAACTTCTCCGACAAAAGCAAATTCAAATTATAGAAGATCAAGATGAAAAGCTTCTTAGTTCAACAAGGGCTTGAAGAAGCTCTTAAAAAGTGACTACAGACAATGAAAGAAGATGAGTGGAACAAGCTCGATAAAAAGGCCAGAATCTCAATTCAATTGTGCCTGACAGATGACGTCCTCTATAACATCATGAGGAATAAAAAGACAGCTGATACATGGACCAAACTAAAGAACATTTATGCGAAGAAGTTTCTAGAGAATATATTATATCTGATGCTTCCGTTGTTCAACCTGAAGATGGTAGGGAGGACTGATGTGGATGACCACATAAACATTTTTAACAGGCTTATTTGCACGTTGTTGGGCATAAATGAACAAATGAAGGATGAATATTAAGCCAACATTTTACTGAATTCGCTTCCTGAATCATATGAGTTGCTCAATGACTCATTATGCACAGGCAGGAAAACTATCAACGTTGAGACCATCATCTCAACCCTCCAGTCGAAAGCGATAAAAAAGAAGAGCGGTGACATGGGTTCTTCCTCCAATGCACTAGTTATGAGGTGAAGAAATTTTGATCAAGGTGAGGGATCGTCCCGATCAAAGTCTAAGTCCAAGGGTAAGGGGAAGGGCAAGTTGAAATGTTGGCGTGTGGCCAGACAGGATACATGAAACAAGATTGTAAGAATATCAAGAACAAGAAAGAGAAGACAGGTGAATCTTCAAGGGATGCCAATACCACAGAATCATCTGAGGGTGGCAGTAATGTGTACGAGGTCTTGACGATATTAAAGGCGGCTTCTCTTAGCGATGAGTGGATCATGGACTTCGGAACCTTGTATCACATGTGCCCTAATCGAAGTGCATTTATCTCATATAGAGAATATGATGGTAGTTCGGTGTTTTTAGGCGATGAGGAGGTCGTTTTACGGCCTTAAACAGAAGTGTTCGTTTCTAGGCGATGGGGATTGGATCGGTGCGCATGAAGATGTTTGATGGGATTGAACGGACCTTAATAGAAGTGAGGCACGTTCTCAGGTTGAGGAAAATTTTTATTTCTCTTGGCACACTCGAGGTGATGGGGTGCAAGTTCACCGATTTTGATCGATTTTGCTAAGTTTCAAATGGGACTTTTATTATTATAAAGGGACAACGACATGGAAACATTTACAGTTTGATTGGAAGTATTTTATCAGGTAGAGCTGTAGCGATTGTAGCGGATTCCACGTCTACACGTATGCGGCATGCACACTGGGCCACATGATCGAGTGGGGCATAAATGTACTTTTCGATCGTTCTTTGATTTCAGTTTTTAAATGTATAGCCTTTAATATATGCGAGCATTGTATATATGGTAAACAGACTAGGTTATCATTTAAAACAAGAAAGCATATTTGTAAAATGGTACTATAATATGTCCATTCAGATATTTGGGGGCCATCGCCCATAGTTTTTGTTGGGAGGTCATCATGGTTCATGTCGTTTATAGATGACAATAGCTGGGTTTATTTTTAAAAAATAAATTCGATGTTTTCACCATTTTCAAGCATTGGAAGGTAGTTATGGAAAATCAGTCAGGGTAAAGGTTGAAAGTTTTAAGAACTGATAACGGTGGATAATTACTTTAGCAGAATTTAATCAATTTTGTAATGAATAAGGGATTGTGAGGCACAACACGATGCGCTACACACCAGAATAAAATGGTGCGGTAGAGCGAATGAATCGAACTCTCTTGAAAACGGTCAACATTCCACTTGTAAAAGTGATTGGATAGGATTGTTTGCTACGGGTGGTTGTTATAAAATAGGCCATGCTTGATAGGTGTCACTAGATGGACGGCTCCGATTAATGTATTCACAATAGAGCCACTACAACTGGACACGGATTGCCAACTGACACTGGCAGTAGCGAGACGGTGCTCTGTGGACCCATTATGATGTATGCATTTTATACACCTTGTATGTCCATTTTTCCATATCAATTTAGGGCATGATACAAAAAATGAAGCAGATCAAAATCACGTGGCCCTTCAACTCACGGGTAGTTTTGTCATTTTTTTCTCTTTATGTGTAACCAACATAGAACACAAAATTAGAGAGCTAACATAACAAAGGCTTTGTTGGGTCCACTGAGATGGATTTGTAACATCCACACGATGCATCTATTATAACCAAATCATGCTAGGATGTTGGCCTAAAAATCATGCCTATCAAAAGCTCAGTGGGTCATAGCACTAGAAATAAAATGCAGGCATGGCCATTGAAACCCTTCTCTCTCTCTCTCTCTCTCCTCTGTAGCTTAAACGTATGTAGCCGCACCATTTTTCTCTATTTATCTCCACTTTCCTCTCCTTGCGATCCCTGTGTGCAACTAGCTGCATGTGCCATACCCTGGTAATGGTTTAAAGACTATTGTTGGTGGTTCTCATTCGTAGTACATTCATGGTCTAAAGAAAAGTGTTGGATGCCAGGTCATGTTCCATTGAGCAATTCATTTTTACATTAGGATTTATAATAGACAAACAATGTTATAAAGGAAAATCTTAAATTTCACTTTTTGTGACCCTTCATCACTTCCTCGTAGTGTGGACCATGTCAGGACAAGGGCCAAGGCCTTTTCAGACCTATCAAGGCCGTGCCGAGGGCCAACTTCAGCCGGCCCATTGCCACCCCTAGTTGACGAGAGCTAATGGCCTACACGTTCCTCTGCCACAACTTGTGGTACTGTGTCATCTTTCCTCCTTACGTGTCATCTGTTTAATTAGAAAATCAGTACCATGTGAACAATAGGTCTGACAATAAAGACCTCCATCCTCAAAAAGTCAGGCCGATCAGTTGCTGAGGTGGGCTAATCCTGCATGTTGAGTCAAATCATTGGTTCTGTTGATTCCAACAGTGTGACCCACCTTATGAGTCCACCAGCCTAATTTTTGTGCCAGGTGATCTTTCATGATGGGCCATGCCGCTTGAATGGCATCATGCCCTACACAACTGTCACGTTTGCTGGAAAGATGGTACAATACGACCAAATTGGGTTTCTGCAGGCAAGTCATTTTGGTCTCCAGATGCTGTACCGCATACAACCGGTGCATGTGTAAGATAGTCATCAGAAGTCAGGACGAGGCATCCTGCAGAAACCCCCATCGATTGGTTACTAATAAAAGATTGCTTTAAGTGGACCATCCTGAACATCTAATCAATGAACCTTTTACTGCTGGCTGCAGTGAATCATTGCTCAATTCTTGTTTATTTGGTGTGCATTTATCTAGTGTCTGCCACCCTTGAAATAGTTTAGATTGTCCTAGCTTTTGGACTGTGAACCATCATTGCTGGAGCTATTGAACGGTTATGATCTACTTCATCTATGCCACGTGTGCAGCAATTGCATGGAGGGCCAGTACCTCCCATGCCTCTAGAGGCACTGGTTGTCGTCCTTAGTCCCTACTCCATGACACTTTTTTTTTAACACCCACACCTAGAGGTTGGCACAAACCAAGCCAGCTGGAAAGTACGGCTTGGATTGGTTTGAAAAAGCTTGTCTAGTACGGCTGGGATTGGTTTGAAAAAGCTTGTCTAGGATTGGCTGGAATAGAAGTTCTAACCAAACTAAGCTATGGAGTTACGCTTATTTAAAAAAGCAAATCAAGCTCAAACCAAGGTAGTACTGACTTCACTTGGCTGAAAGGTGGGCTTGATTCGGCTTGTAGATTATATGCACACTATTTACTACGGTGAGATCCACTTTGGATAGATATGATTTAATTTTGGGATTGTCCTAAAATGACATGTAAAAAGGAATTGACAACATGGATACATGATGATGTGGATAATATATAATACATATACATAAGTGTACACTGTTTCCTTGCACTTGTAAAGCTGTGTAATTTTGTTTGGAAGAGGTTTTTACATGTCTATTTTGAAGTTGCACTCATTCTTTGAAGGATGTTAAATATCATGTAATAAGATACTTTAGTATTTTTTTAATGTTATGTCTAGCTTTTTATTTCTTTTCTATTTGAAAAAAAAATAAAAAAAAGCCACCACCTGTTCAAACTTGCCTAGCCCCAATTCGAAATTTTCAATGAAATTGGTCCCGACCCGAACCAGATTTTTATGGGGCAAACTAAACTCAAGCCGCATGGGTCGTCCCAAAATCCAAACTGAGCCAATCCACAAATTGCGGTGGCATAAAAACAAGCCAAACCAAGCTAGGGCTGACTCGACCGGGCGCGGATCGTTGCCCGCCTCTACCCACACTCACAACTACAGGTACTCCATCCCTGGTCTGTGTTGAAACTCTTGTAAGTCTACCAATGAGCCATGAATGGAGACCCTATTCCATGAGACTTGACCAACGCATGCCTGCAACACATGTAGAGAGAGAGAGAGAGAGAGAGAGAGAGAGAGAGACTACATGCTAAGAGAGAGAGGAGAGGCTACATGCAGGATAGGTTGGTGTGGGTTACACACGGGAAAAGGGAGAGAAAGTATGGGCTATACTTGCATAAATCCACACAGCTGCAACGTCAAGTGGGTAAAATCCCAGCTGTCCATTGTTAAGCACACACTTTGAAATTCCCTAATACCCCGACCTATCTTGAAAGTCCCATTTAAATGTCCTATTAAATATTAAAAAGTTTATTGTTGTCATGAGTGAAATCGGGCATTTGATACTCAGTCACATTATATACGGCATAGGTGCAGTCATGTTTGTCAAAACGGATGACAGCAGCCAGTGCATGCTAGAAAAGTTGATGGAAATCAACATAAAGATGGACATGCTTCTAAACTCATGAGTGGCTTAACAACAAATTGATGAAAACCCTGATTGTAAGAGATCGGCGAGTCGCTCTAAGTTTAGCAAGGGAACTCAACTTCCATTTACCATGTCAAAAGCAATGAGTTACTTAAAATAACAAAAAAAAACAAAAAGAAGAAAAAAAGGGAGCGTTTGATTTTCTATTTCCTACCATAAATGGTGGTAAATAAAAAAATTATGGCATTTCTCCAACGTTTGGCCGAGAGTGAAATATCCAGTTACTTATGCTTCGAAAATCATGATTGCATGCAAGAGACTGAAGGAGGATTGCGTACCTGTCATTTATGTGCAACCCACTGTGATGTATGTGTTTGCTCACACCATCCATCTAGTTTACTAGCTCATTTTAGGACATGAGCCTAAAAATAATGGACAGATTCTAGGCTCAAGTAGACCACATATAATAAGAAACAAGGGAAAATGCCGCCTAACATGGGAATCTTAAACTTTCCTAAGCCCCATAGGAATCTGTATATGTCATCCAACCTATTCATAAAGTCACATAGATATGGATGAAGGGAGCACAGTTATTATCAACTTCATCCAAATCTTCTATGGTCCCAAAAGCATCAAACAATAGGTGTTTAGTTCCCTTGTTTCCTGTGGTTTGGTTATGTTTTTTTTTTTTTTTTTATCTACCTCATTTTTTGGCTCATGCCTTAATATAAGCAGGTCATGAGCAAGTAAAACGAATAAACTGTATGGATCAAACACATACACAATAGTGGTCACACAATTTTTGCTCATAATCTGTTTCCCACCTCGATTTTAATATCGGCTTCCACCCAGACACACTTAGACCTTGGTGTTGCTGTTGGAATTGTTTATACCCATTTTCGGCACATTACGTGGACCAATGAGGTGCCACCATGTGTCCACACTACACACCAAATGATAGGTAAAATCTTACTCGCGGATTAAGAACATTGTTTACACATGATTTGGCGCGCTCAGATTGAACAGTCCAAGATACGTCACATGACAGTCATGCCATATGTGGTATAGATGACTTTAAAGAGGAGTTAGAGACGTGTATTTGAGAGATCATTAAATTTTAGAGATCCATCAAAAGTACTAAAAAAATAATTCTCATTAAAGCAAGTCTCTCTCTTTATCTAATACCAGAATTATATCAAAGAAAATCTCTATCTAGCATTAAATGTTAGAGCTTTGCCAAAAGAAACTCTTTACTGATGCCACAGCCAAGTGGCATAAGACTCCAACAACTTTTTACTACAGGAGTTCAGAGATACGCTGACTTTGGCAAACACATGATCCAAAGCGAGTCTCTCTTATACACATGACTATACGTGATAGGCTACTTTGACGTGGAAGAATCAAGGAGATTTACATAGACGAACGTCAAAATCTTTCACGATGCTGGAGACTACACAAGGCTACCACCTCTCATAAAACCTATAAAATCAATAATTGAAGAAGAGCTCAAGGTCTCACGTTAATACAACCAACCATTTTTTTATCTATTCGTTCACCATGGACATTTATCATTTTATTTTATGCAATTTTAGTTTATCCCCCATCGCTATATGAGACCCCTAGTGTTTAGTCTTTAGTTCATCTCTTCACCCTTTATCCATGGCATCTTGATGGATTGTAAGGAAAATCATTCAGTCTTGAATGAAAAGTTACAGGGTTTTTCTACTACGTGCTAGGTGATTTCGCTGGCTACCTTACCATGAAATTTGGTCTACACCAGACAACGAAAGGATAGTCAATTCATGACCGTCTCAACACGCGCTTCGTTTCGATCAAGACCATAGATAGGTTGTCATGTCATCGGCTATCTCGCCATGAAGTCTAGTTCCGATCGGATAACAAGCATATTGTCAAAGATCCGCCCTCCATTGGTCGTCTCGCCGCGACACTCAGTTTCGATCAAGTGAAGAATAAACGTCCATCCCACATGTCATGATCGTCTCGCTACAAAGCTGAGTCCCGATTCGACAATGACCCGATCATCGTCCCTCAAGCCAATCATAAATGTCATTATTGTAAAAATCATTAATAAAAGAACATTTTCGACTATCGTTTTCTCTTCGTTTATTGTTGAACCACGATAGCGAATCATGTTAAAAAAACAAGTCTTTAAGTTCGTAGAAGCAAGTTTACTATCACAAGGCAAAAATAATTCATTTGGAAGGGCTAACCCCTACCTTTTCACAAATCACCTAAATGGAGTGTAATATCGATGGTTGAGAGGTCTCTGGATCTTAGTCCAATCTTCAATATTTATTCATCTCGATGCAAGGGACACCAACAATTCAATTAAATCCTTGAGTCAGGTAGACTCTAGCGCGCTTGCACAATCACACACGCACACAGAAATCTAATCTAGGCTCTCGTTCGCCCATGTGGCCTAATTTGATTGAATTGAGCAAAAGCAGGAATTACATATGTAAATAATAATGACTTATTTATAATTATTTATAAATGGATTTGAAAAATCGAACCCCCTTTAAAGCATGTTGAAATGATACCTTAGTCAAATGACATGAAATTGTGTGACTGGCTCAGTGAGAAAGTTAATTTAATTTTACACATGTAAATTCAAATGTGTAAAATTTAAGTAACCTGCTTCCATTTCAAATAATATGGGCGGTCTGCACTACTGTCATGTGTACCGATTGACTTGGACGGTCTCCATTGCTTCTCAACAATTTATGGAGAACCATGAATTCTGAGTTAGTGACGGCAAATGCCGGTTGAGTAAGGAGGCTTGTACGTACATCTCCTGGCCTCAAACTCATGTCGGTGACGTGAATGATTGATCCCTTTTCACTTGTCTATTCAAGTCTGGCCCTGGGGTAACATGATTTTGGGCGAGCACGTGTTCACCTGATTGGGCTTGATCAACGGACTCGACCCTAGCAAGTGGGGGCAAAGGCCCCTTGCCATCTCACTTTGCGCTTCACATGCCAAGCTAGCGGGTGAGGGTAAACTGATGCAAGTTGCATGACCACGGTCTAACCCAGAGTCCTATGGGACCCACCATAATGTCCTTGTGACATCCCCTCCATTTTCGAGTTCTGCGAAATTATCATAGGATATGAGCTAAAAAATGAGGCAGGAGAAAACTTAAGCGAGCCATACTTTAAGAAACATTGGACATTGACTATCCACCATGGAAACCTTATTAGGGCTCACCAAAGTTTTGGATTAAAATGATATTTGTGTTTTCCCATCTTGATGGAAATCACCTTATGAGCCGGTTGGATGTTATATGAAAATCATGGTGGGCCTTGTTGATGCTGTAAATTCGTCAACAGACGATGGTGAAGACTCTTTGAAACTGATGGATGGATGCCGCTGATCTGTTTCTTGACCAAGGGTTGGATCCTGTAGAACAAAAGGAAAACTAAAAGGGGTGGCTGGGGTCCAGCCGTTAGCCCTCCGATGCTTAAGTTAGTGAGATCTCCAAAGATTGAATCTCTACTTTTTTTTTTAGTCTTTGTTTTTTTCGTACCTCAATAAAGAAGAAGACGTGTCTATTTATAGACCTAGGTTGCAGAGTCGTATTCCCTTTTGAAGCCATGATCTTAGGGAAGGGATCCCCGGATCTTTGGAATTTTAGGAGCTGTCCCGTGATCTTCGAGGATCTTTCGGCGAGTTGGTTAAAGATCTCCCGGATTTCCTTCCCCTTATCACGCACAAACTTAGAGGTTTACGGAAACCGAATCAGCTCGCAAGTCGGTCGACCTGGTGATGTCGTTAATGAAGGCTGCTTCTCTTCCTTGGGTCGGGTTGGTCAGACCAGGCGGCCCATAAGGGCTATTCCGTCTGTGATCAGATCGGTTATGAACTGTGCGAGCTGAACTGGGTCCGATCTTCAGGTCAGCTCGTATTCTCACCTTGGTGGTGTAGAGGTCAGCTCGTATTCTTCCCATAACAGGCCTAAAGAAGGTTTCAATGGTTGGCCACTTAAGTCCCCAATCTACGTCATTTTTTGAATCACATATTCAAATTGTCCATGGACGAAGTGATTGTCATATGGACATTGCGAGGGACACCCATGCCCTTGGGACAGTTGTAGACTGAGTGAAGATAACCTCGTCTCAACGCTTGAGGTCTCCAACGAGGGGTTGGCTGGGGGCGCAGATTTCCTGTTAAAGCCTTGCACAGGAAGTTCCTACGCTGGGAACGAAGGTGGGGCCCAAAGTGATTTTTTGAAAAATCCACCCCATCCGTCTGTTTTGGGAGCCCATCTTAGTACATGAAAACAAAAATGAACCGGATCCAAGGCTCAAGTGGGCCCTATCTTGAAGATGTAAATATCCACCCGTCATGCGGACGGTGTACTATCAAACTGACCGTGGCAACCGTTTTTCGGTTATCTTGGGCAACTCCCTCACATGAAGTCTTGGCGGCAGGAGGCCGGTTTCGCGCGTAGAAAGCTTAGCCCTTCCATTTTTACCTGTAACCCTTTAGAGCCCACCGCGGTGTTGGGGTTACATTCGCTCGCGCCATCCAGCTCATTTTAGGACATGAGCCAAGACTTGCAGAGATAAAAGGTCAAGTGTGCGAAACCCACATAAAATAATGGGAATGGAAACATCTACCGTTGAAACCATCTTGAGTCCCACAATGATGATGTTTATATGGCATCCAGCCCGTTCATAAGTTGATTACCACCTGGATGAATGGAAACAGCAAATATAAGCCAGATCCAAAACTTGTACGGCCCCAAAGATGGGCATTCAATCTCAATTTGTGTGGTCTACTTGAGTTTTGCATCTCTCTTCTGTTAGGGTTAGCGACCTAAAATGAGCTGATGAAACGGATGGACGGAGTGGATATAACACAAACATCACGGTGGGCCCAGCGGAGACTGGGGTTACAGGCAAGTCGGGTCTCCTCTTCCACTAGTCACCCGAAGCCAACTCCAAAACCCTCTCATAGTCATTAAAACCCTCTCTCTCTCTCTCTCTCTCTCTCTAGGGTTTGGGTTCGCCGCTGTCCCTTTTCCCCTCTCCGGCAAATATCAGGTAGCTCTCAATCGCTCTCCACCTTTTACTAAAAATCCCTTCTCTACAAACCTCTCAGGAGAAGAATACATTCTCAATATCTTTGTAGATTTCTCGGTTTTCTTGAAAGATTCTATAAATTCTTTTTCCTGCTATGCAGAGGTTTGCTAATTACACACGCACGCATCATCATCCAGCCCCTCTACACGCGTGCCAACGCGTGAGAGGTTCAACCCGTCAATCGGACTGGCCACAGTGTACAAAACAAATACACGGCTAAAAGAAAGTCGTCCAAATTTATTTATTCTTCTGCTTGTTTCATCCACTGTGGCCAACCTGCCGGTTCGAGTTTTCGGGCCATGGCTTCTGCATGATATGATTCACTTGATGGACAGCTAGCTTTTCCATACTTCTAGTGTGATAAATGCATGGCTAGTAAAAGTGACCAAGTTAATTTTCGTCTTTTGATGTGTTTGGGACCCTGCGGCCCGCCTGATGAGTGGACCAGACATACTTCTGGTAGGGCCTACCTGATTGACGGCTTGAACGTTCCATGCGTATTCTATGTTGGTATGTGCTGAGTAATGTGCACTGATTGGGCTGCAATCACGTGTGGAAGTGGCAAATTTGTGTATTTGTATAAGAGTATTACTGTTCAGGCAAATGCTCATCTAGTGTTTGATGCATGCACAGTCATCATTCTTTCTCTTATCGTTTCTCTCTTTGTTTAAGCAGTTGTTTATTGGGTTAGCGGTTTGTTAAGAATGGCTCACCAGGGAAGTAGCATCAAGTCCACTGCCATAAATGGCATAAAGATGTATTCTGTGTCAGGCCAACGTTCTACACCAACATGGCTTCCTCCCAAGAAGTTGAAAGCCCTTCGAAAAGATAAAGGTGAAACACTGCTTTACTTTGGATATTTTACTTCTTGCATTACATTGAAATCAAACTTAGTCTGTTGGACCTATTCAAGACAGTAAACAGTTCTGCTATTATATCTATAAACCTTTGTGAATGCAAGGGTAGGAAAAGGGAAGTTAAAGATGCTGTATGCAGCATTACCTACAGAACTGCTGGCATCTTTTAACTGGGAATTGTGAGAAGACACGTCAATTTGATACTTGTTTTGCTGGGCCTTTGTTATGCCTTATTCTTATTGTTATTATTAGTACTACTGTCACTATTGCTACTTTGAAAGATAACCATCACTATATTAAAAGAGAGCAACTATACAAGGAGAAGATGGTCAGCTTGATGCTAGTGAGTCCCAATGGGTACCACATGGGATCCACTAATCATTCGTTTGTTCATTTTTCTTCAACACTTGCCGCTAAAATTCATTTATCGAGACATCTCAAAATTCTGGTCTCATCATAGTCCAATCCCTTACCAAGGTGGCTACCCTACCCATCATATTTTCAATCAACGCCACCTCATCTCAAAGATCCTTTCCTTCCATTCCACACCTTAATGCATAAGGTAGCATCTTACCCAATGATTTCCCCTTAGAAAAAGCAGGTTGCTAGACCACCCCATGATGAAGCCCTTCAAGTTCTACTGAAAAATCCATGCCCTGTTGATGATCTCCAAGAAGTGGTACAGAATCTCCCTCACAAAGGAGTCCCAAACAATAATTAAAATGCCTCTCCCTCACAAAGGAACGATGAAGAAATGGTTATCAACATATTATCTTTTATATCTCATGACTTCCAAATTTGAGAGAGGGATTAACATCTTCCTTTTTTTTTTTTTTTTAAAAATTATTACAGTGTAAGAATCTGCATTTTGGACTAAAAGTTTGATCATTCACTTGTATGAACTAATCAATTGACGAGGAAGAGGAGCAATTTGAGTTGATAGATTCATCTAGCAGAGACTACTTTGATATCCAAAACCATTGGGCACCCAAAATGGGCCTCTTTTTGCCGTCGAAAGGGGAATCTCTAACGGAATAGGATCAGGACTTGCCTGGGTCTATTCTATATTTATATGCAGTTACATGAATTCCACCTGCCATGGAGTTACTAGAAGTCTAGAATAGGCATACTATTTTTTGAGAGATAAACGAGACTCGGTTTACTCTTTCTTTTTATTTTTAAAATTGCATAGCAAAGAGTGCGGTTGAATTCCAGAACAAACAGCTAGCCGGCAAACACCCTCTTCACCGAAAATATTAACAACATCATTAGCTTCTCTCTCAACATGGACAAACAAAATGTTTATACTAGAAATCTCAAAGATTTCATTGAAATAAAGAATAGTTTCTAAGGATTGGAATGGTTAGTATAAGCCCAGGCAACATTATTAGCCTCTCTCTCTCAACATGGACAAACAAAATGTTTATCCTAGAAATCTCAAAGATTTCATTGAAATAAAGAATAGTTTCTAAGGATTGGAATGTTTAGTATAAGCCCAAGCAATGGTGCTCAAAGGGACCTCTTCCACAATCAAGGGGAATGTGAAATATTTATGAAAAATTCTCAGTCCATCCATAAGGGTTAGAGCCTCCTTTATAATTGCATCTCCCCACCCAAGTGGACCAGAAAAGGTCATATGTGGCCCACACAAACATTCCTAAAACCCTCACTCATGCCTTGTTGACAATGACAGATCCAACCCTATAATTCCTCTCCCAGTGATCACAACATCATGTAGACTTAAAATAGGCCCTTTTATTATCAAAATTTTATTTGAAATAAGCATCAATTGATTATATGATCCCAACAACAGCATTATTAATTTAAAAATGTCAAATTTTTTGGTTAGAAAGGTGACTTCTCAGCTAACGCATCTGCCGTTTGTGGTTTATGTTCATCCAGTTATCACAATATCATGTGGACTTAACATAAAACCTTTAATTGTCAAAATTTTACTTAAAATAATCATCAACTTGTTATGACCATGACCAACAATGACATGGTTCATAATATCATCCAACATATCAATGTTTTATGACCAACAACAACATGATTCAGAGTATCATCAAACACCATGAAACTTAGGAAAAGTGTGATTGAGCAAAGACTAAGGCATGAGACGAATATATAAAAAAATCAGTTTGGTTTTGATGCCAAGGAGGTCTACCACTGAAGCTATTTTCCTACTTGGACAATTGATGGAGAAATATAGAGAGAGGATGAAAGATCTCAACATGGTCTCTATTGACTTGGAGAAAGCTTATGATAGGGTCCCTAGAGAGTTAATCTAGTGGGTGTTGGGAAAAAAAAGAGTTTCATGAGGATTGACATGATTAAGGATATGTATGAGTGAGCAATAACAAATGTGAGGACCACTAGTGGAGAGACAAGTGAGTTCCCAATTATTGTTGGCTTGCGCCTGGGGTCGGCATTGAACCCGTACCTTTTCACATTGATTGTGGACGAGTTAGTGAGACACTTACAAGAAGAGATCCCATGGTGTATGTTGTTTGCATATGACATAGTTTTGATTGATAAGATGAGGGAGGGTGTAAAAGCATAGCTAGATTGATGGAGGGGTGCTTTAGAATATTTAAATAGTCGAACTAAGATATGGAGTGTAATTTTAGTAACAACAGGAGTGCGAACATTGTAATTTTAGTAACAACAGGAGTGCGAACGAGGAATTAGTTACGATTGTTGACCAAGAAGTTTCCCACAATGACCAGTTTCGATAATTCATGAGAGTGGAGAGATTGAAAAGGATGTTGCCCATAGAATTCAAGTGGTGTAGAAGAAACAGAGATGTGCCTCGGGAGTTTTATGTGTTCATTGTGTGCCACTCAGAACTGAAGGGAAAATTTATCTGATAGCTATAAGATTAGCCATGCTTTATGGGATAGAATGTTGGGCAACTAAGGAACAACATGTTCATAGGATGAATATAGCTGAAATGAGAATGTTGCGATGGACAAGTGGTAAGACAAGGATGGATAGAATCAGAAATGAATGCATTCGACGGAACTTAGGAGTAAGCACCAATAGGTAATAAAGTGAGGTGAAGTAGACTTGGATGGTTTGGTCATGTGCTATGGAGACTAAGAACTCCGCCGGTTAGGAGTGAGTTGGTACAAGTTGAAGGCTCTAGAAGGGCAAGGGAAGGCCCAAAAGGACATGGATGGAGGTTGTAAGAATAGACCTGAAATCCAATGGTCTAATTGAAGTTATGGACCCTGGTAGAGTGGAATGGCGGAAAAGGAATCATGTAACCAACCCCAAGTAATTGGGATAAGGCTTAGTTGATGATGATGATTCAAAATAACCCTTCAGAAAAAAAAGCAAGCATGGTTCATAATATCATCTATGTATCAAATTTTTTTATGGTAAAAAAGGTGACTTCTTGGCGAAATACTTCTCTGGAGCCCTGACTTTTGGAGGAAGAGATTGCTTCTCCTTGCACCAAGGGTCACAGATCCTCTGTTTCTGGGTAGAAACCTTTTGTTTGGGCAACCTTTGAAAAAGACTTCAAAGTTCCCCTAATATGTACTTCATTTGTTGGGAGGTGAAAGACTTCCATATTTTTTCTCCACTGGGAGACAATGGTATTCCTATTAAATTTGTTGTTCAGGAACTTTATGACCTGTTGTTTGCTTTAAAAAAGAAGAAGCAGCTGATGTGTTTGAAAGAATTTTGTGCAAAGAGTTCCCCTTTGCCATTATGCGGAACAATGGAAAGGTAGGGATAAGTACTTCTTTGATAATGATGTCAGTCCAATTGAGTAAGAGATAAGACAAAAAGAACCTTATAAGTAGTTGGGACCATGCTAAGTGGAGTTCTTCATGCAGTATCAGCTTGCAACTTGGGAAGATATTGCAAGTGGCAGCTGATTTTGTCAAGGAACAAAGCTGTAGTCATGTTATGAGGATGAAACCTCCACCTTTAATCATGAAACATCTGCCAACAATGTTTCGAACCATTATTTTCCCCTTTAATCATGAAACATCTGCGTGTTTTCATTTAGATCCTGGATCTGGATATTTGATTCTCTTGCATCATTGGTATGTTATACCCTGATTCTTGCATGAGTCTACTTTTTTTTATTTTTTTATTAGCATGTAATGGGACATTATTTCCATTGAATTTGGTCTTGTTCTGATGTTAAATGATATATGTATACTTATTCAATACTGGAAATTTACCAAATTATAATTCTTCACTGACAAGCCTTTTTTTTGCTGTTTTCTTCATAATTAGACTACATGCAAAGGGTGGACTTGATCCAGGATTTGAGGTTTGAGACTGCCGCAATCAAAATTAAGGCAACACCTGACGGGGAGTTCATCATTGCATCAGGTTCTCTTGTTTCAGATGTTTTTGTTTTCTATCTAGTGTAGTTGATAACTTGATATCATATCAAACATAACAACATTACACATAGCTATCTGCTAGCCCACATATTGTCGTTTGATATGCTTTGAATTCAAATGCAAGGATTGCATGTGTACATCCAGTTAGATCCCACACACTTACACATGCAAACATGTTCACAAACATTGTGTGAATGTGTATATGAATAATGAAAAAATCTGCTTTTCATCGCACAGTCAATTGAAGGTTCTCTTATCCATTGTGTTATATATGTGGTTGTACATTTTAAGGGCTCTAACCTTCAGTAAAGACAAGGCTGTCATCTGCTCTTCTATTGATGGAATTGTGCCATCCACATGCCAAAATTTGCCCTTCTACTTGGGGTATAAGGAGGGAAACATGCTCGGAAAGTTAGTGCTTTTTTATTCATCCTACTGTTTATGAATGAAATCTGAGTTTTAGATGAATAGGTAATGCAATGTTAGTTAGGTCTCTTTCAGCTGGAAAGCCATTCATGGTACTTTTGCCTAGTATTGTTGGATATTCCTTTGATAACAAGAATTTCTTAAAAAGAACATAGAGGGGCAAAGAAGACAGATACATCAAGGGAATTGATAACAACATGTATTGAAATATCTGTACCGTATTGGCTGATATGGTCATATCGTATCCATATCGGCTTGATATGATACGTGATATGGGTCGTATTGGCCCCAGCAGAAAAAAGGCCGTATCACCCTGTATCAGCTGATACTTGGTGTCTTCGCACTGATATGGGCCGACATGCTCAATACATGCTGATACAGCCATAAAGGCCTAAATTTGATTTTATTTTTTCAATTATTCTCAATTTTTTGCTCTTATTTTTCCATTTCAACCATGTAGGAAGCTTAAAAAGTCATTTTAGACTAGTTCTAGGCCATTTTGGGGATCAAAACAAAAGATTTGAGTAGGTTCGAAGAATGGAAGGGGAATGGACCATGATGGGAAAAATTAGAAACCAAGGTAAACCATCTTTTTTTTCTTTTTTTTTTTTTTTCTTTTTTTCTTTTTTCTTTTTGTGTTTTCATCTTCTTTTTCCTATCATCTCTCTCTCTCTCAAAAAAAAAAAAAAAAAAAAAATCTTCTTCTTATATTCATTGTAATGGACCCCCTATTTACCAAATCATGCTTGATTTGTTTCAATTAGGGTCCATTTGGTTGACTTTCAACAGATCATGCAATAGGCAATATTCATACCAAAGAACAGTCCGATATCATTGAATACATGTTTAAAAGACACAGAAAAAAAAAATTCTTAAATAACTCATTTTTGCTTCTTTTTTGTATGCTTTTTCCGTAGTTTTTTGGCTTAAAAAAATTTCACCGATATAGTCTAATATGGTTCGATACCAATACGCAATGCAATGCTTGCATTGTGTTGCTTTTAGGCTAAGTCGATACGCCCATTGATATAGATATTTGAATATGGGTTGATTCCAATACTCATTCTTTGTATCACTTTTAGGCTAAGCCGATACGCTTGTTGATATTGATATTTAGGAGGTTTTATCATTAACAATACCCTCGTTGATGTAGGGGAAGAACCCCCTGATGAAGGGCGAGGATCGGCCACATTTCTCTCATAGCTAGATTGGAAAAAGATCAAAGAAAAGTCGGTGAAATTCAGCATGGTTTGGTGCCACCAAATTTAGTGTTGGTGCGATTGAATTTTGGTGGATTTCGAAGACCGCATGCTGCGAAGTTTTGGCCATTTTCAGTGCCATCAAAGTTTCCTTCAGTTGGCTTCGGTGCCACTTAAGGTGCCACCGACAGCCTTATACAGTTTGCGCGATTTTGCGATTTTTTGTTTTTGTTTTTTATTAGGACTTTCCTAATACGTTTTTAGGGTTTCTTAGCCTATATAAAAGGATGTTAAACACGTTTTAGGGTAATCTTTCATTATTATTAATTAAAGTTTGGTTTTTACTTTCTCTTTTCTCGTGGATTCGAGAGTTTTCCCTCGTGGATTTGAGGAAGTCCGGAAGCTCTGTGGATTTGAAGCAGTTATCTGTGAAGAAGACAATTATCGACCTTAGCATGTCTACGCCTATGTCAAGTGGTATTAGAGCGAGGAATCCCCTCGGGACGATGGCTTCTAACGAAGGTATGGATAAAATCCCCGCTAACAGTGATAAAGGGATTAATTATCTTGCAGAGAGAATGAAAGCTCTCCACCAGGAAAATCAATTGACCGTGCAAGGGTTGCAGGCAACCCTCGACCGGATCGCGGATGCGCTAATTCCGCCCTATACTCATGATGTTCAGCCTTCCGTGGTGGCTAAACTGCACAAACAAGTTGCTCGTAGGGCGCTCTTGGCGATGAATCGCAGGGTTGCCCCAGATGAATCGTGCTCAACAGATCGAACCTATAGGAGGATGGATGATCTCCCTAACTTCAATAACCAGATTCACATTAAGGGTTGGCTTGTTGAAGTTAAGCGCTACTTCAGCTACATGCAGACTCCTGAAGAGAGGAAGGTTCCGTTCGTGGACTTCATCTTGAAGGGTGACACCGCGGATTGGTGGGCGCGTAACTTCAGTACGAGCGTACACGACAGTTAAAGGCGCCAATTCGCTTGTGGCAGTGGATGAAACAACGACTGCTGGCCCATTTCCTAGACGACGATGAAGATCTGATTGAGGCGGGGTCACAACAGGTCCTTAGCTCCATCAGCAGTGCGATGTCGCCCCTGTAGAAATAGGAAGACCGCCCAAAACTTTTAAAGTGGAGGAGTATTCTTCTGTGGCTATCCAAGTTCACGTTGAATAATTTGCTGAGTCGACCAATGTTGAGGCCATGGAAGGGGAAGACGAAGTACATCCCACCATTGTCTCAGAAATTGTTCAAAGATCTGAGAAGGTGGAGGAGATCATTACCCTAGTTGTGATGGAGGAGGAGAAAGAGCCTGCAGACATCCTAGGAATTGTGGAGCCAGTTTTGCAGGAATCCAGGAGCACCCCAGACGAAGCCACGCCAGCACTGCAGCAGCTCGAGGTGAATGTGGTCGCCTCATTTTTTGATGACTTGTTCCTTGTGCAGGAGGTCCTTTCTCAGATAGAGCCACCCTTCGATATATCAGAGAAGGTTGGGATCATTCGTGTTGATGTCATTAAGAAGTTGACAAAGTCAGCTTCAGCATACCCGAGAAAAGCTAAGGACGCGAATTGCAAGACAAGTCTGCCGCCTACCTTGCACATGTGTCGTGGCCTCAGATTTAAATGAAACTCGAGGACAAGTTTTTTTAAAATGAGGGAATCTGATGTAGGGGAAGAACCCCCTGGTGAAGGGCGAGGATTGGAAAAAGATCAAAGACAAGTCGGCGAAATTCAACGTGGTTTCGTGCCACCGAATTTTGGTGGATTTTGGAGACCGCATGCTGTGAAGTTTTGGCCATTTTCGGTGCCACCGAAGTTTCCTTCAGTTGGCTTTGTTGGACTTGGCCGTTTGGGGGGGGGGGGGGGGGGGGGGGGAATAAGATTTGATTGAGTTTGAGTTGGCTGGTAGTGGGACAAGTCATCAATTTCCTTGGACATAATAGAGTTCGGGTGATTGCGATCGAGAGACATAGTAAAAAGTCTGCAATATGATCATAGTTTAGACCAGTGTTTGAGTTGTCGTTGAAAAATCGATAATTTTGGCAAAATTATCAATATCGCTGGAGCCGTGATACCGAAACCCCCCCTTTTGGATTCATTTCCTATTGTTGGTGAGATTTCACCAAAAATATCAGTTTTTTCGATATTACTCGTTGTCGGCGATAAAATACCACCTTCAAGGGATGTGGCCAACAACCCACACCACTCAATTTTGTTGATGTATACTGTTGTTTTATCATGTTATTGCCAAGCATTGCAACTCGACAGTGCACCTGCGTAAATCATTAGGAAAAAAAGACGAAAAAAGAAGGAAAAACGAAGGTAGATGGAAATTTGACAAGAAAAAAAAAAAGAAGGAAAAAGGAAGGTAGATGGAAATCTGACTTCAAATCTGAGTTGTGGAGTCAAAATCAGCAACTCCTGTCCAAGCTTAGTGGATTAAACAACTGACTTGGCGCCGGAATTAGAGATCGAAGCTTGGGTGATCTGGAATCTGGAGGTATGAATAAATCCTTAAAATACCTTTTCCCCCTTGATTTAAGCATGGATTTGGCTTCAAATCCATGTTTATGCATGATTCTCATGCATTGACATAGATTTGAAGTGGAAAATCAGGAGATTTGGGATCGAACATCTTCGATTTTGGGAAAATTGTGGAAAATATGATTTTCCCCAATTTCTTCTAAAAAAATACCAAATTGGGGCCCCCTTTTTTTTTTTTTTTTATATGATTAGGAGGTTAGGCTAATGTAACTTTGGATGAAGAGAAAGTATTCTTTCATTTGGATTATAAAGGCGTCATATTCTTGTTGGGATGTGGAAATACATTCACTTGAGGAAGTTGCATGTTGGATTTGTAGAAGATCTATCATTGGTGGTCTCTTAAGGCTTTCCTAAGGAGCACTAGTCTGAGAAATATTTTCCCATGTTGGTTTCCCGATAATATCCTAGCAACTGTCAATTGCATAATTTCTACCATTGCAATGAATACAGAAACGGTTTAGTCCATTTCATCCACTACCATGCCACCATTAACGTCTTGTCCTCTACCTCTTCCACCTGATTGTATCTATGCTACAACCAGTTCTATTCATCATCATCATCATCATCATTTTTTTTTTTATAGAGATACTGAATTTTATTAAAAGCCAAAGGCCAAAATAGAAAAAGGAGGAAAACAAGAAACAGAAAGAGAGAAAACAGAAAACTAGAAATACACTAGCCTCACAGCTCCCAACCCAACAAAATCAAGGAAGCCACACTCTCACATAAGAGTCCTTGCCTCGTTGGTAGACTCTCCAGAGTTTCAACAAGAGATCTTGGGTTTGAAACCCATAGGTGGTGAAAATCTAGTTAGGGAGTGAGTGTGGGGTTGTGTGGGGTGCGTGTGTAAACAAAAAAAGAAAAGAAAAAAAAGATCACCCTGCTGAAAACCCTAGAAGAGGAACTACAACTTTTTTTCCCCCAACCACTCACTCTAAAGGACTGCTAACAATGGTAGATTCCATTTACGCTTCTGACTGCTCTTCCCTCTGAATTCAATTCCTTAGCAATATGAAGCTTCTACCAATCATCCTTGATGAGTGAAAATTAGAACCCATAGTACTCAAGTGTAATGACTAGGATGTATCTATTTCAACACATACAAAGGGCCCCAACAATCACAATAGGCCTTTTCAAAGGTAGCCGCCCAATGTTCGCTTTGCTAAGAAAGGATCTTTAAGAACAATAAAAATAGCACCGACTAAAAAAAATAAATTACGTCCATCCGAATAAATGACATATCTGAAGTGATGCTAAAATATGATCACATGCACAACTTGAAGCAAGTGATAATAAATAAAATTGCAAATCCATATCAAATCCATGATCTCCATATTCATCCCGCACTTAAGAAACTGGTGTTGCACACTTACTCACATATCTCACAATTTGATCTATGATCCCATATTTGTGATGTATCATTTTTTAGCCAAAGACTTTGAGAAGTTTATGTATTGTACAACTATATTCACTAGTTGTACGGTCTTGTAGGTGTCTCCCAACGTGAATAACAAAGCACTTGTGTGGAAGGAGTCACACGTGGGAGTTCAAATGAAAAGAAAACTAAGGTCGAAATGTTTCAGGCGTTGCAAGTTATGATACCTCGTAACAAATATGGAAATCAAGAAGGGGGTTGGAATTCATCCCTCTACAAGGCGTCAGGGTTGTGGGGAGAGGGGTTCTCAATATGGCGAACAAATTTAAGGAAGGAATCTGTTTCTCTTGGGCCAATGGGAAAATGATTTGATTTTGGAAGGATGTGTGAATTGGGGAGAGTCCACTATCTTTCGTCTTCATGAGGCTAGCCGATATTGCCTTAGATCGGGATGTGACCATTGACTGTTGCTTCACAATTGTCGATGATGCGGTGGTGTGGCCTCCCTCATGCCCAAGGAATTTATTGGACGAGGAAGTGGAGGACTAGGCTCTTAGAGTGGGCTTCATCGTCTTAAGTTGCCAACAAGTGAGAAGGATTTTATGGCTTCATTGCTAGAGAAATCGGGTCATTTTCGGTTTGCTCCTTACAAGCTATTAAGCCATCCCAAATTAGAAGAGAATAGAGGTCACTTATGTTTTGTCTGGTGTTTCTACACACCTCCCAAAGTTACAGTGTTTACTTGGTTGGTTGGTAGGAACAAGATCCTGTTGGCCATGGACTAAGATGGTGCGCCAGCATCTTTTGTGCGCAAGGAGCAGAACAGTGCACTAACACCCATTGCTTATAAGCACTAGAGTGGTGCGCTAGAAGCTCTAGCTGGGGCGTCAGTTGGGTTTGCACTTAGACAACTTCACTTTGTTATTTTGTTTCTATTTGGTAAGTTGTATATATGGAGTGTATTGAAAACGAGTGTGCTAGGGGAACCGGTTGGTAGTCAACATAGGAATTTGGGCAGCATGTCCATGCATGCTAACCTTTCAAAGGCTTCTGGCAATAGGGATGCCAACATGGGAGGCTAGGTGCACAGGTAACTGGGTGTGCAGGGATCTAGTTAGGTGATAGGATGTGCCCAGAGCACCGGTGCACCACATAGAACATAAATTTTGGCAACATAATGGCTTAGGAAACCAACGTTGCCAGCCTCCCGAAGGGCTATTGGCAACAGGGCAACACGCCCAGAACACATGCAAAGCACGGAGCACACGAGGTGCACCGATAGAATGAGTGGGTGTGCCGGAACTCGAGGTAAGGGTGCTAGGTGGCAAGGCAGGTGCGTCGATACCCTGTGAAGGTGCATTGGGACCATTTCAGGGTGAGTTGGGAGTTTTTATGGATTTTTGAAATTGCCAGAGGGATTACCTGAAATAATTTCCTTGGGGAAATTAATGGGCCAAAGTCCTTTCTCGCTGGGTTGGATTGACTATTTATAGACAATTTTGGCAAGAATAAGCGACACATGGCGGAAGTTAATTTGTCCATGCAACTTGTGAGCGACAACTGTACTCTAGTGAGCGGGTCCAAGTGACAGACTGATAGCTGTACTGCACCTATGGTGACAGATATGCGTCACTTCGCGATTGGCCAACAACGGTGGGTTTGCCTCAGGTGAGACTGGTCTCTAGCAGCAGTGCGTGACTATAGGAAAACAACCATATCTCCTTTGTTATTAGTTCGATCGAGGTGATCTTAGGATCATTGGAAAGATAATTGGCCAAGCTTTCCAACAAGCTAAAAGTCATGGCCGTTAGAGTTTATTTTGCCTGTCAAAGCGATCATGAAATGGAAGGTGCTTCAGGACCCTCCGATTCTTCAATTGGGTCCATGTGCTTGCAAAGATGAAGTCTTAACTTCCTCAAGATAGCTCAGTGAGCAGATGAACTTGGACTCTTTGGAAAGGTATGTGGATGTCCTTTCTAGCACACTAGTCGCACCCCCAAACACTGTTTTACACTCAGGAGTTTCAGAGCCTTCTCTTCAAGTTGAAGATTTGATGCGCTGGTTGGGCGCGGAGATCTCCTCACATTTGGCTCGTTGTAATAGAACTCGATGACCTTGGGTTCATTGGAAAGTATTTTTTAAGAGTTTTCCAATGAGCTATGGCTTGCTTTGTTTTGAGGTCGATTGGCCATTCATCTGCTAGGTCGAAATCGGTCTCTTGGAACTGTCCTTTTTATCACATCTTGGAAAAGAGATTTTTTTGGTGTCAACATTGATAACCTTCAGAAAAGATTTAGTGATTCCCAATTGCTATGTGATGTGCGTAAGGGGGGTGAAGTCGATGGAACACTCATTCATCGATTGCATGTTCGTTTGGAAATTGTGGGAGAAATTCCTTGCTTTATAAGAATCCTCCATTTAGGAACCACCCACTCGATTAATAAAGATTTCTACTCCAGTTTTTACCATCATCTCTTAAAACTCCAACCTTGGAAGCTTCGGGATTGTCCAAAAACTCCCATCGACATTTAACTTCCACCAACCTTGATGGGGACATCTGAACAACATACCAGAGGAGGAGGGCTGAGCCAGTCTCCTTGTGGCTAGACGACCATTACATGGGTACCACTTGGTCCAATTCACATTCCTAGCCATGTTGAAGACCCCACACACATGTTCGTGCATATTTGAAAACCCCATATTGAGAAGATGCACGTGGGCTGCATATAGGAGCTTGATAGACACATTAGACTGTTGGATCGAGTGGACACAATGATTGGACCGTTGGATCATCATCGGACATCTAGATCGTAGACCCCCATGGGCTACGAAATAGTTTACTTGTTTTGTTTGTTTACACGTTTCGTTATTTTTGGTATAACTCATATATAGGAATAACTTTTAATTCATTAAGGTCAAGTGCCTGTTAGCTTAGCTGGTTGACGCCTTGACGTTTCAAATAGCAGGGCTCTTCGAGACATACTAATTGCACCAGTGGGTGCATTGTGTGACTAACCATGTGGGTGCGTTGTGCAACTAACAGGGTGGGTGCGTTGCATGACTAACAGAATAAAGATTCACCTTTCAAAAAAAACTTTTAATTCATTAAGCATCTTTCTGTTGAGAATCTTATCTGAGAGCGATTTTTTGTGAAATTCTTTTCGTAGACTATAAAGCGTTGGATGTCCCTAACCTAACCATTATGCATGCTATGAATGAAAGAGATTTCTCTTCTTTTGCTTTAAGATCGAGCAAATTTCATCCTGTGATTGGATTGGTAGTGGGAAGCCACGGGGAGCGATTCCCTAATTATCTTTTCTACTTTTCTCTCTTTTCATCAAAGTATTATCTTTCTTCTTCTCTTTTCTTTTTTCTTTCTCTACTTTCTCCAATCTCTCTCTTATTTGATTTTTCTTTTGTCTCCCTAGAACATACATTCAATCAAACCTTAACCTATCCACATCCAAATCCCTACCCAACCAAACCCTAACCCTAAAATTCCCAAATTCCCAAATCTCCAATTTTTTCAAACCCTAATCCAAAAACCCTAATTTTCAAAATCCTAATTCTCTACCCCTTGATTATTAAAATCCTAGATATCCAATCCCCCAAATGTGAAAATCCATTGGCTAAATCATAAATCCCTAATTCCCATAACTTGAAACCCATATTTCCAATTCTAGAAACCCTAAATCCTAAATCTCTTAAACCCAAAATCTGAAATCCTAACCTGAAACCTCCCAAAACCTTAACTCTAATGTTTTAAACCCTAATTCCTCCAAGCCTAGACACCCCAAACCCATTTCCCACATTCCCTAGCCTTTAAACAACCCTAACACGTCAAAAATCTTCCAAGAAACATGATTTTCATTGAATTCAGATTTAACCCTATGCTAGGATGGGGGTTCTATCTTCCATAGGTCCTGGGTTAATCAGTAATTTATGAGATTCGCATTGTGGGACTGTCGTAGGTTTGAATTTGGACATGTCATGAATCTGAATTTTCTGAATTTATGGTAAATTAGCTTTATTTAGTCGTTTCATTGCTCTAATTAATCTGCCTTTTAATTTCATGGCATAATATTAGGTTAGGTCATTCTGCATCGAACCCGTGGGTGGAGTCATCTGGAGAGCTTCCTTCGAATAGGACTTCTTAACATTATCAGGGACCAAACGCCCATGCAATTGCATCATAAGAATCCTCCATTAGGGAACCACCCACCTGATTAATAAAGATTTCTACTCTAGTTTTTATGACTAACAATTCTGTGTTGTTGGAAGATCTGGCACCAGTCCATCAGGACAGAGAGAATTTGATCGAACCATGTTCATATCTTAAAACTCCTCCAACCTTGGAAGCTCTAGGATTGCCCAAGAAACTCCCATCAATATTTAACTTCGGCCAACCCGTGGGTGGAGCCATTTGGAGAGCTTCCTTCGAAGAGGACTAACTTAACATTATCAATGATCCTTCTATATTTGCAATTAAGGTTGGCCTCAGAAATTCCTTTGAATTCATCCACAATCGAGCTTTAATTACTAGAGGCATCTTAAATACTGAAGAACCCTATGTTGCAGGTTATTATTAGGGTGTCATTAATTGTGGTTCTACAAATAATTGGCATTTTGGCACCTTAAGAGGTATAGGGATGAGCCACAATGTGCTCGGTTTGTTTGCGAAGCTATCTTATTGAATAACTCCAATGTATAGTGGTATGTGACCTCATAGAAAGAGCACTTAAATACACTAATACGGAGCAACCTTCTGAGTTTGTTACTTAGGGGGGAGTTAGACAAGGCATGCCACTTTCACAAGTCGATTTATGGCCTAAAACAATTTCTAAGAGCACGGTTTGACAAATTTAGCAAAGTAATGTGTGCATATGGTATGAGATAAAGTTGACCACCATTTTTATGAAGCAAAGTGAGGCGTTCACTATTGTGCGTTGGATAAAGTTGTATATGCGGATGATATTGTTGTCATAGGCATTTATAAAGCTAAAGCTTGCATCAAAAAATTGAAGGCCTTCTTACAACAATGCTTCTATACAAAAGAATTGGGTGCCTTGATACTTCTTGGGTGTTGAAGTAGCTAGATCTAAGGTGGAAATTAACTTGTTGCAACGAAAGGTGGGTATCGAAGTAGCTAGATAGAACTAACTTGGGTGCCTTTGATTTGCTGATTGAGGTGAGTTTTGTGGGTGCCAAGCTAGTTGAAACTCCTTTGGATCCAAATGAGAAGCTAGTTGTGGATCAAGGAGAATCGATTGATGATTTAGAAAGATATCACCGCGTTGTTGAATAGTTGATTTATTTGACAATCACTTGACCATATATCACCTTTGTTGTGAATGTGGTTAGTTAAATTATGCAGGCTCCTCATGTTCTTCATATGGAAGCTGTATTTCGTATAATAAGATGCTAGAAGGGGGCTTCTTGTCATGGAATTCTATGCAAGTTTAATGGTCATTTTCAAGTTAAAGTGTACGCTGATTTGGCTTGCTTTCTGTCTGATAGGCATTCTATTAGTGGTCACTGCACCTTTTTGGGAGGCAATGTTGTTACTTGGCGAACAGGCGAAGTAATAAGCAGAGCGTGGTAGCTCGATCAAGTGCAGAGGCAAGATACAAGGCAATGACTCATACTACATGGGGTTGAAAACGTTGATAATTGGGTTGGGTTTTATGGTTGATGATCCAATTAAACTCTATTGTAATAATCAAGTTGCTTCACACATCACTAGATTTTTTTTTTTTATTTTTTTATTTTTATGAAAGGACCAAGCATATCGAAGTTGATTGTCACTTCATTAGAGAGAGTTGTGACTAATGAAATTTACATGTCATTTGTGAGATCTGAGGATCGGATGGCCAATATTTTTGCCAAATCTCTTGGGAAGACTCATCTGGATCGTCTTTTTCACCAAGCTGGGTATTCATGACACCTATGCTTCAGCTTGAGGAGTGTTGACAGAACGTGATAGATAGTGATGGTCATGTGTGGCCCACCATGTTGAGGAACAATGATGAGATGATGAGGAGTGGTCCACGTAGTGTTCCAGATGTTTTACATATGTTCCTTGTGGGTTGTGGTTAAAATAGTTGTTATATAACTTAGGGTGTGCTCACTCTAAGCTCTCTTTCTTTCCCATCTCTTTCTTCCTTCTAATCCATTAACATAACTAAATTTTTAGAATTTAGATCATTATTGTGTTCTCTCTTTCCTTTGTCACCGTAGTGTCTCCTCAAAAGACTATTTCAAGTGTTCTTCTTTGCACTTCTATTCTTAAGTGAAATACTATGGTTTGTTTGAAATGATTATCATGGTCATTGGTTCTTGACTTACAGGCATTTACCCTCCACAAGTTAAAGTGTACGAGTTAAGGGAACTTTCGTTGAAGTTTGAAAGGCACCTGGTTTCAGAAATTATTGATTTTCAGGTACTTATAGTTGTGGTTTAGTGTCACCTGCTTCACATGGAGTTCATGCAACGTATTATTATGCATGCGTCCTTTTGTACACTGCAGAAAGTTTACAATGAAGAGCTTTGTGCCTGCATGCCAGCATTAGGGATATGTATCTTCCTCACTGTTTACTCTTCCCATGCTATTTGGCATGAGACTATGAGCTGGGTGTCAATATGACCTTCTGTTTTCCCTTCTTCCCTGATTGATTCAAAATGTTCACTAGTAAGCAGTCAAAATTGCTTTGTAGATATTATACAAAAACAGGATTATTGTTAGCAAAATAATAGATCACTTGAAATTTAATGATTACGTTTCAAATCGTCATTCAATGGCTTGCTTCTCTGTCATTCTTGATGGTCACTGGAAAGACAAGTAGAGATAGATGTTTATGCGGTTTTCCTCCTCCGCGAATTTTCTTGTATATTTCATCTTCTTTATCAGATACGGTAGCTGCTGCTTATTGTTAGGTAGCTCATGCTTTCTAATGATAATGGTGACACAATGATTGCTGCTTTGTGTAGGTACTGACCGATGATTATTCAAAAATTGCATTTCTCTGTGCTGACCGTTCTGTTTGCCTACATGCAAAACAAGGAAGTTACTACAGCTTACGCATTCCAAGGTATTTTCCTACTCCAAGAATTTACTCTAGTTATATTTCTGTTCTTATATGTCAAATTGTATTTTATAAATCTATTGTTGTTGCTCATATAGCTGTCAATGTAGAAGTCAAAATAACTGTTTAATTCTTCAAATTGCTGTCTATTTGTTTGTCAATTTTTTATTCTTGATATGTTAATATTGCAATTAAAATCTATTTTGTGATGCTTATCAAGATAGTATGAGCATTGCAATTCTGGATGAAGTTTCCTGCTACTGATCATAAACACTAATATATAGACCAAAATTGGAAAAACATCGACACTAATCATGACCGAGTCATCATGGCAAGCATCATAGCCTTGACCCAGATATTTGGTGTCAGCATTTTGATGATTGAACACAAGCTAAAATTCAGTTTTTCATAGAAAGGAAAATCATATGTTTGAATTACTTTTTGGTTTTGATGATCAACAAATTTTCAATTCCTCATATTCACATCCTTCTTGACAAGATTCATTAGCTAGACAGAGGAGATACCAAATTCAAATTAGGAATTTATCCACAAGTGTTTTATTAAGAAGTTGAGCTGCATCTGTCCCTCACCTTTATTATCTACAAATCTATATGCTTTTTGTAATTTTATGCATTTCCATGCTTTTTCTCTGCATTGATGTTTTAAGCACTTCTCCAATCTATCAATCAAGTTGGTGAGCTCGTGAAAAATATCACATCCTAGTTGAATTCTGAAATTAGCTGCTCCAATTTTTGAGTCTATATCCAGCTTCTAGGTTGTTGAGTGTACCTTTACTAAAAAGCTTTAATCCTTGATACTGGCCCATTTCAATCTCTCCTTAGATTGCAGAAGCCATGAAGATCCAACTTTATCCTCTACTGACTTGTCAGATTGAGTTAACACTCATGTTGGCATCCGTGACCCTCAGGAAATTATATCCATTTCCTGATCTGTGGCTGAGAAAAGAACTTTTCAACAATGCTAATCTTTTGCATCTCTGAATTTTATTTCTTTTTTTACTTTTTTTTTTTTTACTTTTTTCTTTTGGTGGCTTGCATCCATCTGACTTATGTTTATACATAAATGCTTAACAGGATGGGAAGGGATATTGCATATGATTGCTGGTCTTGTGACCTGCTCTGTGCTGCCTCTTCTCCTGATGTGTACAGAATTAATTTGGATGAGGTTTTCCCCTGAATAAACTTTCAATGCATTTGTGACTTGCACTCTCATTCTCTCTATAATTTTTATTATTATTTGATATTAGAATTATTCAAATGCTTTGGTACCAGTTCTGCAAACACTAATACCTTGTTTTCTATGTCACAGGGTCGTTTTCTCTCCTCACTCAGCACTCAATCGCCAGCAATAAATGTAGTTTCCCGCAGGTATTTGGAGAAAGTCTTAATGTTTGAGGACCTCTGAATGTTGCAGTTCTAACTTCCAACAACTTTGCATCTTTATGTTTTGTTGTATTGAGTTTGAATCAAATAAACTTCTTTGATGGTTTTTGCTTACTGAAAGACCTATCCTTCTTCTTCTCTCTTCAGCACGCGTCATGGGCTGGTCGCTTGTGGTGGTGAGGATGGGACTGTAGAATGCTTTGACCCGAGGATGAAATCTTCAGTGGGTAGAATTAATGCTGTTACAGGTAGTGGTGATGTTGATCAGGTAGTGTTGCTTTCCAGTTCTTTTCTTGTTCTTTTGTCAGTTTATTGTCTTAGAATTCTATATTAACCAGTGGGGTGCTTTTCCAGGAGGTAACAGCATTACAATTTGATGATTCTGGGGGTTTCCTCATGGCAGTTGGAAGCAGTGCTGGAAAGGCAAGATGAAATGTCACTGTGGCAATAATTTTTCTCATTTGATTTTAGGTAGGGCTGTCAACAGGCTGGCCCTATTCAAAATTTTGCTTTCGCTTGGCCCAGCGCCAGCCCATTGACAGCACTAATTTTAGGCATACTGTTCTTTGATGTCCTTCATGATGTTGCTTATTTATTTATTTATTTTTTTTCTAAATCTTGACTTTACATGCATTGTTAACAACATTTTTGTCCATAAACTTTTCAAATCTATTATGGATTTGAAAGGCATTTCTTGGAAAATGATACATTGCTTTGATGTAATTACTTAAGATCTAAGATACATGATCTAGAATAACATGATGATGAGATGAATCATGAATGTGACCTTGAGTTACTGCTGACCTTAGTTGCAGTAAGCGGAGCGGATTATCGCCTGTTTTAGGGAGTCAAAGGTTCAAAGCCTCTAGGAATTGTCTGTACCATATATTTTAGAAATATATATTGTAAAATGAATCATGTCATCTCTAATTATTCAAAGATTATTATTATTATTGTTATAGAAAGTTAGGTTTTCTTTAAATCTTTTTAAACATATGATTGGTCTTAATATTCTTACAGTAAAGGTTATATGAATTATTATCTTTTCTTGGTGACAAACGGTGGCCGCTGTGTGTATATAGGATATAAACAACAATATGTCCCATCTGGGGAAAAAAAAGAGGAAATGTCGTTCCCACTTCCTAAAAGTTGGAAGTGCGAATTTTTAAAGGATGCACTGTGGTTCCGCAAAAATCTGAACTGAAAATGCAGATCTGCCATTTTGTAATGGGAGGTTGAGAAAATGGAGACCTGTAACTAGGCTGTTGAGTGCTATCATTAATATTCATTGCTATATAAAACCGTGTAAATGAACTTGGAAATAATTAGTTTAGTGTTGCATTGAGTTTAATATTGTAAACCATGAAATTTAGAAGTTCCCAAAAAAGGTATCATGTCGCTAGGATAATGACTGGCAGAAATTTCTCATCCCTTGGATTGCTGGTTTTTGTTCTTTGAAGCATGATGTCACAGACTCGACAATCCAAAGAGGCTAAGGGCAATGTTGTCAAATCGTAAATTGTTTTCTTGTTTGAATCGTATCATATCGTAAATCGTATTGTAAATCGTAAGATTTTTTCAGATTTTCATAAAAATATCATAAAAAATACAAAACAATTATACATAGATAAGAAAAATTAAAAAACATATCAATCATCCATTTTCTCATGAATATGCTAAAAGCACAATTTAGCTATGACATTAATGTAGTATCAATTGTATGTATAAATTATAATGTATGATGTATGATATATCTATGTATAAATGTATTATTGTGTTGTAATCATTTAAAAAGTAACCCTAAAAAGGATTTGCAAAGAGTCCTTAAAATTTTTGTTTTGTACCTTTCTTAAGTGTAGAATCATGTTAGAAAAAATGACATTCGATTCCATTGTGAATCAAAAGATATCTTGATTTCTTTATTTTGGGTTTTTGAATATCAAAATTCCCAAAAGAAAAAATAGGATATTTTTAATGATAGTGAGCTGTCAAATCATAGACCTATTTGCATGAATACGCATTAAAAAGATGATATGATCATATCGCTATGTCTTTAGAGTCTAAGTAAAACCTTGAATTATCAATCCACTCGTAAATCGATATAACTATCATGAATATTTTACTGGTCTTTGGTGTTTTAGCGCAATTTTGATATATTAGAATTTATGAATGGTTTAGATTTAAAGAAAACCCCACCATTCAAAAGACAAACCTTTCATGGAATGTCAAAAATTCATGATTTGTACTTGGAATGGAAAATTGAAATCTTTATTATTGAGAATTTGATTTTTTTAGTATTTTTTATTGAATCCAAATGGGGGTACTTCCTTATTTACTTAAATAACTTAAAAGTAGATGGAAACGTAAATGTTTTTATGTAAATAAGGTATATAGTGTAGGTGTGTAGTGCAGGTAGGAATACAAGTGAGGAAAAATTGAATACAAATAATAATAAAATAATTTTTAAAGTATTTTTTGGCCCATTTATGAATTCCAAAATTATCTTACGATTCGATACGATAATCGTACGATTTGATACGATTCATACGATAATCGTACGGTTATTTAAGATTTGCGATTTGGGTGTACGATTCATATCGTAAATCGTACGATTTTGATAACACTGGCTAAGGTATGCGGTTTCTTTTTCTTTTTTCTTTTTCTTTCTTTTTTGGCTTGTAGAGAACTCTTCAATACTGAAAGTTTGCAAAGAATTGTAGAGAATAGAAGAAGCATGTAGAGTAGTTTAGAGACCTTTGGAAGTTTCTAGAGTTCTCCCATGGGGTCTTTTCTCACTAATGCTCGGATGAATAATGTAAGAGCTAATTAGGTCATTGAAAACAACCATCCTAGTTGTTGATGCATATTAGTCAATTCTCCTCTAGTGTGTTATGGCCTAAAAGAGAAGTCGTAGAAAGATGGATGCGGAGCATGTAGTCTGCTCATAAATGATAGCAGCAACTCATTTTTTGGTATAGCACACTAGCTATTACCTGACCTGAGCTCGATTTGTTTGCATCAGACACGTGTCCTTTTGGAGATGCAGGCAGAGAGATGCTAGCTCATCATCTGTACATTGGGAAAGTTGAATAGTAATTCTAGAATGCCAGTTCTATGGGTGATACAGCCTGAAATTACTATAAACAACTTGCATTTGCTAATTGGCGAATCACTGTTTAATTGGAGCTGTTAAGGCTTTGGAGTAGTACTGTTGTAGTGTTTGGTTATACTTGTTTCTTCACTGTTTTCAGTAGTGTAATTGCAATGTGCTGGTTCCACGGCAATGCCATCCTTTGAGAAGCAGTATTAGTTTTTCGAGGGAGTATCCACATAGGTAGTAAAATGGAGGTTCAGGCAGTTCCAAAAGCATAAGCTCTTGTGCCTTATTGATTGTAGGAGTTACATTTTTCATGGTTCATTGAGTCCGTTGCAGCTCCACAGTTAGGTAAATATTTATTTGCCAACTCCATCCTGGATCACTTATAGATTTTGAAGATTGCAAGTCAAGCAATTCTGTTTTGTATCTTGCACTTCAATGACTCTGTAGCAATTGTACAGTTTGGTTTCACTGTTTTCCTTTTTTTTTTTCCTTAATACTAAGAAATTACTGGCCAGATTTTATTTATTTATTTATTTTTAACAACACATAAATTCAAGCTACAACAAATTGAATCTTCGTCCTTCCTAAACACCAGAAATTCTATCATTCAACGACAAAGAGCACTTCTCATTTCTTTTCGTTGTTGAGTTCGTGTTCCTTATTACCCATAGTTTTACATACATTCTCACCCTTTCTGTTTAATATGCAGGTGTTGATCTATGACTTGCGTTCTTCTCATCCTGTTCGAGTTAAGGATCACATGTAAGTAAAATTCGAGCTTTACCTTTCAAACAGTCGCTTCTTCAAAATGTTTTAGTTTTCTGTGTTAACCATGCCTTCTTGCTTCTTGCAACCAATATTGTCCTTTGTATAGGTATGGAAGCCCAATATTGGACATTAAGTGGCACCAGACTCTTAACTCCGCAAGGCCAAAAATGATCACCGCGGATAATCATATTGTTAGAATTTGGGATCCGGAAACGGTAAGGAGCTTATCATTGTAAATAATATCATCTGGGTAAACAAGCAGGATTGTAGGTTGAAGTGTTATATCCATTCTCTATTCAGTTCTGATCATTTCATGTAGCTGAGAAATCACTGCCATGATATTTCTAAGCACTTCTTTGTTCCTTTTTCATTCCTTGTGTAGTTAACAATTTGGCAAATAGTTTAATTAGGGTGGATAGTCTTAGGCTGTGGCTTTGTATTGGGCATTCTCTGACCCTATATATATATATATATATATATATATATATATATATATATATATATATAGGGAATTGTTACTATGAAGTCGACCTCATGGGAGCTTCCCTTGAGGTTGAGCTCTGTGGGCGCCGCTGTGATGTGTGATGGACATCCACGCCGTGCATTTGGTAGGTCCCCCCTAGGTTATGAGTTGTGCAAAAGGTCAGCCGTATCCGAAACTCAGGTGGGCCATACCGTTTGAAACCATCGGAAATCATGCCTAAAACATCTAAAAGCACTTGGTGGGGCCCACCTGTGTTTTCAAATTGTCTAAAATTTAGCGTGACTCCTCCAAGAAGGACACATGCAGTGGATGGGCAGGATGTCTAAACTACATCTCAGTGGACCCTACATACAATTAGGAAGGTTTCAATGGGTCGGTATCCACTCTCAACTGTTGTCTGTGTTATGGCCCACCTAAGTCATGGATTAGCATGACTTTTAGGTCCATGGCTCACCATGGAAGGGTGCATCTGATACATGGGATGTATGTTGAAGCTTCCCATTTGTGTGTGTCGACCTCACACATCACGGTGGGGCTCACGGAGCTCGACCTCATGGGAAGCTTCCCGTGTGTGTGTGTGTGGGTGTGGGTGCAAATATAAATCTTTAACAGTCTCTGTTTGAATGCTTTTATTTAATTTATCATTTCTGACTAACGGTCTGATACTGTAATGTTCTTTTTGAAAGAAAAAAAAAAAGTCATTTGGGAGGCATTGATTTACCATCTGCATCCGAACATGTGGTGGTTTTTTCTTTTTTGTTTGTGTAGTTGTTTTGGGGGGGCTGCTTATTCTTTTAGGTTCTTTGTTTCGTATTATAGTTTTTATCTGAAGTAAACCTTTAATCTCAACAAAATTATACATGGCGTAACTGAAAAAATACGAACCTGAAATTGAACACTTGATATATTCTGAAGCTGCAGCCACAAAGTTGTCCCATGTGTCCTATTAAATCCTTGTTCTAGTATAAACTACTTGCAACTATATCCACGAACTGGGGATTTTTCATTCTCATGATTTGTTAAGCAGATTACCTCTACTGACTTTCTTTCTAACGGCTGAAAAAATGTTTGGCTAGCACAGCCGAGTTTTGTGCTAGTAATGGCTTGTAATTTCCTCAAGATGCAATTTATGCTTAGTATATGATTTCTCTAGTATAGCAATATCTTGCTAGTTTTTCCCTTGTGTTGCATAGTTAGAAGTACAGTAATTTCTCTCATGAATGTTTCCTACATACATATAGTCAGCTAATCAAATTTGTGACTTTGCTATTGTTTACAGGGGGATAGCATGACCAGCATAGAACCAACTGCAGGAACTATTAACGATGTGTGTGTTTTTGGTCAGAGTGGGTTGATGCTGTTGGCTCTAGACTGCAGCCAAATACCATCGTACTTCATACCTGCTCTAGGGCCTGCCCCAAAATGGTGCTCATACCTGGAAAACTTAACGGTATAGCTTCCATGGCTTTCCTAGTAGCATCATATTTGTGTTTCAAAAGGTGCTGCATTTTTGTTTTCATAACATCCTTGAGGTTTGATTAGGCTGTGGAGCTCATAATCTTTCTTCTTAATGTATTGTTTGTCATTACAGGAAGAACTGGAGGAGGGTGCACAAACAACCATATATGATGATTTCAAATTTTTGACGAAAGAAGACATTGAACGATTGAATTTGACACATTTGATCGGCACTGATAAACTAAAGGCCTCCATGCATGGTTTCTTCGTTGATTATCGGTTGTATAAAAAGGTCTTGCTGCTTTCTTGTATTAAACATCTATTTTCATTACAAGATTTGAGGGAAAAAAAACAAAAAAAACAAAAAAAAACAAAACAAAACAAAAAAAAATCTTATTTTTTCTATTTACAATGTTGTAGGCACAAGCTTGGGTAGATCCATTTGCATATGATGCTTATATAGAGAAGCGGAAGCAAGAGAAGTTGGAGGCTGAACGTGCCTCTCGCATTACGGTTTGTTCTTTCTTGATTGTTTGTAAGCAAAATCCTTCTATTTAAACTATGCAGTTAATTGTTTTCAGAGGGATGTCATTCGAGCTCTATAATCTTTGCTGGGCAGATTAAAATTCTGGAGTTTGCCTTTGTATCATTGCACACGTCTGTCCACATGTATAAGGCATATTCATGTGGCCTTGTGTATATGGTATTCATAAGTGTATATAACATTAATGCATCACATGTGTGACTTATGAATTTGGATTTTGAAATTGCAAAGGTGCTTTGAGTGTTCTCGCTGTGACCAATGTGCTAAGATTCTGAAATTACTATGGAAAATGCCACTTTTTTTTTTTTTTCACAATAACATTGAAGAAGCTCCCGGGACTGATGAAAATTGCATCTTGCATCTTTTGTCAACATTTTTTCTTCACACCAGTGAGAATGACATGGTCATTTCCAAAAGAACTGGGACAACTGTTTGTCATCGATACCAATCAATAACAATAAGAAGTGTTATCCTCTCCTTTTCTTGTTTTTTTGAATGACATTTTTTTTTTCCTTTTTTTGAATGATGCTGTTATTGTATCATTTGTCTGTTTGCTTAGTGTGATCGACTCATATCTTGTTTTCCTTTTGCAGATCAAGAGGAAATTACCTAAAGTAAACAGGGTTCTTGCTGCTCGGCTGCTTGAAGATGAAGAAGCTAAAGAAGGCGGGTTGGAAAATAACGATGATAACGATGATACTGTGACCAAGAAGAAATCATCCAAGAAAAGGAAAGGACTGGGCACTGAGTTGCTGAAAGATGAACGATTTTCCATGATGTTTGAGAATAAGGTAAATAAATCGATCTCTGCCAATGTCAAAAGCATGTATGTTTAGTGCTCACCCACACGGTAGTTCCTTAGTTGTATATTGTGTGTATCTTGAGTTCATCTGCGGATGATAACTGGCTTTTGTCCTGAATAGAAATGACTGGTAGCTGTAATGTCATTATTGCTTGGTCATGTCCGCATTGTATTGTTATATCATGTTAGTTTTATTGATGTCATTTGCAGGACTTTGAAGTGGACGAATTATCCCCGGAATATATTGCTCTCCATCCTGTTTCTTCAAAGAAGAATTCCTCATTGATCGAAGAACATTTCGAGCCAGTTGCACAGAACGAAGAAGAGCAGGGGATTAGTGACTCTGATGCCTCAACGGCACCCCAATCATCAGATGATGAGTTTGACAAGGATACAAATAGAGTTAAAAAGAAGGTTGCAAGGGTTCCAAGGTTAGTTATTTCTACATTGATTTTATAGGCTTGGAGGATACATGGTTTTGATTGAAAAGAAAAAAAAAAGATGTTGTATGTTTTCTTCCTTTTTATTTTTTAACTCAAGTTACCAAATGGCCTTCATGCTTTTGAAGTATACACAAGTTCTCAAACTGACCCAATTAATCTGCTCTCCGAATTTGCATTGGAATGACGCTTTACGAAATTGCAGGCTATATGAAGTGAAGGATGAGAGGCATGCAGAAGCGTATTCTAAGAATGTTTCCCTTGCAAATGAGGATGCGCTTCCACTGGGAGAGAGGGTGGCTGCTCTTGGAGAGCAGCGGACTTCTGGCATCCCTGGTGATGTGAAGCTGGGACTGGGCGGTTCACGTGAGATCTCCTTTGTCTCCCGAAGCTCAGCCAAGTACAAATCTGAAAAGGAGGAGCACCGAGAAGGGAAGAGAAGGGGTATCCAATCCTTACGCCTGAAGCCAGATAGATCCAATTTCCGAGGAAGAGGGAATGGCAGAAGAGGCCGGCGTTGAAACCATATCGATGCACAATGGGGTTATATCTGTCTGATATATGGCTTTTGCATTATCAGTTAACAGAGATGGACTGAATGGAGAGAGCCAGAAAATAGAACAGATTGCACTTTGGCATTTCAGCTTTGGAAAATCCAGTGCAAGAATGTTGGTTAGTTTATTTATGGAGCAGAGCAATTTTGAAGGGGGGGTCCTTTAGTTATTATTGAGGGATCACTAGCGCCATAGAACAAGATTCTGAAAACTAGGCAGCCATTGTTGGATCAGCAGATTATTTTGTTGATGTATCCTGTGCATGTTCCAGCACACTAGGGCTGTCAAACGAGTTGTGTTAGGTGGGCATATGCTTATCTTTGTATCATTTCTTGAACATTGTTTCTTTAGGAGGGTATTGGGTGTCTATTTTTGGCTTCTCGGGTGTTGAGTTGTTCACAAGAACTTGCTCGTTGCAGGAGCTCATTAGATTTTGTTAAAATGCACAGCTACAGCAGGAATCTGCAGAGCATAGCTCACTGAGCCTTGTCTGTTTGATATATCCGAATGTCATGACAATCTTGTGATTGCTAAGGACCCTCTTGGACACAACTTCCCAAGAGGGTTTTTGCTTGCAAAAGCATGTATTGACTTCATTTGTGAGTAGTCTTTTTTAGCACCTATTTTGGCAAGTGGGAGATCAAACAAGGTTTAAAGTGTTGTCCAAAACGGTATGTATCACCCAATTAATACCCGCATCGCCCATGAACAGTACGGCTATATCAGCCCATGTTTTGAGTACAATGCAAGCATGATGTGGGTGATACTGGGCCATAACAATGGTGTACAATGCAGTACCAAATATAACAATTTACAACCTTGTTTGCAAAAGCGCATCTGTTGTTCAGGCATTGAATGTGGGTCTTGAAATCTAGCTTACCATCACAAGCCATGGGGTGGCTTCCCACATGATGGATGGGAATACATGCCACATCAGTACTAGGCATGTTTTTCTCTTTAACATGCCTTTGCACTAATCGAATTCTGCAACTGTCCAGAATCTGCATGCAGCGTGGTTTAATCAAGAACTAAGATGGTTCTTTCCCCATTCTGAGCTAGCATTCCAGGTCATAGTAATCATCTACGGTGAGGTCACTGATCAATCAATGGACGGGTTTATTATCACCATCAAAGAGTACCAATCGCCTAAGCTGCCTATACAGTCTTCCTGTTAATGATGTATTACAGTGCCCCACCCAAGAATATCCATTGGATTCAGTGCTTCAAATTTGTACAAGTGGGACCGGTTGTTAACAGACCCAAACCATTGGTAGATCAGGCTCTACAGTGGATAGCCAACCACAAACTCCTCATTTCTTAGCCATCTATTGTGATGGCTAAAAATACGGGGGTTGGGATTTTCCACGCAGAAGACTTTTGGGTTTACGAGCTGTGATGAAATCCAGATGAAGAAACCGAAAAACCGAACATACGCTCTGGAGGCTCTCCAGTCAAGCACTGGATAAGTACCCTTGTTGTCACGCTTAAATGCTGATCCCTAGCCTTTTGGAACTTTTAATCTTTGAATAGAAAGCTAACCTTCCTACAACTGTACCTTAACTTTGATCTTGGATATCAATCTAAATTTCAGTCAGGGCGCAACACAAAAACCATATAAAAATAAGAAACTCATTCACTCAGTCCCAAATGGAAAAATAAGATCCAGAATCAGTCAACCAAAGAAGGGCAATCCCACATAAATGCTCCTCACATTCTACTTTCTGCAAGAACGGCTAGTGCTCAGCGCTTCCCACCACCACCTCTAAGTTTAGAGCCTTTCAGAGCCGCCCCCTTGGGCACACTACCCTTGGACTGGGTCTTCTGTGTCTTAGCCATCACCTCGGCTTTCTTTGCTTTCTTCTCATCCTTGGTTTTCTTGACCCTTTCTTTAAATTCACTGCATAGACAATAACAGGAGCAATTGAAACCCATGCTAATAATAATAATAATCAAAATGGGGTCCTTCAGCAGAATGTAGGGGTGTTTGGATGCACCATTGAATTGAAATGCAATTACCAGTCTAATTATGTGGAAATACCCTATTGTAATTGCTCTGTATGCTTAGGCAGGAACAAAACTGCAATTTTGAGAGTCACTTCCTCATTATGAATACTTGGAAGAATTGTTAGCTTTTGTCAACTTCCTCCTGATTAAACTGAGTATTCGACAATACAATTCGCATGTGCATCCAAAACATTGGATGTATAGTTCGAATGGAAGAAGCCATAGCGAAGGGCAGCTTCCCGGGCTGCATCTCGGACTTCAGCTTTCTCAGTTCTTCGCTTCTGGATCACCTCTAAGGTAGCACCAACTATCGACCTAGAATAAGGTTTCTTGGTAGTACGACGCCTCTTCTTTACAGCTTCAGCATGCATATCCTGGAACCAATGTGAAGAAATTGATGCATCCAATATTCAGCCAAACAAACCAGGACAACTGTCAAAACATGCACAAAAGCTTTTTTCTTTTTCATTCCTAGGGCAAGTTCAGGTGCTGCATTAAAATGATTAAATTTAGAAGTTGTCGTCAGGATTTGCTGTCAGGAAAACAAGTCACTTGTCATTTTTTAAGAAATGAGTTTGGCAAGTGTGAGTTCTCTACCTCCTTTCACACATGCCAACTGGTGACACATGCACAGGGTCCAAACCGCCCACATGTAGCCCAGTGACATGAAAATAAAAAGCCCTTGTAATGAAACCCACCTATTTAGGTGGGCCACAATATTCAAGAGAACTCCCAACCATTTGCAACTTAGCCAACAGGCGCTAGCAGCTATAGTGTGACCTGTCAACAAAAAATGAGTTGGATTTCATGGCACCCAAGCATGCACTTTTTTTTTCCCCCTTTCTTTCTTTCTTTCTTTGGGGATGACAGAATTTTATTGATGATAAAGAGCAAACATCAAAGTAAGGGGAACAAACCCAAATACAAATGGGTGATCCATAGCCTGCTCTGGGCAAGACATCAGCCATCTCATTTGACCTACCAATATCTGTAACTGGAATCTTTAGCTTTGAGACAATGTCATGGATTTCAGAAAAGAACATAAAAGATATCTTCATAATTCTAATGCCTGCTCGAAGCACATCGAAGGAATCACTTTCCACCACCAAAGGCCTGGAGTAAGAAGATTCTCAAGTGCACAGCCTAAGAACAGTCAACAACGCTTCTGAAGCATCACCAAAAACAGAGGCCAGAAAGAACATTCAATTTTGGCCTTTGTTATCTCTCAAGACTCCAATCCAGCATTGCGCTAGGTTGCCTCATGAGGAACCGTCAAAGTTTAATTTCCACCATCTGATCAATGGGCAAATCCACTTGACAAAATTGCATAACAAAAGGCAAAAAAGCCCATCCAAGCAAAATTAGAGAAATAAAATGAATATCACCTTCTTTTGTTGCTTCCTATACATTGCAGTCCCGGTAAGCTTTGATGGCTTCAGCCGGTTGTGGAAATACCTCTTACATTTTGAATTTGCAAACAAGAAGACCTATGACAAACAAGACAAGCATGTTCTGATTCATTAGAAAGTCAAGAATATATAGAATATGCAAAACAAGGTTATTCCATAATAGTAATGGTGGCCATAACGGTTGCCACCATTACTGTTACGATGCGCGCCAAAACAGCCGTTACCGCTTTTTTGTTTTTTGAAAAGATCTGTTTCGACCCCGTTAAGGATCATTTTTTCTGTAACGACTGTTTCGGCCTTGTAATTCGTAACAGTTACCACTGCTAGCATACCATGATTTTAAAAAAAAAAATTGGTCTAGAAGTAAAAGCAAAATCCAAACAATCAGATATTAGCCAAAAAAATTCAGATACAAGTACTGTAATTTACCTGAGAATCCGCACGTACAAATCTGATGCCTTTACCAGGAAATATCTTGGCACCGCTGAAGCGGCAGAGTTCAGTCCTGAAAAGTATGCAATGAAGCTATAAATATGGAATATAAGAGTTTAAGACTGTAAGCATAAAAACATCACATATTACACAAAATGGATGGTCAAATTCATGAACCAGATAATTTTTTGTTGAGGGAATTGTCAGAAGACTCTGAACCAGATTCAAGAATGAAAAATAATTTCCATAGGACCAGAAACCAGTACAAGTGCCTCAATAATCATGCAAGCATGCTTAGCATGCTAATATCACCTTCCATGGATTCTTTCATTCCCCTAGGAAGGATCCACTGTTAGAGAAAAAATGCCATTCAAGTTTCAACAGAAACTTCCATCTTGTTCAAATAGCTGATCAGATTGAAGTTGTCTTTAGACACTCAACTCAATTGAATGGCCTAATTCAACATAGAAGAAATGAGCAAGGTAGAGGTGGGCACCATTTCAATTAATAATGATGATGAAACCCCCACCGCAATTCCATGTGTTCCAAAGTTGGACCTGAAATATCTTAATTTCAGTTTGAATGCTAGGACTGGGGCTAGGACACTTAGATTGTTTCCAATTATCAAATAGGATTATTGCAATTCAAATCACCTGAGCATCCAAAACACAGATCAAATGAACCCCATGATGTGGTAGAGCTCTAGCTGGTGCTGTATTGTTGGAGCTTACTCGGGAATAGTCATGATGTGTCAACCCCCCAAAGAAAGAGAGTCCATTTTCTAGCAATCTTCTAATGTGTCTGCAAACAGTTCTCAAAGGCAACACAAATAAGAAAGAAACTAATATGCATCTCCTTCCAATCAAGTGATATCAAATTTTGTTAGAAGCAACAAGAAAATAATATAAATGAGTAACTAAACCTAAATAATACATTGCTAACCTATCCTATATGTATCTGGCTATAAAAAATTAAACAAATGCATGACTATAGTGTTTTTTTCTTCTTCTTTTTTCTTTTTTGAACCATGTGGTGAGTGTGATTTTAGAATATAATACTGTGCAGTGTCATATATCCGAAACCCCCAAAAATAGGACTTTTGGAATGAGCAGTACAGCTTGATTTAAAATAAGTAAATATCTATAAATAGAAAGGTCCTTTCCAATAGAGAATATATGTTTATTTCTCATGTGCAGTAATGATCTCTAATCCATAATTACAATTAACTAAAATGAGATGAGCTCATTTTTAGGCATCTAACAAGCAGGCCCTTGAGCACTTGTTAAAACTGAAACAGAGAGATCTGATAAGTTTATCTTTTGTACGATTGATTTTATTTTCTTAACCGTAATTCTGCAATAAAAAGTAAAGTTATTTTATGTTTGAAAGTGGCTTTGGTTTTTTCATTATCTTTCGCTTATAAGAGAATCCAGTTGACTATACAGTGAGAGGAATCTTTACAGTAGATCGACAAGATTCAGTGTGGAAGAAGGATTTCCTGTGTCGTTCAATACTCCATAATGTGTTTGATGCTGCCCATAAGTGGGTACCATGGAATTCTAGGAGTTGACACCTCAATCTGTTTGGACAGTTCTGTGTGGCCCATGATACCAGTCCAATGGATCTATGAGCCCACACAGTAGTTCTATCTCCACCCACGTAATCATTAAAATAAAGTAAAATAAAATAAAATCCATGTAAACTAGCATTTTAAAAGTTCCACATGCATGTTAAGAAATTTGTTGGCAATCAAAAGCGATATCTGTTTTGGATAAGGGTACAACAAAAACACAATATCCTAGCAGAGACACTCATGCATCAGATATGGGTGCTACGTCAAAAAGGAGTTGCCAGGTAATTAAGAGCTCGAGTGGGGATAGGATTTCAGAATGACATGCTCTGGCTACTAATGGAGTAGGATGCCAGCATGTACAAGATCCCGGCTGTCCATCAGGCAAGCCTCACTAATCTGTACCATTGCATGAAATCAGGCTCGTCCAGTCATCAAAATTCAAGCAAACCACATGTATGAAAAAATGAAATGGAGCTCAACTTTCCACATTCAATGCCCTTTGGGTCGCCCAAGAAAAAAAAAAAAAAAAAAAAAAAGTGCTGCAGAGGCTAGGAAGGATTTGTGGCTTAGCTACACTGAGCTCCACAGCTGAATTTAGTTAGGCAATGTTGGATAGCTGTGATTTGAGGTGGGCAACGATCCGGGGAGGGCCGAGTTAGCCTATTTAGGTTTGGCTTGTTTTTGTGCTACCTCAGTTTGTAGATTGGCTTGGTTTGGGTTTCGAGCCTGCCCATGTGGCCTGAGTTTGGTTTGCTCCAAAAAAATTTGATTTGAGCTGGGATGGTTTGATAAAACAATTTGAACCGGTTGAGCCGAGTTCAGATTGGTGGCGGCTCTTTTTTTAAATAGAAAAGAATTTAAATAGTTAAAAATAAAAAAAATCTTACTATATAACGTTTAACATCCTTCAACAGGAGTGCAACTTCAAAATAGACATGGACGAGCTTTTTTTAAACAAAAGTATAGGCTTAACTCTACAAGTGCAAGGAAACAGTGTACATTCATGTCTATAATATATTATGTATTATCCACCTAGTCCATCTGTTTTTACATGTCATTTTAGGACATGATCCCAAAATGGAATCATATCCAAAGCTCAAGTGAATCACATTGCAGGAAACAATGTGCTTACAATCTATGAGCTGAGTCCAGCCAAATCAAACGAGTTTCGAGTCGATCCAAGCTGGTACTACCTTGGGTCTGGGTTTAGTTTGCTTTTTTAAACGAGCTTGACTCTAAGGCTTGGTTTGATTTGAACTTCTATTTGAACCAATCCAAGTCGAGCTCTTTCAAACCAATATGAGCTGAGCTTTCGAGTTGGCTTAGTTTGTGCCTAGCTCTAGCTGTGATGCACTCAAATGTAGCATTATAATCATTATTATGATTTTACAATATTTGTTTAAATAGTAATTAGGTGTGGAATTCAGTAGTCAAATTCAAATGTAATAAGAGAAATAAAAGAATCCATCAACATTGTGTCTCGCCTGCTAGTCCAGTTGCAAGATGCCTAAGCGTTTCAACTGCAAGTCCCGGGTTCGATTGCTAAGGAGACACTAACTCCATCGTTCGGTGATAAGTAATATAGAAAATTTAAGGGTGTTAATGGGCCGGGCTCAGTCCTGAAAACTTATAATTTTACACAGAGCTGGCCCAATGGCCCAGCCCAATATAGTGCAAACTCCGGGCCGAGACCTACCCCAAGCACGGCCCATTGACACCCCTAAGAAAAATTATCATTACGTTTTTATTATGCCTTTCCAAACACATTGTAATTTGCAATCATTGTAGTTTTATACTTTATCATGGTTAACACAGCTATCCAAAGAGGCGCAAGCCATTGGTACAATTTCTAAATAATAGTTGTTGAACTTTGCTTGGTGTCAAAACGCTTAGCTCCTTGGCTCCCACTTTGACTAGTCCCACTTTGGGACCATCCCCTACTGCTGCTATAAGCCAAGTGGGGGCCATTGTCATGTTTGTGAAAAATCTACCATGTCTATTATTTTGCTAGATCTTGTTAGGACATAAGCTCAAAAAATAGGCAAATCGAAAACTGAAGAGGGCTGCACAATAGGAAAACGTGGGTGGGAAAAAGCACACCGTTGAAACCTCCCTAGGATCCACCATGATGCTTAAATGCCATCCAAACCATTGATAAGGTCATTCCTATTGGGATGAACTGAAAACACAAAAGTATAACATGATCCTAAACTCCTACGGCCCACAATTATTTCACGGTGGACGTTCAATCCCCAACTTTTCCTTTGGTGCGGCCCACTTGACTAAAACAGCTAAACGTACCTGGTGGGGCCCACCTGAGTTTTGGATGCGGCTGAAAGTTGGTCTGACCCCTCGTCTAACTGGAGCACACACAATGGATGGGCTGGATCTTTGAACCACATCTTGGTGGGCCCAATAAATGATTATGAAGGTTTTAATGGGCTGGTAACCCCTGTCAACTGTTGTATGTGGTGTGGCCCACCTAAGTCATGGATGGACTTTATTTTTAAGACCTTGATCCACCATGGAATGGTGCATCTGACCGATGGAGTAGATTTCCAATCCACATCACAGTGGGGCCCACACAGCTCGACCTCATGGAAAGTTCCCGTGAAGTCGACCTCATAGTACCATTTCATATATATATATATATAAAAGGTTACTTAGAAGCCACTGGAGAACCTGTTTACACATCACGTATCTGAAAAGTGGCACAAGTGTGCCATCTAATCCATTCATTAGGTGGGCAAACCAACGCAAACCTAGATCCAAAGACCTAATGGGTACCCAACAAGTACTAAAGCCAATCAAATATGGTCCAGGCGCTCAAAAATTAGACCTGGACCTGAAAGGACCTAGGACCCCGCAAGATCCCAAACCCATTTTGACGGTGGGTCCAGACGAGTCTAAAATGACAACTGATTTAAAATGACAACTTGAAATCAATAAGTGAATGAATTTTCTGTACAACTAGTAAGGCTGTCAATGGGTGTCAGGTTTTATAGTACTCATACCCATGCTAACCGGTCCGGGTCTTATTGGGTTCGGGTCCCTTTCAGGTCCAATTACAGTTCTTGAAAACTCAAAACTCAGATTTGATTGGGTTCAGGTACCCATTGGATCTAGCTTTCAAGTTGAGTTTGGGACAAATAAGAGTATTTACATGGTTGGGTCCACCAGATGCCTGATTATGCCTGGATTACATGGCACATACATCCCGCTTTAACATGTGTATTGTGTATAAACGGTCTCTCTTATATATGAGTGTAGGAAGCCTCATTTCTTTAATTAACCCACCAAAGATGCACTTGAGAATTGTGTCTATGCCAAACAGGACCTAACCCACCCAAGCTCAGTCTCTTCTTGGCATCGAGTCACCAAAAGCCAGTTAATGAACTTCTGTTGGAAAATACAGCTCCTCTATCTGGTGGGCCGCAACTTTGGTGGACCATATCTCGAAGGTTGGACAATCCTATCCAATTGGTGCAACTTTGGACCATCAAAATTGGATGGCTCTTAATTTTCCTTTCAAACTGTTTATCAATTGTGGCAACTCACCACTGTACAATTAACTTGAATGCATGGCCTGAAATTAACTTAATGACATTAGCCACACACTGAATATGGACTGATAAACATTATATTTTCAGCTACTTATTTGATGGCCGCTGATTAGACAGGATAGCCCTGCCAATATTTTTTCAGGATATGGTCCATCCATCAATGGAGCATATGATCTGGATGGGCAGGATTGGCGTGCATGTGGGATGTTTGTGGGGTGGATCAATTGCCACAACTTAATGAGTTTAGCCGCATATGAAGATGATCTTATTTTTACTTAAATTGATAATCTGAGAGAATTCAAATACTTGTAGCGGTGCATATGCACATGCATGGTGACCAATGTATTGATTGTGTCTTAGCCTAAATAATCATGCCAATCCACCACTCATTAGCGGAAACACACACACTGTAGACAAAGAGATAATTGACAGGATAGCCAACGGTTCACACATTCAAAGTAAAAGGGTAGCCCACTTGATGAGCAGACGGACCAGATTCTTAAGAATGGCATGTATTTGGGACCAGTCAATGAATGGGCTGGATCTCCCACACATGTGCACCGGTGCACCTACCTTGGTGCACATCCAAATGTACAGCTGCAAATAACACTTCTCTTGTGGGTAGGGATAGACAATAGAGATTGATTGAAAGATTTTAGGATAATCTTGGATTAAGGCGGGCAATGGGTACTTGGACCCCAGGGTCTGGGTAGCAGCTGGACCCGACACAATTTTAATAGATGGGACCTAGGAAATCAGGTGGGTACCCGGGTTCATGTCTTCACATAGATAGATAGTGTCTCGCCTGCTAGCTTAGCTGGAAGACGCTAGATATTTAAACAGTAGGTCTCAAGTTTAAAATGCTAACGAGACACTAACCCCACCGGTGGGTGGGTGCATTGTTGGACTAACCATGTGAGTGCATTGCGTAGCTAACAAGGTGGGTATGTTGCATGACTAATAAAAAAATTGTCGTCACAATTGTGTGTGTGTGTGTAAATTGTTTATTCTAAAAAAAGAAATAAGGTTTCCTACCCCACACATTCGAGAGCAGGAGCCCATTTACCTATCATGTCTCAAAAGTGGCACACGTGTGCCATCCAATCCATCCATTGGGTGGGCCCAACCATTTACATGCTCTTAGAAACTAAGTCGAACCTAGATCCAAAGACTTAATAGGTACCCGAAAGAGTACCTGTACCCAATCGTATCTCAGTCCAAGAACTAGAACCTTGATCCAAGAGGGCCTATGACCTAGGACCCGACAGGACCCGAAATCCATTTTGACGGTGGGTCCCAACGTGACCTCAAATGCCAACTTATCCCATGTTTGTTTGCTTTATAAACAAAAGTGAAAATGTGTGAATATGTCCCCAACAGTGACTCATGAAGATGGACCAACTATCCGTCCACGTACATGTGGGTTATCACATGTCCAAATCATTGACGATGGGCCGGCCCCACCACATCGACACACATACCAAATCATTTTGATGGGAAGATCATAACCATCAGTTTGAGAAATTGATGGTCCATACTGCTCAAAACTTCAATAAGTTACTTACAGCATTACCTTCAATCTGCACATGTTATCATTTCGATGCTTTTAATTATTTCTAAAGACGTGTTTATACATGAAGCTGCAAAAAAATGAGAGAGATTAGACATGCGCCCTCGTGTGAAAAAATGTGAACTTGCGTTTAGAACTGTTTTAACTGTGGAAAATGCGGTGCTGCCCTACCATCAACCACTGCGGTATGCTATTTTCAGTGCTTTTCATTGATAATGCATTTTCTATTGCGCTCACTTCATTTCAGAAATATATGTGCAGATGCTAGTTTTATGAGCTCTTACGAGTTCTGCATTGCTAGATGCAACTGCCTTGAACAATTAGATTCTAGTGTAATGCATTTGATTTATGATCATTTAATAAGTTTGTTTTGTCCTTATGTTTTTTTTTTTTTTTTTTTAAAGTTACTATAATCATTAAATAAGTACTTTAATGTTGGGAAACTCATTTCAAATTGAGTTTAGTTGTTCTCTAGCACAGCTGCAAATGGGAATTTTGATAGAGAATGATCATCATCATAGTCATCGTTGTCTTTCTCCCATCAATTTGTGGTTGGCTCACAAAGAGTAGGTTGGCAAAAATTCTACAATTGGCTTTGAACCACATATGAACCTACGTCCCTTGCCTCTTTTGGAGATTCATATTGATAATACTTGCATTCCAACATGGTCCCACCCAATACTCACCCCTAGCCCAACTAACACAAGCACACACACAAAGGGCAAGCAAGAGAAGGGAGTGTTGGGCATGAGGCCCACATGCACGTGGAATTTGTTCGAATAATAAATAGTCACCCAAGTTGGTGCTGAGGATATGAGACACATGTATAGTGACATGGTACCAAAAATGGAAAGGTCATGCTCAATTAGCTAGTCCTAAAGAATGGGAGGGAACCCACTGGTGCATGATCATGCCCTACACTATAGAATAACTATTGAGTGTTACCTAAAAAGGGCAATCCAAAGACAGTTATGACTTACATACGAGAAAAGCTTCCTAATTAAGCACAATCGGTGAGATTGATCTAAGTTTATGACTCAATCAATCAGGGGCATGTTTGGATAACACACAATAAGTAGCTGTAAAAAGTAACTTATGTGATGAAAGTTATTTATTTTTATAAATTTTTAATGAAACTTTTTTTTTTGCTTTCCCTCTCCTACTGATCTCTCACCTGATCCAAAGTGAAGGAGGCCCCACATGATGGACAGTCCACATTGATGGTGGGGCCCTCATGATGGACGGTCCACATTAGAGGTGGGCTGTCAACATGAACGGTTACCATACATCTGTACACTCATGGCGACCAACATGTGTATGAAATTCCATCCATTCGTTTGGTGGGCACCTCTGGCGAAGGTGCCTTGGCCTAAATATTAATCCTACCAATCTGCCACTCTTTAGTGGAACCACACACACCATGTAGAAAAAAAAAAAAAAAAAGGGACACTTGAAAGGATAGTCAATGGTCCATACATTCAATGTACATGTGTAGCCCACCTAATGAGTAGACTGGCCAGATGCTTAGGATGGCATGTCTTGGGACCAGTTGATGAATGGGCAAGATCTCCCACACATATGCGATGTTGCCAGTGCGCCTGCCTTGGTGCACATCCAGATGCACAGTTGCATATAGCACTTGTGTAGAAGGGAAAGCTTATAGCGATTAATTGGATCAGATTTTAGGATCATCCTGCATTAAGGCTACCAATAGGTACCCAGACTCAACCCAATTTTAATGGGTCTGAGTCCCATTTATTGGACCCAGGAGATAGGTCACGTACCCGAGTTTATGTCGGCACATTGATAGACTCAGTTTAAAGTTGGGCCAGGTCTAGTTAGGTAAATTTCATTGAAAAATTATCTATATTACAATATATATTGACAATTTTAACAAAAAGAAATAAGGTTTCCTAAACTACACACATGTACCAAAGCCTGTTTACACATCACGTGTCTCAAAAGTGGCACGTGTGTGCCATCTAATCCATCCATCAGGTGGACCCAGTCATTTAAATGCTCTTAGAAACCAACTCGAACCTAGATCCAAAGACCCAGCCAATACCCAACAAGTACCTGAACCCAATCAGATTTGGGTCCGACAATAACTAGACCCGGCAGGACCTAAAACCCATTTTGAGGTGGGTCCATACAAGCCCTCAAATGCCAATTGATTAAAAAATGACAACTTGAAATCAATTAGTGAATGAACTTCCTGCACAATTAGCAGGGCTGTCAACAAATTTCAGGTTCTATGGTACCCGTATTAAATAGCAAAAGACATATTAGTAGGGTTGTGAATAGGTTTGGGGTTCTATGGTACCCGAGACTAAACAGGTTAGGGTCCCTTTGGTCTAAGTTCTTGAAGACCCAAACCTTGATCTGACTGCGTTCTATAAAACTAAGCTTGATCCGAGACTCAGGTGGGCCACAACATGAGAAAAATAAAGAAACACAATTAAAACCTTTTAGTTCACACGTTATAACCCACCTACGTTTTGGATCAAGCTGGGTTTTGAGGTGCCTTTTCATTCTATTGAGTCCCACTAGATGAATAGATTAGATGGAATATAAACACCATGGTGGGCCCTAAGGAGGTTCTTGTGTTGTGGACTACTTGAGTTTTAGATCTGCTTAATTATTGGGCACAGGTCCTAACATGATGCGCCACAACTAATAGACAAGTTGGATGTCACAAAAAAAAAAAAAAAAAAAAAAAAATCCTAGTGGGCCCATGAATTTTGAGTGTTGCACGATGTCCATACAAGCGAAGGATTACAAATAGCCTCTCTTCTCATAAAATGACTGGAAAGAAATGTAGGGAGAGGTCCATTCGATATGGGCTGATAGGCCTTCATGTGTAAGAAAATGGGCTCATCCCTTGGGCCTGATACGTCAGCCCAAAATAGGCCAGCGTAGAAGCCCAGTGGGTCAGCCTTGACCATGAGTGCCCAATACGGCTGCGTGTTTAACTGATGTGGCCCACTCGATGTCTAAATGAATCCACTCCATCCATTCATTTCTCCAATTCGTGTTAGGACTTTGAGCCCAAAAATCAATCCATGACAATACCAAGTGGACCAGACAAGCATAAACCCATTTTCTTAAATCACAAAGATACCCTTCTAACGTGGCAGTGGGCCTCAGGAAGAACTCAATGGTGTGTGTTTACACCCCACTATTTGTTATAGTATGGTCTACTCAAGCGATGGATCGGTCTTATTTTCAGGCTCACATCCTAATATAAACCGGTGTAAATGATAGACGGAGTAGATGTCTAAATCAGTAACATGGTGGACCCCACAGGTACGATCATGCTGATCTTTGTTTTTGCCTTAATCCTAGTGAAAATAACCTCATTGACGGCTGGATCGGACAATCACATAGCAGTGGCCCCCAAGATGAGCGTATTGAACTGATTTGCTGAAATATGGCTACTAGACAGTGGTGATTTTTTAAAGAGTGGTTCCGATCTAACACGTGTGTGCATCATTTGTGCAAGTGAACTCCACATCTCTGCATGCATTGAAGTAGCACCTCCTTAATAGCGTGCAGAGGATCCCATCACATATAGACGTTGCGTGCGCACACCACTCAAACACAGGAATTACTGGGTTAGCTAACTTCTAGAGGTTTATATAGAAAAATCCTTACAATAATAGAAAGCTTTAATCCTCATTTTAGATAATTAGTTAGTGGTAATTATGTATTAGAGATGAATTCATTTTTAGGTGCCTAAAAAACTATAAAGGGTGGGCCCACGAGAACTTTAGGAAGTAGCTGAATAATCACAAAATCTTCAACTTGTCACCTTTGTCAACCGGTTGCCCGACCAGTCGAGTGCTTCTGACGACCAGTCGGCCGACTAATCTAATTTACGGGGAATGACAATCCAACTCTCTGGAATGTCTAGACCGGTAGCCGCTCAACTCTGACCGGTCGGAGACCCCTGACGACCGGTCGGTGGCGCCCGACAGACGTTATATAGGTTACGCGGAATTTTTTTATTTTTTAGATTTATTTTCGATTTCTGCAAGGTACATTTCTATTATGACTAAAACTCTTGGATTCTGTCTTCTATGGTTTAGTTTTATTATTTAAATGTTGCTTAAAATAGTTTTTGGCTAGTTCATCTTTTGATTAATATAATTCGTTAAATTTTCTCAGTATTTGCATGTGGATTCGAAGAGAATGTCTCGTGAATTTGAGATATTCCCTCATAGATTCGAGGAAGATCAATTAAGCAGTTACGATTGTTCTGAAATTCGGATCAATTATTCCCGTGAGAGAAATGGTGCTCGAACTCACTTGCCCCGACTACACCAAAAGTGGACAGACAACCACATATATTATGGTAGCCACAACCGAGTTTAGTCAGTACGATAAAAGCATACTGAGTTAGGTAATCCGATTTCATTGGCACTGAATCATAAGACCTGGTTAGGATTGGCTGTCAAGCACCTATTGTTTTCCTATGCACAATGCTAATCCATATATGGTTGCTGATTGGGCGAACAGATGTAGAGAAGGGCCAATGGGTAAGTGTTATGTTTATGTGTCAGTTGTGGAGCTCATGTTAAAACGTGCACATACTTTTTCATTAGCGACATTGCTGGAAGATAAGTTCATGTCAATCAATCTATGCTCTATGGGGCATCATGATTCATGTGTTGTATCTACACAATCCATTCATTCAGAGAGATCATTTTAGTGCATGAGCCAAAGAATGAGGGAGATCCAAAGCTCAAGTAGACCCCACCACAGAAAACAGTGGGGATTAAACGCCTACTATTAAAAACTTTTTAGGGGTCACAAAAGTTTTTGATCAAGCTGATATTTGTGTTTTCCCTTCTTCCATGTTTGTGTTAACTTATGAACAAGTTGGATCTCAAAAAAAACATCATGGTGGGCACTAGGAAGGTTTCAACGGTGGGAGTCACTGTCCCTACTATTTTCTGTAGTGGGGTCCATTTGAGCTTTGGATCTGCCTCATTCTTTGGCTCATACCCTAAAATGATCTCTCCAAATGGACGGACAGTGTGGATACAACACATATATCATGGTGGGTCCTACAGAACTTGGTGATGCCACTTTCGTAGCCGTAGTGAATCTCGCTACTCATGTTGTGGCTTGTGTCGGTTCGGCGGAGATTGTACACTACTCCCCTATGGATCTAGCTAGAGACGGATGATCCTATCAAGGGGTTTTGTGGGACCTACTGTGATGTATATATTTTTTTTTATTTATACCATCCATTTATGTTTCCATATCATTTTAGGGAACATGACAAAAAATAAGGATGATATAAGGCTCAAGTGGGCCACAATACAAGAAAAAGTGGAAATTGCGTGTCTACCATTGAAAACTTCTTGGGGATACAGAAGGCTCTAATCAAGCTGGTTTTTTGTGTTTTCCCTTCATCCATATTTGTGTGACCCTAGGAAGAGGTTAGATGACAAATGAACTTCACAACGGACCAGAAAGGTTTTAATGGTAGTCATTCCATTCCCACTGCTTTAGGTGGTGTAGTTGACTTGAGCTTTCGACGTGCCTCATTTTTTGATATCATGCTTTAGAATAATATAGAAAAGTTGATAGATGGTGTGAATCTAACACATAAATCATCGTAGACCCAAAGACATACTACACATTAAAAGTTGACTTATGTATTAGGCAAAAGAGAAAATCTCTCTCGCCCAAGCTAATTTTGGATTTTTTTAAAAGAGCCGCTGAGCGCATTCTGAATTCAACATTAAGTTAGACCTAGGTCACCGAAAATATTCAGTAAAAAATCACAAAGTGCTTTCCACATTTGATGTTAAAAAACTACACTAAACATCGAGCATTTTCCAAATTCCCCATTAAGTAGAAATTTTTAGAGTTACCAAACAGGCCCTCACCCTCCTTGTGAGGGACAAGGTTTCACCCACTGGTGGGATTAGCAGCGGTAGTTTCACCCTATGGGTTTCGATACCTAGACCTCTTGTTGAGACTCCTCAGAGTCTTCCGACGAGGTAAAGGCTCTAACCCTGGCCAGTATCGTTTGATCCTCTACTAATTTCCGGGGTCACCCACCCATCTACGATCGTTATCAGCTACGTGAATCTCACTCTGTACTTATTCACAATAATGCCACGTGTCGGTTCGATGAGTCACCTTTGTTTCTAAAATGGTAGCCACATGCCGGGAGCAGGTTTTGTTAGTACGGAGTAACACCGAGTTCGGTCATGCCGTGTTGGTGGGGCCTACCTTGCTGTATTTGTTGTATATCCATACCATCCATTCGTTTCTCCTGTTCATTTCAGGGCTTCAGCCCAAAAATGAAGCAGATCCAAATCCCGGGTGGACATAACAAAGAAAACAGTGGTGATGGAACGCCCATCATTAAAAACTTCTTGTGTGCCACAAAAGTTTTGGATCAATCTGATGATTATGTTATCCCTTCATCCAAGTATGATTGACATAATCAACAAGTTGGATAGAAAATAAACATTACAATGGGCCCTGGGAAGTTTCTAATGATAGGCATTCAATCAACACTGCTTTCCTGGATTATGGTTCACCTTATATTTGGATGTGCTTCATTTATGGGTTTATGATTTAAGATGAGCTGGCGCAATGTATGGACGGCATGTATAAAATACATACATCATGGAGAGGCCCGCAGAGCACCGACCGGTAGCGACGTAGCTGGTGGCCGGGCTATGTAGTTTTAGCCTTCGAATCTGTGTCATCATCCAGTGATCTAAACCGTTTATATGATGTATCTCACTTTTTATGGTGGATAGAAAACAAATGAAAGCTGTCAAATGGATTATTTCAATCCTTTTATAATTTGGCTCTTTTGGTTTGAATATGAACGGCCAATGTAATCGTAAGTGATCAAAGGTTCTAATTATTTTATTTGAGAGTTTCTTCTACGAATCTTTACGTTAACATGATCCCTACTAAATGAACGGGTTGGATCGTCGAAAGAAAGCAAAATCGAACTGCTAGAGTGCCGACGTATCTTATTGCAATACGTTCGAGATTTAATCTGCCAAACCTCTCTCTCTCTCTCAAGGGTACATACGTCCAACAAAATATAGTTTTGTCTTTTATAGACCACTATAGTCAAACATAAACGTTGACGCGACCCATGAAAGAGTCAGCCGTGGAGGGTGGTGGGCCCATCTCATTCGGAGATGGGGAGCTATTGAAGGAGTGGGACCCACAGGGGAAGGGAGTTGGAGGGGGAGCCATAAGTGGGGTTGATGGGGAGAGGGAGGGGTCATCTTCAACCCGCGTCTGGCAAGGGAGGGAGAGAGAGAGAGAGAGAGAGAGAGAGAGAGAGAGACCGAGGGCCATACGGCCCACACCATCTCCACACGGGCACGATTAAATGCCCCACCGTCTGCCAGACTGTCCAACCCCGGCGCACATTAATATTGCCTCTCCGTTGTAACCCTTACATGCGCCTCTCCGTCTGACAGCGACCCCATGCACATACGAGCAGATTCCTCTGCAACACCTTCCGCAGGTAGCGGGTACAACGCCCACGGCTCTGTGTGGCCTACAGTGACGTGTGCATGAGAAATCCAATCCGTTCATGAGTCGGTTCCAATACATCTTATCCGTACGTAGGAAAAAAATCACGTCCTACAATAGCTAATGTAGGCCATACAACTTGATCAATGTAAAACCACGGCTAAAACCTCTAAATTCACTTGATGTGGCCGTGTTAGTTTTGAATCAAGATGAATTTTAGTTTCTTTTTATTTAAATTTTGGGTGGATATGACTTGATAAATAGGTTGTATTTCATATAAATAGCTCCAGGAAACTCTCTTAGTTTTCATCAACATAAGTTTTCTTTGTTGCAGCCAAATACCATCATTCACATTGGGGCGCGTTTGGATTAATGGAATCCACAGTGATCTGGTGTGGTGCACTGATCAATAAAATACACATCAAATCACCTCTGCTTCTACTTTCAATGTAATCTTAAAAGAATATAGAATTCTCTTTCACGCCATTGTTGCCATTGTTGGAAAACACCTAATCTATGACCCATTGTTGAGAAACACTCATGCAACTTCAATGTTAGAGGAAATTGAAGAAAAATACCTAAAATAAAAAGTTAACTTGGGATATTTGAGAAATCCCACCTCAAATAAAAATCCATTTGCCATTTTCTTTCTCCCTTATTATCTCTCTACTCTTACTCAAAGAAATTTCTCTGATATAATAGCTATGTGTAGACTCAATTTCTCTAATATAATAGCTATGTGTGGACTCTCACTCTGTGACCATATTACAAGTAATAACATATTAGAGAAATCACACACTAATATGCATGTGGTGTGGCTCATCAGAATTTCATGAGCTGAATTTTTGGCATAGCTACTAACATGGGAATTCTCAACCAATGGACGGAGTAGATGTTATGAATGCATCACGGTGGCCCCAACTCCAGGGTTTCACGCTCTTCCTGCAACATATGTGGCAGAGATTTGGGTCCATGGACATACTAGCCGTACCACCTTACCATGCTACTGCCCAGAAGGAAGTGGAAATTACCTAGCCCATCTAGCCGTATCCTTTTTTAAGTGAATTTCGGTTGTGGGCCCCACCGTAAAGCGTGTGCAACATCTGTTGAGTGAATCATTTAGGCAATGTACATGAGCTCCAAAATCAAGCCAGTCCAAAATGAAAGTGGGCCACGCTGCGTGGAACAGTCGTATAATGGGACACCGGTCATTGGAACTTTCCTGAGCCCACCATGATGTTCATATGCCACCCAACCTGTACCTAAGGTGAGACAGGCCACGATGAAGGGGGAAAAACGAATTCAATCCTGATGAAAAACTTTGGAGGGGGCCACAGGCTTTAATGGTAAGCGTCATTATTTCAATGGGTGTGCACCGCATTCCTACTATTTCAATGGTTGTGGTGCACTTGAGGTTTTGTACCGACCTGACTTTTGGGTCAAATGCTGTACTGAGCGAATATCAACAAACATCATGGTGGGCCTGATGTTGCCTTTTCTTGCACGGGCTCCCTCCAACGATTTGTAGGAGAGACCCACGTAGCCAGCCTTTTCTTGCTCGTGTTCCCTGCAACGACTTTGAGGAAATTTGCCCAAGGGTAGTGCATTAATCTAGCCTTGCTAGCTACTGGTCGGTGCTGCTCTGTGGCTCCGTCATGATGCATGTGTTTAATCCATGTGGTCCGTCCATTTACTCAGCTCATTTTAGAGCATGGTCCAAAATGAGGCAGATTAGGTGGACTGCACCATAGGAGATGAGTGGCAAATAAACATAGCAATAGGCCCTTGGAAGTTTTTTATGATGGACGTTCAATCACCACTTTAGTAATGCTCCACCTGAGATTTGAATGAGCTTCATTTTTTGGTTCATACTTTAAAATGACCTGGCAAAATGGAGAGGACGGTGTGGATAAAACACATACATCATGATGGGTCTACATAGCACTAACCGGTAGCAGCGTCCTTAGTGGCAGGTTGCATGCGTTCTGTGTCTGAAATTCGAGTACTTGACTTTCTAGCTTTCCCACTGCGGCTTTGAAGAATCTAGGAAACCACCAGTGTCAATGGATCTATAATTACAGTGCCTATCCTGATACATGTGTTGTACATTTACATTGTCCATTTGTTTTGCCTGCTTATTTTAAGGCATAACTCAAAAAAAGGCAGACCTAAATTTCAAGTGGACAACACCATAGGAAAAAGTGGTGATTGAACGTGCACTCTTGAAAACTTACTAAGGCCCACCCGAATGCTTATTTCACACCAAACCTGTTGGTAATGGCCCACGGACCTGGATGAAGGGACAATGCAAATATCAGTTCATCTAAAACTGTTGTGGCCCCCAAGAAAATTTTAATATTACGTGTTCAATCACTATTGTTTTCTGTGGTATGGTTTACTTGAGATTTACATCTATTAATTTTTGGGCTCAAGCCCTAAAATGAGTTGTCAAAATGGTTGGATAGTGTGGATAAAAAACATATACATGGTCATAGGTGGTTGGAGGAGCCTTCAAACTAGGTTAAATTTGGGTTTTTTCCCAACATGGACCACCAACCTTGGTCGCTGAGTATCCACCGAAACCGCATCCTCGCATGGAGAATACTTAGTCGAATGGGTGGTGTGGTCAAGCTATTATAGCTATCCGAATCTCCGTTTTTGTGTTATACCCTAGCCGTTTACCGGATAGATTACTTTTTGCTACAAATCCGCATTGAATATGGACGGCTGGTCGATGGTTTTGAACCTTCTGCTTCTCATACCTGTGTGGCGCCTGCCTCATGACCAGATTAGACCGGGTTTGAAGCCAATGTACATACAAAGTGGGGCCCACTAAATAAGCAACTCGGACCCACGTGGACGTGCCCTATAGGCACTTGCTGTGAGTGTGGGACTCATCCTTTCTCAGTGTTACCTCTTCTGCATTTTTTGGTAAATTAAATGAGGTTGAATCTGGTGTGGGACCATTAATCACCCCTGCAAACCATCAAAATTGATGCATGGATCGATTGATCTCGACCGACCAATTGGCAGGCCACCACTGGATCGGCCAACGAAAGATTATACCAATCAGGTGTTTCTAACCACTCCATCTGTGGATCTTTTTGTCCCAGGAGTGTCCTGCTGAACTCTTTTTGACCATCCAAAAGCAGCTGATGGCTCAGATGACAATGAGCTTCCCATCTATGTAAATTTTAGTCCATGACTCATCCAAGAGGTACCCCACTAACTGAATGATCTGGATGCATCACCTTCCACCAATATACGGTTTGTAGAGGTGTTGACATTTACTTAATGGTACGTGACATGCACCAATATCTAATCAATAGCTAAACAGAAATAAATAAAAAAAGAAAAAAGAAAAAAAGAAGAAAGAAAAAAAAGACAGCGGATTGGGTACTACCCCGCCCATCCCTAGCTAGGAACGGATATAGCCTCTGAGGGGCCACCTGGATGTATGGATTATATCAACACCTTCCATCACTTTTTCCATATCATGTTAGGGTACAATCCAAAAAATAAGGCAGTTCCAAGGTCCAAATGTACCACACAATGGGGATTAAACACTTATTGTTGAAAACATTTTGTTGGTCACAATTTTTTTTTATCAAGAGGATATTTATATTTTCCCTTCATCCATGTCTATGTTTATGTGACCTTATAAACAGGTTGGATAGTAATTAACCATTACTGTGGACACTAGGAAAGTTTCAACTGTGAGTGTTCATCATCACTGCTCCTTTCTATTGTGTGGTCCACTTGAGCCTTTGATCTGCCTCATTTTTTATCCACACCATCCATCCATTTTGCCATATTATTTTAGGGTACAAGCCTAAAAATTAGACAGTTCAATGGACCACGTTATGGGGATTAAACACTTACCTAGTCTTGAATCAAGCTGATTATGTTTCTCTTTGGTCTATGTGATGTTATAAACATTGTTTTTTTTTTTTTTTTTTTTCAAATTTTGGGTTAGCACACACATCCAATTGTTAGTACGCCCACCCACCCTATCAGCCACACTGCAATGTTAGCCACACCCACTGCAAGGTGCTAGGAAGGTTTCAAATGCTTCCTGTGGTGGTGGTGTGTTGATGCAGCACTATGGGGGCCAACGTGATGTATGTGTTTTATATCCATGCCCTCCACTGGTTTTGCCCAATCATTTTAGGGCATGAACAAAAAAAATGTAGTTGCAAAGCTCAAGTGGACCATACCACAGGAAAATGGGATAATGACATCCACAGTTGAAACTTTTCTAGGGCCCACCATAATGATCATTTCTCATCCTTGATAAGTTCATTGAGACCTAGATGACCCAGAAGTTTTTAATGGTGGCATTCGGTCACCACTTTTTCATGTGGTGTTGTCCACAGCTTTAGATTTGCTTCATTTTTAGGTTCATGCCCTAAAATGAGGGAAGCAATCAGATGGACGGCATAGATATAAAACACATAAATCATGTTGGGTCGAACCAGCTAGACTAGAGATGGAGTGAAATTTCTTGATATTTGGTTCCACCAAATGCACCATTAGGTATTTCTTTTACCATAATTCATTGCTTAAGAACTCAAAATTATTTCACCCGAGTATAATTTTTAAAGGAAGAACTTATCATACCGCAAATTCAGTAATTTCTAAGGTCATGTTTGGATGCACAATTGAATTGAATTGCAGATATTCAGTGCAATCAAGAAGAAATGACAAAAAAAATAATGAATCTCCTATTATTCTCATCTAAAAAATAATGAATCTCCTAGTAGAAATCTAGAAGAATAAGTGGTCCCCACCATGAAAATAACCATATGGCGATAATCGGCTCGGTCTAATCATCATGCAGGCCATCCGTAACTAAAAGAACGGACGGTTTAAACAAAATTTCCAATGGCCCACCTCAACATACACACATGGCCAGCTTGATTAGTGGACGCCCGAGATTTTAGCATATAGCTACTATCACAGTGGGGCCACGTTACGAGCTACTCAGATTTTCAGCATGCTGGGAAGGTTGGCACGTACGCTCTGTGTGTAAAAGTGGGGTGGGTGCTTGTGAAGCCAGCAAACCTGGCCCACAAAAAAAAAAACCCTCCCTCTTCACATTGCGTATTTGCGGCCTATTTATTGGTGGGGATTACTTGTCCCATCAGGTGGTCCAAGACTAAAACATAAGTTGGAATTGGGTCCACCATCTTCCTTTAAAAGAGGGGGACCCACCAACTCAGTTATTGAGTGGCTAGAATCGCATCTGTAGCCATTAAAAATCAAACTGGGCCATCTTTGTCATTACCCCGTTGCTCCCTGTCCTTGAGCTGAGGAGTGATAATGAGCCGCTCCAACCTTAACTCACCGGATTGTTTTTATTCAACTAATTTCATAAATCACTTGTCTGCTATATTATAAATGGAGGATGATACTGAAATGATTATGGTTTTGTCGACCTTTGTGGGTCCCAACATGATGTATAGTCAAATATCCACGCTGTCGCATTTTATGCGTTCTTCCATGTTAGGCCATTAGGCAAATATTCAGCCCTATCAGATAAAGCAAATGACCCATGTGACAGGAAACGGTTGAGATTAGACGTCCAACAAGTAAAACCCTCCAATTTACTTTTGGGGCCACCATAGTATGTGTATGTCATCTAATCCATTCATCTGACTTGCCCCTCCGGGGTGAAAGTACATACAAACAGGCCAGTCGATTCAAAGGTTTCAGGCATGATTTTACACTATTTCCTCTTATTTGACCATCTGAGTTTTGGATCCGTTTTATGTTTTGAGATCGACGGAGAGCTTGAGGCCTCTCGCATAATAAATTTCCGACACAAATCAAGCTGGGGCAAAGGTTAGCACTGTTGCGGTTACTACTGGGGGTGAAGGACTGACCTAATAAATAAGTGGACTTGGCCCACCATCTTCTCTCTAAGGATGGGCCACCAGCTTAGCTAGCGAGTGGCTGGACTAGCATTTGCCGCCAAAAACATAAAAATGGGCCACTTTTGCGGTTGCCCTTTGCTTCGCTCTCTGTCATTGAGCTAAAGAAGGGATGATAACGAGCCATTCCAACCTTAATTCACCTAATTGTATTTATTCAATTAATTTAATGAATCTTCTTATCCGTTGTATTATAAATGGAGAATGATTGGATAGTGTCAATCTCTGTGGCCCCCAACATGATGCGTGTCATATGTCCATTTTGTCCATCATAATGCTCTAACATGTTAGGCCATGACGCTAGCTAAAAATCAACCCAATTGGGAGCTCAGGCCACAAGGCTAAAAATCAACCCAACTGTGACCTAATGACAGGCACAGTTTGGAGGGGATGCAGATTAGGTATGAAATTGCATTTGGTCCCATGCAAATTTCATCTGATGTTTGATAACAGCAAAAAAGATTGGATTAATTCCAGTATCACACATTCTAAAGCCAAATGTAGATAATGTAGGATTTTCAAAACTCCACTATAGCTGTGAGCCTCATGTTGATGTGTATTCTTTTATCCATGTTGTCTATTCATATGTACCCTTACATTTGGAATTCAAGCTGCATATGTCCATAGCTGATAAACATAAGTTGTGAAATGTGGTCCATTGATTCCAATTCTATGGTCCACCAAACATAAACTTTGCTTAATACAGTGTTTTACCCAAGAGAAGAATTGGACCTCAAACATAGGATTAGATGGTGAAATTCCCACGTACCCAGTTAATCCGGCAATGGGTTCAACACCAGATGACCTGGTCATTTTCGGTAACTAGCAAAATAATGCCATGTAGTTCGCAAGTGCATATCATTCATTGGGGCTGTCCAAGGTCATCTATATTTACTGTGGGTCTTGAGAATTGGATTAGCATAGTTTTCGAATCTAGTGCTTGAGGCGCCTCACACAATGGTCAGAGTGGATGTTTGACAGGCATCACAGTTGGGCCCACATAGGTCGACACTTCCATAAACGCTATTGAATCATTCTCCAATATAAATTTGCATCCAATCTTTATTTTATTCAAGTGCATTGGACATGGATTGGGTGGCAAAGAGCTCAACACACACCTCAGTGGTGAAATGATTTGGCAAGATTTGATTGTTGGGGCCACATGATGTCAGAGGTGGGCCTGGGCTTTTTTTTAAGGTTTTTTTTTTTCGCAGTGTACGTTTTCAGCCCATATCTGATAGCCATACGACCCCACCAATCAAATCTCGCCCCCGTCATCTAAGGAAGCGGATTGCTTACTGAGCAAACACTGTGGGATCCACCGCGATTTTAAGTATTGTATCCACTCCGTACATCCATTTTATGAGATAATATTGAGGTTTGAGCCTAAAAATGAAGAATATCCAAATCTCAAGTGGACCACACCATAGGAACAGTGTGAATTGGATATCCACCGTTGAAAAATTCTTTGGGCCAGAGAAGTTTTGGATCAAACCGATACTTGTGTTTTCCCTTCATCCATGTATGTGTGATCTTATGAATAGGTTGGATGACAAATAAACATCACTGTGGGCCGTATTAAGGTTTCAACCGTGGAAATCATTATTCTCATTATTTCCTGTGGTGTGGCCCACTTGAGCTTTGTATATGCTTCAATTTTTTTTCTTAACACCTAAAATGAGCTGTAAAAATGGATGGACGGCGTGGATAAACTACATACCTTCACGGTGGGCCCAACAGAGTTTACTCAGTATGATAAAAGCATACTGAGTAACGCAATCCGATTTGATCATCTAACTACCAAAGCTGGTAGCTGGGTGGTGAGCTCTTCGCCTTCGCCAGCCAATCCACGTTCCAGAAGCACAAAACTTAGGTACATTTAGGACTATTTGGACCCCATTGTGAATGGTCCAGGCACGAAACCTGGACGCAGCAGATGGTATGTAATGGGAACAATTCATTATGGTGGGCCGTATTGGGAATGGCCTAGGTAGAAAAATCTAGCTGATTTATACCATCTTAATCGTCCAAACCAGGGACCTACAAATGGACAGGAAAAAGAGCCATGACGATTGTCGGCCATGTATGGGAAAGGCCCCAACAAATCAGACACGTTGGTTTGCTCATTCACTGCGGATTTTGGATAATGGCCCGTCCATCGTGGGACCCACTTGTTTAACGGTTTGGACCGAGATGGCGTGCATCTCTTTTTGTGGTATGTAAAATAACTTTAGGTCTTTTATATCACTTGCTACTGCTGGGCTTTTACCATATACGCTATTTGTGGGGAAGCGGATTGCGTCCTGCCCCCTCATTCACTGAATCGGTCCCGGCAGGAGCTCTTGGGGTCCATTGTGATGTATGGGTTTTATCCCCGCCGTTCATCCATTTTTCCAGATTATTTTAGGGTTTAAGATAAAAAATCAGTTACATCCAAGGCTCAACTGGACCACACCATAGGAAGCAGCAGTTATAATGATGCCCACCACTGAAACATTCCTAGGGCCTACTGTGATGTCTATTTTCCTTTCGACCTGTTCATAATGTCACACAAACATGGATGGATGAAGGGAAAACAAACATGTCAGATCGATTCAAAACTTGTGGCCCCTAAGAACTTTTTAATGGTGGATGTTCAATCCTCACCGTGTGATCCACTTGATAATTTCATCTGTCTCATTTTTGGGATCATATACTAAAATGTTCTGAAAAAATGGATGAACGGAGTAGATAAAAACCATACATCACGGGGGCCCACAGAGACCCTGCGTGGAACAAATCTCTCCGAGTGGGGGCCAGGACGCAATCCACTTCTCTATTTGGGTACGTTATTTACGGAGAAAATCTTTAATACGCCGGTAGTGTGATGTATGATATGCCGGCACCTTAAAATTACTTAGAAATTTCACACGTGGAACACAAGTAATTTAAATTGAACTGTCCAAAGTATGAGTCCTGGTTTAGATGTATCTATCTGACTATTGGATTGGTGGACATTTATTGGATGGTTTAAAATGAAAATATCCAACGGTCTCATTCCAACAAACAGGTGTCCACAAATCAAACGTTCAAATTGTTCAACTAATATGATTTCGAGAATTTGGATTAGTTCCAAAGGGTTTCACAATTTAGTTGGTTTATTTTGAGTTGATATCTGCGCACGTGTAATTTCTAAGAGCCTGTGTATGAAGCATCCTATACAGCCGTAGTATCATACAAGTCTCCTCATTTATTGCCAAACAACCCGCCTCGGTGCATGCATGTATCGACGTGGCACGTGTGTGGGTCCAGTCCATTATCAGGCGGATCCTATAGCGTGTCCTCTGACCACATGTGGACTCTGAACTGGGGCCAGTGCCCTTCAATCGCACGCGCGACGCTGACACGTGGACGGCCAGTTGTAGAGCCGGGCCATTTACGAACCAAATTCAATGGCTCTACTCCTACCTTTCCACTCCATGTGCATTGCACGTGCCAGCTAATCAGTTGAGTTGCAACGGATCTCTCCCTCCTTTACCGTTCCCCGTTTATGGAAAATGAATTGAATGGAAGGGGAAAAACGGGGACATGGTTGTCCATGGGGTTTGCCGAAAATTACAAATATATCACTGGCTTCTTCAAAATAGCAAAGATACTCATTTATTGCCTAAGCTTACTCATTTATTGCCTAAGCTGGAGTCTTGTGGACGCCGAATCCTGCGATACCGATGCTCGCGAAATCCGAACCCGAAAACTCTTGCATGAAAGTTCGGTAAGCCTGCACACGTGTGGAGCCTTGCCAATGCATTCTCAAGCACACGTGCCAGCACGGCTCGCGTGTGAGAGATTCGATCCTTCAGTCAAGTGGGTCACGTTGTTGATATAAAAATCAGGCTGTTTCGCTCCTCAGCTGGGCCACAGTGTATAGTGCAAATGGATGGCTAGGATTTTGTTTTCCCTTTCTGTTTTGTGCATTGTAGCCCACCTGGTGCGTGAACCAGCCTCTTTTTGAGCGAGGAGGGATGATCTGCATGGCCCATCTGATGGAGATCTTGGATATTGCACACGTGTGCAATATGGGGCAGGTGTCTGTACGCGTGTGTGCATGGCCAACCTGCTACTGCAGTAAATAGTAAATACTCGTTTTTATCACGTTCCGAGTCTGAGGCTGCTTTGAGAAGGACAGCTGCAACCGTTAAATGAGTTTTTCACCTGAGATTGTTTGGAAAATTACTTCGATTCGTATCCGAGAAATAGAAGAGAAATGGATACCTGAGAGACGAGTTGGAGATTATAATCCATTGCGCGATAAATAACTCTCACCGTTCGTTGCGATTTGTACGTCCGGATGTAAGGTTGGTACATGTGGACCATCCATCTTTGGCTTTTCCATCCCGTGGCCTGTCGTGTAAGAAAACTCTGATGAAGCCTATTCCTTTCAAACTTGGAGAGTCGAGAGTTTTTTTAATGCCACAAATCTACGGCTAGAATGAGATCCACGCCGTCCATCCGATGGCCGCAACCATGTATGGCCCTCGTGGCATAAACCGCATCAGTTGGAATTTTTACCATTCAGCTAGTGATATACAAGTGAAATGCCTTGTGACAGTCTAAGCAATGGTCCACTTGTGGCGGTAGATATAACCATAACATCAATTTTCAGTCGACGCACTGAATTGAACGGTCCGGATCACAATCTATGTAAATGCTCATCAAACACCAAATGTCTTTTCTGGCTGACTTGGATACCTTGGTCTTTGCAAATGTGCTCATGGCCCACCCGGCCTCCGTCAATTCCCATGGTTACTCAGTTAATCCAGATCGTCCATGTAGCTGACCCTACAAGGGGGTGGCCATACAACAGCAAAGCCACATCCCTCGGGCAACCTCAGTTGCCTGATCGTTCGCTTACGATGGACGGTGGAAATTATAGAAATGGTCGATGGCCCTGGTTGAAAAAAAGGGGGTCCATTATCTTAAACTAGATTATACAACTGGTGCTGTTTCTATACAATGGGCTTTCTAGGATTGGGCCCACCAGATGGACTGTTCAGATTCACCGACTCTCTAACCAACATTATGGTAAGTAGAGCTGAACACAAACCAAGCCAGCTTGGTTACCTCACTCGGTTCGGCTTGAATAGTCTGCTTGGGACAGTCCAAGCCAGAAATCCAAGCTCGTTTTAAAATTTTGCCGAAACCAAGCTGTATGTCAACCCGATTTGGCTCAGCTCGAACTTTGGCTTGGTTCATCACAGCCAAATATGGATACAATAAAAATACAAAAGGAAAGAAAAAATTTGACTTCCACATTATTTTATTTTATTATTTGTATTACTAAATATTTGAATGTTTGAATAGGATATTGCCTTAACTTTTGAAAAAACCTGAGTTTTATTGTTCATTTTGTCTTTATTTTACTTATTTTATTTGTAATTATAAAATGAAATTAATCAAACAAGCTAAACTTTATCTGGCCCAAAAAAATAGAACTCAAATCGGCTTCATGGCTGGAACCTAGCATGAGTTCAACTCGGTTTGATTAAAGCTAGGGCCCTTGGCTGAATCGGTAGAGTTAGGAGGATTGTGTGTAACCCTGAGTACATAGATATTCCTATGCCTGGGGCTGTGTGGGGTCCATAGAAGATGTCCTTGACAATTCCTCTCCATCCATTTGTTTTGCAAGAACATGATAAAATAAGATTCAAATAAACAGGTATATCCAAAACTCAGGTGGACCACAACAATGAAACGGTGGGTTTGAATGCTTGAGCTAACAAAATTACGTATCAGAATGGTATTTGTACCTACAGTTTATCCGAGTGGTAAATAGCCTTCTGAACGGTTTGAATGGTATATAAACATCATGGTCAGATCCAGAAAGGTTCAATGGTGGGATCCACTTGAGTTTTGGATGCGCATGATTTTTGGCATACTTTACTATTGTGGTCTTTAAAAACATATGCACGGAGTTGATTTGTCACCTACATCTATGTGGACCCCACACTTCCCTGGCGGGCACAGTACTTCTCAGTGCCCCGGGTCACAGGCAACCGCTTCCTCACGTGGACTGAATTGTGTACAACACCTGTTTCACGTATCTCGTAAAACACACAAGCGCTTTGGTGCCACCCAGTTGCGTACGTGAAATGAACTCCGTACATCAGATGAGATGATGGGATGCTAGCCTATGGTACCAACAACCAGACAGGTCTACAACTCAGGTGGGCCACACCACAGTAAATAATCAGGATACGACACAATTGCTTAGTGTGTGAGGCCACCATGGTTTACATCTTTCATCAAACCCGTTAATCAGCCTTGAAACACCAGGAAGAAGGGAATATGAAAGAAGACAGCATAATCCAAAGGTTAGGCTGACTACAAGGAATCAAAAAGATTTTAATTGCAATTTTACATTTGTTACCTTTGGTGTATTTCATCTGAAATTTTTTTTATTGATATGATGATTTAAATGTACGGTCAAAATTAGGGTTATCACCTGATGACAGAGTGGATTTTACTGGTCGGTTCAGATTGGTTGGTCGTTTTCCTTGCGTCCAGCGTAAAACAGGTGTTGCATACCATTCTGCTTTGGTTCACGTGAATAGCTGAGAAACTACTCTCTCACTCTCTCTCTCTCTCTCTCTCGAGCTTTTCCTCCTTTTCTTGGCTTTGCATGCGAGATGAGGGGGAGAAAATGAGAAATTGGACAATCGTACACGTAAAATAAGCTGATTACCCACGAGGTCAGCAGATCTTGCGGAAAAGCACCATAAAATAAAAAAAAAGGAGGAAAAGGAAATTACCAAAAAGCCCTGATTTTTCATTTGTTTCTTCAAAAGGTAGGGTTGTTGAATGTATGGTCAGATACTGTGCATAATTTTGCTAAGATTTTCATTTTGTACAAGTGGGGCTCATTGTTTTGTGATCTAGATCATTAATATAATGCACCAAAAATCTCTTAGCCTGCAAAGAAATAGTTGTGAAACATAACAGTGCTTCATTTTTAAAGAGAGAAAAGAACAAGAAAATGCTGATATTTTGATGGCCATGATCTTCGATCGGTAGTGTAGATAAATATTGAAACGATCAAATGCAATAATACAAATCCCTACACCAATCTCATTATGAGATTTTTTGCACGGTTTCCCTTTTTAAGTATGTATTGGGATTTTTTAATCGACTGTAGCTTAGGCTTTGGTAAAAATTTTTTTATGCTAATGTGCCCAACTTCATTGGGTATTAGCGATATCCTCAATGGTGTGACCATTTTTCTATCTAGACCATTCATACCATTGGGAGCAATTTAAGGTGGAAAAATTACACTGAATGAATGAACCGAGGCTTTCAATGTGGGGCATTTTTTTCAACCATCCATTTTTAAAACCAGGATTAGATGGTTAAAATCATCAAATCAAATTACATTTTTTGGACTCCTAAGTGATTTGTTATAGGACCTATTGAAAAGACAGTTCAAGATAAAAATGATGGTTAGAACTACTTTGGGCCCGTGGTCAATTTGAGATACCATTTTCTATGCGATGATGGTAGTTAGGATCATTCTTCTTCTTCTTTTAACCATGGCATGTCCCAAATGATAGAAATGGATGAATGGTGCAAATCAAGGATCCGCTATGCCATATATATATATATGTGTGTGTGTGTGTGTGTGACTTAAAAGCTTTGGGCACATTGCTGATATCTCTACATTGAATTTGGATCATTTACTTGTCTTTAACAGAAAAATTATATGTGCGAGTATTGATTGGTCCAGCTCAACACTAGCATTAATGAAGTCAGTGCTGAGCTGGACCAATCAAGTCCTCGGCAAACAAAATTTTCCTGTTAAAGTTGAGCAGACGATTCAAATCCCCCCACATTTAGTATTTCTCAAAAGAAATACAACTCTAGCCATCTGACTTAGGCGAATTGGAACATGAGTTATTTGTTTCTTGTCCTTTAATCTTCCACTTCAATGCTGGGAACTACATTAAGGTTACTTGAATGTAGTGAATTTGGGGCCATGGTCCATCCAAGTGATGACTTATTAAATTAATGGTCTAGATCACTTAGCAATTAGTGGTAATGTTGATAAACTTGAATGTAGTGAATTGGGGCTATGGTCCATCCAAGTGATGACTTATTAGATTAATGGTCTAGATCAGTTAAAAATGTAGGGGGGTGTTAAAATTTTCAAATACTTATGTAAATACTCATAAATATGTCATTATTATTTTTGTCGTATATTTGCCAACAATATTGCCTCCTCGAAAGTCCGTTTAAAAGGGATCGACTTAAGTTTATGGGCCCCATGAGGATGTGCGTGATTTATTCATGTTATCCATCCATTTTACTAAAATATTTTAAGGCAATAGTGAAAAAATAAGTAAACCTATGGCTCAAGAGGATCAGACTATAAGAAATGGTGGTCCTAAAGATGTCCACCGCTAAAAGTTGTTTCTTTCCGAAGGCTCACATTGTGTTTATTTGTCATCTAACTTGTTCATAAGGTCAAATGGCTGTGCAAGTTTTTAAAAATCGTCATTTAAATCCTAGTATCTCCTATGGTGTGGTCCACTTAATCTTTTGCATTTGCCTCATTTTTTGGCTCATGCCCTAAAATGAGTAGGTGAGAGGGATGGATGGTAGGGTTGTAAATGATTGGGTTCGAGGTGGGTTTAGCCAAAAACAAACCCGCCTATTTACTAAATGGGTCTAGGTCCAAATTTTAGACCCAGACCTTTTTACTAAATGGGCGGGTCTAGGTTGGGTCCGAGTCAACCCATCAAACTCATTTATAAATGAGTCTGGGTCTGATAGAGGGAGATCCACCCAGACCCGTTTATAAATGGGTCGGGTCTAATAGGTCTAGGTCTAGATCTAGTATGCAAGCATTTTTACAAGGTATAAAATCAGGTTTGGACAGGTCCCTTGAAACATAGACCAAACCCGCCCACTTACTAAATGGGTTCGAGTCGGGCCTGGCCAAATATAAAGGAAACCAAACCTAGACCCATTTAACAAATAGGTCTGTTCTTAGACCCGGCCCCATACCATTTAACAAATGGGTCGGGTCTAAATGGGTTGGGCCCGGGTACCCCATCAGGTCCGCTGACCCATTTATAGCCCTAATGGATGGCATAGACAAGTCGTGTACATCATAATAGGCTTCCACAATTTTTACATTTTTTGCCTCGGGTTTAAAGACCAAATACAGTCGAATAGCATGCCTATCAATGTCACATTGCGAAGGCGGTTGGAATTACAAATGTAAATAATCCTTATCTAGTTACAGTAAATTACAATGGGAATTAAAAAATAAACAAACCCTCAGTGCAAAAATAGAAATTTTATTTCTATGAGCAAAACCACCTCTCACAACCATATGGCATTTTATTAAAACTCTTCAAACAGTCACTGCAAATTATGATCCTTTTTTTTTTTTGGTGGAACTAACTCTTCTCGCCGTAGGAGTAGAGGCTAGAGCGGAAAATGAATACACATTAGGTGGGGCCATCAATTCACATTGTTTTCATACCAGCATTCCACATTCAATTTGGGCAGCCCATGCTTGGCCACCAAAATGGCTTAGGTCATCAAAAACTTGATTCAACACGATACCTATGCTATCAACACATCATGTTACCAAACGCCCCTTCCACTTGGTAGTTTTTACTTCTTATTGTTGATATTATTATCATGCACTTATATTATTAAACTACATTCAAGCGCCATGTTTATTTTTTTTGGAAGGTAACACTACTAGAGATTGAACCCTGAATACCTCCCACACACATACTACACTGCCTTTACCAGCTCATCTAACGAGTGCGAGACTACATCAAGGTTATCTCCACTTATAATTTTATTATAAGGGTACTACAAATATGATGAGAAATTGTACACAAACAAGATATTTCACTTGCTTCCATGCAATGATCACATGGGGCTAAAATTAAGTTGGTCCTCTGGCTCACATGGGAGTGGATTGGCCTGATTTTCATGAATGGTGGTCTTTGTGCTCAATTTTGGAAACATGGGTTTATGAAAGCTTACATACCAATGTGGGGCATTTTATGGGTTTGATCATGTAGCTCAATAGTAGACTAGTCATGTTTCAACATTGAAGTGTTGGGTTGGAGTTGACTTAACTATAAAAAGTTGTATGCTTTAACATAGATGCTGGGAGCGAAGACGATTACAATCTTGTTAGTGCTAAGTCACTCAAAGGAAGTGACGATGTAAACTTTGAAAGGGGAGCACAACACTATTGTAAAATATTTGGCATTTTATTATTTAAATGGTGATAATTGATGTATTTTTTTATTAAACTAATTTTTAATTTACCACCTAAGGTTGATTTGAGTTGTCTTGGAAGCATGAATCTATGATAAAAGCCCTACGATCTATGAATTGCATCAATCTAGGTTCTTTAAATTGTTGGCATTGCATAGCTGACATCTATATAGTGTCTCACTTTATGACAACACTCATACTGACTTCTTTTCTAAGTAGCCTTTTTCATTTGACAGTTGCACTTCAGTTGTCTAGTAACCCTTCTTATATCATGGAAGTTATCACTCTAGTTCAAATTGCCCATTCCCTATCTTGCTTTTCTTGTGACTTGTGTGATGTTGGTTCTAATCTAAAAGTTTTAAGATTAATGGAACATGTCAAGCTAAGGATATTTAAACCATTGGGATGGTAATAAAATTTTTTATATAGTTATAAATGAATAATGATATTAAGGGACGGTGTCGCTCATTAAGTGTATGGTACAGCCCCCCTAAAACATATATTGGAGGGATTCCTATGATAGTTCACCACTGCTTTAAAAATGAAATGGGCTCAGTCATTATTAGCATCAATGTACGACTATCTACATGATCTACCTTGTCCACCATACATTCAATGGCATATTACTCAAACATTATCAGGTAATCTTGACCATCCAATCAATGGCCATGGAAGAAATGATAAAAATAAAGTAGTAAGTGGTCTAAATTTGAAGAAAAAATCTACAATTACCATCACCATGTTAGTGTAAATTTTCGTATGCACTTATACTCCATCCAGCTCAAGGATATATAGTCTTAATAGAACTAGGCCATGTGTGTAAATGGTGCTAAACTAGCACAAAAGTCTGGCTTAAAATTCGAAAAAGGACATATGTGTCATTAGAGAATTCACGAGTGCACGACTGTCTTTTTAACGCTTCTGCTGTAGCGCACTTCCGTTGCATTCGCGCCCCCTCAAACGCTGATAAATACACGCTCGAGTAACCCATGGCAAGCAAAGAAAAGCCCAAAACCCGCATCTCCAGCTCCCCTTTCATCCCCCCCTTTCCCAAAACAAAAAAGCAGAGAACCGTACGGAAGCGCCATGGAAACCGGCGGAAGCGACCGGAAACCGGCTTCCAAGACACAAGAAGCCGAAGAGAAGAAAGGCATTATGAACAGTTAGCAAAAAGAACGAAGCTAGGTTTTAGGGCTTCGTTTGAAAAGGTCAGAGGCGTTTTCTCGTGCCATTGACTAACGAGCGCCTCTGGAGTCGTTGTAAGTCAGCTGCGGGCAGGCCTCCTTTTCATCTTTTTTCCTTCGCCTTTTTTCTCGTCGCAGTACAGAGAAAAACAACGAAGAAAGATCCACGGATCTGAAATCCCTGCTTTTTATCTTTTGGCCTTTTTACCAGGGGTATAATCGTAAAAAAAGGGAAGTAAGGAGAGAGAAAGAAGAAAGATACTGCTTTTCACACCGTCTTGGCTGGAAATCTCTTTTTCTTACAAAAAGCGAGGGTCAACCAAACACCCCTTTTTTCTCTCTCTCTCTTTCTTTTGGGATTTTGTATTTGTAAGGCTTCGAAGAGTCCACACATACGTTTATCTTCGCCTTTTCTGTTTCTGCAATCTCATACCTTTTTTTTTTTCCCTTCTTTCTACCTCCTTTTGGAAGGAAGCTGAGGCGAGTGCTGCTGCAGTCGCATGCAATCGAGATAAGATTGGTGAAAGCTAGGGTTTTCTAGGGGCTTTCTTTGCGCGCGTGTGCGTGAGAGAGAGAGAGAGAGAGAGAGAGAGAGAGAGAGAGAGAGAAGGAAGTGCTACAGCAAGCTTGTATAGAGAAGAAGGGGTTTTTGCTTGGCTTCTTTCTCTTTCTTTCTCTCAAGAGAGAGGGAGTTGGAGGCATTTGTTCATAATCGGGTTTCCCTTTTATGCTTCTGCCTCCTCTGTTCTCTTTCTAGTATTTTTCTTTTTGTCACTCTCTTACTGTTTGGATTTCTTCATTTTCATTTTCTGAGATTTTTGGGTTCTGGGTGTGTCTTTTTTCCTTATCTGCTTCGCGGGGTTTCTTTACTTTGTCTTTTTTTTTCTACCTCCTCTGGTCTGGTTGCATGGTTTTAAGGGGTTGTTGGGTGTTTGGGAATTGAAAGCATGTTGCATGATTCGAAAGGGTGGGGAATTGGAGAAGAAGGGTTGGGAAATGCAGTTCTAGGTCTGTGTAGGAAGGATTTTGAGGTGGGGCGAGAAGGAAAGGAAGAGAAGTGAAGAGATCTGAAAGAGGGAGTTGGCTGAAGTGAAGAAAGAGAGAAATAAAGTGAAAAGACGGGATTTTTTGATGAGTTTTGGAGGTTTTCTCGACAAGAGTTCTGGTGCCAGGGTCGTGGCCGATCTGCGTTACAGCAACATGCCGGCTGGAACAATCGTGCAGCCACACCTTGTTGCCCCTGCACTCGCCAAGTCCATGTTCAACTCCCCAGGCCTCTCTCTCGCTCTTGTAGGATTGAATTATCTCTCCCCCCCTTTTTTTCTTTCTTTCTTTTTTTTTTTTGCTTTTTTGGTTTTTTTTTTTTCTTCTCCTTGGATGCTGTTGTTGGTCTTTTTAGCTGATTTTGATGTGGGTTTCTTCCCTTCTTGTTTCTGTTTCCCTCTGGTTTCTAAGCAAACAAGCATCGACGGGCAAGGGGAGATGGGTCGTGGTGGGGGAGGAGATTTTGATCTGCCCGCTGGGAGGAATAAGGAAGAAGAGTATGAGAGCAGATCTGGAAGCGATAACATGGATGGCGGATCTGGTGATGACCAGGATGCGGATAATCCTCCGAGGAAGAAGAGATACCATCGTCACACACCGCAGCAAATTCAAGAGCTTGAATCGTAAGATCTCTCTATTCTATTCCTACTTCTCCACTACTTTGGGTCTCTATCGTTTTTCTGATGAGATTTCTCATCGGGGCCTTCACAGTCTATTCAAGGAATGCCCTCATCCTGATGAAAAACAAAGGTTGGAATTGAGTAAGAGGCTTTGCTTGGAGGGCAGGCAGGTCAAGTTCTGGTTTCAGAATCGTCGTACCCAGATGAAGGTAGGCTTCCTTTCAGCATTTCTGTTGCAGGTTTTCCTTTCTTTGCTGTAATTTTTAGATCTGTTTGAGATGGAACCTGAAAATCTGATGCTTTGGCAGACCCAACTTGAACGCCATGAGAACTCAATTCTTAGGCAAGAGAATGATAAACTTCGAGCAGAGAACATGTCGATTAGGGATGCGATGAGAAATCCAATCTGCAGCAGCTGTGGCGGGCCAGCAATGCTTGGTGATGTGTCTTTGGAAGAGCAGCACCTTAGGATAGAGAATGCCCGTCTGAAAGATGAGCTGGACCGAGTCTGTGCCCTTGCTGGGAAGTTCTTGGGCAGGCCAGTCTCATCCATGGCCACTTCCGTTCCGCCCCCGATGCCGATCTCATCTTTGGAGCTCGCCGTTGGGAGCAACGGTTTTGGTGGTTTGAGCACTGTGGCTACCACATTGCCCTTGGGAACTGATTTTGGAGCTGGGGTTTCGAGCACGCTGCCTGCAGTCTCCACGGCTAGACCAGGGAACGTGATGGGCCTGGAGAGGTCTCTGGAGAGATCATTGTTTTTGGAGCTCGCATTGTCTGCCATGGACGAGTTGGTTAAGATGGCACAGACTGATGACCCTCTTTGGATTTCCAGTTTGGAAGGAGGGAAGGAAACATTGAACTATGAAGAGTATCTGCGCGTGTTCCCCCGCTCCATTGGGCCTAAACCTGTTGGGTTCGTGACTGAGGCCTCGAGGGAGACTGGGATGGTGATCATCAACAGCCTGGCCCTTGTAGAGACTCTGATGGATGCGGTAAGGAATTTCACTGTAGCAATTTCACCCTTTTCCCCTCAGGATTTCTCCCCTTCTGCTGAAGCTTTTAATGTTCCTAGTACCGTTTGGCTGTTCTGTGGAGTGATGGAGGGCAAGCTGTCATCTTTTCAAGTGAAAAATAAATGCATTTTGCTGTATTCACCATCTTCCCTTGCCTCTTTCTAGCAAATTCAAATTGGCTGTTGATTTGGTAAAAAGAAAATCTGCTATTTACCATCTCTAAATCAACACTTGTCTGAACTGAGTTATTATCTTAGTAATTTGAACTTCCTTGGATTCCACCCCCATCTGGGGCGTTGCATTATTTTGTAGTCTGCAATTGCAGGGTTTGTGATGGTTTCGATGCTGGTAGCTTTGAATGAATGTGTTGATTATAGAATGGTCAACCTCAAAATTTCATTTTGGAATAATTGATTGTAGTGTTTCATTACAGAATCGCTGGGCAGAAATGTTTCCTTGTATGATCGCAAGAACCTCTACTACTGATGTGATATCCAATGGCATGGGTGGCACTAGAAATGGCGTACTGCAGCTTGTGAGTTATATCTGCCACTTGTACCTCGACTTCACAGTGCAAATTGTAATTTGAAATAGATGCTCATCGTTTTGGCAATTATTTGGATGCCCATTGTTTCGCTAACCTTGCCTGGCTCATGTGCAGATGCATGCGGAATTGCAGGTTCTGTCGCCACTGGTCCCCATACGTGAGGTCAACTTCCTCAGGTTCTGCAAACAGCATGCTGAGGGTGTTTGGGCTGTTGTTGATGTGTCGATTGATAGCATTAGAGAAAGCCCGAGTTCATCATATATGAACTGCAGGAGGCTCCCTTCTGGCTGCGTTGTGCAAGACATGCCCAATGGGTACTCAAAAGTAAGGCCTTCTTGACCACACTATCTAAAGCATAGATTCAAGCAAACATCTTAGGGCCAGTTTGGTAGACGTGTAGAGACGAGTTTGTTTTTTTTCCTTTTCCGATGGCAATTTAAATATTATCATGATAACCGAATTATATAAACTATGATCCCTAATGCATAATTACGGTTAACAAAAATGAGATGAACTTATTTTTAGGCATTACCCAATTGGCCCTAATATTTTCATTGGTTTCTCAAATTGGTGCCTCATAGAATTGCATATTTCATTTTAATAACAAAATTCATGAATAGTGCAAGATGAGGTTTATAGGTCAATCACAACTGCTGTTCCCAAGTGTCTCGAAATAGGTTATTGGGAAAGCTGTAGTTTGGATCTTAGTCATCCATTTCTTGAATCCTATCAGACAAGTTTAGGGGTATTTGCACCGTTCATTTGGTCAATCACAAGCCACTCGAGCTCGTGCTCCCGAGAATTTCATTGGGTCAGGTGCCCACGAATCCAACAAATTTTAGTCATCAGTACCGGATACTGTATCTGGGGCTGCTGAAAAACTAATGATATTTTGAAGCCTTTCGAGAATCTAGTCCTTCTAGTGCTATTATTTTATGCCTTAGATGCTTCTTCTCCTGCCTTAATTACAGCAGCCTGTTCTCTTTTAATACCGCAGTTTCTTACTGTCTTTTTTCAATTAGTTTGTTATTACGTTGGAGAATCGAGAGTACCTACCACCTTCTTCTTCTTCTTCGCGTCTTTTTTTATTCATGGAAGCCTCTACTCCTGTCTTTTCCGCCTCAAACACATTAATTTCACAGCCTATATCTGTAGCCTTGTAATCTTCCATGTATTTTATCACATTTCATTGATATTTTAGTCCTCACCCATGATACATCACTGATTTTCCCTCAATATTTAAATCTTCACTGGAACCGAGCATGGGAGAAAACTATACATGATCTGGTTCCAGCCATTCCTACTCGATACTGTTTCCCATGAGCTGTGCTAGCATACCTCATGCACTGACAGCCACGTGGGTGGAACTTGCATCAGATCCACCCCATCCATTGGATTTGCTACCTCATGTTCACCTTAGAGCCCAAAAATAATAACCATCCTGAACTCAGATAGGCCCATCCTAGAAAGAAGTTGGGATGCGGTGCTCAGCATTAGTTTTGTGTAGGGTCCATCGTGGTGTTTGTGTGTCCTCCAATTCATTCATCTGATGGACCTTATCAGGCTGAAAGAGTGAACCAAAAATCAGTATTCCAAAACTCAGGTGGGCCATACCATGTGAATTTAGTGGTGTTTTCAGGTATAATTCTGCAGGTGGCACACCTGAGTGTTGAATTAACCTGATTTTTGTGATCAAGGCTAAACAAGGGTAATAATGCATCTGATGGCCGGGTTGGATTTGATGCACACTAGGACATTTCCCCTCACCCTGGTAAGTGATAGAGGTTCCTAAGCAAGTGAGAAGTACCCATGTGAGTCTATCATCAACTGATATATCACCAAGTTTAACATCTCAATGCTCATGGGTACCTGTGGCCACACCCCTATTATTATATTGTGTTTCGGAAATGATGTATGCTCACCACCCAATGTTTTGACAAAAAGGAAGGGTGTGTGCATCGAAAAGATTGGGTGTAAAATATCAGTCCACCCATCAATAATCAACATGTGTGGCTCCATTGAGATTGTCTGACGATCAGACCCTTCAATGTTTTTAAGAATACTTACCATTGATATGCGTAGCCCAAGATGGATAATTGGAATGAAATGATTTCCATAGATCAATGGTCTTCAGCATGATTATTGGACCATAGGCTCCTCAGCATAGCACGCAGGGGGGTGGACGTTTTGGATTAGCCAACCATATTTTGCACATGTGGCCCATCGGGCGTATCACATGCCATGAACCCGAGTTGCATGAAAAAAAAAAGGGTGGATCTCTGGGCAAGATATCTCTCTTAAAGTAATGGAGAGAGGGAGAGAGGGAGAGGCTTTTCAAGGTGCAGCGTTTTTGCTTGCTTGTTTTTATTCACCCACTGGCCTTTTCAAGCCCTCCGCCCTATGTAAAGAGTCAATGCACGTAGTTTCTAATTCAGGCCTTTTAAAAAAAGCAAGGTTGACAAATGCATTCCAGAATACGGAGGGGTACTTTCGTCTTTTCTTGCTGGGAGGTATGGAGGGTCACGGGGGTGTCTTTGGGGCGAGCAAAGTGCGCCCCCACCATGGCGCACGTTAGATGAATGAGGAGAGTAACTTTTGGAACGTGGGCGCAGGTTACATGGGTGGAACACGCTGAGTACGACGAGAGCGCAGTGCACCATCTCTACCGTCCGCTGCTCAGTGCTGGCATGGGTTTTGGAGCCCAGAGGTGGGTATCTACTCTCCAGAGGCAATGTGAATGCCTGGCTATCCTTATGTCCTCTACTGTCCCTTCCAGGGACCACACTGGTGAGTACTGGTTGATCACACTATCTCATCTCATCTCATCTCATCTGATCTTCACCATTGATTTTGCAAATAACATGATTTCTTTTCTGGGTGCAGCTATCACACCAAGCGGTCGTCGGAGCATGTTGAAGCTTGCGCAGCGCATGACAGACAACTTCTGCGCGGGGGTGTGTGCCTCAACCGTGCACAAATGGAATAAGCTCTGTGCCGGCAATGTGGATGAGGATGTGCGGGTGATGACGAGGAAGAGCGTGGATGATCCCGGGGAGCCGTCTGGGGTTGTGTTGAGTGCAGCAACATCTGTCTGGCTCCCTGTCTCACCACAGCGCCTGTTTGACTTCCTGCGTGATGAGAGGCTCCGGAGTGAGTGGGACATACTCTCCAATGGGGGGCCCATGCAAGAGATGGCTCATATTGCCAAGGGGCAGGACCATGGCAACTGCGTCTCCCTACTTCGTGCCAGCGTGAGTTTTCGTTCCCTTCATACAAATGCTAGGGCATGTTTGTGTGGATAGATGTGAACGTCATGTGACTTGCTGCGCCATGGGGTTCAAGGCCTAAAAATTGGTCTGGTCCGCATGGCTGGGGCCACATTTACAAGAAATGGACTGGCCAGAATAGACAGTAAGAGGCCTGTATTGACCTACATGGCATACCTTGTGAGCAGAGTTGCCTGATTCTGGGCCCATGGCCCAGATTCAGTTGCAAGTCCAGTGCCCAGGTCGGTACTGGTCAGTGCTGTGGGCCCCACCATGATGTATGTGTTTTATACATGCTGTCCATCCATTTTGCCCCCTCATTTCAGGGCATTAATAAAAAAAATGAGGCAGATCCAAATCTCAGGTGGACCACACCACAAGAAACAGTGGTGATTGAATGCCCAACATCAAAAACTTCCTAGGCCCTTTATAATGTTTATTTGCCATCCAACCTGTTGATTAGATCAGACCGCGTTGAAGGGAAAACACAAATATCTGCTTTGATCCTAAACTTTTGTGGCCTCTAGGATTTTTTTAACTAGCTCATTCGATCACCACTTTTTCCTGTGATCTGGAAAAAATGGATGGATGACATGGATATAACATATACATCATGGTGGGGCCCATAGAGTTGTTGCAGGGAGCCAGTGCAAGAAAAGGCAAGGGCACACCATGATATTTGTTTGATTTCCACTCGGTCCATCATTTGACCCTAAAATAGGCCAATCCAAAGTTCAAATGGGCCACATCCATTGAAATAGTGGGAATGGTACGCATAACATTGAACCCTGTGCGGCCCCTCCGAAGCTTCTTTTTCATCGTGTTGTGTTTCGTTCCGTTTGTTTCCGAAAATGCCCTTCCGTTTCGAATTTCGATAATCCATCATGGCCCCCATTCACCAGTCGTTTTGGCTGAATCGACGTCTGAGTCTGATTTCTGCGCTCTTTATAAAAAGTTAGAAATCCAAAAGCACGCCGATGGACTGTTGCCCCTAGTGTGCTCTAAGTAGCTGCTCATGATCACCAGCAGGTGGGGCCCCACGTGCAGAGATGGTCCGATCTGAATCCTCGACCGTAGGTACTCTGACCATGAATAGGCTATGGCCCCACAAAGCACACTTCAAAGACGATCCTGATCTTCCATCTTTAAAGTTTTCAATGTACACCACACGGAACTGAAAATCTTCTTTCCAGTGTTTCACGTACGTCTTACCCAGACGGTGAAAACCATAGAACTCAAAAAAAAAAAAAAAAAACAAAAAAAAGGACGGTTGCGATTGTGGGATCGGATATAAGCTTCTCTTGTCCGTTGGGAAAAGGCTAGGAAGCAGTAGTGTTATGCTTTTTGCATTTTTTCGACTCCAAAAGGCAGGCAAATGAGACACAAGCTGAGCTCTATCTCTCTGACGTGAGATTCAGGGGTCGAGGGGACCCTTTTTACTGAAAATTTCCCTTTTCATGAAGCCGGCGCCCCAGACCCTTGAAAAGCTGAGTGCATGATCTGTACGTCGCCAGAACATTACCATCTCATGCTCTCCTGTGTTCTCTGCACCTTTTCCTCTCTACACGCCTTCCTCTTCTTGTCTCTTTTTTTCATCGTAGCCTAAAAATCATGTTTTGATTGGGTGGACCTATGGTTGTCCATAAATCATATTTTTCCTCGGGTCGTTGGCAATTATATGGGTTTGGCAATCCACACTGTTCACCGGACCCCATTGGACATTGGATGTGGTTGTCACACCAAACAATTCCCTGTAGTTGCAGATTATCTCCGGTGCCTATTTGTAGGCCACTGATTGGGTTCAGGACTTCCAATTTTCTGGGGTCATCCCAATCCAAGGTGGGGGCTCCTCCCAGATCTTGTGTCTCCTCCGCTTTGGCATGCATGATTCCGTACACATGGGCCATGTTTTATGGCATCCTAAATGGTGGTCCAATGGGCTTGGTGGAATGAACTGCCCCTAAAATTCCTGATGTTGTAGATATCCCAAAGCCTCTACGCCATATCTTAACTATTTTCATGGGAAAGGGGATTATTATAGAATCTTTTTTTTTTTTTTTTTTAATTATTAATATCTTAGCATCATAATCGTCATCTAAGCTTTATCTCAACTAGTTGGGTTGGCAACACGAGTCCTGTTTTGCCCTTCCATTCAATCAAGCTCCAGAACTTTCTGTAGACCACAGAGTCCTTTCTTACTATCCGTACCTATGAGCTAATGGGCCTTAGCCATGCACGAAGTGGTGCAGTCCTTTTGGTTTTCTGTACACATAACCCAAACGTTCTAACCGGATTATGTCTTGGTCAGCAAATCTCAAAACTATAATTGTACTTCATATACTGTTTTAGTCCCTACTAATTTTAAATTTTTTGATTCTAAAGCGTCCCATGAAAATTATCTCATCTGCAGATAATCTACTTATTGGATCTTTCTTTTGCCACAAATTTATTTATTTATTTTTTTAATTTTATACTAACCCCCAGCAATTAACGTGAAATCAAATATGGTGAGGGCATCGTATGGTCCAGACTGTTTTTCTGATGGTGCCCATCTTCGACGGTGGGATGCCCATAGAAAGGGAAAAAAGAAAAAAGGCACATGCACAACTTCAATGCGCCCAGTAATCACGGTGAGGTGGTTTGTACCATATCTTTCGTCTTGAATCTACTGAGCTGGTGCGCTGCACGTATCAAAGGGTTAATTATCTATCGGAAGTGGATTTTGGGCCCCATCTGATCAACAGTTTTGGAAAGGAGCCATGGCCCACAAGCAAGTATTATACATTCGCTTGTAATAATAGAAGTAATAATTTTTCTAGGCTTTGTTTCCGTTGACGTTTGCAGGCCATGAACGCGAACCAGAGCAGCATGCTAATCCTGCAGGAGACATGCACCGATGCTGCTGGGTCGCTGGTGGTTTATGCCCCCGTTGACATCCCGGCCATGCATGTGGTGATGAACGGTGGGGATTCAGCCTACGTGGCACTGCTCCCTTCGGGCTTTGCAATTGTGCCAGAAGGCCCCGGCTGCCGTGGTTCCCACGGTAACACCAACGGGTCGCCTAGGGTGGGAGGGTCGCTCCTGACGGTAGCATTCCAGATCCTTGTCAACAACCTCCCGACGGCTAAGCTGACGGTGGAGTCGGTGGAGACAGTCAACAACCTCATTTCCTGCACTGTCCAGAAGATCAAAGGGGCCCTTCACTGCGAGAACTAAGTCTCTCTTAGACGTCCATCCCATACATCCCATTGCAATTCCAGAAGGGTGTGCGCAGGATAATAAATTTACACCCCCACCTTATTGCATATATCATGTTTAGTGAAAATCAGAGGAAAAGGACAATTAAAAAAGAAGAGAGAAAAAGGAGAAATTCTTGAAATGCTCGCAACGGGGGGCTGAGTCAAGAACGAACCGCGCGTGGAATCCCTTGCTAGGTGGTAAGGATCAAGTCCGCTTCCCCTCTCATCCCTTCCGTCATCTGCTGCCACCAGCAAGTTCTTTCTTTAACACAGAGCAAGGGTGGTGGTTCGGGTATTGACTCATCGACCCGCCAGAGATTTCGAGAATTTACTGAAAAGAAACAGAAAGGAAATGGAGCCTCTTTTATTATTATTATATTATTATTTATTAGTCTTTCTATATATATATATATATCCGCTGCTACTGCTGTTGTTGTTGTTGTTGTTGTTGTTAGCGGACGTTTTCGTTGTTTATTTAATGCAGACTGACTAAATTAGTCTTTGCCTTTTCACTCCTCTCTTTCTTTCTCCTCTTTTTCTTGTGGTCCAAATTTCGGCTGTTTGGGTCCAATCACGGTCGGTGGGCCATGCAAACTGGAAGCACTCGTTAAGATTTGGACACGTTATGGGATAGATGGAAACGCGGCCCCCAGCTGTATTGTCCAGTGACGCCCAAGTTCGCCCAGCAGCGCATGTACGGTAGTGACGGGAAGACCGATTATAGCCGTCGCTACCGGAGTGTGTCAGCATTTCATAAAAATATAGACAGCTGGATAAAATATAGGTCTAAAAGTTGGGCATTGAGAGAAATTTGATAAAAGGTTTTTGGTTTAGAAATTCCATGGGTGCACATGCACAGGTGCTGCTGGTACGGAAAGTGAATGTGATTCAGCGTTTCTGTAATGTGGGACATGATGTGCCCGCCGGTTCCTTTCCAAAACCAAAACCAGTTGATAGGTTGTACGTTGTTGGCCCACCGGAACAGAAACGGATTTACTTTGCGTCGGTTAACCTGTTGTAAAGTTATTGATTATTTTTCCTGTTGTAAAGTTATTGATTATTTTTCTTTTGAATGTGGTGGGACAAGTGTCTACATGCAATCGGTCTTAGAAGGGCGCATTTGAAAACATTAATTTCAGTGCAATCAATGAGGGGTTGTTTGGCACCATGGATTTGGGGTTCTCTTTCTTTTTTCACCATAGAATAAATTGGGTTCTTACATTCCCTTGAAGAGATGATGGTTTGAAATCCAATGTGGAAGCTAGGATTATATGGGCGCGACTTGGGTGAGACCCTGGAACCAGCTATGTGGGTGGGACCCTGAACCTAGGGCCCACCTGGATGTATTATTTGTAGATCCATGCTGTCCATCTGTTTCTTCATATTATTTTAGGATGCAGTCCCAAAAATGAAACAGATAAAAATTTTAGGTGGACCACACCCCAAGATACAGTTATCATTCATTCATGACCACTAAAACTTTCCTGGAGTCCACCGTAATGTTTATTGACCATCCAATCTGTTGATAAGGTCACGTAGATAGGGATGAAAGGAAAAAACTAATATAAGGTTGATAGAAAACTTTTGTGGCCCACAAAAGGTTTTTAATGGTCACTAACCAGTGTTTTTACTATGAATGTGATTCAGCGTTTCTGTAATGTTGGACATGATGTGCCCGCCGGTTCCTTTCTGGCGCGGATTTCCTGCGAAAGCCTTGCGCAGGAAGTTCCTGCGCTGGGAACCAAGGTGGGGCTCACAGTAATGTTTGTTGATAAATCCACCCCGTCCATCCGTTTTGAGAGCTCATTTTAGGAAGTGAAAACAAAAATGAACCGGATCCAAGACTCAAGTGGGCCTCACTAAAGGAAAAGGTGGGTAGGTAAATTACTACCGTTGAAACCTCCCTGGGGTCCACAGTGAAGTTTATATGACATCCATACCGCTCATAACGTCACTACTACTGGGTTGAACTGGAAACCCAAATATTATCCTGATTCGAAACTCCTGTGGATCCACAAATATTTCAACTGTGGACATTTAATCCTTACGTTTTCGGCCCACTTGAGTATTGGATCCGGTTCATTTTTGTTCTCATGTCTTAAAATGAGCTCCCAAAACGGATGGACGGAGTGGATTCATCAAAAAACACAACTGTGGGCCCCACCTTGGTTCTCAGCGCAGCGCAAGGCTTTCGCAGGAAATCCGCGCCCGTTCCTTTCCAAAACCAGTTGATAGGTTGTACGTTGTTGGCCCACCGGAACAGAAACGGATTTACTTTGCGTCGGTTAGGGCCCGTTTGGTTGGCATCTGGAAACCCGTTTCCAGTTTCAAATCTGGATTCCAGCAGAATCCGATTTTAATTGGGGTGTTTGGTGGTAACTTCCAGCAAAAGAGGATTCTGTCTAGAAACCTAAATTGAGTGGAATCGGGATTAGTGGAAACGGTGTGGGTGACCGTTTCTACGGAAGGAAAAAGAGGCGGAAGTGAGCGACACCACCTCCATGTATGCGTTGTATATCTATGTTGTATATGTTTTATATCTTCACGGTCTATTAGTTTTGAAATCTCAATTAAGGGTATTGGACAAAAAATGAGGCAGATCTAATTCTCAAGTGGGCCACACCATAGTAAAATAGTGTTGATTGAACGTCCACCATTAAAAACTTCCTAGGGCCCACTATAATGTTTATTTGCCATCCAACTTGGCCATCTATCTTGCGGGACTATAATGGGCCAGGGGTAAGGTTCTCAGGTGGATCTGAAGCCCAAGTGGGCCATGCCACAAGCAACGGTTGGGACACAATTTGGATTGTACCGTTTTCAACCAAACAGCAAGTTATGAATGAAACCTGTGTTCTACTCTAATTTCTACAATTTTGGATTCCAACAGTGGAATCTAGATTTTCTCTAGAATCTGGGTTCTGCAACCAAACGGGCCCTTAACCTGTTGTAAAGTTATTGATTATTTTTCTTTTCAATGTGGTGGGACAAGTGTCTACATGCAATCGGTCTTAGAAGGGCGCATTTGAAAACATTTCAGTGCAATCAATGAGGGGTTGTTAGGCACCATGGATTTGGGGTTCTCTTTCTTTTTTCACCATATAAAATAAATTGGGTTCTTAAATTCCCTTGAAGAGATGATGGTTTGAAATCCAAGGTGGAAGCTAGGATTATATTTAAAATCTTTTCATGAGTCACATGTATAATACGTGTCATTAGGCTACTAATTAATTGGGCACTTGGCCCAATGATGATATCTCAAAACAATTAGATTATCAATTGCATCACTAAAATTACTTTGATAGGATGATCATTGCGGTTCAAACATTGTCCATGTAAATCAATAGTTAAAAATCGTTGGTTAGTTGCTCAGTTGTGAACTATGATCGTGGCCCATCCAAGATTGGGAATTTCATCATTCCAGCCAAAGAATATATTTCAATGAGCTTGTTACAATTATTGTGTCAAACATTACAGATGTACACTAATTGTAAATATACTACACAGCTACTTTTGGATTACAAGGATTCTGAATCTAGGGTGCTAAACACAACTAGGGGGTTCCAAATCCATGCGGTTGGATAAAAGCTAAAATGAGGGATTTTAAAGTATTGTTCTTATGCGGAGCTTCCGTCTCCTCTCCTATATATACTCCATTAGCCTACATCAATAAATTCACAAGCCTCTTGGTATGAACAAGGCTCTTGTTTTTCTATCATGCAAGCGTAAGTAATAATATAATCCTTGAGTAAAATAGAAAGTTTTGTAGCTCTCTTTGGTCGACCCTGATTATTTTGAGTTCCAACACTTGATAGTTCATTTACAATGCTCTTCATCAACTTCATCTTTAATGATATAATCAACTTGTTGATATTTTATATTAGTAAGTTAATTTTAAATATTGTTCAAAGATTTCAATTCAATTATATCTTGTGATTCTAAGCTTGATAAAACTATATCTTTTTGTAATAAACCTTCTTTAAAAATATATATTTCAGCTAATTACCAACTTGTGGAAAGTAGAGTTTTACACTATGTACCCCTTTGTTACATTGGCATAGAAAAAAATAAATTTGGACCTTGCATCTAGCTTAGTCGATCCTATACTCTCTAAGAATCCATACATAAACGTCATAATAAAAAGCATGATGGAATAAATAATTAATAGATTTTTTAAATCATGATTCTTTAGGAATCTTATAATCTAGTGCAGTCGTAGGAGAATGACTTACCAAATGACAAGTCTTATTAACAGCTTCTGTCCAAAAAACATTATTCAAGCTTAGCTGGGCTCAACATGCTTCTAGCATGATCCATTAGCATGTAATTCATACATTTAATGACTCTATTTTGTTGTGGAGTACTAAGGACCTTCTAATGCCTATTAATGCCATGTTCCCCGCAAAAAAAATTGAATTCCTTTTATATGTATTTTCTTCCGTTGTTAGTTATCAAAACTTAATTTTCTTTCAATGATGATTTTTCACTAATATTTTAAAATTGACAAAATAGAAAAAAAAATATCATTCATTCTCTTCAGTATATAAACTCATACCTTACAAGAAAAATTATAAATAAAATACTTTGAACATTCTAAGGATTCGACATAAGCATCTCAAGTATTAGAATGCATTAGATTTAAAAATTATTACTTTTAGTTACAGAAGAGGAAAAATTGGCTTCATAAACCTTTTTCAAATAGACAATCCTCATAAAAATATAAATTAATAAATTTTTAACTAGGAAGTCAATTTTGATCAAGAATTACCTTTAGTTTTTTATTACTAATGTGGTTCAACCACCTATGTCAGATTGTAGCATAGTCTTGATGGGGTTTTCCTCCTCAAAGCCAAAGGAGAGATGTGAAACTTGATGAGGTCGGGCGCCCAGACTATATTCTGGTCGGGCGACCGAAATTCCACCCGATGAAGCGGTTTTACTGCTTGACTTTTTTTCAACAGTCGGGGGTCCGACGGGTTAAGTGACCGGGCGCCTGATATTCGAGATTTTTCCTTTGAAGCCGCTGGACAGTTTTTGGCTTGGGTGGGCACCCGACCCTGCGCGGACTGCTTATACAAAGTTTCCATTTGGGTTATAATTCCTCCAGTTTCCTACTTAAGGAGTTCCAAATCGGGATTAGGGCATCCCATTAAGGTGTTTTCACGTCCAAGGTGAGAGAGAGAAAAAGAGAAAGAGAGAAAGAGAAAAAAGAGAGAGGAAGCTTGTAGAATGGAGAAGTTGCTTGAAGATGAGTTCTTCTACGCAACCGTCGTCTTAGTGCTTCTACATCCTTGTGATCGGTGAGATCCTCCTACTTTCATAGTTCTCTTGTTGTTTATCCATCCCTGCGTGGGTAAAGAAGGTTTGATCCAAGCAGTGTGTGCTTGTGATCGGTTGTAACAGTTCTCTGAGATAGTGGATTGTTGATCTGGACTAGGTCCTGTGGTTTTTACATCTTTGAGGGTTTTCCACGTAAAAACCTCTTATGTCGTGAGATTGTTGATTTGCTTTTAACTATTGCATTATCATAATCTATAATTCTAGTTTTTGGGGGTGAAATCCGAAGGTTTTAGTGCAACGCACCCAACAAAGTGATATCAGAGCGTTCAAGTTGATTGAACGGAGTGAGATCGGTTATGAATTATGAAAGGTGGCTCATCAAGGATGATCAACCTCAATGGTTCTAATTGGACCATATGGAAGGCTAAGATAGAGGACTTACTCTATTGCAAGGACCTATATGCTCCGATCTTAGGCATATCAGCGAAGATTAAGGATATGATTGATGATGATTGAAAGAAGTTGGATCGAAAGGCGGTGGGGTTTATTAGACAATGGTTGGATGATTGCGTATTCCGCCATGTGTCTACGAAAACCTCAGCCGCTAGCCTATGACAGAAATTCCAAGGGTTGTATGAGAGGAAGACAGCCGGCAATAAGATATTCCTGATAAGACGACTTGTGAATCTCAACTTCAAAGATGGTGGTTCTATAGCTGAGCACATGAATGAGGTAAGCAACATAGTGAACCAGTTCTCCGCCGTGAAGATGATCCTGGATGATGAACTTAAGGCTTTGCTATTGCTTAGCTCATTGTCTGACAGTTGGAAGACGTTGGTGGTGTCTCTGAGTAACTCTGCTTCAGACGAAAAGGTATCCATGGAACAGGTAACAAGCTGTCTCTTCAATGAGGAGACAAAGAGGAAGTCTCTGGGGCCTGCTCAACAAGAGGCCCTTGTGACATAAGATAGGGGGAGAGGAAAGAACAGAAAGGGCGGAAAGGCCCGAGATAAATCAAGAGGCAAGTCGGTTGCAAGGAAAGATGTTGAATGTTGGAATTGTGGCAAGAATGGCTACTATAAGTATGAATATCACAAGAAGAAGGGTGACAAGAAGGGTAAAGGAAAGGACAAGGAAGATGAATCGGATTCTACTGCGGTCGCCTCAGATGGTAACGTTGTTGTTATTCTTTCGGCATATCACGATGTTTGTCTCACGGCTTCGAGTCAGGCCATCTGGCATCTCTGTCTCTCCCTCCCTCTCTCTCTCTCTCTCTCAGACTCTCACTCTCCCCACCCCACCTAGAGGCCAGCTCCCAGCCAGCTAGGCGGCCGAGCAGCCACTATTGTGTTGACTGCCCGCATCTCTCTCACGTCTCTGTCTATCTCTCTCTCTCTCTCTCTCTCTCTCACACACACACACACTCTCTCTCTCAAGCTCGAATAGGCTCGAACATGCTCGAATTCGGCTTGAAAGCTCAAGGCCCAAGCCGAGCCTAGGTTGCCCGCTGAACAAACCGAGTCAAACTGTGCAAAGCTCGGTTCGATTCAGCTCGTGTACAACTCTAATTCTATATGTGGGTGCATTTACCTTGGATGAAAACTATGTAAAACCTGCTTTTGCGATGCCCGTGGTCTCTCTGCTTCTGCTTATGAAGTGTCCCAACTCATTTTTTGCACATTAGAGCACTAGAGGGATGCACATGCTCTATTTGTTAGGTTAGTTGGTCTCTTTGTTTTGGTTATGTCAGTTTACATCGTTGTTCACAAAATGTTCAAGAATACTATTTACGTGTTTTGTGGTTTTTTTCTTTTTTAAGTTAGTTGAGAAATGTTCTATATTAAGGGTGTGAGTTAAAGTTGATCGGTACAAACGTCCTGAGAACTACATTTGCTTCGTTAATTGATGTTTCATCATTTAGTGAAAGTTTTTTTTAATACCTTTTTGTGTAAACAGTTGGTGTGGTTCAATTTATTTAAAATACTCTATACTTCATGAAAATGTCATGTGAATTGTTTGTGTGATTCAACTCACTTGTAGCATGGGTGGCTATCAATTGGATGTAAACCTGATAGATATGATTAATACCAGAAATGTTTTCATGTCAGTTTAGATCCTTGTAGTTGTAATTACTTTACACTTTGGAAATGTACAAGGTAGTGATAATTGCTTATTTCATAATGATTTTTAAATATTATAATTATCTTATAATTGCAGGGCACGAAAGACCACCATAATTTTTTGGAAGCATATGACAATTTTTTTAATGTAAAACACAGGACGAAATTAGGCACCAATGTTCACTATTATAATTTATAACAAGAAAACATATAAGGTAATCATCAGTTAAATATACATATATTCCTCTAATAATTAACAAAATTCATGACTATCATATTTTTTTAATTTATTATGATCAATCTTTATTTTCAAATACCTTGTAATTGTTCACCAGACATGAAAGATTGTATCAGAGTATGAAAGATTTTTAATCGTAGATTTATAATTTAGATGTGGTAGTGATTTTTCAAAGATATTTATGTAATTTAAGTATGGTGATGTGGTTGTAAGGACATTCGCATTAAATGTTTGACAAAGCTTTTAATGCGAGCTGGCCCATCTCCTCAAGAGCCACTTGTCAATTGCCACGCATATACTACCCGTAAGTTGGTTGGACGTATAGGTGGACAACTGGATCTACTCAATATCTTATACCGAAGGGAAGATGATAGGACCGTCGTTTAGCTTGAGGTGAAAATGGTCGGAGTAAACATCATATACCCTAGTCCATGTTGGGAAGGTAAATGTATTCACTTTCTTGTGATGGAATGTGATTTCCTCGGTAAAAGATCTCAGTATTACAAGCTTCGCGTAGTCACTACCTCTTGTAAAATAAATCAGATTGATGAACGCAACTCATTTACCGCTAGCTTTTCTTGCAAAAGTGAATGGTTAGAGAAACAACCACGTTGGTCCTAATAGTTGAGGCAATAATTGTATATCAACCTAGCCCATGAGTGGATTGGATACAATATATGTGCAGTGTTTGTATGACTGACTAGTATTCACCTGTTTATCTCACATGTATATTTCTCTTAAACTTGGTCACTGTGACTAGCTTTTACTCAGTCCCATATTTTCACTGTTTATATTACATTTGTTGCAAGTGAAGGTCTGGAGTGTGTTGGTACCCACTGGGACCACATGCGTAGTGGCACAATGATCAAAATTGTCCTTCTTGTTGGTTGTATACTGAAGAGCCACCCTAAGTAACTTTCATTTAGTGGATGATTTTGACCTTTTCCTACGTGTAAATGAACTTAGAGGAGTAGAAAGAAAAATTTTAATGGGTCTTCTTCAACTTTAAAAACAAATGTTGGGTCAGTCATTGAAGCATGTTTATGAGATAATAGTCCATTGATGGTAGTCATGAAAATATGAATGTTTAAAGGCAGCGGACTGTCTCACCATAGGGCTACAGTAGGGGGGCAAGACATACTGGATATTGAGTTGAGACGGATGCAAAATAAACCCAACTTTCACATGTTTGATTGGAAATATTTCAGGCGCAATATTTCTTGTAGTCATGTGGTGCAGAAGGTACTAGTTAGCTTGTGGTTGAATATGTTTCCTTTACCATCAAAACATTTCAAACCACTAGAGAAGCAATAGTTAAACTCCTAGCCACAAAAAGTATGCATCCATCGAAAGAGCAATAGGTGAAATCCTGAGAGGGGAACAGAAAGTGCCACTAGATCATTCCCTAGTTGTCGGAAGAGCTAATGGTTCATATCCTATAAGTTATCAAAAGTATCCACTCACCTCAAGCTATTGGTCATTTGGTTGCCTCACTCTCGGATAACTTACTTGATTAAGGTTATTTTCCTATTTATTAAGTGGTGTATTTGTTAAGAATTCTCCGAATCCAATATATCCCCCTATTATTCTATATACCTTTCTGTCCTTCCTATTGTAATAGGTAGAATACAATTTCCATGATGTCATTTGCTGTGCATTAACAAAAGCTAAAGCACCAAATTATTAGATAAAGAAAATGACCAAACTTATGCACTTTTTATTTATTTATTGGTATCCACCACACAAAGTTAGACCCATCAAATAAACAATTGAGGTCATTGGAAGATAAATTAGATTCAACTACGAAATCTTGCGCATCCTGCATCCTAGAAGTAAGTTGAGGATGTCTTGAAGCAAAACTACCTGTAAGTTTAATGACACAATACCATTCTTGAATCTTTCTAGGCCACAATTTTTTTTTTTTTTTTTTTCCCATATATACATGCTATCCAATCGGCTCATCAGGTGAACCTTCAAAAATCATTCTGATAGAAAATCCCTCATGAATTTACAGGTTTTAGAAGCAAGTTCACATTTTTTCCATGGTGTGGCCCACCTAAGTTTTAGATGGAGCTGATTTTTGTTAGGAGCGTTGAACACAAGGTGAGGCAAACATGGGAGTGTATGTCACGCGCACGTCACTTGGAGTCTCACAGGTCTTACGTGTTAGAGGCTCTTCCTGCAACAGGTCATGTCGCTGGTGATTCCGATCCATGCATGTCGTCCACTGTCGGCAGACGTCAGCCCCTGCCCTAAAAAATAAATATCTCCAAGATGGAAAATCCCAGCCATAAAAAAATTTCCAGTGTTTTTGGGCCGCGCATCCTAACCGTCAAACGGTCTGATGTCCAACACATGTCCACTAGCGTGGGCTGTGTGTATGTGGGTGTTGCATATGATGCTTGCTCTTGGCTGTTCGATTGAAGGGTCATGATCTGTTTGATGGATCTCAGCTCCAAATTACTCTAATTGGTCAATCTATTTAAAAGTAGGATGCAAACCAATGTTCACGTACCACTAGTTCTATATGCTACAAAATGTGCTAATTTTGGAAGATCCTAGCCATCCATCACGTGGGTCCCGTTGTGACCATGTTCTCGATCAGTTGTGGGATTATTTGTATACTGATGGGATCTTGGTGCAACTTTTAAGGTATGGCCTAATCAAAGCTGGCCAGAGATTGGAAGGACTGGATGGATGTGTGCGCATCCACACATGGGATAATCTGAATAACTGACATGTGCAACGACCATCTAGTGGGTCTCGCAATGAATGGCCTAAGAGCGACCAAAAGAATTACCCTATCCATTTTATGGGTGTGGCCTTTAAATAGATGGCTTAGATGATATAACTAACATTACCGGAGAAATTGTAATGGCCGGGATTATCCGTTTAATGTGATTTTCACCCATCCGGCATTCGGTGGATTGGTCTACTAGATGGATGGAGCTGATTCACCTCTAGATCTGCCACGTGTGGCATTTTACTCTTAAACATTTCCTCCAGACTCACACTCAAGGTCGGGCTTGTACTTTTTCCTGGTTCATGAAGTCACGGTTCTTAAAGATTCCATAGGAGCAGGACCATGTCATGCAATTCCCGGGCTGACCGCAGGATATGATCACGGTTTCTACATGTGGGGTCCATGGATTAATGATACAAAAGGTCGATAAGATAGACTCAGTCTCGATAGCTGACGGGGCTAAACTTGAACCTGGTTGTACTTACAATATTCGTGACCGTATATTCGTGGGCCCCACTTACTGAAAGTTTAGGTTTTTCCATCTTGGTATGTATAGGTATGAGCCATCTAAAGCTTGGTTCCATGTATGAACAGTTTGAATTGCACAACCCTGCCCTCACTTGTGTGAACAAAACCAGGCCTGTACTATTGAAACCATTGGCTCTAGGTGCACAGTACAAATATCTGCATCTTATTTCATAGTAACGTTGGATAAAGATGTTGGCCTATGTTCTCTTAAATTAAAAAAAAATACATATTAAAAAAAAATGATGTGACTGTTTGTGGTCCATTCACAACAAATTAATAATCTAATGCTTGTGGAGCATATAACTACGGTGCATCGACATTCTGTAACATGTACATGGCCCATGTGTATGATAATCCAAACCATTCATCTTTAAAACTTAGGCAACGAAGGGAGCTAACATAAAAATTTCACTGATTGGGTTAATCCTAACTATCTAATAAATGGACCTTTTCTTTCACTGAATAAGAGCAGTGGCTGATTTGATTAAGAGCAGTAGCTGATTTATGTAGTTATTGTCCATCTGTAATGTCACCAATTAAAGTGTTAGGATTTATTTAAACCGTGTAATTTTTCCAGTTATTTCAATCCTGGACGTTTCAAATGAGCGGTTCAGATCGCACGGTGGCAATGAGGTAGAGGCCTATTGGATCAGCTCCCCCACCGACATATCTGTCAAGTAGAGTTATTTCATACGCTGGCAGAGCGTGACCATCCATACTCATGCACGAGGTGACTGTTCAAGTGCTATCATCTTACATCAATTCGAACCGTGCAAGTAGTGGGCCTGTTGATGATCCATCCTAGTCCAATCTTAAACCTCAAAGGATGATTCCAACTGCCCAATTGATGGAAATCACATCGAGGTTTAAGATGTACAAATCCAGTGGCCCAGATCGAACAATCAAATGGCCATAATATAATATTATCAATCCAAAATCTATTCTTTTATTGGACTCACGTCGACAGAGACTAAACAAATGGACGGCTAGAAAAATTGTTATTGCCGGTTTGTACAGAGTCTCCCACCCGAGTGGCCGGATGATCTGAGTGTGGTCCACCTGGTGGAAACTTAGGACTTGGGGCCGTGGTCATCTATTTGGACTTTGAGGCCATCTCCTCACCTTCCCTGTCCCGTGTTGTGACAGCGAAGGGAGAAAGAGCATTTAATGGAAGTATAAGTTAGCTGAATTTTAGCATTTAATGAGTCACTGGGTTAGAAACGGCGGGCGTGCGTACACACCGAGAATGCTTGCATTCTTGCACAGTGGAAGTGCGCTCTCCACATCCGTGGAAATCGGGGACCTTCGTTTGAAAATCTGACCCGCTAAAAACCTGATCCAATCTCTTAGATGAGTCTAAAAACTGGAAAAATGTGGATAACTTATGGTGATCGAGTGGGCCATACCCAAAAAATATGCGAACTGTTAATTGACAATTATGAACGGTTCAAAGGCTATGAAAGCAGGTAGACAGTGTAATAATCAATTTTTTCTCTGAATTTAAGATTATACCATTTTAACAATGAGAATATTCGGATGAACGGGTTGGATATGGTAAACTTGTTTCTTGCTACACACTTGTGATGGAGGTTATCTTCTTTAGTGAACTCGACGGTGGGAGAGGCAACTACAGTTGTGGTTCATTAATGAAGGTATAACGGCCTCACTTTTGGGAATTTAGTGAGGCGGTGAGTGCACAAGCGGTGAGCTTTTGTTCACGAAAACGCTTACGTGATTTCCGACGGTAGGACATCAGGTGGAAGAGATCCACGCCGTCCATCAGGTATGCCACTCTTTCTTTAGACAATAAGCCAAAAATCAGGCTGATTCAACTTTCAGGTGGACCACACCATGGAGAATAGTAAGTAAGAAGAGTCCCACTATTAAAATCGTCCAAATTGGGTGAGGCCACCTTCATTGGGATGCCATTCAGTCGATTCATCCGATGTGCCCCACCATGAAGAATGGATTTTCCGAAAGCAAGACATTAGCAAGACTCACGTGGGCAGTGCACGTGAACATTAAGTATCAGGCATGATATTGTACCAAATGGTATGGCCCACCTAACTGTTGACTCTGGATTTCAAGATCCATAGGGACGCCGTGTTGGATTGACGGGTTGAATTTGATGCGTGTTTGTTTCACGCAACGCTCAGTTCAAGTCAATCTTTCTTAGCTCTTACGTTTAGGCAGATTAGCCACAACCCGTTCACACTGGAGGTAGGTCTTCCCTTTTAGGAGTTAGTTGTGACAAAGGTGGGTGTGGCAATGTGTCAGGTTGGTCAACTTGCATGATCTGATGTTCACATGGGCCCAGGATAGCCATTGGATTAAAAACGTGGCCAATATCGGTACATAAAATGTGCTTGGTTTGAAACTTACTCATCTAGACTACTGGAATCTGATGCCTTAAATATTCGACAATTGACACCATCGACCGTTCATGGTTGGTGACTGATCGGTTAGAAAATCAAAAGTCGGGACAACAACTCTATGTACAAATCGGTAAATGATGTTGACCAACTGGTCAACATGTTTCTTGTTTGAGTTGGGTTTCTTATGCAGATTTAAAGCCAAGGGTAAAGGAAAAGCTAAGGTACGGTGCTGCAATTGTGGTCAGGAAGGCTACATAAAGGGGAATTGTTAGAATCCCAAGTTGAAACAAGAAAAGTCTGAAAATTCTTCTGGAGAGGGAGCTAATACCGTAGAGGACGGTGGTGATCTTTGTGAAGTACTAACTGTATCCGGTAAGGGATCTCTGGGTAGAGAGTGGATCTTGAATTCTGGTGCTTCATATCACGTTTATCATGATCGAAGTTCATTCATGACATATAGGGAGTGTGATGGTGAATCGGTATTTGTGGGCGATAGCTACGCTCACAAGGTGGTGGGTATTGATACAGTGTGCATCAGGATGTTCGATGGAATCGAACGAGTCCTGAAATATGTGAGGCATATCCCCAAAATGAAGAAGAATGTGAATCTCTTGGTACACTCGAGGGGAAATGGTGCAGGTTCATCGATCGCGATTGTTGTTATAAAGTGATGAAGGGGGCATTCAAGTGGATGAAGGCACAAAGGTGTGGTCATCATTACAAGTTGATCGAGAGCACGTTTCACGGTGGAGCTATGGGATCGGCAGCAGGATCCACGGTTGCTCGTATGTGGCAAGTGCCCAAAGGCCATATGAGAAGAGCGGTGAAGGGCGTGAAAGTGCAATGATAAGGTTGATGGAGGCATGAGAAGCGGTGAAGCTATGTTGAAGTTGAGATGATGAAGAAAATAAAGAATGTTTAATTCGACGTTTGAAGCCTCGGTGGAGATTGTTAGTGTGGAGCCTTCAAACTGTCTGTTAAAGGCTCCCACGATCGGTCGGATTGGTTTGACCGACCGGTCGAGTTACGGTTTGGGAAAGACACTAGGGTTCGGACAATTTTCGGGTCCACAGACCTGTCATCCGACCGGTTTGAGGTGAGCTCTAACTGGTCGACTATGGAGGCGGACAGGTCGAATTTTGGAAGTTTTCCTCTCTGGATTGTTTTTGCCAGGTTTGATCGGTCAGCCATGGGCTGCGACCGGTTGGCAATATTGACGGTGATTTTTGCAGATATGCGATTCTGCATAAGTTGTTTCTAATTTCGATTTTCTTCTATTTAAGGAGTGTAATACGAGATTAGTAGTATTCTAGACGGAAAAAGGGATTGAGAGAGGCTTTATGTGAGAAAAAGAGCTTGAGGAGAGGGTTTTCTTCTTGGAAAAGTTTGAAAATTTTCTTATGGGCTTGTGACTTAGGTTTTGGGTTCCATCTCTTGTAACTTCTGATATCATACTGAATTTGTGTCGCTTTGTGCCATGGTTTTTTTACTCGTGAGGAGTTTTTTCACATAAAATTTGGATTGCCTTTTTGTGTGTTTGATTTGTTTGATTGTGGACGTTGTGTGATTGCCGCTTGCTTGTTGTTCTCACTTCTGCTGTAAGGCTTCCTACCCCCAACAATGGGCTAGGACAAGTGATCCACGCAAAACCCCAAATGAATGAATTAAAATAAAATATGTGTTGTTGGGTTTTTTCAAAATGAAAAAAAGAGGTTTTTTTTTAATTATAATTTTTGGTATCTCTTAATTGTAATTGTTGGTAATTTTTAATAATTATAAGTTTTCAATTAAAAAAGTAGTGGAAAGACCCATTAATGAAAATACATTACGGATGGAAGGAACTCAAAATATCCTTGTTACTCTATAAAAATTCAATTATGGATTGTTCTAAAACACAATAACTCTTACAATCTCTTCTTTATCTTCTTCACAAAGCTTCTATTTTTTTTATTACTTTTAAAAAGCTTTAGAAATTATGAAAATTCCAGGGGATAAATTACAAATAGCATAGATGAAAAGGTGTACACTCTAAAAATAAAGAAGTCAAAAGTATACATTGTAAAAGTGTTTTTGGAATGTAATTTTTTTCCTGTTTGTAATTTACCATAACTCTTTTGTGAGTATATCAAGTGTGAATACGCCTTAAAGATAGCGACACTATAGCGCATTTTAAGCCTGTCTTTAAGTGTATTTTGTTTTGTTTTCATCTCTTTTACACGGCTCTCCTTTGTCGCATAAACATAGTTTATATTGAGTAGGCATTCTTTACCCCCAATTTTCCTTTCTTAAGCCCAAGTGTGGTTGTGCCAAGTAGGTTTTAATCCGTTATGCGTGACCTGATTATAGGTAAATGGGTCAAGCACGCTTGAGGTAACACTTGAGAAGTTTTAAGTGAGTTAGCTCGAGCCACAAGGTGTGAATTGCAGTTAGGTTTCAGGATGGAATCATTGGCCCGTGTAAACGAGTTAAGCTTGATTAACCCTGTCCCAACCCGGACATGACCCATTGCCACCTTTAGACCCAAGGCCTTACTTAGTATCCTTGTGTTTTCTTATTCCAGTAAGTGGTGCAAATATTTAATCCGAATGAGGCCCACAAAAGTGGGAGAACAATGACAGAGATATATGTTGAGGATCTTCCATTCTTGTAATTATTTTGGGCATCCCTCATTTATGGTAAAGCTCATGAAATCAACTGTTAAGGTTACACAGCCAATATAGCTGGCGTGTACGATAGAAAAGAAACCCCCATCTTCTTCTTAGAAAATAGCACGGTAAGAGAAATATTTATGAAATGAAAAATATAAGTGACATCATTAATAAAAGCATGCTAATAACATATTTAATAGCCTTATATAAGCAAAACCCCTAGACCTTAATATGAGTTGAAATAGGACATTTTCTGTAGTGAAAATTATTAAAAATAGTAAAAAGATATCTAATTTGATCAAAACCCATAAACCACCCATTAAATGACTAAAACAAAGACTCTAGATTGCAATTGGACTCTTAAACCCCCCCCCCCCCCCCCCCCCCCCCCCCCCCCCCCAGAAAAGGAAAAATAATTTTTTTTTAAAAGTAGTAAATTTTAACTTAAAATTATAATTTGACCCTTAAAACAATTGAATTTTGTAAACTTATTTAGAGGTCAATGAACCTTAAAATAATTAGCAAGGGTATTGAGCTTGTCAAGAGCTTTCCAATAAAATAGTATCTATACAAAGTGGATAATCAATCACAAAATTGTGATCACCAGCGGCTATAGTGTGCATCTAGGCCCTTTTTGCCTAATGCCTCTTCAGCCGGAATTTGTGTGATCCTAGCCCTCCATTCAGTCGTCCTCCACTTGTACTTACATCCCCAACCATGTGCATTTAATGCCATCTAATTAATACCACCTTCGTTGGCACAAGATAAACTTTTGGTGTAATCAGAAATGATGATATTGTGGGCCACTATATCAAGGGTATAAATATGCCGTATTGATTCAAACAATCTCAGTTGCGGCTTTGGTGATAACCAAATAGATAATAATAATAAAAAAAAAGGGCAATGGTCCACTTTCAATTAGTGAATGTTACCACAATTGGAGTTCTAGGATTAGTAAAACCCTGTGATGGCTGTCTATGGTCAGTCCTAGAGTACCCACCAGAAAAATACTTCTTATTTTAGACATATCCCTTCTCGTGCTTTGTAGATGTTGATTCTCCGGGGCGACCATGGATTAGAAGCTTTACAGCGAGCCTTACTTGGACCATCAAGTGATCAGCTCCGGTGCTCCATATCCTAGAGTTTTTTTTTTTTCCACACGCACTCACACACCCCACACATGACCACGCACTCACACCACGGTGGATACTCAAACCCATGACTTGTTAAAACTCTTGTGAGTCTACCACCGAGCCACAAGGTAGCAAGTGCACCATCCTGGCTTTCTTATGCTCCAAAAGAGGCATCGTACATGCTTGGGCTGGAAGGTTGTATGATCCTCTTAGTTCTTGAGTTTGTACAAGCAGGGCTATTGTTCAATGATATGAGCAATCAATATTGCGGGCTGTACCAAAAATCTCCAAGATTGGAAGGAGCCCTGTTGCTACTTTTTTTTTTTTGTTAGTCACCCCTTTTAGCTCCGCAACGCACCGACACTGTTAGTCACATAATATACTCACCATGTAATTAGTGTGTCATTCGAACCTGAGAACCTCTGTTGAAATGCCAAGGGGTCTTCCGTTGGGGCTAGCAGGCAGACACTTATGGTTCAACTACTTATTATTAGTATTGGAAGGGAAAAAAAACACTAAATAAAATTCAAATTTAAATCCAAAATAACATATGGGCCCACACAATAGTTGTCAAGGGGCCCACTGTTAGAAGAACTGTTATAGTATAGAGAGGAAAGAGATGTAGAAATTTTCTATACTCTCAACCATAGGGCTCTTATGTCATTCACATTCTATAAGTTTCATATATTGAGCATAAATATTTATACTATACTACATGAGTAGCTTTTGGGCATTTTGGTTAATGCAATTGGCTCGTGAGTAGGGACTTTTGGATATTCAAAGGATATGAAGAGATATTTCAATTGAAATAGGACTATTTTGAAAAAAGAAAAAGAAAAAAAAAGAAGAAGAATAAAGTAGTTGTTGACAATTGATCAATTTAGATTTTACCTCAAAATTCTATTAAAGCCTTAAATTTTACCGACACTTTCTGAAAATCATCCCCCTTCGTGTGAGAGATTGTTGAAGTTTCTGTTGGGCCACCATGATGCCCATGTGAAATAAACTCCATCCATCAATTTTATCAGATGAACATGAGCTCAAAAGCTAGCGAGGCAGATCCAAAACTCAAGTGGGCCATACCATAGGAACCAATGGGATTGAATGCACACCACTAAAAGCCTCTTCTTGAGGGCTACAAAAGTTTTTGATCAGGCTGGTCTTCTGGTAATCCCAACCGAAATAATCATATGAACGGGTGTGATGGCACGAAAGCATCATGAAAGTCTGCATGGAGGTTCAAGTGGGTGTTTCAATTTGCCTTATTCCCTACGCCGGCCCCACTTGACTTTTAGATCTGTCTCGTCGTTTGGGCTGTCTTAAAATGAGGTGTCGAAATGGATAGATAATGTGGCTGTGACTCGTGACAGAAACATCATGTGGCACTACGGAAGCCACGTACGATGGTGGAAGAAATTCCGTCAATCGCTCCCATCCTCTCTCCAATCTCTCCCGGATTTCTCTCTCCAGTTCCTCTTTTCACATGCGTTGCTCGTCTCATACCCACGTGTACATGGAATAACGTAAGATGTACTCTTGCAGGTACAAGTTTTTGACAGCTATGCACACACTTAGAACATGGGTAGGATCTTTAACAACGGCCACGATTTTGATTGGATTTTTATCATCTCCAATAAAAACAATTGTAGGGCCAGGGCCAATGCCAGGTGGGGCCCACCATATGGATCATCTGATTGAATCATGGGGAGTAACGTGAAATATTGTACGAATAATTGTCCAATCATAACATGATGCAGCGAGCGATACATGTTCCTCAAATAAAATATAAAAAAGATCGGCCAAAGAAATTTATAATATTTAAAGGAAGAAAAAACAAAAATAAAAATATAAAGCGGATGGCAGGCACGTGTCTGATAATGCCCATACCCATTTAAAGGGAGATATTGTAGCAAGTCCTACTTAAAGACTAAGCATGCAAAAGCACATTAATGCTGTACACGTGGCATATATTAGTGCCTCAATCCAAACCGTGCAAATGGTTGCTCCCACATAAAATGCGTCGTGCACCCACAATCAAATTCATTGCATAACGCTGGCCTTATATTCTGTCACTTTTGTTGTTCAAGTAAGAAAAGCTGAATATTTTTCTCCTTTGGACCGTCCATTAATCGCCACAAATTTTTAGCACTTTTAACTTACAAATTATCTACAATTTGGTTTAATTGAAGTACATGTCTGCCACATGCATAGTAACTGTGCTCATGTGCATCGATCCACACTCTACCAGCTCAAGTAATAACTCACCAATCGCACCCAAGTCCATAATCAAGTGGCAAACTGGGTGAAGATAGCCTCCTTTCAACACTGAGGTCATGGCATCGATTCCCAAAATAGGGGTGCCTAACATTGGGATGTGACTAACAGGGGTGTAGATATTTTTATCTACATTTTATGGCTGAAAGAAAAAAGCCCAAAGCATAAATCAACCCAGTCTGAGTTAACTCGACTTGAAGCTAGATGAGCTTTATCCCTGCTAACTGGGTCGAGCTGCATGGATCCTTTTCTGTCTTTCTGCTCTACCAAGGACCTTAAATTTAATTTAATTTTATTTTTTAACAAAAGGTAGGAGCAGACCGACCTGGAATTTATTAATGTGTAGGAAATTCTATACATCTAATGAGACGAGCCGTAATAAAGAGCAAAGGCCGGCGTTTATCATATCCACCAAACAAAGTACAGAAACTATAAAAGACAACACCAAACCAACTCCATGCACAGACAAAATTCGGCAAAAGATTGTTGACTTATGGCCACTAATCATCCCTGAGGAGGGACAACTCGAAAACGAACGCTATGGAAGAATTGCTTGATCCAAGATTTTGTCCCTCCAAATTAAAAATAAATAAATACAGCCCTATCACAATACCACATCAATAGGGGGAGCAGCCCCCAATTGTATTAATTAGAAAGGAGCTGTAACAAGCCATCTAGAGAAGATGACGCAACAACATACAACACAGTGCAGAAAACAAAACACATCCCCTCACTAGCAATTCAACAAAATCACTATAAATTTCAGTTGCAAGACTTGGAGGCTAAAAATAGTCACGCCTAGATTCCATTCAGACTAGAAAGACCAACCCGCAAGATACGGCCCCACCACCATAAATTTCACTTCTCCTTTGATCATAGATGCACCTGTTAACGTTCCAGGGCGAATGCGCATGCGCCCAATGGCTTTTTTTTTTTTTTTTTTTTTTTCTCTCCATATTTGGTTGCACTACACGTATGAGACGCGGTACTTGGTTGTAATTCGTAAAAGATGCAATTGATTTTCAAAGTCGCTACTACTTGTTGTAATTTGTAGAAGATGCAATTGAATTTCAAAGTAATTACCAGTCAAATGAAATTTAGAATTTATGGTCAGTTAAAAACTATAAAATCATTTAAAACTTCGAAAAATTATGAGATTCTTCACCTCAAGTGACTTCTGTGGTTGATCTACAATCGTCGATTTTGAGTAAAGGTCTTAGTAATAGAAGATGAAGAGATTAAGCACCCTCTTCTACCCATGTAACATGCAATCTCTGCTCTATAAAATTTTATCACTTTTAAGAGGATTTAGCAAAATTTTGACATTATTCGGTTACTTGTGTTTCACAAAAAATAAAGGGGCTAAGCAGATAAAAATAAAATATTCTTAGCTCTACTACACAAAATTCTGAACTCTAGATTGGCAAATAAAACAAAGATGAAAAGATGCAAAGGAAAGAAAATAAAAATGTGGTGCAATCGGGGCGGGTAAGATTGAGCACCATTTCTCTCACGGGGATCACTATTCCGAATCTCGAAACTATTGAGACTCCTCAACTGATCTTCCTCGAATCCAAGAGGGGATATCTCGAATCTACAAGACCTTCTCTTCATATTCACAAAGAACAACTCGAATCCACGAGCTAAAACAGAGATAAACTCAAAATTTTATTAAAAATATTGAATAATGCCTAAAAACGAAACCAAAGCAACCTTAAATATATCCTCAAACCCTAATCTATGCAACCTATATGTCCTAATTCTAATAGGAAAGAAAATCAAACCAAAACTAAATAAAATTGTTCAAAATAGAAAACTCACGCAGGACTTTGTGCGCTGCATGACCGGTCGATCGTGGGCCACGACCAATCGGAGTTGGGTGGCGACTGCTCGGTTGTTGGCCAAAACAGTCCAGTGTGTTGGGCTAGTTTATGGAGTTAATTCAGTCGGTTTATAGACTGATCCTGGATGTTGGATGACCGATCGGTCGATCGGTCATTAAGCCGTGTTGGCCCTCAAATTCGCTGAATCTTGGCCCTTTCTTTGGAGTCTTCCTTGGGTTCTTTTAGGCCCACTCTTAGGTCCTCTTGACCCTATGCCTTTTTCGATCAGGGGGTCACCTCGCTACATTAAAATACAAGTTGGTATTATAGGTATATTGAGAATGTGTGAAGTAGAATGTGGTATGAGCTTGATTGAGATGTTAAAAAGAAAATGAGACATCAGATACTTTTTTTTTTTTTATATACAAAAGGTATGGTTAGATATCCCCAATTCCAACCCTACTTTGGACTTCGGCTGTTTTTTCGATTAGTTGTTTCTTCCTTAAGCGGTTTCTTTAAATGGAGCAATACCTTGGCATGTCGGAAATCCTTAGAGTACTCTAAAACCCCAGACTATTTGCTTCTCCCACCCCAACGACTTCCTCCCTTGACTTTTTTTCATCCAACCATCCGTGGAATGGCAATTGCTAGTTGAATTTATAGACCACAACTGTTGGCTTGTGGAAGGTCGATGGTTGCTTCATCAATGATTTGGCTTTTGTAATACTTACACAGAATGATTGGCTTATGTAATACTTACACGGAATGATTGGACCATCGGCTCGCCACGAGCTGGGGTATGTTTGGTCATTTCTTTTCACACACTTTGCATTCATAGGGGGTATTTGATGTTTTGGAGGGTTCAATTGTTTGTTAGACCAGACTCGTTGGATGTCTTCGAAAAGCATCGTGGATCTTTTCAACTTGTCATACTTGAATTTCTAACATTTCTTAGGCTAGTTAGAGGTCATTTTATTAAAGGGATGCATGGCCAGGATTTATGGCTAGTTTGGGTCATCGGTTGAGATTTTGATCTATTTGGTTTTAAATCTACCGATCAGGCTTGTTAATTGTTTCTACCACGTGCTGAGGGTTTTATTCACCTAATTGGTTTGAATTTTCAATGGTTCTTGAGGCACCCATAAATGGTTTTATCGAGGTACAACCAAAGTCTAAAGATTTGTATAATCTGATTTTGGGTGAGGTCTCTATAACACTATTCTAAAAGTATATAGAGAGTAGCACATAGACCACTAGTTGAACGAAAGACTCCAGGTCAGGAAACCTAAGTTATACCTGCAAGATAACAATCCTACACTAGAGAGAGTCTTTTCCAAATTTTTAGGAGAACTAATGAGTCCAAGCAAAACTAGAACAAAACATAAAGAATTGGATTAAACAAAATTACGAGTAGAACTAGAATAGAACATAACAAATTGGTTAAACAAAACTATCTGCATGCCCCAAGTCTCTTCTAATGTTGATAATAGAGAGATAACAATTGGAGGGAAGGAGAGATCAGAGAGAGAGAGATTAACACACTCCCCTTCAAGCAAATAGCATAACATACTACCTCTTCCTAATGTTACTAAGGCCTACTTTGTCTAGCAATAGACAACCCCTAACTTCTTTGGGGAGATCTGTTCTAGAATTATATATGAAGAAGCCATCACTATTGCTCCTCGATCGTGCTAGGTGATCAGATATGGAATTGCTTTTTTTAAATACATAGTTGAAACATGAAAGATTTTGTCTAATGTCATCAGGATATATATTATAGTTTTCAGGAGGAGTTGTGGATGTAAAGTTAGAATTGTGAAATAGTAAATGGGTTTATGTATCAATAATGGAGTTTTAAGAACTGAATTTTAAATACTTGAATTGGAAGCTATTCCTTCACTTGATGTTGATAACAATGCTGTATTTGAATCTTTCTATCTTGGACTTTGATTTTCCACACCTTGCAAACCTTCTGTAATCCTGTAATATATTTGGATTTTCTATATATGTAGGTGATAGAACTTACCTGTATTTATAGAAAAGAGGACTACAATAGTTCAACTCTTTACAACTATTCTTTTTCTAAGGGTCTCCATACTTCAAAAGTTCACAGCTCTATAAGAGACTATGTTTCACTAATTAGAATCTATGTTTACTAAAAGTATTCTAAATCCATAATAGATTCCCTTTATTTATCTGAATCAATCACAACTATTATGTGGCCCACTGATATGCTCAATCAAAATATCCAGTAACCAAATTATCCTAACCATTGATACATAGAACTCACCTAATAGAAGTCCTATAGTGAATGTATCCCTTTAGTCTATATATCCACCATCACTTTCTAAGGGCTATAACTTCAGTTAGACTGCAGGCCATTAACTCCTTAGTACTACCTCCTCCCCACGTTAGTTTGATCTTTTGTTGCCTTGTTAGAGCCTTCAAGTTGTAAGAACTCACTCCCACCCAACACTGCTCTTGGGCTTTGTTGCACATGACTAAACCAACTTAGTTTACTTTCCCCCATATTATTACCAAATGGTGTTTCTCCTCAATTCCCTGAAAATGTATTCATTTCTAATTCTATCATTTATCGTCTTGCCGCTCATCTATCTCAAGATCCTAATTTCAGCTATAGTACTCATACTACAACATGTTATTCCTTAGTTGCAAATCATTTACCCCCAGAAAGCATGGCCAGTCTATAGACATCTTATTAAATTACAATGAATAGAATGTGAGTTGTGCCCGATCAAGTAGATTTTTTTCCGTTTTTATTTACTTTTTCAAGAGAAGTCAAGCTTTTCTTGTTATTAGACCAACTCATTATCAAATCAAGTTTTCTTGAATCTGGGTCACACCTGATCAAGTCAAGTTGACTCGGACGAGTTGACAAGATTATTGCAGATCTTGTTTGCCACGACTTCTTCGTGCTTGTAATATTTTCCAGAGGGGGTTCGGTTGAGCTGGGAAGATTTCAGAAATGCTATGATTTAGATACACTGTGACTAGGTTCAAGCTGTTACAGTACATCCCCCTTCTTAGGTTCCCCCACTTCTTCCACAACATCATCGTTTTAGAGAGGCCCACCATCACGTGGGTTCGAAAGAAAAAAATCATTGCACGGATGATAATTATATTTTTTCCCTTTCTCCCTATATGATAGCTTTATCATTCAAGATCTATATTTTTTTATTTTTGGTTTGGTGGGGTCAAGCATATGATGAAAATGAATCATCATGCAACATTGTCCTTGTAAAAAGTCGGTGACTATAAAATGTGGTAAACTATCACGCTTGAAAGTATGGGAATGTGCAGAAACGTGTGTATACAGGAAAGAAGGGAAAGGAGGTGTCCAGCCTCATCATGTATCTTCCTGCAACAAGATTGCTCTCTCTCTCTCTCTCTCTCTCACTCTCTCAAACAGCCAGAAAATTGGACGCGGATTGGCCAGTGACCGTGCCACTAGCCAATTGCTAGTGATCGGTGCTATATGGGATGTAGATGTTACATCCATGTCCATACATTTTTCGATGTCAAAAATGAAGTAAATACAAATCTCAAGTAGACCACATCACAGAAAACAGTGTTGATTAAACGCTCACCATTAAAAAAATTCTTGGAAGCCACGGAAGTTTTGGATCAAGCTGATATTTGTTTCTTCCCTCCATCTATGTCTGTATGACCTAATCAACAGGTTGGATGTCAAATAAACATTACAGTGGGCCCAAGGAGGATTTTAATGGTGGACATTCAATCACTTATGTTTTCCTATGTGTGGTCCAATGATCTGGAAAAATGGATGAAAGGCGTGTACAGAGCACCGACCATTAGCCACCTTTCTGATGGCAGCGTCACTGGCCAAACGGCGTCCCACAAAATTAGCATATTCCAGAAGGGTGTTGTCAGTTGTTACATTTTCAAACGGGTGGGACCACCTAAATGACACCAATCATGCATGCATGTGTTCGAAGACGTTGCATGCTTCAAGGTTGGCTAATTCCACGCGCGGTTACACATTTTAATCAAGCTTTCCATGAGATTGAATATAATGCTTGGACCATCTACTTAAATGGTCAGACAGTTTCACTCTTCAAGGTGGGCCACAACGTTTGAGTTGAAATTGATGGTTTAGTTTTTTTTTTTTTTCTCTAGCCATTCATTTTCTGTGGACCACCGGAGGTGTGAAATGGCTCGAGTATTAAGCAAGAAGATCTAAACAATGTAGCTCACATGATAGAAAGCTAGGATCATATATGCCTGTAATGTTGATGAACATGCACCTGCGTGTGTGGTGAAGGGCTTCCACACGCCCGTGGAATTTGGAAACTCTCAACTTGGATCATGGCAGCTCATAGTTTGATAAGATATTCTTGAGGTTGTACTTGAAGGTCCCATAGGTAAGAAAATAAATAAATAAGAAGAAGAAGATAAAAAAGAGATGTGACAGATGTACGCTCGAGGAGTGGGCCCATAAGAACTCCTTGGAGCCCTTTGATCATTTTCTCACTCAAAACAGCCAAGTAATGTTCCTTTACAATATGTCAATGGATGTCACGTGAGTACAACATCTGAGCGGCCCACAAGGTGGTCCCCACTAAGAGTATCACCCTGGGCGATAAAATCAGGATGATCGGTTCATTAGGTTGGCCACACGTGCACATTGAATCACTTGTTTGTGTGGTATTGAATTTTAGTTGCACCTGATGAATAAACTTAATGGTGGATCCAACTGTTTGGACAGCCTGTATGTCGTACATGCATTACATGCATGTGCCAAATGGACAGATGATAGAGAAAAGACGTTAAGGTTCCATTGCATTGATGTGGATCACCATATTTTGCTTTTTGTCCGGATTTGAAAGAGAAGATTACAATTAGTTGTGGATATGTTGCAAGTAAAATCGATGTGAAATGGAATCAGATGATTTTTTTGTGCTTTCCAAAAAGCGCCTTTTGTGCTATAAATAAATAAATTTAAAGAAAAAAAAAGAAAAAAAAAAAAAAAAAAAAAACTCATTGGACTTGGCAAAGAGAAAATGGAAAGATTTAAGCCTTATTAATAGCGGAGGTCATGTAGGGTTGTCAATGGGCTGGGCTTGGACTAAGAAAAATCAAACTTTTGGTTAGAGATGACTACAATAGGCCCAGGCGATTCACTTCAAAAAAATTCGGGCCAAAGCCAACTCCAGCCGGACTTGTTAACTGTCCTAAACCCACGGATTCTAGCCTTTAGCCTTATTTGGGTTATACTTAGATGGTGGAGAATAGTTTATAAAACTGCCGTTCTGGTGGCTTATTGGGCTTTTCGGCCCAGGAACTTAGGGTGACATACAGGCCGCTCCACCATTTCCAAAGCTAGGCCATGCCTGATTTTTCAGACATGCAAAATTTGGGTTATGAATGGGCTGGTGTAGTGTTGAGCTTCATTCTGGGCCAGGACCTCCCAGTAGTACCAGACCTTTTTTTTTTTTTTGGGCACACACACACACACACACACACACACACACCACGTGGGCACTCAAACCCATGACCTCAGTGTTGAAACTCACCCGGACTACCAGTTGGGACAAGCAAAATTAAGATTTAGAAGAAGATCGTCCTGACCAGTTCAAAATTGCGGCCCAAAGGCCTAAGCCTGGCCGTGCCTAGGGCTTTTCTGGACCAATGGCCAAGGCCATAGGCCCGAAAAGACAACACATCGGACTCAAGTTAGCTCCAGCACATTCCAGGCCGAGTCCCTTCCATTAAGAGCCCGCCTTTTGTATGTTAAGAGTAAGAGGTATTATCTAATGCCAGGGTTTTGCCGGTTTGAATTTTCATTTTGTACAAGTAGGGCCCATTATTGTATTATCAAAATAGTGAAGATTATGGACCCGCCATTGTGAATGGTCCATGCATAAATATCCCCCATACTGGAAAATCCTAACCTTTGATAGGTGCTCAATAGAAAGTACGTTGAAGGAAATTCAGCAACGATTCAGAGCTTCATCGATCCAACTGAAACAAGGCTAAATAATCTATCGATGGGACCCACATTTTTATGTGTTTGTTCCATCCAAACTAAGGCCCATCATATCAACAGTTTCTATCACCCTAACCATGGGCCCCACCTATACACACTGAAAACCTGCATGGTACTGCACAAGCGTTTGGCTAGGTCATCGTATGTGTACACTTAAGATGCGGGCCCATACTGTATCCATCAAACGATTGGGCCTCAAGAGTCCCAAATCGGGTCCATTGACAACATGTGGCCCAAATATACTAAGTGGAAGTGTACCAGTGCAGTTTCTTTGAAAACGGAAGGGAATGGTTTTGATTGCGTTCATCCCTTGGCTCCCTTGTGAATTATCCACACCCCAAAATCTTTTGATCATGATCGTAACCGTACAATAAGATGACCAATGCGCATTGAATGAGGATAATCGCTGACTGACTGGTGTAGTCATCCTATCAGCAGCGATTAGATGAAGGCCAGCTGACTGAAATGCAACAACCCCAATCAATCTCCAATCACCATTGCTCTCTAATGCTACATAAGATTTCTAATGCGGAATGATTTCTTGCTATGAACTTGCATCAGACTCTTGTGGTAGGTTTGTACAATATATTAGTGGGCCTCTTTGGACAGCCAACGGCCTCAGGTCTGGTCTAACTATTTTATCATGAGACTGCAAATGGACCATAGGAGCATACCCTACTACTGTCCAATCGGATTTTTTTCTGGCTCTCGATAATCCAAGGTGGGACCCATTTGTGAAAAATGATGGGACAATCTATGGCTGCACTTGTCCTGGACTGGATTGCACATGGGTTCTGCCATTATCATCAGGAGGGAGTAGATAATAAGGTGGCTCGAGGACCACTGAAAACACGACGTCTGTAACTCATTTGAGGGGGAGCATGACAATGTATTCGTGGTAGACATCGTAATATGGCACCGGTGCACAAGGTTAGGGCCATTCATTGGCCCAGAAAGCTGAGCATGCCTGGGCCCAGAAATAAGGCCAATACGTTCATCAGGTGGCCACACATAAACTCAGAATGTGGACCGTTGATCTCTCTTTTTCTCATCGTACAGACGTGACCTCCTGATGCGTGAACCAATCAGATTTTCGGGCCAGGGCATGCTCAAAGATGACCCTACCTGATTAATGACCCGGATCATGCACAAGTATGCCATGTTTCACACATGTGCCATGAAGCCCAGTCCATCTCAGATGAGCCAGTGCACTTCTCTTGGGTAGTACCAGGAGCAGGCCTGCACACGGTCGGGTTAGGGTCGAGTTGGGCCCAACCCTGGACCGAACCTAAATATATTTAAAGGTTTGGCTTTCGTTCGGGTCGTGACTGGGTTGGGCTGACCCAACCCTCACCCTACCCTACTTGTAAAAGGGTCAACCTTAACCCTACCCTACCCTATATGCTAAACCAGATTGGGTCGGATCAGGTTAGGAGTATGTTTCTATGGTGTGGTCCACCTAAGGTTTGAGTCAGCTTCATTTTTGGCATCATATCCTAAAATGATCTTTCAAAATAGTTGAACAGTGTGGATTTAAGACACATAGTCAAGGGCCACCCACCCTGGTGGATCCTGGATGTCACATAATCTGCAAAGTGTGAGATGAGCGCAGCTTGGGTAAAAGTCAATGAGACCCGAAACTAGCCATGTGGGTGAGACCCTGATCATGAGGCTCACCTCGATGTATATATTGTAAATCCATGCCGTCCATCTATGCTTTCAGATTATTAAAGGACGTGGTCCCAAAAAGGAGGCATATAAAAGCTTTAGGTAAACCACACCACAAAAAATTAGTGGTCATTGAACTCCCCCCATTAAAAGATTCTATAGTCCACCCTATTGTTTATTGACCATTCAACCTATTAATAATGTCATGTAGATATTTCTAAAAGCAATAAACTAGTATAAATGGGACAGTTTGGGTCGGGCGGAACGGGCCAGGTATACACGGGTCGGGGTACCAGTCGGGGTTGGGCGGGTTTGGCATGTACCCTAAACTGTGTCTAAATTAAAAACAGTCCAGCCACATCCATCGGGACCTGACCATTTTTTCAGCCGAGTCGGGATGGATCGGGTTTCTACCGGGTTGGGCTGGGCGGGTTAACCGGGCAGATGTGCAGCCCTAACTAGGAGTATAGGGCTCCACCTCTTTTCAGGCAGGTCCGTTCAGTACATGAATTTTAGCCATTGATTATGGACCTTCTTCTGTATATTATCTATCATTAACTTCTGACCCTTGAGCAGATGGTTAGGATCCAACCAACAGCATAGATTTTGTGGCTCCACCCAAGTAGTTCCCCACCTATCCAATACACATTTACATCATAGTTCGATGAGTCTTGAATACGTGGAAGTCGAGTCCCCATACCTTGGTGATCCAGATCACACACTATCGACGGACACTCCTTAAAAATTTCCCTGATGGATGGCTAAGATCTCCCAATGCTTGAGCCTGGACCTTATTTGGTCGATGTAGGGGTGCATAGATCAATGGTCCGGATCACAAAATAGCTGGCAACGGACTATTCCAACTAGAGGTGTTACCGGACCAAGTCTGGGCCGAGTCAGGGTCAGACCAAGGCCTAGGATACCGTCCATCAAAGACATACAAATGGGTTTGGCAATGGCCGGGCTTTGGTTAAGGCCCAAACCTGAGTTAGTCTTACTCTCTGCATGGGCCTAGCCTAGTAGGACTAAGCTCGAGCCAGCCAGCCCAAAAATCAATAAAATCCCTATATTCTGCATTAATATTCTAAATTTGTCAATTGATTAAGTGGGCCACAAATGCATAAAGAATGAAACCAACTAGGCCCATGGGCCAAGCTAACAGGTTCAAGTTCGGTCCAGAGCCAGCTCGGGCTCCCCGTCGTATATCTTCCGGGAGTGGGGAGGTATTTGATGCTATGGCAAGAAAGATTATTGATACGCGCTCACTATACCTGGCAGGTATCAACTCAAATCAAACCATCCAATCTGTTGGGAAGACTGTCCATAGATCATCATAGAAATTCAAAATGAATTAACACTTCTAATCTCAGATTAATGGACATTTCTTTGTTGAATTCTGGCCTTCTATTTTTCCAATTGACCGTCCAACATGTGTTCACTGATCATACATTTAAAAAATTAAATCAGCGTAACTTTATGTCTAACGTACATCTAAAGTGGGGGTCCACAGTTTGGATGGTTTAGTTTAAGTTGTGTGCATTTTCTAAATGCCTGCGTATCAACCATCGGAGTGTACCAGAGTATCAAAGTTCTTCTCAATACTATTCTTCTTCTGCTTCCTATTCCCAACCTCGAACTCCCTCCCACAAAATCAAAACGCTCCCTCCAAAACCCTACAAAAACCCTACACCCATTCACTCCCTTTTTAACGGGATAAAGAGAAAAATGCCCTCCATCCTCCAACTCTACTCCAAATACAGACCTTCTTCTATCCATCTCTCCCATCCGTCCATCACCTCCATCCATCTCCGTCCCTTCTCCCAATCAACATCCCTACCAAAGAAGCTCCGGCGCGTCCGCGACCATGGCTTCGACGGCTACATGGAAATCTACAAGAAGATCACCAAGACCGTTAAATTCCAGTCCTTGATCCTGTCCCAGCCCGACCGCACCCTCTGCGTGGCCCGCCTCGACTCCTTGGCCCGCCGCCTCGGCCTCAAGCAATACGAAGCCGGCTCCTTCATCCTCAAGCAACCCCACGTCTTCGATATCTATGAACACCCTGTCCAGCGCATCCTCTGGTGCCGCCTCACTCGTTCCGCTCTCCTCCAGATCGACGCCGAGAACCACGCCCTCCAATCCCAGCTCCCTGACGCTGTCATCGTCCTCCGCAAGCTCCTCATGCTCTCAAACACTGGCCGCCTCCGCCTCGAGCACATCCGCATAGCTCGCCTCGACCTTGGCCTCCCTGAGGACTTTGAATTCTCTGTCGTGCTCGCCCACCCCAATTACTTCCGCCTCTTTGATGACAAGGATCCCCGGTCCAAGTTCGTCGAGATTGTCGAGCGTGACCCGGACCTGGCTGTCTGCTCAATAGAGAGAAAGAGAGAAAGGGTGTACAGAGAGAGAGGCGTAGATGCCGAGAACATGAGATTTTCTTTCATAATTAACTTCCCACCCGGGTTCAAGATTGGGAAATATTATAAGATTGCAGTTTGGAAGTGGCAGCGGCTGCCATACTGGTCTCCATACGAGGACGTGTCCGGTTATGATCTGAGATCAATCGAGGCTAAGAAGCGGATGGAGAAGCGGGCCATCGCAACGATCCATGAGATTCTATCGCTGACGGTGGAGAAGAAAATGACATTGGAGAGGATTGCGCATTTTAGGGTGGCGATGGATCTCCCCAAGAAGCTGAAGGAGTTCCTGCTTCAGCATCAAGGAATATTTTATATTTCAACCAGGGGGAATCATGGGAAGCTGCATACAGTTTTCCTTAGGGAGGCATATAGAAAGGGGGAGCTGGTGGAACCGAATGAATTGTATCTGGCGAGGCGGAAGCTGGCGGAATTGATATTGAGGAGCCCGCGGAAGGCGAATTTGGACCCATTGTTGGGGCATTTTAGGAGGGTTGGAGAGGGCGAGGATGAGGTGGGGCGTGCTGGAAAAGACTATGGTGAGGATCGGTCTGGAAATGATGAGATGCGTAGTGATGGAGAAGGGAGAGAGGATTCATATTCGGATTCGGCTTTGGATTCTGATTCTGATTCTGATTTTGATTCAAAGCTTATGGAAGGTGGAGGCGGTGATTGTGATGGAACAGATGAGGAATATGGTCGGATTACTGAGTGAATGAGAGGATTGGAGAGGTGATGTGATTTGATGAGATTTTCTTTAGTGCTGCTGGTTTGAATCTTTGAACTCTTTTGCTCGATGCTTGCTTTGATGATGATGATGACATTGACGATGATATCATTACTTCAATTATTGGGTTTGTATGAGGTCTTGAGTTCCTTGTTGTTTTGGGGATTTTGCAAAAGAGAATTCGGTCAGGTTGAAGGGACAGGTCGGCATCATTTCTGCAGTTGATGGTTCAATCCACACCCATCAGTAATAGTTAAGCGTTGGATTCATGGTGGAGGAATTATTTATAGGCCTCTAGCTGATTTGGGTACTGAACTCTTGTCTGAGAATTTCACTGTTGGACCTTGTGGTGCCAATATCAACATGGCATGAAGTCGGTAATCTGATAAGTTGTGCAGACAAGGTCAGAAGATCCACTTCAATGCTTTTAGTATCATTTTGAAAGGGTCTGGTAGAAGGGATGGCTTCTCTTGTTTGGGGTTGAAGAAGCTCTTTGCTAGGCTTAGTCAATTTCGGGGTGGAAGAAACATAATGCAGCTGACTCAGCTTCCTGCAACTCTCTCACATGAGAGTATGGAAAACCATAGTTGTTTGTTCTCCATTAAGTTTAGATTTCTTTTGAGTTTCAAAGGAGATTGCAGCTTCAACAGAAGGTTAAAAAGCAGCTGGAAGCAGTCTTGATCCAGGCAGATGTTTATCTACACCACCACCCAATTATTCTTGTAAGTTCTCTCATTTAATTTTAATTGTTCTTTTAAGTGTAAACAATAATCACGTTTCTTTCTTTCTAAGAATTAAACTTGTCAAGACCATAGATGGATTTCATGGAAAAGTACAGATCATTCGTTGTCTGTTAACATATGTAGTTGAGTTCAGGACAACTTTTCCATTCTGTGCCTATAATAATATATAAATGCCTACAATGGAATTGTTGCCACAGAAGTTTGTTTTTGGAAAATTCTCTTCCTAACATTTGAATTCTTGATTGGCAAGGATAAACCAGATAACAGACTGATAACATACAAAGCTTCTCATATTCTTTGTTAGATGTCTTGGGGCACTCTTTGGATGAATGAAAAAAGTGAAGCTCATGAAATAATTGAGGCTGGAGTGGGATTGGGTGAAATTAAAATAGATAGGTTGTCAAGGGAAACCCAGGCATGGGATGAAGGGGTGGTGTATTGACGCAAGGAAGGGTGTGAGGAGGAAGATCACCGCCTACCTCAAGTATGCAAAACCTTGAATCCACAAGGTTGTTCTTGAATCCACAAGATAAAAAGGGAAATTCGAAATTTTATTATTCAATAATGTTTAGACTTCTTGATTACATCACTTATAAAGAAAAAAACAAAAACCCTAATTAGGAGTCTTAATCCAACTAAACTAGAATTTACCCGAAACAGTAAATTTTACTAAAAATAGAAAGCCCTAATTTAATCCTGCCAGATGATTCCTAGCATAATTAGAAGCAATTCCTAATAAGATTGCATATACTAAAATTCTAAAACGAAGGAGATGCATCTAAATTAAAACTTACTAAAAATAGTAATTTTTCCTAAAATTGCAATTTTGAATTGGAAGGAAGCGTTCTCTTGTGAAACGAACCGACATGACCCACTACGTGGGTTGGTTGACCCAAGATGGCCTTTTTTTTTTATTTTTTATTTTTAAAGATGACAACAATTTATTGAAAAAATTGCAAAAAGCAAGAAAAGAATACAAACTCAGCAAAAAACAAAAAGAAAAACACCAACCCAAAGGCACATAACCTAGCCCACCCAATCCAACAAAAGACGACTAAATTTACTAATGACATTGTTCATACATTCAGAGATATTCTGAAAACAGCGCCTATTCCTAGCACCCCAAATTCCCTAAAAGACAGCTAAGATGATAAGCCTCCAAGGAGGCTTGCTTGCCCTACCTACTTCACCACCATGCCATGTCCAAAGTAGCATGTCCACTGCCTTAGGCATGACCCAAGTGACATGAACAAGGTTCAAGAAATGACCCCACACTGAGAAGGCAAAACTACAATGGATGAACAAATGATCGATTGTCTCTTCGCCCTTCATGCACATAAGACAGACGTTGGGGAGAACGAGAGCTATTTTGTGAAGATTCTCAATCGTGAGTTTCTTCTAACAAGCCAAACGAACACTGCAACTCGGGGCGGGGCACCATAGAACCAGTGATGGAAAGGAGACTTTGATGCGCTGCAGTCGGGATCTGCAATGATTTTACATAAAGACTTGACAGAAAATTTCCCAGGGCGTCCTCTATTCCAGAAGATACTATCTTCTAAATGCGTATCAGGGTTGGCAGACGTTAATAATTCTAATAAACCTGCGACTTTGATAATCTCCCTTCATGGAGACTACACAACTTCCAACCCATGAACCGTGTAATTATCTGCCACCGTAGCGAAGCAATCCCTAGCTATGAGAGCCAGCCTCGGGAACAGATCCTCAAGCGACCTATCACCCACCCAAACATCTACCCAAAATCGGATCTGTCTTCCATTTCCGAGTTTGAAAGATATGCTGTTGCACACATGATGTTCCATTTCTGCAATTGCTTTCCATATGCCCGAGGCTTTGTATAAAGAAGACCCTCTTTACGAACCATTCCCCTGCTTGCACCCCGTACTTCCTAGCAATCAGCTTCCGTTACCTACTTTCCTCTTCATGCGAAAATTGCCAGATCCATTTGCCCAAAAGAGCCGAATTGGACACAATCAGAGGCTTTAAACCCGCATCTCCATCTTTAATTGTCTTGCAAACCTCTTGCCACTTCAACAGGTGGAATCTCCTTTCCTGGCTCGCCCCCCTCCAAAATAAGTCTCTTCTCAATTTCTCTAGCCTTTTTAACACTGAAGAAGGACATTTGAAGAGAGACATAAAATAGACAAGCATTTTTGCAAAGGCCGACTTAATCAGGGTCAACCCCCCCCCCCAATGGAGAGATAATGTCATTGCCAGGATGCTAGCTTTCTTTCAATGACTCCGTTCCAAAGATGCTTGGTTGGTTTCCCAATGGATAAAGGAAGGCCGAGGTAAAGGGATGGTAAATCCCCTGTTTTGCAATAAAAAATGCCTGCAAGATGGGCAAGCTCCTCTTTCTCCAAGTGAATACCCAACATCCCCAACCTAGCCACATTTATCTTCAATCGCGAAGCCGCTTCGAAACAAACCAAGATTTTCTGAAGGTTGTCTATAGCTTGAGGGTCTGCATCGCGAAAGAGGAGCGTGCCATCGGCATAAAGAAGATGAGAGATTTGGTCGTCATCCCTAGACCCCTGAAATCCGTTGGAAAGACCGTTCTCCTCTCCCTTAAGTAACATAGAGCTAAGGGCCTCCCCCACCACAACAAAGAGATAGGGAGATAGAGAATCCCCTTGTCTAAGCCCACGGGTGGCCTTGAAGAAACCTTTAGGCGACCCATTCACCAACACCGAAAAAGAGGCTGAATGAACACATTCTTTAACCCAGGATCGCCACTTCGATCCACACCCCAACCTTTCCAACATATAATTCAAAAAGTCCCAATCAACTTGATCATGCGCCTTCTCAATATCTAGCTTATAGACTACCCTGCTCCTCTTCTCCCTGTACCTCGAGTCGATGCACTCATGGGCAATCAAAGCGTTATCCAGAATCTGTCTTTCCATCACAAAAGCTCCCTGGGATTCCAATATAACCTTACAAAGGAGCTCTCTGAAACGCGACGCTAGAATTTTTGCTAAGATTTTGTAAGGGTCCCCTATGAGATTAGTCAGTTTCAAATCCTTCAGCTGTTCAACTCCTTATACTTTAGGAATGAGGACAATAAAGGAAGCATCGAGCTTCTTGGATAGTCGACCCCTTTTCGAAAACTCCTCGACGTAATCCAATACATCCCTTCTGATAACATGCCAAAACTTCTGAAAGAAGAAAATAGGAAAACCATTGAGGCCCGTTGCTTTATCACCACACATTACATCTAAAGTGAATTTAACTTCCTCTTCTATTATGGGTCTTTACAAAAATAAAACATCCTCTTGAGAAAATTGCTTGAATTGAAGATTATCTAACTTTGGTTGATCCCATTTCACTCGTGAAAGCAACTTGTGATAAAATGAAATGATAGCATCACAGATTTGGTCTCTATCAGATTCGCTTGATTCAATGGGTAGTTCGGATGGGGTCCTCGTTGCGTGGAAGTCCTCTCTATGGTCCCTGGTAGAGTCCTGGAAGGGGCTCTTTTTTGTGTCGGTGATCCTTAAAGAGCTTTCCTCAGGGTTCTCCTGTCTCATATCATCTGTCTATGGCCCTAACGTGAAAGATAGAAGGATGGAATGCTGGGAGGAACTAAGTGCTAACAGGTCAAGATTCAATGGCTCGTGGTGTATTGGAGGAGATTTCAACATCTCTCGTTTTGTCGAAGAAAGGTCCAATGGGGGTAGGGTCTCTGTTGGGTAGTGCTTTTTTTTTTTTTCCAAATTGGATCAAACATCACGAATTAGCGGGCATCCCGCTTCTTGGTTGCAGATTCACTTGGGTGAATGGCCGAGCGAACCCCACTATGTGTAGACTGGACAAATTTCTGGTTTCGACTGAATGGGTTGATTGCTTTCCGTTTGTTTCACAAAGTGTTCTCCCGAAGCCAACATCGGATCATAGCCCAATTCTTCTAGAGATGGAAGAAGAGAATTGGGGGCCGAAACCGTTCATATTTGAGGTCTCCTGGTTGAAGGTTGACGGGTTTTCTCAGCTAATCAAGGATTGGTGGTCTCATTTTAAAGTCGAAGGCTTCACGAGGTTTAGGCTTAGTCGCAAACTGAAGATGTTGAAAGACAAATTGAAAGCTTAGAGGGTAACAGGCCTTGGGAAAAGGGAACAAGAGATGAATAGTATTCTTTTTTAGCTTCAAAATATCGACGCTAGAGCAAAAGGCATCGCCCTGTCAGCAAATGATTTAGTTAGGCAAGTGCAACTGATCCAGAGTTACTCAGGTAGAGTGTTGGAAGATGAGATTAAATGGAGGCAAAGGGCTAGGAGTTCTAGGATTAAAGAAGGGGACAAGAATGCAAAATTCTTCCACAATTTAACTAGTGCGTGAGCCAGGACCAACAAGATATCCAACATTTTGGTAGAGGGAAACCACATTGAAGACAAGGACAACATTATAGATGAGGTCATCCGATTTTACTCCAATTTGCTCTAGGGAGAAGAATGGAATAGGCCAACTCTTGACTTGATCCAGTTTGAGAGACTCTTGAGGAGGCTCATGCTCTCGAGGTTCCTTTCTCGGTGGAGGAAGTGAAATGTGCGGTGGATGCTTTAGGAGGGGATAAAGCCCCAGGGCCTGATGCTTTTTCGGTGTTGTTCTTCCAATCCTTCTGGGAGCATATTAGGACGGATGTCATGGACTTTATGAATGAGTTTCACGAGAGGGAGCATCTATCAAAGGATCTTGGTGCTTCTTTTGTGACGTTGATTCTGAAGATTGGAGGCGCGGATTCTCTAAAGGACTTTAGGCCTATTAGCTTAATTGGGAGCTTGTATAAGATTTTGGCAAAGGTATTAGCTTCTCGGTTGAAAGGGGTCCTTGGTAAAATTATATATAATAATCAAAGCGCTTTCATCCCGGGAAGACAAATTATTAATAGTGCTCTTATAGCGAATGAATGTTTGGATTCTTGGCATAGATTGAGGTCTAAAGGAGTAGTGTGCAAGCTCGATTTAGAAAAAGCTTACAATCATGTGGATTGTGGATTCTTACAGTATATGCTGAAGATGTTGGGGTTTGGTGACAAATGGAGAGGTTGGATCGGGGAATGTGTGGTATCGGTGCATTTCTCTATTCTCCTCAACGGCTCTCCAAAAGGTTTCTTCGGAAGCTCCAGGGGGCTGCATCAAGGTGATTTGCTTTCTCTCTTTCTTTTTGTTATTGTAGGGGAAGGTCTATCTGGTATGATGAGTAGAGGTCAAGATGAAGGTCTTTTCAGCGGTTTCAAAGTGGAAGGCATGGACGATTCGATGTCCCGCATTTAGTTTGCGATGACATGCTTCTGTTTTTTACAAAGTAAATGTGGAATATGTGAGTAATTTGGGAACTATTGTTTGTTGCTTTGAAGCTGTATCGAGGCTGAGGGTTAACTTGATGAAGAGCAAGATGTATGGCGTGAACATGGAGGAAGAGGAAGTTAGGCAGCTAGCTGAGTGTTTTGGTTGTGCAGCGGGTAGCCTTCCGACTATCTTTGTGAGCCTTCCCCTTTGTATTGGTAAGCCCCCGAAACTCATGTGGGACAAGGTGATTAGCAGGTTTTAGATGTATCTTTCTAGATGGAAGTGTAGATACTTATCTTTTGGAGGGCTATAACTCTTGTTAAGGCAACTCTCTATAATCTTCCCCTCTATTTCATATCAGCCTTCATATGTTCGATTTCTATCTTGTCTAGGTTGGAAAAGCTGAGGCGGGACTTTCTTTGGCATGGGAGGGAAGACAAGAAGAAATTCCACCTGGTGGAGTGGAAGGAGGTGTGCAATCATATCCAAGAAAGAGGGGTGGATATTAGAGATCTCCGGAATATGAATCAGGCATTGCTAGGTAAGTGGACATAGAGACTTGGGGTCAAGAAGGGGGCGTTATGGAATAAGATTATCAGAAGAAAATATGGTCTTGTGGACGGAGGATGGTGGACTAGAGACTCTACTTTTTATAGATCTTCAAGTTTGTGGAAATGAATCCGGTCGATGAAGCCAGAGGTCCTAAAAGGTGTTACCTTTTCTATTGGGAATGGTGCAAGCACCTGCTTCTGGGAAGATGTTTGGGTGGGTGATGCTCCGTGGTATTTCCACATATTTTCCGTCTCGCTCCCCACCCAAACACTAAAGTGGTTGGGTGTTACTCTTATGCGAGGCGAACAGTGGTGTGGGATTCGCCTTGCAGAAGATATCTTCAAGACGAGGAGGTGATCGAATTCGTGGCTCTCTTAAACCGAATTCAGCTTTATAGTCCTGATCATCCTTGGACAGCTTAATCTAGAGGTTTGATAAGTTAAGTGCTTTCACGCTGAAGTCCTACGATTTTCTTAACAGCGACCCTAACCCAACTGAGGTGGCAAACACAGGTCAGTTATGGAAGTATCGGGCCCCACCTAAGTTCGCAACGCTTGGTTGGTTAGTGGGAAAGAAAAAGGTGCTTACAGTGGACAATTTGTGGAAGAGGGGAATGATCTTACCGAACGTTTGCCTTTGTTGTATGGGCAATGAGGAGTCGGTGGATCATCTCTTCATTCACTGCTCGTTCATTATTCCAATTTGGTCCGACATTTTTTCGCGTTTTGGAGTGGCGTGGACTTTCCCCTCTTCTATGGGTGATACTCTAACTGGGCTGTGGAGAATGGCCCTATTGGCAGTGTGGTGGGCAGTTTAGGAAGAAAGGAACAATAGATGTTTTTGTGGCGAATCGTGGCCAGTGGAGGCCATTTCTCATTGGGCGAGACTGCTTATTATCGAATGGGCTTCCAACATTGACAAATATAAGGGATGTAATTTTCTTTTTCTTGGTGTGTACTGTGTAGTATCTCAACGGTTCGGTTCTCTTTTTCCCTTTTGTTCCCCGTCTTTCCTTTTATCTTTTATAGCCCGCTGCTTTTTAATGAATTGCGTTATCTTTCACAAAAAAAAAAAATGAATTACGTCAACAACTAGGGAGGAGATTCTATTAACCTGAGCTCTTGCGCTAGCAATACTATGGAAGTATTTTGTGCTCTTGTCTCCTTCCTTTAACCAAACCACTCTTGATCTTTGACGCCACTTTATTTCTTCTTCTTTGACTCAATTGGCATGTCTGGAGATCGTTTCAGCCCTTTTTGAGCTATCTTCCTTTGAAATGCCACCGCTTTCCTCCAAAAGATCAAAATCGTTGATTTCTTTGAGCCAAAATATCAAACTCTTCTTCCCTCCTGCCCAACACCTCTTTCTTCCACTGCCTTAGCTTCTCTTTCAACATTCTCAGCTTTTTGTACAACCTGAATCCTGCATATCCGCTAACTTCAAAAGAGGACCACCAGTCCGTGATCAACTGAGAAACCATCCACTTCCAACCAAGCTTTTTCAAACCTAAAATAACGTGGGCCCCAATTCTCACTTTCAGTCTGCAGAGCAATCAGCCGATGATCTGAAATCAATTTAGGAAGAGCTTTCTGACTAACCAAAGGGAATCTTTTGAGCCAGTCCACTGAGACCAGAAATCTATCAATCCTTGACATAGCTGCAACCTTCTGCCCATTGGACCAAGTAAATTTGGCCCCAAGTAAAGGAAGATTGATAGGTTGTGTGTCCCATAACGATACCCGGATCAAAAGTTATGCCCGATTTACAGTTCACACTTTGAATGGCAATTTCTCTCTATCCAGAATGAATTTCTTTGAACCTGACACACCTAAGGCTCAATTACGTCATGCACTATGTAGGACTGGGTCCCCATCTGACGGACTACGTCCGCTTCCATTCGGGCTTCTTTCGGTCCAACTGTGCCAAGAATAGATTTGTGGCCCACTCTACATCATGTGTGCAGTGACCATGATGGCAGCCTGATTATTGCCTTTCACCACTTTTATGGAAGGTTGCTTTGCTTGATGCTCTTAAATTGTGTCACTCTATTGGCCTTGACATAGTTAGAAATGAGTCGGACTTGAAAGTCATCACAGATTGCATTTATAATGGATGTCTCCAGCATTGAAGTTGTGGTTCCTGCAGGGCCAAATCAAGCGCAAGCTCTCATCTCTTATGCACTCTGTAGAGCATATCTACAGAGAGATCAACTCCATGGCAGACGGTCTTGCCAGATTAGATAAAGGGGGGAAGTAAGGACTTCCAGTGTAGGAATGATCTCCCTTCCAATAATAAGGACCTACTGGTTCTTAATAGAGTGGGGATCAGGAATGTGAGGTTCAGATAGCTCCTGCCTCCTGTGCTCTGCCCTCAGGTATGCAGTCTGTTGCTATTGTGCATGTTTTAAAAAGCTGTACAGTGTACAGGGATGTGTTTTGTCACTGTTGGGGTTTATGATATTGTATGGCCTTTGGTGGAGGTTAAGTGCATACAAAAATGGCTTGTGCAGTCTTTGAATTGAGTATACTCATTCAGTCTTAATAAAATTTAATAGCCAATTATATATGAAAGAAATTGTCAGTTATGAAAATCTCTTTGTTAGTGAAGAAAACATCCTGGATTGGGTTGGGGGGGGGGGGGGGGGGGGGGGAGGGGGTGAATGAGGCACTGGAAGATGAAACATCCTAGATTGGATATGGTTTGTAGACAATAATGTAGCAAAGTTTAGAAACTACAGTAGATTTTACCCCAGATTAAACTTCATTTTATGCATATATCACACATGTTTGTGTATGTATAGTAGCAGAAGGTCATTTATGTTTTGATAAATTCATGCTTGACTGCGGTTCCATCATTTCAGCTTTTGACAGTTTTAGGGTTTGGTAACACCTATAGAACTTGTAGTCCAAATTGGTACACACCGGATTTGCTGAAGTTCTCTTGACCCTAGTTATAGATTTCTACAGAAATAGAAATGGTTAGGAAACTCTTAACATTGGCTAACCACATTCTTTTATAATCATAAATGACTAAGGGCCCATTTGGACACACTTCCTCGAAGGGGAGCTCCGGTTTTTAAAAATAAAAAAAAAGAAGGTTTCAAGCCTGCTTTCAGTCAACTCGGTCGAGTCTGCATTTTAGGTCCTATTTTGTTGAGCAAATGATGAGATGGGGGTTTGTAAAGTGCATTCCAAACACACAAGATCAACTGCCATTAGAATAAAACAGTGTTTACGCCTTGTACCCCCTTTCAGAGGGTGTGTCCCAATGGGCCATAAGGGGTCCCAGCTTAGCATTTTATTGAGTGGGATCATGTTTCAAAGGTTTATCTTTCATGGGAACAGCTTTTAGAAAATTTTCTAGAAATAACAGTATTTCTTGAAAGCAGAAACCCTAGAATGAGTTTGATGGTATTCTCATGGCCCTGTATATTGAACTTTGAATTGCCATGATTTAGTTTGATGGTAATCTCATGGCCCTGTATATCAAACTTTGAATTGCCATGATTTAGTTTGATGGTAATCTCATGGCCCTATATATCAAACTTTGAATTACCATGATTTAGTTTGATGGTAATCTCATGGCCCTGTATATCAAACTTTGAATTGCCATGATTTAGTTTGATGGTAATCTCATGGCCCTGTATATCAAACTTTGAATTGCCATGATTTAGTTTGATGGTAATCTCATGGCCCTGTATATTGAACTTATTCCCATGGCCCTGTATATTGAACTTATTCCCATGATTTAGTTTTGGTTACCTAAAATTGCAAGGGTACCTGCAAGTGCCCTGATTCAAATGAGTTAGAAAGTAGAATGCATAAACTGACAGAAGTAAAGGGGTGCAGTTTAGTTTATTCAGGGCAATAATGAGGTACGGTTTCCTTTATTTAGGGAATGATATTTGAAACATACAGAGTAGCCAGGCAAGCAATCCCCTTGGCTGTTCAGGAAACAAGGCTAGAGAATAAGGTATCTAAATCCACAAAGACATGTAACCATTTTGCATTTCTAGTACCTTTACAGTCATATAAACAAACAGAAACGCTCAAGTGCATTGAGTGCATGGGAATCTTCCCAATTCTGATGCACCTACTTGTATTTGGACACGTGGGCAGTCCATATCATCAATCAAGACTTGGTCCGTTTAATCAATTAAAAAAAATCTAAACTGTCCATTTGGTCCAACCTACTCTTCATACATACACCCCCTTGAAAAGATCATCCTGAGCTGATATTCTTAACTGTTCAACTAATATCATGCAATGATGAACAGTGAGGATTGCTAAAAAGAATTAGTCAAGTCATCAATCTAAATCATTCATTCGGCGGAGCTGACGTTGGATTGTTTTATAGTTCCGAAGAATCACTTTGTTTAGATGATGCTAACCATGTGATCAATGGCTTACAGATGATTATATAGAAAACAGCCAACAAACAGATCTTTGGAATCATCTGTTCAGCACAACTTCTACACAATAACCTAGGAGTAGGTAGGACTGATTCAGAGGTCTAGAATGTAGATGGAACAATCAATCCCCTTAGCGGCAAGAAAATCACCACTTAAAGCAATCATAAGTAAGTGCTTCAACTTTCCTTCCAGAAGTAGTCTGACTGGAAGCAACTCTATCCACTCAGTTTGTGTAAGGTGTGAGGTATTGTGGGAGTTTAGGTACAAAGAACAAAAATCCCAAGTCTCTTCTCCTTTTTATGAAGGAGAAAATCTCTCCCTTTCAAATTAGTTCTGCAATTGATGAAGCAGTGATTTCCTCCCTGGATCGTGAGCCTGAGTCAATGCCTAGGGAACCAAATGATTGCCTAGGCCTGTTTGTCTAGGTGAATTGCTTTGACTAATATAACTTGGGGTTTGTTAATGGCAATAATCTAGAATTGAATATATCAGCTTAGGGCTTTCTGGAAAAAAACAGATTGACGAGGTGGATTTCTCACAAACATCACAGTGGGCCCCACCTAGCTTCCTACTGCAGGAAGTTCCTGGGATAGGCCGGCGCAGGCAATCCGCATCCAACAAAACTGCCCTGGTTAGAGGCCAAAATGCAAACATGGTGGAGCCCACGCAATGAAAGGCGATGATCTCTCACACGTTGCCAAATTTTGTACCGCACATTGTGGCAGATGTGTATGATGATCCGAACCACACACTGGCCCCTACTCAAAATTCAATTTGATTGGCGTATCTAACTGGCGAATAAATAATTGGCCTTTTCTTACTTGTTGGTAGCAGTTATAGATTTTTTGTCCCCGAGCGAGGGAAATTAAGCAGGGGACCCAACACACATACACCAGCATGGCATGTGTAAGAGATCCGGTCCATTCGACTGGTGGAGCCACTGCAAATATGCCCTGGTTAAAAAAAAATCAGGTTAGTACACTCATCAGGCTGACCTACAAGTTTACCTGAATGTGGACTGGTGTCTTTTTCTTCAAACCATCCATGCAGGTCCAGTCTATTTTAGTTACCAGGGCACGCCCATGTGGTTCCCACTTATTGAGTGGGCCACACTATGAAGATCAGCTGCCTTGAAAATCAAGTAGATCCAGGCATTAGGTCTATGGCCTGCACAGTGGACCAGCTTGGTTTTCTCCTAGGTTATGGTTATAGCATGATCCACCTTTTTCATAGTTCATTTTTCTACCCATGGATTTCTATGGGCCAAAGACAGGATGATGAGTAATGTAATAGTGATTATTACTATTATTGTTGTTGTTGTTGTTACTATTACTTAGGGTATGCATCTTCCTAGATGCACTTGGGAGAGGAAGGAAGAGAGATCAGGCAGAGGGAAAGTCGGAAAACACTTGACCAAGTGAGTTAACATGCATAAAATCTATGCCATCCATCAGGTAAACCATACCTTGTTTAGCCTTAATGCAAAAATATCAGACTGATTAAACTCTCAGGTGGGCCACCTTGTATACTTAAACCTCTAAATCTATGTCATATGACCCAATTTAGAAGGCGAAAGACTCCAGTGAGAAAGTCGACACGTGTCAAGGTTTTTGGCTTTTTTTTTCTTTTAAGAATTATGAACTGTTGAGTAACATTTGTAAGTGAAATCTTAACCACATGTTATATATCATGCATGTTATTTTATAAATTCTTTAAATATTCATAGCTTTATTTAAAATGTCTATTAATATACCTTAGATCCACAAAATTATTTACCATTTGAGACTACCAGTAGGGCTATAAATGTCCCCCATTACCTGCATTGTGATATAGATTATTATTAATATTATTTCATTTGAAAGTAGCTTAGATAATGTTAGGTAGGAAACCTAAGCAATAGGTGAACCCATGTGGCCAACATGTTGACTTGCCTTTGTCCTTTTGGTTGGATCTGCGCCTGAAATTTGGGGATACAACCTATTTTTATATTTTGATTGTTGGAATTCAAACATTGCATTGTATATTTGATGATAAGTAGGACATATCCCACTCTAATAGTGATACGCTTGACTATTTATAAGAAAAAGTACATCATGACCCATCTTTTTAAGTAAAGATGGGGTGTATTTTTGTCATGAGGCATATGGTACCAGTACCACCCTGCTATGGGGCCCACAGAAACTGTGCATCCGATCCACTCCATCAATTGTTGTACTTCCCCTCGGTAGTGGATTAGGTGAGATCGTGGATCCACCAAGGTGGGCGGAACCCCTGACTGTGGAGCCCACTGTGATGTATGTGACTACATCCACACCGTTCATCAGTATTGAAAGCTAGTTTTAGAGCATAGAGCATGATACAAAAAATGAAGCAGTTCTAAATCCCAGAGGAATCATAGTGCAGGAAAGTAGGAAACAGTGGGGAATGACCATTAAAAACTTCTTTTTGGCCACAAAAGCTTTGGATCAAGATGATATTTGTGTGGTCTCTTTATCTAGGTGTTTGTGACCTTATCAACATGTTGGATGGAAAATAAACATTCCAGCAGAATCCATGAAGTTTTTAATGGTGGGGATTCGATCATGACTGTTTCCTGTGGTGTGGTCCGCATAAGATTTGAGTAGGCTTCATTTTTGGGATCATGCCCTAAAATAAGCATGAGCTTTCAAAATGTTTGGACGATGTGGATTTAAGGCACATACATCACTGTGAGCCCCACTCTCAGGGTCCCACCCACGTTGGTGGATCTGGGGTCTCACCCAATCCGCTCCCCTCCCCCCTCATGCTCGTCATAGAAACCAAAAACTACGTTGTCCAAAAAATACAGGGGTAAACGGTGGGGAACAATGTAAAATCATTCCTAAAGCTTCTAAATTCACATGGTGAGGTCCACTTGAGTTTTGGAGTGGCCTGATTTTTGGTGTGTCCATTAATCCTAGTGGGACATTTCTGATGAATGGATTTGATGGTATATGCACGACATAGTGAGCCCCCAAAGCAGTGGGGAAGGTGTTTGGTTGGCGTCCCTTCCCAACTGCTCCTTGTGATGTGGCTTACCTGAGTTTCCGTTAGCCTAACATTGAATGGAAGGGGTAGATCTGATTAGGGGTGTCAATGGGCCAGGCCTAGGGTAGGTGTGGGCCCGGATTTTGCACCATATCAGGCCAGCCCTGTGTAAAATTCTGATTTTTCAGGCCCAAGCTGGCACATTGACACCCCTAGATCTGATGCATGGTTGATGTAGGCCCCACGCCAGCCCATACCAACATAAGGTGTCATTTGGCACCATTGATTTGGGGGGATTTGAGGAGAAATCTCCTATCTTTTTGCCACCATAAAGTAACTAGCAATTTCAAATCTAGGGATTGTTAAATCTCCTCAACGAGAGGATTTAAAACCCAAGGTGGAAGCAAGGATTACATCTAAAATCCTCACATTGGTAGCATATGTATCATATGTGTCACTAGGCTAGTAATCTACTGGACATGTAGCCTACCGATGATATTAGATTATCTACTGCATCACTAAAATTACTTCACTACGATGATTGGTGCAATTCAGATATTGCCCATGTAAATCAATAGTTAAAAATCAGTTGTTAGTGGCTTGGTTGTGATCCTATGCTTATGGCTCATCTGAGACTTGGAATTTTATTTTTTTCGGCAAAAATATATATTTCAATGGGCTTATTACAATCATGGTGTCAAACATTACATACGTACACTAATTAGGAATGTTAAAGTTGATTAAGTAATTAAATTCAAACCCAGTAAATATGCTCTGCATAGCTACTTTTGAATTATGAGGAATTATGAATCCAATGTGTCAAGCAAAACAGAGGATTCCAAATCCAGGATATTTCAAATCCAAAGTATTTCAAATCTACAGTGCTAGTGTTTAGTTATTGGCCGCAGAGTCTCTGTGTCACCTTCCACATCTCACGGAGGTTTCATGGATCTCCATCTATATGATTACGTTTGACCAAGGCCACATGGGCGAAACGTGCATGTGATCATCCCCGTCCATCATGTGTGCTGCTCATCATCTTCACCATAGAACCCAAAATTCAGGCCGATCCAAACTTAGACCACACCACAGGAAACAATTGGAGTGGGGAGGCCCATCATTAGTTGTATGTGGAGCCAACATCACCAGGATGAAGGGACTCACCAAAAATCGTTATTCCAAAACTCAGGTGGGTCATACCATGTGAATTTAGAGGTTTTAGTCATGAATATACACAGTTCTTTATGATGTGTCCCACCTGAATTTTGGATCAGCCCGAATTTTGTCATCAAATCCGAATGGGCGGCGCACCTGACAGAGAGTGGATCTTATGTACATAAAATCATTGTGTTAATAAAAGGAGAGAGAGCGAGAGTGACCTCACACATCACCAGTTTGTAAAGTCATTTCTCTTCGGCCAAACGTGTAACATCTGTAGAATCCAGGAATGTGAGCCAAGGTAGCGCAACGTATTTGGCAGGTCTTTCTAGTACATCAAATCCCATTCGGTACTGGCCCCACCTGGACCAAGCTCCCTCCACCTCAACAGTGCTGGGATTTGATTAGATGCAGGCCCCAATCGGATTTGGGGCCCAGTCAAGTACTTATTCTAGGTCGTGGATTGCGTCGAAACTCAGTATGCATGCAAAGCGTCTAAACCGAGCTATGGAGGGGCCCACCGTGATGTATCTGTTTATCCACTCCATCCATTCCCCGTCTAAGATTAGGCTGACCACATGAGACCACTTGAGCGTTGGATCTGCCTCGTTATTGGTCAAATGATCTTAGAAAAGGAATGGACGGAATAGATAAACAGATACATCATGGTGGGCCCCTCCACATCTTGGTTTGGACGCTTTGCCTCCATACTGAGTTTGGACGCAATCCACGTCCCTTATTCTACTAGCAACTTTCAAACATTTCAAATCCCACCAGTAGGGGTAGAGGGAGCTCTGGCCAGGCAGGCGCAGTACAGCCTATCTTATGCACATATTGGATATTCTGCACATGTGAGGCATCATGGTGGCCCCACAGCAAGTTAGGGCTCTCAATGGGTCCGATTTGGATCGGATCCAATTGGATCCGGCTTCAAGTCTAAAAATCTGTAGGTAGATTCGGATCAAACTCGGATTCAAAAGGTGATATTCATATCCGATTCACTTATAAATAGCTAGATCCATATCCAATCCAAAAACTCATATAGCTACTGTATTTAGGTCGGATCTAGGTCCAAATCCACCTTATCACAAATCTAAAAAATATATATAATATAATATATTTAATTTAGCAACAAAATAATGCAAATCTCTAGTATGGTCATCTTAAATTAGGATATATCTCATTTTTGGGAAGTTGACTTAAAATAATCTAAAATTTCGAATTGCCAGCATAGATATAACATATACATCAAGGTGGGTCCCACTTGCCAACACCAAAAAGAGGGAGCCTACTCTCACCTCACCGATGCAGGTAGAAGCATCTAAACCTTTTGTTCTTCTTCTTTTTTTTTTTTTTTTTTTTGGCCAAGTGTGATCTAAGTATGGATGATCCGTTGCATTCATTAGCTCGGTCAGCTCATGAAGGGCTCAAATGGCCCTATATTAGGTAGCTTTTGATATTATATACACATCACAGTGGGCCTGAAACAATTTCAATGGTGGACACACAACTTCATTGTTCCCTATTATATGGTCCACCTATAACCTGTATCTTCTCCAAATTTAGGCCTATAGCTTTAAATGATCTATCAAGATGGATGGATGGTATGGATGTAGCATGTACATCATGATGGGCCCCATGAGTGAGCCCTAGGATCACTTTTCTCAAAAGAGTTTGCTTGAAGCGTGATATATAGTAGGGATCCGATCGGATCTTATTGGTGTATCTAGATCTGACCTGAATATGATTCAAATTTAATTTTGTGAACCCGAATCTAATCCATTTAATTAATGAGACCTATTTTAGGATCCAATTCTACATTATATGGATTAAGAGCGAATCGAATCTCGGATCTCATCCACTCCCTTGAGAGCCTTACACAAAATTGGATTGTGTCCTGAGTTAATCAGTAGTTGAGCCCACTATAAATGTATGTAGTTTATCTACATCGTCCATCTACTTTTCTAGATCATTTAAGGGGTTGAAGCATATCCAAAACTCAGGTGGGCCATACCACAAGAAACAGTGGGTATTACGGTTTCCACCGCTGAAACTTTTCTAGGGCCTGCAGTGATGTTTATTTGTCATTCAACCTGTTCACAAGATCACACAGACATTGATGAAGGGAAAAAACACATATCAGCTTGATCCAAAACCTCTGCGGGCCCTAAGAATTTTTCAATGGTACAGGTTCAATTCACATTGTTTCCTGTAGTGTGGTCCACTTAAACTTTTTATATGCTTAATTTTTTTTTCTCAAGCCATAAAATTATCTGTTAAAATGGATGAACAGAGTGGATGAAATACATAAATCAGTGGACCCCTCAGAGTTTACTCAGTATGCTTAGCGTACTGAGCTAGACTCCCCGCCGGGTGAGAAAGGGACGGCTTCCGCAGATCCCTGACCGACCAATGTCGGTGGATCCCTGAGTGTGGGCCCACCGTGATGTATATGTCTTTTATCCATCCCTTCCGTTCAGTCGTATTATTTTATGCGATGAGCCCAAAAATGCCCAAAAATGCAGGAGATCTAAATCTCAAGGGGACCACACCACAGAAAACAGTGGTGATTGACAATTGAAAACTTCTTGTGGGTCAGGATAGTTTTGCATTATTTACCAGGTTGGATGGTAAATAAACTTTCCGGTGGCCCCAAAGAAGTTTTTAATGGTTGGTGAGGGCATGGATTCCAAAGAACCACTAGAAAAAGATGGAGGAACCACCAAATTTGGTGGATCTTTGACTACGGGGCACATTGTGATGTATGCATTTTATATCCATGGAGTCCATCCATTTTGATGGCTCATTTAGGGCAGAAGAAAAAATGAATCGGATCCAAATCTCAAATGGACCACACCATAGGAAGGAGGCAGTGAGTTAACGCTTACCACTAAAAACTTCTTTTAGGCCACAAAAGTTTTAGATCAAGTTGATATTTGTGTTTTCCCTTCATCCATGTCTGTGTGACCTTATCTATAGGTTAGGATGGTAAATAAACATTATGGTGGGCCCTAGAAAGATTTTAATGGTGAGTGTTCAATCATCCCTCCAGCCCTAAGCTTTGTGGGTCCACCATGATGTAGGTCTTACATCCACTCTGCATTTGTTTCACCAACTCATTTTGGGACATGATCCATGACGTGAGAAAACAGTGGGGATTGAGAAGCAAGCACGCGCTGAAAACTTCCTAATACTTATTGTGATGTTTTGTTTACTATACCAAGGGAAAACACAAATATCAGCTTTTGGTGGAAAACTCCTATGGCCCCAAAATGTTTTGAGTGGCGGGTGTCCAATCCCTGTCTTTCCTATGGTGTGGTAATCAAGGGGCTCATGTCTACTGGCGTAGTGGATAAACTGAACGGATATAACATATATATCATGGTGGGCCCACAGAGCTTAGGGCCGTAGGGAGCTGCATGCAATCCGTTTCCATGAGAAAGCATTGGTCAATGGAAATGTGAAAGGAGGAAAAACATACCTGAGTGGAAGCATTGTTTAATTTAGGCAGTTGTTTGTGAAAGCGAGTACATCCATGGGAAATATCCAGGAAATTTTTGATGCAGTGAAGATTAAAATGCGCAATCTCTCACTCTCACACCTAAAAATTAGACCACCAAACCCTATACGTGTATCTAAACCTAACTCAAACAAAAAGACAGAAATGCCCCCAAAGAAACGTCTAAAAATCTAATACCAAAGCTTCACCCGTAAAAACAAACTCCACGTGGACAATAGCAACATGGAATTTTACACCACATGATAGTTTCAAGTTTTCAGCTTGTCCCAAAGGGCCATCTTTGAGTGGTCCAAACAATTCATGTAGGAAGCCTTGCCTTTGATGGTTCATGCACAAACATTCCTATGATTTGAAGATTCAGCTTGTATATACCGTAAAAGTCCCTTGATGTACATTGATACACCATTTCCTAACTGCTCAAGCTTTTAGAGTAAGGAGTTATTTAACATGGTATTAGAGTGGAAGGTCTTATGTTTGAATCCTTATGTTCTTGTGCAGAATTTCATCCCACATTGATACACTATCCTCTAACAGCTTTTAAGCTTTTAGGGCAAGTGGTTATTTGACATATACTAGTAAAATGGGCTCATGCAATCAATTTCCATGTTTTCTTATGTTGTAGCTTAATCGAACTTCTGATCTGTTTCATTTTTCGATCTAACATTCTAACATTAGCGAATACAACATATATAATATAGTCATTTCAATGGACCTTATGAAACTTTTGTCAAACAATTTCTCTATTACAACGTTTTATGTGAGCTACATGTAATGAAGAGTGAGTTCGACTAGACTATTAAAAAATTAAGAAAATATGAATAAAATCTAAACTGTTGTAGGCTCTTTGCCGGTAAAATCTGAATTATATGCTAGTTAATAATTACATTTTTTTTTTAATTTCAAAATACTCGTGACTTCATTTAAAATACCTTCGAAGTTTTCTACTTCTAGGAAACTAATTGCAAAGGTAAAAATGCCTAAAAGTTGATCATGTTGTATATAATATAAATTTGGCTCTCTCTTTTGTTGGATCTATGTTCATGGCCTATCTATCGCCACCAATTGAAGGCTGAGCATTCATTTTTAGCACATGAGCTATCCATGGTGGAATAGATTATACAAATTATTTGGATTTCAGTCTCATAGGTACCACTTGCCCACCTGTATAAGCTACAAATCTCAACAAACTCATTTAGTAAATTTAAACTAAAAGAAAACAGAAATTCTGAACAAACTCTTTTAGCAGATCTAAACTAAAAGGAATCTAGAGCAACCCCTGTGAACAAATTAGGAATGATGTTATGATACCTTGACTCCTTGTTCTTTTCTCTTTCTAATATTCTCCAAGCAGCGGTTTCCTCCATCGATGTCAAATACGAGATTTCCCTTTTCATGGTAGGTGCAGAGCGGCCCAAAAAAAATAAAAAAAAAGAGAAGCTTGGATGGCACCCTAAGCTGCCATCTGAAATGGACATGCTAGGCATCTTAGGGTGGTTAAAATGGAAAAGCGTCAACAGTTTAAATTCAACAAAAATCATGTCTTAATCATTAGTTACTTCCTTCGAATCAATTTGAATTTAGGAACATGACCAATCTAAAGTGGGTCACATTATTTGGACGGTTTAGTTGAGTTGGTTATAACCCAAGTGTACAATTCTGAATGCTTGCGCATAAAATATCACCGTCCTCCAGAGTTTGAAATAATCCCCTCCTAAAACAAGAGCAGCCATGCAAGCCTTGAATCCCTCCATTTCAAAGCCGCCACTAAATCCTTCCGTTTCAAAGCTGCCATGCAGGCTTCAAATCTATCTATTTCAAAGAAGAGAGAGAAAACATGGTGATTTCCAGTGGATTTCAAAATCCATTACATCTATAGGGCCTATATTAATGCATGTGTTTTATCCATGCCGTCCATTCATATATGTCCTTTACACATGACAATCAGGTTGCATGTGTTCACAAGTGATCAACATCAATTATGAAATTTGGTCCTTCGATTATAATTCCATAGTCAACTAAAAGCAAGTTTTACTTAATAGTGTTGTTCTTAGAAGAAGAATTTGATCCCAAGCATGGGAGTGGACCATTAAAATACCATGATATTTCCATACATATATTCATTGTGCAATAATTATGTTAACTGGGCATAATGCAATTTCATACCATTTAATCCTGCATTCCAAATAGTCCAAGGGGGCGTTTGTTTTCCAATTCCATCTGGTGAGCGTAGGTACAAGGGTAATAATTATAATTTATACATGTTTGGCAAAAATGAATATTTATTCCTTGAAATGCCGTTTGAAAAGGATGGACTTAAATTCATGGCCCAACTACATGGTCTGTGATATATCCATGTCGTCCATTAAAATGCATATGAAATATAAATGCAACACTTGCAGCCGTCCATGTTAACCTCCTAGCTCCTGCATAGATGCTGCAGTGGATCTGAGCTCCTCCTTATTGAGGGGGCGGATTAGGTACTACCTTCACTGGGACCGAGCAAGAGATGGACGGTCTGGCAGAGGCTTTGTAGGGCTCGCTATGATGTATGTGTTTTTATTTATGTTGTCCATTCATTTTGGTAGATCAATTCAGAGCAGGAGACGAAAAAGAGGTATATTGAAGTCTTGACTAGACCACACCACATGAAATGCGGATTAGGTACTACCTGAGCCTATGCAGAGCCCTGTACCGTGCATATTGGTGGAGAGCAGACATGACAGGCTTGTGTTTGGCTTGCTAACATGGTCTTCACAATGTGCTCTCCACCAATACGAATGTGACAAGTATGTGCCATGTCGAGCTACCTAATTCGTGCTTGAAGCAGTGGTGACAATGATGGCCATTGTCAAAACCTTTGTAGGTAGAGGTGAGCAATGATCCAAGCCCGGCTGAGTTAGCCGTATTTTGGTTTGGTTTGTTTTTGTGCCACCCCAGTTTGTGGATTGGCCCACTTTGGGTTTTAGGCCAACCCATATGTCCTGAGTTTGGTTTCCTCTAAAAAATCTGTTTTGAGCTAGGATCAGTTTGGTAAAAAATTTCGAACCGAGTTAGGCCGAGTTTGAACAGGCAATGATTCTTTTCTTGTTTGTTTGTTTAAATAGAAAAAAAATTTGAAGTTAGAAAAATAAAAAATTACAAAATTATCTTACTACATTACGTTTAACATCTTCCAATGCAGAGTGCAACTTCAAAATAAACATGTAAGAGTCTTTTTCCAAAGAAGAGGATACAAGCATAATTTTTTAAGTGCAAGGAAACAATGTGCATTCACCTATATGTATTATGTATTATCCACATCATCATGTATATGTATTATCCGTGCCATCCATCTGTTTTTACATGTCATTTTCGGACATGATCCCAAAATGGAATCATATCCAAAGCTCAAGTGGATCACATGAATATATTATGCTTACAATCTCCAAGTCAAATCAAACTAAGCTTAGAGCTGAGCTGAGTTAGTATTGCCTTGGTTTGAGCTTGGTTTGTTTTTTCAAATAAGCTTGACTTCAAGGCTTGGTTTAGTTTGAACTTCTGTTTGAAGTGATCTGAGCTTAGCTTTTTCAAACCAATCCATGTTGAGCTTTCAAGCCGTCTTGGTTCGTGCCCAGCTCTATTTGTAGTGCCACTGTGATGCTTATTTGCCGCAGAACCTGTTTATAAAGTCAGACCTTGAAGAAGTGAAGACGTAAATATTGGTTTAATCCAAAACTTCTGTGGTCACCGTGAGGTTTTCAACAGTAGGTGTGCCATCCCCACTGTTTCGTGTGGTGTGGCCCACTTGATCCTTAGATCTCTTCACTTTTGGGCTCATGCCATAAAATGATGGGTCAAAATGAATAGACAGCGTGGATAAAACATATATATCAAGGTGGGCCGCACAGAGCCTCTGCCATTGCTGTCCGTCTCTGGCCAGGTCTGTTACTGTGTGTGCCTGGCAAATGAGAAAAAAGAACTAGTCTCAAGGAGTCCGGATCCTCTGTTGAAAACGAGCAGAGAATCTCTGCTGTTGCTGCTCTGATTGGTCCCGATCGTCCTGACTGTGTCAGAGCAGCTCGCTTTCAACAGAGGATCCGGATTCAGTCCCAAGATAGGGAAGTGCCGTCTGCCAACACAACTCTTCTTGCATCAAACAGCTCCTTGATATTGCACGTGTTGTCGCTGCGTGTGGATGGTTCTGCCTCGAAGACCATTCTCTCTCCCTCTCTAGCGCGCGCGTTTTACTCTTCTTTTCTTGTTTGAGTTCGCTCGAGCAGTTGACCTAAACTCGCATAGAAAACAGCGAGATCCTATCTCACATCTCTTTCTCTTTTCTCTTTCCCTTTCCCTTTCCTACTGTTGCTACTGTGCTGACTGTAGAAAGGCTGAGATTGGTTCCCTCTGGGGGAAGCAAGAATAGTAGGATTCAGAGATGGGAAATGCGTTTGGATGCTCTGCTTCCGGGGAGCGTTTGGTTTCTGCAGCAAGAGACGGAGATTTGGTGGAAGCTAGGATGCTTCTCCACTTCAATCCATCCCTCGCCCGCTATTCCACCTTCGGTGCCCTCAATTCCCCTCTCCATTTCGCCTCTGCCAAAGGCCACAATGAGGTAATTCAATCTCCATTCCAATCCCTCTTTCCATTTTCGAAATTTTCTAATTCGATTTCTCTTCCTTTCTGTCGTTGCTCTGGCTTTCTTTTGTATTTATCCTTTTTCCCTCTCTAGATTGTTTCGTTGCTGCTAGAGAATGGTGCCGATGTAAACACCAGGAATTATTGTGGGCAAGTATGTGGGACCTTTCTCTTGGATTCGTTCTTACGATCTACTTGGATTTGTTAGATGTCGAAACAGTCATTACTGATTTCCAGTTATTATTATCATTAATCATTTTACATTTTTTGTTCTGATGTAGTGTACAATGCTCGATTGAGCATTTGTTTGGCCTAACAAAATGTGCATGCAGGTCTGGCATTTTGATGATCTAAACGGTTGTATGGTGGGCCCCATGGGAGATGGGAGATAAACTGTAGATCTCCACCACCGGATGATCAAACTGTCCGATTTGGCCCCTTTTAAGCGTGGGCAACTGGTTGTAATTGGCCATTTTCATCGGACGGATGGATCATCTGGAGGGGCAGATAGTTGGGCTTTGGCATGGCCCATCTCATGATAGCACCAACTGTATCAATGGTTAAGGTTACTGGAAGGTGGGCCTGACCTGTATCATTGTGTGGCTGAATGGAAAAAAAAAAAAAAACACCATTTCCTTCAATCAAGTAACATATAATGCCTTTTTCTTTATTGTTTTTATGTTAAAGTTACTGTCTTGAATTAGTAGGTATTTTAATCTGCATTGAATCTAATTATGAAGTTTCCTTTTGCATTGAAGACGGCGTTGATGCAAGCTTGCCGATATGGGCACTGGGAAGTAGTCCAGACCCTTCTGCTATTCAGAAGCAATGTACGTTAACCCCCCTGAATGTCTACTGAACAATCCCTCCATCATTGATTTTCTGTTAGTAATGATGTTTTGAGGCTAATAGGTAGCTCTAATGTTTTATTATTGTGTCCATCTTTTAAGGTTACAAGAGCAGACTACCTCAGTGGCAGGACATCTCTGCATTTTGCAGCGGTAAATGGACATGTCAGATGTATAAGGCTTGTAGTTGCCGACTTTCTTCCGAGTGCTCCCTATGAAGTGATCGCCTCTGTGGCTGATGGCGATAGAGATGGTGGTTCGTCGAGGCAAAGATTCGATCATTCGTATGTGGTTTGTTTCTCATTCTGTCTCTTTGTTTTTCTTTTCTTTTTCTTCAAGAACAAAAACTAAAAGAGTAAACAGATATAAGTAGACCACCAAGATTCTTGTTTTCTTTCAAATAGCGTACTGGAACAATATAACAAAGATATTCATTTCCAAAAATAACTAAATAAATAAATGATGTGAATGCTATTACTATGTCCTGTCCCCACTGTACATGTCGCAAATATGTATAGTGATTGGGTCATTAACTGGTGGGTTAGAACATGGACTCGGCATAGGCCGAAAGTGGCAGTAATTTTCTGACTGGATAACTCTGACCATGTGATTGTTGTGAGTTTTGCCCATACAATTTCAACCGATCTCATTCTTTTAGCTAAGCGTCCCCTTCTCAGGCCACCAATTGGATGGGCATCAAAGTCCCATTGCCTTCTGTTTTGGGCTGTGGCATACCCCTCAGTGGCCCACAAAATCCTTCCTGATCACCTTATAAAAGTGTCATGTCTACCATATACGGTGTTTTGGTATGCTCCATTGGACTCCATGAATCTGATGCCCCTCCTAGTAGCATTCCTCTGATGAGGTTGCTGGTGCATCTAATTTGAGCTGTGAGTGTCATATGCCATCTTTTATCTGTTCCAATGCAAAGCATATTTCTTGTTACTTCTAGCAATTTGTTCTTTCTGAAGGATTAATATTTTTAAATGCCGCTCAATATTGTCGGTGCAGTGCTCTCTCCAAGTTTGTGAGCAAGGCAGCTGATGGTGGTATAACTGCTCTTCACATGGCTGCATTGAATGGATACTCAGATTGCGTACAATTGCTGCTTGATATTCATGCAAATGTCTCAGCTGTGACATTCCGCTATGGCACATCAATGGATTTAATAGGTGTGTTCTCCTTTTAAAGATATCTGGATTACATGTATGCAAGGCAAGACTTTTTTGGTTTTGTTCTCTGTTCTATTATTTTCCAACACCTAGCTTTTCTTTGCTAGGAGCTGGAAGCACCTCTTTACATTATGCTGCTTGTGGAGGAAATCTCAAATGTTGCCAGGTATTTCTCTACTCGAACTTTTTCTCTATTTAGCTATCAAGTGTGTTGTGACATGTCTTATTATCAGGCGCTTACTACCAGCTTGTTTTGAATCTGAAGGATTTATTTTTTTTCTTTTACCTTTTCTTTCATGCAGATCCTTCTTGCAAGAGGTGCTAGTCGCTTGACATTAAATTGCAATGGGTACCTGTTCTAACTTACTCTCTAGTGTAAATTGTGATTTGTTTGTTAATGTTTTATGTTTTGTTACCTAGCATAGCTTCCACCCGACTTATGAATGAAAGAAATCTATTATTTTAACATGCTGAAGTCCCCATGCTCTTTTCAGGTGGCTTCCACTTGATGTTGCTAGGATATGGGGACGCCATTGGCTTGAGCCGTGGCTGGCACCAAATTCCAACTTGACACTACCAGCATTTTCTCCATCAAAATATTTATCCTTGCCTCTTATGAGCCTAGTCAATATAGCAAGGTATTTATATTCTCTTGTGGTAGCCTTGCCTTCCCTTTAAGTACATATTTGGATAAGTTTGGTGTCCTTTTGTCTCATAGATTGCTAGATTTAACATTAAGAATTCCAAGTCATCTATTCACATTTTTAGGAGTGTTTATGTGGGCATGAATAAGACTGGTCATGAGCCGAGTCAGCTCGAGAAACTCTATCGACTTGACTTGAAAAAACTCGCCTCGACTCAGTGGGATGAGTCAAGCCAAGCTTCATTTAGGAGCTCGAGTAAAAAATCGAGTCAAGTTCGAGCAGTGGGTCACTCGACTCGATTCAAGCTCGACTCGGCTCGACCTCAACTTGACTCGTTTCATATAGATATTTGTTAAAAAAAATACCCAATTCTTCTTATTTCTTGGCTCTCTCTCTCTCTCTCTCTCTCTCTCTCTCTCTCTCTCCCTACGCATTGGGGTCCAAGCTTAGGACATAAAACCCTCACACGTTTTTTTTTTTTTTGGGGGGGGGGGGGGGGGGGGGTAGAAAACGTGTTGAGCACGCGGTGGTTGTGTGTTTTACACGCTGCACAAAACAGGTGCTATGGTGAGACCGGACACCATACACATCTACAAAACAGGGTCTATGGTAAGACCAACCACCATATGCAGCTATTGATTGCAATTTTACAAGGGAGGTGGTGCATCTGATCCATGAATCAGCTAGGCCTCATCATGAAGATGGTCTGCACAATAATCAAGGCAGTCCATTCATGTGGTGAGCTATGCATGTACTGTGTTAATCTATGGTTCAGAAAATGTTACTAGTGGTTTGCATTCAATGCATGTTTGACCTGGCCAATGAAAAAATCGATAAGAGCTAGGCCATTTAAATGGTGGGGTCCTGCTTGTAGAAATACTATTCTCTCCTAATATATGTGTGACTTCTTGAACTGTTGTTGACTTTTAATTTGTATTTTGTAGCAAAAAATATAATAAATTGAGGTGGGAGCAAGCTCGACTCGCCTCGACTCGATCCACTAGCTCGCCTCGAAAAGTTTAGCAAACTAGGCAAGCTCCAATGCTAAGCTCGAGGGTGAGCTCGAGCTCGAGCTCGAGGAGAGCACGGACGAGTCAAGCCAAGCTTGGCCCACCTCGACTCGACTCGGCTCGATGTACAGCCCTAAGCATGAATATAGATTAGATTAACAACATCTCAACGTCAGTTGGTCTACAGTGCAAAATGTTTTAGGTGTATGTTGTGCAAACAACAGTTTTCTCCTATTTGGACATGGTTGAAGGGTGAAAGGTCCATCGGAAGTGGATTCTAAACTATCTTTTAACTTAAAAAAGCCCACCGTACATGAAACCTTCATCATTTATGTGCCGGGCTTAGAATTCGCATTTGTTCGAAGAAATAGATAACAGCGTTTCGTATGATCCTTTCTAGTCGAAATGCTCTGCAAGCAACACAGATTAGATATTTCATTTTGTCGATTGCTATGTGATCTGGATGCTGAGATGTGTCTTGGTGTCAGACATGGTGTCTTTTAAAAGTTGGATTCTCTGACATCATGATGGAGAGGTTGGATAAAGTGAGGATACTTTATGGCAAAGGGGAGTATGACAAGGGTGGATTACAGTGAGGTTGGATAAAGTGAGAAGTGTGAACATGTGAAGTACTTTCATGACCAATTTTGATGGTTGTGTTTTTTGGTACTATTTGTTGGGGTTTAATGATGGCGGTGATGGGTGTCATGGTGGGTTTACAATGATGGGGTTTCATGGTGGTGATTTGCAGCAATGAGACTTGGATTGATTGGGCTGGGGTCACAATTATGGGTTTTGATTAGAGAATTGAATCTTCAGTATGATGGGTCCCTGTAAAGATAAAGATTCACACTTGGAATAGAGAATTGAATCTTCAGTATTATTGGTCCCTGTAAAGATAAAGAGTTAAACTTGGAATTGAAAGATGAGTCTGTCGATTCACGGCTATGGACTCAAATAGATTTTAGATGACTCTCAAATATTTATTCCCTAAAGATCATCTGAGGAAAGAGCAATCTTGATTTGTTGCCATGTTAGCTTGTGATACTTGTCTAAAATATTATGATTAAGAAAGTGGGAGGAGGGATTTAGCTCCTAGACATCTTTTTTTTTTTTTTTTTTTAAAAAAGCTCCTATACATCTTTAGTTGCCAAGAAAAAAAAACAATGAAGAGGAAAAATTAATGATGCCATAAAATATAAGAAAACAACCCAAAGGCCAAAACCGAGTTAAAAGACAGAAGTACAATTGATGTTTTGTAATAAATGATACATTATATTTAAGTATTTGATCCTGACAATTTATTTAGCCCAACAAGCATCAGTAATAACTAATTTAAAATATTTTCTTTGGTCTTTATCTTGAAAATCCAAACTGCAGTCTTTTCGTGAAGCATCAATGGATACGGCTCTCTGACTTTGTTTGCTGAGGTTTTCGTCATGGAGAAACTAAATTTAAAATAATAATATTAATAATTCATATTTAGAATTTATACAAAATCAGTTTCATGATGTGTTGAGTGTAATAATGGCATGCGATTTCTCTGCAGAGAGTCTGGGTTGCAATCCTCGACTGGTTCTTCTGATGATAGCGATACTTGTGCCGTCTGCCTCGAGAGAGCCTGTTCCGTAGCTGCTGAAGGTATGCTTCTCGTTCCCTGTATTTTCTAGTTATTGACATTGAAGTTCTTTTCCTAGTTTCTAGGTTTTCTTTTAACCTACTGCAGTAGTCGGTATTTCTTTAGTTATATCACCATGCAGCCACTCAACTACCTACCAGGCAGCTAATTAGCTATGGAATTATGCATTTCCTACTTGTATTTCTGGCTAAATATTTTAGACTTTAATCCTTTACTTGATTGTGGTCTGTATTTAGGGCTGTACTTAGGCTGGGCCTGGGGTTGGTTTTGGCTTTGATTTTGAACTGTTCGGGCCAGCTCCATTCAAAATTTGATTTTGCTTGTCCCAGACCTATCAACAACCCTATCCATATTGTGCAGGATCAGAGAACCCTTGAAACTTCTCTTTCTGTTCTTGTGATGACAAGCTTGCAATAAGTTATCTGTAAAACTTTCCAGTTCTCTTTGTGAAATTTCATGAAGGTTTAAGGCTGAAGATGTTCTGTAATCCTTCTTTTGAAAGCTATTAAAGTTTCAGATATTACCAAGTATCACGAGCTAGAAGAAGCAGAAGGAAAGTAAATGCAGATGATAATAATGAGGAAGCAACTAGAACAAATACTGCTCAATGGGAGTCTTCATGGAGTTAACAGTGGCTGAATGGATGAGTGAACCAATAGGTTTGGACTAGGTCTGTTTGGATGTATACCAGAATGAGAATAGAATCGAATGCATATTGACTTGTGTGCATTTTGTGGAAGTCAGGCCAGTTTGGCGTATCTTGTACGGTCCAGATGGAGGGATGGTCTGAAGCTATCCTGTGTACAAAATGCATATCAATGTGAGAATTGGTCCATGGTGGGACCCATTATTATTCCATTTTCATTCCGAGTGGTGGATGCACTCCGGTGCTCATTTAGCTGATGATTAAAACTGGCTCTAACAATATTGTGACAAAACCAATTTAAGCAAAATACCGGACATTAGGCTAATTGAATTAGCATAAATGGGAATTTTCAAAAAAAAAAAAAAAAGCATAAGCAATTTAAATAATTAGGGTATTCTCGCATTTTCATGCATGTGGCCACCTTTTTAAGAAATGTAATAGGTAACTAGAAGTCAGGACACTTTTGAAAAGTTGCATTCTACAAAAATAATATCCATGCAATATGTGCTGAACCAAGAACATGCAATGCTTGCTACAAAAGGCTGATATGCAATATTTGACCCAGTGAGGAAGACATCATGCACGATTCAGCCTTTTTCCTTAAATTTCCCTACTTTTTGAGTTATTGTTGCTATTTGATCATGTATCATTTGGTAAACAATCTTTTCCACACAATTTATATTCAAAGCCAGCCCATGTTTTGAGGAACTACATCCAACCCAGTGGGGCATATTGAAGTATCTATTGAATGAGATTGTAGGGTCCTGATGTATCGGGATACTGGTCACATCATGGTGAACCAGGATCTTATAATTCTTCCCATTGAGTTTCTCTGGAGTAGTCATTATCTCTTGCTTTTATTTTGCAGGCTGCAGGCATGAACTCTGTGTGAGATGTGCACTCCATCTTTGCTCAACAAGCAACATCACTTCTGAAATGGTCGGCCCGCCTGGGTCAATTCCATGCCCCCTGTGCCGAAATGGCATAATTTCTTTCGTTAAATTGCCCGGTTCCCCATCAAAGGAGCTTAAACAAAGGAGCTCTAGCTGCACCCCATGCATGCTTCACACATGTAATCCGGAGCCCCCAGCAATGCCTCGTCCATCTGGGGTTCGCAGGAACCGTGTTGCCTCAGTTTCTTCAGATCTTTTCTGCCCCGTCTCTTGCAGTCCTTTTCCTTCCATCACCATTCCCTCATCCATGTGCAATGATCACCCATGCCCGTCTCTTGAACCCCAAGATGGAGAAACACAAGATCAATCTCCTCGTCGCTTGCAGAGCATACTGGATGAGCAGGATGAAATAGAAGGTCCAACAATGGAGAAGACGAACTGTTCAAGTATGTTTTGGAACAGAAGAAGCTATCACAGGGAGCATCAATGCAATTCAGAAATAAATGCTTGATCTTTCAGAAACTTGGAGGTCTTGATGCATCAGAACATGAATGGTGTCTGGACACTTGGGTCTATGCGAGTGGGGCCCATGATTTATCCGATGGAACCATTTTTGATAGGGATGCTCCAATATCTACCAAGTTGGAAGATCCTAAACCTCCAATCAGTGGGGGGTATCCAGAGAGAAAGGCCAGAGATAGGATGTCTATGATCTTCAGATTATATGAGCATCATCCATCCTGGGGTCCATCAGATCAGCAGTGTGGACCACCTAACCATGCTTTCATGCACGCCTGCAAGCACATCAGGACATAATTCGCATTCAAATGCATTAGGTCTGTCTACATCTCTGGCCCGATTGTGAATAATCATATTCCAAAAGAGGTATTCCCCCCCCCCCCCCCCCCCCCCCCCCTCCCCTAAAAATCAGAAATGGATGAGCAGCATCTAGTTTCTCCATGGGCTTTCTGCCAAGTTCTATGCACACGGTTGGTTACTGTTGTGTCGGCAACCTTCAGATTGTTTAGGAGGTTTAGAGAAGTGTTGGCATATATGCCGAGTATGTAGATCACATGTAACTTGGTACTTCTGATAGCAAAGCATTAGCAGATTATAAAATCTTCTCTTCTTCATCTTCTTCTTTATTGCCCCCTTTATTTTATCAGTGATCTTCTCTTGTCTATTCCAGTTGGTCTTGAATCATGGAGATAGCAAGTCTTCTCTATGGGTTCATATCATGCTATCCAACCAAAGTTCGGAGAATGATGGGGAGCGGGTCTCTCCGGGTTTGGTTTTTGGGTTGTGGGGTTGTGGGATCAATCAAGCTGGGCCACTTCTAATTTACAATCTTATTATGGCCAACTGATGATGAGATTTATGTGCACATCTGCTTCAAATTTCCTCTTCGATCTCCCTTCATGCTTTCATCCCTATAGATAAGAAGAGAGGATGAGGCATGCTTACATCCCTATAGATAAGAAGAGAGGATGAGGAATTAAACTAAACCTAATTTCCTCCGAAGTATCAATCCTTAATGGAAATAAAACACAGAATCTACCCTATTTTAAAATGAAATCAGTGCCGCTAAACTCTCCGAAGGAGGTAGCATCAATAATTAAAAAAAAAAAAAATCCATATAATATTGATAAATTAATTTGTCAGGACGCATTCCAGAATAGATATGATAGAAAAACCTGGCTTCCCCAACTGGAGTGGTGCAGTTTGTTGTGGGTGACAGCTCTCCTGGGCATGCCTTGGGGTCTGGGTACAATTTTTGGTCCCATTTTAAAGTCCGGGTCGAGTTCAAGTCCATCATCTTATACTTAGTACACATGCGTGGTCGTGTACACACACATAAGGTATGAAACACATGTTTAACACCTTAGCCTTTTACATCGTCAGCTTTCTATAAGGAAGAATTTTGATTTTTTTTTTAACCTAAAAAATAAAGCCATTTTTATTCTTTAGGTGGACCACAATGTACAAAATAAATCCTCGGCTTCAATAAAAATTTCTAGCCAGCAATTTGTTTTGTATGTTGTTTCAAACTGATGATTGAAAACAGCTTGAATGCTAAGATATAAGGCCAAAAAAATCTGGCCCATGTGTTAGAAAGCTAGGATCTTGCACGCACTTGACATTCGTAGTTTCATTTGGACACATTGACATCTACATCACCTATTTGGACCATCCTTTAGGTCTAGAGCACTCTTCATAAGATGCCATGAGAAATACATATCAATCAGATAATCCAAACCATCCGGTTATTAGCAAATAAAAGGGATTTAGATAATGGGTCCATGTTTTACAACCATATGATTGTTGTGATTTTTGCCCACTGGGGGAAAAGGAACCAGACCTAATCGTTGGTTTAGATAGTTGGAGTTAATGGCACAAGTCCAAATGCAGGGATAGGCTTTCATCTACTATATGATCACCCATTAACACGTTGGCATTTTCAAAGGTAGACAATGCGTGCCTGGACGTCGAGGCCACACAATCATATTGGTAGAGCAATCCCAACCTTTGGTTTCGCGGACATTTGTTAGTTGAAATAGGACCGTTAGATATTTCTCAGTTGATGAAGCGGGCCTAGCATTTTATCCTGTTTTTCTCCGTTTTGAGGCTTTTTTTTTTTTTTTTCCTGTCTTCGGACCCATTAACTGGCGGTTCCCACTTCCGTCTCCTAAGCGCGGGAGCGGATTAGGTGAGACCCCGGATCCACCGAGATGACTATGGGGCTCACAGTGATGTATGTGCCTTAAATCCACACTGTCCAACCATTTTGAAAGATCATTTTAGGGCATGATCCCAAAAATGAAGCTGACTAAAATCTTAAGTGGACCACACCACAGGAAACAATAGTGATTGAATCCCCAACTAAAAAGATCATGGATTCCAACGGAATGTTCCAACCTGTTGATAAGATCACAAACACCTAGATGAAGAGACCACACAAATATCATCTTGATCAAAAGGTTTTGTGGCCCACAAGAAGTTTTTAATGGTCAATCACCACGGTTTCCTGTACTATAGTCCATCTGGGATTTGGAACTGCTTCATTTTTTGGATCATACCGTAAAATAAGCTTTCAATACGGATGGACGGCGTGGATGTAGTCACATACATCACAGTGGGCCCCACAGTCAGGGGTCCCACGACCTCAATGGATCCGGGGTCTCACCTAATCCACTCCTCCTACCGGCAGCGTGAGCCTAGTCCAGCGAATCAAAGCTTCTCCATGTCGTTTCTTGCTGACCTTTTTTGTCTATTTTTGCCTTCAAAACCGGTACAGATTTTTAGAATTTTGGTCCTTTTTCTGGGAATTGGGGTTTTGAGTTGGACCCAAGAAGAATCTGCTGCGTTGATTAGGGTTAGGGTTTTGTCTTTTCAGGACCCTTCAAAAATAAAATGGAACGGCCTTGGACGACTCCAACGACGACGTCAGCATCTTCGAATTCCGCTTCCGCGGACGATATAACCGTCTCCACCCCATTGCTCGGGAGCTCATCTCCGAATCGAGGCGATGATCGCAGCCGTCCGTTCTCGCTCGTCTCCTCCCTGCGTGGCGCGGCCCGGTTCCTCCGCCAGGCCAGCAGTGGTCGGATGATGAGGGAGCCATCGATGCTGGTGCGAGAGACGGCTGCGGAGCAGCTGGAGGAGCGGCAGAGCGACTGGGCTTATTCAAGGCCGGTCGTCCTCCTCGACATTTTGTGGAATTTGGCGTTCGTGGGCATTGCGATGGCGGTTCTGGTTTTGAGCAAGGACGAGTCGCCGTTGATGCCTTTGAGGCTTTGGATTGGGGGGTATGCGCTGCAATGCGGGGTGCATATGGCGTGTGTTTTTGTTGAATACAGGCGGCGGCACCTGCCCCGGCGGAGGATGGTGGTGGAGAGTAGGAGCTGGGCTAGTACCACTTCAGTTGGTCGGCATGACGTGGAGGAAGTTGGGGAGGAATATGCTGACCGGAATGAGGATGAGGAGAGGACTAGGTATGGTAACTAAGAGTTCATTTTGGCTGGCAATCTTCTGAACAGATGGGGGGCCTGCATTTTACGGGTTGTTTGGATGCCTATAAAATTTTAAGCTGCAAACACTTGACACCTGGAACTCGTTTCAGGTTAAAATGTTTATAGTCTATCCTGTGTTTACAGATAAACACTTGTCTGTGTTTAGATAACCTGGAAAGTGCCTACGGCTTTTAATGGGGTATTGACACCAAACGGAGCTTGGACTGGCAAATCCCTCTAAAATCTTCAAATAAAAAATAAGGGATTGATTTTAGATGGATCATTGAGTTGAGCCCATCTTGATGAAGCCCAAAGCCAATCTTTATGCTAAACCTAGCATTAGGTGAGCCACAAAAGTGAGTCCACTGGCCCTTTTATGAAGATAAACTACTGAATATAAAGAGTTAAATATAAATTACCATCAAATTAATAACAATTAAAAAAAGTTCAAACATAAGTTTTCAATAGTCATCATACAAAACAAGTCTAAAAAAATGCGTTTAGAAAAAAATATATAATGGAATGTTCTTCTCCAACCATATATCTTTAAGGTTAGGCTGACTTTTGAGAAAAAAACTGACAAAATTTGGTCATCTTGCAAAGTAGCTGAAGGCCTTCCACATCACCTCATCATTGATTGTTGAGAGATTTTGCAACACCTCCCTTAATTAGTACTTGATAACGGTAATGTTGGTTATATCAGTCACCAATGTTACCATTACGATATGGGTTGTACTTGTAACAATTGTTATGACCCTCATTTTTATTTTTTTACAACTAGTCACAACCTTCTAGTGGTGTTGTAAATAGTTTGGATCAAGGCCAACTTGATTTAAACCCAATAATTAATTCGATCTGGGACTGGGACCTGGACCTGGACCTGGATCTCACTTGCAAATCTCAAACAAGCTTTCTAGAGGCACAAGGCGTAGTTGAGGCGGTCGATGTAAATCTTATTTCTTGTGATTCCCAAGGACCTCATTTGTTGAATTAAGGAGATTGGATGTGGAAACATACCCGCGTTTACGGCCATTGTGATGTAGGCCCACGACCCATCTAGGTGCTTTGTAGGACCTGCCAATAACGTAGGCCCATAGTCCACCGTAGGTCCAATATGTACTGATTTTGGGCTAATTATTTACAGATTTGGAGATTGTAATTTATTATTTTTGGGAGATATGGGGGCTGATTTAAAGATGTGATGATGGTGTAATTGATATGATTGAAGATATGGGCTAGATTTAGGGATTTGATTGCTTTTCATGTTTGCTTTTCTTTATACTTCTGCCATATAAAGAAAGATTAGATTAGGGTGCAATAAATTGTGATTGATTCTCTTAGTTGTAGAGATTTTAATTAATGATTTCTTTAGGATCTATAAAAGGGGGTTAGTGGTGTAGGAGTTGGTACCTTCGAATATTTTCTAAGAGTGGTTTTTCTTTTACTTTTGTAAGAACAAAGGTTGATATCAATAAAAGTTATCTCCTTCTCTACTCCATTATTCTCGTGAGTCTTCTTTTTTGAATTCCTTTGCAATTTGGATATGAGATCTCATTGACTCGAGAACTGGGTTGCATCACATTGAATGTGAAGTGGAGAGCTTGATATTGTCGTCCTTACATTCTAGAGGTCTGTGGAGCCTTTCCCACTAAAGGCACCTTGCACCTCTAGTCTCTTCACAATCAGATACTTCCATATTAATTTGACACACACCACATGAAACATGTGCAAGGTGTAACCGATGCAAAGTTGTGCATGATGAAGATTATTCCATAGTGGGTCCCACTGTAGCCCATAACTAGAACCGAACGGCTTGGATTTGATATGGTTTTGGAAACTAGTGATCTAGTGTGGCGCACCTTCATGTAACTCTTGGAGTTGAGCCTTATGCAGCTCGAACCATGCCACGATGTGAGCCTTAAAACATCATCATCATCATCTCCTTGTCATAGCTATTTAGTGTTAGCTTATTTCTAATGGTAACTCGGCAAAAAACAATTGGCTTCCCATCTATGACATCAACCCTCCTTTCTGAGGTGTAACAAATAGATCCAAACTGGAGGACCTTGACAACCTGAGCTACCCCGACATGAACTTGGCTTGGGTCAATCGGGTTTGGGTTTATCCAAACCCCAGTTGCAGCCCTAATGTGTAGAGACATCTAGAATAGCCTAAAGCCTTGTAGAGTTGTGTAGAGAACCTTGTAATGTTCTAGAGTTCTTTGGGATACTCTTGTAACTAGACTTTTGTGGATTAGAGCCTAGAAGTTTTCTAGAGGATTGCTGACCGTTGGATGAATGCTATGTGGCACTGTCTCAGCCATTGATGTATGCTTTTAGAGATTTCCTAGGTTTATATTTAAGTGAGCACTCATTTGGAACTTACTCCTTAGAGTGGTAATCCTTTCTATATAGTGCAATTACAAGCTTCCCATTCCACTCTCTTACATTCTCTTGAGTTCCTTTCCACAACTAATTCTTGGTATCTAGCAGTTAGTGGTGCAAGTAGGGGGTAATAGGTGGATTTGGGTGGCGTTGGGGTGTTGTGCAAGTGCTAAATAGGCAAGAGTGCTGAGTTAGGATTTTTTTTTTTTTTTTTTAGTTGGTATTAGAGTAAGTTGGTTTTGTGGGCACCATGTTTACGTTTGAAGTGATTGCCCTTTCCGAGTGGAGATCTTGCAATCATCAGAGGAGGGATAAATCCAAATGAATCAAGTGCGGGTTTGGACCTTAGCTCGTTGGAGCTTGACATTGCTAAAAGGGAATAAAAGGTTGGGTACAACCCTATCTATGGAGTGAGGTTATTGTCGGCAAATATGGATGCTTTGAAGGGGAGTGGTAGACTAGGGAGTCTTCTCTATATAGGGCATTGGCTGTGTGGAAGGGCATATTTGGTGTGAAAGCTAAATTTTAAGGAAGGTACGACCCTATCTCGGGGGAAAGGAGACAAGATCCATTCTTGGGAAGACGTGTGGAGGGGCAATATTCCCCTTCAAGTCAGATTTCCAAAGATTGTGCGCATTGCCCCAAACCGTAGTGTCACTGTGTATTGTTGCTACTCTTACAGTGGTGATTTGGTTGTGTGGGCCCCACCTTGCTGCTGCTCCCTCCGGGATGATGACATAGATGAGTTTGTGGCCCTTATGGGCTGTTTGCATTCTTGTAGAACTTTGGTTGGTGCTAGTGACAGCTTGGTGTGGACTAAATAAAAGTTGGGGTGCTTCTCGGTGAAATCTTTCTACTTGTTGCTCCAAAATGGAGGGGGTTTGCAGGCCGAGATGAGGCATGTATGGCATTATGCAGCTCCTCCTAAGATTGGTGCTTTTGGATGGTTGGTAGGGAGGAGAGGAGTTTTGATGATAGATAACCTTCAAAAGCGCTCGATGGTTATTCCGAATGTTTGTCTCATGTGCATGACTAACGTCGAGTCGGTTAACCATTTATTCAGCCATTGCCCCTTCGCAAGTCAAGTCTGGGCTTCTATCCTCTCTAGATTCAATGTTGCTTGGTCTATGCCTCTCGACTTCGGAAGTTTCTTCACGGTGTGGCACAGGATGACCTTTCGCAAAGAGTATTAGAGATGTTTGGATGCTCTCTCTTTTAGGTGGGCTGTAGTCGATTTAGGGAGAAAGGAATGGGAGATGTTTTCGCAATGAAAGTAGACATGTATAGTGGATCATGTACAATGTTTTGTTTTTGTTGCCTTCAGGTTTTTTTTTTTTTTTTTTGGCTGCTATCTCAGTACCTTTTTTAATGAAATCACCTGTTAACTCTCAAAAGAGGGGTGGTAGTGGTACCCAACAAGGAGATTGATGTTAGCATGAGAAGTCGATAAATACATGGATGTACTAAAAAGTTGTATCTACTGAGATTTGTGGAGTTACGGGAAAGCAGATTGAGGAGTTTCTTACTATGATTAACATCTTGGAGAAGGTTGTAGCTAACAGTGGGTCTAAGGGGAGATCACCATACTCAAGATCCCTGGCCTTAGTTGCTTTAATGGGGCAAGGGACGCGAACGAGCTGGAGAATTTTTATTGCAGAGGGACCAATATTTCAATGCTTCCAAGTGAGGGGACAAGGAGGTGAAAGTGCACAAGACAATCATGTATCTTACCAACGATGTGATGTTGTGGTGGCATAGGAGGTATGGTGACATTGGGAAGGACTCTATACTATCACTACATGGGAAGACTTCAAGGGGTTGAAGTTGCAATTCCTTCATGAGAACATTGGAGCACTTGGGAAGAAAGGGTCTTAAGATATTTGGGCAGATCAGGTTGATTTGGGACTTCTGTGAACCAATGCATGACGTTATTGGTGGACATCATGGATAAGGCAGAGAAACAATCTTTTCTTCATTGTGGATGGCCTATAGCTATAGGTGGAGCAAGAGAAACAATCTTTTCTTCATTGTGGAGGCCTATAGCTATAGGTGGAGCAGGAGTTATAACAGTGTGGTGTGGTGGTGATCTTCACAGGGATGTTAAAGGTATAAAGCTCATATGGTCCTATAAAGTCCCCGCGAAGATATCGGTGTTCAGATGGTAAGTAGCAAGGAAGAAGGTTCTTACCATGGATAATTTATGGAAATGTGGAATGCTGATCCCAAATATTTGCATCCGGTGTATGAGAGATGAAGAAACAGTGGACCACCCCTTTTGCTTTGCCCCTTTTTGGGTCTGATTTGGGAGGACATTTTGGGTCGATTTCTTATAATGTGGGTTGCCCCTGATTCGGTGGATCATCTCCTATTAGCTTGGAATGAGGTCAACCTTCGAAAAGAGAAGAAGATCCTTTAGAGAATGGCTTTGCTTGCTACTTGATGGGCTGTTTGGGAAGAGGGGAATGCTAGGTGCTTCAATAATGCCTCTAAATAGGTGGAAAGCACCTCCCAAAGGATTAGATTGCTGGTTGTTAAATGGGTTCTCTCTGTGTTTATTTTTGAGAGATGTAATCTAGATTTCTTTGGGCTGTAGTTGGGTTGCCTTCTCGGTCCCCCCCCCACACTTTCCTTATAGTTTTTCTCTTGCTTTGGTTTGTTTTTTGAATAAAAGTTTTGTTGCCTTAAAAAAAAAAAAAAAAAAAAACAATGGTGTGGCATGTAAAACCTTGCATCTGAATTGATCACAACTGAGTTGTTTGTGGAGTTTCCTAACAAGATTGATTGTGCTTCAAGTCCAAGTAGGCCAACCACTCTAACAAGGGAAAAGTGGAGGAGAGAAGTCCAATGAAGGGAAGGACTTGAAGAAGCCATATGAATAGGAGTAAACCCAAGAGCCAACTAAGGAACTCAGGTTTCTTCATTTGTGATGGAGATCACCGGGCGATGGAGTACCCATAACAAAAGGCATTGTATTCGGTCCAAGCTAGCAATGAAAGCAAGGAGTCGAGATGGGGGCTATTAGGTTGCTGAATGTAGGGCTATAAATGGTTGGGTTCGGGGCGGGTTTAGCCAAAACTAGACCCGCCCATTTACTAAACGGGTTTGGGTCCAAATTTTAGACCCAGACCCTTTTACTAAATGGGCGGGTCCGGGTCGGGTCCGAGTCAACCCATTAGACCCATTTATAAATGGGTCCGGGTCTGGTAGAGGGAGATCCACTCAGACCCATTTATAAATGGGTCGGGCCTAATGGGTCCGGGTCTAGATCAAGTATGCAAGCATATTACAAGGCTTAAAACCGGGTCTGGACGGGTTTGGGCTGGACGGGTCCCTTGAAACATAGACCAAACCCGCCCACTTACTAAATGGGTTCAGGTCGGGTCGGATCGGGCCTAATATAAAGGAAACCAGACTCAGACCCGTTTAGCAACTAGGTCTGTTCTTGGACCCAGACCCCTACCATTTGACAAATGGGTCGGGTCTAAATGGGTTGGGTCCAGGTACCCCATCGGGTCCGCTTACCCATTTACAGCCCTAGCTGAATGTGTTAAAGAGTCAAGTGGCAAAGGAGCCACTAACATGACAGTTCTTGTATGTGGATATTCACATCAAAGCCCTAGCTGAATGTGTTAAAGAGTCAAGTGGCAAAGGAGCCACTAAGATGACAGTTCCTGTATGTGGATATTCACATCAAAGGAAAGGCTGCTTGAGCTATGGTGGACATCGGTGCAACTAACAACTTCATTGCAGGAGCAGGGACAAAATGATTCGGTTTGCAATTGGTGAAGGAATCAAGCAAGATGAAGGTGTTTATCTAGGTGGCCAAACCCATTCATGGTGTGGCTGGGGATGTTGAACTACGCATCAGTGGGTGGACTAATAAGAGATCTAGGTGGCCAAACCCATTCACGGTGTGGCTGGGGATGTTGAACTACGCATCAGTGGGTGGACTAATGGGACTTGTTTCTTCACTATTCCAACGGATGACTTCAAAGTGATCCTAGGCGTAGAGTTCTTGAGCACATCGCAGGCGACTCCCATGCCCTTGGTGTTGTGTGCATCATGGACATAGGAATGCCATGTATGTTTCTTGTGGTTCATGTTGGGAAGGTGAAGGTGGAGACTATCAAGAAATTGCAACTTCTATGCCAACATGTGGAAGCCATATCATGAGTATGTCGAAGACCCTACGCAAGGTGTGCCGGGCACTGACGACTATCTTGGCTTCTTTTGAGAAGGAAGTGGAGCACGTGATAGCTGACCACAAGACGAGCATACATGAAGTCGCTATATATAAAGAGTACTTAGTGAAATGAAAGGGACATTGAGAGTGAAGCAAACTAGGAATGAGCAAACACTGTGTGGTAGTTTGAAGACAATATAACTTGACGAGGGCATTGACATGATAGGTGGGGGGAGAATTGCCACAGGCTTAGAGTCTCATCTATGGACTCATTCATTTTTTGTTCACATCGTGCTCATGATGCTTCTAAATCCTTTAACATCTAGAATATGCTAGAATCTTGTATAGTTGTGCAGAGAACCTTGAAATATTCTAGATTTCTCTAAGAGAGTCTTGTAGCTAGACTTGTCTGGATTAGTCTAGAAACTTTTTGGAGGATTCCTTACCATTCAATGAATGCTATATGGCACCATCTTGCCATTTTTTTATGCTTTTAGGGTAGGGATTCCTAGGAATATGTATAGGGGTGTCCTCATTTGGGACTCCTTATAGTGCTAATCTTCTCTCAAGGTATTCCATAACGGTAACAGTGGCCGCGCAACGACCACCATCATTACCTTTACAATGCTGGCTGTAACAGCTGTTAAGGCCCCTGTAATGACCGTTATGGTCTCTCTCTCTCTCTCTCTCTCTCTCTCTCTCTGAAAAAGCTTGAAAAACCTATAGTGGCTTTGTAATGGACTGTTATAGGGCCGTTATGGCCTTGACAAGGGGTGTAATGGGCCGTTACGGGTTATTTTTTCTGTAACAGTCCTTCTAGCCATTACAACCCCGTACCGTGTAATGGTTGCCACCGTTATCTTTACGTAACAGCCTTTACGACTCCATAACAACCGTTACGGCACCCCATGTCTTCTCTACATGGTGCAATACAAGCCTTCTTTGTCCACTTGTGTTCTCTTGAGTTCTTTTCCATCCTAACTAGTTCTTAGTGTCTAGCATGTAGTGGTGCATGTGGGGGATAGGCTGACTCAAGTAGTGTGTTGGGGCTTTGTGGGAGTGCCGTGCAGGTGAAGAGTGCCAAGGAGTTAGCAAGTCTGTGACAGAATACAAAAAATAACTAAACTAAATGAATGTACAGAAAAGTACAATGCATCAAGTAACAAATTACTAGCCGCTGGTTGACCACTCATGGCTCTCTTTGATAACCCTCTTTTAGAAAAAAGAAATGATTTACAGTGCATTGAATTGCATTTGGACACATGACAACTTGATCAATTACTTTATACAGCCAATTAGGTCTGCCTTACACTCTACGTGTCACCATGCAAAGATCTCATGGTCAACCTACATTTCCATCCCAACATTGTCCTTTTATTTTATACATATCTGTTTTCAAATCATGGATGGGATGGGTAGGATCATTTAATAGATAGTGGTCTATTATATTAAAAGAAATCCAACCTTGGAGCCACCAAATGGATGGCTGAGATTGATCATGGGATCTATCTCCATAGATGCTAATCTGTTTTTTTTTTTTTTTTTTTCCTTGGAGTTCTAATCTTCTCTACAGAAGTGCTATACAAGCTTTCTAATTCCACTCTCTTGTTTTCTCTAGAGTTATTTTGCACGCTAGCTAGTTTGTGGTGTGTAGCACGTAGTGGTGCATGTGGAGATAGGCTTACTCAAGTAATGTGTTGGGGCATTGCGAGAGTGCCACATGGGTTAGAGTGCTCAGGAGTAAGCAAATCTGTGGCAAAATGCAATAAATAACTATATTCAATGAATGTGCAGTGAGTGCAATGCACCAGGTCACAAATTATTAGCTGCTGCTGAACCACTCATGGCTAGTCTTTGATAAGCCTCTCATCGCAAAATGAGTTACTGAGCATCGAGTTGCATTTGGACGCATGATCAACCTAACAAATTGATTTGGATAGCCCATTAGGTCCGCCTTACACTTCATGGGCCATCATACTAAGATCTCATTAGTCAACTTACCATTTCCATCCAAACAATGTCCTTTGATTTTGTAGCTATCCATTTTAAAAATCATGGATGGGATGGCTTATTCATCGAAGCCTGTCTATTTTATCAAAAGAAATCCAATCTGGGGGCTACCAAATGGATGGCTTAATGGATTATTGATGCGGACATCAGTGGTGCACCCTTTAGAGTGTACCAGAGGAGGCGACGTCGTAGATCGAGTGTTGGAGCAGACGAGTTGATGTGGATGGACGCCGGGCCCATTGGGCCCATTTTCTGACGCGTTACGAGTACGCGAGTTGCAGGATCGCGCAGGAGCATCATGACCGCTGGACCATGGAGCGGATTTACATTTAGGCGCTTTTCTATTTATTTCCTTGTTTCTAGGCGCTTTAGTGTCGTTATTTACTTTAGACGTTTTTATGTTATTTCTTTGGTTTTCAGGCACTTTAGTGTACTTTTTTTTATTTCGTAGCTTATATATACTGTGAGAACCCTATTTCGAAATTATTGAATGAATAGAAAATTCGTGAGTTTCTTCCTCTTTGTTGAGAGATTAGGGTTTCAGGATTGGCCCTCGGGTGTTGAGGATTCCACCCCGGAGTTTCCGTTTTCTCTTCTCTCTTTCTTCAAGGTGCGAGGAAAGGTAAGCTTCTTTTGATTCCTAATTCATACTTCATGATAACCCATTTTTTTCGACATCCCTCGTCATTTTCTGAAACCCCCCCCTTTTGGTACGATCGAAAAGAGGGATGCCTAGCCACGATAACCGGATCCAAACTTGACTGTGGACTGGTCTATGCTAGATTTGGGATATCCTCATATCCCTAGATCCTCCCTATTTTACGATTTTATATGGTTTTATGCAAAGGGGCATGATCCGGACGGACGGAATTCATCTTCGTGTTGAGATTTGTTAGTTTCCTCTGATTGAAAGTAGTTAGTTTCGTAATTTTATTATTTGAATATCTTCCAACTTGATATACATGCATCTAGGGTTAGATCATCACATGCCCCTGCATCAATTATGGGATCTATTTCCATTAAGGGCCTGTTTGTTTTGCTGATTTCCCCAATAATGTAAAGGAAATGTGCCATTATTAAAATTTTACCACTGCCAAACTAAACAGAAGAATCATCGGTCAAATGTAGACTGTAGATGTATTCATGAGATAAGTAAAGGAATTTGTAATCAATGCACCTTTTCATGTAATTACTGTGAAAATCTCAAATCCAAACAACGACGTCAGTGTATTTTAGTGATGATTTCACATTAAAATGATGTAAAAATTCCATCATTATGATTTTACTGCCAATAAACCAAACATAGGAATTGGTGGTCAAATGCAAATGTTGTCAAGAAATGCGTAAAGTAATTTGTAAGCATTGCACATTGCCTTTACATTACTATGGTAATTGGTGAAACAAACAGGCCTTGCCTTTACATTACTATAGTAATTGGCGAAACAAACAGGCCCTAATGATCTTGATCATCCATTTTCGTGGAATGAATCTAATTAATGCTTTAGAAATCGAATTTATACCGATCATTTCATCATTTTCCTTCAGTACATTGTGATTAGTATATAGGTCGGGAACAAGATTCAGTCTTGAACTGCAAGAGAATGTGTAGTGAGGAGTGCTAAATGAACCTGTTTCCATGAGCTGGATGGGGGTCTTAGCGGCAACACTCCAACATGGGATGCTTGTGCAAGATCAATGCCATTCATCAAGTAGGGCACACCATGAGCATGCTCTGTACCCAACATCAGGTGGTCCACTCATTCAGGTGACTTACATGTGCATTGACTATGGACTATTGGTAATTTTTCTGTAATCATACATTTTTCTCACAGTTAGTTGAGATAATGCTCAGATGATGACGACCCATTGTTCACATACAAGTTTGGCCCACTTGATGAATGAACCAGTTTGAGTTTCAGGCAAACGGCATGCTTACAGTGTCCAATTCAAATGAATGGTCTGGATCTTGCACATGAGTTTCATGTTGGTATGTGTTCCTTGAAATCCATCCCCATGTCATGCAATACATTTAACACTCCTCATATGTAATATATATGTTGCATGAATGATAATCCATACATTTGGTGAGTTATCTGACTTCCAAATCTGGACAAGCCTGCAAATGCATTTTGAAGTTGAAGCAAAATGGAATTTTCAAATATGTGCAAATAATATTCATCGAAAAAAAGGAGGAAAGAAAGAAAGAAAAAAGAGAAGAAAGAAACTGCAAATGCACGTGATGGCTTGCGATGACTCAACAGGCAGATAGACATTCAATGCCCAAGAATGATGGAAAGTCTCCATCTGAATCTGTTGAGCACCTTTCCCAATCTTGTTATAGTTTCCGACTTTCCGCAAGAAAAAAAGAGCACCCCTATCTAGTGATGGTGCGCATTTGCTGTGATCTTGTTAACTTTTGTCTTTCAAGAAGCAAACCACTTGAAGGCAAAATCATCCTTCAACTTTGCTGTCATGTTGTGCTCAGCAAGTCAGATCTCTAGTTGCTTGTTTGACATTATTGATAAATAAAAATTCCTACTTCCTTTTGGGGAAGTATTCTTACATAGATATCTTGCTTGTGCAGTTCTCATTTATTTGCAACTTACTGCCTATATTACATTGATAATGATCATGACTTACTTTTGGCAATGTGATATGATATTCCTATCTCGATACCAAGTGGGTGGAACCAATGTAATGTTTATGCCATGCTCTACTTTTTTTCATCTGTTCACACTTTCTCTTTTGTATCAGTGTCCCGAAGCATCTGGAGTCTGCAAATACAATGTTTTCATTCATATGGTGGATCATTGGATTCTATTGGGTATCTGCTGGTGGCCAAACTTTGACCCATGATGCACCTCAGCTTTACTGGTCTGTGCAAACTTATTCATCTCTTGGTGTGGTTTGAACCTGGCATCTGCACCTGCTTGTACTGACTAATCACCCCGGCAATTTTGTTTTGCAGGCTTTGTATAGTTTTTCTGGCGTTTGATGTGTTCTTTGTCGTTTTCTGTGTTGCCCTAGCGTGTTTCATCAGCATTGCCGTTTGCTGCTGTCTTCCATGTATTATTGCAATTTTATATGCAGTGGCCGATCAGGTACACACATTGACGTTGGGTGTGTGCTCTACATGTTTTGTTTTGTTTTTTAAACTATCCTTTTATTGGCATTGTTGATGAAGTCATCTTAATAATGATATGCTTGGTAATTTACATTCATCGGCGATTGACTCTGGGCGATATTGGAAAAATACTAAATTCTAAAAACAATTAGGGCCTGTTTGTTCCACCAATTACTATGGTAATGTAAAGGAAATGCGCAATGATTACAAATTACTTTACCTATCTCTTGACAACGTTTGCATTTGACCATTAATTCTCGTGTTTGGTTTAAGGTGGTAATATCGTAATGATGGCATTTTTACATTACTTTAATTTCAAATCATCACCAAAATACACTAATGTCATTGTTTCGATTCGAGATTTTCACAATAATGGCATGAAAAAGTTTAATGATTACAATTTCCTTTACCTGTCTGCTGAATACATTTGCATTTGACCAATGATTCCTGTGTTTGGTTTGGCAGTGGTAGAATTGTAATGATGATGGGGTAAAAAAAAAAAAACAGGCTAGTGTTTTTTTTCTTTTTTTTCATATGACCCTGTCCCTTTTAGCTATACAGTAAAAAAAACACCCAGCTATACAGTAAAAAAACACCCTGAGTATTCATATTAGTAAATAACACAACCTTTTGAGTATTTCTGCAGATCCCACCTGTGTTTCATTCTTCCAAAACATGCCCCAGCGCACCTTTGAACTTTTTAAATTTGAAATTGACCATTTTACTCTCGTTTGCTCGGGAAGCACCCATTAATGCACACCTTGATAGTACGGGTGGCACCCAAAACTTACACATGATGCATCTGTAACATCCTGAATAGGTGATGTTGACTATTAATTTTCCATTAATATTGGACATAAGACAAAAATCACACTTATAAGATGATCCTAACCTTGATTTTTCCATTGAATTTGGACCATTGGTGAAGACACAACATCTTAATGCCTAAATGAATTTGGACCATTGGTGAAGACACCACATCTTAGTGCCTAAATGAATTTGGACCATTGGTGAAGACACAACATCTTAGTGCCTAAATGAATTTGGACCTTAATATGTCCTTAAACTGTTAGGTCAAAGGAAGACCTAAAAATCTGAATCGGTGTCAGACCTTCTGGCGTACTGATACCAGCTGCCTTAAATGGCTAGCTAACCTGGACCACCCGATGGAGCATGCGTGATGGCGTACACTTGGGAACTGGAAGGGGATGGTCATTCATTATTGGTGAACGTTGGAGTGCTACCGTGCCCGCCCCCCCCCCCCCCCCCCCCACACACACACACACACACACAACAACAACAACAACAACATCTTAGTACCTGTTTGGATTTGTGGAAAGCATAGGAAAGGAAATACTTTCTCGGGAAACCTTATTTCCAGGAAACTATGGGAAAAGAAGCATTTCTTTCTTTCTTTGTTTTTCAACAAAATTTTCCTAGAAATTTAGTATCTATTTCCAAATTTGTTGTTTGACCCCCGGCCCCCCTCAAAAAAAGAAAAAAAGAAAAAAAAAAAAAAACTAGAAGAATTTCTTAGTGGTCAGTGGTTACTAACATTTGTCGAGTAGCACATGTGGCATGTGGGATGCTTGAAGATGGAGAATGGCACATCTGGCATACTTGGGATATGTGGGGCGCATGAAACTGAATTGTGGCACACATGGCACATGAGGTGCTTGAAGCTGTACAGAGGACCATATGCAAAAGGCATGCATTGGCACATTTAACACATGTGGGCACATGAAGGTAGATGACAGCACTTGTGCACATTAGCACATTGGCACATTGGCACATATGGAGTGACTGAAGATGGACGATGGCACATGTGGCACATTGGCGCATGTGGGATGCAAGAGAAGATGAATGGTGGTACATGTGACACATTAGCACATGTAGGGCGTAACGTTGTAGTCCTGTACAAAGAAGATTACTTCTTAGTGACAAGTCTGTAGCCCCATCCAAACACCTTGACAAGTTCTTGAACCTCCTTAGGTGATTTCGGTACCTAGCTTTACACTTTTGAGTATGTTCACCCTCAGACTCGACACCACATAGAAACATCAAATGATCTTCCTTAAATTGTCCACCCGGTATATTGAAGGTGGAAAATCTGAAAATCCCTTTTGTTGACCTTGAATCCACTCAAGAGATACACTTCTAACCCCTTGTCTAGCATCTTGCTTAGAGCACCCGCAATCACCACAAACGAGAAGGGTGACAATGGTTCCCTTGCCTGAGACCTCTTGAGGATTTAAAGAACCCTTTGCAATTTGGTGTCTTTTGGGTTGTCTTTAAAAGAAAGAGCTCGTTTGTATTAAAAAAGTATCTTTCATGATTTTTGGGAATTTTGTTAAAATTAGAAATCCCCAAAATTTGCAAATTATTTTTCTTTTGGCTTTTAACTGAGGATATGGTCTGGGAGAATGGGTGAAGAGCATATCAAAGTTTAATGGGTTTTATAGCCTAAGCAATATATCTTCTTCATTTTCAAGTCCCCATTTTGCTCATGGCCGATTCACAAGGAGAAAATATTTGTGACTTTGGAATTTCTACTCTTATTAGGATTTCTAAAAATTGCGAAAATGTATCTTTTGGTTGTCTTTGAAAGAAAGAACTCTTTCAGTTCCAAACTAGTATCCTTTCATGATTTTTCAAAGTTTTACTATAAGTAGAAATCCTAAAAATTGCAAATTAATTTTCTTGCAGCCTGAACCAAATTCAGCCTATCATAGATATTAACTACATGGAAATAATGATGCAGAGATATCCATATTACCTGAACCAGGCAGCATGGCAAGCCAAAAATATGTTGCTTAGTCTCTCTCTGAGCCCCTTGTATCACTGAACTATGGTGTCTCTCCCCCTTGTTCAAACTGAAAACCGAGGATACTGTGCACATCTTCGCAATGTGGATTGCATAATTTCTCTTGAAATTGGATGAATTGCATATACTCCTATAGTACCTTTGACAAGTTGTAGTTACAAGCTTCTTGCATTTGCATCGCATTCTTTCTGAAAGCAGGAAGGAGCATCCGATGAAGACATCCGTAACCTTCCAAAATACAAATTTCGAAGGATTGGCAATTTTGAAAAACTTAGTGGTGAGATATCAGAACCTTTTGGAGGAACAATGACTGACTGCAACAGTGAGATGACCACAGAACGCGTTCTTTCTGCCGAGGATGCTGTAAGTTGTGCCATTTTGAATTCTGTAATCTTGAATTTCTTTTGTATCAATATTTCTAAAATCCAGATAATGGTAATGTGAACTTCTTCAGGGTTACACTTGTCTCCTTTCCTTTCATACGCAAAGTTTCTTCCATCAGAATAGAATCTTAACAGAATTTTATTTTAAAAAAAATAAAATTACATGCCATCTTTGGCAGTGCTTCCAAACGATCCTTAAAATGAAAGGTTGTGGTGTGCTTGTAGGAATGTTGCATCTGCCTTTCTGCTTATGATGATGGGGTTGAGCTGCGTGAGCTTCCTTGTGGCCATCACTTTCACCACACCTGCATAGAGAAGTGGTTGTACATCAATGCTACTTGCCCCCTCTGCAAGTATAACATCATAAAGAGTGCTAGTCATGGTAGGGAAGAAGTGTAGCAGATAGTTCTTTTGCCATGTGCCATCAACAGTTATATGGAACAGATGTACACAGACAGCGAGGTGCACATATGCTTATTGTGTAACATCATGTATATCTTTTATATTCTATGCTTGTTCCATGAATACAAGGTGTGTTTGGTGGTGTATATACTGCATATGGCTATGTTGTTTCCATACTTGAATATGTTTGAGTAGCTTTTAATGTATGCAAGCTTATGCACTAGCAACGTTATTGAGTGGGTTGAAAGGGAACCAGCTTGTACATATTTTGGGCCTAGCCGCCTTTATCAAGTACTGGAGAGCATTGATTCCTTTTTATTGTAATTCCAGTTACACTATGTTTATAGATGCGTGTAAGAGGTTGAGTTTTGGATGTGCAATTGAATTGTGATCATTCAATTCATTAAGGGCTTGTTTGGTAGGTTGTATTTGATATTAATTGAATCCAAATCATAATTACCATGAAATTGATGTGAATTGAACCTCAATTATGTTTGGCGGCCTATAATTGGAATCCAAAAACTGTGTTTGGTAGCCTGTAATTGGAATGCAATAAAATTTTGTAGTATGTTCATGGCCACCTAAATTTGATTGAGTAAATAAGATTTAATACCCCAATTTAGTGTACACGTGACATTTGACAAATTATTGTAGTAAGTCTATTAAAATATATACTTTGGCAAAAAAAATGAGGAAATGGGATGATATTTTTTAACTGTACATTAGATGGCCAACATTTGGACAGTTTGGATCACTCTATTGGTGTGATTTTAGTAATGCAGCTGATAGTTGGATTGTTTTGGAATATCACCAACACACATGACAGATTAGTAGCTTGTTACCCATGTGACTCTCTTGCCTTTAAAAAGGGAGCACGCAAAAGCCAGCTTTTCAGCTACCACTGATTACATAGTGCCAAATGCAGTAAAAAAGTGCAATTACCACAGATTGCCACTGAATATATAGTGCTAAACAACACCTAAAGATTAAATAGCCCAAATAGGGCACACACACACACACACACACAATGAAGAGGAGGAAGAAAAGGGCCAGGCTCATATCCATTTTAACATGGAACTACCTTGTAATCACAATTATTATTGATCCAGGTCCAACTTACTGCAATTAGGGGTTTGATTATCATTCTGAATTAAAATGGCACCACCCTACTTTTGTCACTTCATCAGTGATGAATTGAATGGAATGAGATTTAAGGTCAATTCAGGATAAGAAAGGACACTAGTTCTACCCCGGTGGGGTAGTTTATGATATAAAATGGCCTAGTCCCTCCAAATGAGAGTTGATTTTGTGCATTTGGATGTACTTTGCAAACTCCTGTCTCATCTCCTGCCAGAGAAAAAATAGGTGCCAAAATGTTGACTCAGAAAAAACCAATCAGGTTGGTTTTACCTGAGTCCACCATAAAAGCTGGCTTGAAACTTTCTCTTTCAGAGAGTCCCTTTTGAGTGTACCCAAATGGGCCTCAAATGTTATTTGGTTGACACTCTGGTTTTTCCTTAGTCCACACTAGGTTTTCATAATGAGTCCTGGGGAGAATCTAAATAATGTTGCTCTTTATGAGGAAATGTATAATGAGTCCCCTTCATGATAGCCCCACCTTAAACTGACAATCATTCTTGACACTCTTTGAATGGACAACTGTAACTATTGATCCATGCTAAACAAAAAAAAAAAAAAAAAAAAAAAAAATCAGTTTAGATTGATCATATCGAAAAATGTCTAATCATTGATCTAGACTGTCTATGTCACACCCCAAAATCCGGGTACCCGAATAGGGTTATTCAGGACCCGAATTCCGAGCTCGTGAGTTTTAATAGATCGATAATAATTGCAATCAACATAATTTCATCAAGATTCACTAGATATTCAGAGCAATCTAAAATGAAAATACTATTAAAATAATTTTCCTGAATGTAATATTCGCTCGCTTTACTCTCTTAATAGTTTTATTACATTGGGATTTGAAACACAAACTAAACTATATCTAAATTCAAATTCAAATTCGAATTAAACTTAAATTGCTAGAAAGGGAAAATTAGTAGTAGAGGCCCGCTTGCTCGTAATATTCCAGCTCTGCACCTGTGGATGATTGTAATTGTATGAGCATAATAGCTCAGTGGGATCATTTCTTATCCAAAATTTGAAATATGTAGATTATATAGGAATTGATAAATAAAATAGATAATTGAATTATAATACAAAGAACAAAGGAATATGCAGTACTGAAATTGGAAATATGCCATGCATGTCATACCTTTCATGAATTTTTTATAAACAATCAATTAAATATAAATAATTTCTTACAACACCGTACCCAAGTGAATGGTTACGTTGCATTAATGCCCACGCACTCGTACCTCGAGGTGAGGGACCCATTCGTACGTTAGCTGGTCAGACTACTGCTCCAGTTGTACTTATGACATATGTCCGCGCACACAATTGTACTCATACGCAGTACACAAAGGAGACTCCAAAGGATCCAATGGGTTCTAGGGTCTTTCACCCAATGGTCACGATCGCCCTACTTGCTTGTTTTAAGGTCTTCCACCCAAGAGACACAATCGCCCTACTTACTGGCTTTAGGGTCTCTCACCCAAGGGACACAATCGCCCTACTTGCTTAAACCTTTTTCTCTTCTTTTTTTTTTTTTTACCATTCAATAACTAATAGAGACGCATGTCATATCATGAATGATTCAAAATCAACAATAAAATAATAAATCGAATTTTCATATAATGTTGCATAATTAACAAATATTATTAAAGTTAACGAGATATATAATTAATTTATATAATTTATTATTATTATTATTATTTAATTTTCTAAATTTTAAAACAGAATAGTAAAATATAATTTTATGATAATTAGGGATTAGAAATGAATAAATAAATAAAATAATGCTAGAACTACAAGTTTTACATTATACTCCAGGAGTTTTTGAAACAAGTACAAAATAGTGCTTATAATTTCTGAAAATTACATAGAAGTCCCTGGAATTGTAGAAAATTACAAAATAGTTCAGGAAGTACGAATTTTATAAAATAAACATGTAATAACTCAAAAAAAAAATTTAAGAATTAAATAAAAGATGAATTAAAAATTTTCAATTCAATTAAATGAAACTTTTAAATTAAAAATTAATTTTTAATTTAATTTCATAAATAAAATCATAGAAAGTGAATCTTTCTAGATCATGTTTAAAAAAAATTAAAATATTAAATATTTTATATTAGACTTTAGATTAATTTAATTAGTTAATAAATAAATACTATTATTTTAATTTATTCAAAACGAGAATTTTAGCAATAATTAAATCAACATAAATAATAAATAAATAGTTAAGCAGAAAATACATAATTTCAATGATCTAAAAATTTCAGCAGGGATAAAATCACCCACCTTGCAAAAGCTTTAGGAAGCTTCTTCCTTTTTTTTCACTCTTTTTTTTTTAAGTATTCTTTTTTTTTTTCTCTATTCTCATGCTCTCTCCTTTATGCCCACACCCTGGGCTCTATTTATAATAGGGATGTCCCACCACATGTTGGAAATAAAGAAATAAACAAAACTCACATCTTTAATGCACTTTTAACGCATCTTCTCTCGTAACCAACACACACTCAAAACCTCACGTGCATGTATAAAGCGAGGTTGTGGTGCATGGTGCTCATATGGGGGCAACGTGTACATGGATGTGCATGCGATCATGGATGACGATGGACAGTTGATCGGTGAGTGGATTGATTGATCAAATAGACGGATGGATTTGAGTGACGGTTGGATTTTGATGCAAGTTGGAGATAGCTTGTTGTATGAATCTAACGGTTTCCTATTGTTGGTCTAAGTTAATAAACGAGGAGTCAGTTGATCTTGTAATTTGGATATTTTGTAGTATTTGAGCTGTTAAGTATAATAAACGGTCTAGATCACTAACCCTCCGATCATAACCACGTGCCTTTTGTTTTCTAAAGTCTCATACTCACGTAAAACTAATTTTTCTAATTAACAATATTTAAAACATGTCATTAATTCTTTAACATGTTGGAACTTAAATCGCTATGCAACACATGTTTGAACTTAAATCGTCATGCAACGCATGTTTAAGACGTGCTGCATAATGAGTTATATCGTACATGGATGGATGGTCAAGTGGATTGACGAATAAGATTGTAGTGATCCGGTAGAAATGAAATGGATGGATGAATGGATGATCATATACTTGATCATGTGTGTGGCATATGATCAAGTGGGAGAAATGAGCGAGCGAACAGTCAGATGGTCACACATGTACAAAAATTTTGGGTTATTACAGTCTACAATGCATCCTACCTAGAGGTGTACACGAGTCGAGCCAAAACTGAGCCTTGCACAGTTCGGCTTGGTTTGGTCAGCAGATGACTTGGGCTTGAGCTCAGCTTGACTTGGTCCTTGAGCCCAACTGGCAGGCTTGGCTTAGCTTGGTCGAGCTTTCGAGCCAAATTTGAGCCTGTTCGAGCTTCAAGCTTTCGAGCCTAAATTCAAGCCGAGCTTTCGAACCACTATCAAGCTTGGACATTTGAGTTGAATCGAGCTTGGACTTTCGAGGTTGGGACGGTCGGATAGGGGATGTTGTCGACTGAAGAGAGGTCGACTGTCGGATAGGGGATGTTGTCGATTGAAGAGAGGTCGACTGTCGGATAGGGGATGTTGTCGACTGAAGAGAGGTCAACTGTCGGATAGGGGCAGTCATTGGCTGGAGGGAGGTCGGCCGACCAGAGAGAGAGAGAGAGAGAGAGAGAGTTCAGAGGGTCGTGGTCCTCGTGAAGGCCGGAAGGTGGTCAGGCAGCTGTAGGCAATGACAACTAGGGTTTGAGGGGCGGGCGAGAGAGAAGGGGCACCGCGCTTGAATGAACTTTTTTTAGACTTTTAGTGTTATATATATATATATATATATATATATATATATATATATATATATATATATATATATATATATATATTTTAACTACGGAACAGGTACACGAGCCAAGCCAAATTGAGCCTGGTTTGAGTCAAGTGAGCTTTTCGAGCTAGCTTAGTTTGTGTACAAACTTCAACCAACATTTGATAGGGGCTGAAAAGAAAAAAAAAAAAAAAAGTCCATAGTAATTATGATAGAATAGTATGATCATTGATCTGGTTGAAGTGGAGGATCCATATTTATTATACTAGAAATGATTCGATTGAATTGATCTGTACCACATATCTTCTAGGACTGCCATTGATTGTCCATCCCTTTAAAATTGCTATGATCTGTTGATCTTGACCGTTGAATCAACATCTGATAAATGGATGTCTAATCGGTGATCTAGACTGTCCATTTTGGGCCCAACCTTTGGTATCAAATTTTTTTCAAAAGCTCACTCTGATCGAATCCTAGAAAATGGATGATCAATGGCTAGAGGGATTGACTTTTTGTTGCTAGCGAAAAGCCATTCCCAAGCTTTTCCCAAGGAATTCTCCCTGTAAAAGCCAGTGTCTTTTGGGGGGATGGAACAGGGAACAGAAAGCCTGGGGAATTTGAAGGCCAGACACTTGGACCTAAAACAAACATCGTCTTGGGAGAAAGCTGGGAAATTCTAAGTCGAGAATAGCATTCCCAGCTACCAAACGACCCCTAATGGCAAAACAACCCTCTTTCTACAATACTAATCTGGTCAAGCTCAAAATGTAATTCAAATCTAATTTATATTTGCACATTATACATGGGTTTCAATTATGTCAAGTGGGGCCCCTTTGGTACTAGTAGTCAGTTGCTTCCCATTGCAAATGGATTGTTCCATAGAAGTCTCTTCCATGGGACAATATTAACCTTTTGATTTATGGCCTATAGATAAACAGTCCAGGAGAGAACCGTCTACATTAAACTGAAATAAAAGTATACTATTAGCCATTGAGATCTTCCAATGATTTTGGCATGCTCCATCCCACTTATCATAATTATATAAAAAAAAAAGAATAAAGAATAAAAGTAAAAAATAATATAATATGTAAGGGAAAAAAGAAGGGTGATTTCAATATAGAAATAGGTCTTTACCATCATTTGATAAATCGAGTAAAAAGTGAAAACTATTAGGGCATGTTTGAAATGATGTTCTTTATGATAATTGTAGTGTATTTTACCATTTACGGCATTTATTATTTTCCAAAGCTATTGGAAGGTGGTACGGCAACAACTTTTTGATATAGAAAACGAGATGGGCCTCTGTGGGTCCCACCACAATATACATTTTTTATCCATGCCGTCCATTCATTTGGCCATATCATTCTAGAGTACGCCTTAAAAGATGACATGGATCCAAACCTCAACTGGACCACATCACAACATCACAGGAAGAACATTTTAAATGGTTAGCATTCAATTTCCACTGTTTTTTTAGTGTGCTCCACTTGAGCTTTGAATATGCCTCATTTTTTGGCCTACTCCCTAAAATGATCTCTACTAATTAATGGATGGCATGGATATAACACATATTTCATGGTGGGGCCATGACGTTTTGGCTTCGAATTTCGTGTCATGTAATGAAAGCAATTCCTCCTGACTTTCAAACACGGCCGTGTATGCATTTATCAGTGACGTGAGAGAAAATACATGTAAATACATGTAATTACACTATTTCAAACAGGCCTGAGTGGAAGTTCATCAATGTATCTGTGGATTACTAGGAAAGGAAGGATGAGATAAAATCAAAGATCATTATTAACATGCTATTTAATTACTTATCTAAATTATTATTTATTACTCATGCACATAACTTTTAATTGTTTTAATTTTAATTTTATCTTATTTCATGCAATATACATACACATATATGCATATAACTGTTTTTTTTTTTTTTTTTCAATTGTGTGGTAATACAGAATTTTAAACCTTCTTTTAAGGATTGGGACTGAAATAGGAACATTTCCCATGCCCTTCTTTTGGCATGTGCCATTTTGCTAACTATGGTTTAGATGTACCATTGAATTGAATTTCAATCTCCTTAGGCTGCTTTTGTATGCATGACTGGATTGAATTGGGACGCAGCCTTCAAATTACAGGTGCATCCAACAGGCAATTAGCTGCAATTTAGAGTCGAGATGCTCAACACAAATACTAATCAGTCTCCAGCTGAAGCCGCGTGCAGCTGGTCGTGAACACTAACTCTGTTGGGCATGATCCCAGGTTCGATTTTTTCTCATCTAACAAAAATCTTTTCACACATGAATGCTAAGCTCACTCTCCCTCATAGGGCAAAGAAAGAGCCATGCACCTGCAATTTGAATTAAGCATTCTTATGTGGATCCATGGGTACTGTAAAGGATCATGACCATCATAGCCTCGTCCCAGCTATTTAGGGTTCAGCTTTATGAATCATGTTTTGTAAATCATCTTAGAATAGGGATTCTCATGATCGCTCTGTAAAGGGTCTGGCTTGGAACCATAATTTGTTGCATCAATTCCAAGTTATTCTTAAATTATCTATTATAATTTCAGACTCTTATTGATTTATATATTTTTAAAATTTTAAATTTTACATAATTAACAATTATCAAGTTCTTAGTCACATGACAATTCAGATTTTCGGCCTAGATCTCAAATCAAATGGCCCTATGAATCATCATGTTAAGAAACGCCCAGTATTCTGGTTCTGAGAGCATGGACTATTATTGGCCTGTGACAAATTCATGGTAGGGCCCAGCAAATGAAAGATGTGGATTGCATATATGTCTGGCACATGCAGGGAGACTTTTTTATACCCAACTGGGAACAGTCCATGTGGATCCCAACCATGTTTGCCACGTGTGCTGTCTGTCTGTCTATAAAGGGATTTGGGTTTTCACTTTGTACTTTCGGTTGAATATGACCTCCAGCTGTATTTTCTTTCATTGATAAAACAAACATGTCTTCTTGCAAGGGTTAGGATTTTCTTCAAATCTAAAGGGTCGTTTGGATGCCTGTAAAGTTGTAAGTTGTAAACGCATTACACCTTAAAAGAGCTTCAGGTGTAAAGAATAGCATGTGTTTGGCTAGACTGTAAAGTGTTTACGATGGATAAAATAGGTATTCACATCATAGAGTTTGGGCAGTAAACCTTAGAAAATCCACAAATTACATAAGGACTTGATTTTTACATGCACATACTAAATGAATTGGCTGTCCTCCACCCATTACAGTGGGCCCTAAATGTAATGTAGAAGTTTTTAACAGTGGATGTCCCATCCTTCCCTCGTGTGCTCCATTTAATAATTAATAAGCTATTTTTTAGGGCCATAAGAGAGGATCAAGAGAAGCACATGATGGATAAATTACATGTATTATACACATTATGGTGGGCCCCACATATCATAAGTGTATACCAACCATTGTGTTCCACTATGTATAATGCATTTTTAGCTATAAAGACTTTACTTCTAATTTGAAATATGGTTTTTTAAAAGCTATAATCTGTTTACAGCTTGTAAAGCCTTTATAGTCAATACATGCATCCAAACAACACCTATAAGCTGTTAATCCCTTTACAACTTAAAAGACTTTACAGGCACCAAACAACCCTTGAGGGTTTTCATTTATGTGGACCATCTATATTAAAGCCCAAAATATTACTGAAGTGGGAACCTCACTTGTGCATAAGGGAAAAAGAAAGCCTAATGGGTACAGAGGTTTTTTCAGTTCGAACTAGCGAAGACTACTTTTCGGTGATTCAATGATTGTTCGGTGACTCGATGATTGTGGATGGAAAAATTCAGAACCATCGAGCAAGCACCCGGCAGAATAATTGTCATAGCTGTCTCAGGTGGAAGTCAATGACTCCCATCCTATAAGCAGTTGTGGATTACTGAGCCATTAGCCCCTCTTATACGGTTCTGAATTCAAGCCAAGTCCTAGTCTATCTCTCAGATTGCTGAAGTCCGGGTCCTTTCTGGTCAGATTCTATTTGGGTCCAGGTAGGATATTCGAGTTGCTAAGCCTAGAACCAGTCAAGATTGGGTGCCACTGGATTCTCATCCGGACTTGCCATCTTCTTTTGGGTTGGGTTTGGGTTATCTCCAGTCGGGTTTAGATCAGCATGATTTTTAGGATACGATACGAAACTTGATGGGGAACACCTTATGGACAGAGTAGATGTGGGCCCTACATCATGGTTTATCCCACACACAAAGTGTAGAGTAAGTTTATTCTGCGTTAGTTTAAGAGGAACCAGTCTCCTTTGATTAGGTGTGGGACATGAATCCTCTACAACTCAGTAGTACACGGCATGTAAAATAGTCACAGCTCTGTGGGGCCCTTTGAATTGGGTGTGACATCATTTTTATCAGATCAGCCTCATTTTTACCATCGAGAAAAAAAAAAATCAGCCATATCCAAAACATATGTGGGCCATGCCATAGGAACAATGTAAAATCACTACTAAAATCTCCAAGTTCATGCTGTGTGGCCCATCTAAGTTCTGGGTTAGGCTGATTTTCCCCTTCATCCTGGGTAAGGCACACCTGATGAATGGGTTGGTTGAAATTTACGAGCCATGTTTCCAAACACCAAACTATGGTTGGTGGGACCTCCACATTGTTACCTAGGGATCGAGTTGGCTTCTTGTTATAAGGCCTAAAATAGAGGCAAGGCAAGGCCTAAGTTGTGGATTGAGTTGGCTTTGTTATAGAGCTTATCATACGGAGGGGCACAGCTCATGAGCAAAGTAGATTTTACACACACAACACTTCGGCACAGAGCTTAGGCAGTACTTGCTACATGCTTGTAGATAGTCCTGGCATGATTCAAAACTCAAGTAGGCTACACCACAGGAAAGTGTACGGATTGAAATCTCACCATTGAGACTTTATTAGGACCCATAAAAAGTTTCAAATGAGGCTAATATTTTGCATTTTCCCTTCATGGAATATAAATATGATGGTGGTCCCATGAAGGTTTCGGCAGTGGGCATTTCCATCCTCTACTTTTTCTGTGGTGGCCCACCTAACTTTTGATCTTTCTAATTTTTGAGCTCACATTCTATCATGATATGGTGAAACTTATGGATGGATTGGAAGTTGCAAGGACACTGCAATGGGCTCCACATAGTTGAATAGGTGGGTGAGTTAAAAACTTTTTAACTATGGGCCAAATTGGTCCTATATAAAATACCATATGCTATAGGTATGGATTTCTGGCTATCAACACTTCTTCAATTAAAGGCTAAGGTGCCGATTTCCTGAGATTTGTCTCAAACCACCATTTGGCATGTGTATCTGGAGGTAAATGGAATAAAAAAAAAATATTTGAAATACACACATTTGGTATCACTAAAATCACATCAATAGAAAAATCTGAATTGTTTAAGTGTTGGTCATCTGGGTGAGTCTTCTTGTTTGTGATCCTTAGTTTTTTTTTTTTTTTGCCGGTTAACATATTTCAGTGGGGTTATCATATTATTTTTTAATAGTAAAGATGATTTGATTGATCAAATTCACGTGCTATGAAATACTAAAGAACTTAATATATAATAAAATAGAGTTTCGATTTAAAAGAAAAAGATAAAAAACCAAAGAACACTAATGAGTTCCAAATACAAGCTCCCAAACAAAAGGTTTGGATGGGTTGCCAAACATAGTTGATGATTTGTAATTTGATACTAGTAGAATTGTAATTTGGATCCCGATGCATTCCAAATACTATCTTCCAAGCAAGCGTACGCATTTATTTAGAAATACTTTTAAAGTAAAGTTTATACAGGAAAAAATCCCAAAAATAACCCAAACGCAAAAGTGTGACATCCAAACACCACCACCTCCCAAATTACACTCTGGATCCATAAGAAACTGGAATTCCAACCGCCATCGCGAAATATTTCTCCCCTCCATTCGACAATCCCTGCAGTGGTGCCGATGGCTTCACCATCATCGACCGTCCAACATAGTCTGGGCCCACCATCCTAGCCGACAAGTGAATGATACCGTTACGTCTCCCGTCCCATTCTCTCAACCGGTAACTGAGGAAGTGAATGAGGTGAGCCGGCACGTAACCTTTTAAAATATCCGATGTTGGAATGTTGGCTGTCCCGACCGTTTTTAAACCAGACTTAGTCTCGCAATGCACCTCGATGGTGATCGATTCGGCGGAAGGCGGCAATGCCAGTCGGAGCTTCTCGTTCCAAGACGGGTGACTCCCTCCATCGCGGTCGAGAGCTGTCGATAAGCAATTGTGGGCGTCGATTCGGACATTAACATAGGCGTTCTTGATCGGACGGTTGAGGATTTGGAGCGACTCAGCAGAGATGACAGTGATCTCTACGTAATTTGATCTCTCCATCTGTCCTTCAATTTCTTTCTGTTGAGAAGAGGAAATAAAGTATAGATGGATTTATATTAGGTAGGGCTGAAAGTCGGGCGGCTTGGGTCGGGTTGGTGCTCAACCCTAACCCAACCCAAGGTTCCTATACCTCAACCCTAACCCAACCCAACCCAACCTCAGGTTGGGAATTCTCAACCCAAGCCCAACCCAAGCGGGCTCGGTCGGGTTGATCGGGTTGGTCGGGTTGATAAATGCTAATATCTTCGTTATTACGTTAGCCTATTATATTTCAATACACGTCTTCTTTTTCGTACCTATGACTTTATTAATTATGTATGTAGTTATTTATTATGAAGAATTTCACTTTTTTCCAAACAAATTAGCTAGGATAACTACACCTTTAATACTAAAAGTATATCAAATTTCAAACGTTATAAGTTTACTTACTAAAGTAATATAACCAATAAGTTCACTTAAGTATAATAAAATTATAAGTAACTTGTATATAGATCGGGTTCGGGTTGAGTCGGGCGACCCAAGACCTCAACCCAAGCCCGACCCAAGCTTTATCGGGTTGGTGTTTGCATAGCCCAAGCTCGAGATCGGGTTCGATATTTCTTGCCCAAGCCCAACCCAATGTCGGGTCGGTCACGGGTCGGTCGGGTTGAACCCGCCCAACTTTCAGCCCTAATATTAGGTTTTGGAAGGAAGGAGAGAGGAAGGAGAAACTGGTACGCGGAATGCGTAGTGACAATGTGAATACCGAGATCACTACATGGGTCTCTGTGGGCCCTACATTAATGTATGTATTTTATCCACTACGTCCATCCATTTTGGATCATTATTTTAAGGCACGGGACAAAAAACGAGGCAGATCCAGTGGACCACGCCACAAGAAAACAGTGGTAATTGAACGCTTACCATTGAAAACTTCCTACGGCCCACTGTAAGGTTTATTTTCCATCCAACCTGTGATTAGGTCACAAAGACCTGGATAAAGGGAAAACACAAATATCATATTGAGAAATTTCCGACTGTAAACCTCTCTTTTGACCATTATTCCTAGCTAAACCTTCAATAGTTTTCTTTCCAAAAGTAAACTTCACTTGTACGGATGTGACATTTTCGGACCGAAATACCCCTGTTGTTAGGATTTATTCATTCTAAAAAAAAACATATTTTCTCCTCATTTTTCTCCTCTTCTATATTCAAAACTCATTTTTTTCTCTCATCTACAGTAAAAAAGCATCATCTCTTTAATTTTGAGATCAGTTTTCACTTCAGAGTATTACTTTTTTATTTCTTCAACTCGTGTTTCATTGGAAACGAGGTTGTGATGTGGACCAGGTAAGAACGAAGAATGTGAAATTTTTTCTCAACAAATGCATTTTTTTTAATAATCAAGTCGGATATTTGTTTATCGTAATGTGTTTTTGCAATAATCGATCTCGTTGAATTTCAACGAGCATATTGATATTTCAAAGAGCACGGTGTAAATGTTAAGACATTCGAAGGTTCGTGATAGCTGTGCTCTTTGAATTTTACATTGTGCTCTTTGAATTTTACAGTGTGCTCGTTGAATTATATCTGTGCTCGTTGAAATTCAACGAGATCGAGGTGAAATTCACCGCGATCTCGTTGAATTATATATGTGCTCGTTGAATTTCAACGAGATCTCCTTCACTTTCAATGAGATGATCTCCTTTAATTTCAAGGTAATCTCATTGCATTTCAATGCGATCACGTTGAAATTGAACGCGGTCTCCTTGAAATGTCACTGTGCATGTAGAGATTCAACGCGATCGCGTTCAAATTCAACGTGCTCGCGTTCAATTTCAACGAGCTCTCTACGAGATCTCGTTCACATTTATCTGTGCTCATTTAATCTCAATGATGTGATCGCGTGATCGCGTTGCATTGTCATTCAAAGAACACGTGCATCCTCAACATTTCAAGGTAACATTGGCATTTCTACAAATACCTTGTATGGTTAATCAAGCCATAATATTCTTATTTCAACATTTCAAGGTTACATTGGCATTTCTACAAACATTTTGTATGGTTAATCAAGCCATAATATCCCATTTCAAACATTTCAATGTTACATTGGCATTTCTACAAACACTTTGTATGGTTAATCAAGCCATAATATTCTCATTTCAACATTTCAAGGTTACATTAGCATTTCTACAAGTACTTTGTATTCTAAGGTTAACGAACAATCTTAAAACGAAAATCACCCCCAAATATTCAAATGAACAATCTTAAAACGAAAATCACCCCCAAACATGTGTGCTCTTTGAATTTTACACTATGCTCTTTGAATTTTGAAATGTGTGCTCTTTGAATTTTACACTGTGCTCTTTAAATATATTTTTGCTCGTTCAATTTTAACACGATCTCGTTGAATTGACACTGCACGTTGAAATTCAACGAGATCTCATTAAATTCTCACTGTGCTCGTTGAATTTGTACGAGATCTCGTTAAATTCTCAATAGTTCGATTTTTTATCGCTGAAAACTCTATGGCTACAGTTAATATCTGTAGCCTTTAGTTAAAATTCAACGAGATTTCGTTAAATTCTCACTATGCTCGTTGAATTTGAACAAGATCTCGTTAAATTCTTACTGTGCTCATTGAATTTCAACGAGAGCTCATTAAATTCTCACTGTACTCTATGGCTACAGTTAATATTCGTAGCATTCAGTTAAAATTTAACGAGATCTCGTTAAATTCTCACTGTGCTCGTTGAATTTCAACGAAAATATCGTTAAATTCTAATTAAAAGCTACGGATTTTAACCGTAGCTAACGAGATCTCTTTCAAAATTCAAAGTGCATAGAGCACAGTGCTAATTCAACGTGATCTCTTTCAAAATTTAAAGAGTACAGTGACAATTCAACGAGATCTCTTTCAAAATTCAAAGAGTACAGCACCAATTCAACGAGATTTCTTTCAAAATTCGAAGAGTACAATTTCAACGAGTACTCTTTCAAAATTCAAAGAATACCCTTTCAAATACATTCTCAAACTTTTTAACATTTTCCTTCGTTGTGACATTTCAACAAACATGTTGTATTCAAATTCGAAATACAATGAAAGTTGGTTAAAATTCTAAAACATTGTCCACATACACTTTACAACAAACATGTTGTATACATATTAGATATTCACATTCTAAAAAAACAACATTCATAAAATAAAATAAAAAACATTTAAACTGTGCTTTTTGAAAGATGCTCTTTGAAATTCAACAAGATCACGGTGAAATTCACCGCGATCGTGGTCAATTTCACCGCGATCTCGTTGAAATTGACCGATCTCGTTGAAATTCACCGGGATCGCGTTGAAATTGAACGCGATCTCCCATTTCAACATTCCAAGGTTACATTGGCATTTCTACAAACACTTTGTATGGTTAATCAAGCCATAATATTCACATTTCAACATTTCAAGGTTATATTGGCATTTCTACAAACACCTTGTATGGTTGATCAAGCCATAACATTCTCATTTCAACAGTTCAAGTTTACATTGGTATTTCTACAAACAGTTTGTATGCCAAGGTTAACGAACAATCTTAAAACGAAAATCACTTCCAAATATTCAAACGAACCCAACCTAAAATGAAAATCACCCCCAAACATTCCTAAAACATACCTTTCCGTATCCTCTTGGACGGAGGAGCCATAAAAACCGTTGACAACCGAAGATATATGAACGAAAATGAAGATGAAGATGAGATGAAAATTATGTGTCTCGTTGATTTTCAACGAGATCAATTCAACGAGATCGCGGTGAATTTCGAAACGAACAGGAGCAGTTTGGTCAGAAAAATAATGAAAGTTTACTTTTGGAAAGAAAAGTATTGGAGGTTTAGCTGGGAATAAAGGTCAAAAGAGAGGTTTAAAGTCGAAAATTTCTCCATCAGATTTATCAAGAACTTTTGTTGCCCAGGAAGTTTTTAATGGTAACCACTATTTCGTGTATCAATCTCAATTTCGCGCTAATGTCTTAAAATGATCTGGAAAAATTTATTGGCAGTGGGTATAAAACACAAAAATCATGATGAGCCACATAGCACCCTATAGTAGCTAGTCTTTCTTAACAGATTGCGTCCGAGGGAACAGATTACGGATAGCATCGGCCGTGCAGGCAGATCTGTGGGGGCCACCGTGATGTATCTGTTTATCCATGCCGTCCATCCCTTCTCTCACACCATTTTAAGGTATGAGCCTAAAAATTGAGGCATACCCAACGCTCAATTGGACCACACCACGGGAAGTACTAGTGGTAGTGGCACCTACCTAGAATTTAGAAACCTTCTGAGGGCTTACCATCAATGGTTAAGTGTCATCCAACCGGTTCATAAGGTGATGTATACCTAAAACACACATAAATATCAACTCGATTGAAAGCTCCAAAGGATTTTTCAACGGTGGGAATTTAATCCACAATGTGTAGTCCACTTGAGCCTTGGATGTGCCCCATGTTTGGGCTCATACACTAAAATAATACGGCAAAGTTGCTAGATGGTGTGAATAAAATGGGCGCGAATTAGGTGTTACCCCGGGAACAGCTTAGTGGGTGTTACCCCTTCGGTATGGCCGACATGGATGATATTTTGTATATCCACTCTGTCCATCCGTTTATACAGTCCATTTTAGGATAAGTTTCCAAAAATTATGCAGATCCAAATCTCAAGTGGACCATACCACTAGAAACAGTGTGATTGAGTGCCCCACATTTAAAAATTCGAAAGAGCTCATGGTAAGGTTTTGGTAATGTTTATTTGCAATCCAAGCTCTTTATAATGTCAATAAGGTGTTGATGAAGGGAAAATATAAATATAAGATTGATCCAAAACTTTTGTGGCCCACAAAACATTTTTAATGGTTATTCATCACTGTTTCTAGTGGTATGGTCCACCTGAGATTTGGATCTTCTTAAGGTTTTGAATCATATGCTAAAATGATATGATATAACAGATAGACAGAATAGATATATAAAAAATAAATCACGATGGGCCCCACATGGTAGGGGTAACACCCACTAAGGTGTTACCAGGGTAACATCTAATTCGCTTCAACACATCACGGTGGACCCTCATAACTCCTGCCCGTTCCTTGCTAGAGACTGGTGTGGGCGGACGCAATCCGCTTTCCCAACGGAAGGTGTGGATAAAATCCACCCATCACGATGGACCCTCCGAGCCCCTGCCCGTTGGACGCGGGTTGGCTAGTGACTCGAACACCAGCCAGCAAGTTGGTTTCAAAGCTCTGTGGGTCCACCATGATGTATTTGTTTGATCCAGGCTGCCCATCCATTTTTACAGATCATTTTAAGGCATGAGACCAAAAATGTCACATATACAAAGCTCAAGTGGAACGCACTTAGGAGATAGTGGAGATTGATCATTTATCGTAGGAAAAATTTTGGTACCATAGAAGTTTTCGATCAAGTTGATATTTGTGTTTTTATTCATCGAGCCCTTTGTGATCTCATGAGCAGGGTGGATGACAAATAAACATCATTGTGGGCTCTAGAAAGGTTTCAACGGTGGACATTATTTTCCTCACTATTTCCTGTGGTGTGGTCCACTTGACCTTTGTATCTGCTTCATTTTTTGGCTCATGCCTTAAAATGAGTTGGAAAAATGGATGAACAGCGTGGATAAAACAAATACATTATGGTGGGCCCATAGAACTCTGACACTAGATAGCGGGTGTCTGTGTAACAGGCAACCTGCGTCCTTGCCCGTTCTTGCCAGAGAGGGCGGGGGCCACGTAATCCGCTTCCACGTCGTAGAGGTTGGGCGCGGATTGCCTGCGAAAGCCATTCGCAGGCATCTCCTGCACAAGGAATTTGGGTGGGGCCCACTGTCAGGTTTGTGAGAAATCTACGTCGTCCAACCGTTTTGTGAGATCATTTGAGGCGTTGCGACCAAAAATGAACAGAATCCAAAGCTCAAGTGGGCTGCACTATAGCAAAAGGTGTGTAGGGAAATTCTTACCGTTGAAACCTCTATGGGTCCACAGTGATGTTTATGTTCCATCCATACCGTTCATAATGTCATTTCTACTGAGATGAACTGAAAACACAAATATTATTCTGATTCGAAACTTTGGTGGCCCCACAAATATTTCAACTGTGGAAGTTCAATCGTCATGTTTTCGGCCCCCTTAAGTCTTGGATCCCATTCAATTTTGGTCGCAACGCCTCAAATGATCTCACAAAACCGTTGGATGGCGTAGATTTCTCACAAACCTGACGGTGGGCCCCACTTAGATTCCTTGCGCAGGAGATGCCTGCAAAAGCCTTTCGCAGGCAATCCACGCCCGTAGAGGCTGAGCTCGGATTAATACCACCGGGCGCGGATTTCCTGCAAAAGCCTTGTGCAAGAAGTTCCTGCGCTGGGAACTAAGGTGGGATCCACAGTGGTGTTTTTTGATAAATCCACCCCATCCATCCATTTTGGGAGCTCATTTTAGGATATGAGAACAAAAATGAACCGAATCCAAGACTTAAGTGGGCCTCACTAAAGGAAAAGGTGGGTAGGGAAATTACTACTGTTGAAACCTCCCTTGGGTCCACATTGATGTTTATATGACATCCATACCGTTCATAACGTCACTACTACTAGGATGAACTGGAAACACAAATATTATCCTAATTCGAAACTCCTTTGGCTCCACAAATATTTCAACTGTGGACGTTCAATCCTCACGTTTTCGGCCCACTTGAGTCTTGTATCCGGTTCATTTTTGTTCTCAAGTCCTAAAATGAGCTCCCAAAATGGATGGATGGGGTTGATTTATAAAAACAACATCACTATGGACCCACCTTGGTTCCCAGCGCAGGAAGTTCCTGCGCGCAAGGCTTTCACAGGAAATCTTCACCCAGTACTACCTATCCCGAGCTCGGGCGCGGACTGCCTGCGCAAGGATTTTGGGTGGGGCCCACCATGAGGTTTGAGAGAAATCTACACCATCCAACCGTTTTGTGAGATCATTTTAGGCATTGTGACCAAAATTGAACGGGATCCAAGACTGGCTGAAAACATGACGATTGAACTTCCACAGTTGAAATATTCATGGGGCCACTATAACGACCCGAGATTTTCGACTCTCGTGTATAACACGACGGCCGAATTCCTAAGTAATTTATAGAATAACTAAATTTTCTAATAATAAAATATAGCATTTAAGCACAATGGCGGAAACAATTATCATCTTATTCTATCAAACTTACTACGTCATCATCAATGTTTAAATAAATGAACCAACAAATATCCATACTGATTAATTAAAATACAAAACCATGTCTTCTCTTGAAGACTTATTACAATTCCATAAATGTATCAACTACTCAAAAGAAATATTTAATAAATGATAACATCAATTAAGTTTATCTAACATCGTCATCCGTCATGTGATTGTACGACCATCGAACTCTTTTCCTTGAAAATCGGATTCATTACCTGGATCTTCACCTGCATCATCTAAATTGTGTTTGGGATAGCGTTAAACGCTATCATAGTGGGGAATATTTCCTCCAAGACAATCAAGAATAATAATAACAGTACAGAGTAAACGCAAGAAGTATATTATCATTTAATCAAATCAAAACAACCAACTAAAAATCTTTGTTAATGCAATGCATGGAATGCATGCTCTAGCTAAGGCACCCTGGCTAGAATCACAATCCATGAAGTGGGAGACTCCCTGTTACGACTTCATGCTAGCCACTAGTCACCAAAGGTTCCTGGGACGCACAAGCCCATCGTTTTGCCCGACCACATGAGAAACGAGACGCTCATAGCCCAAATCTACACGTGACAGTGTACGGGAGAAGTATGACGCTCTAGCCTATTCTCAATTCCGTACACCCACATGGAGCCAAGTGAATGCATGACTTTAGTTTCACCTTTATTTAAGTGTTTTCGCATACAACCGATTTAAATAAAACTCAATGGTCACTATGGGGAGTCGTAAGCAACCCAGCATAGGCCGACAGCACGGGATTAGTGTCCATAGCACCAACCCCGGCTCATGAGAATTTGTATACCATTAGTGTCCACTCATTATCCCGTTTTATGATTTCATTATGTCCCAAAAAGCTAATGTTGTACATCATGACCAAATAATTAAAATACTTATGTAATGTAAATGGATCAAATCAAGCATCATGTACATATAAGGATCCATTAACAAACAATCACTTCATTCTCTCAGTTAAGTCAAGAGATATTATTCCATCATGGACACCTCTCATGGGTTTCATCTCTCTACATTGAATAATTTTACCGACTTAGGGACAAAGAGTATACAATAATGGGATGTCCATATGATGATCTTATACACATATTTCATATCACAATATGAAAACCAATGTTACTTGTAATACATGGACTAAGAAAATAAGGACATAGATTTCACAAAAATAAATAACACAAATACACATGCTTCTTAGTCAAAAATCTAAAAAAAGGAATCACATCACCATATAATGATATTCATTACAAATCTCACATCAAACTTCATGTTATATAGATAAGTAATTCAAAACAAAACAACTTCATATGCCATAAAAGAAACTTATGATAATCGTGATATTATTAATGAAAGGCTTGAAGGAAAATCCTCACCTTAGGATGGACTTAGAAGAAGAGGGTTGTAGAAGATCCTAGCCGCTGGAAAAATATGAGAAAGAACTCTCTTCTCTTCTCCTCTCTCATCTCTCTCTCTCTCTCTAGGGCATGGAGGCTAGGGTTAGGAGAAGGGCTTGGAGTTGCGTAGTAGCAATATGGAGAGGGATGTGCACGCGTAACAACTTCTTGATGTGGGTTTCTTAAATCTCAATATTTGGATGATCTATGATCAATTCCAATCCGTTCATCTTATCAAGCTCGAAGAGTAGAGTCAGAATACGTAAATTTCTTGATGATCCACATTCTAGATTGGTCGATCCTTGAAAATGGCCTAACGGGTGCTAAAATGGGCTTGATCTCAATTAACGGTCTACGCTTGATGATCAGGGCCCAAATTTTGAAAAAATATATGGTCATGATAGGCAAATAATTGTACAAAGTTTAGTGGTTGATTGATGGTGAGAAATGCCTAGATCTGAAATTTTAACTTTTGGCGGAAAAGGAAGGGGCTGGCTTTATGGTTCAATGGTGTAGGATTATAGATCGAGATTCAAATTTTGTGTAAACTTGTAGTCATATGAGTATAATAATTGGTCCAAATTTGAGAAGCGATTGATGGTGAGAAGTGGGTAAATTGAAAGGTTCAGATTTAAAAAGAGTTGGTAACTCATTAATTTCTAAAACGGGATAACTTCGCGCATAAGAAAGATGCTTATCAAGGTGGGGCACTCAAATCACACTATTGGTCCATGATAAAGACGATCCAAGTCACTCATATGAAGAGAAATATTCGACTACGACCAACCATCTACTTTCCTCACTCGATGGACATGAAAATCAAGGGTTAATGGGCTGATTTGACAATTGGACCACTTCTACTATGATTTAAGGGTTGAAATTTGACGTGTATGGTTAATATGTGCCCATAAGCTTAAATCTAGAGTTTTGCGTGAAAGTGATCGTCAGAAACTATAATACTTAAAAATGACATCTTAACTTAAGTTTAACTAATGGCATTTTCGTAATTATCTGAAAAGTGCATGATTTTTGAAATCTGATCTTTCTAGGATATTTATGGGATCATTCTAAGCAACTTTTGTAAAGGGTCCCCTATCGGATCTCCTACGGATGTTCCGTTATTCGCAAATCAACGGTAAATGTACGATAATTAATAAAAAAATAAATTAAAAATGAATTTTCAAAAATTTTCAAATAAATCTAAAAAATCTGGGGCGTTACAGCCACAGAAGTTTCGAATCAGGTTAATATTTGTGTTTTCAGTTCATCTTAGTAGGAATGACATTATGAACGGTATGGATGGCATATAAACATCACTGTGGACCCCATAGAGGTTTCAACGGTAAGAATTTCCCTACACACTTTTTGCTTTAGTGCGAGACCACTTGAGTTTTGGATCCCGTTCCCTTTTTGTCACAATGCATAAAATGATCTCACAAAATGGTTGGACGGCGTAGATTTCTCACAAACCTCACGATGGGCCCACCCAGATTCCTTGCACAGGAGATGCCTACAAAAGGCTTTCGCAAGCAATCCGCGCCCCCCGAGCTCAGGACAGGCCCGACATGGCATGTACGTGTCACATTTGTATTGGTGAAGGACATATTGTCAGAAGAGACCCGCCACGTCAGCAAGCCTGGCACAATCATGTCACGCCTCCTCTCCCCCAATGCCCACACGCCACGTACTAGCTTGTCTCGAGCTCGGGACAGGCTCAGGTAGTACCTAATCTGCACTTGTAGAAACTGCGGGGTAATTTCGTTGGTTTGCGAATTGAGTACTACCCCTCACCCGATGTGAGATGGACGGTTCTATCAGGGGCTCCGTGGTGCCACTGTGATGTATATGTTTTATCTATGCTGTCCATCCATTTTTACAAATTATTTTAGGGCATAAACTCAAAAAGTAAGCAGAATGAAGTCTCAGGTGACCACACAATAGGAAAAATTACGGATTAAGGCCTATCGTTGAAATTTTTTTGGGGACATAGAAGTTTCGGATCAAGCTAATATTTATGTTCTCCCTTCATCAAGTTCCATGTGAGCGTATGAACATGTTGGATGGAAAATAAACATCACTGTAGGACCTAGGAAGGTTTCAACGGTGGGTGGTGTGGTTTAAGTGGTCCTTCAATCTGCCTCCTTTTTGGGTTCATGGACCGCGTGGATAAACCATGTTATGGGTAAAGGCCGAGCCGCGGCAATTCAACCTGACAAGCCTTCACAACAACCCCCGCAGAGACCTGGCCTGACGGACCTTGGGCAAGGCCGACCAAAGGCAAACGTCGGCCCATGACGGGTTAGCCTTCGGAAGCTCGGAGCAGAAGGAGAGCTCATCCCCAACCCCCCGAGTCATGAACGAACCAGGCTCGACCCCATAGTCCTCGACGGCAGATCCGAAGAACAGTCTCCTGCTGGAGGTATGCTAATACGACACGTGGAGGCTATCAAGCCCAGAACCTGCCCCCATGCGAAATGATTGCCGCAGACCTAGCATGTCGGGATGGGTTTGTCAGTGTTAGAGACCGCCCTATGTTTTCATGATTGGAAGAAGCAGGATGGCGTGTCTAAGTAGGACTAGTCGATTCCAAGTTCCAACAAAAAGAAAATGAAACATAGCTACGTCTGAGCCTCAACTTGCTGGAAGAGGCCAAGGACACGTCCCAGGCCAGAATCCTTGCCTATTAGCGGCGAGTGGCAAGGTACTACAATTCGAAAGTCAGGAGCCGACGCTTCTGGGTAGGGGATCTTGTCCTCTGAAAAGTTTCCAAGGAGATTGTGGAGAAATCCTCGGGAGCTTTCAACTCGAATTGGGAAGGCCTATATAAAGTGATCGCTGCAGCACGGCCGGGGACCTACTGGCTAGAGGACATGCTAGGCCGACCCCTTCCTCATCCATGGAACACGGAGCATCTTAAGGTTTACTATCAATGATTGACTAAGTATATAAAAAGTCTGGCTACTAAGTTGTAATGAGCCGAGGCAATAAAAGACGCTCCTTTCTTAAAATGAGTCACCCAATGTTAAAGTGCATGGGGCATGGAAGCAATAGCTGGATGACCAAAAGCTACATGTCCAGCCAGTCAAAGATCGGCAACGATCAGAGCTCACACACCAAACTAAAAAGCACACCCTGAGGTCAAGGGACCATACTCCCACTATGCTAGTACGACCTGACGAGGTCAAGAGCTCTTTAGCTCAAAAGCCCAAGGACTACTCTACTTCAACGACCCGAGCCACTCTACACTCGGTCATGAAGTATGGGGGCCACACACATTCGTAAAAGATGCTTACACCTACTCACAATTTGATAAAGTGAGGAGAAGTGTCGTAACAAGAAAGTGACAAAATGACCTAGACAAGTCCTCTTGGCTCAAAGAGCCCCTAAGCTCATTAGCTTAAGGCCCGTTCCACTCCTATTATCCAAACCATTTAGGTTCGGCCAGGGAGTTGGGGGGAATCATATATATATATATATATATATATATATATATATATATATATATATATATATATATATATATATATATATAATCACAAAGGCATTCACGTGCACAAGTAATAAAATGAAAAGAAAAGCCCCAGTAGGGCCGATTCCAAAAACTTCAAAATAAGTATTCACAGCCCAGAGAACGAAAAAAACTTGTATAAAAAAAATAAAAATATAATCCTCTAAGGGGGAGGCTTGACGAATGAAGCCATGGCCTAAGAAGCCCGAGCGTCGGAAGAGTCGGGCTGAGAAGCCTCATCTGGAGAAGTCCCAGCATCGAGAAAACCGGCTTAAGGGACACCAGCGTCGGGTTGTAGAGGCTCGTCCTGGGCCTGTTCACCCTCCTCGTCACTAGCCAAGTCTAAAAAGGACAAGTCCAGGTCGGGGTGTTGATCGTGCACCAATTGACGGCACTTCTCGTAGCCGAACTCGAACATGTCATCCGCCTCTGCTACCTTCTCCTCCAGTTCTGCCCAGACCGTCGCCTGCTCTCCAAATGGACCTAAGACGCCCTTTTAAGCTCCTCCTAGTGGGCCAGGACGATCCACTTCAACTCACCCCTATAAGAAGACGGGTCTTGTTCCTTCATTGCAACTTCCTTCTGAAGGAGCACCATCGCCTCTAGTCGGGACTCCTTTTCGGTCTTTAGCATCTCTAGCTCATGATCCCTGGCCTCCAACGCCCCCGACATCTCGGCCATGGCTGTCATTGCCTCGTTTGCCACCCTCCTCGCTCCCTCTAGCGTAGCCTTGAGGCCGGAGATCGTCCCCCGATTTCTGGTCATCTCGTCCTGAAGGGCCAAGCATCCAAAGGCCATTTTGGCCCCATATATCCCAAGGGTCTCTAACATTTTTCTCCTGAGTTTGCTCACAAAGGCGTTCATCGGGCAGTGCCTTGTAAGCCCAGCGGAAGAGCTTGTAGAGATGAGGATGTATCTCTAGGGCACGCTTGGAAGACTGAGCGAATGACGGAGCTCGGGGAGCAACCGCTGAGGACTGGGGGGGCTGACATGGATGGAGGACTAACCTCGGACTGATCCATCAAGTCCACAACGGGAGGGGCTTGTGGCGCCAAGATCGGAGCGAAAGTGGTAACTTCAGCAAAAGCCACCTAAGGCACCGAGGCCTCGCTAACCAGAACCGAGCTCAAGAATTGCGCTTGCGGGAGCCTAGCCTGAAGGGTGCTTCGCCACAACCTTCTGCCTTTTATTAGCACGAAAGTGCTCCTTAGCCTCAGCAGTTAGAATTGCGGACTTCTTCGGAATAGGAGGAGTCATACCTGGTAAGTGAAGTTCATCAGCAGTAATCAAAAGAAAGAAAAAGATATGCTTGAAGAAATGCTAACTCATTACCTTCCAGGTTGATATCGACGTCCGATAAAGCCTCGTGAGTGAGGAGGATGTCGGAGCTGTGAAAGGACGGGTCGAACTGTCATACCGCCTCTATTCGCTTCACCTAGCCAGGGGTCAAGTCAGGTACCTTATCCTGAGCTGCGGAGAGGAAAAAAGACTAGGCGTTAGTACAGCTCGGAGTCGACATATAGAAAAAAGACGGGAAAAGTAGAAGTTCGTCTCACTTCTGACCTAACATTAAGAACTAGTTCCGAACTCTGAATCATAGAGACTCGCCTCAGCTCGAGAAGCCTCCCAACCCCTGGTTGTGAAAAACCACCCGTCATTCCAACCATGGATGGACAAGGGAAGGTCACCAATCATGGGCTTACTCTTTTTTCCCCTTGGCGACATATAGTACCAGCCTTTAGAGCCAGGATGACCCTTTAGCTGGTATAGATGTATTAACTCTGTGGCCGTAGGGTCGGAATTGTGGACCTATTACCAAAGGACGATACAACTAATTAGTGCTCTCCAAGCATTGGGCACGAGTTGGCCTGGGGCCAGATTTATTGCCTACAGATATTCTCGCACCGTGGGATGAAGAGGAAGACAAAACCCGTTCTAAAAAAACGCAGAGTAAAGGGTGACCTCGTCTCCGCGCGGTCAACTCGAAAAATTGTCCAACCCCGAGAGATGAAGCCCGATGGGCCCCAGAATGCAGTAAGCCACCTTGAGCTGCCTCAGGGCGGGTTTAGACATCCTTGTCTAGATGGAATCAGCCGCAAACTCTGAGACTCTGGGAGCCCTGAAAACGGAGGTTGGGTTGCCTAACCGACGCTCCAAAGCACCAATAAATGGGACTTCATCTGAGGTAAATGAAAGATTGCTCGAGGACTCTTGGGGTTCTGATTGGGCTTCCCCACGGAGGGATTCTCTGGTAATATCTCACCGGATGGTCACAGTCTGGGAAGAATCACCGGACTCTTCCAGTTTTGATATAACGACTAAAAAGGAAGCAAAATAAAAGCCGAACTGATCAATGAAAGGGAACATCAGGGAGATAGATGTACCAGACCAAGTACTGGACACAGATAAAAAAAAAGACCACCGGAGCACAAATCGGGACTGACACCCAAGGCGATGGAAAAAACAGGAAAAAGAAGAAAGGGAGGACAAGAAGAGAACTCGGAGAATCCTCCCAAAAAAACGCTAAGTCCCGTTTTATAGTCAAGTCCTGACAACAACGGACCCGTGCTGGCGCCACTTGTCAATAAGGTATGATATGGAAAAATGAACCGACGGGATGCTCTACCTACTGCGCCATGCGTCGTGCTCCCATAGGCCAAACTAACAAGAGACATTCTCTCTGATGCATCGCCGCCATGCATCATTGCCTCATTCACTCCGAACGCGGAAAGGCTAACATGCCGTATAAACATCATGACAACGTTTTAAAATTCGAATTGGCGCATTAAAAGCAACATTCCCGCCTTTTCTACTTATGACGGCGGTAACTTGGACCACAAGATTTGACAGGGTCAGCATTCCAAATCAGAGATGCTCCCAAGTCGCACAAGCTAGACTCGAGAGCAGGGGGCTTTTGTTATGGGTAAAGGCTGGGCTAACCCAATCAGGGCGGGCCGCGACAATTCGACTTGACAAGCCTTCCCAACGACCCCCTCGGGGACCCGACTTGACGGGCCTTGGGCAAGGCCGACCAAAGGCAAACGCTAGCCCGCGACGGGTCAGACTTTGGAAGCTCGGAGCAGAAGGAGAGCTCGTCCCTGATCCCCGAGTCACGAACGAACTAGGCCTGACCCCATAGTCCTTGGCGGCAGATTCGAAGAGCAGCCCCCCACTGGAGATCTGCTAATACGACACATGGAGGCTATCAGGCCTAGAACCTGCCCCCACGCAAAATGATTACGGCAAACCTAGCTTGTCGGGATGGGTTTGTCAGCGCTAGAGACCGCCCTACATTTTCATGATTGGAAGAATTAGGCTGGCGTGTCCAAGTAAGACTGTCAAACCAATGGGTTGCCACCCCCATGATCCTATAAATATGACCACGTACTCCATGCAAAGGTACGCAAGAACTCTCTCTCCAAAAGAAACCTATCTCCCTGCAACGCACAACCATCTGACTTAAGCTTCGGAGGACTAACGGCCGGTCCCCCGGCCACCCCCCTAGCCTTTCTGTGTGTCGTGCAGGTCCGACATTCGCAATCCAAGCTGTTCGTCTAAAGAGGAGACATGTTGCCAACATCACTTAGGTGGACCTTCGTCCTGTCCCACCTCGTTTGTTGCCCAAGAATCAGCAACAACAAACCACATACATCACAATGGGCTCCACAAAGCCCCTGGCAGAATCCTCCTTCTCTAGCTACATCCTGGTGGGTAAGTTCTGAAAAAACTGTGGACCTCACCATAATGTATGTGTTTTAAGGCAAGAGCCCAAAACGATGCTGATCAAAATCTGAGGTAGACCATACCACCTATTAGCAAATCCAATTTAAATTCAAATTCTTCAAAAAAAAAAAAAAAAAAAAAAAAAAAAAAAAAACTAAACTAAACTTTGATAGAGAGAAGAAAACCAAACACCACAAGTTTGATTGAGGCGTAATCAAATCCCTTTCAAATTGTATTTAAAATAAAAAAAAAAATGTTTCAATATACCACCTATCATGTAATGCATTTCCCAAAAATCACATACATCTAAATTTTTTACAATAAACACATACCTTTTAGGTATACAGTAAAAAAAGCAGTAAGTTTGATTTTATCTAACTGCCAATTAATAAAAAGAGATTTTATTAGCATAAATGATAAATTTTCCTCAGAGCTCTATAATGTCCTTGATACATTTACTCTGTCTATTTAGTTTACCAGTTTATGATTGGACGTCAGCCCAAAAATTAGACAGATTCAAAACTCAAGTAAACTATATCACACAAAATAGCATCGATTGAATGCCCACCATTGAAACTTTATTTGGGTCATAAAAGGTTTCAAATGAGGCTAATATATGTGTTTTCCCTTCATCCCTTTGAGCATCATCTTATGATTAAATTAGATGAAACATAAATAAGATGGTGGTCCCCATGAAGATTTCAACTATGAGCATTTTCATCCTCCACAATTTCATGTAGTGTGGCCCACCTGAGTTTTTGATCTTCTTAGTTTTTGGGGTCACATTCGACAATGATGTGGAGAAACTTATGGATAGAGTGGATGTTGTAAGGTCATTATAGTGGGCTCCACATAGCTGCATAGGTGGGTTAGTTAAAAACTTTTCGACGGTAGGTGTTTTAGTACTTTATGAAATACCAGATGCTATAAATATGAATTTTTTTTTTACCATTAACGCTTCTTTTGTAAAAGACCATGGTGCCAATTTCAGGGGATTTTGTCCCAAAAAAGCGTTTGGCACTGTGTATTTGGAAGTACATAGGAATGAAAATACTTGTAGTACACACTTGGTGTGTTTTGAAATATCATGTTTTTTTTTGTTGAAATTCAAATGTACTAGGAATGAAATGCCTTTTTGGTTCTCTGTTTTTAAGGGAATAGGGTTGCACTCGTGACAAAGGTGTTACTAGGCTACTGACCCATTGTTTGTTGCAACACTAAAATCACATCAATAAAATGATTTGAACTGTCCTTGGTCATCTAAGTGGACAGTTTAAAAAATTGATACAGTAATTTTCTCATTTTTGCTACAATGCATATTTCAATAGGCTTATTACAATCACTTTGTCAAATCTCACATATGCATATTGATTTGGGATATTAAAATTGATTTATTTAATTAAATTTAGGTCCCATGATTATAGAATTCTAATGCATTTCAAGTACAAGCTCCCAAGCAGAAGGTTTGAATTAGGGTTGTAAATGGGTTAGTGGACCTAATGGGGTACCCAGACCCAACTCATTTAGACCCGACCTATTTGTTAAATGGTACAGGTCTGAGTCCAAGAATAGACCTAGTTGCTAAATGGGTCTGGGTTTGGTTTCCTTTATATTAGGCCCGACCCGACCCGACCCGACCTGCCTCGACCCAAACCCATTTAGTAAGTAGGTGGGTTTGGTCTATGTTTCAAGGGACCCATCCAACCCAGACCCGTCCAGACCCGGTTTTAAGCCTTGTAAAAATCCTTGCATACTAGATCCAAACCTAGACCCATTAGACCTAACCCATTTATTAATGGGTTTAGGTGGATCTTCCTCTATTAGACCCAGACTCAGACCCATTTAGAAATGGGTTTGGTGAGTTTACTCGGACTCAACCTAGACCCTCCCATTTAGTAAAAGGGTCTGGGTCCAAAATTTGGACCTAGACCCATTTAGTAAATGGGTGGGTTTGGTTTTGGCTAAACCCGCCACAGACCCAACCATTTACAGCCCTAGTTTGGATTGGCTGCCAAACACAACTAGGGTTTCATAATCACCTGGGGACGACTGTAATTGGATTTGAATTTGAACCAATTTCAAATAGGGAATTTTACAAACTAGTACCTCATTTACCTTATTTACATCCAGGTACATTTTTTAATTAACGTTTTACTAAGCGACCACATTAATGAAGATAATTGTCAAAAGGATACCTTCCATTAGTTTTATGCTATTTCTGTAATATTTTTTCACAAAGTGACAAAACTACCCATCTTAACGACGTATCTTAGTTACTTTTAATGTAAATGCGATTTTTATTAGGTATTTATTATTGCAAATTATTAAAATAAAAAGACAAAGAAAAAACACACCAGTGTCGCAGATTCCCTACTGACGCTGCTACTGATCGGTGTTACGTGGGCCCAACCATAATCAATGAATTTTATCCACGCAGTCATCCATTTTTTCATATCATTTTATAGCATGATCTAAAAAAAGGGAGTATGATTCGTAACTCAGGTGATCCACACACAAGAAAAAGTGCTCATTGAACGCCCACCATTAAAAACTTTTTAGGCCATGAAAAGTTTTGGATCAAGCTGATATTTATGTTTTCCCTTCATTCGAGTATGTATGATATAATCAACAGGTTAGATGCCAAATAAATATTATAGTGGGCCTTAGGAAGGTTTTTTAACGGTGGGGATCAATCACCACTGTTTTCCTGTGGTGTGGTTCACCTGAGACTTGAATCTGATTCATTTTTTAAACCATACAAGCGTATGATCTGAAAAAATGGATGTACAGTATGGATGAAACACATGAATCATTGTGGGGCCCACAGAACACCAACCAGTAGCCACGTCGCTTGTAGCCAATCCGCTTTCCATCTTTGTCGTACGGAGATTGGGTACACCCCCTCTCTACCTAGGAATGGACAGGGGATCTGAGCGGCCATCATGATATATCAGTTTTATCTGCACCGTCCATCCATTTCTCCATGTCATTTGAGGATATGAGCAAAAAACCGAAGCAGACCTAAGGCTCAAGTGGACCACAACATATGAAGAAGCAAGGTGGACGTTGAAACCTTTTTACCACTCACTGTGATGGTTAATTGCCATCCCCTATTCATGAGGTCACGGTAGACCTGGATGATGGGAAAATCCAAGTATCCTGCATGGGAACCTAGGTGGGGCTCACCGTGATGTTTGTGAGAAATCCACCCGTCCATCCCTTTTTTGGATCAATTTAAGATGTGCGACCGAAAACGAGCCGTATCCAAGATTCAAATGGGCTGAAAACATAAGGATTGAACGTCCACAGTTGAAATATTTGTGGGGCCACAGAAGTTTTGAATTGGGCTAATATTTGTGTTTTTAGTTCATTCTAGTAGGAATGACATTATGAATGGTATTGATGGCATATAAACATCACTGTGGACCTAGGGAGGTTTCAATGGTAGAAATTTCTCTACCCACCTTTTCCTTTAGTGTGGCCCACTTGAGTCTTGGACCTAGTTCATTTTTTGGTCGCACTTCCTAAAATGAGCTCAAGAAACGGATGAACGGGGTGGATTTCTCACAAACATCACGGTAGGCCCCACCTAAGTTCCCATCTCAGGAACTTCCTGTAAAAGGAAATCCGCGTCCCATTAGCTGGTGTTGCCCGCGAATGGATTAGGTGTCACCCAAAACGGGTGTGGCCTTGACCGTGTGGCCCACCTTATGTATGTATTGCATATCCACGTTGTCCAGTCGTTTTTATAGCTCATTTTAGGTCATTACTCCTAAAATGAAGCAGATTTAATTCTCAGGCAAAACACACCAAAGTACACAATGTTGATTGGTTATGAAGAACTTGTTGTGTTTCATAAAAGTTTTGGATGGCCCTGATATTTGTTTCTCCCCTTCATTGTAGTCTGTGTGACCTTATCAACAGGTTGGATGGAAAATAAACATTATGGAGAAGATTACTGCGGGCTCTGGTATGATTTTAATGGTAAGTGTACAATCACCATTGTTTCCTATGGTGTGGTCTACTTGACAATTGGATCAACATTTTGGTTGAGATGATTACCTAAAATTGGTTGAACAAACAGTTGGGTGGTGTGGAGATACTACACATGCATCAAAATGTGCCCCACAGTCCAGGGTTGCACCCTGTCGGTGAGGCCGGGGCTGCACCTAATCTGCTCCCTTGTTGCCAAAACTACCCGTCAGTGGTGGGAGCGAATTAGGTGTTACTCTGGTAACAAATTAGTGGGTGTTACCCATACTGTTTGGGGCCTACCTTGATATAATTTTTTGTATATCCATGCCGTCCATCTGTTTCTTCGTCTCATTTTAGGGTGAGATCCAAAATTATAAGAAGATCCAAATCTCAGGTGGACCATACCAATAGAAAGAGTGATGAATAATCATTACAAACATTTTCCGGGCCATAAAAGCTTTGGATGAATATGATCTTGCTAATTTCCCTTCATACATATATTCTTGACATTATCGACAGATTGGATTGCAAATAAACATTAATAAAATGTTACAATGGGCCATTTGAAATTTTTAATGGTGAGGCACTCAATCAACACTGTTTCATGTGGTGTGGTCCACCTTAGATTTGGATCTCTATAAATTTTGGTAAACCATCCTAAAATAGTCCATAGAAGCAGATTGACGACATGGATATACGTAAAATCATCAATGTGGGCCCCACGTTAGGGGTAACAGCTAATTCGCACCATCAGTGGTGTGGTGATGTGTTGGGCTTCGTGGGGCCACCATGATGTATGTGTTTGCCATCCAACCTGTCACACAGACCGAAATAAAGGGAAAACATATCAAATTGATCCAAAAATTTTGTGGGCCCCAAGAAGTTTTTAAGGGTGGGTGCTCAATGCCCGCTATTTCCTATTATGTGGTCCGGATTTGATTCATTTTCGGGCTCATGTCGTAAAATGTTATGGAAAACTGTTAGTGGGGCCATAGGCACTGTCTGGAGCCGCGGTACTAGGCAAAAGATACCTTTAGGTAATTAAACTATATCATTAATGATGGGTATTTTTGCCATTTTATAAAGAAACCGAACAGAAATGAGAGTAACCTAACGGATGGTATCCTTCGACAATTATCTCGATTACCAAATCATGTAGGCATTTATTTAGAAATACTTTAAAAAGTAGAGTACTTAAAAAAAAAAAAAAAAAAAAAAAAGTTGCGCAAAAGTGTGACATCAAAACAGCACCACGCACCCTCCCAACTTATACTCTAGATCCATAAGAAAATGGAATTCCAACCGCCACGCGAGCATATTTCTCCCCTCCATTGGACAATCCCTGCTCTGGCGCCGATGGCTTTACCATCATCGACCGCCCAACATAATCTGGGCCCACCATCCTAGCCGACAAGTTAATGATCCCGTTAGGTCTTCCATCCCGTTCTCTCAACCGGTAACTGAGGAAGTGAATGAGGTGAGCCGGCACGTAATCTTTTAAAACATCCGATGTTGGAATATTGGCTGTCCCGACCGTCTTTAATCCAGACTTAGTCTTGCAATGCACCTCGACGGTGATCGATCCGGCGGAAGGCGGCAATGCCAGTCGGAGCTTCTCGTTCCAAGACGGGTAACTACCTCCATCGCGGTCCAGGGCTGTTGATAAGCAATTGTGGGCGTCGATTCGGACATTAACGTAGGTGTTCTTGATCGGACGGTTAAGGATTCGGAGCGCCTCAGCAGAGATGACCGTAATCTCTAGGTAATTTGATCCCTCCATCTTCCCTTCCATTGTTTTTTTTTTTTTTTTTGGTTGAGAAGAGGAAATAAGTACAGATGGATTTATATTAGATTTAGGAAATTAGATTTAGAAAGGGGAAGTAAGGGAGAAACTGCTGGGTAATTTCGTTACTGTTTCATTGAGTGGGACCCATAGCGTGACCACGTGGGACCTACATTGTATACGTGGCAAAACTCTATAGTCCTACCATGATGTATGTGTTTTATCCACACTGTCCATTCATTTTGCTAGATCATTTTAGGACATGAGGCGGAAATTGAGGCAGATCTAAAGCTAGATCATTACAGTAGACCCCACCACATAAAGTAGTGGGCATATTGAAACCTTTCTAGGGTCCACAGCTATGTTTATTTTTCATCCAACTTGCAAGGTAACACTGAAACGCCTGGATCAGCTTGATCCAAAACTTTGGTGGCCCCAGGAAGTTTTCAAGCGTAGACATTCAATCCCCATTACTTCCCACAGTGTGGTCCACCTGAGCTATGGATCTGTCTCTGTTTTAAGAGAATTTCCTAAAATGATCTAGAAAAATGGATGGACGGTGTGGATAGAACATAGACATCATGGTGGGGCTCACTGAGTTTTGCACGGCACGGACGTCGGTGCTATGATAGGGGCGGTTTCCGGACGCGGATTCCCCAGGAAGTTCCTGCACTGGGATCCTAAGGTGGGGCCCACCGTGATGTTTGAGAGAAATCCACCTCGTCCAACCGTTTTGTGAACTCTTTTGAGGGCATGCGAACAAAAATAAGCCAGATCCAAGATTCAAGTGGACCGAACTAAAGGAAAAAGTGGGTAGGGAAATTTCTACCGTTGAAACGTCCCTAGGGTCCAAAGAGATGTTTATAGGACATCCATGCCGTTCATAACGTCATTACTACTGGGATGAACTGAAAACATAAATATTAGCCTGATTCAAAACTTCTGTGGCCCCACGAGTATTACAAATGTCGACGTTCAATCCTCACATTTTCGGCCCACTTGAGTCTTGGATCCAGTTCATTTTTGACAACATGTTCTAAAATGATCTCAAAAAACGGATGGGCAGAGTGGATTTATCACAAACATCACGGTGGGCCCCACCTAGGTTCCAGTGCAGGAACTTATGCCGAAGGCATTAGCAGGAAATCCGCTTCCGCAATGATGTATACGTGTCTATCTATTTTGGATCGGGTCGGGGCATGAACCCCAAAATAAGGTAGATCCAAATCACAGGTGGACCACACTACAGTAAAACAGTGGTGATTGAAAGCTCACCATTAAAAACTTTCTACGGGCCCACTGTAATGTTTATTTTCCATCCAACCTGTTGATTAGATGGAGGAAAGGAAAACACAATTATTAGCTTGATTTAAGAGATTTTAATAGTAGGCGTTCAATCACCTATGTGTTCCTGTGGTGTGGTCCACCTTAGATTTTATCTGCCTTATTTTTTGGTTCATGCCCTTAAAATGATCTAACAAAATGGATCTACGGCTACTAAAACACATACATAATTGTGGGCCCACCATAATGCAAGTGTTTTATCGCCTTCTGTTGTCCATTTTGCCGAATCATTTTAGCGATTGATACAAAAAAAAAACAAGGCAGATCAAATTCCCAAGCGAACCACACCATAGGAAAATGTGGTTGAATGTACAACATAAAAAAAACCTTTTAGGGATGAAATGTTTATTTGACTTCCAAACTGTTGATCAAGTAATATAGACCTGAATGGATAAAGGGTAAAAACTTTTGATGGCCCTAATAAGTTTTTAATGACAGGCCTTCAATCAACACTATTTTCTGTGATGGGTCCAGTTGAGATTTGGATCTACCTCATTTTGGGCTCATGCCATTAAATAATCTTAAAAAATGGATGAACAGTGTAACACATACATCGTGGTGGCCGACGCAGCACCAACCTGGCGGTAGTCAAACCGTGTCGGTCATTATTAGGTAACCTGTCTATCTCTCGCTGGGACGCGGATTGAATACTGAACTTGCCGGCCAATGCACCAACGTGACCACTGGTTAGTGCTATGTGGGCCCACTATAATATATATGTTTGATCCACGCTGTTCATCCAATTTTTCACTTTTCAACTTATTTTAGGGCAGGAGCCCAAAACTGAGTATATCAAATTCTCAGGAGGACCACATCACCGGAAAACAGTGGTGATTGAACGGCCACCATTAAAACTTCCTAGGATCCACTGTAATATTCATTTGCCATGCGACTTATTAATTAGATTACACTGACCTGGAACAAATATCAACTTCTTCAAAAACTTGTGGCCCTAAAAAGTTTAGTGGCGGACATTCAACCATTGCTATTTCCTGTGGTGTGGTCCACATGATATTTGGATCTGTATGATTTTTTGAATCATGCTTTAAATGAGTTGGAAAAATAGATGAACGGTGTGGATAAAACATATACATCATGGTGGGGCCAACAGATGGCAGGGTGATATGCAATCCACGTAACTCCCTGTTGCGTAGGATCATGTGTATCAGTCTGTCAGGCAGCGAGGCCCGCGTCACCGTAAGCGGATTGCGTGGGGAGCCCCACCACTGGTGCATTCACGTCGCCAAGTTCTTTGGGCCCACCATAATGTATGTATTACATCCACACCCTCTATCCATTTTTCGAGATCATTTTAGGGCATGATTCCAAGAATGAGACAGATCTATATTTCAAGTGGACCACACCACGGAGAGCAGTGGCGACAAAGATGACCACCGTTTAAACCTTCTTAGGGCCCACCATGATGTTTATTTGTCATCTAACCTGTTCATGAGGTCACATAGACATGGATGAAGGGAAAACATAAATATCAGCTTGATCCAAAAGGTGTGACCCTCAAAAAGTTTTCAATGGTACGCATTCAATCCCTACTACTTTCTATGGTGTGGTCCACTTGAGCTTTTGATATACCTCGTTTTTGGGCCCATGCCACAAAATGATCTCTAAAATGGATGGATGTCATGGATAAAACACATGCATCATGGTAAGGCCCACAGAACTTGGTGTCGTCAACAGGCCAACGAAGTGGGTGGTGTGCACATTTCCCTCCTCACCGGGGAACGGGTTAGGTGCGGCCCCAGCCTCACCCCAGAGCGTGCGGGTCTTTACAGTCGGGCCCAACTTGATGTATTTATTCTATGACGGTGATGTCGGCCTTACATTGGGTCACACCTTGGTGTATGTACTCTACATCCGCGCTGTCCATCCGTTTTTCCTAAATATCCGTTCGGGTCAGGTTCGGGTTGGGTTAAGCTCGCCTCAACCCTAACCCAACCCAAATTGAATTCAGGTTGGATTTTCCCAACCTTTACCCAACCCAAATTAAACCGGGTCTAGTTGGGTTGACTGCATTTTAATGATCAACTAACTAATTTGTAGATTAAACTAGATGCATATAACACTAAAATTCAATTGAAAACCAAACCATCTATGTTTACTAGGTATGTAAGTGCCTATGTAATTAAAAAATTAAAAAAAAAAAAAAACAACACTAAGCTTTTTTTATAAAGTATTTCTATTATGCAAATACTGAAAGAGAAAAATAAATGGATAGAATGGAGTGCAGATTTAAAGCATACCTTTTTAAGCATCAAAGAGTCTACTTAACCCCTATATGATTTGGGTCAGGTCACCTTTAACCCTAACCCGACCAATAAAAATTCTGGTTAGGTCAATTCAACCCAAAAATTGAATTCGGGTCAAATTTTCCAACCCTAAATTGGAAATAATCGAGTCGGGTTAGGTTAGCAGGTCGGGTTGAATTTTGCCAAGTCTATTTCACACCCATAATATAAGAGTCCAGATTGTCTTTTTGTTACAAACAGAAAACCTTAGTTTGCGGCTTTTTTATAAGTCCATGTCATCACATAAGTTTGCAACCTCATTACATCCTCAATGCAACTTCATTACCTTGAAGCTGCAAGCAGGGATTTTTTATTTGAAGCAAACAGAAGATCCAGACTCATACTACAAAAGGCAAAGTCAAAAGCAGTAGTTTCAACCAAAGTTAGCATCCTTATTGGCAAGGAGGGTTCACCCTAGCACAGTTTCAATTTCATTTTTGATCAACCTGCCATTTTAAGCATCAATAGTGACAGTTGAAGCAGCACTGGTTGATTGAATTGGATGAGCAGTAGAGAGAACAGAGACTTAGTAGACATAGGCATCATCAACAAGGGTAGGAGAACAAACATTGCTTGGAGCTATTGTTGGGGGCAACGAAAACGTATCAAACACAACAAACACAATGTCATGACCAAGCAAAACGACACACATAAGAAGGCAATTCAAATTTTACGTGGAAAAACCCCTCACGGGTAAAAAAATCATAGCACAAAGTGAATAATCCAATATGATATTAGAATTACAAGAGATAAAAAACCTAAAACCTAGATCTCAAGCCCCATAAGAGAAATCCCAAGCTTTCCTAGAGGAAAACCAACGTAGCCCTTTCCCTCAAGCTCTTTCTCTCACCTTAGAAACTCTCTCAATCCCTCTAGAATACTTGGCCCCTCCTTGGCAATTACCCTAATCCCATTTTACATCCCTTAAATAGGCAAAAAAGAAAAATTAGAAACAATTTGCATAAAACCACGCAAGAAACCAACCTAGAAATGGAAACAGTTAACTGGTCGCGGGCCCCTATCGACCGATCGCACCTTAACTACGACTATTAGCCAATGCCCAAAAATGTCTAAAGAACCAAATTCCACCAAAAATTCGACCAGTCGTAAGCCCACTAGAGATCGGTCGCTGACACCTGTTGTTGCATAAATTTAAGGTATCTGATCTCAACAATCTCTACCACAATTTGAATCTTCATACAACACCTCGCCATGCACCGTCCTCCATCTCTACTCCATCATCATCATAGCTCCATCGCTTCTCGTGCCCCATCGACTCTATCCTCGCACCTTCACATCCTGCTCACTCATGTAGCCTTTGTGCACCATCACACACGAATAATCGTGGATTCTGCTGTCGATCCCCCAGCTCCATCATGAGAAGTGCTCCCGATCACCTTGTAAAGATTGTTGCACCTCCATGCCTTCATCATCACAAGTGCTCCTTTTGTTACTTTACAATATCGATCGCAGTCGATGAACCTGCACCCTATCGCCTTGAGTGTATGAAGAGAGATCTCATTTTTCTTCATCTTAGAGACTTCTTCACATCTTCCAAGACTCGTTCGATCCCATCAAACTTCCTAATACGCACCGTACTAATACCTACTACCTTGCGAGCATAATCATTGCCCAAAAATACTGAGCTATCATCATACGCTTTATATGTCATGAATGAACTCCGATCAAGACAAATGTAACATGATGCACCTAAATCCAAGAGTCACTTTTCACCGAAAGACCCCTTGCCGAATACAGTTAATACATCACAAACATCACACTCATCCTCCGTGAATTTTCAGACTTCTTTTGTTTTGCCTTGGGATTTGGATAATCTCTCTTCACGTGTCATTCTTTCCCACAATTTCAGCATCTCACCTTACTCATCCCTTTACCCTTGGATTTAGAGATCATGACGAAGATCCCCCGCCCCCGCTCAGAATTTTCCCCCTTATAAAGAGTGCCTCGTCGTAGAAGAACCCACACCACTATTTTTCTTTCTTATTGCCTTTGACTAGAGGGATGAGATGATGGTCTCAAAGCCAATAGTCTCTCGACCTGCGCACAACGAGTCTTTGAATAGCTCATATGAATTTGAAAGAGAATTCAATGGGATAAACGCTTGATCTTCGTCCTTCATCAATTCATCTACATCCATCAACTTGCAAACGAGCATATTAAAATTGCTGATGTGGCTCTCAATATCGGTCTCCTCCGTCATACTTAGATTGTATAACCGAAGCTTCAGATATAGGCGATTCTTCAGAGATTTCTTCGCGTAGGTATTCTTCAACTTTGCCCACATTTCAGCCGGAGTTTTCTCTCTCATGACATTGTACAAGACCTCATCCGTTAGGCACAACTGGATTAAAACATTAGCTTTTTCATCGATCTTCCTCTACTTTTTTCTTTCATAGCCTCTAGTCGCTTTCCAAGGAGCACATTTTGCAGCCCTTACTAAACTAGAAGGCCCTTCATCTTGATTTTCCACAGTTTAAAATTATTTTTTCCCAAATACTTCTCTATGTCGAATCTCATGAACGTAATTATTGATGCCTCGTCTCAGATTCCCTCTCTTTCCCAACTTTAGCTCTAATACTACATGTTGGTATCAAATTATAATTGTCTCTGATACCACTTGTTCTGGGCAATGGAAGCGAATCAAACGCAACAAACACAATATCACGATTAAGCAAAACAACACACACAAGAAGACAATCCAAATTTTACGTGGGAAAAACCCTAACGGATAAGAAACCACGGCACAAAGTGAATAATCCACTATGATATCAAAAGTTACAAGAGATGGAAAATCCAAAACCCAGATCTTAAGCCCCACAAGAGAAAACCTAAGCTTTCCCAGAGAAAAACCAATGTAGCTTTCCCTCAAGCTCTCTCTCACCTAAGAAACTCTCTCAATCCCTCTAGGATACTTAACTCCTCCTTGGCAATGACCCTAATCTCATTTTACATCCCTTAAATAGGTAAAAAAGAAAATTAGAAACAACTTGTGCAAAACTGCGCAAGAAACCGACCTAGAAATGGAAACAGTTGACTGGTCGCACCTCATCACTGATCGGTCGTAGGTCCTTATCGACCGGTCGCACCTCAATTGCGACCAGTCGCCAATGCCCATAACTGTCCAGAAAACCAAATTTCGTTGAAAATTTGACCAGCTGGCACCTGTTGCTGCATAGATTTGAGGCGTCCAATCTCAACAGCTACCAACATGTAACATTTGCATGTGAAAAATTCACTGCTGAAAGAAATTGATCAATGACCTACCATCCATAGAAGGGGTGCAACTCTGGCGGGTTAGGTTGAGGTTCAGCCTGAGCCCGACCCAACCTCAAGAGGACCCTAATATCATCTATTCAGGATCATGGGATTAAACAAATCTTACCTGAATCCACCATTAATGGTTATGCTCTAGCTTTTCGGAGCCGATGACTACACCAATGGTCTTTCTCTCCAAATCAACCTTCCTGTCGATGGGGCTTTGCGTTCCTTGAATTTAGATGACTGAAGAGGGAATCAAGTGTTTTTTTAATTTTTATATGTGCTTGGTCAGCGGCGGGTCCTATCCATCGATTGGCTCCACGCCGGTCTCTCTATAGACAGGGAACCTCGCTGGTACACGTAGGGTGCAATCTGAACTGTGTATGCAACACTTCTGTGGGCTCCACCTAAAGCTCATTTAAATGATCCAAGCTGTCCAATCCATTTTCAAATTAACCAAGGTCATGTGTGGCTCATATTTCTAACAGACCCAACCGGCAACCTGACATGACCTGAATTCTCACCCGAGTTACCCAACCGGAACACAACCTGAAGTCCTCTGTACTTAATCCAACTTGACCTCCACCTGACCCAAATACATGTGATTATTCCCAACCCAGCCTGTATTTGCTCAACCTAAACCTGACCGTAATTCAAATTGGGTTAGAGTTTTCCAACCAACTTGAGGACCTGACAACCCAACGCAAACTCGAGTTGGGTCAATTGGGTAGGGCTGACCCGAACATGGTTTTCAGCCCTAATCTATAGAATATGTTCGTCCCTCTGGCTAACATTTGAAGTGTGACTAATAGTGTGGGTGTGTGTACTAACAGTGGGATGTGTGTGCTAACCCGTAAAAATAAATAAATTGTGGGTCCCTCTGGATAACCAAGCCGGCAGGAATTTTAGGCCACCGCACAAAGACAATAGGACCCACCTGGTGAACTGCCCAGGTTCTCACGTGCACACTCCACAATGGCTTGGCCCCACTACATGACCGGACCAGCATGAATATTGGACCAGAGCACAAGGAAATTAGAACGGCCCACCTGATGAACAGGGCCGATCCTCAATGCACATTTCACTGTTGTACGCATCAGGAGAATGGGGATTAAAGTATCGTTCATGCGAATAAGCATACACACACTCTCTCTCTCTCTCTCTCTCCCTCCCTCTCCATATAGTCAGTTCTTGGAAAATCCTGTTTGTTTCCTTACCCCAACAAAATCAAAATTGCAATTTTAGTTTTGTTTCTCTTTTCAAGTGAGCTAAGTTAACAGTTTTGGGGATTTTCCCATTCACTCCAAATAAAGTGGGACTAGATAATGTCCTTTGCAACTTAAATTTCTTGGATGTGGAACCGTGCAACTAAGACCTCCTCGTGTCTCAAATGGAGTGGTATGACTCCACCACGTAATCTCTATGGCAATAAATGATGATCTTCACCTCTCAGATCCAACAACTAATTAGATGGTAGGGAACTTGAGAAGCTAGTGCGACCAGGGCTGTCAAGGGGCTTGGCTTGGCTGGCCCAAGGTCTGTTGAAGCCTGTCCCACAAAGTAAAACTTAGGCAGATGTGCGCGCCAGGCTAGAACAAACAGGCCCAAGCTCAGCCCATGATGATTACGCTCCTCGGAAGCCTAATCCTTGCCACCCACTTTTGCGCAAGATATGGGATTGTTCATTAAGTGTGCCCATCATGCATAATATATGACAAAAGTTTCCTAGACATCCGAAATGAGCTGGGGTGGTGGGCAGTTTAATAAAGCCCCAGCCCTGCTTCTTATTAAATGGGCTAAAATTTTAGGCTCAAGCCCAGCCATTAGGCCTAGTATTTCAGTCAAAGCTCGGCTCTAAGCGGGCCAGGTCCATAATGGTCCATGTCCAACAATTTTGTTCCCTAGCAAGTTTTTTGTCCTTTAAAGCAACTAAATTAGCAAAGAAGAGAGAGAGAGAGAGAGAGAGAGAGAGAGTTCAAGGCTAATTCTAATTAATTTGTTTTGTTTGAGCCAACTAATCTCTAGAAACGGGTTATGCCTTGATTTAATTGTACCACTGTATAATGTGAAAATGCCATCAGCACTGGTTTCTTAACTCCCGCTAAGTGGCATTGACCAACCCTAAGGTAAGAGTGCTAACGACCAGGTGGAGTTGGCCTATCCCATTCCTGGTCCCTTAAGCCCTGGCTTGGCACTAGCCCTAATAAGCTAAAAAGGCCGTCCCTCCAAATTTGGCCGGGCGGCCCTACAATGAAAAGAGAGAAATGATATAAGGTAGAAAATAAGTCGAATCTAAGAATTTTATAGGGGTATCATCCATCCAAAACGGTCCCATCATGTTAATGGTTTTGATAATTGAAACATAACTCCATTCAAGAGTGCCTTTAAACTACACATGCACTTTGAATCAACACCTGCTCACAAACATCTCTAAACTGTACATTCCTTTCATATTAAAATGGCATACTTGATGATTGGACCAGAACATACCATTCATCATTAACCCAAGGCCAAGCCTAGCCTAGACATTGGACCTTAATTAGAGGCCAAGTTTAGGGGCAAAGCCCTAGCCTTACAGGGCTGGGATCACGAACATGTTCAGTGTTTGAGGCACACTGCACCTATATCAGGATGCTGCACCCCTGTGGCTCTTCAACCCCCGGCACCATCATCCTTTACTCCCAGCGCCACCCTCTAACAGAGTGCCTTCACACTCTGGATCTCATACACGGATCTACAATCTACATGCGCTGCGATCAACATTCCACGCCTGTCCTCTATTTCAAACATCCTTGGGGTGTATTGCTCCAATATAGGTGTCTCTCACCCTGCACTACTCTAAAAGCACAAACAAGGTAGCTCCAATATAGGTGTCTCTCACCCTACACTCTTGTCTCCCACTGTCAGGCCCCTAAAGTGTATGTTGTGAACTCTGGCTGGCGCTGGACTCTCAAATCCAATTGGGCTTACCCTTATTTTCTTACCCAGACTACATCTTGGGATTTTTGCATCATCTCAACTGGCTGCATCATGCTGCAACCTCATGCTGGGAGTACCGGATAATACACCAAAAGCTCCAGAGCTATTGGGGAAGCACCAGAATATCCCTTTATTCAGCCTTCGCAGGCAAATCAACTGAGACCTTCCCATGGGCTACCCCACATCTCATGAGTCCTGCAATGGGACCCACCCCATGGCCATTCTACATCTTACAGACCCCACCTCATGGGCCACCTAACCCCAATGTGGAGATGCACCTGCATCAAAACCGCACAAGATTCTCCACACCTCACAGCTCAAAGAACCTAAGCACATCACAACTAAGGGCTATCTAAAACTTCGTGGCTGCATGGATGTTTCAACATTCTACATTAAAGAACTATCCCTACGGCGCCCAACATCTAATAGACACACACACACCCCTAACATCTAACTGCTAAGTAAATCTTCTTGGCGCTCTACAGTTACCAAGACACTTCTTAGACTCCAACTAACAACAACAAAGGATTGAACATCAGATATCTTTGACACCATAAGATAATGAAGATTGAATTAAAATCGCACAATCACTCCACAGAGTACACAGCACTACTCACTATATACATTAGGAGAAAACTGTTTATTTGGTTTTTCCTTTTTAATCAAGGGTTTTCATAAATAAATAAAAAATTGTAATTTAGGACTAGTAGTTATCGGTAGAGGTGGGCACAAACCAAGCCAGCTCGAAAGCTTGGCTCGGATTGGTTCGAAAAAGCTCAGCTTGGATTGGTTCGAATGGAAGTTCAAACCAAACCAAGCCTCCGAGTCAAGCTTTATTGAAAAAACAAACCAAGCTCAAACTAGGGTAAGTACCGGCTCGGCTCAGCTCGAAGCTCGATTTGATTAAGCTCGGTTTGATTCGGCTTGTAGATTATCTGCACACTGATTCCTGTGGTGTGATCCACTTGAGCTTTGGGTATGATTTCATTTTGGGATCATGTCCTAAAATGATATGTAAAATAGATGGATAGCATGAATAATACACATACATGATGACATGGATAATACGTAATACATATGCATGAATGCACATTGTTTCCTTGCACTTGTAAAATTATGCTTGTGTACTTTTGTTTGGAAAATACTCTTACATGTCTATTTTGAAGTTGCACTCCTTTGGAGGATGTTAAACATCATATAAGTAAGATACATTTGTATTTTTTTTTCTAACTTTTTAAATTCTTTTCTATTTAAATAAACAAGGAAAAAAAGAGCCGCTGCCTGTTTGAACTCGGCCCAGCCCGATTCGAAATTTTCGACCAAACCAATCCCGGCTCGAACTAAATTTTTCTAGAGCAAACCAAACTTGGGCCGCATGGGTTGGCTTGAAACCCAAACCAAACCGATCCACAAACTGCAGTGGTACAAAAACAAGCCAAACCAAACTAGGGCTAACCCGGCTCAGCCTGTATTGTTGCCCACCTCTAATTATCGGGGAAGTAATAAAACCCTCCAAAGGAAAATTTAGTGTGCCAATATATCTACTCCTACAAATGATTTCAAACAACTCCAAGCCAAGCAAACACATCCACAGATTTGTAAGCAACGTTAGAAATGTAATTTAGGCACCGGTCAAGATGTATTTGTGCAAAGAAGAATAGCATAAAAATAAGAGGTCACCATTCAATTGTCACAGGCAGTGAGTGAATCACTACTATTACATCCTGGTTTGATGGAGAATGGATTAACTGATTTAATAAAAATAATCTTAACAAACTTGTGAATTGGTACAGAAAATTTCGCAGCTTGGAGTAGTTATATTTTGTTACAAGTTTTGGGTACATACAACAAGACTCCAACATAATGAATTCAGATGCAAAAATTACATCGATAATCCCAACCGTTCAATCAATGGTTTTTTTATCTCTCTCTATTTCGTCCATTACCACGCCACCAATTGGATGGAAAGGATCCTCATCTTGGTGCAATTTTCGCACCATGGCCCATCGGATGGTGATGGCAGAACCTAAGAGAAGAAGGAAATTAGGGAGATGTGAACTAGCTCAAATGATTTATCTCCTCCAACCAAATTGTAGTAACTAAATTCTGTAACCGTAAGGTACAGGAATCCCAACTGCAATCCCACCAGAACACTTCTGCCCCGCCAACAACGGTGGCGTCCGCTGGCGGACGTATTCCGGGCCCACCATCCTAATCGACAAATTGACGATCCCGTTCGTCTGTCCATCCGGATCTCTCAATCGGTAGCTAAGGAAATGAAGCTGACAAGCGGGCAAGTAGTCTTCCGTGATATCCGACATGGGAATATTCACGCTCCCAACTGTCTTCAACCCGGTCACCGTCTTGCAAAGTACCTCGACGGCGATCGACCGAGCATTAGGTGGCAATGCAAGTTGGAGCTTCTCATTCCACGAAGGGTAGCTCCCGCCATTCTGATCGACGCTGGTGGATTGGTAGTTCTGGGAGTCGGTTCGGACAGTCATGAAGACGTTCTTCTTGATGGAACGGCTGCCAATTCGTAGGGCTTCAGCAGAGATGGCTGTGATCTCAAGAGAGCGAGCTTTGTCCATGTTTCCTTGTTTGTGAGTGTTCAGTGGAGTAGAATGTAAGATGTATGGATGGCTTTTATAAAGGGAGGGAACGTGATAAGAACGAGGGAAGAAGAGACGTTGTAGTTTCTTACAGGAACACGCTTCTGGGACCATACGGGCATTCTCGGGAAGATAGTCCGCGCACTACCGTGTTATTGTAGGCAGGATGCCAACCCATATATACGTGAGTCTTGTTACTGTGACTGTTAATCAGAACCGTCCGTTTGGTCTGGGCCGCAGAAAATGGTTTGAATTATTCAATGTTGGATGTGAAAGTGATCTCATAACTAAGGATTAGGGCTGTAAATGGTCGGGTTTGGGCTCCAAACCCGATCAGCCCATTTACTAAATAGGTTTGGGTCTAAATTTTAGACCCATACCCTTTTACAAATGGGCGGGTCTGGGACTGCTCTAAGTCATCCCCATCAGACCAATTTATAAATGGGTCTAGGTTGGGTAGAGTTATATCCACCTAGACCCATTTATAAATGAGTCTCGAGTCTATTGAGCTTGGGTTTGGACCTGGTATGTAAGCATTTTTAAAAGGTTTAAAATTGGGTTTGGATGGGTTCAGTCCTTGATGGGTCCCTTGCAACATAGATCAAACCCGACCATTTATTAAATGGGTTTGGGTCGGGTCGAGCCTAATATAAAGGAAATCAGATCCAAGCCCGTTTAACAACTGGGTCTGTTCTTGGAACCAAACTCGTACGGTTTAACAAACAGGTTGAGTTTGGGTCAGGTCTAAATGGGTTGGCTATGTATAGAAGCGGATTGTGTCCTTCCTCAATATGGACGCAAAGCAGCCAAACCGAGCTATGGAGGGGTCCACCGTGATATATCTTTTTATCCACTCCGTCAATCCATTTTATAAGATCATGATAGGATACAGGCCAAAAAACGAGACGGATTGAACACTCAAGTGGGCCACACCAAATAGTGAGCTGAACTTGATGACGTCATCACTACATTATCGTGCTATTGTAGTGATGATGTCACCCAATTCCGATCGCTGTTTGATGTGTCCCACTTGAGTGTTGGATCTTCTTCATTTTTAGATTCACACCTTAAAATGATCTTATAAAATAGATGGACGGAGTGGATGAACAGATACATCACGGTGGGCCCCTCCACAGCTCGGTTTGGACGCTTTGCGTCAGGTCTGTGTACCCCATCCGGTCCGCTGACCCATTTACAGCCCTATGAAGGATTGGATTGTGAGACATGCATAAATCATGATTACGGGTATTGGATTGGACAAGTGCTTGTGAGTACACGTGTAAGGGGGAGCAGATGTGAGTGAAACTCAAGCCCATGAATTTGTTGGGGCTCACGTAGTAAAAGAATGGACGGTTTAAAAGAACATAGCAATGCTTGGATTGAACGTCCGTGTGTTGGACGCCCTGCTAGTGCACTGGTCTAAACCGTGGCGTCAAGTCATCTGAATGGTGGGGACGAGGGCCTACCTGATATGCACGGCCCCGGATGCTATTCTCAAATACCACGTAGACACGTATTACTTATTGCAGAGGTGCACACACGAGTGCATATAGTCTGTTGAAGGCAAATGGAAATTATGCGCCGTCGCTTCTGTGGAACTTTTATGACCCATGTGTTAGATCCACACCGTCCATCAATTTTTTCAGATAATTTCAGAGCGGGATCAGAAAGTTGAGGCACATCCAAAGTTCACGTGGAGCACACCAAAGAAAGCAGTGAGGATTGAACGATCTACTATTGAAACCTTCTTAGGGCTAACAGTGATATTTATTTGTCATCTGGCCGGTTGATAATTTTACATAGACAAAGCTCCTTACTTGTTCCTCTCAATGGTAGACTCACAAGATTTTCAACATGAGGTCATAGTTTTGAGTACCCATTGTAGTGAAATCCCACCGTTGTAGTGTGAGTGCATGTGTAAAAAAAAAAAAAAACAAAACAAAAAAGTGGCACATGCCTCGATTAAGGAAAAACACAAATATCAAGTAGGAGCCGTCTGTGGCCCAAAAAAGTTCTCAATGGTAGCATTCAATTTCAATTGTTTTATGTATTGTAGCTCACTTAAGCCTTGCATCTCCTCAACTTTGTTCTCATGCCTCTAAAATGATATGAAAAAAATGGATGGATAGTGTGGATCTAAGACAAACATCATGGTCTCTCTCACCAAAATGTGCTGCACCATTCAACAAGCAACCAAATTTGTTGACGTGTGAAATTTATGTAGGCACATCTTGATGCATGTTAGATCCACACCATCTATCCATTTTTTCATATTGTTCTAGGAAATGAGTCCAAAAACAAGGCAAATCAAAGTTCAAGTAGACCACACAACAAAAATAGTAGGAATTAGATGCCTACCATTGAAAACTTTTTTTAACAAGTCACGCACACACCCCACACTGCAGCGGGATTTCACTACCATGGGTACTCAAACCCATGACCTCTTGTTGAAACTCTTATGAGCCTACAACTAAAGCATTTTTTCCTTCATGCGGGTATATGTGAGAATATGAACAAGTTTAATGGGAAATAAACCTCACGGTTATCCTAAAAAGGTTTTAAAGATAGTTCATTCAATCCTCACTGCTTGAGCTTTAGATATGTTTCATTTTTTAGCTCATACTTTAAAATAATATTAAAAAAATTAATAGACAATGTGGATCTAACACATAAATCATGGTGGACCCAGAGAAGCTTCACACATTAAAAGTCACACAATCGCCTCTTTTGTGAGATGGAGTCATTGTAAATGACGTGGACCATTGAAAAGCGACGGGATTAGAATTCTCTATGCCTTCAACACAGGCGATCCGCACTCTGCACACAAACCTCATGATTCATGAATGTATTGGACCATTGGTGGCTCTCGTGTACCGGCGGACTATGTTAAAATAAACGGGAAGCTTCTTGGAGTCAACTATCGAGCCAAAAATGTTGACTGAGACCTGGTCATCGAAAGTCAGTACACATCATTTCTAGGAAGGAGATTTTGGATAGGAATAATGTGGGCGCGGTTTGTGGATCCCCGGATTGACAAACGTGGGTGCATCCCTAACATTGAGGCTCACTTTGATGTATTTTACTTAAATCCACACCGTCCATCCATTTTAAAGATTGTTTTAGGGCATGATTACTCAAAAATGAATTATATCCAAATCTTAGGTGGGTCATATCATAGGAAACAGTCGTGATTGAATTTCCACCATTAAAAGCTTTATCAGGGCCACCAGAATGTTTATTTTCCATCTAACCTGTTGATAAGGTCACAAAGATCTGGATGAATAGAACATAAATATATCAGATTGATACAAAATTTTTATTTCCCACCAGAAGTTTTTAATAGTCGATTACCATTGTTTCCTGTGTTATGGTCCACCTGAGATTTTGATCACATTCGTTTTTGGGATCATTCCCTAAGTTAGTTTTTAAAACGGATGGACGGAGTGAATATAAGTAAAATATATCAAGGTGGACCCCACTGTCAGGACTCCACCCACGTTGGTGGATCCGAGGATCCACCAAAGACGCGCCCGGATATTTGGTAGGACGCGGATTGCGTGGCGACCAAACACGGAGAAAATTTTTGCTACACCCAAGCGTTAGCTACGCCAGGTGTAGCAATGACCACACCATGATGTATGTGTTGTATCCACGCCGTCCATCCATTTGGAGATAATATTTTAGGCTTGATTCCAAAAAATGAGGCAGATCTGAAGCTCAAGTGTCCCCCAAAGAAATTTTTAATGGTTGGCGTTCATTCCCCAGTATTTTCTATGTTGTGTTTACTTAAGCTTTGGATCTGCCTCATTTTTTGTTTAATGCCCTAAAAAGATCTCTCCAAATGAATGGATGGCGTGGATACACTAAATACATCATGGTGGCGTCATTGTTACACCCGGCATAGCTAGCGTAGCTAACGCGTGGGTGTAGCAAAATTTTTCTCACAACCACCACCTACTACGTTATGTCAGGACACTATGGGCGTACCATGATGCATATGTTGTATCCACCCCGTCCATCCGGTTTTCCAGATCATTTTATTGTAGGAGCCTAAAATAGAAGCATATCCAAAACTCAAGTGAACCACACCACAACAGTGGGAATAATAACGTCCATTGTTGAAACCTTCCTAGGGCCATGTGATGGTTATTTGTCATCCAACCTGTTCATAAAGTTACAAAGACTAGGATGAAGAGGGGGGAAATGTCAGCTTGATACAAACTACTTTGGCCTCCAAGAAGTTTTCAACGGCAAGCCTTCATCCCCACTGTTTTCTGTGGTGTGGTCTACCTGAGCTTTGGATATGCTTCAAGTTTTTGTTTATGCCTTAAAATGAGCTGGCAAAACGGATGGACGGCTTTGATAAAACACATAGATTACGTTGGCCCTACAGTGTCCTGACACCATGTACGTCTGCGTGCTGCCCGGGCCAGAACCCCATACACATTCAACTTTGCTCACAGGATATCCACAGAGAGAGAAATGAGAGTCAATTTTCCCTTCGTTGGTCTAACATAGACCGTAGACGGCCGCATCGCAGAGGCGCGTCTGGTTTTGTCTTCGTTTAGGTCAGACGCGTACCAAACTCGTCTAACACTGAGTTTCGCATGAACATTCGTACATGTCAAGATGGTTTTGCAACTGGGGTGGGTCAGTTATGTAACTAAACCAATATGTAATATCGAGAGACAATGCGGTGCAGCCGTTTATCTTTTGAGCCAAAGATAGATCAGAGCATACTTTTAGGGTATTTTCAAATCAGAGCCTCTAGTCTTGAAAAGTCAGTCAAATAACCGCTTCCCTGTGAAATAGATACCTACATTTAGAGCTGGGCACAAACCAAGCCAACTCGAAAGCTTGGCTCAGATTGGTTTGAAAAAGGTCGACTTGGATTGGTTCAAATAAAAGTTCAAACCAAACCAAACCAAACCTCAGACTTAAGCTCAATTGAAAAATCAAACCAAGCTCAAACTAGAGCAGTGTAGTCTTTGTTCTTTTTTCTTTTTTTTTTTTAAGTTAATCATGCAAGGTACCCACCATGTTAGCTGGGCAACGGACCCACTTGGTTAGTCACACAATGCACCCACCCACCAGTGGGGTTAGTGTGTCTCCTTAGCACTCGAACCTGAGACCTTCTGTTTGGATAGCTAGGCGGCTGGGCTAGCACTCTTATATGTCTATTTTGAAGTTGCACTCATCCTTTGGATGATGTTAAACATCATATAGTAAGGTACTTTTAGATTTTTTTTCAAACTTTTTAAATTCTTTTCTATTTAAATGAGAAAAAAAAAGAGTTGCCTCTTCGAACTCGCCCGGCCAGATTCGAAATTTTCAATCAAACTGATCTCGACTCAAACCAGATTTTTCTGGAGCAAACCAAACTCAAGCCCCATGGGTCGACCCATAATCCAAACCAAGCCGATCCACAAACCAGGGTGGCAAAACAAGCCAAACCAAACTAAGGCTAACCCGGCCCGGCCCGGATCGTTGCTCGCCTCTACTTATAGTATACTGTATTTAATAAAAGACAAAAATGCCTTGGTTATTGCGACCGCGGAAACACCGCTGGGTGAGACCAAAAATGTATGGCCGACCTTGATGCATGCATTATATATCCACACTGTCAATCTGTTTTGACAACTTATTTTAGAGCATGGTCTAAAAAATGAAGTAAATATAAATTTGAGGTAGACCACACTGGAAACGGTGGTCATTAAACGCCCACCATTTAGAACTTCCTAGGATCTACTGTAATGTTTATTGACCATCCAACCTATTGATAAGATCACACAAGCTTGGATTAAATGAAAAAACCAAACATCAGCTTGATCCAAAACTTTTGTGCCCCATAAAAGGTTTTTAATGGTCTAACCACTATTTCCTGTGGAGTGGTCCACCTAAGACTTGTATCTGCCTCATTTTTTTGGAACATGTCCTGGACTAAGCTGAAACAACAGATGGACCACGTTGATATACAATGTATACATGAAAGTGGCCCTACAGCTAGGGTCACACCCACATCACTGGTTCCATGGTAGCAGCCAAGTTGGTTGGGCATGGCTTCCGGATAATAGTTGAAAAAGACTTGATTTATAATGTCATTTGTGACATTGACCCCCTTGTTAGACCTATTTGTTTATGTAGCCCATTGGGCACTGTTTAGATTTTTGCTGGACCAAAGTGTCCCTCTACTAGAGGTGGGCAATGATCTGGGCTAAGCCTAGTTAGCCCTAGTTTGGTTTGGCTTGTTTTTGTGCCACCCTAGTTTGTGGATCGGCTTAGTTTGGGTTTCGGGCCGACCCATGCGGCCTGAGTTTGGTTTGCGCCAAAAAAATTTACTTCAAGCCAGGATCGGTTTGATAAAAAATTTCGAATCAGGCCAGGCCAAATTTGAACAGGTGGCGGCTCTTTTTTTTTTTTTTTTTTTTCTTTTTGCTTGCTTAAATAGAAAAGAATTTAAAAAGTTAGAAAAAACAAAAAAAAAATACTAAAATATCTTACTACATGATGTTTAACATCCTCCAAAGGAGTGAAACTTCTCACCTGCTAGCCCAGCTGGAAGATGCTTAGGGGCTTCAACAGCAGGTCTTAATTCGAGTGCTAAGGAGACACACACTAACCCCACCGGTGGGTGGGTGCATCATGTGACTAACCGAGTGGGTGCATTGCCCAACTAACAAGGTGGCTGCCTTGCATGACTAAAAAAAAAACTTCAAAATAGACATGTGAGAGCTTTTTTCCAAACAAAAGTACACAAGCATAATTTTACAAGTGCAAGGAAACAATGTGCATTCAAATATATGCATTATGTATTATCCATGAAATCATGTATATGTATTATCCACGCCATTCATTCGTTTTTACATATCATTTTAGTACATGATCTCAAAATGGAATCATATCCAAAGCTCAAGTGTATCACACCACAGGAAACAATGTGCTTACAATCTACTAGCCGAATCAAGCCAAATCAAATCGAGTTAAATCAAACCGAGCTTTGAGCCGAGCCGAGCTGATACTGCCCTAGTTTGAGCTTGGTTTGTTTTTTGAAACGAGCTTGACTTCGAGGCTTGGTTTGATCTATTCAAACCAATCCAAGCCGAGCTTTTTCAAACCAATCCAAGTCGTGCTTTCGAGCTGGCTTAGTTTGTGCCCAGCTCTACCCTCTGCCACACCCTGCCACACCTCCTCTCGTATAATAGCATCTTTTTGCAGAAATCGAGAGGGCCTTTTGAGAATTGGGTGCAGACCGTATAAAATCGACTGTTTGAGTCATTCCTTAGCTGATTTAATCTATTCATTTTAATCGGACATCCGTGAACCCATAAGAGGGTCATTTCAAAAAAAATGGAGCTTTTTGTGGCCCAAACTTACATTAACGTTATTAATTAATTTCAAACTGTTTCGTCCGATGTGGTCCATCCGTGATGAGTTTTGCCCTCAAACTTAGATAGATGGTATGAAATTAAAACCTCTTTCATGTGGACGGATTGGATCTGCTCCAATACTATCCAGTGAACCCTATATAAGATGTGAGATGGGTCCCTTGCGCGGGAAAGGCCATCTGGCCGTTTTCTTCGTTTATTCTTCTTCTTTTTTTAGGAGGGAATCATTTGGCTGTTAGGACCGTTGCCACCTCTGTGGGGACCCACTCCAGCGAGCTTTTGACTTACATCTAGCATCATTCCTTCCACTCCAGTGAACTTCTGAGTGTTTTTTTTTTAATTAATTGTCATAACTCCATATAAGTTGCAGATCCCACAAAAATAGGGCCCAATTTTGGGCAATTAAATGGTGTCCAAATGAGGTGATTCCAAGGCCATTTGAAATTTTATCAAATTACCTTTTCAACAAGTACAAGATCACCCAAATTAGAGCTGTAACGAGGGAGTTATGACCGTTTTCGTCGGATGGTGACTTTGGGCCCACTTATGGGCAATTAAGTGGCTTTTAAATAAGGTGATTCAAAATTCATCTGAAAGTTTATCAAATTAGCTTTCTAACAAGTACAAGATCACTCAAATTGGACATGTAACGAGGGAGTTATGACCATTTCGCCGATAGGCACGGACCATCACTAACAGACACTAAGTATCGGTGATGGACAGTGCAGTATCAGCGATGGACAGTGACACTATCAATGATGGACAATGAGTATCGGTGATGGATAGTGTACTATCTGTTAGTGAACTTTGATGTGGCATACTAGTACACCTTGTTTGTCAATTACTTAGGTCAGTGAGTCTAGTGTCGGTTGAGCTTAAAGAAGACGAAGACCGAAGACTCAAGCGGATCTGCTATATCAAGGAAAAAGAATCAGGTAAAAGAGATGCCTTAGTGAGCCTTGAACCTTTATCAAAAGTAAAACCACAAATCTCTAGATGACCATGACTAATAGGCATACCCTTAGTCATCTTAGATTGGCCTTAGGTGTCCCAAAAGATCACCCAAAGAATGGCCAAGAGGTTGTATGAACTGCTGTAAAACACAACTAACAAAAATAGCAAAAAAACATGCTAAGACCGATTGCTCGACCGATCGGCAGAAGGCTAAAAAGAGACAACGACGAAGCTGAAAATTTGTGTCTCTAGGGTTTAATTCGACTGGTTCGCTGGTCTGTCCGACCGGTCATCTAACCAGTCGGCAACCGACCAAAATAAGATAGCAAATTTTTTTCTATCCAAGGCCATATGTCGATCGGTCACCCGACCAGTTGAGGACCCCAGTCTGACCAGTCGGTGACAGGTCTGACCAGTCGAGAACTATCTATTTTCTATCCGTTTGGACATTTTCTATAAAACGGCTTGGGGTGTTTTTGAGGGTTAGAAGAGGGATTTTGAAGAAATTGAAGCCACCATTGTTAAAGACCATTAAAGGCTCAAATCCTAACCCTAACAAGGCATCTTTCTTGTGATTCAACGCAAGAATGGAGCATTCCAAGCTCAAAGAAGAAAATGCTCTTGTCCCTCTTTAATCTCTAGAGTTTGGATCAAACTTGATAATTATATTCCGATCCAAAGCTCCATGATGAGTTCCTTGTAGGTAAAATACTCTAGAAAACTCATTCCAATTAGTTGTAGAGATCTCAAACATACCCTCTTATCACCTTAGGCATCTCAAAGGCATCATATGCAAGGTGATTGATCAAGTGGAGCTGAGGCATTGGCAACGCAGTAGCAACACGATCGGGGAAGCAAAGAGGAGCTAATTGAAGCACGGGAGAGTGGAGATCAAACAACCCGAAGCGGCGCTGAACAAGGGGCTTATCCGACAAGTAAAGTTGTCAAATTTTTGAGAGTCCATCCACTATTTTGCTTATAGGAATTGAGTGTAGAATTTGTTTGTCAAACTCAATCTAAGGTCGTTTGTCGATCATTAGCTTGTTAGTTAAGCCTAAAATTCTAAGGATGTTGTTCGTTCATTGGCACGTTAATTGGGCCTAAAGATTATGGGCATTTGGTGCTCCTTGGTTCGTTTGTCGGGCCTAAACAAAGTCTCAAAGAAGAAGCTTCCGACATGGGAGTGAACATGCGTCGGGTTGAGAGTTAGCCTATGTCCAAAACTCTAATTAGGTTGAAAGGTGAACCGGTAAAATCTCCGTGTAAAGGTTGAGAGGTGAGCGTAATTTAAAACCTCTGTATAGTGAATGCCTGTGTGCTCAATAGGGTTGAGTACTTGAACCAGGAGTTGAGTAGACCCAAAGTCGAACCACTATACATGCTTGTGTTTGTGATTGATTTGAGCACATTGTTATCTTAGCGTTGTATGTTTAATTATTTAATTATAAATGCTTGATAGGAATATATGTTAGGTGTCACGCCCTGAAATTCGGAACCCGAGTACAACAACCCGAAGCCCGAGTTCCAGGGTGTGAATTGAAAATTCGAGCATAGATTCCTTGAAATTCCATCGCACACATTATATATCTAAAATAAATTCCCAAATATAAAATTTCTTTTTCTTCTTCTTCTTCTTCTTTTCTTTTCTTTCTTCTTTTCTCTTGGCCTGGGACACTGCCCCAGCATCAACAGCAACAACACACACACTCTCTCTCTATCTCTCTCTCTCTCTTCTCTCTCTAACAGCTCTCTCTCTCTCTCTCTCAAAACTAGCTCTCTCTCACTACCCGATCTCTCTCTCTCTATCTCTCTCTCTTTCTCTCTCTTTCTCTCTCTATCTCTCTCTATCTTCTAAAGTCTTCCGTTTTAATGCACATGTCAGAATTCTATGACAATTCGATTTAGGATTTGTTACATAGGACGTAACCAACATGCAACACTAAACACATGTAATATTTCAAGGTTCCCCATGTCATCATTCTCGAACTTCTCGATAAACAACAACTTAGGGTTTGACAGTATACAATACATAACTCTTGAAACAATGTTAGCCTGTCAACATACTAAACCTTACACGTTGACCTTCTCAAAATCCCTCGATCAACAGTAACTAAAACTAGATAAAGAATTATCTGAATGAAGATAACACATGCATTGCGTGATTGGAATTGGGTTACAATGCATTGTATGCTTGAAGAATGCTTCCATAACTCATGACATATACATACATTTATACACTGCGACAGAACAGGAGCATGATTGATTTGACTCCTGGCGTGCATGGTTGATTTGCCGCCTCGCTGTACCGGTTAGGTGAGCATGGTTGATTTGCGACAGGTTCCTAATGTTCAGTGGCAGCGAGTTCTGGTCGTTTCACTTATTGAGCATGGTTGATTCGCTCGGTTGGATCAGTGGTGCATGGTTGATTTGCCCACTGGCATGCATGGTTGATTTGCCGCCTCGTTGTACCGGTTAGGTGAGCATGGTTGATTTGCGACAGGTTCCTAATGTTCAGTGGCAACGAGTTCCTAGACGTTTATTGCTCTCACACGTATCATAACATACATGACATCATGATCATTATGTGTCATTTATAATAAATCATAAAGTGTATCAATCATAATCTCATCCTCGTATATTTCATACAATTATATCCGTTGATGATTCACATCCTATCTCTTGTTAACTGGAATATTACCTGTGATGGAAATGACCTCACTGGGCTTTTAGCTCACCAAAATCACCATAGTTCTTGCAGGTTCACAGGAAGAAAAAGACATAGACGGAGAAAAGACTCGGAGGGTCACATATCACACGAGCGTCGAATGTAATCGATTTGTTTTAGTTTTGTAAAATTTAATGTAATAAGACATTAGTAAAGTGAAAAAAAAATATTTATATTTGAGATTTATTTTAGATATGCGATGTGTAGAATGGAATCTCAAGGAATCTGCGCTCGAATTTTATATTCACACCCTGAAACTCGGGCTTTGGGTCGTTGTACTCGGGTTGCGAATTTCGGGGCGTGACACTAGGCATTAGATAGGCACATCCACACACAAGATGTACTTTCACTAAGTAGTGTAGACTTGAGCCTTATGATCTATTCTGCTGAAGTCTACATAGGTTGTATAGATTAGGAGCTTGATTAGTATAATCATTTGATAATCTATGCTTTCTTAAACTAGGTTGCTTATAGCTTAAACCATATGCTAGTCTTGTGATTGGACCCACTTAGGCTTGGAAGTCGAAGTGTTAATTGTTTACTTTGTTTAAATTGTTAAATTGCATAAGTAGGCGAAAAGATTTTAAAAGGTCATAATCACCCTCCCTAGGACTTAGCCATAATACTAGTTGCTCCTTAAGCTTCAACACGCAAACGCCTTTACAAGTGTGTTGATCCAAAATACGTAATTTCACTATCAGCGATGGACAATGAGTATCGGCGATGGATAATACAGTTCAGTTATGGACAGTGGCACTATCGGCAATGGAGAATGAGTATCGGCGACGGTCAATGAATATCGACAATGGTCAATGTTTATCGACGAAAATGATCATAACTCCCTTGTTACATGTTCGATTTGGGTGATCTTGTACTTGTTGGAAAACTAATTTGATGAACTTTCAGATGGCTTTGGAATCACCTCATTTGGACACCACTTGATTGCCCAAAAATGAGTCCAAAGTCACTATCGTTTGTCGATACTTCGTCGTTAGCAGATCCGACGATAGCAGATCCGACGAAAACAATCATAACTCCCTCATTACATATCCGATTTTGGTGATCTTGTACTTGTTGGAAATGTAATTTGATGAACTTTCAGATGGCTTTGGAATCACCTTATTTGAACACCATTTGATTGCCTAAAAGTGGGCCCCATTTTCATGGGATCTACAACCTACATGGAGTTATGACAGTTAAATCTAAAAAACAAAGTAGAAGTTCGCTGGAATGGAGGGAATGATGCCAGATGCAATTCGGAAGCTCATCGAAGTAGGTTCCACGGAGGTGGCAATAGTCCTAACAGTTAAATGATCCACTCTAAAAAAAACGAAGAAAACGGCCAAATGGCCTTTCCCGTGCAAGGGACCCATCTATTGAACTCATCTCACGTCTTATGTGAGGTCCATTGGATAGTCTTGGAGAAGATCCAAGCCATCCACATGAAAAGGATTTTAATTTCATGCAATCTGTTCAAGTTTGAGGGCAAAACTCATCACAGATAGACCACAATGGAGGAAACAGTTCGGAATTAACTCATAGCGTTAACGTATGTGTGAGCCACAGAAAGCTCCAATTTTTTTTTTGAAATGACCCTCCTGTAGATTCATGGATGTTCGATTAAAATGAACATATCAGATCAACCAAGGGATGGCCCTAACAATTGATTTTATGGGGCTCACACCCAATTCTCAAAGGGTTCTTTCAATTTCCACAAAAAGTTATTGTTGTACTAGAGGTGTGGCAGAGGGGCATTTTGGTCCAGAAAAAATCCCAAGAATGACCAATAGGCTACATAAATTAATAAGCCTAACGAGGGGTCTATGTCACAAATGACATCATAAATCAAGGCTTTTTCTCCATGCCTTCGTAGATCCAGGGTCCACTGAGGTGGTGGGATCCCTCATTGTGGGGCCACCTTGATGTATTTACATCCACACCATCCATTTGTATTAAAAGCTAATTTTATTGGACGATCCAATAATTAAAGCAGATCCAAGGCTCAAGTGAACCATACTATAGGAAACAATAGTACTTAACCACTGAAAACTTCTTGTGTGCCACCTGATTTTGGATCTTCGTTTCTGTGCCCATGCCCCTAAAATGATAAGGAAAAACGGATGGACGGCGTGAATGTAGAAAATATACATTAATGTGGGCCCCACGGTAAGCGCCGCACCATCTTCTCAAACCAATCATACGTGGACCAGCTTTATGTTTATTAGAATTCAACTCCATCCATCTGTTTTTCCAAATCATGTTAGGGCATGGACCAAAAAACGAGGCAGATCCAAACCGCAATATGACCCAACTGGCCCCAAGATGTTTCAACGGTGGATTTCAATCTCAGCTGTTTTATTTCGTTTGGTTCACTTAAACTTTCAATCAGCCACAGTTTTTGGACCATGCTCTAAAATAAAAAACAAATGAACGGGGTGGATTTCTCACTAACATCAAGGTGGGCCCCACTGCGTATAGGTATAGTTATCGCTGTGGAGTTAATACGTCTGAGTGTCTGACAATATGCTCGCAACCCAATTGGTTGCCATGCAATCCTAACCCCAACCGTACGTGGGGCTCACCTTGATGTTTATAAAAAAAAAATCTAACCTGTTCATCTGTTTTTCCATCTCATTCTAGGGCATGGTTCAAAAAATGAGGCAAATCCAAAGTCAACGTGGGCCTCACTGGCCCCAAATGCTTCAACAGTGGAGTTCAATCTCCCCTGTTTCATGTCAATTGGCCCACTAAACCTTTGGTCAGCGTCATTTTTTGGCATATGCCAAAAGAATAGGATAACAAAATAGATGGACGGGGTGGATTTTGTCACTAACATCCTGTAGGCCCATGAATGTTTTAATGGTGGGTGTTTAATTCCCACTGTCACCTTTAGTTTAACCTACATGAGCTCTAGATGACCTCACTTTTGGACCTATGTCTTCAAAATGAGGGAAGCTGATTGCGTACCGTGTAAACTCTGCGGGGTCCACCGTAATTTATGTATTTCATCCCCTCCTTTCATCCATTTTAACAGATATTTTTATGGCTTTAAACAAAAATAAAGCATATAAAAAGCTTCAGTGGACCACACCACAGGAAACAATGTGAATTGAACCTGTACCGTTGAAAAATTCTTGGGGGCTGCGGAGGTTTTGGATCAAGCTGATATTTGTTTCTTCCCTTCATCAATGTCTGTGTGATCTTTTGAACAGGTTGGATGACAAATGAAAATCACTGTGGGCCCTAGAAAGGTTTCAACGGTGGAAATCATTATACCCACTGTTTCTTGGGGTATGGTCCACCTGAATTTTTTATTTGCTTCAATTTTGGTTTCAACACCTTAAACGGTCTGAAAAAGTGGATGGACGGTGTAGATAAACTACATACATTTATAGTGGGCCCAACTGAGTTTACTCAGTACGATAAGAGCGTACTGAGTAACTCAGGACGCAATCCGACTTCGCCTGGCAGGCTTTCCCTTCGGTAAAAGCTTTCAAATTTCAAGGGCAATATGAACTTTTTAATACGAAAACGCTAGGGTCCATTTTTTTTTAGAGAACCGTAGTCAAAATAAAAAGTCAGTTATTTGCCTGTATTTTGAAAACTAGAGGCACCGAAAGGAGAATATCCCAAAAAGCATGCATTTTTTTATTATTAGGCCAGAGGTAGGCACCCATTCGACATTAACCCCTAAAATCAAATATCTAATCATATAACACCACCAGGCCATTTCGACATTAACCCTAAAATCAAATATCTAATCATATAGCACCATCAGGCAATTCATCGTGTGGCTTGGTAGTCAATTGGATTTCGTGAACCTTATTTTCCATGCATGACTTGTCTAACCATAAATACTACATAGACTCTGAACCTGCCGGCAAAGGAATAGTGTACGTTTCTATGGAACATGCACCATCATCAATTGTGCAATGGTTTTTCTCAGTCTGAACAGAGACTAGCCCTACAGTGCCAAGGTAGAAGGATGCTTGACTGCACAACCGGATGGGCTCCTCATGAGGAGAGGAGAGAGTGCAGCTCGGGAGTCATCGGGCGCCCCACCAGTCTCGGTCGGTCGACTGAAATTAGCCTCGGATGGACAGTTGCGACCGACGTTTGGTGATCGGGTGCTCGAAGCCCTGATCGGGCGCTCGACCAGGTTCGGTCAGGTGACCGAAATTCGGATAGTTTCTCTTAGCAACTCACTGGAAAATTTTGCCCATTATTAGGTGCCCAACCGGGTCGGGTCAAGCGCCCGACTGGCGCGTAGATTGCAAAACGTAGTTTTCTGTTTTAACTCTAACTCTTGCGAAGTACTATATAATTACTTCCAAATCGAGATTAGGCTATCCTAATAGGTGTTCTACACGTCCAAGGTGAGAGAGGAAGAGAAAGAGGGAGAGGAAGCTTGTAGAGAATGGGTCTTCTGCTTGTGACGTTGCATAGGTTTTGCAGAGAGTATCTCATTTCGTCTACGTCCTCAGATCTAGTGAGATCTCTCATTTTTCTTAGTTCTCTTTTATTGTTATCCACCCTTGAGGTGAAGATTGATTGGATCTAAGCGAGTTGTGCTTGTGATCGCTGTGTAATCATCGTTTACATAGTGGACTTGCTGATCTGGACGAGGTCCCATGGTTTTTACCTCTATTAAGAGTTTTTCACGTAAAAATCTCTTCTGTTCATCGGGTTGATGATTTGATTGTGTTATTGCATTCTCACATCACATAATTTACATAGTTGGGGTGCGAGATCTTGAAGTTTTACGCAACGCTCCTAACAAAAGTAGTATCAGATCATCCAGGTTGAGTAAAGAGATAGTGGGATCATTGTGAATTATGGAAGGTGGCTCGTCAAGGATTACCCTCAATGGGTCTAACTGGCCCATATAGAAAGCGAGGATGGAGGATCTTCTCTATTATAAAGATATGTATTCTCTAATCTTAGGTGAATTGGCCAGGTCGAAGGATTTGAAAGATGAAGATTGAAAGAAGTTGGACCGAAAGGCGGTAAGGTTCATTAGATAATGGTTGGATGATACGGTGTTCCACCATGTGTCTATGAAGACCGCAGTCGCTAGCCTATGGCAGAAATTGAAAGGGTTGTATGAGAGGAAGACAGCCAGAAATAAAATCTTCCTGATTATAAGACTTGTAAATCTGAAGTTTAAGAAAAATGGTTTTGTAGCTAAGCACATGAATGAAGTTAGCAATATTGTGAACTAATTACTCTCCACTATGAAGATGGTCATTGCCTTGTTATTGCTTAGCTCATTACCTGATAGTTGGGAGACATTGGTTGTATCTCTAAATAACTCCGCGCCAGACGAAAATTTGTCCATGGAACAGGTGACCAATTGTCTCTTTAATGAAGAAACAATAAGAAAGTCCTAGGGATCGTCTTAGCAAGAGGCCCTGGTAACACAGGAATGGGGGAGAGGAAAGAACAAGAAGGGTGATAAAGCCTGAGATAAATCCAAAGGCAAGTCGAGTACTAGGAAAGATGTTAAATGTTGGAATTGTGGTAAGAATGGTTACTACTGAAACGAATGTAGCACCAAAAAGGAAGATAAGAAAGGAAAAGGGAAGGAGAAGAAACATTGAGAATCACCTCTGATGGTGGCGTGATGGTTATACTCTCTATAGATCACGATATTTATCTCATGATTATGAGTCAGGACACCGATTGGGTGATAGACTCGAGAGCGTCGTATCATGCTACTCCACACAAGGATTTCTTCACTAGTTACAAGTCAGGTGACTTCGGCACCATGAAGATGGAAAAGTCTGGAATATCTAAGATCATGAGGGTTAGTGATATCAGTGTAAAGACCGATGTGGACTGCACATTGGTGTTGAAAGATGTGAGGCATATTCTTGAACTTCTCCTCAACTTGATGTCGACGGGAAGGTTGGATGACGATGGCTATGAAAGCCGATTTGTTGGTGGATGCTGGAACCTCATCAAGGGTTCGTTGATTGCAGCTAAAAGGAAAAAGTGTTGCACCTTATATAAGACAATTGTCAGCGTATGCGAGGGTGAGTTGAACGCAGTAGAAGATTCAGTGATAGACATGTGGCATGACGGCTTGGCGACATGAGCGAGAAAGGGCTTCAGCTATTGGCAAAGAAGTGGCTCCTTCCAGAGATGACAAGTATACCTCTCAAAACCTGTATTAACTGTTTATTTGGGAAACAACATAGAGTTTCTTTTTTTAAAACCGCTTCTTATATTAATAAAGTTTATACATTAGATTTGGTTTATTTTGATGTGTGTGGTCCGATGAGGACAAAATCCTTGGGTGGGGCTCTATATTTTGTTACATTCATAGATGATGTATCCAGGAGGGTTTGAGTTTATGCATTAAAAACCAAAGATGAGGTCTTTTGTGTGTTTAAAATATTTCATGTTATGGTCAAGAGAAAGACAGGTAGACCATTGAAGTGCATCTGCACTGACAATAGAGGTGAATATATTGGGCATTTCATGAATATTGTAAGACTCTAGGTATACAACATGAACAGACGGTGCCCAAGACTCCCCAGCATAATGGTGTAATAGAGCGAATGAATCACACCATTGTGGAGAGAATCAGATGCATGTTATCCCATGAGAAGTTGCCCGAAACGTTTTGGGGAGAAGCAATGCACACAGTGGTGTATCTGATAAACAAGTCTGGATTAGTCTCGTTGAATGAAGAAGTACTTGAAAAGATATGGACTAGACATGATGTATCGTACAATCATCTCAGGGTGTTTGGATGCCTGACATCCGTTCATATACCCAGGGACGAGAGGTCCAAGCTCGATTTGAAGATCAGGCTGTGTGTGTTTATGGCGTACGGTGATGAGAAGTTTGGTTATAGATTATGAGATCCAATTGAAAACAATCTGTTATGAATAGAGATGTCATTTTATTTGAGAATCGGTGTATTGAAGACATTAGAAAGGCGGAGAAGACACAGTCCAATTCAGGTGAGCTGGAAGACATAGATCCGATCACTCCTCTCGTAATGCCTGATGACGAGGGAGTGCAATAAGGTGCAGGGGACGTGGGTGTTCCTATAGCAGATGAACTAGGGGAGCAACCCCCACTTGATCCACCTGTGGAGCTACAGGTGAAGAGGTCATCTAGGGACAAGCATACATCAATGAGGTACTCTCCACATGAGTATATTATACTAATCGATGGGAGAGAGCCAGAAGACTACTTTGAAGCCTTATTCGACCTGCATAAGGGGGAGTGGTTGAAGGCTATGCAAGATAAGATGAAATCCTTGCATAAGAACCATACTTATGATCTGAGTAACAAGTGGGTGTTTAAAATGAAGGTTGAACAGAATAACTCATAAACAAGGTTCAAGGCCAGACTTGTAGTGAAAGGGTTTTGTCAGAAGAAAGGAATTAACTTCAACGAGATATTCTCACCAATGGTGAAGATGACATTGAAATTGTGTCTTTTAAATAGCACTTGAGATGCTAAGCGTGCGGAAGCTTAGAGCGGAGCTTGTAAAACTATGGCTAAGTCATAGAGGGGAGGTGATTGGGACCGTTTAAAATTTTTTTTTAAAACAACTTGCCTTAATTAAACTAATTAGCAATTCTAAACTAATTAAATAAGAACACTTAGCTTCTAAGCTTAAGAAGGTCTAATCACAAGGCTAGCATATGATAAACATAAAGACAACCTAGCCTAAGCATGCATAAATAATTAATTAATTAAACTAATCAAGCACCTAATCTATGTAACCTGAGTAGACTATATGAGAATGGATCATATAAGCTCAAGTCTACTCTACTTAGTGAAAGTACATCTTGTGTGTGGATGTATCTAACTAGTGCCTATCATACATCTTAATCAAGCATGAATAATTAAGCAATTAAACCATACAAAGCTAGATTAACAATGTACTCTACTCAATCACAAACACAAGCATGTATAGTGGTTCAGTCACCCTACTCTATTCCCAGTTCAAGTACTCACCCTTATGAGCACACCCACGTTCACTAGGGAGTTTAAATCTGGTTCTTTCCAACCAAGGTGTTTAAACGGTTCCACCCTACCAGTGAGTTTAACAAGGTTCTTTCCAACCTATAACGGAGATTTCAAGGTTCATCTCCCAACCTAAGAGTTCGACAAGGTTCCTCCCAACTCTTCGATTCCAATCCAAGAACCTAGCGTATACTCCACCAGAGGCTCCCCACAGAGACATGTTTGAATTTGTAAATCCAAACTCTCAAACTCAATCCTCACCGAGGAAGGAGTGCAACCAGACTCTTAATATGACAACTTACTTGTCGGATGAGTCCCTTGTTCAGCACCGCTTTGGATAGCTTGATCTCCGCTCTCCCGTGCTAAAATCAACTCTCGTTTGCTCCCCCGATCGTGTTGCCGCTGTATTGTCAATGCCTCAACTCCACTTGATCAATCACCTTACATGTGATGCCTTTGAGATGCTCAAGGTGATGGGAGGATAGGTTTGAGAACTCTACAACTAATGGGAATGAGTTGCCTAGAGTTACTCACCTATAATGATCTCATCTTAGAGTTTTGGATAAGAAAGTACATCTTGTGTGTGGATGTATCTAACTAGTGCCTATCATACATCTTAATCAAGCATGAATAATTAAGCAATTAAACCATACAAAACTAGATTAACAATGTACTTTACTCAATCACAAACACAAAGCATGTATAGTGGTTCGGTCACCCTACTCCACTCCCGGTTCAAGTACTCACCCTTATGAGCACACCCACGTTCACTAGGGAGTTTAAATCTGGTTCCTCGTAACCAAGGTGTTTAAACAGTTCCACTCTACCAGGGAGTTTAACAAGGTTCTTCCTAACATATAACGGAGATTTCAAGGTTCATCTCCCAACCTAAGAGTTTGACAAGGTTTCTCCCACCTCTTCGATTCCAATCCAAGAACCTAGCGTATACTCCCGCCAGAGGCTCTCCACAGAGACATGTTCGAATTTGTAGATCCAAACTCTCAAACTCAATCCTCACCGAGGAAGGAGTCCAACCGGACTCTCAATATGACAACTTACTTGTCGGATGAGCCCCTTGTTCAACGCCGCTTTGGGTAGCTTGATCTCCGCTCTCCCGTGCTAAAATCAACTCTCGTTTGCTCCCCCGATCATGTTGTCGCTGCATTGTCAATGCCTCAGCTCCACTTGATCAATCACCTTACATGTAATGCCTTTGAGATGCCCAAGGTGATAGGAGGGTAGGTTTGAGAACTCTACAACTAATGGGAACGAGTTGCCTAGAGTTGCTCACCTATAATGATCTCATCTTAAAGCTTTGGATAAGAATATGACTATCAAGAAGGATCTAAACTCTAGAGATCAAGAGGGGTTGAAGGTCATTTTCTACATGAGCTTGGAATGCTCAATTCTTGTGTGAAATCACAAGGAAGATGCCTTGCAATGATTAGAGATTAAGCCTCTAATGATCTCCAACAATGGTGGCCTCAATCCTCTCAAAACTCCTCTCTTTACCCCTAAAAATGAGCCATGCCTTTAAATAAATAAAGCTCCAACGGCTATAAAATGGCTCTTTTCGACCAGTTGTAATATGTGGCCTAGACGAAATGGTTGTTGTCCATAATAGATCGGTCACCGAACGGTCAAACAGACCGGCCGATCGATCGGACGACCGGTCTAAGCATGAATTCCTACTGCTTCTTAGGTTTTGTTTTGCAATAGTTCGTGCAACCTCTTGGCCATTCAATTGGTGATCTTTTGGGACACCTAGGGACAATCTAAAATGACTAAGGATATCCTAATAGTCACAGTTATCTAGAGATTATGATTTTGGATAGGTTCAAGGTTAAAGCACACTAAGGCATCTCTTTTTCCTATTTCTTCTTTCTTAATGCAGCTAGTCTGTCTTGAGTCTTCTGTCTTCGTCTTCATTAAGCTCAACCATCACTAGACTCATTGACCTAAGTGATTGACAAACAAGGTGCACTAGTATGCCACAGAAAAGTGCACTAATAAACGTCCATTCGGATGTTGCTTGGGTTGGCTACGAGCATGGATCTGGAGATAGAGCAATTAGACATTAAAACTGTATTTCTCCATGATGACCTGGAAGAAGAGATCTATATGCACCAGTCAGAGGGGTTCGAGGTCAAGGGCAAGGAGCACATGGTGTGTAGGCTTAAGAAGAGCTTGTATAGGCTGAAGCAAGCTCCGAGGCAATGGTACAAGAAGTTCGACTCGTTCACGTTAAAGCATGGGTATGATAGAATGGAGTCGGACCACTATGTGTTCACGCGTAAGTTCTCAGATGGTGATTTCATAGTTTGCTATTTTATGGTGATGACATGTTCATTATGGGTAAAGACATCAAGAAGATCGATAGGCTGAAACAAGAGTATCGCAAGTCATTTGCGATGAAGGACTTGGGCCTAGCTAGATAGATCCTAGGAATGGAGATCACTCGTAACAGAAGTCGTAAGAAGCTTTAGTTGTCACAAGAGCGGTATGTTAAGAAAGTCCTAGAGAGATTCAATATAAATGTAGCGAAGTTGGTCAGTTCTCAACTCGATGGTCACTTCAAATTGAGCAACAAGCAGTGTCCCAAGACAATGGACGAGGTGGAAGAGATGCAAAAGATACTATATGCCTCGGCGGTAGGAAGTTTAATGTATGCTATGGTATGTATACGCTCAGATATAGCATATTCGGTCGGTGTGGTGAGCCAATATCTTGGGAATCCCGACAAAGAGAACTGGGCAGCAGTGAACTAGATACTAGGGTATCTGAAAGGCTCATCCAGGTTGAGCATATGCTATGGTGACGGTAAACTTGTGTTAGAAGGCTACACAAATGCAGATATGGTAAGTGACATAGACTCTAGAAAATCTACATCGGGGTTCATGTTCACATTTGTAGGGGGAGCGGTCTCTTTGCAAAGTAAGTTACAGAAGTGTGTAGCGTTGTCTATGACAGATGCCAAGTACATCGTAGTCACAGAAGTATGTAAAGAGATGCTTTGGATGATGAGGTTCCTACAAGAACTTGGTCTAAAGCAGGAGAAGCACATGGTCTATTGTGATAGCCAAAGTGCAATACATTTGAATAAGAATCCAAGTCATCATTCCAAGTCGAATGAGATAGAGGTTCGGTATTACTGGATCATGGATACGTTGGAACATAATATGTTACAGCTTGAGAATGTCCACACGGATGATAATGAGTCAAATATGATGACCAAGACTTTCCACAAAAAAAAAAAAAAAAAAAATTTCAAGGCTTGCAAAAGCCTAGTCGACTTGAAGATGACAAAGCCCTCCTCATGAGTCGAAAGGTAAAGATTTGATGGGGTGTTCCTCCTCATAAGGAGAGAAGAGAGTGCAACTCGGGGGGTCATCAGGCGCCTGACTAGTCTCGATCGGGCGATTAAAATTAGCCACGGATGGACAGTTGGTCTTTTAACAGTTTTGGAGATAGTCGGGCAACCGACGTTTGGTGATCGGGCAACCGAAATTTGGATGGCTTTTCTCAGCAACTCATTGGATAGTTTTGTCCATTATCGGGCGCTCGACTGGCACATGGACTGCAAAATGCAGTTTCTTATTTTGGCTCTAACTCTTACGAAGTACTCTATAATTGCTTCCAAATCAAAATTAGGGTATCTTAATAAATGTTCTACACATCCAAGGTGTGTGTGTGTGTGTGTAAGAGAGAGAGAGAGAGGGAGAGAGAGGGAGCTTGTAGAGAAGGGGTCTTTTGCTCGTGACGTTGCATACGCACTGCAGACAGTATCTCAATTCGTCTATGTCCTCAGATCTAGTGAGATATCTCGTTTTTCCTAGTTTTTTTTTATTGTTATTCACCCTCGATGTGAAGATTGATTAGATCCAAGCGGGTTGTGCTTGTTATTGTTGTGTAATCATCGTTTACATAGTGGAGTTGTTGATCTAGACGAGGTCTCGTGACTTTTACCTATGTTGAAGGTTTTTCACATAAAATCTCTTGTGTTCGTATGGTTATTGATTTGATTGTGTTTATTGTATTCTCATCTCACATAATTCACATAGTTGGGGTGTCAAATCCTAAAGTTTTGTGCAACGCTCCCAACACAACCTACCATCGTCAACGGTTCCGAATCATGTCTTTTTTCAAGGAGTGTCATGATATTACGTTGGTCACACATGTTAGTTATAATTCATGTGGATCTGTCACGCATGTTGGTGATTACTCATGTGGATCTCTACCGCATATAAGGTTGTGTTTGGGTTGGGTCAGGTAGCTGGAAGCCTCAGCCCAAGACCAACCCAACCTGGGTCAGTCGAGGATTTTCAACCCAAGCCCAACGGATTGATCAAGTCGGGCTTAGACCCAGTACGGTTTAGACCGAGCCGAGCCTAAGTTTGATCCTCACGCCACAGCACGCACCAAATAAAATAAACAGGACAGTCTCATATGTACTTCTTATATGGACTCTGGGGCTTTCCGACATGCATGGTACGCGTGTGAGACAACCAAGCAAATCATCCGGTGGGAATTTCATTTACGAAAGGCAATAGACCTATTTTCAATAAATAAAAAAGAAAAGAAAAGAAAAGACAAAGCTTTAGAATAGCACCTTAATACGATGGCTTGATGAACTGGCTCACCGGATTTTCAACATTAGGTCATGGGTTAAGAATACCCATTATGGTGAAAAACCACTATAGTGTACCGGATTTTGTGGTCAGGTCATTTGCATGGAGGGGAGCACCTGATAGACAGCTCTGATTTAGCAAATCTCCATGCACTGTGATCAGGATCATTTACTAGGCAAACTACGGCAGGGATTTACCAAGTAACATGGTTTAAAAATTATATTGGTTGTGACATCAAGCTGAGCCGTTCAACTAAGACCTCGTGTCTCAAATGGAATGGTACGGCTCCACCACGTAATCTCTGTGGCACTATATGACGATCTTCACCTCTCAAATCCAATAAATGGTAGGAAATGCTTCGTTTGGCATCTTGCTCTAATTCAATAAGAGCTACGCTAATAAATTCTTGTTCTAGCTCTGTTTTAAATAAAGCTCATTTGGTAAAATTATATTTTTCAAGTGAAAAAAAAAATAAAAAAAATCTCTTGTTTGAAATAAATATGTTTAGTAAAACCTTCAAATAAGAGCCTTTTTTTTTTTAAGGGTGGTTAATGTCAATTTTAAAGATATAGCTATTATAAGAGCAATACAAATGGTTTTTTATTTTTTTTTTAGATCTCATAATAGATAAACCATGCTTCCAAATGACAGAAGAATGGATGATTACAATCTTCATATTTTAAGACATCTAGATCATCCATTATCTCGTACATTAGATGTTGATCAACCATCACATGGAGCCCACCTTTGATATGCACCATCCATTGTGTGAGCCAAGCCTTCAAAGTGAGTCTCCATTATATAAGGTTTGTCTTGGATGTAGATCATTCATCATTAGGGGCCCACCTTCATGCAGGTCATCCATCATGTTTGGCCCACCATCAATGCTAATTGTCCTTTATGTGGGCCCCTCAATATCCATCACCCATCACTTAGAATCCACATTTGATGTGTCAATAGTGTGGCCCTACCTTCAAAGTGGATTGTCCATCATGTAAGGCCCACTTTTGATGTCCACCATTCATTTTGTGAGGCACCTATGTGGATCATCCATCATGTGGCCCACTTTGGATATGGGTTATCCGTCATGCGAGACCTTGGATGTGGACCGTCCATTATGAGAGGCCACACTTTGATGTAGGTCATCCATCATGTGAAGCCCACTCCATTCATTATGTGAGCCCACCTTGATGTGGATCATTCACTGTGTGGGCCCCCACCTTCAATATGGGTCATTCATCATGTGGGCCTACCTTTGATGTCAACCGACCATCATCTGGGCCCACCTTCAATGACTATCATCCATCATGTGGGTTCCACCTTTGATGTGAACTGCCCATCAAATGGGACCCACTTGATGTGCATGTTCGGCATGATGAGCCACACTTTGATGTAGGCCATCTATCATGTGGGGCCCACCTTTGATGTGAACTATTCATTACATGGCCCACCTTGATGTGGGCCCCACCTTCAATATGAGTCATGAGGGGCCCACCTTTGATGTCTACCATCCATCATGTGGGGCCCACTTGATGTGGATAGTCCATCGTGTAAGACCCACCTTTGATGTCCACCATACATCATGTAGGTCCCACCTTTCTTGTGGACCGTCTATCATGTGGGGCCCAACCTTCAATATGGGTCATTCATCATGTGGGTCCACCTTTAATGTCAACCTTCCATCATGTGGTCCCACATTCAATGTTCATCATCCCTCATGTAGGTCCCACCTTTGATGTGGACCACCCATCAACTAAGGCATGCTTGATGTGCATTGTCCATCATGTGGGGCCACACTTTGACGCAGGCCATCCATCATGTGGGGCGCACCTTTGATGTGACTGTGCATTATGTGGGCCCATCTTTGATGTGGACCATTCACATGGGGTCGACCTTCAATATGGGTTGTTCATCATGTGAGCCCACCTTGAAGATAATGTAAACAGAAGAGAAGTGGATGAGATGGGAATTACTAGGAAAGTTTTTAGGACAAACTTAGTCCAAAAATTAATCCAAAATGTTTACCCACTGAAGCCAAATAAGTTATGTTTCAAAAAGAAACCCCTCCCAACTAATAAAATTAGAGCTTATTTACTACTTTCTAAACAATTAAGCACTTTGATTAGACTTTTATCACACGGTCTAAAAGCTTATTTTTTTGAGAAATAAGCCAATAAGCTCTTATTCAAAGGAAGCTAGTGCAACAAGGGCTGTCAAAGAGCTGGGTTTGGACGGGCCCAATTTCTGCCCAAGCCTGTCCTGCAAAGTAAAACTAAATCCAAGCAAATGCCAGGCTAGAACAAACAGGCCGGAGCTCAAACCACGATGATTACACCCCTGAAAAACCAAGAAATGGATTGTTCATTAAGTGTGCCCGTCATGCATAATATATGGCAAAAAATGCCCTTGAAATCCTGAGCTGGGTTGGTGGGCTGTTAAAAAAAGTCCTCGCCCTTCCTAAATGGGCTTAAATTTTAGACTCCAGCCCATCCCTTGGGCCTAGTTTTTCAGCCAAAGTTCAGACCTAAGTAGGCCAGGCATGAAAGCTTGGAGGGCCAGTCCAGCCATTGACAGTTCAAAGTGCAAACTTTTTCTAGAGTGCCATATGGCTCAGCGGGAGAACAGTGTCGCGCATGTCATGCAGGGCCACAAGCTAGGGATCGTGTGAGCAGGCCCATAATTGCCCATGACGAACAATGGTGTTCCCTAGCAAGCTTTTTCTATTTTAAAGCAAGTAAATCAACTAAAGAAGAAGAATTCAAGGTTATTTCTAATTTGCTTTGTTCGAGCAAACTAATCTTAAGAAACTGGTTATGCCTTGATTTGATTGTACCATTGCGTAATGTGAAAACGCCATCAGCTCTGGTTCCTGAATGCCCAGCAAGCCATGGCCACATTGACCTACCTGGGCTGGGTGTTGGCCTATCCTGTTCCTGGCATCTTAAGCCTTGGCCCCAGCCTGGCCCAAGCCCTAATAGGCAAAAATGCCACTCCCCCCAAATTCCCCTACAATGAAACGAGTGAAATGGTCAAGGGCATAAAATTAGTCCAATCTAAGAATTTTATAGGGTGGACTTGGGTGAGACCTCGAACCTGCAAAGTGGGTGGGACACTGATGTGTCGCACAAGAATTGGCCCAGCTAGGTGGGTGTCGTGCAAGATAAAGGCATGTACAAGAACACAGAAGTGTTAGAGGCTACCGGCATTAGGGCCTGGCTTCAAGGTCCCAACCCCTCTCTCTCGGTCCGGCAGTGGTAGTAGGGGCAACATCAGGAGCGACACCAGGTGTTGGGTTTTCTAATTGATCAATTTGGAGAAATCTGGTGTTAGGTTCGGTTGGATTAAAAAAAAGAATGTGGTCAATGAGCTTTTGCACACCTGCATGTATAAGTAACAAATGGGTTACTAATGTGATGGTTCCCCACCATTTTGAAAACAGTTGCGATTCACGTGGCCTGTGTGTCCATCCAGACTATGCAAAGTATGCAAAATATTGTGCATGGAACGTTATCTTTAAGATCACACTACTCAAGAAATCTTAACTATACATTGATGGTTAAAAGTAAAAGTAAAATGGTGAGTGGTCTGAATTCCAAGTATACAACCAATGATTACTATTCAATTGGGTTCAAATTTTTGCCCCTGGTTTCTCTATGCATATCAATGCTAAGTATAAAAAAGCCATAACTTGTTTGAAACTACCCAACTAAAGCTACAGCCTGAGCAGCATCTTGCCTCTTCAATACTCTTCTGTGCTACCTGCAAAAACTAGAAGAAACTGCCTGATCGTATTGAAGAAATTCATTTCTCTACAGTTTCAAGAACATACCTCACCCTACTATAGAATAAACCGTGTGTGACGAGGACATTACAGCAGAATGCAAATAAAGAACAGAAGAAAAGAAAAAGGAAAAACAGCACTCAAATAAAAGCAAGAGTGTAATAAAACATTTCTATCATCAAGTAGTAGGATATAATGTTAAAAATAACCTACTATACACTGGAGATGGGCAGTTACACATGCCATGTCAACTGAGACCAGCAAAAACAGTTCTGGTTCAATCATCTATAAGGGACATGGCATGTGTAACTGCCCATCTCCAGAACTGTTTATCTTGAGTCAAGATTCTTGAGGACAAGATAAATCTTCTATAAGTTATGTTATAAGGGACACTCACAAGATTATAATAAACATAATGAAGAATAGTTATGTTCTAAGAGAAACAAGAGCAAGTTTATTGACCTGTACGAAAGTTATACATCATAAGAAATGAACATTCCCGTTTCCCCAAATGAAAGTCTTTAACTAGGCACTGAAACAAGCTGATCTTACTCGTTCAAGTTGCAATTTGCTAGGATGCTCTGGAAATTTCCCTGTACCAGTAGACAGATTCTAGGATAGTTCAGAATCACACCAGCTTCCCAAAATGCATCTGAAAATACATACGAAACCAAATCTGGATAATCCATTTGATTCGTCAATAAACCTCCTGTGACATCAGTAAGTTGGACCACCCATTCCATGACAAGTTGGACCACCCATTCCATGTCCAAGGCTTTCTGAAAGCTTCCTGAATTTGGTGGCCCTTCTGAACCAACAGGCTTCCAACTCGTTCATGTTGGTGGAGAAGTTACTTCAGGATTCGGGTAGTCAGACTATTTAGATATGCTCTCCCATTCCCTCAATTTCATAGAGCTTGGAAAGCTATCTTGACTAAGTACTGCTGTGACTTTGCCATTGGTTAGGCCCCCAAAATTCTCTGCCTGAATCGACATAAAGACAGGATATCAAAAAGTTTTTCCTTCAATGGTAATAACAGAGAAAAAAGAAAGTGGTAACAATGGACCAGTTCAGATATTTCCAATAGGTGCCCACATGCTGTGAAATGCATTGAAAGGCCTTCAGAAACATTAGGAACCTCATATCCCTACATTTGATGGAAAAAAAAAACTGCATTGAATATCACTAATAGCTTATCAATTGGAGGCTAGGAACAGCAACAATTTGTAGTCAGTATATGTATAGTAAGTTAGTCTCTAAATAAAAAATAAAAGTATAAATTTGGAACCATTATGCTTTGAGCGTCTTCTCCTTGGAGTTATATTAGAGCAACCCTACGAGAAACTGTCTACATCTCATTCTTCCCTTCTCATTTGATCAGACCAAGCTGTAAGTTGAAGAAGGTAGCTGAGATTTTGGTAAGTAGTCACTATTAAAATTCTCATTAAACACAAACTTACCTTACATAAGTCAACTAAAATTAATTTTAGTCCCATGTTAGCTAGAAACATTCTGTGCACCAACCTCTTCTACAAAACAAAGCTAGCTAGATACACAATAAGATTATCAGAATAAGTCAATGTTTAGTATAAAAAAAAAAAAAAAAGTTCTTTAATAAAACAATAGTTCTGCCTAATCTTTTTGTTAAAGAAGAAGAAGAAGAAGTCATTCACCAAAACCACAATTCAATATTTTTCACCAGAATCTGAAACTCTCAATCTTTTCTAAAAGATAGTTCTGCCTAACTGCTATTCAAGCCATCCAAACACGGCCTAGAAGTCTTAAAGCAAGAACAAAAGAATAGAAAACAAAAAGAACATAACCCATGTTCTGTTTTCAAACCAAAAATGCAATTTATGCAAACAAAATGAACAAATTCTCAGCCAAGATTGGGAATTCAAACCTCCTTAGAGCATAACACATCATCAGTTCATAACACATGGAAAACAAAACCCAACTTTAAAAGAATAAAATAGAAAAATCAAAGTATTGAAGATTGAGAACTGTTGGATCAACAACTTCCTAAAAGATCAAAAGGGTGCTTGAATTCACACCTCCAACTACACTTTTGCAATTTCCAGTCAAGAACGGTGGAGATGGGTCATCAATGGGTGGGGCAGTCCCACCTACCTGAAGACGTACTAACAGTCCATTATGATACCACCAATAATCTACATTCACTCCATATTCACCTGCATACATACAGTCCATATGAATCCCTTTTCATGCCACACACTCCATATTCACTTGCATTCAGTGCACAATCACGTTCACTCCATATTCACTTGCATTCAGTGCACAATCATGTTCACTCCATATTCACTTGCATTCAGTGCACAATCATGTTCACTCCATATTCACCTGCATATTAACAGTCCAGAAGCACAAGAACCAGTAGATACACTTGCTTTTTTACAGCACACGCCATTCACATTCAGAACAAATTTACCTACATGCATAATCACATTCACTCCTTTTTTTCTAGAAAGCTGGGAGCACACCACATATAACTTCGTTAACTAAAAATTAGCTTTACAACACACAACAACAACAACAACAACAACAACAACAAAAGGCAGGCCTCGCCTATCATATAGCACTGCCTTATTAGGCCTTTACAAGGACACACCCATCAACAACTATACAAACAAAAGGATCCACCCAACAAATGAACTCCATTGAAGCATTCAAATAATGAAACAAAAGGATCCAGCAGGGCAAAAGATGTACACTTCTTTGGGTAGGCACCACAAAAAGAAATGAACCTCACCTATCCTTTAAACCACACGAAAAAAAAAAAAAAAAACTGAAAAACACAAGAGGACGCATTGCCATGGCAGATGCTAATTACAAGTATAGACATGAGTCACATGACCATAGCAAACCACCTCGAGACAACATTCCAAAAACAGGGCAGCAGAGAACCCAAATAAAAAAACATTGGCTTGCACCCAGAAAACACAACAGAGGCCTCTTCAGATTCACAAACTTCAACTAAGCCTTCTGTTTGGTATAAACTAGTATCCTGACAAAAAAAAAAGAAGAAGAAGAAGGGATTTCACTCACATGTAAGAAAGAAAGGGAAAAAAGAAAAAGAAAAAGAAATTACAAAGTGCAATGCAAGAGCAATGTTTGGTATAAAAAGAGAATAGTCAATGGTCCAAATTACCTGGGTGGAAATGGATAAATGCGAGTATTTCCCCGATTTAATACTTCATCAAAAATTACTAGAACATAGATGGCAGTTGATTGTTATCAGATGGAAATTAGCAGCTAGTTGTAGTTACATTAGAACTCAAGTACAACAAAAAACACAGTTATGAAAACTTCAATAAGCACAAGTTATACGAAGACCATATTTATTATTGCAAGTCTATTAAAGTAAATCTCACTTTTACCTGAGATCCGACGATAGAATGGTTTTGTGGAAACATGATAACATTAAGAAATTGATCCCGAACTCTTCCAAAAAAAATTTTGATGCCGATTTTGAGCATATGGTATATTGATGGACCCACTTGGGCCAGGAGGGACGTAGCCCATCATCATATGAATTCTACTTGGTAATCCGTAAGGATGGCCCACCAGAATACCTGATACAGGAAAAAGAGAATTACAAAATTTAACAACAATAATATTTGACATGACAAGCTTTGAAAACAAGTCATCAATGATACCTGATCGAAATGACTGAATTGGGAGAATATAAGTGAATAATGTGAATGTAGAAATTGAAAGTATGATGTTTGATGCTTGGGCCATTCTTGTCTCTCTTGATTTACTTGCAGCTCAATGGATTCAATTCGAGATTTTTTTTTCTTCCCCGCTTTATATAGTGGATTTTTAAATGCACAACAACACCTCCAACTCTATGCTTTACTCTAATCCCTGTTACAATTCATGAACCTAGACTATCAACAAAAGTAACTTCTTTCTTTGTTAAATTAGGAAGTATGCTTTCAATATCTACACTTTGAATTGGCTCAGAGTATTCATATTCAGTACATACACTTTCAAATGGCTCAAAGTGTGCACATCGGTATCTAAACTTTTTATAGGTTCATCATGTTCATTATCTACACTTTCATGGTCTGCTTGAGGCGACTTTACTGGCGGTTCCTTGATGCTTTTCATATATTCCATCACTTCATAAAATTTATTTGCATATCTATTAGCAAATTTAAAAACGTTGTCATATTCCTCAGCCATTGTTGCAATTTTAAGAAGCTCACATCACAAATAATCATATCATTTACTTGAGCAACATTATGGTCACCTTGTATTGTTAACCCCGTATAATTCCTAACAAAACCCAACTTTGCATCGCCTTGTCATGTCTCTGAATATAACAGGGAGGAAGTACCTTTTTTATTATAATAATTTAAAACTTTCAATGCATGACTACATAAGATTCCCACAAACTTAAAACTTTTTTAAGCTACATGTCATAGCACTGTCTGATGAGTTGAATCTTACAATACATCATTTCTCTTTGTCGTTATGAGTAACTAAAAACTCTGCAACCATACCAAATTCGCCACATTTAAAATTTTAATTTAGTAGGAAATTTATTGTACTCATCTTGAAACATTCCAAACACTTCCAGAGTGTACACCACACCTTTGTTGCTTCCTTCAACATCACCACATTAACAAATATTACTGGAGTATAGTCTCATTTTGAAATTAGTTACAGAATCCTCATATCAATAATCAGCCAGGAACCATTTGTAGTGAGTAAAGAAACACAAGAGATTATGTTTAGAGTTAAGATATATATTTTTTCAAACACTAGTCATGCTCTCGCTCCTTGCATGCCCTTCATGTCACCGCAAGATGTATTTCTTCCGTAAACCAAAGCCTATTTTTTTTAATTTGTTTAAACAGATCATGTAACCAGTTGTTATGCTTTAAATCATAGTTCTCAAACATTTTATTCAATGGAGTTAAAAAGTCCTCATATATACGCACATGCTAAAATCATATTTAAGACTTTTTGAAGCACTAAATAGATGGATGAAGTGCTTGGTAGAATTTTGATAAATATGCCTAATACATAGACGATGATATGCTTTCAGCGTCATTGAAACTATTGAATTGGCCATTGCACTTAAAAATGTTTCAAACAACCACTTGAAATATTTGATCGTTTCATCAAATAACAAATTTGCAGCAAATATTACACTTTGTTTATGATGATTTACCCTAGTAAATGGAGCAAATGACCATCCGTAACTATTTGTTCTGTATATGGTATCAAAGAAAACCATGTCCCCAAAAATGATAAGTCCTCTATTAAGTTCCATTTGCCCAAAACATGTTCGCAATTAAATCATTTTCATCTACTTTTATTAAATAAAAGAAAGATGCATCCTCTAATTTCATTTTTTGAAAATATTCTAGAATGGCTTCTACATCCCCTTTGTCATCGCTTTCATCCACTTCCTTCATGAATATTTTCTACAATCAATGGATAAGAAACCCAGATTCTCTCTACCTCTAAAATATCCTAAAGTTTCTTTGAGTTTTAGTCCTAAATCATCGGCGATAATCACATCAACTTTTTAATCATCAGTCAAGCTTCTCTGTGACCTTAACATATTCACCTTCGATGGTATAACAACCTCATGGTTATGCTCTGACACAAACTTAGTCACTTTGTGTTTTCCATTCACATAAAGGTTAATAGTCATGCATACTAGACAACTAGTTCTTGTAATTGGATGGGGAAACTTTCGATCACCATTATGTTTCTTTTCGCATCTTTGACCTTCTTTAAAGCATACAAAAACTTGCTTTTCAATAAGACACCATCATCTAATTTTGTACCTGACTTTGAAACATTGAACCCTATCTTTTTAGCATATCCATTTATATGTTATCTTGTTAGAAGTAAACTCCATTCCTAGTTATAGTTCTACATCTAACTCTATTCCCTGTTGGCTTGCTCTTTGATTATTTATTTCAATATCAAACTCTAACCTTTGACATAATAGAGAAAGTGCTCAACTCTCCAAGGTATTATCAATCATTTCACCAATTAACCTTCAAACAAGAACCAACACCTATAACTTACAAATACAAAAGACAAATGTCGAACACCAATATATCTATTGGGCGAGTACTTCTTGTTGGCTCCACAATCAGTCAAATCCACCTCGATAAATTAATGACCTATAACTTGCAAAGAAAAATAACAATCAATGAGATGTGTGCATCGATGAGATGATGTCCCCTAGAACAAGAAAAATTGTCATTATTGAAAGAATTTTATTTTAGAAGTAGAATTTCTTCTAAGTAAATGTAGAAGAATTCGAGGCATGGTTTCATCCAATCTAAGTACCATCCACTCAACAGTCTGGACCATTGAACTATGGTCCCCACTTGTACAGACTAAAATCCTTAATAGTCGCATCCCCATGTATAACATTGAGTTAGTTTAGAAATTGCACTTTGGCAACCTTATTTAGAGGGTGTTTAAATGAATGAAAATTCTTAAATTGAAATTTCAATCAAGAAAAATTCCTAAATATGAAAGGAACGGAAGAAGCTTTCACGGGGAAAGTAAGTCAGTTGAGTTTTTATGTCAAAGGGCTAGAACGTTAATTATAGAATGAGCATCCAGTGTCAAAAAATATAAGGGCTGTAATCTCTTTTTCTTGGGTTGTAGCCGGATCACTATCTCAGCAGTGCCGCTTGTTGTTTTGTTTTCCCTTTTCTTTCTAGTTTTCCTTAATATAATTTCGTCATCTTTCAAAAAAAAAAAGTCCTAAATATGAAAAATTCTCAAATAGCGAAGATCTACAATTATGGTTCTTAACTCAAAACCATACAATCAATTTGAAAGAAAAAAACCCCAATTAGGAACTCCAAATTAGAATTTTTAGGGATTTTAAATAGGAAAAATTGCTAAATACGGAAAATCCCCAACTAGCGAAAATCTACAATTAGGATTTTTAATTCAAAACCATACATTTAATCTGAAAGAAAAAATCCCCAATTTAGGTTCCCAAATAGAATTTTTTAGGGATTTCAATTAGGAAAAAAATACTAAATATGGAAAATCCCCAAATAGTGAAAACGCACATACCACAGTTAGCGTTCTTAATTCACAACCATAAATCACTCTAACTTGCAAGGGATTTGGAAGCCAAAGCCGTTGTCACTCCTAGTGTCACCCTTTTTTTCTTTTTCTTTTTTTCTTTTTTCTTTTTTTCTTTTTTCTTTTTTCCAACGTTGCCCTTGCTGACACCATCGGACTGAGAGAGGGGGATCTCTCTCAAAGAGAGACAAATCGCGAAGAGGAAGGGAGAGCCGAAGAGAGATGAAGGAGGGAGAGAGATGGAGGGAGAGAAATGAATGAGAGAGATGAGCTACGACCACAACGCTAGGCCCTAACATCGTTACAGACTAACGCTTCTTGCGTTCTTGCACTTGCCTTCCTCTCACATGACACCCACATAGCTGGACCAATTCTCACACGACAAGTCAAGTTCCCACCCACTTTGCTGGTTCCAGGGTCTCACTGAAGTCATGCCCAATTTTATAGGGGTATCATCAGCCCACAACAAGTCCCATTATGTAATTTTTTTTTATTATTGAAACATAACCCCATTCAAGAGTGCCTTTAAACTACACGTACATGCTGAATGCTGAATCAAAACCACTCACAAGCATCTATGAACAATCCATTCTTTTCATATTAAGGTGTCATACTTGATGATTGGACCAGTACGGACCATTCATCATTAAACCATGCCAAGTTTGGCCCAGACACTGGACCTTGGATATCAAGCCCCAGCCCAGACATAGAACCTTAGATTTCAAGCCCAAGCGAATCCTTGAAGCTAAGTTTAGGGGAAAAGCCCTAGCCTTACAGGGTTGGGATCACGAATATGCTCAGCGTTGGAGGCATCATACTTGTCGTAAGTCGCTGCACCCTATGGCTCTTCAATCCCCAGCACCATCACCCCCTCCCCTGCTCCTCTAACAGAGTGCCTTCACAATTTGGATCCCATTCACAGCTCTACAATCTAAATGCACTGCGATCAATGATCCACGTGTGTCATCTACTTTATACACATCCTTGGGTTGTATTGCTCCAATATACGTGTCCCTTACCCTGCACTACCGTGAGGCACAACAAGGCACCCTCACCCCTGCATTGCTCTAATAAGCAGCACTGAGTTAGAGTTGTGTGCAGCAGGGTCCCTCACACTACATTGCTCAAAGCAGTTCTATGTCAGCATTGTATCCAGCACCATATCCCATCTGCTTCTTTCTCTTGCTATAGTTGACTGATCCACATCTTCAGGGGCAGTTCCCCTCACCCTACACCGTCTCTGCTAGCGTTGGGGCCCTAACAAATTTCATGTCATTAATGCTGGCTAGTGCTAGACTCTTAAGTCCAATTGGAACAACCTTTATTTTCTTACCCAGAATTCATCCTGGGATCATTGCATCATCTCACCTGGCTGCATCATGCAGCAACCAAGATTTTCTCCACACTTCTCCCAAAAACAAACAAGATTCTCTCCACACCTCACAGCTCAAGGAACCTAAGCACTTCACAACTAAGGGCTACTAAAACTTCGTGGCTGCATGGATGTTTCAACGTTCTCCATTAAAGAACTATCCCAACGCTCAACATCTAATAGACACGACACGCCTAACATCCAACTGGGATGTAAATCTTATTGGCTCTCTATGGTTACCAAGATGCTTCTTAGACTCAACAACAAAGGATTCAACATAAGAGATATCTGACACTCTTAAGCTCATGAAGATTCAATTAAATCACACAGAGTGTACGCATTGCACTAATCACTATATACGCTAGCAAGGCGTTGTTTATGTTATTTATGTGGTTTTTCCTTTTAATCATGGGCTTTCCTCAAGTAATGTAATTAAGGGCCTATAGTAATGCAGTTTCCATGAAATAATAAAACCTTCCAAAGGAAAATTATGTGTTCGGATATACCTACTCTGCAAATGATTTCTTACAACTCTAAGCAAGCAAACACATCCACAAAATTGTAAGCAACCTTAGAAATGTAATTTAGTGGCTAGCCAAGATGTATTTATGCAAAGAAGAAAAGCATAAAGAGGTCATGAGTTTCAATTTTCACAGGGGAGTGAATGAACCACTATTTCAGACTGGTTTGATGGAAAAATGAATTAACTGATTGAATAAAATAATCATAACAGACTTGTGAATTGGTACAGAAAATAATCTTAACAATACAAAAATAACATTGATAATCCCAAGGGCTTTCTCTATTTTGTCCATTACAGAGCCACCAATTGCATGGAAAGCATCCACATCTAGGTGCAATTTTCACGCCATGGACCATTAATGGGATTGCAGGACCTAACAGAAGAAGGAAAGGAATATCTGAACTACCTCGAATTATTTCTCTCCTACAACATAATTGTAGTAACTAAATTCTGTAACCGTAAGCCACAGGAATCCCAATTGCAATCCCACCAGAACAGTTCTCCCCCACCAACAGTGGGGTTGGCTGGTGGACATATTCTGGGCCCACCATCCTAATAGACAAATTGACAATCCCGTTTGGCTGTTCATTCCGTTCTATCAATCGGTAGCTACGGAAGTGAATCTGACAAGCCGGCACGTAGTCTTCCACTATATCCGATATGGGAATATTCACGCTCCCGACTTTCTTAAATCCGATCACCTTCTTGCAAAGTACTTCGACGGTGATCGACCGAGCATTAGGCGGCAATGGAATTTGGAGCTTTTCATTCCACGACGGGTAGCTCCCGCCATCGCGATCGACGCTAGTGGATTGGTAGTTCTGGGAGTCGGTTCGGACGGTCATGAAGGTGTTCTTCTTGATGTGACGGCTGGCGATTCGTAGGTCCTCAGCAGAGATGGCTGTGATCTCAATAAAGCGAGCTTTCTCCATGTTTTCCTTGTGTGTTGACTAGAATGTCTAAACTGGAAAGAAATGGAAGAAAGGAAGGCGGAAGAAAGGAAGGCGGAAGAAGAAGAAGAAGAAGAAGAAGATGGTCCTACTCAAAACCCCAAGCCGAAGAGGACATATAAAACACAAACAAGCCGTGTAAATTGCGCGTGGTTCATATGGGCCGGCCCAGGCCCAGAATCTTTTGCTAATGGATAAGATCATAAGAACGGGGGTGGAAGAGACAATTGTAGTTTCTTACGCGGAACGCGGTGCTGGGAAGTTGTAGCTAGGGATGTCAAATGGACCGGGTTAGACCGGCTTCAGGCCTGGCCCATATTAGGCTGGGCTTAGACTAAGAGTATCAGGCCCATGGGTCAGATTCAGGCCTAAAGTATAAGCCCGTTTTTCAAATGTCCGGACTTGGATTAGGCTGTTCAAAAGCCCGAACCCAAATATATTTTTTAATTTAAAATTTAAATTAAAATATTTTCCCTCCTTTTTAAAATTTAAAATTTATACAAATTTTTCCTAAAAATCCACCTCCCTCTTAAAACTCATTTTATTCTCTATAATATTGATGATTTTTTTTATATATGAATAAACGTGGTATTAAAGGATAATTTCTTTCTTTATGTGAAAGGTCGCACTTGAGCTCGGGTTGAGTTCGGGCGAGACCCTACATTTGTATCTTGGGCTGGGCTTGGGCTAGACTATTGTGGCCCGTCATGGGTCCAGGCCGAGTTTGGGCATAAGTTGAGAGAGGCGGGCCGGGCTTGGACAGAGTTTGGCCCGGCCCTAACCTGACCCATTGACTCCCCTAGTTGTAGCGTACCTGCCTTTGCGGGTGAGGACAGTCCGCGCACTACCCTGTTATTGTAGCCTGGATGTCATTCGATACATGAGTCGTGTTGCCATGATTTAAAATTTAGTAGGCCCTACTCTATCTTTTTGTAGCCCTATGATGATTTTAACGTCTTAAGCCGTTGGTTTTCTCATTCTAGTTTCTACTCTAAACAATTATTTGGAATTCACAAGTAGTTCTGGTCGTGGTTCAGATGGACATTCATCACTCATATACATGGATGATCATTTAGACCATGAAATGACAATCATAGATTCACAGATGCATGACTCTAAATCTGTTATTATGAAGGGATTAAAATCAAAGGCTTTCAGCAGCCTAGAATGGTTTAAACGGTGGTCATTGATCCTTCTAGTGAGGCTTACTCGAACCTCTGTTTCGGTTCAAATTTGAATACCAGTCCTAAAATTAGATGGAGAATCAATTGAATTGAGTGGATATACTAAATACATCAAGGTGGGTTCCACGAGTCGGGCCCCCACGTTAATGTCAATTGCCTCCAACGCTGGATGTTCCAGCGTCTCTAACGTTGGACATCCAGCAAGAGATTTTCTTTTCTTTTCTTTTCTCTTTATTATTATTATTATTATTATTATTTAGCCTTACATGTGGGGTCTATTAGAGATCTGGTTCGACCATTGGGTCAGCCACCTCTTTGTGAGCCCAATAAAATTTGAAATATAACAAATTCACCACAATTACCTTAATAATAAAATAAAGCAATAATAAAAGGAATTTAAAGGCTATTATTTATCCAATCGATGTGGCCCATCTGTAGGTCCAATCGATCTGAATTTCGTGGCCCATGTACATTTTGGCCTTATGGTCATTATGACTTATTCAGATTGATTTTGGTCCACCTAAATAGTCCTCACCAATCAAGATCTTACATTCAAGGGTTAAGATAAAAATAGGGTCTCTAGATCCGTACAATGAACGGACGGACGATCCAACCCTTTCATTGGTTGGGTCTGGCCCACTTAAATGAAATAGAAGGAAAAGACCGCCTACTTATTTAGCCACAAAATTCGTATTTAGAGGCAAAAAGGAAAATTATATTCTTGTCATTGATAAAACTTGATCTCTAGTCTTCCCTCTCGCTTAAGAGAGCTTTAACCAATTAGTTCATACTTTTCTTTTATTTATTATCTTAAATTTATTTACTTAAACCCATTATTGTTCCTAAAAAAAAATTTTCCTACCGAAATTTTAAGGTCGTTACATCAACCGCTCCAATAGTCAGCTAAGTAAATAATATTAATTTAAAAATACATTGTACATCTATGATTTATGCAGACCCATCATTTGAACAGTTTAACTTGAATAACTTGCGTTGAAAATTACACAAATTTCTAGTGGCTGTGTATCATCTGTCACACTCTGCTGCTACAGTATTAAAGTTTTTCTCTATTTATCATCCCAGTTTTCTTGCTTGCACACATGGCGTGTAAAAGGCCATTCGGTCTAGGATGGCATTGGGCTTAACTGCCTGTTTGATCTAGGGTGGCATTGGGCCTAGCTGCCTGCCCAGCTTAGGTAACTCAGCCTTGAAGGGCTAGAGCTTGGGCCATTTAACTTGGTCCGAGCCTGGTCTAAGGCTTGAAACCTAGGCCCATCGTTAGGGCTTAGTTATGCCAAGGCCAATGATAAATAGCTCCGCTCACCTAGCTGGCTGGTTTTCCTACTTTTATAATACATGGTGCATAGGTATTGGCAGCATTGACTCTATGTATAATGAATGATATACGTACACTTGTTATAAACCATCTAAACTGTTAACTCCAATTTAAATGGTAAATGGTTTATTGATGCGCTTATGAAGTTTATGCATTACGTGGATAATTGGATGGTACATGCATTTTATTAATTTATTAATGAATGAACTCATATAACACTGGTGGGTAACATAAAACTTCTCAAATTGATGGAAAATATATGTAACGGTTCGAGTCCTTGCCTCATTGGTACTCTCCAGATCCATGTTGTTCATCTGATTTTTACTATATCATCTAAGGGCATGATCCCAAAAAAGGAAGCAGATAATAATCTCAGGTGAACCATATTGTAGGAAAGAGTGGTGATTAGATGTTAAACCATTGTTTTGCATCAAATTGATAAATCCAGACGGGGATTGAAATGCCCAAATTCATGCCCGTTTCATGGACTGAGTTACAGAAATCAAGAAAGGGAGATACTTTATCTTTTCACAAATGCATACAGAAAAAAAAAAAAAAAAAAAAAAAAAAAGGAATAAAGACTTTCAATGTAATTCAGAAATTGCAAAAATGCTCGAAAGTTTTGTTTCTTTGTCAGCAACTTAATTAAAACAGCACAAGTACACCCAGTTAATCGGGACTTGTCTTTGTTTATACATTAATAACCTATCATTCATGATTATTTCTGTAGGAAACTGTAACTTAGATTTAGTTGATAAATATGTTCTTAAATTTTATTTCTTTCACATCTTTCTTTACTTTCTTGCCTATCTTCTTTACCACATGGAACACCCAAGTGGGGCAACCTGTAGGAAGTTATTCCATTTTAACACCTTTTTTTTTTTTTTGAATAAGTTAGTCAGAGCCTGCTGTCTTTTTGGGTCTAGGTCCAGCTCATGACATTCTAGGCTCCAGCCTAAAGTGGGTTCGGCTATTGCAGGCTGGGTTAGTCCAGCCCACTCTCTTGCAGTCTGATTTCTTCTCTCCATCATATGTGCTATAACCGGCACCTTATCAGTATGTTGCTTTAGCTGGAAGTAGCTAGATTTCGATGTTGCAGATGTCTGGCGCCTTCTACTTGTTTTATCTCCTGCACATTGTAAGTGGCTGGGAGAAGGACAAACCTTGGGTATAAAGCCAGAATAGATGAGATATGAGCTTTAAACAGGGAAGGTTTCCCCCCTTTTTATTCCCTTTTTTTTTTTCTTTTTTTTTTAATCTAATGCATTAATCTTGAGTTAGCATGTTAGACCTTTACCTCTTGGGTAAAGGAAGTTTATACTGATAACATATAAATGATATTTACTTTCAGGTTGTGACTGAGGCTGACAAGTTCAAGACATGGTTAGAAGAGAAGGAAGCCCAACAAAAGATGTGTGCCACTCTTTGTTTGTGAGAATCTGCTGTGTTGAGTAGTCATTTTAGTCAAGAGTTGTTAATAATCCTTATCATGAACATGCATTCTGTTTATTGATGGTTCTTGCTAGTGTAGACGATTGTTCTAAAGTCACTTGATTCAAGAGAACACTAGCACCTACTAGGGATCAATCTAGGAAAACATTAGAATCTCAGGATCTCTGGTGCTTCTTGTTGGGTGCATTGCGCTAAAACCTTCGGATCTCGCCCCCCAAAACTAGAATTATGGGATGTAATAATGCAATAATCAAAGATAAAGTATCAACCACACAACACAAAGAGTTTTTACGTGGAAAACCCTCGAAGAGGTAAAAACCACGGGATCTCGTCCAGACAAACAAATCTACTATCTCAGAGAATCGTTTACAACCGATTACAAGCACACACCACTTGGATCAAACCTTCTTCACCCACGCAGGGATGGATAAACAACAAGAGAACTATGAAAAAGAGGAGGATCTCATTGATCACGAGGACGTAGAAGCGTTGAGACAACGGTTGCGCAGAAGAACTCCTCTTCAACCAACTTCTCCCTTCTACAAGCTTCCTCTCTCCTCTTTTCTCTTTCTCTCTTCCTCTTTTTTTCTCTCTCTCACCTTGGACGTGAAAACACCTTAATGGGATTACCTAATCCCGATTTGGAACCCCTTAAGTAAGAAACCACAGCAATTAGAACCCAAATAGAAAATTGAATATAAACAGTCAGCGTCGGGTCGGGCGCCCGCCCAAGCCAAAAAACGTTTCAACAAGTTCAGAAGAAAATTCCTGAATATCGGGGACCCGGTCACCTTGACCGTCAGGTGCCCGACTGTTGTAAAAACAGTCCAGTAGTAAAACTGCTTTATCTGATGGAATTTCGGTTGCCCGATCAGAATTTGGTCCGGGAGCCCGACTTCACCAAGGTGCGCTCTCTCTCCTCTGTGATTGAGGAGAAAAACCCCATCAAATCTCCCCATTTCCGACTCAGGAGAAATTCGCCTTCTTCTGACTTTTGAGCCCATAGAACATTCCTTGGGATTGTAAAATCCCCAGTTTCTCAATCTTGTGCAGTTTTCAGTGATGACTTTTGAATGAGCTCCAACCACTCTCTAGTAAAGGGGTTGCAAAAATCTCCTGCTTTGATAGAATCAAATCATTAAACCCCCTTCTTTTGTGGAGAGAAATCTGGCATCAATTCACTTTTGACTTCGCATAGAAGTATTTGGTGGATGACAACCTGATCATTGCAAAACAGAGTGATGCCTAGTGGTATTGATGACAATCAGCATTGTGTGGCTATGTTATCAGCCTCTATCAGCGATAATGTACTATGGATTTTCTTTCCTTTAATAAAAGTCCCTTCTTAGATGAATTATCGTCAAATAAGATATGCGTTACTTTTTTCTTTTTGGGACTGTCAATGCTGAGATATCAATTGCGTCTAAATGGTATGTTTTCACATATTATTGTGCTGATATGGATCCCTGTATTCATTCATTCATATAAGTTGATAGGAAAATCTATTGGACAGCACAGAAGATCCCTGAAACGGTTATTCCCAAGACCAAACGGTCATTATGAGTGCAGTGGTTCCTGTATCTGATTTGTTATCGACTGCAGATATCAGAATGTTCTGGGTCTCCATTTGTTTATTTTTCATTTTCTATCATAATGAAATGTTATTGAATAAGCTTCGGATGCTGAGGCTCCTTTGTACTGTTATGTGGTTTAGCTTATGCTTTTTGGCATTTAGATATATGGACAACTATTTGGCCAGTTCCTAATCATTTCATGCTATCCAAGCGTCCAGCACCAGATCTATTTTAACATGCAAATAATCGTTGAATACTATACATAGCTCTTACATTTGCATTTGCAAATAGAGTTTTTTTTTTTTAATCAATGCAAATAGAGCTTTCAGTCAAATAAAGTTGTGACTTCCCCAATTTCATTATATTTTCTATTCTAAGCTTTGTTTGTTCATATATATGAAGCTTTAATATTAAATAATTGTGCCTTGTTTTCTTGTTTACAACCAGCTCTGCTAATTTTGGTGTTGTGGTTCTTTCACGGGCTGCTGCATTGAGCTCACCAATATTCACATCAGACGAAGTGTACGACAAGGTGTTCAACCTCCAAAACAAGGTAAATGCAAATTCCCTTTACCTGCAGCAAACCCATAATACAAGCAGGGTATCATGTAATGCTTGACAATAAAGAAACAATGTTACAAGTGTACCCCGAGCTGTTCATCTCATGGGTAATATCATATGATGGGCCACGCCCTTGACTCCGCTATCGGATGATCCTAATCATAAAAATGCAAATTGGTAGAATGAAAAACTAAAACCAGGATCCCAGTGAAATGGTTAGAATCCATCCAATGGGGGGGAAGACTCGTGGTATTATCTCCCAACAGCCGACCATATGAAATTCAGTATATAGGGCTGTGCAAATGCTTTCCATTGAACTTCGTATATCTCATCGTTAACAAGCTGTATTCATCAAATTCTATCAATTTTGCTTATGGAAACGAGAAACATATTCATGTAGGTTGCAAGTATCAACAAAATCCCCAAGCCAAAGCCGAAGATCAAGAAACCTCCAAAAGAAGAAACTGTGAGTGGAGGGGAGAACACAAATACCACTAACTCTACTAGTTCTGAGGACAGCTCTTCCCAAATTCAACAATCTACAGGAGATCCTACCGCTTCATCCGACAAGGATGCCGGTGCAGAGACAGAGCCCCATGACGAATTGTAATCTAACCCTTGGTGATTTAAAAAGCTTGAAGGGTGTGGCTGCATAACCCGATAGTTGATGGCCACCTATACGTCACACGGTGGTACCTTTTGATGATATACACTTTCAAAATCCTAGGATGGTTATTCTTTGTTTTTGTCATTAGGTTATATGCAGGTCGTGTAGTGTCTGCGGCCCACAGTTTTGATAGGCAGCAGCGGTTCATATGAGCCTTGAGATGTGTCCTTTGAACTTTTTAAATGTAGTTGATCATCCCCACATGATTTAAGGGGTGACCCTGCATTCAGTGATTAGGGTTTCTTCCCGTTCTTGTACACTAACTATGTTGAATATTGTTATGATCAGTTACAGATCTTTATAATGGATTTTGGAAATTCTACTCCCATTGCAGTGGCAGAGTTATGGTGTTAAACAGTTTAGCATGCTACAACTAATGGTGGTTTTAAATTTTCGGCATTGGAGTTTAAACACACTCCAGTCTATCTCAAGCAGCAGTTTTTGTAATTTCATGATTCTTGTGCTCTTATATTCAATGTGGGGCTAACCATATTAATGGCCCAGATGTTGTGTATATGACTTCTTAGCCTTGATGGGATTTCCTCTGGTTGGTCAAGCGCCCGGACCATTTTGGGCTGGGCGACCGAAATTCATCAGGAGTTGTGTTTTGGGGCAGCAATGTTGCTGGATTGTTTTGACTACAGCCAGGCGCCCAACGGTTTGGTGACCGGGCGCCCAATGACCTGGCCGGGCGCCCAACCATGCTGGTCCGGGCGCCCGAAATTGGCTTTTTCCTATGGTTTTCACGCTGGACGATTTTTGGGTTGGCCGGGCGCCCGACCCGGCATGGACTGCTTATACACAGTTTCCTATTTGGGCTCTAATTCTTCCATTTTCGTACTTAAGGCGTTCCAAAACAAGATTAGGGTATCACATTGTGTGGTTTGCACGTCGAATGTGAGAAAGAGGAAGAGAGAAAGATAAGAGAGAGAGAGAGAGAGAGAGAGAGAGAGGAAGCTTGTAGCAGAGAGAAGTTGTTTGAAAAGGGATTCTTCTGCGCAACCGTAGTCTCAGCGCTTCTACGTCCTCGGGATCGGTGAGATCGCTCCTCCTTTGTTATTCTCTTGTTGTTTATCCATCCCAAGTAGGTGAGGAAGGTTTGATCCAAGCGGTGTGTGCTTGAAATCGGTTGTAACAGTTCCCTGAGATAGTGGATTGTTGATCTGGACTAGGTCCCGTGGTTTTTACCTCTTTCGAGTGTTTTCCACGTAAAAACTCCTTGTGTCGTGTGGTTGTTTGTTTATTCTTGATTATTGCATTATCGTAGTCCATAATTCTAGTGTATTGGAAGGCGAGATCCGAAGGTTTGTGTGAAACGCAACCAACAAAGTGGTATTAGAGAGTTCAGGTTGTTTAAACGAAGTGGGATTGATTCTGAATTATGGAAGGTGGCTCATCAAGGATGATCAACCTAAATGGCTCTAACTGGACCATATGGAAGGCTAAGATAGAGGACTTGCTTTATTGCAAGGACTTGTATGCTCCAATTTTAGGCATAACGGCGAAGACAGAAGATGTGTCAGATGATAATTGGAAGAAATTGGACCAGAAGGCGGTGGGGTTCATTAGACAATGGTTGGATGATTCGGTTTTCCACCATGTGTCTACAGAGACCTCAGCCGCTAGCCTATGGCAGAAATTGCAAGGGTTGTACGAGAGGAATACAGCCGACAATAAGATCTTCCTGATAAGACGACTTGTGAATCTCAAGTTCAAAGATGGTGGTTCTGTGGCTGAACACATGAATGAGGTCAGCAACATTGTGAACCAGCTCTCCACCATGAAGATGGTCCTGGATGATGAACTTCAGGCTTTGCTACTGCTTAGCTCATTGCCTGACAGTTGGGAGACATTGGTGGTGTCTCTAAATAACTCCGCGCTAGATGAAAAGGTATCCATGGATCAGGTAACAAGTTATCTCTTCAATGAAGAAACAAGGAGGAAGTTCCTAGGGCCTGCTCAACAAAAGGCCCTTGTAACACAAGATAGGGGGAGAGGAAAGAACAGAAAGGGCGGAAAGGCCCGAGATAAATCAAGAGGCGAGTCAGTTGCCAGGAAAGATGTTGAATGCTGGAACTGTGGCAAGAAGGGCCACTACAAGCATGAATGTCACAAGAAGAAGAGTGACAAGAAGGGTAAAGGAAAGGAGAAGGAAGATGATTCAGATTCTACTGCGGTCGCCTCAGATGGTGACGTTGTTGTTATTCTTTCGGCGGATCACGATATTTGTCTCACGGCTTCGAGTCAGGACATCGACTAGGTGATAGACTCGGAAGCCTTATTTCATACGACTCCACGCAGAGATTTCTTCACAAGCTATAAGTCAAGTGACTATGGGACAGTGAAGATGGAAAATTCTGGTGTTTCGAAGATCGTAGCGGTCGGTGATATTTGTTTGAAGACCGATGTGGGCTGTACATTGGTTCTCAGGGATGTGAGACACATTCCAGACCTTCGCCTCAACTTGATGTCGACGGGAAGGCTGGATGATGATGGCTATGAAAGCCGGTTTGTTGGTGGGCGTTGGAAGCTCATCAAGGGTTCGTTGATTGCTGCAAGAGGAAAGAAGTGTTGCACCCTTTACAAGGCAAGTGTCAGTGTATGCAAGGGTGGATTGAACGCAGCGGAAGATTCAGCTACTGACGTGTGGCACAGGCGTCTAGGCCACATGAGTGAAAAAGGGCTTCAGCTACTAGCGAAGAAGCAGCTCCTTCCAGACGTGACAGGTAAACCTCTCAAAACCTGTATTGACTGTTTATCTGGAAAACAACATAGAGTTTCCTTTGTTAAAACTGCTTCTCATATTAATAAAGTACATGCATTAGATTTGGTTTATTCTGATGTTTGTGGTTCTATGAGGACAAAAACATTGGGTGGGGCATTGTATTTTGTCACTTTTATAGACGATGCATTTAGGAGGGTTTGGGTGTATGCTTTGAAATCCAAGGACGGGGTCTTTGGTGTGTTTAAACTGTTTCATGCAATGGTCGAGAGAGAGACAGACAGATCATTAAAGTGCATCCGCACTGACAATGATGGTGAATACATAGGTGACTTCCACGAATATTGCAAGTCACTTGGTATACGGCATGAACAGTCAGTTCCCAAGACCCCCCAGCATAATGGTGTGGCTGAGCGAATGAATCGCACTATTGTAGAGAGAATCAGATGCATGTTATCCCATGCAAAGTTGCCCAAGATGTTCTGGGGAGAAGCAATGCACACGGCGGTGTATTTGATAAACAGGTTTCCATCAACCCCGTTGAATGGAGAAGTACCTGAGAAGGTGTGGACTGGACGTGATCCATCGTACAGTCATCTCAGGGTGTTTGGATGCAGGGCATCAATTCACGTACCAAAGGACGAGAGGTCAAAGCTTGATATGTAGATCAGACAGTGTGTGTTCTTAGGGTACGGTGATGAGAAGTTCGGTTACAGGTTGTGGGATCCGACCGAGAAGAAACTCGTCAGGAGCAGAGATGTGGCTTTCATTAAAGATCAGTGTATAGAAGACATTGAAAAGCCAGAGAAGACCCAACCCAGTTTAGGTGAACTGGAGGACATGGATCCGGTTACTCCTCCCGTGGTGCTTGATGACGGAGGAGTACAGAAAGGTGCAGAGAATGAGGGAGTCCCTACAGAAGATGAACAGGGGGAGCAGCCCCAACTTGATCCACCTGTTGAGCCGCAGGTGAGGAGGACATCAAGGGACAGACATCCATCCAAAAAGTACTCACCGCATGAGTACATTATGCTCACTGATGGGGGAGAGCCAGAAGACTATTCTAAGGCTTTAGCCGACGAGCATAAGGAGGAGTGGTTGAAAGCTATGCAAGAGGAGATGGAATCCTTACATAAAAACCACACCTATGACATGTTGAAATTGCCTAAGGGCAAGAAAGCTCTGAGCAACAAGTGGGTGTTCAGAAAGAAGAATGAGCAGAAGAATTCACATACAAGGTACAAGGCCAGACTTGTGGTGAAAGGGTTTGGTCAGAGGAAAAGAATAGATTTCGAGGAGATATTCTCACCAGTGGTGAAGATGACATCCATACGGGTGTTGCTTGAGTTGGCGGCTAGCATGGATCTAGAGATAGAGCAGTTAGATGTCAAAACTGCATTTCTTCATGGTGACCTGAAAGAAGAGATCTACATGCGCCAACCAGAAGGGTTCGAAGTCAAGGGCAAAGAGCATGTGGTGTGCCGGCTTAGGAAGAGCTTGTATGGGCTGAAACAAGCTCCTAGGCAATGGCACAAGAAGTTTGACTCGTTCATGTTAAAGCATGGATATGACAGAACGAAGTCGGATCACTGTGTGTTCACACACAAGTTCTCAGATGGTAATTTATTAATTATGCTATTGTACGTTGATGACATGCTCATCATGGGAAAGGACATCAAGAAGATTGACATCCTGAAACAGGAGTTGGGCAAGTCGTTTACGATGAAAGACTTGGGCCCGGCCAAACAAATCCTAGGAATGGAGATAACCCGTGACAGAAGCAGCAGGAAGCTTTGGTTGTCACAAGAGTGGTACATTGAGAAAGTCCTAGAGCGGTTCAACATGAATGCAGCGAAGCCGGTCAGTACTCCACTGGATGGTCACTTCAAATTGAGCGACAAGCATTGTCCCAAGACGAAGGCGGAAGTGGAAGAGATGCGAAAAATACCCTACGCGTCAGCAGTAGGAAGTTTGATGTATGCTATGGTGTGTACGCCCCCAGACATAGCATATGAGGTTGGTGTTGTCAGCCGGTATCTTGCCAATCCTGGCAAAGAACATTGGGCAGTGGTGAAGTGGATATTGCGGTATTTGAGAGGCTCATCCAAGTTGAGCCTATGCTATGGTGATGGAAAACCTGTGTTAGAAGGCTACACAAATGCAGATATGGCAGGTGACATAGACTCCAGGAAGTCTACATCGGGGTTCATGTTCACGTTTGCAGGTGGAGCGGTCTCTTCGCAGAGCAAGCTACAGAAGGTCGTAGCATTGTTGACGACAGAGGCCGAGTACATTGCAGTCACAAAAGCATGCAAGGAGATGTTTTTTATGAAGAGGTTCCTACAGGAACAGCCTGAAGCAGGAGGAGCACGTGGTCTGTTGCAATAGCCAAAGTATTATACACTTGAGCAAGAATCCAAGTCAGCATTCCAAGTCGAAGCACATAGAGATTCGGTATCACTGGATCAGGGATACTTTGGAACAGAATGTGTTACGGCTTGAGAAGGTCCATACGGACGATAACGGGTCAGACATAATGACCAACGCTTTGCTCAAGGGCAAATTTGAGGTTTGCAGAAACCTGGCTGGCTTGAAGAAGGCGAATTTCTCCTGAGTTGGAAAGGGGGAGATTTGATGGGATTTCCTCCTCTGGTTGGTCGGGCGCTGGGACCATTTTTGACCGGGCGACCGAAATTCATCAGGATTTGTGTTTTTGGGCAGCAATGCTGCTAGACTGTTTTGACTACAGCCGGGTGCCCGACGGTCTGGTGACCGGGGGCCCGATGACCTGGCAGGGCGCACGACCATGTTGGTCCGGGCGCCCGAAATTGGCTTTTTCCTATGGTTTTCATGCTGGACGGTTTTTGGGTTCGCCGGGTGCCTGGCGCCCGACCCGGCGCGGACTGCTTATACGCAGTTTCCTATTTGGGCTCTAATTCTTCCTTTTTCGTACTTAAGGCGTTCCAAAACAAGATTTGGGTATCCCATTGTGTGGTTTGCACGTCCAAGGTGAGAAAAAGGAAGAGAGAAAGAGAAAAGAGAGAGAGAGAGAGAGAGAGAGAGAGAGAGAGGAAGCTTGTAGCAGAGAGAAGTTGCTTGAAGAGGGATTCTTCTGCGCAACCGTAGTCTCAGCGCTTCTACGTCCTCGGGATCGGTGAGATCGCTCCTCCTTTGTTATTCTCTTGTTGTTTATCCATCCCAAGTGGGTGAGGAAGGTTTGATCCAAGCGGTGTGTGCTTGAGATCGGTTTAACAGTTCCCTGAGATTGTGGATTGTTGATCTGGACTAGGTCCCGTGGTTTTTACCTTTTTCGAAGGTTTTCCACATAAAAACTCCTTGTGTCGTGTGGTTGTTTGTTTATTCTTGATTATTGTATTATCGTAGTCCATAATTCTAGTATATTGGAGGGCGAGATCCGAAGGTTTGTGTGAAACGCACCCAACAGGCCTGTATGTGCAAAGGGGATAGTAGCATGATCTGTCTAGTCCAGAGCTTGGTCAAGTCTTTTTTCAGGTCTTTAACACCAAAATCTGGTAATGTTTATGTCTAAAATTTTAAGTATTGTAGAGCCTTGACACATCCAAGGCTGTTGTGAATTTTTTTTTCTTTTTCTTCGTTTCATCCATTTGAGGGACCTCAACGAGTCTTGATCAGATCTAGTTCCTTCAGGTGCTGGTCAGATCATAACTGACCTGATCTAGTAGACTGAACTGTGTCAAGTATTTCTCAAATGTTCAGACAGATTTTGACAAATGGGGCCCATGGTTAAATAAATAATCCAGAATATTGGTCAGCTGGGCCAATCTTAAAGTTTCTGATTCGTGGACTTGAAGAATTGATGGCTGAAAAGAGATACAGCAGCCAGTTTACCTTTGCTGGTGGAACACAAGCATGCCTCTAGCCTGAGTTGGATCAAGTGTGGGGCTGACTCTACTGTGTTGGGCATGGGATCGATCCTCGTCCCAACTCGTCGGAGTTGTAATAACTCAAACTACCCATTTTAGACTTTACAAATCAATAAAAACCTATAGATGCCATGATATATAGTAAGAATATTGAAACTAATACTCTTGACACTGGTGCAATTAGTTGTGCAGATCTCCAGTTCATCTTTGGATTGCAAATCCTAGACTGTCTCCATGCACTTGGCTAATAGTAACTGAGCTACACATAGGGCTCTCCCTCCCTCCCTCCCTCTGAGGTTGGCTAATACTCCCCCACAAAATTGACAGTTTGCCTGATGTGAAGCTTGGACTTAAGAAGATTGAATTGTGCGGGTGTGAGCCCTTTAATGAAACGACCAAGGCAAGGTATCGAACATCCAAATCTTGACAAATAAGTTGTTCAGGAACAAAGTAATAATCAACTTCCACGTGTTTAGTACATGCATGGTGAATTGGGCTAGAGGCTAAGGAAATAGCACTCAAATTATCACAACAAATGACCAGTGGAGATTTAAGGAACACCAAGAAGTCACGAAGAAGCATTATTCCGATTCAGTACTAGAGCCATATGGCCTGCTTTTTAGTACTCCACAAGGTGAGATTAGAGCCCAAAAATACACAGTATCCACTGGTAGATAGATGATCATCAGGGCTTCCCACCTAATCAGCATCAGAATAGGCAGTAAGGGTGGTGGAGCCTGGAAGAAACTCAATGCCACAGAGAATGGTACCTTGAGACATTGGAGAATTCTCTCTGAAACTCAATAAGTGACCAGTCAGATTTTCGGGTGGGGCCATGCTCACTTTGGGGCCCAGTAATGATTGGAAGGATCTTGAACAAGCCTATCGGTGCTTTAAGGTAAACCAACAATAAAAACCAATGCCCACCAAGAAAGAATTTGTGTTGGAGTAATGATTGGACATTATCTTGAACAAGCCTATCAGTTGTTTAAGGAAAACCATCAATAAAAACCAATGCCTGCCAAGAAATAAACGTTTTGGATACAATGTCTCCAATATGGAATGATATGTCACTGGCATCTTTCTGGAGTGCTCTCACGAGTTCAGGAAAGGGGCTCCAAATCTTCTTGCTGCATCAAATGGTTCTGAAAAGGGAGAAGGTAAGGTCGAGGCCTGAGTGGATCAATTGGGGTCCCCTCTTGCAGCCACTTGTACCCTCCCAGCAGATCAAACTGCCCATAGAGCCACTGGTTTCTACGGTTTCTTTTACGTATAGGGTGTTCCATTTTCCAAAAGGTGTAATCCATCTCTATGTCAAGATGGTTCTACCCGCCCTTCTTCCTTGCCTGTGTGATATATTGGTTGGTTACCTGATTGATGAACAAATAGAGCTTGCAGAAGTACCACTGTTTTGAACAAAGGGCAGTCAAAAGTTACAATGAGTAGACAGCACTGGCACTGTAGAGAGGGTTTTGAGGCAACTGAAAAACGTGACACAAATATGGATCCCCTCCACCCCTTTTGGCATTACTAATTTAATATCCTTCACTATTTGACTGAAAATGAAAGGAAATAATTTTCTTTTGTTCCTGGGTTGATGCCGGTGTGGGTTGAGTTTCCCTCTCTTTGTTTCACCGCAGAGCAGTCACAGATTCATCGCTAATCATCCACAGTTGAACAGAGAGATACACCAGTCTGATCACGTTGCTTACTGTGAAATGTCTATCCACATGATCGCACAACTGAGTCAACGGTCCTGATCGCCATCAAGCAGCTGCTTCATGGTATCATTCCTCCATTGCAAACTGAAGCAATTCCTCTCCTGCATAGAGATTCATCTCTAATCACCCACAGTCAAACAGAGACATATCAATATCTGGCGTGCACCCCATATTTCTCATCTGTGTGGTCAATGCCTTCAATGTTTCGCAGATCTCAGCCGTCCGTGGCTGCGTCCAATCATCGGCAAAGAATGCACGCAGCTGGTTCTTAACCTCAATCCAGCTGCACCCAGGTTGCTTCTGCACTCCTCTGCCTTTCATCAACATCCTCACTCTCTCTACCTCATCCCATCGGCCAGCTTCAGCAAGCATGTTCGACAGCAGCACGTAATTCGAAGTCTTATGCGGTTCAAATTCAAAAAGCTTCTCGGCAGCAAACTTCGCCAGCTCTAGGTTCTGGTGTATGCGGCATGCCCCGAGAAGCGCGCCCCATATACCGGCATTTGCTTCGATCGGCATTCCCATCACTAGCTTATAGGCTCCTCCCAGTCTCCCCGCCCGGCCTAGCAAATCAACCATACAAGCATAGTGTTCTGCATTTGGTTCAATGGAGTAATCCTTCATCATGGAATCAAATAATTTCAATCCATCATCGATCATTCCAGCATGACTGCAGGCAGCTAAAACACCAATGAAGGTGATCTCATCTGGGCCCACCCTAGCACTCTCCATCTCTCGAAAGAGCCCAATGGCCTCACTTCCATAACCATTCAATGCATACCCTGCAATCAATGAATTCCAAGAAACAAGATCGATCCCATCCATTTCATCGAACGTGTGCTTTGATAACAAGATCCTGCCACATTTCGCATACATGGTGATCAATGCATTCCCGACGAATAAATCATTTGTGTAGCCACTTTTTAAAATGAGATTGTGCAGCTGCTTCCCAATCTGTAGAGCAGCAAGGTTGGCACAAGCACTGACACCACATGCATATGTTGACCAATCTGGTTTCAGATCTTCTCTCCTCATCAATAGAAAGTACCTAAGTGCATCTGCATAAAACCCATTTTGGGTGTAACCTGAAACAAGAGAATTCCAAGAAACTGTGTTCCGTGCGCCCATCTCCTCAAAAATTCTAAGTGCTCTATCCATGTTTCCTTCTTGCGCAAAACCGGCAATCAAAGTGTTCCATGAAATAATGTCCTTCTTTGGCATCCACTCAAATAGTCTCATTGCTTCATCCATTCTTCCACACTGGGCGTAACCCGCAATCATAGTATTCCAAGCCACAGAGTCCCGGCACCCAATTTTCTCAAAAATCTGTCGAGCATCGTCCATCCTCATGCTTTGAACATACCCTGAAATCATGGCGGTTTGGGCTGCCACGTTTTTGTAAGGCATCCTCTCAAGCAATTCTCTTGCCTCATCAAGCTTCCCAACACGAACATACCCGTTAATCATTGTTGTCCATGAGACAGAATTCCGTTCCGGCATTTCAGAGAACAGCCGATAACCCTCTTCTACTTTTCCATGCTGCACATAACCTGTTATCATGGCATTCCATGCGACCACATTTCTCTCCGGCATCTGATCAAAGAGTCCTCTTGCTTCAGTAATCTGACCATTCCTTGTGTACGCACTCAACAATGTCACCCATGAAACAACATTAGCGCAAGGAATTCTCTGAAAAAAATGGAAAGCTGAATCTAAATCGCCAATCTGCACAAACCCATCGATCATCAAATTCCAAGAAACCACATCTTTGACTGGCATCTCATCAAAAAATTTTGAGCCCAAATTCATCTCTTCATTCTGGGTGTACCCTGCCAACATCGAATTCCATGAAACCAAATCCTTGTTCGGCATCTCATCCAATAGTCTACGTGCGGCATCAAACTGCCGGTTCTTCGCATACCCCGCAATCATTGCGTTCCAACAGGCTGAGTCTTTCTTATCCAGCATCCTATTGAAGAGATGCCTTGCCTTCTCAAGCTCCCCATTGCGGGTGTAGCAAGTAATCATTAGAGTCCATGAAAAGATGTCTCTATTAGGCATTTCTTCGAACAGCTCAGCCGCTTCACGAACATGGTCGTTGTGAGAGTACCCAGCGATCATGGAATTCCAGGAAACCAAGTTCTTGAATGGCATTTGATCAAATAGGCTCCTTGCATCGCTAACCCTACCATTCTTGGAGTAGGCCGAGATCATCGAATTGTAAGTGACGGTGTTTCGGCTCTTCATGTTTTTGAAAATTCTGATGGATTCTTCAATTCTGCCGCATTTGGCGAATTGGGTTATCTTCAGATTTTGATTGTAAACAACGGATTTGAGTTTTGATCCCATTGGATGGAGGTGTGGACAGTCTGTATATGAAAGTAGAACAAGGGAAGGGTATTTATGTCAATATTCAAAAATTTGAAACAGGGGCAGGTAACGCTCAAGCTATTCTGATGTAAGGGATTTTGATAGTGATACAGGCCAGGTGGGCCAGGACCATTTTACTCACTCCTAAGCTTAATTAAAAGTAGGCCATTCGAGCCCTAGTCGAGAGACCCAGCTGGCTGCTGCCATTTTGAGTGTGGGTAGCTGGTTATTGGGTTGTGCCTGGTCCCACATGCCTGTTGGTGAGTGTGGGTAGCTGGTTATTGGCTCGCCTGGGATTAGGGCTCTCAATGGGTCGGATCTGGATCGGATCCAGTTAGATCCGGCTCCAAGTCCGTATATTTGTAGACGGATTCGGATCGGATTCAGATCCAACTCGGATCCAAAAGTTGATACCCATATCCGATCCATTTATAAATTGTTAGATCCATTTCCGATCCAAAATCCATATAACCATCGGATTCGGGTCGGATCTGGGTCCGAATCCACCCCCATTACAAATAAAAAAAATATATATGATATAAAATATATAATATAATATATTTAATTACTAGAAAAATGATGAAAATCACATTATTTACTATGGTATGGTCAACATGGCCTAAATAATTTGTAAAACAGATGGTCAACATTAATGTAACATATACAGTAAGGTGACAATGAGTCGGATCTTAATCGGATTCGGATCGAACTCGGATATGTTCCTGTGAATCCATATCCGGTCCATTTAAGTAATCGGACTTATTTTAAGATCCAAATCCGGTCCATTTAACTAATTGGACCTATTTTAAGATCCAAATCCGCATTATACGGATTCGGAGCGAATCGGATCTCGGATTTGACCCACTCCATTGAGAGCCCGACTTGGGATCCATCTTTTAGGGATGGGAATAAGCTGGGCTAGGGCCCAGGAGGGTTGTCCCCTGGCTGGCCATAGTAACATTAGCCTTCATCCTAACTGGGCCCTAGTGGGCTGAACAGGCCCAATTATTGTTGGGTCAGGCAGACAATGACTGACCCTATGAGGAAAGGAGTAACCAATGCAGGAATTGTCTTTATAAAAATTCTCTGTCGTTTATTCAATGAAAAAGCTCACAAGTTACTTTGAAGATTCTACCATGTGAAATAACACTTTTACCCTTTTCATTCGGGCTTGTATTTGCAGCATAGTTTAAAAGTTAAAACTCGACAACTAGGTTTGACTCAATAACCAGCCGGATTGGGTTGACCAAAGACTTGATCCAACTCTGCCAGCTGAGTCAGGTTGATTTAATGACTCGATTCAACTCAACTTGATATTTAATAACTAAACTAGATGAGAGTTCTTTGATAAGGCATGAATGCCCTGTCTACAATTAGCCAGTCGTACACATGGTCTCCCTTAATGAGAGCTTTTCATAAGGCATGGGTGCCAACAGGACATGTATTAACCAGACGGGCACCTGAACCCATGACTACAGTGTTGAAATGCACTCTGTCTACCACCAAGCCATGGCTCTTAATAAGGCATGGGTGCCAATGTCACATGCATTAACCGGATAGGCACTTAAGCCCACTGCCATAGTGTTGAAATGCGCTCTATCTACTACCACCGAGCCATGGCTTTGCTCCGAACAAGTGACAAGCACCTGTTTTAGAATAAAAAAAACTGTTAGAAAATATGATAAATGGTCTACATTCGGCATAAATTCATGTTACATGGTGATTTGGCCAAATTTATTTATTATTGTCCATGCAATTTCCAATGAATATCCAACCCAATGAATGGCTCAGATCTTACCATGAACATGTAACATGCCAGCGTGAAAACCACAAGGAGGACATCCATCCCACCAAAGGAGTTCATTTTGCCTCTTTTATGTTCACGATCCACTATGTCACCTCTACTGGGGCTCAAATTCTGAGTGATCCAATTATCAAAACAGTCCATTTTATGGACTTGATACCAGAGAGTCCACGGTAATAAAATTAAGTTGAACAGTTGGTTATTATCATCACTGTTTGCAGATGAGTTTCAATCGTGAGAAGATAATAGCTCATTTATTAAAGTAACGAGAATATGGGTAATTTATATTGTTGGGCCATCTTAACATGTGCGCCCCAGCGGATGCAGATGGACGTTGTATACTGAGTCACAGCAGAGATAAAGTTGACATCTCAAACATTGTTAAGGAATGACACACCGTTTTTAGGCGACAAACATGATTAGAAAGATGAGAGTTAACAAAAGCAGATTGTTGCTTCACATACACAATCTTACAAAGAAAACTATGAAAATAAGCACTTTTTTTATATCATTTTGACGAATGAACTAATGTTTGAATCATAACAAGAGTAAGAACAAGTAGAATAATAGCAGGTTTAATGACATGGCTAAATATTTTTAGCCCAACCTCAACGACTTGATCCAATTGGGTTTGGATCCAGCTGAACTTAAGTTCGATCCCCAGGGCGCGGCACACATCGAAAATAAGATAAACGGGACGGTCTCAAATGTATTTCTTATATCGGACCGTTGGGCTACCACGCATGTGAGACAACCGAGCAAATCAACAGGAGGAAATTCCCATTCACAAAGAGCAATGGAACTTCTTTAATAAATAATTTTAAAAAAAAAAAAAAAAAAAAAGCCTTAGAACGGTCCAGATTAATATGATGGCTTGATGAGCGGGCTTACCGGATTTTGTGGCCAGGTCATCTGCACGCAGGGAAGCACCTAATACGCGGCTCCGATTTAGCAAATCTCCATGCATTGTGATCTGTATCATTTACTAGGTAAGCGACCGCATGAATTTAGAAATTTTATTGGATGTGGAACACCAAGCGGAACCGTGCAACCAAGTGCCTGTTTGGTTGGCATCTTGAAACCTATTTCCAGCTTAAAATTTGTGATCTAACAAAATTGTGTTTGGCAGCAAATTCAGCCCAACAGGATTCCATCTGGAAATCTAAATTAGCTAAAATTGAGATTAATGAAAATAGTGCAGGGACCATTTTACAGAAGGGAAAAGGGACAGAAGGGAGAGTCATTCAATATCGCCAACAATACCCATATGGTAGTGCCCACCTAAATGTATGCATTATACATCTATGATGTATGCATTTTATATCTACACGGTTCATCAGTTTTGAGAGCTCAATTAAGGGCATTAGACCACAAATGAGATAGATCTAAATCTCAAGTGGACCACCCCATAGGAAAACAGTGTTGATTGAATGTCCATCATTAAAAACTTCCTAGGGCTCACTATAATGTCTATTTGCCATCCAACCGGCCATATGTCTTGCAGGACTACTATAGGCCAGGGGAGAAATCTAGATTCTTCAACCAGCTAAGATGGTACGGAACTTAAGAAGTGCGACCAGGACTGTCAAGAGGCTGGGTTTGGCTGGCGTAAGGTCTATCCAAACTCGCCTGAGAAGTCTATCCAAACTCGCTTGAGAAGAAAAACCTGAACCCAAGTGCATGCCAAGCCAGAGCAAAACAGGCCATGCTCGGCCCATGATGATTACACACCTCCCATGCCCATCCTCGCCACCCACTTTTGTACAAGATATGGGTCGTTTATTAAGTGTGCCCCATCTTGCATACTACATGACAAAAATGCCCTTGAAATCCTAAACGAGCTGGGCTGGCGGGCTGTTAAATAAAGCCCCAGCACTGCTTCTTCTTAAACGGGCTTAACTTTTAGGCTCCATCCCAGACCTTGAGCCTGGTATTTCAGCCAAAGCGCCTGAACCCTTGGAGGACCAGTGCAGGCCATTGATAGCCCAAAGTGCGACCTTTTTCTAGAGTGCCATATGGCTCACATGTCATGCAGACCCACCCACTTAGGATCGTACTAGAAGGCTCATAGTGATCCACGTCAAATGATGTTGCTCCCTAGGAAACTTTTTTGTATTTTAGAGCAAGTAAATCAACAAAATAAAAAACAATTCTGGGCTAATTCTAATTTGTTTTATTTTAATAAAAAGATCCCAAGAAACCGGTTATGCCTAGGTTTGGTTGTACCATTGTATGATGTGAAAACGCCATCAGCACCGGTTCCAGCTGAATCCCCAGCGCGTAAGCCATGTTTGTGTTGACGTACCATAAGGTAAGGGTGCTAACGGGCGGCCGAGTGGAGTTGGCCTAACCCATTCCGGGTAGCCCTAATAGGCAAAAAGGTCATCCCTCAAATTGGGCTATAGGCCAGCCCTTCAAGGAAAAGAGTGAAATAGTCCAATCTAAGAATGTAAAATAATTCCAATCTAAGAATTTTATAGGGGGTATCATCCGTCCATAATGACTCCCATCATGTAAATGTGTTTTGGTCATTGAAAGAGAGCCTTTAAAGTATACATGCATGTTGAATACAAAAACACTTACAAGCATCTCTAAACTGTCCACTCCCTTCACATTAAGTTGGCATACTTGATGATTGAACCGGTATGGACCAACCATCATTAACCTGGGCCAAATTCAGCCCAGACACCGGACCTTAGATTTCAAGCACACGCCAAGTTTAGGAGCAAAAACCTAGCCTTACAGGGTTGGCTATGGGGCTGTACGTGTGTCATTGATTTCATATATCCTTGGGTTGTATTGCTCCAACATAGGTGTCCCTTACCTTGCACTAATCCAAGCCGCAACAAGGTACTCTGATCATGCATTATGTCAACATTGTATCTAACACCCATATACAATCTGCTTCTCTTTCCCCAACCGCGGTTGACCGATCCACATCTTCGGGGGCAGTTTTCCTCACCCTACACCGTGTCTTCCATCGTTGGGTGTTGTACCTCATATATTGCATATATATACCCTTAATCAGTAGGGTTTTAGTTAGTTTTCATAGTCAAAATCAATGGTTTAGATTGAATTTACATACGCATTGTAATTTGGTCACCTATGTGTTTTTCCTGCTAAAAATAATTATTTTATACATTTTTAGAAAGCATTAATCAAGCAAAGACACAATCAAACTGTCAAGGAATACAACTTAGAATATGTAGAAGGGTCACCAGATTCCAAGAGTTGAGAGAAGAAGAAGAAGAAACGGAGAAAAAATGCACCGAGTTGTAAAGTGCTGAATTTGAAAGTACAAAAAGACATATACTTCCACAGTTACGACCAGGGGTGAAGGAATATTTTGTATAGCTTATTTACTGTGCTGAGCGACATGGACAATTTAGATTGGGTCAGAAAAGTATATATGCTCCACAGTACAGTTTGAGCGGTAACGTGGGACAAACGGTCACTTTGAAAAATCGACTTTTTACCAGAGTGTCAGTTTGAGCCAATTTTCGCACAGCAGATAGAGCACATTAAATAACCCCTACATGTCAAATTTCATCAGATTCTGAAGTCGATAGAAGACACTATTCAATAAAAACTCAAATGACGTCGTTGTCATTTTTTTTAAAGTTAAAGCTTTTATTATTTTGATTTGACATTGCATATGTAATTTTTGAGATCTGACCTAAGTGATCTAGGACTTATACATTGTCAGAAGCGAAGTTTTAAGCTGAAAAGTGGATTTTTTCTGAAAAAAGAGTTTTAGGTGGGCCAGAAAGAAGGTAAAGGTGCACAATCATTTTAGGTTTGCACAGGGACCTACGATCGTCCGTTTGACAAGCCAACGGTCAATTTTAGCTTGTTAAATGAGAAAAACAATGTGGACGGCTAGAATTTCGTTTGAAAAATGAGAAAGTAAAAAAAAAAAAAAAAAGGAAAAGGAAAATCTATACTTACGTGCACACGAGGGTGCATTGGGCATCCATAGAGGGCTATAAAAAAGGCCATGCATACAAGGATATAAAAAAGGCCACCGCTGCCTCTCTCCCATTCATTCTCTCATTCTCTCTTAAGCTCTCTCTCTCCTCTTTCTTATTCTCTTTCTCTCTCTCCTCTCTCTCCTCTCTATTTTCTTTTTCTTTTGTTTTTATTTTATTAGCAATATAGAACTATGTGTTTTATTTATTTCATTAGAATGTTTTTCTAATTCCCCTAGCCAATGCTAGAGGGAGAAGCATATAAGATTTATACATAACTTGAGATGTGGTTAGATAATTTGAATTTAATATTATGGGATTTTTATTTTTACATGATGAATAAATAAATAATATAGTGTTTATTTTTTTTATTCTAAGTGTGTATGTGATATGCAACTTTCAAGTTTGTTAATACTTATTCAATATTTTAAATCAAATCACACATATGAATGTGATCATAAATTTTTATTAGTTTATTTTTTAAAAATATGACATGTAGATGGGCCTTTGATCCATTCTCTCATGGATTTTGGATGCTTAGGACCCATTCTATGGTTCATGTGTGCTAATGCTTCATTCTCATGTAAAAATCTCTTATTTTGTGGGTGGATGGTTCATGGTTCATGAATGTTGGTGGAATATTTACATCTCAGGTTTATGTATAATTCTATATGTGGATCCTTACGCCTTGATTTAATTTATTATTTAAGTGATTATCCCTTTAGAAACAATTTCTTTTAAAATTTATTTTCTTTTATTTAGATTAAATTTGCTCTAACTTTTTTAAGTTCATGTCCCTGAGTTACGATCTTGAACTCTCATCTTTACACTAAATTTGACCATTATGTTAATGGAGGACAAGTAAGGTAAATTATACATCAGTCAAGCCCTAACAAAGTGCATGTTATTAAAGCTGGCTAGCACTAGACTCTTAAGCCCAATTGTGCGTACCTTTATTTTCTTACCAAGATTTCATTATGGGATCATTGCATCGCCTCACCTAGATGCATCATGCTGATTCTCTCCACATCTCAAGCTCATGGAACCTAAGCACTTCACAACTAATTCCTATGTAAATCTTCATGCTTTCATCATTCCATGGATGTTTCAATGTTCTGCATTAACGAACTATCTCGACACCCAACATCTAAAAAAAAACACAATAAGCCTAAAAAACATCCAGCAGTTCAGTAAATCATCTTGGCCCTCTCTAGTTACCAAGGTGCATCTTAGACTCCAACTAGCAACAACGAAGGATTCAACATCAGAGATCTACGGCACTCTGAGCAAACTAAGATTAAATAAAAATCGCACAACCACTCAGTCGACACACTGCACTACTCACTAAATATATTAGCAAAGTGCGTTGTTTATTTGGTTTTTCTTTTTAATCAAGGATCTTCTCCAATAAATGTAATTAAGTGCTTGTAGTATACAGACGGTCTTCATGAAATAATAAAACCGTCCAAAGGAAAATTTTGTGCGCGAATACATCAACTACTGCAAATGATTTCGTAAAACCCCAAGCAAGCAAACACATCCACAAATTTGTAGAAAAAAGAAAACGCTAGAAATGTAATTTAATTACCAGTCAATATGTATTTATGCAAAGAAGAACAGCATAAAAGAGACCATGAGTTTCAATTGTCACAGGGAGTGACCACTCTTTCATAACATAAAACAAGGCCCCAACATAATGGACTCAGATGAAAAAATTACATTGATAATCCCAACCCTTCGATCAATTGATTTTTGGGCTTTCTCTATTTTCTCCATTACAGCGCCACCAATTGGATGGAAAGGATCCTCATCTAGGTGCAATTTTCACGCCATGACCCATTAATGGGGATCGCAGGATCTAACAGATGAAGGAAAGGAAGATCTGAACTAGCTCAAATTATTTCTCTCCTGCAATCAATAGTAACTAAATTCTGTAACTGTAAGCGACAGGAATCCCAACTGCAATCCCACTAGAACGCTTCTCCTCCACCAACGGTGGCATCGGCTGTTGTATGTATTCCGGGCCCACCATCCTAATCGACAAATTGACGATCCCGTTCCGCTGTCCATCCCGTTCCATCAATCGGTAACTAAGGAAATGAATCTGACAAGCTGGCACGTAGTCTTCCACGATATCCGATATGGGAATATTCACACTCCCGACTTTCTTCAATCCAGTCACCCTCTTGCACTGTACCTCGACGGCGATCGATCGAGCATTAGGCGGCAATTCCAGTTGGAGCTTCTCATTCCACGACGGATAGCTCCCTCCATCGCGATCGATGCTGGTGGATTGGTAGTTCTTGGAATCGGTTCGGACGGTCATGAAGGCGTTCTTCTTGATGTAACGACTGCCAATTCGTAGGCCCTCAGCCGAGATGGCTGTGATCTCAATAGAGCGAGCTTTCTCCATCTCTCCTTTGTGTGTGATAAGGAGAATAGAATCTGTGTGTGTGTGTGTGTGTGTCTATATATATATATATATATATATATATATATATATATATATATATATTGGATGGACTGTCATAACAACGCGAGTAGAAGAGACGTTGTAGTTTCGTAAGTGGAAACCAGTTGCGGTCTCACCATCCTGGATGGATCCGGGGTTCTGGAAAGTTGTAGCCGCACCGGCATCAGTGGGGACGATAGTCCGCGCACTACCCTGTTATTGTAGCCAGTATGTCCGCTAGTAGGTGAGTCTTGTTGCTGTGCATGTTAATCAGAACCGTCGGTTTGGTGTAGGCCGCAGAGAATGGTTTGGCTAATTCCCTGTTGAATGTGAAAGTGACCATCAATCTGAAGGATTGGATTGTCAGACATGCATAAATCAAGGTGTTGAATTGGACAAGTGCTTGTGAGTACAGGTGTAAGGAGGAAATCAGGTGGGCCAAAACATGTTTTCTTTTCGTGAAAGGAACATTGTGTATGTGGCCTTTGGGAGTTTCGCAAAGCTTGCATGAAAATTTACAGGGCACTACACGTGCAAGTCCTGCAGATCCAAGCCCTTGCAGTTGGTGGGCCACACATGTTAAAAGAATGGATGGTTTAAAAAGAACGTGGCAATGCTTCGGATTGAATGTCCGTGTGTTGGCCACCTGATGAGTGCACTCACCAAAACCTTGGGGCTAGGTCAGTTGAATGGTGGGGACAGGGCCCACATGATGCACGGCTCAGATGCCACTCTCAAATGCTAGGTAGGCCAGTATGGATGATTGCAGGGGTCCCCACAACCCTTATCAACGTTTTGGTGGTTTTCGTGTTCCCGCGGACTATGATTGCAGGGGTCCCCACAACCCTTATCAACGTTTTGGTGGTTTTCGTGTTCCCGCGGACTATGTTAAACTAAAGTATTACTTCTGGTCACCGGCGAACGAGAAAATAGTGTTGACTGATACAAGGTTGTCGAAAGCGGGAAAGATCATCTCTCTTTCTTGGGCGGGATTTTCGATAGGAAACAAACAGACCATCGTTTGGTGGCAACTGGCACGCGGAGGGATCGAAATTAGTACGGCTCCGGTGTCACCCAAGACGGTGCAGGACTTACGGTGGGGTCATCTTTATGTATGTATTGTATATCCACGCCGTCCATCCGTTTTTACATATTATTTTAGGGCATCAGATGAAAAATTAAAAAGATCCAAATCTCAAGGACCATACTATAAGAAACAGTGGTGGTTTTACACACCATTAAAAACTTCCTAGGGCCAACGGTAATATTTCTGTAACTTTTATTTACCATCCAACCTGTTGATAAGCTCTAATAAACGTGGATGAAGGGTAAAACACAAATATCAGATTGATACAAAACCTTTGTGGGCAACAGAAAGGTTTTAATGGACGATCACTACTGTTTCCTATACTGTGTTCCACCTTAGATTTGAATCTGCTTCGTTGTTTGGCTCATGCAATAAAATAATCTCGAAAAATGGATGGACAGCGTGGATATACAATACAGACGTAAAAGTGGTCCCCATGGTAAGGGCCACATCATCAGGGGAGAACACCTAATCTGCTCGCGGACGCGGACGCGGACGCGGACGGACCTGGTGACCCAACACCACGGCACACGGATTGCACACGGACCAGACGCGGCTTCCGTGGATCCCGGATGCACCGAGGTCGGTGGATCCTTTATTGTGGGCCCACCACCTTGATATACATCAACGCCGTATATCCATTTTTAAACATTATCCAAAAAATAAAAGATGTAAATCTTAGGCAGACCACGTCACAGGAAACAGTGCTGATCGAATCCCCACCATTAAAAACTTCCTGGGGCCACTACAATATTTAGTTTCCATCAAACCTATTGATAAGGTCACAACAAATTGGGTGGTGGGACACACAAATATCAGCTTGATCCAAAAATTTTGTGGCCCAGAGAAGTTTTTAGTGGTCAACCACCACCACCACTTTTTCCTGTAGTGTGATCCACCTGATCTCTGTATTTGCTTCATTTTTTGTATCATGCCCCCAAATGATAGGTCAAATGAATGGATGGTGTTGATGTAAGGAAACTACATCAAGGTGAGCCCCTTCAGACCCTGGGTTGGGCTCAATCTGTAATACCGAACCTTGGATTGGACCTAGAGGTGGCAATGGGTCAGGTCGGGTCAAGTTCGAGTCGGGTCAAAGTCAGGTCAGGCCGTTTCCACATCAACCCTAACCCGTCCCAAATTAAATTCTAATTGGATTTTCCCAACCCTTTCCCAACCCAAATTAAACCGGTTCGGGCCGGGTTGACTCACATTTTAATGACCAACTAATTAATTTGTAGATTAAACTAAAGGCATATAATACTAGCATTCAATTGAAAACTAAACCATCTATGCTTAATAAGTAGTAAGTGCTTATATGGCATCCACATCCACGGTTTTATATATATATATATATATATATATATATATATATATATATATATATATATGTATTTGCATAATAGAAATATTCTATAAAAAAGCCTCTCTCTCTCTCTCTCTCTCTCTCTCTCTCTCTCTCTCTCTCTCTATATATATATATATATAGAGAGAGAGAGAGAGAGAGAGAGAGAGAGAGAGGCTTTTTTATAGAATATTTCTATTATGCAAATACATAAAGAGAAATTGACAATTAATATTTCATCAGAACCATCCAATTAATGTCCAGCAATTCTATTTTTATTTTTTAACAATTGGATCAAATCAACACGACCATTTAATATTTAATTTTTCAAATAGTTAAATTGTGGACATAATTATTGAACTGGAGCCATTTGATCCTTTCATTTTAACTGTCTAATAAATTCCTATCAACAATCAAATAAATATAACCATTAAGATAATTTTATTAATTTATTTTATATACCATTAGCTACCATTTCGGTTCTCCGATACATGAGCACTAGAAATAAATAAAAAAATCTCATGATATTTTAGCTCTACATGTCATGAAATATGATCATTGGTGTGTACATGTTTATTAAATTGATAGACATGTGGACTATTCCCAGCAGGGTGTGTGAGAAAAAAAAAACTATGTATTATTTAACTAATAAGAAAATCAATATATAATAGTTTACTTAACCCCTATATGATTCGGGTCGGGTCGGGTCACCTTACACCCTGGGTCAGGTCAGGTCAACCCAAAAATTGAATTCGGGTCAAATTTTCCAACCCTACACTTGAAAAAACAGGGTTGAGTTGAATTTTGCCAGGTCTAATTGGACCAACCCAGCTGATATATGTATCGAGCTTATGAAGTTTTTTAGACTGTTCTATTAAGGCCCAATTCAAGCATCGGAGTGAGCCCCTTTTTGCCTTTAATGATTGGGCTCGGTCCTAAAATCAAAAGCCTAATAGTGATACAGGCCAGGTGGGCCAAGACGATTTTACTCACAACTAAGCTTGATTAAATAGGCCATTTGATCCCTAGTCCAGAGACCCATCTGGCTACTGCCATTTTAACCATCCATTTAAAGTCCACTGACTCCATAGCTTAAAAAACCACAATTTCCAGGCATGGTCCACCTGTCTAGTGATCCTTCAACTCGACAACGGCATGAATCACACTACATTCATGCTATATGTAACATGGACATGAAATGAAAGCATCGGCTTTCATGGTGATTTTGGTCCAAGTCCATTCTCAATTGACCGACCAATAGTCCACTTTCAAATTAGATGCATGGTCGGCTTGATGAGAAGCGGGCTTGATTACAAAATATGGGTTGTGTTTGGTCCCACATGTCCTATTGGTGATGGTGGGGACCTCTAAGCCTTTCTTTTAGGGATGGCAATAGGTTGGCTAGGGCCCTATGAGGGTTGTTCCTGGCTTGGCTATAGTAACAAAGGCCTTGGCCCTAACTCCACCCTAGCGGGCTGAATATGCCCAAGCATTATTGGGCCAGCCAAACAATGTGTAAAGCTTTACGGTACCCATCGGGCATGCTAGAAAAGTGTAAAGCTAAGTGTTGCATACAATTCAATCAAACAAGGTCACATGTGTGATTGAGGGCTTGTATTTGGATTCCATATGTGGATTTGATGCTCAAGTGGTCCAGAGTCTACTTAACTCAAGGTATGATTAAATTGTTGGTGCCTTCATGTGACGCAACATCCAACTATACTCTCAACCACCTGTTGTGATTTACGATCAAGCGATTTATGAAAAGATAGGGGTTAGCCCTTCTAAATTGATTCTTTTTGCCATGTGTTAGTGCACTTGTATCTACGGACTTAAAGACTTATTTTTTTACCAGTACTTTCGTAATACACTTCTTAAAAGAATGAAGATGGACAAATAAATAAAAATGATTGAACAATGCCAATTTCATTAATTAAATATGTGACCCATTACAATCGACAAAGTATTGGAAAACAAAACAACCTAGAGAAATAAAACAATCGAGAGATGAATACTTGATTCGTCTTTCGGAATAGATGATCGAGGCAAATGCTTAGCAGGATGTGATCGGATAGGTGTCATTGCCTAAGTCAGAACTCAATTGATCGAGATGCAACAACTTAAGGTTGTAGACACTTAATCTAATGTTGTGATATTGTAGTTGTACGCTAGGCAGTAATAATTTATATATGCTAAACTAGGGTAGGCTATGCTAAGACAAAAGATGATAAATTGAAAAGAAGATAGATGTGTTTGGCATAGGGCCTCGAGCTTTTCCTTATGTGGTCTTTTTATAACTCGTCGATGTGGCAAAACCCTCATTGGGTTTCCTTGCTGATCATGGATCATTTACGCTTATGACGTGTATTTCAAATAGGAAGAACTCCAGATATATAGATCCGAAACTATTGATTTCTTAGATCTTCTTTCCATGGCTAATCCATTTGTGGGAGATCTTTATGGCCTACTAATCATGCTCAAGATCAATCCGAGGATCCTCAAGGGCTGATCTCGGAGCTTAAATTGATCATGGCCACTCATCTGCATGACCCAATTAAACCACCTTTTGTATTTGATCTTGGGTCTCGTTTCTTAATAGTTTGGACTGCTAGAGGGGATAAATAGACAAGATCCACCCGATCTTGATCTCCCAAATTCTTGACCCCAATCGAAACACAACCACCAGATTGGATTATCAGATAGGATATCTGGGTGGTCTTTTTGTCTCTTCCAATCAAGGCATTGGACGGTCTAAATCCACCTAATATCAATCTGGATGAATCTTTCATCGAGCTCTCTCATTCTCTTAATTATGATTGATGTATGAATGGAGGCTCGATCTACTAGTGTGTCCGTTTCTTCTTACTTGGGTTCAAATTGTAACCAAATTAGCTTGGATAAGAGTCCGATATTCGGATATTCGAAACATTTTTTAACATCACAAACCTTTCGAACATCTTTGGGAAGCATTTTGGAAAGACTGTGAGAGATGGCGTGTATCATAGACAGACATGTGATAAGATACATTCTCTTGATGAGTCTTTTGTAGACATGCTAGATATGTTGCCACATTAATTAACACGTTAATCATTGCCACGTGGCATCTATTGATTTGATCTTCTAAAGGCATGCGCAAGGATTTGTACTTTTGCATTAATAATAGAATGCATAACGTCCAAAGAAGATCAAGCGAAGATACCCTTGAGTATGAATAGGATTTGTACCGATGCCAATGTTGCAGTGTCGACATATGGTGGCTTTTCATTGGTTAATGTCAACATACCGAAAATGAGTGTAAACATAAGAATTTCTCTATTTTATTCAATAAAAAAAATATCATACACGCTTGTCAAATATAAGGCTCACAATTTATCGTGAACACTATTGTTGAAATGATAATTTTACCCTCTTCACTTCAAGCTTCCATCTGGCACGTGGATTAGGTACTACCCTACCTATTCAGAGCTCCAGACAAGCGGAGGCTCGGGGCCATCAAGGGTCCACCATCATGTATGGAATTTATCTACCTTGTCCATCCATTTTTCCATATCATTTTAGGTTATTAGCCCAAAAATAAGACTGATCCATGGCTCAAGCGGACCACACAATAGGAAGAAGTAATGCTAAGGAAGGCCACCATTGAAACCTTCTTAGAGCCCATCACGTTATTTATTAGCCATCCAACCGGTTGATATGGTCATATACATATTGATGAAGTGAAAAAACATATATGATCCAAAACTTCTGTGCTTCCCAAGAATTTTTCAACGGTAGGAATTTTATCCCCAATGTGTGGTCCATCTGAGTCTTGGATCTTCCTTATTTTTTGGCTCATAATCTAAAATTATTTGGAAACATGGATGGACGGTTTGGATGAAATCCATACATTATGAAGGCCCCTTGGATCCCTGCCTGTCCTGAGCTCGGAACAGGCAGGGGTTAGTACCTAATCCGCGCCCTTCCATCTACAGCATAGCTTAGAACTCGATTTGACTGAGTAATCATCCTAGTTGGGTTGACTGGAGATTTCATTCAACTCAACTCGACTCGACGCCAACTGAGTTGGTTGACCTGATGACTGCTCAATTAAATGTTTAATAATTAAAGTAGATGAGACTGATTTGACTCGATAGCCAGCTGGGTTGGGTTCACCAAAGACTTTATTCAGCTTAACTTGATGCCAGCTGCGCCGGGTTGATTTGATGACTCGATGTTTAATCACTAAACTACTGAGAGTTTTATATTAGGCACAGGCACTACTTAGCGTACAATCTCGGTCTACAACTAATCCTACGCCGTCTCCCTCCGTGAGAGTTTTCGATGATACATGGTGCCAACGGGCAGGGATTGGTCACTAGCCATCAACAGGACATGTAGAGACAGAAGGTTCTATCAGGGGCTCGGTGGAGGCCACCATAATGTATACATTTTTTCTAAGCCGTCCATTCATTTTCAAAGCTCATTTTATAACATGAGCTTAAAATGGAGGCACATCAAAGGCTTGAGTGGACCATATTATAGGAAACAGTGGAGATTAAGTGAAACCGTTGAAATTTTCTTGGGGGCCATAGAAGTTTTGGATCAAGCTGATATTTATGTTTTCTCTTCATCCAGGTTTATGTGAGCATATGAACAAGTTGGATGGCAAATAAACATCACTACGGGGGCCTTAGTAATCTTTCAACCGTGGAATCATTGCCTCCGATCCTTCCACTGGTGTGGTCTACTCTTGCCTTCAATCTGCCTCCTTTTGAGGTTCATGCACTAAAACCAGTAGTTAAAATGAATGGCCAGCAGGGATAAAATACATACATCATGGTAGCCGCGTAGAACCCCTAACAGGACAGTCCGTCTCGAGCTACCTCATGGTGTGGTAGTATCCATTCGGCACCCGGTGCCAACGTCACATGTATCAACCAGATGGGCCCTGCATCAGGTGGGTAGGGCCGATATTGTGCCCTCCTGAAAATTATGTTGATTCTCCAAACAGGTGACATGCACCTAACTGTTAGAAAATATGATAAATGGTCCACATTCAAACTTGATGAGTTGGCCGAATTTATTAACGTCCATGCAATTTCCAAAGAATATCCAACCTGATGAATGGCTTGGATCCCACGATGAAATATGTAACTTGTCTCGGTGAGAATGGTGAAAAGGACATCCATGTCCATGTGATCTTATGAGCAGGTTGGATGACAAATAAGCATCACTATGGGGGCATGGGAAGGTTTCAACGGTGGAAGTCATTATTCTCACTGTTTCCTGTGGCATGGTCTACTTGAGATTTGGATATGCTTAAATTTTGGACTAAACCCTTAAAATTAACCGTAAAAACATATGAATAGAATAGATAAAGCACATACATTCTAGGTGGCCCAACAGAGTTTGCTCCGCACGGTAAGAAAACTACGCACGCAATCCGATTTCGTCTCTGACTATATGCAATCCATGCCTATTTTTCAAACCATATCAGATAATCCTAGCCTTCATTTTTTTCACGGGCGCGGCTTCGCTGGATTCCCGGATCCACCGACGTGGGTGCATCCCTTACTGTGCCGTCCACTATGTGATCTGTGTGTTTTACATCCACGCCATCCATTCATTTTAAAAACTCATCTTAGAGTGATTCAAAAAATGAAGTTATCCAAATCTTAGGTAGACCGTAATACAGTAAACAATGGTACTCAACCATTAAAAGCTTCTCGGGTCACAAAAGTTTTGGGTCAAGCTGATATTTGTTTGGTATCTTCATCCAGATCTTTGTGACCTTTTCAAAGGGTTGGATGGGAAATAAACATTCCAGTAGCCCCATGAAGTTTTTAATGGTGTGGATTCAATCAGTACTATTTCATGTGGTATGGTCTACCTAAGATTCGGATCTGCTTCATTTTTTACATAATGCCTTAAAATAAGCTTTCGAAATGCATGGACGGTGTAGATGTAAGGTACATACATCACAGTGGCCCCACAGTTGGGGATCCACCCAAACCGCCCCCTTTTTTCACTTCTACAAACTGGACGTTTAATGTCAAGCCACTTTTTATTTTCTACTGTCGTGTCATTTTGAAGGTCATCGATGATGTGGATAAGCTAGTCACCATGCCACGCGTGCTACATCGAGATTCTAAGCACTGCTGCTGCCAGAAGATCTACCATACAAGCCTAGACTATGGGCCCAAGTTTCGAGTCAGACGGCTGAAACGAATCATCCAGCCAGAGAAAAGAGTTTGGCATGGATTGTTGTGGCAGCTGCAACCATCGTACATCTTTTCCTTTCAGAGATATTCAGCTTTGGAATGTATGGCATGAACGAGAGCACGCTCCTTACGCTTGTACTTTGGCACACGAGTTGAAAATTCAAGCCCTTCAGCCCAAGTATTAACACACCAATAATTAACAACTATATCTTTCAGATAATCTGATGTCCAACGAGTTTACAATATGGTCCTTGTAAGAGATCCACGTCTACAAATCCACCTCATTTTTGGGTCTAACAATATGTATGCTTGCATCACTGTCTTCCTCGAGTGATCAAGCATTGATTCTACAAGGCGAGTTCCTAACTCGCAAGGAGTGAGAGAGAAATTTTAAATAATTTTATTATATCATAATTTAAGATTGTGATTACATTACTTGTACGGACAATCTAAGACCCTAATTCAAGTAGAAGTTGCTCAAATAGTAAAATCTCTCATAAAGGCTAAATTTGCCAAAATTTGACATGACAATATATCGAAGCAATCCTAATATTATTACAAGCAATTCTAAAAAAGCTAAATCTAAAACTATAAAAAAAAAAAAAAAAGAGATCAAAAAAATAAAAATTATTAAAAATGGTATAATTTTTTTTCTAAAATCTCAATTTTGACATTGAAGGCATGCATTTCTTACAAAACAAATGAATTCAACCAATGTAGTGGTCAGTTGACCCCCAAAGCATTCTTACGATCAATGCTTCAAATAATAATTTCTCCATATTGGAAATGAATCTCTTTAAATTGAGCACACCTGGGCCCAGTTACATCATGCCCTACATAAGACTAATGCCAGTTCTAACAGGTGACTTATACTTTCATTTAGGCTTCCTTTACTCCAATTGTGCTAAGAATGTATTAGCAACCCGCTCTACATCACGCTGGTAATGTGAGAGGAAAATGCCAAACAGTGTACTCAATCTAGCTAGCATATTTTTATTTATTTTTTCATCTTCTTTGATAGAGGTTTGCTACAACACATCCCAACCTTATTAGACGTCGCCCAAATTGTGTATGGGATGGATATCACCTTGGATTTCAAATTCTGGCATTGAAATATCCATCCCTTCAATTGCTCCATGGTAGGTAAATTTTCTATGTCCAATGGAAAAAAGACAATGAAATAGTGTTCTTTTGTCTATCCCATTCAATGGTGAGGCTCATCTTATAAATTGTATTAATCATCTCATACCCAAATCAAAAGGCTTTAGTCATCCCCAAATATGAGGCTTAAGCTCCACCTGTCCTAAACACCTTCTTTGACAAGAACAAACTGCCTTGCGTTCTGTTACCTGTTGGAATACGTTTTTAACCAAGAGCTATCAGGTGACCTTTGATAAGATCTACCCCGTATGAACTTAAAAATTAATGTAACTTCTACAATCACGAAGACCATGCCATAGGAAATATGTTAGAGTTGTGCAATGTCAACGTGAATCTTGTCATTTGACAACATGGGTGTGGTAATGATGGTCTTGTTCATAGATCATGATGACCATGTGTTCGATATAATGCCATAGTTAATGTGGGTATGTTTTAAGCATATCTAAATATGAGTTTAGGAGAAGAATTCTTCTGATTATTGTTGAAAACTTTAAATTGAATATAATAGCCATTGGACCAACAGAGAGTTGCAGGATGTGGATTTCATTGCTTTGTATTCCATGGCCACCAAGGAGGTTAAATGTCACCTGTGAGTGTTATTATACTGCAAGGAAAAGGACTTTTAGCCTTGACTCAAAACAGTGGCTTAAAAAAAAAAAAAAACAAAAACAAAAACAAAAAAACATAAAAAAACTGAGGCTAAAGCCTTTAACTTGAGTTTTACTTCAATTAGCCTCAATTACTAAATCTAAGGCTATAAGCCCCGTTGTTAAAGTCTTTAGCCTCAATTTTGGGTAACCAAGGTTAAAAAGTCTTTTATAGCCTCATTGAAGAACCAAGCTAAAAAGAAACTTTTTAGCTTCCGTTGTCTCGAATCGAGGCTAAAATAAAGCCTCCATTATTCCCAAATGAGACTAAATCCAAATTTTAGCATCGATTGTCTTCAATTGAGGCTAAATCTATTTTTAGCTTTAGTTCTTAACAATTGATGCTAAAGCCTTTAGCTATGGGAGTTGCAGCCTTGATTTGAGTATTTGAGGCAAAATTGCCTAAAGATAGAGTTAGCCTTTATTGACATCAATCAAAGCTAAAGTCATTTTTAAACCCTACTTCTTAACAACTGAGGCTAAATCTAATTTTTCGCCTCCATTGATATCAATAGAGACTAAATCCATCTTTAAGCTAACAAAATATTTTAGCCTCTGTTACAAACCATGGCTAAAAATACTTCATTTATTTAAAAAAAGGTGCATGTTTCACCTATTTAATCCATATAAAGCACAATATGAACAAAAAAGTTAACCATCTACTTAATGTTTTCAAAACAAACTACAGATGCACCCTACTATGTCAAACTGTTACACAGCATTAGCTTGTAGACATGAAGTACTACAAGGAACCACACTAAGAAAACCAAGGTCTGGTGTCATTGGGCTTGCAATAGTTGACACGGTCAGCTTTGATTGGTTGGTCCTCTCCGATCTGACACAGTCAGCTCCGATTGCATCACCATCTTGTTGCACTACAAGCATGGAATGGAAACATCGAGGCAAGATCTCAAGAAAACACAATGAATGGAATAACAAAGTGTTCAGCTTCCAAATTATTCATTTAAAAACTATGAAAATTTTCAAATAATCCACAAAAAAACTAGACATATGTACATAAGTACATGCATCAATATAGATAAGAAACACCGCTATGAAAAAAAATTTGGATCCCACTAGAGCTTCTATGTCCTTAAATATGGACTTGGTCAAAAGTTAAGGAACCGATAATGTCACAGTAGAAAAGACCTTCAAAATGAAAACATGTATAACCAGTGAATAATTATCAAGGGTGGTACACTCAAATCAAATTAAGGGCCCTCATTTCTCAAAGAAAGTTTGTCACCATGGAGAGTAATCTTCCAACACACGGCTTGAAATATAAAGGAACGCCTTTTGTGCACAACTAACACAGTCAATAAAGGCGTTCCAAATATGAGTATATGTATTCAACCTAACACAAGCTAACGAATGATTTATGGTAAATGTATATCAGAGCACGAATACAGAGAAGGAAAACTCATTTGCAATAAGAAATGCTTCATACCATCTTACAAAAGTAGTTAATGAATTGGTGACAATTAGTACAAGGAAATAACACAACATTTTGAAGTTCTGTTTTGATGGATGATCAAAATTTTGAAGAAGTGTGTGCATGATCTAGTATTCATGGTAAGAGGTTTTCGAAGCTTACATGCAAGCATGACACAACCCATCTACATGCCACTACATGTACCGCTGGCATTCAGGTGCAAGATCCAACCCATCAGGTGGGTCTGACCATGTAGATGATCTGGTAAAGAACCAGATTGGCCAACTAATCATAGGAACCACTGTGTTTGAAACTAGCATATGGTTTCTCACCAATTGAAGGAAAATGGTAGACTATTAAGCTTTCCTCATCAACTAAGGCGAAAAAACTTTTAGCCCGAGTTCTTTACAACCGAGGTGAAAAGTAGACTTTTTTCCTTAATTTCCTAACAATTGAGGCTAAAAAGTGAACTTTTAACCACATTTCTTACTAAATGATTCAAAATAATGAACTTTTAGCCTCTGTTCTCATCAACTAAGGCAAAATGGTAAACTTGTATCCTTAGTTTCTCACCAAGTAAGTTAAAATGGCAGACTTTTAGTTTCGATTTTTTACCAACTTAGACAAAATAGTAGACTTTAACCTCAATCCCTCACCAACCGAGGTAAAAAAATGAACTTTTAGCCTAAATTTCTTTACAATTGAGGCAGAAAGCAAACTTTTTGCCCCATGTTAGTGTAGGTGCTTCATGTTTTGTAAGGGCGTGTTTGGCGCATGGTTTTCAGTGGGATTAGGTGGGATGGAAGTCTTTTTAAGGTAATCATTACACTTGGGTGGGATTGGTTTTAATCCCGTGGGATGCTGCATCCAGCGGTAGCCGTGTTTGGAAGGGAGAGTATAACGTGGGATTTGGCGTAGATCCCTCCTCGATGTGTTTGGAAAGAGAGGTAGAATGATGCCATGACTGTTATGCAACACGCCCAGCCTGTTTGGAAACATGGAGTGCATGGACGCAGATTGGCGAGTGACCCCCTACAAGGCAAAGGCTGCTGTCAAAGCTGTGTGGGCCCCACCATGATGTATTTGTTTAATCCACGTTGGACATCCATTTTTCCACCTCATTTTAGGGCATGGGCCCAAATATGAGGCAGATACAAATCTCAGGTGGACCACACCATAGGAAAAAGAGGGAATTGAACATCCATTTTTCAAAAATATTTTGGAGGCCACGAAACCTCTAGATCAAGCTGATATTTGTGTTTTCACTTCATCCAGGTCTGTGTGACCTTACGAACGGGTTGGATCGCAAATAAACTTCACGGTGGGCCCTGGGAAGTTTTTAAGGGTGGACGTTCAATCAACACTATTTTCCTGTCGTGTGGTCCACCTGAGATTTGGATCTGCCTCATTTTTTGGGCCCATGCTCTAAAATGAGGTGGTAAAGGGATGGTAGACGGTTTGGATATGATACATACCTCTTTGTGGGGCCCGCAAAACTTGCTGATGTCAATACTACTTCCAAGTCGATAGTGTACGGTTCACCAGTCAATCCCCTTCCGGATGGGAGGGGTGGTTTACTCCGGTCGCGGATTTCCTGCTAAAGCCTTGCGTAGGAAGCTACCGGGCTGGGAACTACGGTGGGGCCCACAGTGATTTGTTTTTATTAATCCACCTCGTCCATCCGTTTTGGGAGCTCATTTTAGGACATAAAAACAAAAATGAACCGGATCCAAGACTCAAGCAGGCCTCATTAAAGGAAAAGGTGGGTAGGTAAATTACTATCGTTGAAACCTCCCTGGGGTCCACAGAGATGTTTATATGACATCCATACCGTTCATAACGTCACTACTACTGGGATGAATTGGAAAAACAAGTATTATCCTGATTCGAAACTCCTGTTGCTCCACAAATATTTCAACTGTGGACATTCTAATCTAACGTTTTCAGCCCACTTGATTATTGGATCCTGTTCATTTTGTTTTCATATTCTAAAATGAGCTCCGAAAACGGAAGGACGGTGTGGATTTATCAGAAAACATCACTGTTGGCCCACCTTGTTCCTAGCGCAGGAAACTCTGCGCAAGGCTTACGTAGGAAATCCCCGCCCGTATACTCCTGCAAGGGATTTAGTAACACCACGAGGTGATTTTGAGAAATCCCACCATTACGCCCGGTGTTCTAGCACAACATTCGATGTGGTATTTCTTACGTAAATCCCAACCATCCAAACAAAGATAAGGAATTTCAACGGTGGGATATCGTAATTCCATCCCACATAATCCCATCTACTACCATGCGCCAAACACGCCCTAAAAGAATCAGACTAAAACTTTCTTTACTATAAAAGTAAATTAGGAAATATAAGGACGTGTTTGCCGCACGGGATTAGGTGGGATTAAACGGGAGTGGGATTGCTTGAAAGTAATCATTACATGCCGTCAGGGGTTGTCGTGGGATTAAAAATTTTCATCCCATCCCATTCTACGACATCCCATGTTTGGCTAGCAGCAGTGAAAACCCACCAGCGGCAGGTGGAGGAGGCGTGGATGAGATACCGGTTGGGATGAAGACACTATGTTTACATCACCAATTTTGTGGGGCCCACAACAATGTATGTATTATATCCACACCGTCTATCTATTTTACGAGATCATTTTAGGGCATGGGCCAAAAAATGAGGCATATTTCAATGTCAAATTGACCACACATCATAAAGTAGTGGAGTTTTAACCGTCTACCATTGAAAACTTCTTGAGGGCTATAGAAGTTTTGGATCAATATGATATTTGTTTTCCTACCTTCATCTATGTATGTGTGATCTCATGAACAACTTTGATGACAAATAACTATCATGATGGGCCTTGGGAGGGTTTCAACGGTAGTAGCCATTGTCCTTACTACTTTTGGTCCACGTAAGCTTTGGATTTGTGTCATTTTTGGGCTCATGGCCTAATATGATTTCGATAAACGGATGAACGGTATGGATATAATACATATATCATAGTGGGGACCATAGAGCTTGGTGATGCACCGTTGTATAATTTGCTTCCGATTTCTTCTCCCTTTCAAGATTTGCTCCCACAATGGGTGGGATTGTGAGAATCCCGATGTAGTTTTCAAAGCGTAATCCATCACCAACAAAAATCACAACCAAACAAGGGGTAGATTTGAAAAAGTAATTTTTACCATTCAATCCCATTGAATCCCACCAAATCCCGTGCGGCAAACACGCCCTAAAGGTTTATCTTTCTCCCACTCGTGTACTTACCCCACTCGGCCAAACGAGTCCATGTGCATTAGATTTGATCGGACTTACTAGGACATCATGACATGCTAGAGTCTATGCAATCCAAAACCAGGGAATCAAAATCACTGAGGTTTGCTAATTCAACGCGCGTGTTGGAGCCCTTGCGTATCCACATGCGGGAGCATACGTCACATGCACTGGATCTGAGCTTTCCATCATCTGAGCTACGTTGTTTAGATCTTTCTGGCGTAAAATCAGGCAGTTTCACATCTCAGCAGGGCACAGCATATTATAAAAACTGGATCACTGGAAAATATTTATGTTTTGGCCCACTCGAAGAGTGAAAATGCTTGATTTTTCGGACGAGCTCTTGACATTGTTTCGAGAAAGCTCAGATTTCATCCAAATGTTTCATATTTGCACGTACCTTCCTAAGGACGTGTAGAGCTTTACACGCATGGAATTAGCTAAACTCAATCTCGCACGTATGTACATATATTCCGCTTGTGAGGGGAGTGCAGCCGATTGAGACAGCAATCAGCATCCCTCCCTCCCTCCCTCCCTCCCTCCCTCCCTATCAAGACGCCTGCAGCAATCGAGGAAATGGAAATCTGGGCAGGCTTACTTTCCTAGGGCGGCGTGTTCTACTTTAACATTTTCACAGAAAAGCCATTAGAGGTCCAGGTTGAAGGGGCCACAGCAACATATGGCTACGAAGTGGTGGCCCTTTCTGATGCTACGGTCATGTCATCCATCTCTTTTCATGTTTTTCTTACTTTTTAGGAACTTACTTTCGCAGCGGGATAAAGTGTGTTTTCTTTTCTTTAGGACAAGGCGTGCACGTTTGAGTATCTCTCCACTCTTTTCATCGGCAGAAGGAGAGAGAGAGAGAGAGAGAGAGTATGATAATGGTACGCAGGCACATGAAATTACGTACATATTGTTTATTAATTTAATAATAATTCAAATTGAACGGTCCAGATTAGATGTATCATGAATGATTTGATTATCTTAGTCTTAGATTGGTGGACATTTACTGGACGGTTACAAATGAAAAACATCACATGATTCTGTTTCAACAAACAAGTCATGACCACTAATCGGAGTTTGGGGTTATTCTAAATATCTGATTTTGATACTGTGACCAAGCGAGAGTGGGTTCCGCTTCAGTGAACTGTGCCAGACGTACAACTTCTGAGTGCCTGTGTCTACACGGGCTAGAGGATCAATTTTCTTAAATGGAGCTGGATGGACCTGAATAGTCTATACCGGGCTTCATTCATGGTACTCCCACAGAGATCGGGTGTTTTGGGCCCCGCGGAAAACAGGTGGTGGAGAGGATTCCGATCCGAGCGGGACCGGTAGAATGTGTAGCAGCCACAACCCACAAAGTACTAAATTGTGGAACCGGTGCTTCATTCATGGTACTCTGGTTTACATGCGATCTCAAAACCACTGGCCGCATGAACAGCTTCAAATTCACATAGATTAAACTACCTTGGCAATCTCATTTCGGCTGTTGAATTTGGAGACTGACCGATTGCTTTTTCACTGTCCACCAAGTCTACACAATCTAACGGCTTGAACATCTCGGTGTAAGTGATTTTCATTCATGCGCTGTAGCAATGGGGCCTGAGATTTTGAAGGTGTAGACTGGCGTGCCTCTTTCGGCTGTGTATCTAGATGAGTTCGTACATTTTAGCATATGTGACAAACCCCAATTTCGTAATGTACCATAACAGGGACAGAGACGAAACCGAGAAGCAAAACAACAATAAAACTTCAGTTACTCAGTTGCTGCGTATCATACATCACGCTCTGCCCGAGTACCAAAGTTTTTCAAAGTACAGGGACATTGAGCCACTAGAACTATGCAGCGCACTCAATTATAGAATATTTGGAACACATGTGAAAGATCTGCACCGTTCATATATTGCGCTCTACTGTCTATTATAGGTACCCTTAAAACTATACTAGTCAACTGAACCATTCTGTGAGTGGATGGTCTTTGTCCGCACACAATCTGACGGTTCAAAAATGTTCAAAAAGGCGTAACCCCATTCAGGATTGTGTCCAACAGATGAACCGTACAAGTAATCGTACATGTGACCTAGCTGTACGGTATACACGAGTTTTCTGTCCTCACAAGTGGGGCCGATGAAAAATCCGAAGTCCGAATATTCCTTCTTAACCGTTTATCTGCGCTGACATATAAAAGGGTGAAGAACGTCCTATGCAGCATCGACCATCCACAGTGGGAATGCAACGGACAATGGTGTGGAATGCGGAGCTGTGGGCCCACTTGAAGCGGTGTATGCCGTCCAAGATACTGTTCGGTACATGCAATATTTGGACGGGGCGCTGGGATGCTAGGTGGGGCCAACGTGATGTTAGTGAGAAATCCACCCGTCTATCCATTTTGGAGTTCATTTTAGTACATTTGACCAAAAATGAAGTGGACCCAAAACTTGAGTGTAGAGTGGGGATTCAGTGACCACTGTAGAAACATTCACGAGGCCACAAAAATTTCATGTCAGGCTAAGTTTTTGTGATTTCACTTATCCCCGTGAAAACAACCTTTTAAATGGTTTGGATGGCATATAAACATCAAGGTGAAGCCTACGAAGGTTTCAATGGTAGAAAATGTGTTGGAAATCCAATGAAAGCATGGAAGAAGATTAAACAATCACCATACAATCACACATACAATCAATGCAAAAGTACATGAATTTTACGTGGAAAACCCTTGCGGGAAAAAATTAGGGCACAAAGCAACACCTTCCACTATGAATTCAGATGATTACAGAGCTAGAACTATTCGAGTATATCACAAAGATAAACAAGGCACATAAAACTCTCAATTCTCTCTTCCAATAACCCTAATTCCGTTTAGATCACCTAGGTATTGCTTAGAATTATTCTAAACACGATTAGGAAACTTATTTATAGGAGGAAACTCGATATTAGAAACAAATAACGCTAAAACTGTGGAACACTATCAAATCCAGCAGATCGCAGTTCGGTTAGATGATTGATCGTGAACTGTCCAGATAATTAGCTTGCCTACTGCCTCAACTCAGACCTGTTTGTCAACCGATCTGAGCCTACTGTGACCTGTGACCATTCTAATGACTCTGTGAGCTTTTAAAAAACATTATTACCCTCTCAATTAAGACCCGTCAAGCAAGTAGTCTGATGAGCCCAAAAAACATTCAAAGTTCACTGTGACAAATTGTCCGCTGTCCCCCGGTCGGTGGACTCTATTTTTCACATCCTTTTGTCGAATGCTCTCCAACGGAAAACTCTATCGCCAGGTAGTTCCCATCACGTCGAGGAATTATAAGTATTCGATCGAGGATACGGATGGTGCGCCGGCGCCGCTGCACTTTCTTGATCAGTCAGTACAACTACAGCACGTGATGGTCGTATCTAGATCAATATGTTGCTGCTGGGTCCGCAGGTATAGACCATACCTGGAAGATCTCATTGATAAAACGAATCTGTCGTTCCAATTCGTACTTGGCAAATGTTTGACTCGTGTTTGGTCCATCCATTGCTATTGATGGACGGCGACCTCAATGTTTCCATCCATGGCAAACGCTTTCGAATCTTCTTCAAAACTCATACGGATGGTCCGCTCCACACGTGATTTTTGTCCTACACACGTGATACGCTAAGAGGAAAATCCGGTGCAGTAGCTCAGTAAAAGTGGACGCGGATTGCGTGCAGCGCATTGCTACACCTGTCCCAAGAATCAGGCATATCCAAAACTCAAGTGGGCCATAAACAACAGGGATTGAAGTCCCACCATTCAAACGGGGCCCACCGTGATGTTTCTATGCCATCTCAACCATTCATAAGGTGATTCCACTGGGATGAAAGGGAAAAAACCAAATATCAAGCTGATCCAAAATTTGTGTCGGCCTCAAGCAATCGATCACCGCTGTTATTTGGGACGCGGATTAGCTACTGACAGGTTGAGTAGCGATCTAGCTACTGAAGTGACGTCACCAACTTCTGTGGGCCCCGCCATGATGTATGTGTTGTATCCACACCGTCCATTCATTTGGAAAGATCATTTTAGGGTATTATCTAAAGAATGAGACAGATCCAAAGCTCAAGTGGACCCCACCAAAGGAAACAGTAGGGACAGTAACATGACCGTTGAAACCTTTCTAGTACCCACCATGATGTTTATTTGAGATCCAACCTGTTCATAAGTTCACACAGACATGGAAGAAGGGAAACCACAAATATCAGCTTGATCGAAAACTTCTGTGTCCCCAAGAAGATTTTAATGGTAGGAGATCAAGCCCCACTGTTTCCTTTGGTGGGGTCCACTTGAGCTTTGGATCTGTCTCATTCTTTATCTCATGCCCTAAAATGATCTCTCCAAATGAATGGACGGTGTGGATACAACACATACATCATAGTGGGGCCTACATAAGTTGGTGACGTCACTTCAGTAGCGAGATAGCTACTCAACATGTCAGTAGCTAATCCGCGTCCTGTTATTTGTGGTCTGGCCCACCTCGTCTAAAGCACCTATTTTTACAGTGTACGACACCCTAAATCCGTGGCCCACCTGGCTATGTGTATGATATCCCCTACATTCATCGGGTGGATCCCTTGATGCTAGGCCGTACGACGAAAAATGAGCCCCATTCACAGCTCATCTGGACCACGCCAAAGGGAAAGATGGAGAGGAGACGCCACTTGTAGGTTTGTGGTTGGGCCCTACCATGGTGTTATATTCCATCTGACCCATTAATCAGATGCGTTTCATTACGATGACCACACTCAACAAAAATCAGCCTCATCCGAATCTGGGGCGAGTGGGAACACCGTGTGAAATTAAACGTTCTAGTAGTAAATTTTTTTGCATTGCTATAGTGGTGTGGTTTACATTAGTTTTGGATCGATCCCATATTTTAGATGTACGGTTAACCATCGAATGCTGACCTGATGGAAGGAGTGGATGTCACACTTACAACACAGTGAGCCCCACAAAACTTCGGTGCCTACACACTTTGTAGAACAGGGGTTGTAGCGGACTCCTGTCCACATCCCAAAATGGGATCTGGTGAACCCTTAGACACCATCTTGGCCGTCCAAACAATCGACTAGTTAAATAATCTAATTCGTGCCAATTTTCATATGTGATCCATCGAAAGTGGGACTTACCAATTTAGCGAATTAGTATCAACAATCCAACTCATCAAGAGCATCAACGTATTGGGAACTGATTACCTGCCTCCGGATTGTTTGTAGCACATACGTAGCACACGTGTACAATAACCCAAACCAGGCATCATCTGTGCATGTGCCTCTAACCGAACTTTGCTTCGATTGTAACCATCTAAGTGAGCCTTTACTGTTTATAAGAGCCGTTGCTAGTAATTCCTTTCCAATGTCTATTTCCATTCAACCAAGTAAAATGCTGGAATCGTCCAGACATTGTGATTTTTGGTCCATTGTTCGTTCACTGTTGAATAATATGAAAGTGATGGATCGGATCCCCTCTATTTGACCTACTTGTAAAGAACGACGTGGAGGTACGAAAAATCCAGTCCGTCCAGAGGCATTGGACCTGCACCATCTGTATGCACGTGTCAAGATTACGTCATTTGCATTTGTTTGGTAGCCTCATTTGTGTTGCCGCACTGTCGGGAGACAGTTGCCGCTGCCAGAAGAGAAAACCTTTGATACTCTGGCAGAGTGTGATGGTTGATACAAACGCACTACAAGACTCTTAAATTAGACAAAGGGTTAGTTCAAATCAAACCGTTCAAAACAGTAACACTAATTTTGTATAGATCATTTTCCATTATTGACAGTAATTGAATAATTTCGGTGTTGATTGGTGGACATTTGTTGAAGGATTGAGATGAAATATAGACACGGGGCCGAATTCAGGACAAAGAGAAGCAGATCCGGAGTAAAAAAAGATTGCTCAGACGGGCGCGACTTGGCCGAATTCAAAACTTCTGTGAACCCACCAACCGTGGATATTCAATCTTATGCCATATGGGCCACTCGAGTTTTGGATTTGGGTCAGTTTTGGGCCCATGCTCTACCATGATATGGAAAAACGAACGGAGGAAATGGATTTTGATGTAGAACAGGTCGCTGATTGTTTCATGGCCCATATGGACAAGAAGAAGATCGGTCAAGGCCAAAAGTGATCCAAATTAATAGTAAGGACCGTGAATCGGTCGTATTTCGCAATTCGAAATGAGTTTTCGAGACATAATATATCGTTTTGGAGTAGCTTGAGCTACTTTAGCCAACCAACCCTGCTACGCCGAGTTACCCATGTGAAAATCGCGAGATTCGACCATATCGACAGTCATTAAGCTAGTTTATTTTCAGTTTTATTATTTATAATAAGTTTTAATTCGATCATAACTTTGAATACGTAAAGTTTTAAAGTTAGTGCCCAACATGGAAAAGGGCTTAGAATATTTAGTAAAACAACATGATTGGGCCCGTTTGATAACTTTCTATTTTTGGCTGAAAATCAAAAGTTCTAGTAGGATTGAATGACTTCTACAAATAGTAAGTTTACTATTTATTGTAAGTTGCGTTTTCTAGGAGTTTGAGTTTGAGTTAGAGTCTAATACTTTACCTAGGGTTTAGTTTCCTATTTATATGCATTGTAATTCCGTTTATTATTCATTCAATCTATCAAAAATAATTATTCGGAGTTAATTTTTTTTTTTATTCTTTTATTTCTTTTTGTGGATTCAAAAAATACTCGATTAAGAAGACGGTGATTGACCTACCACATCCTCCCTGCATTAGATTTCCCACAAACTTAACGATGGACCCCACATAGCTTCTCTAGTAGGAAGTTGATGCAAGAGGCTTTCGGAGTACATAAGGTCTTCTCTTATGTCGCTTTGTGGTTGAGTTGAAAGTTCAAGTTGACTTATTGGGTCAAAATTCTTGGGGCCCTTCGGCATGTCTAGCAACGAGAGTTTATTTGATTGTTCTAAAAATGTTTAGATTTTTTATTTATTTAAATAATGATATTGTTAGGTAATGTTTTAGTTTCATATTTTTTCCATATGAGAAGCTAAGAAGGTGACTCATGCCTTAAAATGAGATAGTAAAATGGTTGTCCATAAATAGGTAACAACACCCACCATGATTTAGTTACACCGAAGTCCATAGTTCTAGTGGTAGACAGAGTGGAGATTGCCTCGTCTCAGGTTATGGTATCTGTTCCATAGGGGTGGCTAACATTGTGATATGACTAACAACGGTGAGCGGGTGGGTGTACTATCGATGGGGGTGTCTGAATGCCTCCGTCTACCTGAACGTTGAATCTGCCTGATCATTCAGTCCAGTTACAAACAGAGCGAGGTTCTTCTGATGGATGGAATCTCATCCACGTGAAACCCTTTCGTTCCGTCCCGTCAGCCTACTAAAATCACGCAAACTGTCGGACACAAGGTCGCATTAACAACACATCCGTACGCCCTTTATTTTCTCAAATATCATCATTTATTACAAATTTCTCATCGGAAATGATCAAGCGACTCGCACGCGAAGGGTTCAAACTTCAAACAGATGAGTTGCACCACACGCGTAAACTGGTATACGTCTAAAAGATCTAGTCTATTCATCTACTTGAAGTCTATGCATACGTGTACTTTGAATACAGGCCATTTAATATTTATTTACAACCTCCAATTATCTCGTTTAAATATAACTTAAATAGGGAACATTGCCTGGTTGTGGGTCATGATAATCTCAAGGTGGGACCCATCTGATTACTGTTCTGGATATCTCACTCGTGTGAGATGCTGGCATGTGCTCCGCGAATTAACTTCAATTACTCTTTGCGCGAATATTGGTGCCATCCACATCCACACCTCAGTTTTCCACGGACAGCTCGATTCACTGTTTCACACTGTTCTCTAACGTGCTGCGCTCTGAAGCCTCTATCACGTCTCATCAAATCTCATTTCCTCATAAGTGAGTCGATGCAAATGACGAAAATGACCGTCGTGGCAGTTAGAATTGCCTTTTGCGTACAAGACCTCTGGTAGCTTTTAATAAGTTGCAATCAAGTGGAGTATCGTCCTTTCCCTGGGTATTTTCGTCAAGTTTTCGAATAGCCTCGAGAGATGTTCTTTCTAATTAAAACTCGTCATGGTTCAGTGAACTGCGCCTCAGGTGAGGGGGGGCAGAAGACGTGTCAGAGATCCGTGTGCGAGGCACACGTGTTAGATATCCGACCCATTCATCTTGGTAAGGAACACTGTGATTATGCTATGTACCGTTAATCATGGGAATAAAATAATAAATGGGGCGATACGTGCATGTTGAATTTTTTACTGTTGGGATTTTTTTTTATAACCGTCCATTTCTTGTTTAAATTCTTTTGACCTGCATGATGGGGGACTATTATTTTTCTTTTCAATGGAATATTGTGAGTGTATCTACCTGATGAATAGCTTGGATCTATGACACGTGTGCTGTATACGAGTGTCTCTGACATGTATTATGCGGTCTCACGTGAGGGGCCGGTCACGGAATCACGACAAATTTAAAGCTGTGGTGACACTTGCCAGTAGGGAACGAGAGGGACAAGGAATTGAAAGCAATCGTTGCCTATATGGGAATACAGTGGCTAAAATGCCATAAATACCCTAACGACGAGTAGCTTTCGCGCGGAATTTCGAGGTTATTTTCGTCATATCAGGTGTACGCTCGTCAGCTTTGTAGATTTAAAAACCACAAGATACAGTAAGAGCCAGAGAAACACATTATGGACACTGTTGCTACGTCACATGCGGAGGGGTAATCTTTCAATCAGATCATCCATCTATCTTCTGTGTGGATGACAACTGATTCAAGATGATCTAACCTAACACCAGTCAGCTAGCTAGCTAGTGTCAAAGCTCCGTGGGTCCACCATGATGTATGTGTTTTATCCACGCGGTCTATCCATTTTTCCAGCTCATTTAGGCAGGTCCAAAGCTCAATTGAACCACGCCACACGAGAAGTTTCGGATCAAGCATATATTGGTGTTTTCAAGAGTTTGGATGGCAAATAAACATTACGCGGGCCTAGAAAATTTTTCAATAGTAAGTATTCACTCACTGTTTCCTGTTTTGTGGTTCAACTGATTGTTGGATCTGTCTCAATTTTGGGCTTATATGCTTTAAAATGAGCTAGTAAAATGGATGGACAGCATTGATAAAATATATAAATCATGGTAGGTGTTGTTACCGATTGATGGACAACCAGTGAGGTGGGACAAGAGTCCACTTTAGTAGAATGTACACCTGGCTTCTCTCGAGGATGAACCATTTTGATATGAGAGATGGATCCTGCATAACACAAGAAAAGGTTAAAAAGGTGGCTAGGGATCGGCCATTTGTGCCCAAGTCAGATAAGTAAAAGAGAGGATAACCTTAGGTAGAGTTTTTTGCGTACCTTTGAACGAAGGTGAGATCCTCCATTTATAGCAATTGGAGGAGTGATTAGAGCCATGATCACGGGAGTGAGACCCAACAGTCGGTGTGATCCCCGAGAGTCATGGATTATGTTGATAATGGCCACAGATGTGTCTGTCTCCTTCAGTTGCGGCCTTGATTCTCCACGTGTAGTTGTGGCGATGTCAGCCTAGGTCAAGCTGTTTATCGATTATGGTCGAAGCCAACATTAGGGTCGGGTCAGCCATGTTAACAGGCAGTCAGTTCTGTCTTTAATATATCCAAAATGACCACCATTAGGGCCAACCTGTCGTCGGCTCTTCTTCAATCCTCGGCTCTCTTCATGCACGCATTCGCAGGTCGCAGCTGTCGAGCTTGAAAACCCTAGCTTGAGCCTATAGGCTTGCAGGCTTAGGTGGTGCCCACAACAGTGGGGCCCACGAAGCTTTGACACTAGGGTCACTAGCCAATCCGTGTTCGATCTAGCCACTAGTGGAAAAAACGGTTTATGGTCAACAAGATGTGCTTGATTAATGTGGCTACGGCCTTCTCACAAGTATGATTTTCAAAAAATCGTCCGGCCCATTACTAATACAGTTCAGATTGATGGATAACTATTCCACGTATTACGGGGAGGGATGGCTCTCCTTCATTCCGGTTCCTCCGGCTCTATCGTACCATATATCTTGATATCTCTGTAGTGGAGTAAAAGCTGAAAGCGAGAAGAATACCAGGAAAAATCTGCGGTTCCTGGCCGATTTTATTGTTGATTGGGCCATAATCCAACGCACGGTCGGGTAATCTGGACTGTCCATCACGTGGACCTTGCTTGCGATGCACATGCTACAAGTATCAAAAGTCGTCAAATCATGCCAGTCCGTTTTTGACACTTAAGTTCGACGGTAGAAATAACTAAATGAGTATGGTAACTCTATGCTCTTTTATTATCGGAATCCTACTATGGCAACGAGTGCGAATTAGGTGTCAACAGCTTAGTGGGTGTTGCACCTACCGTGGGGCCTACATTGATGAGTTTCTGTATATCCACGCCATCCATCTGTTTCTAAGGACCATTTTAGGATGGGATACCAACATTTATATATATTAAAGTCTCTGGAGAACCACGCCACGTGAAGCAATGTTGATTGAGAGCCTCACCATTAAAAATTCTAAAGGGCCTATTGTAACGTTTCTTAATTTTTATTTGTAATCCAACCTCTTGATACTGTCAAGAAGATCTGGATGAAGGTAAATTATAAAGATCATATTGATCCAAATTTTTTGTGGTCCACAAAATGTTTTTAATGGTTATTAATCACTCTTTCTATTGGTATAGTCCACCTGACATTTGGATCTTCTTGTAATTTTGGATCACATCCTAAAATTAGACGAAAAAACAGATGGACGACATGGATATACAACGAATACATCAGGGTAGGGGTAACACCCACTAAGCTGTTTCCAGGGTAAGAGCTAATTTGCTTCCTATGGCAACGCGCCAGGTCAAACCACACTCTTCCCACATATGCCGGTGCTACAAGTCCGTGCGCGATCAAAGAGCCACTCAAAATGTGGGCCACACAGTGGCAGTACGGTTGCTAAAAATCAGGCAACGTGCAGATACGTAGGGTTAGGTAGAGAGCGGATTTAGGTGAAACCCCGGTCTCACGCAAGATGGTGCGGGCCTTACCGTGGGGCCCACCTTGATGAATATATTATGTATCCACGCTCTCCACTCTCCGTTGGATATGTATGGCAAGTTTATTTATAGTCTGATTCTTTTGGACCGTCCATCGTTTCTTGGAAGTGGGGCACACCTGATGACCTAGCCGCTAGGAATTCTGCCACGTGGAAAAAAATTTGAATGGGCATGAATCCGACGCCCACCTGCTGAATTAGGGCTGTATATTGAGCAGAGCCGAGTTGGGCCAAGCTTGGCTTGACTCGTCCGTGCTCTCCTCGAGTTCGAGCTCAAGCTCACCCTCGAGCTTACCATTGGAGGTTGCCTTGTTTGCTAAAACTATTGAGGTGAGCTAGTGGATCGAGTCGAGTCGAGCTTGCTCTCACCTCAATTTATTATATTTTTTACTACAAAATACAAATTAAAAGTCAACAACATTAAGTTCGAGAAGTCACACATATATTAGGGGAGAATAGTATTTCTACATGTGGGACCCCACCATTAAAATGACTTAGCTCTGATCGGTTTTTCCTTTGGCCAAGTCACACATGCATTGAATGCAGACCACTAGTAATATTTTATGAACCATAATTAACAGAGTACATGCATAGCTCACCACGTGAATGGACTGCCCTAATTATTGTGTGGACCATCTTCATGATGAGGCCCAGCTAATTCATGGATTAGATGCACCACCTACCTCGTAAAATTGCAATCAATAGCTGCATATGGTGTTTGGTCTAACCATAGCCCTTGTTTTGTAAATATGTATGGTGTGTGGTCTCACCGTAGCACTTGTGTTTGTGTAGCGTGTAAAACACACAAACACTATGTGCTCACCATGTTTTGTACTTGAAATTACTCAATCCATTAGATATACTCAATAAAGAATGTTCTTACCTGAACAAAATAGTAGGATTAAGAAACCCCCAAACGTGTGAGGGTTTTATATATCCTAAGCTTTGACCCCAATGTGTGTGTGTGTGTGTGTGGGGGGGGGGGGGGGGGGGAGAGAGGGAACCAAGAAATAAGAAGATTAGAGTTTTTTTTTTTAACAAACATCTATATGAAACGAGTCGAGCTCGAGCTGAGTCGAGTCGAGTCGAGTGACCCAATGGTCGTACTTGACTCGATTTCTGACTCGAGCTCTTAAATGAAGCTTGGCTTGACTTGTTCTACTGAGTCGAGTCGAGTTGAGGCGAGCTTTTTCGAGTCGAGTCGATCGAGTTTCTCAAGCTACTGGGCTCATGATCAGCCCTATGCTGAATTGGCAGGTGTAGGGGGAGTAAGATTCGACGCCTTAGTGTCCACTCCAAGCTCTTAAATGGCAAACTCATCAATCATGATATTTGGAGCCCTTCGTTCGGTAATCCACACCATTGGCAACTCGCAGCCCACAATGGATGGACCACAACTCAAAGCTCTCCCAGATTTAAAGATCCTAAGGCCAATATTTGTCCCATTTTTTCATTTGAATATTTGGATGTCTTCTTAACCGTCTATTTCTAGGCTAAAAAATTGAAGGCTCAGGATTGTTCAGACGAGGAGATTTTGGGGCATGTTCATCCTTGGCGATTGGAACGGGGAACCGCTGTTTCTGCGCCATGGCCATTAATGTGGCAATCCTGACCACACACACACACACAAATGAAGCAGATCCAAAGCAGATCCAAGTCATAAGTTTTTTTCCCTCATTTTAGGGCATGTACCCAAAAATGAAGCAGATCCAAAGCACAAATGGACCACACTATAGGAAACTGTGGTGATTGAACGCCCACCATTAAAAACTTCTTTGGGGCCAAGTGTTGGATCAGGCTGATATATGTTTTCCCTTCATCTAGGTCTGAGTGACATCATCAACGGGTTGGATGAGAAATAAAAATTACCGCACGCCCTAGAAAGGCATGAACGACGAGTGTCATTAACCCCACTGTTACCTCTGGTGTGCTCTACATGAATTTCAGACATACTTCATTTTTGGTTTTATGAATTAAAATATGATGGAAAAACGGATGGACGGCGTGGATATAGAACATATCGGTCAAGTTGGGCCCCCAACACATCAATACACCAGTGCTGGCCCTGCATTTTTGAAACCCCACTTCTCACATTCACGTGTCCTTGATTAATTGAAAGAGAAAGACGCTGACTGTGGTAGGTATGACTGTACATAATAAGCATGGGCATATATGTACATCAGTCCAAACGTTCGAAAACATGGACCTCATTTGTCATGATTATATTGATAAATCAAATTGATTGGACAATACTATCAGCTGTCCAATTAAGTGATATTTGATTTGTGAATTTGACTTGACTGTAGTCCATTTAAATCATCTGATTGATGGCCACAAATCAGATAACAGTAATATCAGTTCACTTATAAATGTGGATTTTCAACCATATAAAAAATCATGGTCACGGTTTGGACGGTTTGGATTGAGGCCATGCAAGCCACACGTACTAGGGCCTGTATTAACTTTCAACGTTTGGATTCTTTCACGCTAATATCAGTTCTTATTTACACGTAGATGGTCGGTGAGGGTCTGTTGGAAATGCTGTAATTACATGTATTTTCTCTAGCATCACTAATAAATGCATACACTACCCTATTTCTATTTGAAAGTGAGAAGGATATGCGGTCATTACATAACAGGGAATTCGAGTTTTGGGCCCCACCATGAAATATGTGTTTTATCCATGCCATCCATTCATCAGTAGAGATCATTTTAGGGTGCTAGCTTAAAAATGAGGCAGATTTAAATCTCAAGTGGACCACACTAGAAAACATTAGAAATTGAATGCTAACCATTTAAATGTTATTCTTGTGATGTGGTACACTTGAGTTTTGGACCCACGTCATTTTTGGAGGCATGCCCTAAAATGATACGGACAGATGAATCGACGGCATGGATAAAACATGTACATCATAGTGGTACCCACAGAGTTCAATATCATTTTGTGTATAAAAAAGTTGATGCGGTAAAGCTTTTAATTAGCTTTGGTAAGCAATAAATGCAGAAAAAGGTGAAATACATTAAAAATACCATGAAATACATCATTTCAAGGAGGCCTAAATGAGTCATTATTGCGGTTTACACAATTTGGGAGAAAATACTGCCTCACAAATAGTGTAAAATTCAATAGATCATTGCATGTGTTGCTATACATGAAAATTTTATCGGGTCATCATGATGAATACGTTATATTCATACCTTTCATTCATTTCACAAGCTCATTTAAAGAAATGCCTAAAAAAATGATGCAAATCCACTGCCCAAATGGACCACACTAGATGAAACAGTGGTTGTATCAAACCTCAACTGTTGAAAGTTAATACTTTACTAGGGCCCCGGCTATGTTTATTTCTCATCCAACCTGTTCATGAGATAATACAAATATGGATAAAGCAAAAGCATAAAAATCAGCTTGATCCAAAAGTTATGTGGCCTCCAAGCAGTCATTAAAGGTAGGCGTTCAATTCCCACTGTAACATATGGTGTGGTTCACTTGAGCTTTAGATCTGCCTCATTTTTGGGCTCATGCCCTCAAGTGAGCTGGCAGAATGGATGGACGACATGGATATGAGCTATATGTGACGGTGGGGCCCACAATTTTTGAGCTATATATAATGGTGGGGCCCATAGCATTTTAATACCAAATATCATCCCACCTCTATTTTGCGTCAAAACTTTCAAGCTGTCAGTGTACCCTTTAGGAAGAGTTGTGTAAATAATGATGAGTATTTTACGGTGTACTTACATTGTAACTTGGTAATCAAATAAGCCCGTAGATAAATGGGTAATCAAGTAAAAAAACTATTTCCTCTTTGAAATTTATGTGCCCCATTGTAAGGTTGGTGGCATATTTATGCCACCCATCCATTTTATTGGAACCTTTGAGAATATGAGCCAAAACATGAGGTAGATTTGGAGCTCAAGAGGCCCACATCATAGGAAATTGTGGTTGTAAAAGTTTTTTAACTACACACATTCAACTCACTGCTTAGTTTGGTGTGGTCCACTTGAGCTTAGGATCTACATCAATTTTGAGTTCACACCCTAAAATCTGCCCGCAAATGGATGGACGGTGTGAACAAGTGACACATGTCACAGTGGGCCCCATATGAAATTCGCACAATCTTTTGTTTTAGTGTCCACATAAAAAGCCCTCATTGTCAACATAGAAAAAGTGAAGAAATTACCTTGGTAATTAATCATTACCTATTTTCATATATTTATACCAAGAAATTGAAAAACAAACACCCTCGTAGTGTAGCCCACTCAAATTGTAGGTCAACTTGATTTTTAACCTTGGAACTATTGTGAGATTACAAATCTATTGGGTTGGAGTAGATTTAACATGTACATTATGGTGGGCCCCTAAAAAATCAAAGGTGAAATGCTTATTACCCTTGATTTTCTTATGGAGCCCACTATGATGCGTATGTGAGATGTGTATGTGAGATCCACTATGATTATTAGAAATGTAATTCTACACTAGGCCTAAAGGAAAAAAGAAAAGAAAAAAAGAAAGAAAAAAGAGTTAGAAGGGAGATGTCCACAACAAAGGGAATATTTGGAATAGAGAGGCCTACCCTTGATTTTTACATGATTTACCTGATGATTATATGAATTCCAATATAATCATTAGCTTTCACACTAATATTTAAACTCAGGTCCAAAAAATTGGGCCCACCTGTAATTTATGCGAGCCACACTAAGGAAATAGCTTGGAAGATGAGTGTTTGCCTATATATATATTATTTCTAATCGTGTGGTCCACCTGAATCATGGATGGAGTTGAGTTTTGAGCCAGGAGGCTAACATGATATATGATGGGTTTTATTGGAGATCATAATGGAATAAAAAATTTCTCCTCACTATATGAATCAAATCCCATCCACCTAAGACTTCTCATAGACGATCATATCAGGTTTGTCAAAAGAATCTAAACTTGAGGTTTAGATCATACCTGTGAAGATGATCCGATGCTGTAAAATGTTTTAGAGTCAATGCAGATCTTGCACCTTAAGAGGTCTCTTGCTTTTATCTTAGTACCAAAGAGTCAAAGTAGCTTAACATATAATCCTTTAGTAGGTTTCGAGGAAGACATACACTGTCCACAAAGGCGGATCACATGTGGGATATATAGGAGGAGATGGAGTAGATGATCTCATTTCCTCTCAAACACACTCACTCTCTTTTTTTTTTTTTCTTCTCCTTACATGTCCCAAGGGGTGGGGATATCCAGGGGTAGCTCACCACTAATCCTCTTCTTTAGGATATGATTATATAAATAATGAGGAATTAGGGTTTTAGGAGTAGATTCAATATAATACTTCGCCACCCCTATGTACAACTTTTTAATTTACTATGAAGGGAGTGCATCAATTCACCTCATTCATGCTGGTACATTTAATCTAATTCTACATTTTATGATCATCCACTAGAGATTTATATTCCATGTTGATCAAATAGTGGATCATCAAATATGGATTATTAGATCATCATTAAGCTATTAAACACAATTTTAATAATTAAAATAAAAATTTAATGATAAAAAAACTTTGAAAAAATGGTTAAAACATTACAAGTGCTAGCCTGAATAAAAAAATCACTTGATGAATCCTTTATTTAAGAGTTTAGTAATTAAACAATCTTTAAGGAAAACCCAGTGAGTTCCTTAATATTGATCCATGTAAGAATTAACAATTTCTAATGGAAGCACTTAGCTGCGTTCACTTTTAATGTCTTTTAGATAGCTTTGTAGGAAGAGTCAAAGTGTACTAGTTAAGGCCATGACTCCTACACATCCTTAAGTCCAAGGATTAATTAAATTCATGCAAAATCAAGCCATAATCATGATGATCATCTAATATAGGCTAATGGGCCATTAGATCAGTGACTTGATCTCGATCCAACCAATATAAGTGTCCTAAAGCTTTCACCTTAGCCCTTTTATCCATGTTACACTCACACTCTTCTATGGGTTAAAAGAGAAGGTGCACTAACACCAAATTAGATCGTTGATGATGAAGACTATCCATCTTGACCCAAGTTATAGTTTCCTTACATAAGATGATAGTACATTTCATGATACAATTTTCACTGATATATCCTATATACTTGTGACGATCATAGTGTAAACAGGGTACTTAAATCTTTGGTTCATGATTCTCTGTGGTTAAAGACCATCATGACCAATCTCTAGTTCCCAAGGACCATAGAGGTCTTGATAGATCATGAGTACATTTTACCTTTATTGTAACTAAGGATCCAGCGTGTGTTACTACTTATTGAGGACCATTGGATGGTCCAATCATTAAAACTGTCTAAGTTGTTTGCTCTATGTTACACGACCCACAATAAAAACTGATGATTGAAGAGACAATTGAGACCATCTGTATCTTTAGGGCCCTTTGGTTGATGGTAAACGGTTATAATTGATCATAAATGGATGCACATAGGTAAAAAATATGGTTGGTTGGTGTTAAATAGTGGTAATTATAATCAATATGAAATAGGCTAAAGTAAAATCATTTTAATTGGAATCCTCTTAAAGGGTTGAGAATTGGAATGTAAATGCTAGAAACGATTGAATTTTTGAAAGTGGGCTCACTTTTATCTCCCACATGAGGCTTAAAATTTCTTTACTCTTGGCCAAAGCATATATTATGTGCTTATTACAATTATTATGTCTCATGTCATATATTTTTATTTGGATATTAAAATTGATTTGCTTAGGGGTGTTTAATTTTTTAATCCTCTTGTACATACCCATGAATGGATAATCATTATTCACCTTTTTAATTCTAGCAATGTTCCTAATGTGACATTGATAAGCATGTATTTGTCTCTAAATTGAGGCGGAAAACATAAAAACAGTGGGACCTATTGTGATGTATGTAACTTATCCATGTAGTTCAACCCTTCCACAAGCTCATTTTAGGGTGCAAGCCAAAAATGAGGCAAATCCATAGCTTAAGTGGACCACACCACTGCAAACAAGAATTGAATTTGAACGCCTACTGTTGAATACTTCTTGTTGGCCCAGAAGCATTGGATGTAGTTGATATTTGTGTTTACCCTTCATTTATGTCCACGTGTCTTTCTAAACAGTTTAGATGATAAATAAACATTAATATGATCCCTAGGAAGGAAACAACTCAAGACAGTGAATGTCTTTAGGACCTCTATTTACCATGGTATGGTCTACTTGAGCTTTTGATCTCTCTCATTCATTGGCTCATGACTTAGAATGCTTTGGTAAAATAGATGGGTGGCATTGATAAGTCACACACATCTCATTGGAGCTCATAAATTTAAGTCAGCCCCTTTTGAAGCAATTTTCAAAGGAGTCCATATCCTTTGTTGGCTGCCAAGCATGGTTTATCCTGATTGAGCCTTTTCATTGGTCCACATCACATTGCATGATGTGACCAGGTTGCACTGAGGAGTGACCAAGTTGCACTGATGATGTAACATGGTTATAGGCCTATGTGATAATGGAGCCAGAGGATCCGGATTCTTTTCAAAGAGATTTTAGTGCATATATAGAGGAATTTGAGAAAATGAACACCCTTAAATGCATTCCAATTCCAGGCAGCAAAACACAAATTTTGGATTTATGTGTTCTAGTTATCAGATCTAACCAATTCACATTGACTCCATTTACCATCTGATTTGGATTATAGCCCATTTCAATTACAAGTCACCAAAAGGTAATTTTAAATGCCGGATTGAAAAAATTCAACGGCTCACTTTTAACTTTAGAAACCAAAAGTTTTTATTAGTTGAGGCTACCGACATCCATTAGATCATGCCCCAAAAATCTCCAGCGGCTGAAGATCTATCCATAGTTTCTTCCATTCACTCACACTACCACAGTCGAATTTCACCACAATAGGTACTCCAACCCATGCACTCGTGTTGAAACTCTCGTGAGTCTACCACAGAGGCTTGAGTAACTTTCACCCGTCCATCTGCTCTCATAGCTCAATCTCAAGTGCACCCACCACACACACGGCCATTAAAATCTTCTTGCGGGCAGCAAAAGTTTCGGATCAAGCTGATAATTATGTGGTCCCTTCGTTCAGATCTTATTGATCTTATCGACAGGTTGGATGTCAAATAAGGAATTTTTTAATAAGGGGTACTCAATCACCATTGTTTCCTGTGGTGTGGTCCACCTAAGAATATGATCTGCTTTACTTTTGGGGTCATGCCCTAAAATGAGCTGTGAAAACGGATGGACAGTGTGGATGTAAGGCACATAGATCACGGTGTGCCCCACAGGGATCCACCGAAGGTGCGCCCTGTACTTTTACGGTGCATGGTCCATCCGTGGTGAATGAAAGCACAGAAGGTCGTGATTACTGGAAAATGGGCCACAGATCATCAATCTAAAACCCAACTATCATTTACGTATTCTCTGGTCGAGGATGACATTACTCCTCAGTATTTAATAACCCCTACAAACGGAAGCAAACCCTCCCTCTCCCTCCAATATCTCTCGTGGACTCGAGAACAAACCTCGTTTTTCCACCGTAGAAAGGTAGTCCTCTCTCTCTCTCTCTCTCTCACTCCCTCAATGGCAATCCCGTCCATTTCCCTCTTCTTCATTTTCTCTCTCCTCCAATCCCTCACCGTCCATTCAAACCCAGAAAGAGGATCCCTTCTCTCCTTCAAGAACATCCTTGAAAACCCACAGCTCCTTCCTTCATGGCGACCTTCTATCTCCCATTGCCAATGGACAGGTGTCGTCTGCAAAAATGGCCACGTCACCTCCCTCTCCCTCCCTTCCCTCTCGCTCAAAGGCCCTCTCTCCCCCTCCGTCTTCTCTCTTCCGTACGCCACTCTCGTAGACCTATCCGGAAACCTTCTGTTCGGCACCCTCCCTCCGTCCATCGCCAACCTCCGATCCGTACGCCAGCTGGCACTCGGCGACAACCAGCTGTCCGGAGAAATCCCGAGTCAACTCGGCCAGCTCACGGAGTTAGAGACGCTTAAACTCGGCCCCAACTCATTCACTGGGGAAATCCCACCAGAGCTCGGCAATCTGACCCACCTCAAATATCTCGACCTCGCCGGCAACGCACTGACCGGAAACATCCCGACCCAGCTCCGGAATCTGACCCACCTTCAGCTTCTCGACCTCGCAAACAACCTTCTCTCTGGTAATCTGCCGGCGGAGCTCTTCACTGGCCTTGAGTCTCTAACCTCTCTCGACATTTCCAACAACTCGTTTTCGGGCAAAATCCCGACCCAACTCGGCCGGCTCAGCAATCTCACTGACCTCTATCTGGGCATCAACCGATTCTCTGGCGTGTTGCCGCCGGAGCTTGGCCAGCTTTCGAATCTGCGGAACCTCTTTCTACCGTCCTGTTCTATCAGAGGACCACTCCCTGATGAGATTTCAGAGCTTAGATCCCTCAGCAAGCTCGACCTTTCGAACAATCCTCTCAAATGCCCGATTCCCAAGTCGATCGGTAAGCTCCAGAACCTCACGATCCTGAACTTGGTTTACGCAGAAATCAACGGTTCAATCCCTTCAGAGCTTGGAAACTGCAGTAGTTTGAAGACATTGATGCTTTCCTTCAATTCCCTATCTGGGTCTTTGCCGGAATCCATATCAGAGCTTCCAATGCTATCCTTCTCTGCTGAAAAGAACCAGCTTTCGGGTCCTCTGCCTTCTTGGCTCGGGAAATGGAGGGAGGTTGTCTCGCTGCTGCTAGCAAGCAACCACTTCAGCGGCAGAATCCCGCCCGAGATAGGGAACTGCTCCTCTCTCAACCACATTAGCTTGAGCAACAATCAGCTGACAGGGCCAATCCCTTCAGAGCTCTGCAATGCAAAGTCACTGGCGGAGATTGATCTCGACAGCAATTTCATCTCGGGCACAATCAAGGATGTGTTTGTTGGGTGCGGGAATCTCACTCAGCTGGTTTTGGTGAACAATCAGATTACTGGTCGGGTGCCTGATTACCTCTCGGAGCTTCCATTGCTTGTGCTGGACCTCGACTCGAACAATTTCACAGGCCCAATTCCCATCAGTCTGTTGGGTTCAATCAATCTAATGGAGTTCTCTGCAGCAAATAATCTTCTAGAAGGTCAACTCCCTGTTGAGATTGGCAATGCGGCATCCCTCGAGAGACTGGTTCTTAGCAACAATCAGTTGGAGGGGAAGATACCCAAAGAGATTGGGAAGCTCAAATATCTCTCTGTTCTCTCTTTGAATTCGAATTCACTTGATGGGATTATTCCATCGGAGCTTGGCAACTGCAGTGCACTGACGACATTGGATCTTGGACATAACCGTCTTGATGGGTTGATTCCAGAAAGCTTAGGTGATCTCGCCCAGTTGCAATGCTTGGTTCTTTCTCACAATGAGCTCTCGGGATCCATCCCTTCCAAGCCATTATCATATTTCCGTCAGGTAAATATCCCTGATTCAAGCTTTATCCAGCACCATGGAGTTTTCGATCTTTCATACAATAGATTGTCAGGCCAGATACCTGAAGAACTTGGTAGCTGTGTGGTCATGGTTGATTTGTTGCTTAGCAATAATCAGCTTTCTGGTGAGATTCCAAGATCTCTCTCTCATCTTCTGAACTTGACCACACTTGATTTATCTGGGAATTCTCTGACGGGTGCAATTCCACCAGAACTGAGATCATCCATCAAGCTTCAAGGCCTGTATTTGGCCAATAATCAGCTTACTGGAAACATCCCTGAGAGTTTAGGTAGGCTAACTAGCCTTGTTAAGCTGAATTTAACTGGTAATAAGCTCTCTGGTCCAATCCCATATAGCTTCGGGAACTTGAATGAGCTTACTCACTTAGATTTGAGCTCAAACAAGTTGACTGGCAAGCTACCGTCGTCCCTTTCTAGCATGCTCAGCATTGTTGGACTCTATGTCGAGCAGAACAGACTCTCAGGTAGCATTGGCGAGCTGTTTTCCAACTCTGTGGCGTGGAAGATTGAGACTGTGAATTTGAGCATAAATCTCTTTAGTGGGGAGTTGCCAAGCTCTTTGGGAAACCTGTCGTACTTGACGTATTTGGATCTTCACGGGAATGCATTTACAGGGGAGATTCCACGAGAGCTTGAGAACCTCATGCAGCTTGAGTATTTAGATGTTTCAGAGAATGGGCTTTCTGGGCAGATTCCTGAGAGCTTATGCAGCCTTCTTAATCTGGTTTATGTTGATTTGGCGGAGAATAGATTGGGAGGACCAATACCCAGAAGCGGAATTTGCCGAAATTTCACGAAAATGTCGCTTTCCGGAAACAAAGATCTTTGTGGTGGGACTTGGGGTTTGGACTGTGAAATGAAGAGAAGATCACCGATGTTAAATGCGTGGGGACTGATAGCGGTCGTTGTCGGCAGTGTTTTGGTTGCTCTTAGTGGGGTGTATGTACTGGTAAAATGGAAATTTGGCAGCAATGGAGGAGAAGAAAGGTCCTCCATGGAGGTTGAAGATGAAAGCAAATTAAACAGCTCGATTGAACCCAACCTCTATTTCCTTAGCAGCAGCCGATCGAAAGAGCCCCTCAGCATCAATGTGGCGATGTTCGAGCAGCCCCTCCTGAGGCTGACATTGGTAGACATACTTCAAGCTACCAACAACTTCTGCAAGACAAACATCATCGGCGATGGAGGGTTCGGGACTGTCTATAAAGCCACACTTCCTGATGGCCGCACAGTCGCCGTGAAGAAGCTAAACCAAGCGAAAACACAAGGCCACAGAGAATTCCTTGCAGAGATGGAGACACTGGGGAAGGTAAAGCACCGGAATCTCGTCCCCTTGCTTGGTTACTGTTCTTTTGGTGAAGAGAAACTTCTTGTCTATGAATATATGGTAAATGGGAGCTTGGATCTCTGGTTGAGAAATAGAGCAGGTGCTCTGGAAGTTCTAGATTGGCCCAAACGCTTCAAGATTGCCATGGGTGCCGCCCGAGGTCTGGCATTTCTTCACCATGGATTCATTCCTCACATAATCCACAGGGACATCAAAGCCAGCAACATTCTCTTGGATGCTGATTTCGAACCCAAGGTTGCGGATTTCGGGCTAGCTAGATTAATCAGTGCCTGCGAAACTCACGTCAGTACCGACATTGCCGGAACCTTTGGGTACATCCCGCCGGAATATGGGCAGAGCTGGCGGTCCACTACGAGGGGGGATGTGTACAGCTTCGGCGTGATTCTGCTTGAATTGGTTACAGGGAAGGAGCCAACTGGTCCTGATTTTAAAGAGATAGAGGGCGGGAATCTGGTGGGCTGGGTCTTCAAGAACATCGACAAGGGGCAGGCAGCCGACGTCCTTGATCCAACGATTGCAAGCATGGGCACGAGGAACAGGATGCTGCAGATGTTGCACATTGCAGGGATTTGCTTGTCGGATAATCCAGCGAATCGGCCTACGATGCTTTATGTGTTGAAATTTATGAAAGGGATCGAAGAGGGTCAATGATCCCTCCCCGCCCGCAGAGGGTTTTTGCTGTGGGTATTCTATCTTTTTGTTGTTGTTGTCGTCTGTAATATGTATCTTGTGATGATAGGGTGGATTGTAGCTTGTTTGGTTGTTCTGTTTTAATCATCTTTGAAGGAAGGAGGAAAGCTCCGTTGCGATAAACGGTTCCCGGGTGTTTTGCTGAATGCTGATGTTCTCACTTCTCATGCATTTGTATTTTTAAATTTACGGTTGACCGTAGAATTTTCATGAATGGCTCATATGCCTTGGGACGCGGATTTCCTGGGAAAGGCTACCTGGGAACCTAGGTGGGGCCACCATCGGTTTTGTGAGCTCATTTTAGGATGTGCGACAAAAAAAAAATGAACGTTCATAGTTGAAATATTCACGTGGTCACAGAAGTTTTGAATCATGCTAATATTTGTGTTTTCAGATCATCCAAGTAGGAATGACATTATGAAAGATATGGATGGCATATAAACATCACTGTGGACCCAGGATGTTTCAACAGTAGGAATTTCCCTACCCACCTTTCCTCCAGTTCGGTCCACTTAAGTATGGGATCCGGCTCATTTTTTGTTGCACGTCCTAAAATGATATCAAAAAATGGATGGACTGCGTGGATTTCTCGTAAATATCACAGAGGGCATCTGTACCTCATGTTGTGGAGGAGATGGGCACGGAGTGAGTACTACCTCCAGCAGGGCGGAGATAGGGAGGGACGGTGATGTCAGGTGCTGTGTGGAGCCAACTGGGAGCTATATATTTCATGGACACCGTCCATTTATTTATAAAGATCAGGCATGAGATAGAAAAAGAGGCCGATCAAAGGTTTAAGTGGACCACACCACATGAAGCAGTGGATACTGAACTCTTACCATTGAAAACATGGAGGGCCCACCGTGATGTTTATTGGCCACCCAACCTGTTCATAAGGTCACATAGACGTTTATGAAGGGAAAATATAAATATCAGCTTGATCCAAAACTTATGTGGTCCCACAGAATTTTTCAACGGTAGGCTTTCAATCCCCTCTACTTCATGTGGTGTGGTCTACTTGGGTTCCTGCTATTAAATAATCTTTCAAAATAGATGGAGGGCGTGGATAAAATATATAGATTATCGGGGGGCCCTACAGAGCCCTGACATGACTGTGCGTCTCCGGCTAGGTCCTGGTGTGGGTAGCAGAGAACCTCCCACTGTCTGTCTCTCAACATCAGGTTTTGTTTGCCACGTACGTGCCAAAGTGTCACACATGTTCAGGCTGAAAATCAGGTAGGTTTACTCTCATCAGCTAAGCTCAACGTATGTTGAACACGGACGCCTGTGGGCCCGTACAACAAGCTAAAACCCATAGTCATATGTTAGGACGTCAGGACAATCCAAAACTCAAATGGGCGAAGATGCGGAAGGAGCGGATGTCACAAATATCACGGTGAGTCCCACAGCTTTTTGTGGCACGTGTGCAAAATCTGGGCTGTGAATCTGCTCCCATAATAGATGATGTCAGCAGTTTAGGGCTCTCAATAGGTTGGATCAGGATGAGATGCAGTTGGATACGACTCTAAGTCTGAATATCAGTAGACAGATCCGGATCCAACTCGGATCCAAAAGGTGATATCCATATCCGATCCATTTATAAATAAGTAGTTCCATTTCGGATCCAAAATCCATATAACCAATGGATTCCAGTCAAATCTAGGTTCAAATACACCCCATTACAAATTTAAAAAAATATGTAATATAATATTTTAAATTTAGTAGCAAAATGATGCAAATCCCAATCCCACTATTTACTGTGATATGGACAACCTGAGAGTGGCATGTATAAATTTCGAGACATGGCCTAAAGTGACATGAAAAATGGATGGCCACTATAAATACAACATATACAGTGAGGTGACAATGAGTTGGATCTGGATCGGATTGGGATCGAATTTGGATATGTTTTTGTGAATCCAAAACTGGTCCATTTAGGTAATCAAACCTATTTTAAGATCCAAATCCAGTCTACTTAAATAATTGGACCTAATTTAAGATTCAAATCCACATTATATAAATTTGGGAACAAATCGGATCTCAGATCTGACCCGTTCCATTGAGTGCCCTATAGCTGTTATCAGTGGGGGCACATGTGCAAAAGGGTTGAGATTGAGAGTCACACCCACTAAGCTTGTTACCCGGGTAACAGATAATCCTCTCCCACAATCGATGAGATCAGCGGGGCCCACCATGCGTTTGCGTGACATCCTCTCCGTTCATTGGATGAGCCCTTTTACATATACGGAATAGGGTAGAAAATGTAACAGATCAACATCTCGGAAGAGGATGCTTAGCATAAGTTTGTGTGTGGTGAACACCTAAGTTAGAATCCAGTTTAACTTTTTTCTATAATGGTAAATATAATGTTCCCTATTTGATGGACGGATTGGATTGCATCCGACAGTAACGGTGGCCCCACATTACTTGGGTGCTGTACACGTGGGCTAAACATCTACAGGACATATATGTCCCGCAGTTGGGCGCGTGATCCTTTCTTGTTCCTTTTAGGGCGTGTTTGATTTTCATTTACATGGTGTAAATGAAGGCAAATGGGTGCAAGTATGTAATTATTACAATAAGAATGTAATTATTACAATTTTTATCTGTTTGATAAAGAGAGTATTTACTTCTTGTATTTACAAGTCCAATAATTACATCTGCTATTGCATTAAATAAGTATCGTTTAACGCCCAATATTTACTTCTTGTATTTACCCAATTTTTATCGTTTAACGTACGTTCTTTAGACTGTTGGCTGCCACGTGGAAAATAGTGTCGTATTCTGCTATTGCATTAAATAAAATATCCTTGGACGGGTAACAAGACTTTTTATTTATTTATTTATGAGAGGAGAAAGTGAAGAATTTCATGAAAGGGAACTTTGTCTTCTGACGTGAAGGAAAGGGGAATCGGCTCCGCACGCTCTTATCGTGCGGAGTAAACTCAGTTGGGCCCACCTAGAATGCATGTGCTTTATCTATTCCGTCCATATGTTTTTCCAGCTCATTTTAGTGGTTGAGCCCAAAATTTAAGCATATCCAAATCTCAAGTGGACCATGCCACGGGAAACAGTGTGAATAATGATTTCCACCGTTGAAACCTTCCCAGGCCTTACAGTGATGTTTATTTGTCATCCAACCTGTTCATAAGATCACATGGATACAGATGGAGGGAAAACACAAATATCAATTTGATCCAAAACTTCTGTATCCTCCAAGAATTTTCAATGGTAGACATTCAGTTCACACATTTCTTGTGGTGTGGTCCACTTTAGATTTTGATATACTTCATTTTTTGACACCATATCTAAAATTTTCTGTTAAGATGGATGGACGGAGTGGATAAATTACGTAAATTACTGTGGGCCCCACAGAGTTTACTCCGCACGCGGAGTTACTCAGTACGCAATCCGCTTCCAAGGAAAGGTGCCCTGATGCCTGATTGCCTCCCTTTTCTTTTCGGCTTTTCGTTGTTGGTTGATAACAGCTATTGCCCACGCGCATCGAAGTTCATGTAAGATCCGGGTCGTTCATTGGGTGGCTCCACTTGTGCATGTGTCTTGGCACGAATCAGAATGGTCCATTGGTGCGTATTTCCCATACCAGCACCATATGCTTGTGCGCGGATTGGGTACTTCCCCTCCCTTAAGTATGGCTGGGGCTCCGAGGGCTACGTGATGTATGGGTTTTATCCGCACTGTTCATCCATTTTTTTTTTAAAATGTCATTTTAAGTTATGATCCCAAAAATAATTCAGATCTAAGGCTCAAGTGAACCACGAAATGGGGGCGAACGCTTATTATTGAAAAACTTATAACGGCCAATAAGTTTTGGGTCAAGCTCATATTTGTTTTTTCCTTCAGGCATGTCTATATGACCACATGAACAAGTTGGATGGTAAATAAACATAATAGTGGGCTCCAGGAAGTTCAAGAGTGGCATCATTAACACTGCCTTTTCCTATGATATGGCTCCCTTGAACCTTGGATCTGCCTATTTTTTGGTGGGAAAATGGATAGCCAGTTTGGATAAAATACATATATCATAATGGAGACGTACCCAATCTGCGCCCCATATTTTTGACACCCTGGTTCATATTGCTGGACCATGCAACTGGTGAGCCCTGCTATTGATTGGACATGACAAAAATGTCACTATCTGATCGTGTGGGCCACTCTCACGACATGTCAAATGCTAGTATGCTTGCTAATTGTTATGGCTGTGACTTATTTGGAACCTTTTGATTGGAATCCATTTGAATCTAATTGACAATTATATCCTCCGTTGTGACTTTCAGCTTGTAATTGAAATGCATTAGAATTCTAAAATTGCATTTGGATGCATTTAATTGAAACACATTAGAGCTTATTAGTATATTTACAGGAATTTGAAATTGATTAACTAAATTAGTTTTAATATCCTGAAGTAGCGTCCATATGTGATATTTGATAAAATGATTGCATTATCCTATTGAAAAATATACTTTCACAAGAAAATTGAGGAAATTTAAGTCTTGGGTGGGCCACAAATGTAAGAATCACAAACAAGCCATTCACCAATATTGTTTAACAAACAATATTGTTTAGAGTTTTGCTATTTGGACAATTCAATTTGGCTACATGCATTGAGAGAGAGAGAGAATTCAATTTGGCTACATGTTTTGAGAGAGAGAGAGAGAGAGAGAGAGGTGGGACCCAACTGCTGATAGCTGCTTAAACTGAGGAACCAATAGTTCAGATGCAACAGCCGCAGGGATCAATTAGTAGTCCAAAAATAAATGAAGATTACTACTTTAAGGAAAGGAGGTCTGTTAGGACGCTCCAATTACAGCTATGAGCACGTGAGGAACTGAAGAATTCTGTTCAATCTGTTTCTTCCTCTTCATCTTGCTTTCTTGTCTTTTACTTGATTCTTTTGGCTGGTAGAGCCAATATATATATATATATATATATATATATATATATATATATATATATATATATATATATATATATATATATATATATATATATATATGAAGACGAAAAGAAATGCTATGGTAGTGGAAAATAGAAATTGAACAAGTGTGTCATGGCGCACGTTCATGGGTAGAGCCATTCATTAGGTGGGGTCCACCTTCAGGCCCAAAAACCAGTATTGGTCACGCAAGGCCATAATGGCTATTCCTGGCTCAGAATGAGACTAAAGGTCCACCGACTGGGTCCAAGTCTGTCTAGGCTATTCGGTTGAGGCCTGGGATTGGGTCTATCTATATTGGCTTTGTACTTGAACTGTCCAACCCTCATCTTAAAACTCCACTGGTCTGGTCTGCTCTTATCCTAAAGGCCTATGTATTGGTTCCAATCCAAGCTTTCGACCCAATAACTAATCAGACCGGACATGGGCTAACTAAAGGCCCTATAGGTTCTGGCCAGGTCTTGAGTCGACCGTGAAGGCTTGCAAATTCAACCAATTGATTCATCAGGTCAGATCTGTGCTTAAGTCTTTCCAATGGGCGTGGATCAGTTGGCCAGGCTCACAGTTTCGGATATTGGGTCTTGGCCATGGGGTCCAGTTTCTTTAGCTTGCAGCATGGTTGGTGGGGTCAGGACCTTACTAGTGCTCTCCATCTAATTGTTATCTCTGTCGGTGGGCCGCTGTCTGAAAAATATGATTAGATAATCCTAACCATGCAATGGCTGTCCCTCATATTCAGGGCAGTTTGAAACAAGGCTGGTGCTCCACATGAAAAGGATTGGGGCGTTTCCCACCCGAGGGAAGATCTTGACTCACTTGGTGAGGTACCTCTTTATTATTTTGGCTTACTGCAGCCCCTCTCTTGCAAGTTGTCACTCGTGGTACAAACCTGCTAATTTGGTGGGCCACATCTGATCAGTCTCAGGTGATGGACCATGTGATGATTTAATTAAAAAACAAAGATCAGTATCTAGTTTAAGCCTTTTGTTCCCTAGACAGTGTGAATAATCTATTCATTCTTGTTGGGGTTACAAGCCCTCGCAGCGGAAGCAATCAAAGCAGGCAAGAAACACACCACAATGGCAATCAACAACAAATCATCACACACAAGAAGTCAATTCAATTTTTACATGGAAAAACCCCTAAAGGGTAAAAAACCATGGCACAAAGCAACACCAATCCACTTTGAATCAGAAGTTACAAGAGATAGAAGAAACACAACTTAGATCACAGCCCATAAGAGAAATCCCAAGCTGCCCAAAGTTAATTCTCACGTGAGAAGGACAAACACAACCATTTCCCTCAACCTAGAGAACTCCAAGCTTCCTCATAGCTCTTTTTCTTGCTCTAAAACCCTTTCAATCCCTTGGCTCATTGGCGGCAACCTTAATCTTGAAATTACATCCCCCATCAGCCAGCCGGCTGGATGGCCCAAAAACGTTCCAGCATTTGCACTGTCTTGATCTAACGTGACCGATCGGTCGGTGGTCTTCATGCGTGAAGATTGAAGCGTCCAATCCCAATAGTTTTCACGTCCAAGGTGAGAGAGAGAGAAAAAGAGGAAGAGAGAAAGAGAAGAGAGAGAGAGAGAGAGAGAGAGAGAGAGAGAGAGAGAGGAAGCTTGTTGGTAGAGGAGGCTTTACTTGCGAAGGTGATTTACGGTGCAACGACATCTCAACTCTTCAACGTTTTCGTGCTCGGATGAGATCTCTTTATTTTCATTATTCTCTTATTGTTCATCCACTCCTGCGTGAGTGAAGAATATTTGATCTAAGCGGTGTGTGCTTGTGATCGGTTGTAACATTCTACTTCATAATGGATTGTTTGTCTGGATTAGGTTCCGTGGTTTTTACCTCCTTCGAGGGTTTTCCACGTAAAAACTCCTTGTATCGTGTGGTTGATGCTTTATTCTTGATTATTGTATTATCATAGCCCATAATTCTAGTGCATTGGGGGGGGGGGGGGGGGGGGGGGGGGGGGGGGGGAGATCCTAACGTTTGTGTGAAACGCACCCAACAAAATGGTATCAAAGATGACAATTCTAATGATTTAAACTGTCCATCTAGTGGTCCCCATCATGGATGGGCCATGATCCAAAAACCACTGAGATTGATGCCGAGATAGTCCCATTGGTAAGTACTCAATTGAATAGTATGGAGAATTGGTCACGGGTCCACACTCCATATCTGGCTGGAAAGTCATGGTCTCCTTAGATTTTAGTCTGCACTGTTTTTAGAGCTTGGAACACCCATGAACAGTTCGGATCATCCACCAATGCAGTGGTTTGGAGACATAGGGTGTCCTAAGTCAATGAATGTATGATGGTTCACTTTCAATTTGAATGACTCCTTGATAATTTATTTAGAATGGTTGTTATACAGAACGCTCATTTGCTTTGCCTCTTTAATAGGCTGGGGAATGAAGTGAGGCCTGTTTCTGATCATTATAAAATTTTGTTATGGTACCATCATGGATATCGTATCGCATACTCCTTTGTGGTTGGGCCATCGGATTAATGGATTAGATCACCGGGCTGTGGTTCCCAATTGCCAAAGCTAAGAGTTACAATACATATTCATGACCTATGTGAATCGGGAGTCAGCTGCTCGATTAATCAGACGGTGATCACCCTCTCTCTAGCGTGGGATCCTCTACCTACCTACTAGTGTTATGGATATGGCATGGGAAAATTGGTCCGGTCAGCCCATGGATCACCTGGCCTGACCCGCTTCTTAGGCAGGTTTGAGCCGTGATAAATGTGTTGTGAGGTCAGGCTTAGGTTAGAAATGTAGCCGGGTCCCTACCCATGGTTCAGTGGTAAACTCTATGAGTTTCAACATTGAGAGTCATGGGTTCAAATACCCATGTGGTGTGGGCGGGTGTGAGTGTGTGTGAGTTAAAAAAAAAAAAAAAGGAAAGAAATGTAGCCCCTTTTATTGAGTTGTTCCAGCTTGTGTTGAACCCCACACAATCCTACCTGCATATATGTTGTCAATGGGTTGGGCCACATGATTCAACCCGAATGGGCCTAAAACCCAAAACAATTAATAGACAGTAAATATAGATACGAATACATGGACTTTGCTTGCAAGCATCCACTAATTGGGTAGAGGATTGAGCATACCTTTCTTTTAATATTTCCGTTCTTAGACCCGAGCAATTGGTCATGCCTGGTTAATTGAGCCAACCTGACTACAAATTACATGGGTTGGTTGGGCTTTGGGCTTGGTGAATCTTAAGTGGGTCAGGTTGGGCCACTGGGTACTGGACCAAGGATTAGATTCGGGTAGGGAAATGTTGGCCCGTTTAGTAATAAGGTTGACCTTGGGTTAACCTGACCCAAATTGAACCCAACCAATTGCGAACTACATTACCAATTTTTGTCTTTTCTTTAATACAATTCGATTGTCACTTCTGTTAGGGTTATGCTCTAAAAAACTAATGTTGTTAAACCTTAATTGATGATAGATATGCATCTTCTTAACTAATTCTCATGGAACATGTTTATGTAGGTTTGATAGGTATAACCTTTGATGCTCTTATGCACTTGAGGTTGAGCAAAACATCTTGGTAGCTAAGGGAGAGTTGTGGAACATAGATCTCATGGCCCTTGATATGACCATATAGGTTCATGAGTATACATGTGATATGATTGGATGGTCATCTCATGTAAGAGGACTGAGTTGGTATTAGGATGAACAATCTCCACCGATCGAGGCTGACTTGGTGTTGGTTTACCTTCTTCCTTAGCCATAGTGGGTGTGTAAGTATTCTATTATGATTTCATATATAAGGCCTTTGGAAACTTAATATTGAAACCGGGAGACTCATCATGCCCATATTTAAACAGGCTTGTGGTTGCACTGGCTTTGCTAAAATTCCCAATGACACGAGGATGTGTGGATGGAGAGCATTGATTAATCATGCTTTGGCTCTCCTTACAACACTATTGCAGTGTCATTGAAAGTAGTAGTTGTAACTAGGTGTCTTCATTAGGGTTCTTAAAGCGCACGATCCCACATAAGATCCACTTAATCTATTCGGAACATGGATAACATGAACAGGTGGTTGATCTTAAGGTCTGGAGCATCTATCAAGTGCTTAAAAGAATGATCAGTGCCTCTGAAGCTTTCGTTGGGTTAATCTTAGTTTCTAACCATTAACTTTTATTTTTAACTGTTAATTTGTTTAATGGAAATTACCTAAGGATGATGACCATGGATGATAGAGGAATTTAGATGGTAGAGGTGTATAAATTAGGAATGTAGACGAACTTCCTTTAGAGTAGGGTACATGAATTTCTATAATGTGGTGGAGCACTATATGGCATGCATCTCTTAAAACCCTAGCCTCGTATATAAGATCTTAATCAAAGGGGGATGAGCTTGGAAGCTCACCCCCGTTCGGAGAGAGAGAGAGAGAGTAGTGGGCCATGCCCTCACGTTCACATGTCCACACGCTTTATGCATATGGGATCCATTCCCTATTGAAATTTAGACAGAAGCTCTCAACTGTCCTCATCTGGAATAGATTTATATATAAAAAAATTGTGTCGAAAGATCAAGAGCTTGACGCAGGGAGGACATGGTAGGTCGATCACCGTCTCCTTAACCGATAGTTCTCGAATCCACGGGAAGAAA